>JAVHKY010000041.1:1379567-2759135 GCA_035079385.1 Aspidiotus rigidus | reverse complement strand
TTATGATCAGCAAATTTAGTTCTTTCAATTTTTTCAAAAAATTGCTTCTTTCCAAAGATATTTCAAATTGAAATTACATTGAGACAAATGCAATTTTTTCCTTCACCCCGGTTCCATTTTCGCGACTACAGCGAACCTAGCGGTTGTAGGGCCCGAATTGGATGATTGGTTATAATGAGCTGCTAAGTGATTAGATTAGTTCACTCTATTGTACTGAATACTGCGTTTTCATCAGCTACCAGGATTCCTGCCATCTTATTGGTCAGTTTTGTTCTCCTCTCGTCCAATCACGAGGCCGAACAATTTTTCGCTGTCAAATGTGATTACATTGTTCCAGAGGATGGCTTTCTTTCTCTTTGCGTTTGCAATCTCAATTTGTTACCAGAGTTTTCTACTTTTTGTGCGATTCTGTACGAGTATGACTTCAAATATTCCCTCTCCATTGTGTAGTTCTCCGTTACAGTGTTTCCCAAATAGTGACTTGCCATCTTCTTTCTCCCTTGACTTTTCGTGCTCCTTTTTCCTGGTCTCGAACTTTCTCCAAATCTCGCCAATGTAGATGCCCTCGCACTGCTCACAACTAAGCTTGTACACTCCGCTCAAGCTTTCCTTGTCCTTTTCTTCCGTCTGGTCATTGCTGATTCTCTTCACCACGGATGGGTTATTATAAATACCCACATTTACATCATAGCCATCACCTTGTTTGTGCGCTTTCCTATGTATGGTATCGATCCGGAGTACTTTCTCACTGTGTTACCATGGGTTCCCTTCTTTGTTTCCATTTTCCCAAAGGCTCCCCCTCCCCTCTATGGTAGCTATTGGCTTCTACGATCTGCTTTACTATCTCGATTTCTTTCTTCTTCTCTTAGTTGTTCTTGAGGACAGAAATTGCTCGATAGCAATAGTTCTGGATTGCTACTAACTTGTGCCTGAGATGGTGGCAAGAGTCATTTGGAATGATGGTGTCTGTGTTGTATTCTATTCTATTGTTCTCCTTCTCCAGTGGGAATGTTAAGTGCAAATAGTTGATGGCCTCATTGCCTTTTTCCATTATGAATTTGATGCTATCATTCTTCACATTCATTTCCAAAAAGAATAGGTCCACCTGTCTATTAGTGCCTGACCACACAATTAGGTTATCATTTACATATCTGGACCAGTGTTTGATCGAGTTTCTGAACTTGCTGCCCTTCAATATCTTTCCATATCATTCATGAATATCTTGGCCAGTATTGGTGACAGTGGTGACCCCATCGCAAGTCCTTTTTCCTGGCTATGAGACTTGTTATTGAAGCGGCAGTAGTTCTGGCTCAAAATCTCTTCCACTATGTTGGCATACTTCGGCCCATCGGGGTTCTCACGGCGGCATCTGTTGTTTTTGAGCAGGGTAAGACGTTCCTTCTTTTTGGTATGGTACCAGACATGTTTGTCACATCAAAGGGCACCAGCTTGTCGTTACTCTTGATTTCCAACTTGTCCAGTGGCTTAATCAGCTCACCATTGTTTTTGATGCTTCGTCTGAGTGCAAACTTGTAGTTTTCTTTCAAGAATGTGGCTACGATCTTTGCTATCTTGTAGTGTGGTGATTGGATGTTGTTAACCAGGGGTCTCATTGGACGGTTTGCTTTATGGAGTTTCACAAGCCCATTGAATTTCGGTGCTACCGGATTCATCTCAAGCATCCTCCCATTGCCGGGTACATTGTTCCGTTTCAACACAGCACGTCATCTTGGTATTTCTGTGTTGGGTTCTGTGCGATGTACGACTCGATTTTTCGGGTTCTCCATGACCACTACCATCTCATATTCCGGAAAGTTGATGGGACCCGGAATCCACAGGAGGGAGACAGATGTAGAAGTGGATGATAGTGATTGCAGGAGTAAGTGAATGCGCTGATTTGGGGAATTAGTTGAATAAGAGTCCTGTATAGCCAGGAGAGATGAAATTGAGTCAGTTGACAGTAGAAATTGGAGCTGGGGATGAGGAGATGGACATGAGAAAGACAGGAATATAATATGACTTTTTGTTTGGTAGCGAAAATGAAGATAAAAAACGACGGCTTCCTTAACGAAGTAAACGAGGAACGCAGGGAACCTGTTTTATGAGTCGAATGGGATTTGGTATTGAAAATTCAAGGAAGCCTAGACCTAGATAAAGATAGTATAAAGAAGGCCTAGACCTACTATAAGCCTATCATAATATAGTTTGAGAATCTAAATTTTTCTCGCTCGAGAGACGAAATTTTTCCAAGTCCCCCTCCTATCATATATGGCTCGAGAGTCGAAATTTCTCTAAGTCCCCCTTCTATCATATATAGCTCGGGAGTCGAAATTTTTCTAAGTCCCCCTCCTATCATATATGGCTCGAAAGTCGAAATTTTTCTAAGTCCCCCTCCTATCATATATGGCTCGAGGGTCGAAATTTTTCTAAGTTTTTCGCTGGACGGCGGACGGCGCACGGCGTACGCCAGATTTCTGAAATAGGCCCCCATAAAACAGGTTCCCTGTTAAAATTCGACTCTCGCGCTATATATGATAGGAGAGGGACTTAGAAAAAATTTCGAATCTGAAGCTATATATGATAGAAGAGGGACTTGGAAAACTTTTGACTCTCGAGCTATATATGATAGAGGACAAATTTTCCCAAGTCTCCCTTCTATCATAAATAGCTCGAGATTTGAGAAAAACTTGGACTTTCAAACTATATTATACTAGGCTTATTTTACGTCTATGCCCTCTTTATACTAGCTTTATCTAGGTCTAGGCTTCCTTGAATTTTCAATGCCAAATCCTATTTGACTCATAAAACAGGTTCCCTGCGTTCCTCGTTTAACTTCGTTAAGGAAGCCGTCGTTTTTCCAAGTCCCTCTCCTATCATATATGGCTCGAGGGTCGAAATTTTTCAAGTACCCCTCCTATCATATATAGCTCGAGAGTCGAAATTTTAACAGGGAACCTGTTTTATGGGGAGCTATTTGAGAAATCTGCCGTATGCCGTGCGCCGTCCAGCGAAAAACTTGGAAAAATTTCGAACCTCGTGCCATATATGATAGGAGAGGAACTTGGAGAAATTTCCACTCTCGAGCTATATATGATAGGAGGGGGACTTGGAAAAATTTCGACTCTCGAGCTATTTATGATAGAAGAGGGACTTGGAAAAATTTCGTCTCTCGAGCGAGAAAAATTTAGATTCTCAAACTATATTATGATAGGCTTATAGTAGGTCTTTCAATACCAAATCCCATTCGACTCATAAAACAGGTTCCCTGCGTTCCTCGTTTAACTTCGTTAAGGAAGCCGTCGTTTTTTCTAAGTCCCTCTCCTATCATATATGGCTCGAGGGTCGAAATTTTTCCAAGTTTTTCGCTGGACAACGCACGGCGCACGCCAGATTTCTCAAATAGCCCCCCATAAAACAGGTTCCCTGTTAAAATTTTTCAATCAACGTCTGATTATGACCCCTTGGAACGAGTACGCGTATTCTGTTTTGGGTCCAGATTTGGATCCGTCGGTAAAGTAGGGCTGGTGGATCGGAAAATTGGTGTAGAGATAATGTCTTTAATGAGTTGTCGCGTTATAGTGTTGATAGTTTGGAGATTACCAACTAAATCGAGTCGGATATCTAGGGGAGGGGTTAGCTATGGAGAAGTGGATTATATGATAAGGAGTAGATTGTACAATTTGAGGTGTTTGAATAGTTAAGATTCAAGAGGAAGGAGGAGAGAATTACGTCGGTAGAGTGCGGGAGTGTAGATTGGAAGCTGAGTGAATTGAGCTTAGTGTACAAGAAAATTGTCAGTGAGAGTTGGGAAGCGTCATTTGAGGGAAGGAATATCAGCTTCAACGCAGAGGCTGAGTGGGGTTCAATCGCTGGGTGCCGAGGGAACAGGTGATAAATTTGTTGAGTTGTTACGTTTTATTGGTTGGTTAGAAAAGTGTTAAGAGAGAAACAGGCAGATATTGCCATCAGTTCGGCAGTAAATATGGAGGCTATGTTACAGATGCGATGAGAGATTGCATGTATGGAATATGAGCAGGCTGTTTTGTTTTTAATTTTTGAGCCATCAGTGAGACAAACGGTGTGATCAGGATATTCCTGTATCAGGTTTCTTACGTGGTTGGTGAAGGTGGTGCTGTTAGATTAGGATATTCCCGCGAGATTTAAACAGATAGTGGGCCGGTTGAGAGTCCAAGGTGGAGAAGACATGTAAATAGGTTAACTGTGAAAGGTTCATTGAGAGAATACTCGAAGGAAGCTGGATATTTTTGTTTCTGGGGGCTGGAGGAAGGTTATTGTTCGTGTTGAAAGTACCTAGAATTAAAAATGGGGAGGTGAGGAAATTGTTGAGAGACAGTTGATAAGAAGTTGGAGGTTAGAGAAGCATAGAAAGAAGAATATTGTTCTTTTTGAGACCAAAAACTGTAGAGTTCAGCAGCCTCATCCATTTTGAGGTGGCACCAGAAAAAACTACCACCACAAGAACAAACCCACTTAAGGGTGTGCTTTACTTATTCGGGAAACGGTGTACTATAAGTTGCATAAACATCCCCAAAAACCCTGCAAGGTTCGGGAAGCCAGCGGTCACTACGCGACGCTTGTCGGGCGTGCGTGGTAGTCCTCGTAACAAACGACGAGGAATGATTTTGCAAGGTCACATCTCAGGGCTTTATTTTCCGACGAATTGTTTTGATCTTTGGAAATGTTGTAGAGAAGGGTTCAACGAAAGGCGCTATCGGAGCAGAATCCTAATTCACTCTCGTCAAAAAATAGACGAATTTTTACCAATTTCGACGTTTAATTGAGAAAGCATAAGAGAAATTTTTAAAATTCTGCTTCGATAGCACTCCTGGTTGGACCTTTCTGGAAAACATTTCAATTATTCAGGAAGATCCGTTAAAAAATTCGAGCAGTAAAATGTGATTTTCGGTACCATGTTTTGCGAGCATATTTTCGCTGGTAAAGCACACCCTTAAGTAACAAACAGAGTCAACCAATGACCTACCTTTTCCAAAAAATGTTGAAAAAACAAAATCCGTGAATGTGCGAGGATGTAATCAAAATCAATTACGAACGAATGCTGGGAGTCCATTAGATCATAAATTTTTTTCCAAATACACATATGTACGTATGTAACGAGAGTTTATATAAATTGCCTAGTTTCCAACAACCTCCACCTTGAAGATTAAAGTAATAATTCTCTGGTCGTCACCTCCGACATTGAAAATTGCTGATGAATATAATTAGAATCAATTTTTAACGAAGTTGAAAGCCGTCAAGAATATTGTGATACTTTTTCTACGGCCCGTTACGAACGGGAATAAATTAAACTGAGAATAATGAAAACAAGTTTTGTGATACTGAAAAGTTTAGCCACGTACAAGCTTTTATTTTTCTGTAGTAATTCGCCAGATTTTCGAAAGACTTTTAAAGATTCGTTTTTCTCGCTGAAACGAGGTGTATAAATTAAGGAGATACCTAGATAAATTTCGTAATGTGAGTATTCGATGACGAAGAATTTTGTAACTCATAAAAAATCGTATTCAGAAATTCAATGATAGATTGTTTGTGGTTTTTATTTCCTTACGTACACTAATTAAATTAGAAATTTCAGACAATGAAATATAATCTCTACATCCGTGTCTTCTGTGTCTCAAAAAACAATTTAAAACTAGAAAATCAAAATTCGAGAATAATGAAACCATTAACATCGTAACATAATTGGGAAATAAAGTGTGATTTAATTACTCGCCAATATTTAATATCGTTCTTGAATATGTATGAGTACCGGTACATTAAAAAATGTGACGATACAGCACGAAGAAGGAACCCTCGAGAATTAATTATTTTTTTCAATTAACTTAATATGAAAATTTTCGACATTTTTCGGATTATGATGTGTACCTATACGTGTACAGGGCGATGGTAAAAGTAGAGAAACGATTTGTTTTGATAAATAACAAGGACTCGTATTTCTGCACTAGTACCGGAGATACTCAAAAATTTTAAATACTAGTATCTTCTTACCCCTCAATTAGTAGATCGTTATGGAAAAAATTGAAAATGATAATGACAGTTAAAAAAAGTTGGAGACTTCTGGTTCTTAGTACATATTACGAAAATTTCATTTTCAGGAACTAGTTTTAGCTTCTTCTTAAAAAGTAACAAAATTTAAAGGTTCTAGTTTCAGGGTGCTAAATCTATGATGTTTCCGCCTTTACCACTGCCATCAGGAAGTCGTGTCTGAGGTGCAGCGGATAGAGGTAGGATACATGAATATCGAGCCAAGTAAAACTGAGATTTTTTAACTATAGTTTTGTAAGACGTGAGAATTGTATCTTTTGGCTTTCGTGCCATGATCTCCCTCTCACTCCCCGTTGGGAAAGATTGGCACGATCGACACAGAAAAATGACATTTTTTTTGGCAAATTATTGTCATTTTGTCAGAGAGAGTGCCATTGCCTCTAAGAACGACAATTTTTTGGCAAATTATTGACAATCAAGTTAGAAGTGCATTGCGGTTTCTACGATCCAATTTTCTACCAATTATTTGTCAAATCCAAGTCAATTTTATGCCAAGATCCAGCCAATATTGGGAAGATTGGCACAGTTGACGCAGAAAAATGTTTTATTGTAAAATTATTGTCATTTTTACAAATGAAGAACAATTGACCAAGAGAAGACATTTTTTTGACAGATGATTGGCATCCAAAGTTAAGATCCAAAATTCTGTTGTTTTTTGTCATTTTCAAACAATTCGGCACAATTGACAGAGAAAAACGACGTTTTCATGACAAGGTAATACCATTTTGGTAAAAGGAAAACAATTAACCAGAAGCTCACAGGTTCTTTTACAGACAAAAAAGAGAGGAGGTAAGGAACCCCTTTTTGTGGGGCACATGGGATCTGGAAAATGTAGTTGGTCATGAGAGAGGGATATGGAAATTTTGACCTCCAACCTATATAGGATAAGAGAGGGATTTGGAATAATTTCGCCTCCAAGTTATGTACAATAGGAGGGAGACTTGGAAAAATTTTTAATTTGTTGGCCAGCTGAACAACAAACGGCGGACGTTTTTTCCAAAAAAAAAACCCACAATAAAACAGGTTTCCTGCTAGAAAATGATATTTTTCCAACAGATTATCAGAATCCAAGCTAGAAATGTATCGTGTTCTTTGAGATCTAATACTCTGTCGTTCATTTGTTGATTTTCAAAAATCCAGACAATTGGTCAAATTACTAAATTGACAAGAAATATAAACTCATTTGAACCAGACATTCTTTAGGATCGCTAACAACACAATAATGATATTTTTACCAATTTTTACCACAGGAGATTGGCGGTTGCAAAAGCCGTCCAAGCGACATTTTTTGAATCTGGCAAATGGGCTCACTGTCATGACGCAATCAGAAGTCTCTTCCCCAAAATGACAGATTGTCGCTTGGACGGCTTTTGCATAACGCAGTTTATTTGAGAAATCTTGACAAATACCTAAGTCAATTTGCGGCGCATCTTGGTTCATTACTCGACTCAGAAAAGACGTACAAACGTTGTATTGGGCTCAAATTGAAGATCAAATCGAGTAGAATTGAGCTATAAGTCCAACATTTTGTATTTTGGGGCTGAAACACTTTTAGAGCAAACTTCCATCTAGCTGCTAACATCTTTTAGCTTCACCCAGTATATACTTATAAGAGAAATATGAGAAATTTGAAACATCCATTAAGTATGTCTGTCATCTCATCTTTATAGATATTTTTAAAACATTTTTCAGGGGATGTCGAAAGCCCAAATTTGCTTTATTCAAGTAATTTGTCATTTTCCCCCAAACCTCCAAGGTATAATATTTTTGAGATATTTTGCCGGTTGAATTTTAGAATATTTTTCAATGTGTTTTTTGAGAAAAAAAAAAAAAATTCATGTGCCAAGGAATTACCTATTTTTTTTATGGTTTTTATGTTTTTTTGTTATGACTTTTATAAATTGGGTACGCCGATTTAAAAATAATGCTTTATATATTTTTAAAAGCTTTGTTTACTTGTTTTCTTTTTCAAACAATGATTAAGAAAATTTTCCTAGTTTGAAAATTAATACTGAAAAAGACGTTTTTATTTGTTTGAGCAATACCTCGAAAAATATTCAAGCTTTGTTGATTTACCATACAGAATAATTTTTTTTTTTCATTCTCGCAAGCAAAATCCAAAAAATTATCAGGGTTAAACTTCTTTTTTTCTCTTTTTTTTCTCATCAAGAATTATAATATTATGATTTCTTTTTAAATCCATTTACAAGCTCTTCAAGATTATCAGCTCAATGGGCGGAAGGAGGTTGAAAGTGAGAAAAGAAGAGAGTACAAGGCGTAAATGTTGTCATGAAGATTTATGAAATGAAAAAATTTTGTACTGATCAAAAAATCATCGAGGTCGAAAAGTAGGTGTTTTCAAGCTTTTTTGTTTCCTATTTTGCAAACAACATCTCAAAAACCATGGTCAACCCAAGAACCTTCAATTCCAATCAAAGATGAGTACTTGAGGAATATTCCAAGCCAAAAAATGAATATCTGAAAAATATTCCAAGCTTTTCTGAATGAAATTTCAATGTTTCCAAATTTTCAAAGTCACCATCATTTTCAAAGGTAGATCGCACATTTTTGCACTGCAGGAAGTAATTCCATTTTAAAAAATTAATTTAATTCATTTATAGAGAAGTTAATAAAAAAAAAAAAAAAAAAAAAAGATGAATGATTTACAAGAGACATTTCTAGTGAGCTGAGGCAAGGTACGTAATAGCTTAGTTATGCATATGATTTGATTTGTGTTATTCTTGTTCAGCGTCTTATTCTAGGTTAGGGGTTGGATGGATGACCGCACTGCCAAAGGTGTACCAAAACTGAGTCAATTCTATGCCAAATCTGAGTCAATGTTTTGCCAAAATGATACCAATTTATTGTCGTTTTTTGCTAAACTGGTATTGACAAACTACTGTCGTTTTTATGCCATTTTTTTGTCAATAAAAGTGCATCTTAAAAACGCATCACTTCTCGCTGATTGGTTCAATACTGTGCCAATTTGCCGAAATCAGTGTCAAAATTTACACATTTTGGCAGTGTCGATTTTGTGCCAATCATTTCCCAACGGGTCTGTGATATTAACATCAATACTTAAACGCAGTGACTCGATCGGTAAAAGATATTGTTCTCGCGCTTAAGTTATGAACTATTTTCATTATACTCTATGAACGATCATTCCAAGAAAGAATCTTGTGATGTGAGAAACTTTCGTCTTTTCTTGTAAAAATAAATCATTATTTGCATCAGTTGAAAGAGGTCCAACCATAAGGCTCACCGATTCGACAAAAAACTGTCTTAGCAAAATCAATATATCGGTGTGAAGTTGGTGAAAAGAATTGAAATTAATTTCATGCCTTCGAAATAATAAATATTCAATGATAAGTACCAGCTTCTAAAATACGTAATATCTTCTCGTAAGATGCAAGAAATTTATCTCATAACAAAGAATTTAAAACAGGCCAGTAGTTCGCGACATTGGATTACATTCATTCTTTTCATGTAAATTTATGCATAATATCTTAAAAATAGATCAATGTGTAATGCATTTCTGAAGGATATAGGCTAATGGTAATATCTCGAATAGATGTTTATAAAGGAATTTCTGAAAATTGCAAGCGTAAAAAAAAGAAAAATAGACCATCCACAAAAAGAAAATTCAGGATAAGTATGTGAGCGAAAACTATGCGTATATGATTCTTACGTCTTCTTAATTGAAAACAGAAACTACTAGGCTATTTTAGAAGATTTATTCTTGATCAGCGGAATAGGTTTTAGGAAGCAAAGGGCCAGAAACTAAAGAAAAAGATCACGTTTTATATTTATTATATCCTGTATCAGTTTGTGACGTCATGAGGCGCTGGAATTTTTAAAAGTCCCTTCATTAAAAGTGGAGGGGCACTCGCAAACTTCAAATTCTTCGATGGGTATGAGTTCGTGACGTCTGCCATTTGCTGATTAAGAGGTATACGTACACGCCCACGCTTCTGATCGGAAAACGAGGGGGAGAGAAATGCCGACCTTTAGCCTTCATTACTGAGCCCTCCTTACACACATGAACAAATTTCAAACTTTTCGAATGACCATAAACTATAGACGGTATTGCTAGAAGTATTTTCGACGCTGAGTACGCCATTTACCGTTTTTCAATATCACCTCTCATTATTGTGCAATACTCATGTTTAATTCCCGCGCTTCATCGCAATAGGCAAGTGTATCTTTTCGCGCGTTGAATAGCTCGACAAGATACGTTACGCGTCGCAACAATCCGCGGTAACTAAACATGAGTATTGCCTAATAATGAGAAGTAATCCTACCCCTTCGATCTATTCTTCCACTATTTTTGACTGTATATCACAAATTTATTCCCAAACGCGAATTTTCTCTCACTTATATCGACGTTGAAAACCAAAGCTTCCTATATTATATAGAAGGTTTAAAATTATGACAATTCTTCTCCGTTCTCTCTCAAATTCTGAGCATTTGAAAACATTTCCTTCTCGGCGCTTTGAAAACGTGGAAAACTTCTGACTTCGCAGTTCTGTAGATGAGGAAAGACTGAACCATACAAATTAAACTGTTCCAATTGAAATAGACTTAATAAATGCAAGAGAGTCGAATGAACAGAAAAAGATTTAACGAGGCTAGTCGATTTTTCTGCCGTCCTCGTTTCTTTCCCCTTACGATTATATTATGAGCGTTCGGAAGTTATCCAAGCGCGAAAAAATTCTTTACGCGGAAATGTTGTTGTTGATGAAGTATGTTCTTATCTCGACAGCGATAAACGATTCTCGTCAACAGGAACAGCAGAGACTACATTGTGAGAGAAAGATAGAATGCTGATGATAAGGAAAAAAGTAAAAATAACGACTGGCATCAGCAACTCTATCATCTCATCGTCAAGTTCGAACAGTCCAGTTCTGCATAATATGTTGAAGAAAAAGAGAGAGATATAATTCAGTTTCTCGAATTTTAGTTTACTGATTATTAAATTAAATACAGAATCAACCGAGATATTAATTCGTACGAGTGTACTACACATATCTTGCCTCAGTATTATACGAACGAGTTTCAGTTTCAACAAGTTGACTCATTGCAAGACAAATACTTAATATGGCTTTATTATAGAGATAAGATGACGCAAGATCAAGGTGGTAGCACTCAGTGTATTAACCTTACGGTATAAAATAATTTCGTGACCAAAAAAAAATAAATACAAACACCTTCTATCGGGGAAAGAAGACAGATTTATTTTGTCATATGATTAATGTCAGGAAGGAGGTTGGGAATTTTGGAAAATGATGAGTAACCCATTAAACTTTCCTAGAAAATATATGATCATAAAATTAAAATACGATAAGAAAGCACGTGTTGGTGTTGTAAATAATAAGAGTAGTATACTTATTTTTTACTGCATTATTTCTACCATGAAATTCCCTTTTCGTATTCTTCTCATTTGGTCCCCGCGGCTGGCATACGACATTAAAATTTTCGCGACTAGTTGACCATCGTTCTTCATTCAATGATTCTGAAATATTCGTTAAATACAGTCATACTCAAATCTCGATGGTGCATTGTCATCAAGGAATATAGGGCATCGCGGTGATGGTGTTCATATTCTAAAAAACTGGACCAAGATGCACCATTTTTCTATCTCTCAGGTGGTAAATGGTGGCATCAAAAGCTCCAGAAACTATTCTTTGTACACTATTTCATTAATGTTACGCTCAATTCACGTAATTGCTCATTACGCGTATTGTTCAAAGTTGCTGCCCATTACGCGTAATCAGCAATATTTTTCTGCCTATTACTGCCCATTACGCGTATTGAGCATCCTTATGAACCAATCCGAATTGGTTCGGCTTGGTTCAGTGGCGACTGGAGGAGATATTGTCGGTGCGTCAAAGCAATCAATAAACAAGTGTAAAGAATGACATAGTATGCAATTCTGCGTGCCATGCAGGGCGAATAGACAGGTGGACTTTTCCTTGAAATGCGTCTCTATTCTTAAGACATTTTGGCAACCATTAATTAATAAGGTAAAAACACTCGCTGAATCCGAATTTCATTGTTGCCAGTCGAATTTTGCCTCCTTATGGCCCAAATCCAAGATGGCAGCTAAACTCATTTCATTTCTGTTTCAAGGTAAAACAGAGAGTTGTAATTTTTTTTCCCCTTTTTTTGGGAGGGGGGGGGGGGTTGCTGGTGTACAGAATTGGATCTTCAAACTCTACTTGAGATATTGGAAATTGGTCAGGTTAAAATCACAGAGCTTTCTCTCAACTGCATTATATACTATCGAAACAGAGCATATGTATTTCAGAAAAGTAGCACAAACTGGTACATGTGTACAACATACAACATACAGTATAGTAGATCACGCTCTGATTTGGGCCGGATTTGACCAACAATCATACCTTTATACATTTACTCTCTCCTGCTTGTACTTTCCTCATCTTCAAAGAGTCACGCTTTTAATTTTTTCCAAGTCCCTCCTCTAGCTCTTAACCAGACAAGTATATAGATGACGTCACCCTCTTCTTCAACTAGTATTTCTCCTCGACGATTCACTAACAAGCTTGAACCTAGTTGTTAGTGAGAAGGAGAGTCCTAACCTGAAAAGTCGAGCCTCCACAATCCCCACATTCCAACTTATAAACACCACTCCTCTCATCAATGGGTATGGGGTCCTTCAGTCTCACAAACAACCCCTTAACTGTTGTAGGGTTGTAGAACGCGGGTCTGAAGCCAAACGGGCGGAGGGCCCGACCCAATTGGAGGGAAAACTTCCCCGGAAAAGGGAGAGTGATCCAACGCAACCGGCAATCACGGATCATGTCTCGGGGGAGGGAGGTGGTGGAATCGAGAATGCTCCTTGTAACTTACCTGCGAACCATCACGTCAACGTCGACATTAACCTCATTCACTCTGGCCAGGTGTTTTATTGTGAGTACTTCTTTCTTAAAAGCAGACTGACTCGACGGAATACGAGTCAGTCTGTGAACTAGCATCTTATGAGCAACAGGACCGAACGAACCACCGTGGACTAAAAGATCGGTCGTAGTATCTTCCCTGTAAATTCCAAACTCATGGATGCCGTCTACAATAGAGATCGATAAATCCAAAAAGTTAATGGAAAATACCCCTATTTCCACCGTAAATTTGATGGAAGGGTACCAGGAATTGAGATACCTAAGAAACTCACCAAGGAGATCTGGGTGACCAGTCCAGGTACATAGAACGTCATCAACGTACCTGTGCCAATAGTGAAAATGATTAAGTAACACCTGGTTCGAGGAAAAAAGGTCAAGTTCAAACTTAGACATGAAAACGTCGGAGATAAGAGAGCCTAAAGGTGATCCAATAGGGATCCCTACTTCATCAGGGAACTCGAAAAATTTCCCTTCAAATTTGCAGTAGTTAGGGGACCAGCAGGTATTCAGAAGATCGAAAAATTCCTGAAACTCATTGTGAGGAATGTTGCTCTGACGAGTAGCTCACCCATCCGCTGGATAGTAGCAGCCTTGGGAATATTCGGGAACAAACCAACAACATCAAAAGAGCAGATGGTCGTTCCCGGGGGAAGACTTCCACCCTTCAGCACATCAGTTAAAGAGGCCGAATTCAAAACCGAATGAGGAGATTCAAAATCAATGCGATTTTTGAACCTTCGGTCAAGGAATTTGGCAAGGAGGTAAGTGGGGGAGGAGACGAAAGAAACAACGGGTCGCGTCGGGGTATTGTTCTTATGCACTTTAGGCAGCCCGTAGAGGAGGGCGGGTGTGGGGTTAGGAACAAGGATGGTTTTTTTCAGAGCAGGAGTCTTGATAATAGCCTCGCTCCTGTTGATGACACTCCTAACTTCTTTGACGTGCTTCGGGAAGCTGAAATCCTCACTCTCTTTAGCACCACACTGCTGGAGGACCTCGTGGACTTTGGAAGAATAGGCGGATTTCTCCATCACCACAACAGCATTTCCCTTGTCCGCCTTAGTGACGATTAAATCTCCCTCTTTAATCTTCCTCTTTAAACCTTGAATCACTCTTTCCAATTTATTACTCATGCGGGGGAGGGGGTTATTGCGGACTATCTCGGCACAAACTTTCTGGGTATTAAAACCAGGGCCAATCTCAACAGCAACGCAACAACATTAGCCAAGGTTTCATCTTTCTTGAGGGGAGGTAGACTAAATTTCAAACCTTTCTCAAGGAGGGCTGTTTCGTCACCAATGAACACTACCTGACTATTAACAGGGAACCTGTTTTATGGGGGTCTATTTGAGAAATCTGCCGTCCGCCGTCCGCCGTGCCCCGTCCAGCGAAAAACTTGGAAAAATGACGGCTTCCTTAACGAAGTTAAACGAGGAACGCAGGGAACCTGTTTTATGATTCGAATGAGATTTGGTATTGAAAATTCAAGGAAGCCTAGATCATATATAGCTCGACAGTCGAAAGTTTTTCAAGTCCCTCTCCTATCATATATGGCTCGAGAGTCGAAATTTTTCTAAGTCCCCCTCCTATCATCTATAGCTCGAGAGTCGAAATTTTTCTAAGTCCCTCTCCTATCATATATGGCTCGAGGATCGAAATTTTTCTAAGTCCCCCTTCTATCATCTATAGCTCGAGAGTCGAAATTTTTGCAAGTCCCCCTCCTATCACATATGGCTCGAGAGTCGAAATTTTTCTAAGTCCCCCTCCTATCATATATAGCTCGAGAGTCGAAATTTTTTCCAAGTCCCCCTCCTATCATAATATAGTTCGAGAGTCGAAATTTTTTCTAAGTCCCCCTCCTATCATATATAGTTCGAGAGTCGAAATTTTTCTAAGTTTTTCGCTGGATGGCGCACGGCGGACGGCGGACGGCAGATTTCTCAAATAGCCCCCCATAAAACAGGTTCCCTGTTAAAATTTCGACCCTCGAGCCATATATGATAGGAGGGGGACTTGGAAAAATTTCGACTCTCGAGCCATATATGATAGGAGAGGGACTTGGAAAAATTTCGACTCTCGAGCTATATATGATAGAAGGGGGACTTAGAAAAATATCGACTCTCGAGCCATATATGATCTAGGCTTCCTTGAATTTTCAATACCAAATCTCATTCGAATCATAAAACAGGTTCCCTGCGTTCCTCGTTTAACTTCGTTAAGGAAGCCGTCATTTTTATTTATGAGGGGGGGATGGAATTTATGAACGTCAACACCATCACTCGACCTTTCCTCAACCACATCACCATTAACCTTCATTAGAGAGGACAACTTCTTATTTTTCTTCTCCCTCAACTTCACCTCAAACTTCCGACACTTTAAATTGACGTCCCGCATAAAGTAATCAAACTCAAGGGGGAGGAGCATACCGGAGAGTCTCGAATGGACCAGAAGGTTCAATCTCGTAGTGGTATTATATTTACCATGCCATCTCCGCAGTTCCGTTCTTATCCACTCCCATCTTGCTTAGCTCGAGAGTCGAATTTTGAACAGGGTATCTATTTTATGGAGTTTTTTTCTTGAAAAAATTGCCGTCCGACATTGGGCCAAAATGGACTTAGAAAAATTTGACTTCTTTTCGTGAACTATATTTATGGTAATAGGGGGACGTGGATTTATTTATTTATTTATGTATTTATTTACTTATTTATTTATTTATTTATTTATTTATTTATTTATTTATTTATTTATTTATTTATTTATTTATTTATTTATCTATTTATTTATTTATTTATTTATTTATTTATTTATTTATTTATTTATTCATCTATTTATTTATTTTTATATATATATATATTTACTTATTTAGTTTCTCTTTCTTTCCTTTCTCTTTCCTTCTTTTTTTCTTTCTTTATTTGATAGAAGGAAATTTTGGAAAATTGGTGTTTTATCAGTTCAGTTCCACACTACCCTAGAAGTCAAATTGGTAGTGCAATTTTTATAGTAGTTTCCCAAATAGACCTATAAACCTCATTACTAAAACAAATTCGACCCATATTTCCAAGTTTTTCGCCGCACGGCAAATTTCTCAAAAAAAAAAAACATATCCCTGATAGAAATTTCAACTCTAGAGTTATTGGATAGCAGAAGGACGTGGAAAAAAAAAACAACGGCTTCCTTAACGAAGTTAAACGAGGAACGCAGGGAACCTGTTTTATGAGTCAAATGGGATTTGGTATTGGAAATTCAATGAAGCCTAGACCTAGATAAAGCTAGTCTAAAGAAGGCCTAGACCTACTATAAGCCTAGTACATATAATATAGTTTGAGAGTCTACATTTTTCCAAGTCCCTCTCCTATCACATATGGCTCGAGAGTCGAAATTTTTCCAAGTTTTTTGCTGGACGGCGGACGGCGCACGGCAAATTTCTCAAAAAGCCCCCCATAAAACAGGTTCCCTGTTAATATCGGCTATATATAATCATTGTTCATAGGATGCCCATACCCCCAAAAAATTTCTACTTCCATGCCATAAAGGATAAAAAATGACTCAAAAGTATTGAAGAATTTCAAATAGTAGACCAGTTCGACCCGTAGAACAGGTTCCCTGCGTTTCTCATAAGCTTCCGATTTTTTTGCGGGGGGAAGGGAAGATCAACTCGGGTTTGGACTCGCAAATTATAATAGACGGCTAGGGGGCAGGTTAATATGTTGAAAAGAGGAAACCAAGTCCGAAACTTGCGAATTTCCGATATTGGATAAAGGCACAGTAATTAGGTACGTCAATCAGTTTAAACCTCCTTGTAACGTTTATCATCATCCATTGAATTTGCTTGTGACGTAACCGGGATCCGTCAAGTCATCGGATTGAATTTACCTATGACGTCATTAGTTCGTGGATTCATCAAATGATTTTTTCTTTTGGACTAGCAGATTTCTGGATTAGGTAGCTACGCCTAGTTTAAGCCCAATATAGCCTAGTGCACTGTATGCTAAGCAATACTAAGTGTGGCCCAAGAATATGTTAATATGGTCTAAAATACTGTATGTTAAGCCTAGTTTAAGCTTAGTGTAGGCTAGCGTAGCATAGACTTATGCTAGTCTTAGTTTAAAGCTAGTAGAATAGTCTATTTAGGCTTAGTTTAAACCTAGTTTACGGCTAGTATATGACCTAATATTTCGCAGACTTATTGATTAGGTCGAGGGTTTGAGATTCTAAGTCAACCAACGTAGGGAGAAAAACAACTTGGTCTCACGGATTTCTAATAGTTGAATAGGGTGCCGGTGAAGACATTAAGAATATCAAAAAACTGGGTGTTTTAAAGTAAGTAAACGAAGCTGGAACTCGTTTGTCTCGTCAATTAATCGACCTGTTTCTTGCTCCGCTATGTGGAGTAACATTAAAAAGTTAACAGGTTCGAAACAAACATTCTCCTTCCAACCCCTCTATCAAAACAACCAAATCTATCAATCACCATCAGAAATCAGCGAAATACTAGCTGAGAATTATTTTCAAATTTCCTCCAACACTAACTACGACCCACCTTTCACTCGAATCAAACAACAAGCCGAAAATACCACAATAGATTTCTCCCTTAATCTGTCACAAACTCTCACACTTCCCTACAACAAACCAATCACCAAACAAGAAGTCACCCACACCATCTCCCTCTGCTCCAAAAAATCAGCTCCCGGTCTCGACCAAATTAGCCCCGCTATGCTACACAAACTTCATACAAATGCCATCTGACACCTCACCTCACTCCTAAACCGAATACTTTTTCCACCTCCTTTCCCAATAACTGGAAAACAGCTCTAATCATTCCAATCCTAAAACCTCTCAAAGACCCCTCACGCCCTCTATCCTACCGACCCATATCACTACTAAGCACTCTTGGCAAAATTCTCGAAAAAATTATCAATAGTAGACTCTCTTGGTTCGTTGATTCCAACGAAATATTAAGTAATACACAATATGGGTGCCGTAAGGGCCGATCAGCTCTAATGGCCCTTGCTGACCTCGATTCCCAAATCTACAACGCCCATGCTCACGGAGCGAACCTCTACTCAATATTTTTTGATATGGAGAACGCTTTCCCGAGAGTCTGGCATACCAAATATGCGTCATCCTACACCAACTTGGACTTCGAGGACCCTTCCCTCTCCTAAGTACTTCAAAATTATCTTACTAATCGATCTTTTAGAGTCCGCGTAAGCGATCTCAACCTTCCCTCAAGAAAATGGTATCCCCAAGGATCCCCACTTAGTGGCACTCTCTTTCTCATCGCCATCAACAACATAACAAAAATCATAAAATTTCCAATTCAAACCCTCCTATTCTCTGATGACCTAAGCATCCATTTACGTTCCACTAACACAACTCGCGCCCATCGTCTGCTACAAAAAACAATCAATAAAGTACACGCTTGGCTTTCCCTCCTAGGATTCCGCATTTCTTACCCCAAAACCAAACTCGTCATTTTCCAAAAACCACGCCAGAAAACTATTAAATTTTCCCCTCTCACAATAGCTACCTACCCGATCCCACAAGTCAAAACTACTAAAGTTCTTGGCCTCAATTTCCACAACCGTCACTCTTGGATCCCCCATATCAAACTAACTAAATCAAAATGCATTCGAGCACTCAATGTCCTAAAATTCCTTTCCCACCCTAAAGAAGGTTGTAACCGAAAAAACCTTCTCCACCTCTACCAGAGCTTAATCCGATCCATCCTCGATTACGGATCACCCATTTACGGTCTCGCCCCTCCCTCTCATTTAAAACTACTCGACACCATCCAAAATTCTTCACTCAGAATAGCTACTGGAGCATTCCGAACCAGTCCCGCTGAATGCCTCTGAGCAGACACTGGCTTCTCCCCACTTCACTATCGACGCCTCAAACTGACAACCAACTTCCTCACAACTGTCCTACAATATCCGCAAACCCCCGTCCACCATCGCATATTCCCCCCTCATCATAACCAAAATTCCTCGACCAATCTACGTTCCAACCTAGAACTCCAACTAGCACGCCCCTTCAAGTTCTATTGCCTTAACCACATCGTTCCCTCAACCCCTCCTTGGCTCTTTATTCCACCCAAAATCATTCGCGACCTAAAACGCCTCCCTCGTCTTTCAACTTCTCCCGAAGAATACCAAGCACAGTTTAACAAAATCCTTAACAACTTTCACAACCCTATACTATGTTTCACCGATGGATCTAAATATCAAAACAAAACTGGCTTTGCTTACTCAATAGCTCACCGACACCGCAACACCGCATCCGTCCTTACCACTGAACTACAAGCAATCTTTAGCTGTTTAGAACACATCCTCACCAACCTACCCTCCCGTCTTCCTCTCAACCCATTTTTAGTCATTTCCGACTCCCTATCATCACTCGACGTATCCAACCACACTTCCTCCCACCCACTCATAAGTCGTATACACACTCTCATTAACACCTTCCATACCATCCCCATCCCATTATTCTTCATCTGGGTACCTGGTCACAAGGGTATCCCAGGAAACGAAAATGTCGACAAAGCAGCCAAACTAGCAACCCATAACCTATCAGTCAACCGCTCTTTCCTCCCCTCACGCTCAGATCTCTCCAAACACATCAACAAATTCATCACTCAAGCATGGTTCACTCATTGGTCTGATCTCAAATCACACTCAAACAAACTAGTCCAAATTAAAAATATTCCCACCGCATAGGACTCTTCAAATCTGTCAACACGCAGAGAAGAAATAGTCATCACCCGTCTCAGAATCGGCCATACCAGACTCACTCACTCACACCCATCTCATCTCTCATCTTATGCCTCTCTCTTGCCCTGAACACCCCCTACCCGTTCAACACATCTTCTGCTGCCCCAACTTGACCCAACTCCTTAATTCCTTATCCATCCCTCACAACCATAGAGAAGCACTTTCAGATCTCTTTCCCTCCATCCCTAACATATTCAACTTTTTACAACAAGCCAACTTCCTCTCACGCATATAATCACACAATCTAGCCGAGCTCATAGCCCTGAAGGCAGGCTGCTAGTAGCTCGTTAATTAAAATAAAAAAAAAATAAATAAAAAAAAGTAAGTAAATTTCCTACAGAAAATTTACTTATTCTCATGGTTATCAAGAGTACCAAGTCACATGAAGTCTTTTTGATTTTCCTCATGTTCAAGATTGAAGTAATTGAATTTGAGAAAAAATTATTAAATACGTTCACCTTACCGGGACTTCGTGAACATTTGCAGAAAGAGAGGTGTGGCGAGGGTATCGAGTTCCAGACTACAATTTATTATTCAAAACAATCTAAAAAGCTTCGACGAGAGCTCGAACAGATAATGACAACCTACGGGGCGTTTCGCTTTTTACCGCGTTCGATATTATACTCTCGCAAATATAACATCGCACGGTAACATGAATCGTCCCTTTATGAAAATAATACTCAATTTATTATTTATCATAACGTAATAATACGCTGGTAGACTACACTACTCCAGACTTGATGCAATGATGTATTAATGGTCATACCTTCTAACAAAGTATACGCGGTACATGCTATACATACCAAAGAAAAATCCATTATATAATGATACATTATGCCGGCGCTGGTTCCAACAGTAAGGTAAAAAGAAAGGAGGGAATTAAGCGTGTGTTGGTATACGGCGTCGGAGAAAGACAATTCTCCGCTCGCCTCATATCGTGTTTTTACATAACTGTCGGAATCAATCTCGAGTCATTGGTGAGCGTACAGAAACGCTACTTTTTTCTCAACCGAGCATCATGGTTTTCGGTGATACATGTGCTTTTCCGTCGCTGTAAATTTATCGCGAATAACTCATAAAGTACGAATTCGCGTAAATAAATTTGTATTCGAGGAAAAATAAGAAAAAATTAAATCTTGTATTTTTCAGATCCAAAGCCAGAAGAGACATGGATTCGAAAATATATACCGGTATTTCGTTGTTCGCGGAAGTGATAGTTTTAATAATTCGTATATTCATTTCGATGATCGAAAGTGCGTACAGGCTGATAGTTCCAGTTCCAGAGAAATCCGTCGCTGGAGAAATTATACTGGTTAGTAACATATATATGTATAATATAGGCTTGTAAATTCATACTCCTTGTGGAGTTACGATGTACACCTTTAAAGAGTCGAGAATACAATTTCCGAACTTGGTATTCCTTGATTTAAGATTACCGGGACAGGTCATGGTATGGGACGAGAATTGGCCCTGCAATTCGCCGACCTAGGTGCGATAATTGTATGCGTGGATATCAATAAGAGCGCCAATGATGAAACTGTCAGCCTAATAAACACGTCTAGTCAAACCAAAGCTTACGCTTATCAGTAAGTTTCATTTCGACCTTTTACTATAATTAATACAATCTGTGGCCGAATTTTCGTTTCTCGTCACGGAGACGCGACGACTAGATTAATTATACACACATAAACGTGTTCACCGTGAGGAGAATTTTGGCATTATGGTAAACAATCACAAATTGAGTCATACGTAATAGATGCATAATGCCTGTATCGAATTTTCTTAATTCCTATCATGTTCACATCGTACCTACAATTGTAGAATTGATTGGACTAAAGTATAGGAAAAAGCTTCGTGTTAGCCTTCCAATGGATTTTCGTGTAAATTACCGTATTTTTTCTCGATGGTCGACAACTTGTTTGTGAGATAAGGCGAGGGGAAATGGAAGTGAAAGAGATTGACGAACATCACGTCACGGGTAAAAGGTCGGGGTCCAGTATCTCATCCTCATGGAAGCGAAGTAGCGTCGCGACGCTGCACCTCCTACTTTGCCACCGGTATACGAGAATTTCACAAAGAATAGGAAGCGTCTGAAACATTTGAACTTGTTTGCTTATACTTCTATCTCGTCTCGCGAATCGAAAGTTACGTTACGAATTACGTCGCATACAACTTAATTACTGATCTTGAATACCTACGTGTAAAATCATTTTAATATCGCGAACGGAACGAGTTTTTTTTTTTTCGATTCCCGTTGAATTTGTTAAAGAGTCGAGGAAACCAGTTAAAACAATCAAACGTTATTCAAAGTTGAACAGATAAGGAGACCTCATCATTAAAAATTGAATTTCGCACGTTTGAAAAGGGGAACAAAAAAAGTTGTTAGATTTTGCAGAAATTTTGAGTAAACATCAAAGAATTCCGACTTTCTCGAATAGTCGCTTAAAAAATAAAAATCGTTTCAAAATATCTTTCTTATTTGGTGTGCTTTGAACACAAGGCTCATGAATAATGTCCTGTAAAAACAAATACGAGTGTATGTGTCAATTTTCAGCCTTGAAGTATTCATTATAAGGAGAAGGCTTAGACGGCGTACATTATGGGTTATTTTTTAGAAGAACCATCAAGTTCTTTGACTTCTTTATACAAACTTCAAGGCTGCAGTTTTTTTTCACAGAGGAAATAATTTGTACACCTCTAACCTATTCTTCATTAATATGTTGAATACCATCAGGAAAAGCTACTGCCCAGTACGGGTATTAAATATTTCTGAGATTTCCATTACAAATTTTGTCCTTGTTTTTGGACAGCAACTTCATATGTAAGACCTCTCAGATTGTATCATCCATACCTATGCTGCACCTCCAAGAATTTGGTTGGACCTTATTTGTTCCAAAGTACATCTTAGCATAAAGATTTGAAAAATTATTCCAAGTTCTCTCCCGTCTAAATTTTTGATGTATGCATTATTTTTACAATTAACGTCAGGTTTTGGATAGACGAGATGGGGGCAAGTTGATGTCATATACACTGATTTTTAGAAAGCCTTCGATAAAGTGGACCATGCTATACTTCTACAAAAACTGAGTGATATAGGGTTTTCAAACAATTTATTAGAATTATGCTGGTCTTACCTTTGGGGAAGAAAACAGTATGTTGTATATAAAGGTCATAATTCACATCTATATGAATGTCCTTCGGGTGTTCCGCAGGGATCCAATTTGGGTCCATACCTGTTCTTACTGTTTGTGATTGATATTGAGGGAGGTCTTGGTGGTGGTTCTCATCTACTATATGCGGATGATCTGAAACTATTTAGGCCGACCAGTGGCTCTGTTGATGCCGAACAGCTTCAGAGAGATTTGAATAGACTAGTACAGTGGAGTGAGGAAAACCGGCTACCCCTGAATGTCAATAAGTGCAATTTCATGACTTTCACTCGAAAGGAGACCCCAGTTCAATTTATTTATGAGATCAAGGGTCAGGCACTGCAGAGTTTAAAGGCTGTTAGAGATCTTGGTGTAGAACTCCAAAGTAATTTTAAATACGATAAACAAGAACTGAAGGCATTAACAAATGCAAGACGTGGTATGGGGGTGCTGATGAGGCATTCTAGGCATTTGAATAATACTGCGACTCTTCGGGTACTCTACTTTTCGCTAATCAGATCAGACCTTGACTTTGCGAGCGTAGTATGGAAACCAACAACGAAAAAACACATTCAGGATTTGGAACGGGTTCAAAAAAGATTTCTTAGGTTTCTTTACTACAAAGATTTCAATTACTATGATTATACGATATCGTACAGGGAACTGGTCCTGGGATATGAAGTGACAACCCTTGAAGTAAGGAGGGACCTGACCCTGATCCTCTTTTTGAGAGATTTGCTATGTGGACGCCTGGATTCTCCCTCCCTGCTTAGTTATATAAATTTCTCGGTACGGATCAAAACCACTCGGTCACGGAAACTATCCATTTAACTCGTAACATCTTTTGGCCTCACCCGGTATAGAAGGCTACACGACGAGTTACGTTCGTTTTTGTTCTCCGGATTCCTAAAGTAAGTCTTAATGTCCTCTCACAATTTCTAAGAAGACGTGCCTCGGCTATAGAGTCCATTGCTACTGCTTCAGTTAATATGAAGGCTCTTCTGTCTATCTGAAAAAAAGAATATACTCCTACATCGAGGGCCACATGCCAGAGGGGCGTATGCGCCAAAATTGAGATATTGATTTGGTAAAAGGGTGTATTTCATTGTGCCAAAATTTTGGATCTCCAACTCTTTTTAAAAGAGATCAGGAGACTAATTCCACTTAGACATAAACGCCAGAAATCAAAATGACAATGAGTATTGGTCAACCAAAGGGCGTACGCACCAGTACTTACGCCTTTCCAGGCGCGGATCCAGACGATCACTTTGGGAGGGGAAACAATCCAAAAAAAGTTTAAAGGACCTTTTTTTTTTGACATGTTCCATGTCTTTTCTCTCGTCGGACCCCGATTTTGAAACTCGCGAGTACCCCCCCACCCCCCCCCCCCTCCCGTCAAGAGAGACCGTGCGTCCGTGCAAATCTCTACCCCGTGGGTGATTCAGACATTCGCGAGTACACCCCGCGTAATAATAATAAATAATTATATTAATTAATTAATTAATTAATTAATTAATTAATTAATAATTAAATAAATAATAATAATTAATAATTATTAAATAAATAAATAAATAAATAAGTAAATAAATAAATAAATAAATAAATTAATTAATTAAAAATTAAATAATTAAATAATTAAATAATTAAATAATTAAATAAATAATATAAATAAATAAATAAATAAATAAATAAATAAATAAATAAATATAATTGACATGTTCCATGTCTTTTCTCTCGCCGGACCCCGATCTTGAAACTCGCGAGTACACCCCGCGTAATAATAATAATTAATAATTAATAAATAAATAATTAAATATTTAAATATTTAAATATTTAAATAATTAAATATATAAATAATTAAATAATTAAATAATCAAATAATTAAATAATTAAATAATTAAATAATCAAATAATTAAATAATTAAATAATTAAATAATTAAATAATTAAATAATTAAATAATTAAATAATTAAATAATTAAATATTTAATATAATTAATAAATAGAAAATTTTCTAAGTCCCTCTTCCTATCATTTATGGCTGGATAGTCGAAATTTTTTCAAGTCCCCTAGACTTGAATTGTCTCATACCATTCCAATACAACAGCGAGACAGGGGTGGAACGAGCGGGGCGAGTTCGCGCCACGACAGGTCCGCGAGTTCGCCCCACGAAGGGTGATACCTCAAAATATTTCTCATAAAGGCGATACCTCATATTTCTCATAGAAAACTTGAATTGTCTCATACCATTCCAATACAACAGCAAGACAGGGGGCGAACGAGCGAAGCGATCGCCCCACGAAAGTTGATACCTCAAAATATAGAACACCCACAATTACCTCAAAATATTTCTCATACAAGACTTATACGACGCCAAGATAGGTAAAGGGGTAAACGAATAATATCTCACGAACACTTGACCTACTAGAAGCCTAGACTGAAATATTTCAAGATGACTGATAAAATATAAAAGACATGGAACATGATCTTCATTTATTTGGCTATGCCAGAAAATTTCTTAACGTGAACAGAGTATAGGAATTTCTAATGCTCAAGGTAAAACGTCGTCGTTTTTTTTTACATTTTCTTCAATACTACAGATTTTTTGTTGTTGTTTTTTTTTTTTTTTTTTGGGGGGGGGGGATTTTCCCATCCCCCCCCCGCCCGTGGATCTGCGCCTGCTTTCTGCTTGATAATAAAAGGGGTAACTAGTTGATACGCCCTGCTATACAGGTGCATTACAATAGTAACTGAGATGGAAAGGCGTATGCGCCAAATTTAATAATTTTAAAAAGGCATAAGAGCCAAACCTATGATTTTTCAAAAAATTACCTGAAGCATTAGAAAGAGCATAAAATTTTACATTAGAATCACCACATTCTCAAAGACTACAAAAATTTTGTCCAGTAGGACAGGGTGTTGAATTCTTCGAAAACTTTCAAAACGTTCTCCTAAATAATGTACGTTTATTGGCGCAGACACCCCTCTGGCATGAAGCCCACAATTGTATATAGGTACCTATACTTATTGTGATAGATGAAATAACCTCGAATGATGAATAAAAATTCATATGTACGCTTATTATTCAGTCATAAAAATACGTATGCACTAATCAATATCGGTCCTTTTTTCTGCCCGATTAATGTAGGTGTGATGTATCCAATGAAGTGGAAGTAGCTTCTCTAATCGAGAAAGTGAAAAAAGAAGTAGGTTTCGTTTCGATTTTGGTAAATAATGCTGGTATTATGCCGTGCCATCGATTTTTCACGTATACACCCGACGAAATAAAGAAGCTATTTGGAATCAATGTGTTCGCACATATTTGGGTGCGTTCATTACAAATTTACTAAATTTCACTTTCCCCTTATACTAACGAGAAGCTCTCTGCTTGATAATTATTTATTTTTTGTTTGTTTCAACTGTTTCACCAGCTGTTGCAAGGTTTCTTACCCGAAATGATCGAAAAAAACCACGGTCATATAATAACATTATCTTCGATGGCTGGCGTGATCGGGATTGAAAACTTGGTGCCGTATTGTGGCACGAAATTCGCTGTTAGAGGTACGTTTGAATATCGAAGGGGACGAAACGCGAAATTTATCAATTTTTTTTTTTATTCACGATAACTATACAACGATTGGACAGGTACGAGTTCTATTTACGAAGAGGAAATAATAATCATATTATCATTATATCTACGAAGATGAAATATTATAATCAACAAACTAGACTACAACCTTGGTTTGAATAGATAACTCTCCTATGTGTCAGACTTTTTATTGCCTAAGTATTTATTTCTAATCGATGTTGCAAATACATCAAGTCTAAAATTTCTCAATGAAAAATAGGGCCACATGTTTCCGTCTTCCCACTCCAAAAAAATGTAATATGTAGGTCATCTGAAATGCAAAAAACCTATCAATCATTCAATGTTTTGTGTAAAAGAATACGGTTATATACCTGTCATCACGTTGTTGAACAAAATTGTATTTTTTTAGGCATGATCGAAGCTTTACACGAAGAAGTAAGGACAAGAACAACGGGTACAAATATCAAATTCACAGTCATTTATCCATACATGGTTGATACGGGCCTCTGCCAAAAACCAATTATCAGGTTTGTAACGCGGCATTACATCATTTTATTGATAATTTAGTTACATCTAAGTAGGCTATTGAAAAAAATCCAAATTTACAAATTTATTGAAAATTGCGAGGAACATAACTATCATTAATTATTAAAATATTTTTAACCTACATAGAAAACGATGGCTTCCTTAACGATGTTGAACGAAGAACGTAGGGAACCTATTCTCTCGGTTGAAAAATAGTACATTACATAAACCACATTAGGGTAGGCCCTTCAAGTAACTAGATATGCAATTCTTTGTACGCCAATCAGCTTAGCCCCTTCAATGAGCCAGATGTGCAATGCTTCGAACACTCCTTCTATCATAATATATTACGGGTTGTGAGTCGAAATTTTTCCAAATCCCTCTTCTATCACACATAGCTCGAAATTCAAAATTTTTTCAAGTCCCGCTCTGAGGCCAAAAGATGTTACCAGTTAAATGGAAGTTAGCGCAAAAACGTGAAATGTTAGATGTATACTTCAAACGTACGATTTATCTACCATTTGCGTGCCTACCCAACTTTCTACGACTTTTCTGAATCAAGTCATGAACTAAAATGTGCCAAAATTGGCCGATTTTCCAAGATTTCCGAAACAAGAAATTGAAAATTCCTTCAAGTCCTAGGGTTATACACGTATTTTTTTCGGAATCAGCGTTGAATTTCACTTTCAAATCAAGCGAAATATGGAAGTTTAAAAAATTTTAATTTTTGAGAATTTTGGCAGATTGGTCGATTTTTGGCATATTTTGGTCCATAACTCAGCTCAGAAAAGTCGTAGAGAATTGGGTGGAGACGTAAATTGAAAATAAAATTGAGATACATACAAATTTATTTTTAATTTGCGCCTCCCTCCCAATCAAACTCCCGTTTAACTGGTAACCTCTTTTGACCTCACCCGGTATAGCTCGGAGATCAAAATTTTCCTGAGTCCCTTTCTTTATTTTACGTAGGGAATTTTTTTTTTTTTTAGTATAGATTCAACTTGCGTAAGTGTGCGATCTTAAATTAATTAAAAAAAAAAACTATGGACGTCCCATCTTGTACATAAACGTCACTTTAGACTTCCAAGACAGGTAGCTAGCGAAATGTCTTTAGAACCTTAAATTATTTCCAGTACGAATTACGATGGTACGGGTTATAAATCTGAAGTGATATAAAAAAATGTGTCGGTGACAAAATTCGTCATTAACATATAATCGCCGAGTCGTAGACTACTTTGGTTCAGAATAATATCTATTGTCATACAGTCGCCGTGTATATGACGTTAAGAATTGTAAATAATAAAAAAGAGGGGGGATTCGAAGAAACAAGATTTTTGAAATTATTTGACGTAAAGCGTTCGTAATATGGTGGATAAATTCCCAGAAAGCATATCACGTGCGAAGTAATAAGTTATATGTAGATTCTATTATGTATCTTAGATTCGACGAGTTCCAAAAAAAAGAATAAAATAAAAAACTAGAAGTGGCAGTTGATTGGAAAACGAGAAAATAAAGACTCGAGAATTAAAATTTCTTATGTAGGTACTTAAATGAAAACTTGTATCTATTTCAAAACAAGTTTCTTGTACTTCTAAAGAATTAAGTAACATTATCGAACCATTCATATTTGCATAAATAGCAAAAACAATAAACCGCGACATTCAAAATCAATCTCATCAAGTATTAGAATGACTCGCGAACGGTGATGGCTATTATTATGTAATGCCTAAGGATTCTAATGTAACTCGTGCAGCAGGTACCATCATAAAGTGCGAAATAAATTCTACCTTAGCTACCTACCTATCATATTTTCTGAAAAGAAAATTAAAAGGTAGAATTTTCTAAATTTTCCGGTAAGCCCAATTTTTTTGTAAACAATACTCGTACGGTAATTCACGAGGTGCTAAAGGTACCAGCTCGAATGATTTACGCAAAATATATTTATTGGTTATTATAATTCATTCTCTTGTTTGTTTACAACGATAATATTGTAAGAGTAAAATTTTTTGTGACGTCTTCGATTGGTATTACTATTTTTTTCATTATAAAAATAGAAAAGTTCATCATCATCACATATATGCATTGATGACGAGGAGTTTTCTTGTGACTTCAACTATATATGTATCGAAACCGTAAACTTGTTAGCTAAATTTTCTGCAGTTTGTGTTTCCTTTTTCTGATATGGATTTCCCGTATGCGAAGTTGGTGTTCGAGAAATTGTTGAATGTATTGTAAATAATATATGATCCGTGTTTTGTTTGACAATCTACCCGCAAGTAGCCAAGGAAATAATTCGTGATTCTTTATTTTATGTTCGAGTAACTTATGAAATATTTAACAGTTTTTAGAACGTCATTTTCGCTTATGGAAAATCACCTTGAATAACAAAATAAAAACCAATCAAACGAAATTTAGCTAGCAGAATTTTGCAATATTATCGAAAAGTGACATCAAAAGAAAACTTCCCTGGATTTCATTAAGATTTATGATTTAAGCTTCTCGGGACGAGAATCGAATTCTCAATTTTTAAATCATTTAAAGTTGATTTTGAGTTGATATTAAAACTTTTTGGAAACGAAAAACAGTTTCAGTTGATAATTCTTCTTCAAAGATGACATCTCATAATTACTTTAGTTAACTTTATTGAAGTAGTTGAAGATATTTTCCTGATACCCTATTTTATAAGATGATCCAGCTTTTTCAAAAAAAATTCAATTTGTCCCAACGATTTCATTTATTTTTTTGAAGAATTGAGTCAAGAAGAGGAAAAAACTCGCGGTCAATTCGTGTAGTTTTTAATGAAATGTACTATTTTAGGTGGGACTTTTTTCGCACGAAATAAAAAGTCAGAAATTACGACGAAAAAAAAACGTTAAACGGCTAAGAATAATTTCACCTAAAAAAATAAAAACGTGAAGATTAAAAAATATGATACATAAACATAAAAGAAGTGCATTAGGTACCTAAACGAAAAAAATCACGAAAAATTAAAACTTTTGACCAAAAAATGAATGCGTACAAAAGAAAGCATATTATAATTATGAAATGAATTGAAGGACTAAAAAGTTCTAAAAATAAAAATTAATTTGTTGAATGATAAGGGCGCATTTGGCTTTGTCCGGCATGCCACGAATCCTTTTAGGCCGAGTGATATCGTTTTTGCCTCAGGTGGAAGTGACAGAAACCTCAACCGAATTCATATCTTCACCGGATGCTGCTTTAATGTGCAATCTATAAGTCAGTTATTGTTTTAGTAGTTAGTAGACAATTCACCTAGCTTCATACAGAAAAGTTCAATCCATTTTGAGTTACCCATGATGATCTGAAAGTCAGCGAAGAAGTTTTGCAACTCAAAGAAGGAGTTGTTTTAATTCGAAGTCCAGAAATGAGTCGTATTATAAGTATTTTTCATATCCAGAAATACGAAAAAAAAGATCCTCTTTTTGGTACCTAACTTTCCAACAGTATGCGTCGAGACTGAAGAAACGATTGCTATGAGTGAAAACAAATATCTCTCATTCTCGAGTTAACTCGTTCCTCAGTTTTATGGTTGAAAATATTATTAAAAAGGGTTGTACTCAAGAAAGTAGCGTTTTAAAAAAGATACCATACAAAACAAGCAGCAGCGAGCGCTTTCGGTTAATTAACCATCTTCTAAGCGTAAGTGAACGTAAGCGACTGAACCCAACATCAACGAAGACAGAGGAACACGAGATGAAATTCATGATTGAACTAGCGAGTCATCAAATTGTGAATCATTCTCAGACACTAAATCAATCAATCCCTCATCAGGAATGTACCTGTTTAGAACAGTGATGTCTTCATTATTTCGGTGTCTAATAATTTCTATATTTTCCAAAGCCAACCGCTTGAAGTACGAATTCTCCCTATGGAGGAGGGCCTCAGAACCTTCCTTAAACTTATGGCCACTCTCAATTAAATGATCGGAGAATGCCGATTCACCCATCTTACCCTTCTCCCAAGCCTTTTTATGCTCAGCTACCCGAATCTGGAGCTGGCGGCCTGTCATGCCTACTTAGATACCCGAGCAGTCGTTGCACGCTACACTATAAACTCCACTCCTCTCGGCCACAGGAACGGGGTATTTTAATCTTACAAGTAAACTTTTAACCGTGTTAGGATTATAAAATGCTGGCCGGAATCCAAAGGGGCGGAGGACTCGTCCCAATTTCAAAGAGAACTTGCCCAGGAAAGGAATTCTAATCCACCTCTTTCTACTGTCTAGGTGGTCCCTAGGGAGGGAGGTTGTGGAATCGAGGCATTTTCTAGTGAGCTTCCTCCGGACCATTAGGTCAACATCCACTCTAACTTGATTAACCCTGGCCAGGTGCTTAATAGTCACAAGTTCCTTTTGAAAAGCAATTAGGCTATTGAAAGCCACAAAATTGAGGAACGAGTTAACTCGATTAATAACGCTAGTGCGTCGTATTTAATGTTCCTATTTCGGAAGTTCCGTACCCAACGTGTGTCTTACGCCTCCCACATTTGGTTTTTAAGAAAATGTCTCCAACTCCCTCTGAGAACAAACTTTGTTAAATTTCGATTCTATTCTGATTGCGACTCCACGACCAAAAGGTTGGAGAACTTCATAACGATCAAATGGATCAGAACGGAATTGAGGAGGTGGTATGGACAGCTCAATGTCACTACAAGGCTCAACCTTTTGGTCCATTCGAGGTTGGCTTCCCTCCCTCATCGTGGTGAGTTTGATTCGTTTATAAAATCCGTTAATGAAGGTTGTCGTGATTTTGAACGGGAATTAAAAGAAAAGAAAAATGGAAAAATTGACTCCCTCCTCAGTGCAAAAGCCTCGGCTGAGAAAAAAGATTGTGCTGAGGATGGAATTGTCCAACAGTTTCAGCCGCGTATCATCAACTACAGTAGAGTTGAGTTTAATGAAGACGAATTGACCCTCTTGGAGAAGGGACTAAAGTTTGGGCTACCTCCCCTCAAAAATCAAGAGACCCTCGCGAACGTCGTGGCGGATCTCACAGTGAAAATTGGACCTTGGGTAAATATCCAGAAGAAGTGTGCCGAAATGATCTGCAGTACCTCCCTCCCTCTCATGAGTAATGCTTGCCATGACTTGATTCTAGGCCTAAAGAGGAAGATCAGGGAGGAGGGGTTAATCCTTACGAAGGCGTATAAAAGTAATGCCGTCGTAATTATGAATAAGTCCTCCTACGTATCTGGAGTTCCAAATTTTATAAAAGAAGTGAGGAATCTCGTGAATAGTAGTCAATTTATTATCAAAAGCCCCTTGACTAAAAAGGCCATCTTGGAACCCAATCCGGAATCCGGTTCCTCCCCTCCTTTATGGGTTGCCGAAAGTTCACAAAAAAGATATCCCAATGCGGCCAGTTGTATCATTCGTTTCGTCACCTACTTATACCTTAGCAAAATACATCGATCGTTGGTTTAAGTCTCGAGTTGAGGTAAACTCTACATACTCAGTAAAGAACTCCGGTTTCCTTGCAGATAAGTTGAAGGACCTCAGTCTTCCTCCTGGAACGACTTTATGTTCTTTTGATGTTGTAGGTTTATTTCCTCACATTCCAAAGGCCGTAGCCATGCAACACATGGGCGAGTTACTAGTTCAAGCTAACGTTCCTCACGAAGAATTTGCGGAATTCTTTGCCTTTCTAAATATCTGCTGGTCCCCTAATTTTTGTAAGTTTGATGGGAAATTTTTTGAGTTCCCCGAAGAAGTGGGGATTCCCATTGGCTCCCCCTTGGGTTCGCTCATTTCGGAGGTATTTATGTCGAAATTCGAAAATGATTTATTTTCCTCTGGCCAGGTGTTCCTGAGTCACGTCCACTACTGGCATAGGTACGTGGACGACGTATTATGTGCGTGGACCGGTCCTGTGGAACTCCTGAGTGAGTTCCTAAATTATTTAAATAGCCAATACCCTTCCATAAAATATACATTGGAAGTCGGTGGCTTATCAATAAACTTTTTGGATTTGTCCATCTCTATTAATGATGGCATCCATGAGTTTGGTATTTATAGAAAGCAAACGTCGACCGATATTGTTATCCACGGATCGTCCTTTTGTCCTACTGCCCATAAGATTGCGGCTTTCAATAGCCTAATTCATCGACTGACTCAAATACCTTTGAGTCAGGCGGCTTTTCAAAAGGAACTTGGGACTATTAAGCACCTGGCCAGGGTTAATCAAGTTAGAGTGGATGTTGACCTAATGGTCCGGAGGAAGCTCACTAGAAAATGCCTCGATTCCACAACCTCCCTCCCTAGGGACCACCTAGACAGTAGAAAGAGGTGGATTAGAATTCCTTTCCCTAGGCAAGTTCTCTTTGAAATTGGGACGAGTCCTCCGCCCCTTTGAATTCCGGCCAGCATTTTATAATCCTAACACGGTTAAAAGTTTACTTGTAAGATTAAAAGACCCCGTTCCTGTGGCCGAAAGGAGTGGAGTTTATAGTGTAGCGTGCAACGATTGCTCGGGTATCTACGTAGGCATGACAGGCCGCCAGCTCCAGATTCGAGTAGCTGAGCATAAAAAGGCTTGGGAGAAGGGTAAATTGGGTGAATCGGCATTCTCCGATCATTTAATTGAGAGTGGCCATAAGTTTAAGGAAGGTTCTGAGGCCCTCCTCCATAGGGAGAATTCGTACTTCAAGCGGTTGGCTTTGGAAAATATAGAAGTTATTAGACACCGGAATAATGAAGACATCACTGTTCTAAACAGGTATATTCCTGATGAGGGATTGATTGAATTAGTGTATGAGAATGATTCACAATTTGATGACTCGCTAGTTCAATCATGAATTTCATCTCGTGTTCCTCTGTCTTCGTTGATGTTGGGTTCAGTCGCTTCCGTTTACTTACGCTTAGAAGATGGTTAATTAACCGAAAGCGCTCGCGGCTGCTTGTTTTGTGTGGTATCTTTTGTAAAACGCTACTCTCTTGAGTACTTACAACTCTTTTTAATAATCTCTCATTCTCTTGAGGAGGCAATTGTGTGTGCCTCCGAATTGATCATATACAGTATACTAAAGAAAACTGCATCAAACAAATTTCGATTTTTTTTTCTTTTTTGTCAGAAAATTTTTTGTATTATACTTTTTATTACCGCTACTTATCATTTCGTTATATTGGATAATATATTTCTCATGGTACTATCTTTCCTTCAAACGCCGTCTTCTTTTCGTGCAGTTCAATATTTTCCTATTTATTATGTTCCGTTAGAAACTGTTAAAGGGTAGAAATGAAATCGGTAGAGCCACCCTGATCAACTCGTCTTTTTTCAATTTCAAAATACTACTAAAAAAATCCGAAAAAAGTTACCTATGCGAACGAACCTATTTTTCAAGTTCTGTCTTATTCCAACTGCATAAAAAATTGCTCGTAGGAACAAAAGTTTCAGCAGCTAATCTAAGTCAAATTAATAACAAATTTTTATTCGTTACTTTCTTACGCTCCAAAGGTTTCCGCAAATTCTGAGCCTGGTATCACCGAAAGAAGCTGCCCGCCAAATCATTCAAAATGCGAGACGAGATGTATTGGAACAGTCTGTGCCTGCTAGTCTTTTAGGAGTAAATAACTTCTTCAGGTAAGTGATATATTAGGCGACTTCATAGATTCTACGATCGAGCCTAAAACTTTATTCGTTTCCAATCTGTGTAGATTATTTCCTCATAAGGCTGGACTACTTCTAAAAGACTTTCTTGGTTCCACTTTGGACGAGCACGACTCGTAAAGGAATAGAGTACAATATTATGATGATGAAGTGTGTACATATTCAAAATAATGATCGTAATTTAATTGTTTTTGTTTTATACTCTCGTTTTTCTTATCGTTTTTACTTCTATGTACTTAAGCTTTTCATGATTAAAACTTAATAATTTAGTTTCTTCTGGATATTTTCAAAAGCGAATAGATAGGAATCTATAAGCTTACCGTCAAGAAGATATATTAATAGGATACAATGGTTGTCATGAAAGTAGCAACTGTTAGGTTACTCAATTTTCATCTCTGGTTAAGATGAGAGGTACCTGTAGGTAGGTAAATGAAAAAATCATTTCTATATTATTTTACTAGCTGCTTCTTCTCATTTGAGAATTTAAAAATCAGAAAAAATTCACATATATTTTTGTCATTTATTTTTTAAATAAAATAGGATGAAAAACTCGTTTGAGAATAAAAAAATTTCGTTTTTCAAAATCGTCGATATTTACGTGTTACACAAATAACGGTAACTTTAGAGAATTTACATTTTAGTCTGTACATTCTTATAAATAACTTACTAATAGTTATCTTAGATAAAAAAATTCAGTTCTTTTTGACGATTCGCAAATACGAACATATCATGCGAAATCTTTCGCTCTCTCTCTTCGTCTTTTTTATTTTTTTTAATTGGTAACAATAAAAAAGGAAGTACTCCTCACAACGCCCGACATAACGTCAGAACGTTAAAACGTTTTTGGTTATCATTTCCCAGAAGATTCTGACAAATATTCAGACAGAATATTGTTGTGCCTTCGTGCACTCAATCATCAGGATCCAAACCAGTATCCAAGAAATCCCTCACGTGATGGTTAAACTTCTCAGGTATCAATCTGAATGATGAAAATAAACGTATTTATCAATTTATGATGTATTTATTGGTGAGGAGTTTTTTTTTATCTTTCTTCCTTCCTTTTTTTTCATTAGATCAACGATCTTTGCGACTATACTTAGGTTTATGGGCCCTGAGTGGGAAAGTGGGGGTGATAAATAGGACCTTTTGGAAGGTAAGAAGGACCAAAAATCACACCGGCAGGAGAAGATTTGAGATCGTGGGAGGCGTGAGCGCAGTAACTGCTTCGAGGCAAGGTCCACTGCGTCAAATTCCACGAGGTCGATGAAACCCGGTATTTATAAAAAAGAGATGGAGACCGAAGAAGAACTTAACGAGTGTATCAGAATGAGGATTCGTTGAACGATAGGAGCAAGTAAGAATGAGAGAGAATCAGATAGTATAAGGAATTTGTGGGGAGGAGGCAAGGAATAGGCAGATAAATACGGCGGTGAGTATGGAAGCGGAGTTTCTTACACGAAAGGAAGAGATGCTACCTTAAATGGAGACTGAATATCCGGTTCGACGTCCGATTTCGACCCGTTCGGCTAGCAGAGAAGGTGATGGGGAAATGCTGTAGAGATGATTTTGTTGATGTGTTGTTTGTATATAAGGTTGGAAGTTTTGGGAATTTCAGTAAGATAGAGACGGATATCAAAAGGAAGTGGATGAAGAAACAGGTGGTAAAGCCCAAGTTTGAGATGGGCGCTCAGATGAGATCGAAGGGACAGAAGGGGTGAATCACGTGGGCTGAAAGCATTTGAAAAAATGGAAAGTTCCAGTATTGGCCTGTTGCGGGCAGAAAGTTAGCAGTGAGTGAAAGAGCGCGGTAACGAAGTGGAGAACATCTGTCTCAGCACAGAGGCTGATTAGAGAGCTCGCCAAGGGCCAGTTGAAGCCAGGAAGATTGAATGGAGTTCAGCAATTTTAAGATTATTTTGTTGGAGTACCGTAATCAAGTTGGGAACGGATAAGACAATTGTAGAGTTGGAGGTGGAGTTTGTGGTTACAGCCGGTACGAGAGTGTGATAGACATTCGAGAACGTAATTCAAGGAATTTAGGTATTTTGTTTTCAAGATTTTGATATGGTCCAGGAGGTCTTCGACCAAGGAACTTGGCAGTGTGAAGTTCAGTCGACACAGAGGAGGAAGAGGCGTAGTGTGTGAGTATCTTTTTTGGAAGTTTACCTCGACCGTTTTCTTGTCTGAAATACGAAATCCTTGATCAGATAACCATTTAGAGATTTTAAGAAGGGTTACTTAGAGCAATCTTGGCGTTCGTTAGGAACTGGAGGTTATAGTCGGGAGATACTGAAGTCACCCGCAAAGAGAGAAAGCTGGCACTGTTTGTTAGGTGATGAGAATTGTTCTCCCGAGGGACACCGTTTTGGATGGCTTTCTGGAAAGAGTACTGGTCTTGAATTCTAACAGTCAGAGACCTGTCATGGAGGAAGGATTGGAGAAGTTTAGGTTAATTCCTCATTTCCTCGAAAGCCAATATCAAATTATTCCGAGATATGGTGATGCCAGACACGAGGAAACACCTCGTAGAGGTCGAAGAAAATGGAGTAGAGTTTTAAGTTTGGGCGAAGGGCTTCCTCGATCTGAAGATTCAAGTCAGATATGGCTTGGAGGGGCTTTGTGGGAACCGTATTGATATGCGGAGAGGATGTTACTCGATCTAATAAACCAGAATGTACATAGGCAGTCTTTTGTTTAGTATTTTTCGGAATACTTCGTCAATCTTAAGTAGGTTTTAGTAGCCAATTCCCAAATGAAAGGATAAAGGCGGTGTCGAAGAATTGCGTTGAGGGGGAATTAAATCAGTATTCTAAAAAAATTAATACAGTTTGTACCTCGACAGCCTATCCATCGTCAGCATAGCTCGTGGTATACTTATTTCTTTATATTCTCGGCGCACCGCTTTCACAATAATGGACGCCACTTTTTCCGGCGGCAATAAATCTAAAAGAAACGGAAACCTAGCAACAAAAACAGAAGAGTATAATAAAGAACGAATTTTCATCAAATAATTTAGAGTAATCTTCACTCACCGATTGCGAGGATTTCTCACCAAGCCCGTGTTCACCATGATGGGATATATGGTCGTGAATTTTATTTGGCATTTTTCTTTCCTCTTGCCGGTGCCGCATCTCATTTCTTCACTCAACGCTTCCATCAAGCCTACGAAAAAAAGAAAACGAGTCAATTTACATTACCGTTCGGTACTGATAACGGAGTATAGGAACAAGGCGAGTAAGCTTACCACGAACTGCAAATTTGGAAGCGCAATATGGTACAGCGTTAGCCAATCCCAAGATACCGCAAAACGACGACATGGCGACGATATGGCCGCGGTTCATTTCAAGCATGCGAGGTAAGAATGCTTCCAACGCCTGCAGCAAGATTAGATGGTAAAAATTGTGATTCCAACTATACCTACTGATCCAAATATTTTAACATTACCTACCCAAAAATGAGCGAAAACGTTCACTTGAAAAATTTTCTCGATAAGCTGAGGCGAATGATCTTTCAATGGTCGACACGGTAAGATTCCCGCGTTGTTCACCAAAATTGTGACGTCACCGACTTCTTCTCTAACTTTATCTGCAGTCGCTAGGACCTCCTCACGGTTTGCTACATCTACCCTAGAGGTCGAAGAAAATAGTCGTCTATTATAGGAATTTATGTACTCATTTGCGAACGTTTCAAATTCCGATTAATTATCTTAAGTAGGAATTCATAAGCCTTTCACACTTCGCGTTTGTTTACATTTTTCTTATTATACACGTAGTCATATTATCAAAATGAGAAAATTCAGATTGAAAAATTGACCAAATTCTTGCAAGTTTTAGGCAAATTTTCATTTTTGCTTCTTTACGGGATGGTAAAATGTAAATATAAACCATAAAATCACAAAAATTATTTGAAAATAAAAACTTGAATTTTTGTTTGACTACGAGTTTGATAACAAATCAGGCAAATGATTACACGATCCGCGTTAATAACCCGAAGTGTGAAAGGCTTATATCTCGAATTCACTCACTTGACTCTCCTCTGCAAATAATATTAGATATTTAAAGCCCTCTTCGAGTTGATGACCCGAGATGTTTAATAATTCATCAGTTAATAATAATAACAGGGAAGAGAAGAAACAAAAAAAAAAGAAAATGATAGCAGTCAAATTTTCTTGACCAGGAGCAATTTCTTGATAAAAGGCTCTAGCCGGATAAGGGGGAAGGGAAATGGCTTTGGTCGGAAAATTTTCCAAATGTCCGTCAAAATGTTGTCCCCAATGAGAAAACTCGAAATCCAAAAAATTGGACCCGTCCGCTCACCCACAAAGTCTGCAGAGCCATTTTTAGACCTAAAATCCAAATGGCTGTATCTCAGCCAATATAAATGCACAGCGATGAAACTTGAGGACATTTTAGTATATGTGAACGTTCATCCATGGTATTTTTTTCAAGAAAAAACATCCATATTTTCCCTAGTTTCTAGCTATAACAAAAACGACGGCTTCCTTAACGAAGTTAAACGAGGAACGCAGGGAACCTGTTTTATGAGTCAAATAGGATTTGGTATTGAAAATTCAAGGAAGCCAAGACCTAGATAAAGCTAGTATAAAGAAGGCCTAGACGTAAAATAAGCCTAGTATAATGTAGTTTGAAAGTCCAAGTTTTTCTCAAATCTCGAGCTATTTATGATAATAGGGAGACTTGGGAAAATTTGTCCCCAATCATATATAGCTCGAGAGTCGAAATTTCTCCAAGTCCCTCTCTTATCATACATGGCTCGAGAGTCGAAATTTTTCTAAGTTTTTCGCTGGACGGCGCACGGCGGACGGCGCACGCCAGATTTCTCAAATAGCCCCCCATAAAACAGGTTCCCTGTTAAAACTTCAAACTCGAATAAAAAAAAATCGGGGGGAGGCACCTGGGGAAAATCATTCATTTGAAGCGCCATACCCTCCACTACAACATACATGAATACCATAGTCCTCGGTGAGGTGCAATATTCCCAAAAAAATCAATATTTAATGAATTTCTGTGATTTTTCCATGAATAGCGGGGTGAACTATGACTGCTACCGCAATAGACCGCGAGAAATCAATGGTCAATGTTCGAGGTGAAAAATACGCACTCCTCCGTGAGATGAAATGGGAATGTTGATAGACCAAAAATATATTTTTAGTATTTCGTTTATCGATTTGGTTAATTCTTATGTAAACGCGTCCACCGCTGAGGTGGAGTACGTTAGATTGAGTAAAATAGTTGAAAAATTCTCCAGTTGCTGGAACAGTCTCAAAATAGTAGAGAAGTGAGAAAATCCACTTTTTCAACCTGGAGAACTGCGATTTTTCATATATCCTTCATCAATGAGGTTAATTCTTAAGTAAGCATGTCCCCCGAGTTTGAAAAAAATAGTCAACAAATTCTCCAGCCGCTGGAACCTTCTGGAAAAGACAAATGATCGAGAAAATTCACTTTTTCACCCTCCAGGACCGTGAGTATTTGTATTTTGTTCATCAATTAGGTCGATTCACATGTAAACACATCCGCCGTGTTTGAACAAAATGGTCAATAAATTCTCCAGTCGCTGGAACGTTCTAGAAGTGACAAATAATCGATCAAATCCACTTTTTCACCCTGGAGGACCGTGAGTATTTGTATTTTGTTCATCAATTAGGTCGATTCACATGTAAACACATCCGCCGTGTTTGAACAAAATGGTCAATAAATTCTCCAGTCGCTGGAACGTTCTAGAAGTGACAAATAATCGATCAAATCCACTTTTTCACCCTGGAGGACCGTGAGTTTTGGTATTTCATTCATCAATTAGGTCAGTTCTTACGTAAACATGTTTGCCGAGTTTGAAAAAAATAGTCGAAAAATTCTCCAGCCGCTGGAGCCTTCTGGAAACGATCAATAAACGAGAAAATTCACTTTTTCACCCTGGAGGACCGCGAGTTTTGGTATTGTGTAATTCGCTTCCATGGGCATGACGTAACGAGAATTTTCATGAATTCCCCCACTCATTCAAATTCCAAGTCGTAGTTGTTCTCTCACCGCGGACTGACAACAGAAAAAATCGTTTTGGCATCATTTCCTTCGATTGGCATAACACAATAATCATTTTTGCATACTCCCCTGCTTCGACTGACCCCGCGGCTATCACCATATTCTCACCACGGACTCACACCTGAAAAACTCTTATCGCTATCATTTTTATCATTTCCAGACCGTTCCAGCGACTGGAGAATTTTTTGACCATTTATTTCAAACACGGAACATGTGTACTTAAGAATTCACCTAATTGATAAACATAGAACCAAAACTCACGGTTCCCCAGGGTGAAAAAGTGGATTTTCTTGATTATTTGTCATTTCCAGAAGGTTCCAGCGGCTGGAGAATTTTTTGACTATTTTTTTCGAACTCGGTGGATGTGTTTACATGAGAATCGACCTAATTGATAAACACAATACCAAAACTCACGGTCCTCCAGGGTGAAAAAGTGGATTTTCTTGATTATTTGTCATTTCCAGAAGGTTCCAGCGGCTGGAGAATTTTTTGACTATTTTTTTCGAACTCGGTGGATGTGTTTACATGAGAATCGACCTAATTGATAAACACAATACCAAAACTCACGGTCCTCCAGGGTGAAAAAGTGGATTTTCTTGATTATTTGTCATTTCCAGAAGGTTCCAGCGGCTGGAGAATTTTTTGACTATTTTTTTCGAACTCGGTGGATGTGTTTACATGAGAATCGACCTAATTGATAAACACAATACCAAAACTCACGGTCCTCCAGGGTGAACAATTGGTTTTTCTCGATTATTTGTCTTTTCCAGAAGGCTCCAGCGGCTGGAGAATTTTTTGACCATTTTTTTCAAACTCGGCGGATATGTTTACCTAAGAATTAACCTAATTGATGAAGGATATATAAAAAATCGCAGTTCTCTAGGTTGAAAAAGTGGATTTTTTCACTTCTCTACTATTTTCAGACTGTTCCAGCAACTGGAGAATTTTTCAACTATTTTACTCAATCTAACGTACTCCACCTCAGCGGTGGACGTGTTTATCGATAAACGAAATACTAAACATATATTTTTGGTCTACCAACATTCCCATTTCATCTCACGGAGGAGTGCGTATTTTTCACACCATTGATTTCTCGCGGTCTATTGCGGTAGCAGTTATAGTTCAACCCGCTATTCATGGAAAAATCACAGAAATTCATTAAATATTGATTTTTTTGGGAATGTTGCACCTCACCGAGGACTATGGTATTCATGTATGTTGTAGTAGAGGGTAAGGCGCTTCAAATGAATGATTTTCCCCAGGTGCCTCCCCCCCGATTTTTTTTTTATTCGAGTTTGAAGTTTTGTTATAGCGAGAAACTAGGGAAAATATGAATGGTTTTTTTTGAAAAAAATACCATGGACGAACGTTCACATATACTAAAATGTCCTCAAGTTTCATCGCAGTGCATTCATATTGGCTGAGATATAGCCATTTGGATTTTAGGCCTAAAAATGGCTCTGCAGACCATGTGGGTGAGCGGACGAGTCCAATTTTTTGGATTTCGCGTTTTCTCATTGGGGACAATATTTTGACGGACATTTGGAAAATTTTCCAACCAAGGCCATCCCCCCCCCCTACCCGGCTAGAGCCTTTGTATTTTATTTAATTAACTAATTGGAATTCATTCTAATTTTAAATAATTATTCATCATCAACTCTTTTTTCATTTTTTACGATTAATTAATTACGAGCCAAGGTTTGAAATTCTAGACGATGAAATGATGGAATTCATTATGAGAGACAATGGCGAATCTTTGATATCTCGAAGGATTAAGATCTAGGGAAATGTATAAAAATACCTAAAGATTATAATTGAAAGAAACAAAGGCTTTTTTTTCCACAATTGAATTTATTAAAGCCGTCGTTTCGACTGCACGGCAGTCATTATTAAGGCGAAAATTGCGGAAGAAAAAGCCTCTGTTTCTTTTAATTAGTACTTATTATATCACTTTCACGGAAAATCGTTTTTACTGATACCTAAAGATTCAAAACATAAAACTTGTGAAAGACATGCCTGCCGCCCCAACTTCACTGAATGATCTTCTCGCCATACCTGATAGGTACCGGAAGACGCTCGTAGGCGAACAATTCCTCTCTTATGATTCCAAGGGGAAAAGGAGAGAGATGGCCCCTAGAAGAAGTGGCGTGACTTGCAAATTCGCCATGAAAACATTCATTGCCGCGGAATACGGCAATATCCCTACTTTACAATATCTAGAGAATCTCGCACATAATGTCAACATTCTGAAATAAAAATTTTTGATATTTTTGTCGGAATAATGTCGTGTCGCAAAAAAAAAGCTGTCGATAAAATGTCGTGTCGGAGCAGTGAAGTCGGAAAAATGTCGCACAACCGTTTTGATGTCAGATCAGTCTGTGAGCGATTACCGGTAGTTGGCGGCTGGTAGGAATGCATTTTTGTTCGCGTTTGTTGCAAATAGCATACGCGGTTCCCGTTTGCCAACCGCCAACTAATTGCTCGCGCACATTACTAGAGTTGTAAAGAATTCTGAAGCGAAACTGGTTTTAAGGGCGATCATTCTAGTGACGGTGTGCACTATCCATGTTCGTTACTCCTCCGCAATTCAAGTGAGACTTGAAATTTTGATGCTACCAAAATACGAACAATTAACTTAAGAAAAGAGCTTAATGTACTACGTTTTAAAATTCTAACACGAATTCATAAAAGACAATAATTTGAACAAATACAGTAACCAAATCGCTTGTTTCGATAACCTCCGATTAAATTTGGTCTGTAACAAATAGTTCTCATATTTTGTAGGTTATCTAACAGGTAATTTCATTCAATTATAGTTACTTGTAAGGGTAAACTTTATTGTAGCCTCTTTCCTCTAGAAGCTTCTTCGTCTCCAAAATTCCACTCTCGTCGATATCCCAAAGAACTAGTATTGCTTTCTGCTCGGCGTACAAATAGCATGTTTCCCGACCAATACCATGGCCAGCGCCAGTAACCTGTACAAAGAGAGAACAAAATTATTTTGAAAGCTACGGTGATGCGGAAATTTTGGGAATCTACTGTTTTTGTGGGGAACCTGCTTTCTGGTTTCTTAAACGTCCACGTCTGACATCTGTGACGTCATCAATGACCTTAACATGACCTTGAAATCTCCGGAGACTCCTATACATACAAGATAGAGAACTTGTAATTTTGGTTTTCGAGCTACTTGTATATCAATAGGAGGGAGACTAAGAATATTTTCTGCCAGGTAGTTTTCTTTTTGAGGGGAATGATTGAAAAAGTCTAGATTTTTTTGAGTCCCTCTCAGAATGGGCCAGTTTTTGTTGGGTGGTAGACGGTGCAATAGGGGACGTCAAAATTTTTAAAGAGACCCTCATAAGATAGTTCCCGTTAAAATCACCAATTCTTGCAATAGAAGATATTCCCTACTCGTGGCATACCGTTGATTCAACTCGTAGTTTATTCAAGTACCTCACTTTATTGACTCATTTCATGTTTTCTCCAAACCCTCACCCTAATTTCAAAATTTTCGTCCGGCCATCTAAGATTTTGAAAATTTCATCGTTGGGTTTCACAACTTAGTTCAACCCCTAATTCCAGAATCTATAGCCGGGTGTCCATACGGTCCTCCAGTATTATACCTATACTAGCTGGCTATGCTAGGCTAAAAAGAAGTGAGCCCATCTCAAATGACCCTTTATAGAACACAATTTAGAGCCATAAATTTCTCTAGAGGTGGGTCCAGAAGAAGGTTGAGCTCCGAATCTTCAAGCCAAGCAGTATAACTGTGGAGTCTTAAGTTAAATTTCTCCACTAGGCATAAAACTTGTAGAACAATTCACCGCAACAAAATAATTGCGAACAAATGCTAACAAGCGACAGCAATTTCGTTTAATTCTGACAAAAAGCAGACTTTCTGGCAGCAGTTGTCTCCCTTTGAAATGTAAACAAACTTTTCCCGTGTTAATTCCTATAAAAATTATATACCGTTTGCAAAAACCCAAGTATTTTAAAATAAACAATGGGATAGTGACAAGTGGTCTTGTTTTATAAAATAGGTACAAACATTTTACTTCGTATCATTAATCTATTGTTTGTTTTTGAAATATTCCCAATTTTGTAAACGCTACGTTATCTTTATGGGAATTGACATGCAAAAAGTTTGTTTACATTTCAAAGGGAGACAGCTGCAGCAAGCAACCTGTTTTGTTTATGACTCATTGTGGTATATTTCATTCACTGACGTCACCGGGGAATCAGTCTTTAGCAGTAGTATAGTCCCCCCTTTGGTACACCTCCAATCTTGTTAGAAACCCATGTGATGGTCTGATATTGGTTGGACACTGGGTCAACACTTCACACCCCTCCTTGTAGAAACATTAATGAAGCGATAGAATTACGGTCTGACGCATTGGATCTTGGATATGTTTTCATAAGATTGGAGGTATACCAAAGAGGGAACTGTACTACTTTTAGCTTACAACTAAGATAAAAGCTAGTCCCGGATGAAGATCTTTAGACAAGACTCTTCAAATTGAGACTACAAAAGGGAATAGAGAGGGAACTTGAGAAAATTATATCCCTAAGGATATGACGTCATCAGGACTTTTATATGACTAAATATATGAATAATCCCACGAGATTATTTGTGATGATTCGCAACAAGGACATTAATCTCATTTTATATCTGAAGACAAAGAAAGTTCAAACTGGAGGGTGTGACGTCATTTGGGGATGATCTTTGTTTTTGATTTCTATAGAGGAAGGATGGGATTGACAAATGGCAGCAAAAAAGTTGAACAAAGAACCTGCTGTTCTCTGAGACAAGTTTGATTTGATATTAAAAATTCAACCTGAAGTTGGAGTCCCAAAAAGTTATAATTTTTCTCTTTTAGGATTTCATATGCTTGTAAGATTGGGACTATTCTTGGCAAAACTATAACAAAAAACCATTACGGTTTTTTGATGGTTTTTCAAAGGTTTTTGCCCTGGACTCATCCTTGAGAAACTGCTATGAAAAGGCAACTTGAAAAAAAATAAATAATCATGAAGGTTTTTATTTTTCGCGAAAAAGGTGGGGTGGTGTTTAATGGGAAGTACCGTTCTCCAAAAATATTTGATTAGGTATCATTCACGCAGGACTAAAATTTTGACTACATTTACGCACTTTTTACTCATCGCTCTGATCATAATCAGTTTACCGTACGCTAAAGACAATAACTACAATATTTTTCTCTAGGCGATCATATGGTCTTCTATTTGTTTCTACAAAAAGCTAATAGAATTGGGTCGGACTAACTGATTCAATTTGAGAAAGAAAAAAATTTTCTGGCATAGCCAAATAAATGAAAATCATGTTCCATGTCTTTTATATTTTATCAGTCATCCTGAAATATTTCAGTCTAGGCTTCTACTAGGTCATGTGTTTGTGAGATGTTATTCGTTTACCCCTTTACCTATCTTGGCGTCGTATAAGTCTTCTATGAGAAATATGAGGTAGCGCGAACTCGCTCCGCTCGTTCGCCCCCTGTCTCGCTGTTGTATTGGAATGGTATGTGACAATTCAAGTCTAGGGGACATGGAAAAATTTCGACTATCCAACCATATATGATAGGAAGAGAGACTTGGAAAATTTTCTAATTATTTAATTATTTAATATTATTTATTTATTTATTTATTCATTTATTTATATATTTATTTATATATTTATATATTTATTTATTTATTTATTTATTTATTTATTTATTTATTTATTTATCTTTCGTGAGGTGAACGAGCGATCTCGCTGTTGTATTGGAATGGTATGAGACAATTCAAGTCTAGGGGACTTGGAAAAATTTCGACTATCCAGCCATATATGATAGGAAGAGAGACTTGGAAAATTTTCTAATTATTAATTATATTAATTATTTATTTATTTAATTATTTAATTATTTATTTATTTAATTATGTAATTATTTAATTATATTAATTATTTAATTATTTAATTATTAATTTATTTATTATTTATTTATTTATTTATTATTAATAATTATTATTACGCGGGGTCCGGCGAGAGAAAAGACATGGAACATGTCAAAAACTGTCGCAGTTTTTTGTAACAATGTCATCAGTGACCTCGACCTACTTTTGGTAATTGGAAAAATTTTTACCTTCGCTATTTCCATTACACTGGACCTAACATACACTATAAATATACTAGGCTATACTAGGAATGGGGCCTACACTAGGTGTTTGATCTTGTCCTACATAGGAAACCTATATCATATTATAGCCTCATACTAGACTAAAAGCAGCGCATGCGTCCGTAAGACCTTCAACTAATTAGCAATGCAAACAATAGGAAGGAAATCCCAACGGTTTCTTACTTCTGGGCAGGGGTGCTTAGCCAATCGCATTGGCTAAAAACTTAGCTAAAAGCTAACCCTCCAAATTGATTGGCTTCGGCTATCAGCTAACGGCTAACACAGTCTCATTGGCTAGCTAACTGCTAGCTAATTTTGGACCAAAATAGATTGGCTAATGGCTAAGAGCTAAAAGCTAACGGCTGAAAGTAGGGATGGGGTCACTTCAATGTGGAGAGGTGAGGTGTGGCAAAGAGAAAATATTCGCCGTTAGCAATTCCAATTTGAATGGCTAACGGTTAAGCTAATGGCTAACATTATTTCATTAGCTAGCTAACGGCTAGCTAATTTTTTATGAAAATTGCTCGGCTAACGGCTAATGGCTTTGGTCTAGCTGAGCACCCCTGCTTCTGGGCAGAGTATTGCAGCCGAAAATTTCAGCTTCGGCTTTTGGTTTAAACTTACAACCTTAGAAAATTTGGCTTTCAGCCTTTGGGTTTCAGAAAAATTCAGCTGATTTTTGACTAATCAATGTTATGAAGAAATGTGAGTACAGAAGAAACAAGCTACAGAATTAGGACGTCATCATACTTGTGCAAGGTATCTATTCTACAGTTTGTGTTTGTTTCCATTGGATGACTGCACTATTAGTTGAGCAGCTGAACTGAACCGGAACCATCTTTGTTGATTCTTTGGCAAGGCCAGGCCGACCCAAAAAATGAGTAAGCATATAAACTTAAAATTTGAACACTCAAGCAGTGTTTTGCCTTATTTTATGAGAATTAGAAAAGCTACAAAAAAAAAACTCGGAGTTCTTTAACAGAGTTGAACGGGGAGATGGGGCATGTTGGATCTGAAAAATGTTGTCGCACCAGATCTATAACGTTATCAGATTGTGACGTCATCCAGGAGCATACCGGTTAACCGGTTAATTGTAAATTATTTGGATTGCTGTTAGTTCTCGAAAAATTCCGCTAGGAGCGCCAAGGTCTTCCACGTTTTTGCTCTCAAAATCGCAAAAATTGAATAAAAGAGGGGGATTTATAATATCCTATTTCCCCCGGCTGGTGCTTCACATTCGCAAATTATCAATTGAAATTCACAATTGAATGGTCGGGTAGAAAAAGGGCCTTAACACGATTTAGGGCCCTTTTTCGATTAGTGATTCAAGTTCAGCACTCTCTTCTCTTCATCTGGTAAAAATTTCAATTCATTCTGATGACTATTGAGTATGCAAAATTATGGTGAAGTGGAGCGTCTACCGTGCTTGAACTCTCAGTAGGTAATAGTAAAATGGCGGAAATCGAGGTTGTCTCAAATTTCGTCTCTGAATTAGCTTAAAGAACACTGAAAATCAATACAGATGGCATCATGTATATCTAGAAAGCCTTCATTTCATTTCCCATGCCTATTTATAGCCATGATGATGAACTTTGACCCTCTGAGAAACTTCCTTTTTTGAGGATTTTATACTCAAAAGTACTTATTATTAAGGCACCACAATCCTTGCAAATATGGCTATTGGCTTGAAATACATTCATTTATGATTATTACTCCTGACAAGATCCAAAAAGTTACTAGATGCGTGAAAAATCGATAATTGCAAAAAAGGGCATTAATTGCGCAGACTATAACGCGCTCTACAGGCGACTCAGAAACTTTCTAACATTCTAATTTTCAGTGATTTTGTAGATCGGATATCCACCTACAATCCCACCAAGTTTCATGACGCTCGGGTCTTTCCTTATGGCATTTCTATGAATCTGAACTTTCAAATGCGTTTTTCTCAAAAACTACTTTTTGTGTTGAGGCCCTTTTTCTACCCGATCATTCAATTGTTGAGAAATTTTAAATTTTGGCGGTTAATCGGTTTATGCACTCTTATTAACCGGTTTTTCAGATTAAGTGTTAATTACAAATAAATCGGTTTTTTGGTTAACTTTACTCAAGAATAAACCAATTAATCGGTTAATAACCGATAACCGCCCATCACTAGTTGACAGAAAGGTTCGCGTTTGGATCCTGACTCGTATGCGAGTTTATTTTATGTAACCAAGATGGGGTAACGCGTCAGTCTACTGCCATACTCGGAGTAAGAGGCGAGTAAGAGTGATGCCGCAGGACTTCAAAATATTTTTTGTACTTCTTGGACTTATAAAATTTTTCATTTTCAATTCTTGGACTTAGAAATATTTTCAACTGTTTGTTCGACTTGAAAATATTTTCATACTTCTTGGACTTGTAACATTTTCCATTTTTGATTGTCGGACTTGGAAATATTTTCAAGTGTTGGACTTTAAAAAATTTTCAACAGTAGATAAAAAATTGTACAAGTCCAAGAAGTATGAAAATATTTCAAAGGAAAATAATTCCAAGTCTAAGAAGTATGAAAATATTTTGTCCAACAAACAGTTGAAAATATTTCAAAGTCCCACAATTTGAAAATAATTTCAAGTCCAACAGTTGAAAATATTTCCAAGCCCAAGAATTGAAAATGAACAATTTTACAAGTCGACTTATAAAAATATTTCGATGTCGCACAATTCAAAAATAATTCCAAGTCCAACAGTTGAAAATAATATTTCAAGGTTCCACACTTTGAAAATAATTCCAAGTCCAACAGATGAAAATATTTCAAAGTCCAAGAATTGGAAATGAAAAACTGTTGTAGGATGGCAACACTGCCTTAGGTTTTCTACGTTGAACAAGTGACTTGCGTTTTTTGCTCGCTCTCAAGCTGTGAACTTTTGAAGACCTAGTTGTCGTTCTCAAACTTTGTATTGATTTTAGATCTTATGAATTATAGTTTTGACTTTGAACCTTGTGTTGAATGAATACTCAATAGGTTATGGGCTCACAATAAACATTTTTACAGTGTTTTGCGTCTCGTTGTTCCTGTTAAAGTGTGATCAAATCATGGATGAAAATTCGTCACAGAACCTCATAGCAATACCCAAGCTCAAGGGTTCTACAAACTATCCCGAATGGCGATTTCGCATAAACTTAGCCGTCAAACAGGCAGCATTCAAGACTAAGACTAATGGGAAGAATACCTGCAAGGAAGAAATGGACGTGAAAATGCAATCATGATTGTGAACTCGATCACAGATAAGATATTGGCTGGAATTATGCACTGTGAATCCGGAAAAGACATGCTTAAGAAATTGGACACCATGTATGGACTCAAAGACCAGAACTTGGATAAACTGCAATTGGAATTTCAAACATTTAAATATGACTCGGAGGCATCATTGGCAGAAAATGTTGGCCGATTGCAAATCTTGGTGACAATATCTCAGACTCGGCCTTTTGAACAAGGCTACTATCTTCACTACCTGGACGCTTTAGTTCATTCAACGCAGCCAGCGTTGCCAACTCCTCACTTATAAAATACCGGAAATTTTCAGGCAAGCAAAAAAAAAGCACTAAAAACGAAATTTTTTGTAGGTATTTATTCAAATTGTCCGGTTAGAGTCTCGCCGTTTGACCGGACGCAAAGATAAATTACCGGATTGTCCGGTCAAATACCGGACGGTTGGCAACGCTGAACGCAGCGGCCCAGCTACAGAAAAATCTAGCTATAGCTACGACCTAATCTCTGCATTAACTGCAGAAGATATGATCGAGATTACAGAGAACCATGGAAAACAAAAGGGTAACCGCACTGGCATGCTTCAAATGTCATAAAACAGGACATAAGTCGTTTGAAAATGGAGATCTCAAAGAAGAGGTCTTCATAAAGCCACCTGAAGGATATCGAATGAATAGGGGAGAGAAAAGAGTCTTGAAATTAAGAAAAGCTCTGTACGGTTTAAAGCAAGCTCCTCTCAGCTGGTATAAAACCTTTAGTAAAGTTCTGACGGAATGCGACTTTCGAAAATCAAAAGCAGAACAGTGCTTGTACATCAAATCTCGCGATCTGTTTTTAATTATTTATGTCGACGATTTCCTAATTGCAGGAAAAAATTTTGACTTGATCGAGAATTTACTTCAGCATTTGCGGAAATTTTTCGTTATTAAAACCTCAGAAGACATTGGCCATTTTATTGGCTTGCATCCAAAAGTTGGTCCTTCTAGAATCGAGATAAATCAAACGAAATTCATCGAAAAGTGCGCCGCACAATTTGGAGTCACGTCCGCAAAACCTCAGACGACACCGATGGAGCTGCGATTAGATCCAAGTAAGATGAATGGAAAAGATGGTAAATGTGTGTCAAAATTTCAGAAACTACTTGGTTCTTTGAACTACGTTATAGAGAGAAGCCGTCCCGATATCAACTTCTCTGTGAACCTGCTGAGCCGTTTTACTCTGTCAGCAACCGAAGAAACCTACAGGTATTTGATTCGCATTTTAAAGTATATCAATAAAACAAAGAAGCAGAAGTTAGTTTATAGTATGAACCCCGATTTGAAACCTCTTGATGCTTATTGTGACGCGTCGTGGGCTTCAGACTTCGATCGTAAATCTACTTCGGGCTATTTAATTCGTGTACATTCGGTAATGTAGCACATTTCAAGACAAGGAAACAGACCTTGGTAGCATTATCTACGGCGGAATCCGAGTACGTTGCTCTTTGCGAATGCCCCAGGGAAATGATGTTCATTAGGAACATACTACTAGATTTGGGCATTGATGTAAACGGAAACCGTGCCAGAATTTATGGAGATAATCAAGCCACCATGAAAATTGCGGAGTCAAGAAGTAATTTCAACAGAACGAAACACATCGATATAAAATACAGTTATCTCAGAGACTTTGTAGAAAAAGGCTATATTGAGTTATCCTACGTGACTTCAGAATCAAACTTAGCAGATGTATTGACGAAGGCAGTGAGTGCGCCGAAAGTGAGATATTTTCTATCAAAAAGTGGGATATGAAATGTAATTTTTTGTTGGTTTTTCGACCCACCATTCTTGTGTTCCTATGTTCTGTGATATCATTGTATTCTTCTTGTTGACCTTGTATTAGTTTTGTTATAGAATTTCTCTGAACTTGTAATCTCATATTGTAGTTATTTATAATGTGTTTTTCGACTTGCAACAGTGGATGTTTGTGTACTTATCCCTGTTGTAGGGGAGTGTTGTGGGATGGCAACACTGCCTTACGTTTTCTACGTTGAACAAGTGAGAGAGCGGATCGGGCCTGACAAGTGCACGAACGAAAAACGCGAACGAACCCCCACTGGCGAGTTTATTTTATGTAACCGAGATGGGGCGACCGCGTCGGTTTACTGCCATACTGCGAGCGAGTAAGAGTGATGCCGCGGGACTTCGAAATATTTTCGTACTTCTTGGACTTGTAAAATTTTTCATTTTCAATTCTCGGACTTTGAAATAATTTTCATACTTGTTGGACTAAGAATTATTTTTCAATTCTTGGACTTGGAAAAATTTTCAACTGTTGGACTTGTAATTATTTTTAGATTGTGGGACTTGGAAATATTTTCATACTTCTTGGACTTGGAAAATTTATCATTTTTAATTCTTGGACTTTGTAATATTTTCAACTGTGGGAGACGATGAAAAATAAAAAATTTTACATTAAGTCCAAGAAGTATGAAAATATTTCAAAGTCCAACAGTTGAAAATAATTACAAGTCCAACAGTTGAAAATATTTCCAAGTCCAAGAATTGAAAAATAATTCTTTTACAAGTCCAACAGTTGAAGTCCAACAGTTGAAAATATTTTGAAGTCCCAGGATTGAAAATGAAAAATTTCACAAGTCCAACAGTTGAAAATATTTCTAAGTCCAAGAATTGAAAAATAATTCCAAGTCCAACAAGTATGAAAATTATTTCAAAGTCCGAGAATTGAAAATGAAAAATTTTACAAGTTCAAGAAGTACAAAAATATTTCAAAGTCCCGCGGCATCACTCTTACTCGCTCGCAGTATGGCAGTAAACCGACGCGGTAGCCCCATCTCGATTACATAAAATAAACTCGCCAGTGGGAGTTCGTTCGCGTTTTTCGTTCGTGCACTTGTCAGGCCCGATCCGCTCTCAACAAGTGACTTGCGTCTTTTGCTCGCTCTCAAGCTGTGAACTTTTGGAGACCTAGTTGTCGTTCTCAAACTTTGTATTGATTTTAGATCTTATGACTTATAGTTTTGACTTTGAACCTTGTGTTGAATGAATACTCAATAAAAACTTTACAACTCCAAGAAGGACAAAAATATTTCAAACTCCCACGGCATCACTCGCACGCACGCTAGTCACGTTTACAAGTGATGGATCCAGACGCGAACCTTTCTGTCAACAGACGCCTCTCATCATCCTGTTACCGTGATGGAAACATCAGAAGTCGATATAGTATAGGTAGAATCGATTCAATATTATCGCCAGAATAAATATATTGATATATTACAACTAAATGTAGGAGTAAGCATATAAAATGCTGCACTACGTATGTCTGAAGCAGACATGTTAGTTTCTGTGCTGGGTCACGGTTTTTCTTCCATCTTTCTCGTCAAAAGCAGTCGCACGCTCCTTTTAAAATATGAAAATTCTATCAAACTTACCAAAATAATCTCTCCCTCGAGAGATTTTTCTTTCTTTGGAAAAAGTGTTAAGTACCACGATTCTATAGTTGTCACAACGAATTGAAGAATTAAATACAGAACTTCGTAAAATATCGCCACTCCGAGGAATAACATATTTGAAAATGAGATAAGTTTTCTGGAAGAAAAAAATGAATCTGTAGTAAAAGAAATTCACAAATCTAAAACCTAAAAATTATCTTTTGAAAGGTCAACTGACAGTTGTTTACAATACAGACCGCTTTCTTGACGACGAGAAAGGACGTCAAACAAGATCGTTTAAGGTTAACACTCGTTCAGTTACCTACGTGGGTACTTCGAAGTTATTCTAGTATCCTTACGTACACTACCGCCACCCCACCTTACTTGTAAAGAAGCTCACCTTAAGTGAAGAAATGTAAATGATGCATAAAAATTGCATACCGGTAAAGTAAAACAATGAAGTGGTAAACCAAGTACTACTCCTATACTCGAAAAATCCAACCGGACCGTCGCCCGTCTCTCCTCATACTCGTGTAGCTCGAAGTTTGAAATTCTCGAAGGTATTTCTTACTACATACTATGAATCTTATATTGGAATTTTTGGGAAGGAATATTAGAATTAGGGAAGTTGAAAATCGACTATTTTCTGCCCTGCCAGTAAACAGTTTGAAAAATTAGGTAATCATTTTTCAAGTATTGAATTTTTTTAATGACAGAGCAGGCATGATTTCTCATCTCCCCATTTCCTTTCCAGAAGAAAATCTAGAACCTCGCATATTTTGAGGGGTTTGAGAGTCAGACTTTTTTTCTTGCTTCACGGTTTAAATTCAGCTCCAGCTTCAAAACAAAATCTTTTTTCTTTTAAAATCATAAAAATACGAAGTCCATGATCGAAAAGTAAACCGACATCCAGAAAAGTGTTTCTCATTGACTAAAGAAACCACAAGACATCAAAATCAAGAAGCTGCCTACCTATAATTACATTCGCCATCTCAAAGAAATAAAACTAACATCCGTGAGTAAGTCTCGATCGAGAAATTTCTTAATTCATGCGAAAATTTTGGCGCCAAACTATTAGAAAAAGGCTGCAAGATTATTTGCACAGTATTGAAGGCGAGTTATACGAGTTACAAGGGAATATCTGTCAGTCCAACACTTAAAATATTTCGAAATACGGACGGTTATTGCGATGATAATGGGAATGAAAAAATCTATAAAAATTTAATGCGAACGTAAGCACGTTCACAACGCCGGGGATTCTCGAGATTTCGTAAACAGCTTGACTAATATTTCAAAAATGTTTGCGGTTCCTAATTTTAATATCGTACAGCGAAAATATTTGTAGAGGTAGTCGCCAGAGGAATTACGAAAAATAAATTCAAATGGATTAGATTTACTCACGGTGCTGACAGCATAGTGGGAATGTTACTCGCTAATATTTCGACAGCGCGGTAAAAATTATTTATGCGAGGAAAAACTGAAGATCGATACTTCTTTCCCCGGAGATTATTTCTAATTACACCCGATCTCAGAACATTCTTTTTTACCGGTATCTAAAACTTACAATGTGTGACCATATTCACAGAAAATTTATGCAACTTCGAAGAAAAGAGTACACGCTATCGGAACTGCAAAAAATTAGATAAGATTACTTCTACTTTTAATGATGCAGCGTGTATACTTACGTAAGGCGTACTCGTATATTGACCTGAGGTTTTTTACCTCTTGTAAAATTATTCGTCGTCATTTTCTGTTGGTGGTTATTTTCTTTCTCCACATAAGACGTCATTTTGCGAGATCAAGAATAGTCAGAATCGCACCTAAAACGAGAAAAACAATGGTCAACCGAAATTCTACGATAACACGACACATACGAGAAAATTTTCCAGATTATTATTTTCACATTTGTTCGCAGGCCACGCATATACCTCCGATTAGAATTGAGTCACACCAAATTAATAACGGTGAATCATTGTAGATTAAAACGTCTATAAGGTAAAACCTAAGGTCAAGTTCATGAATACCCAGACGGTATAGTTGGAAGGATCTGATGGGATCGGTTGAAGAATGGGCAAGAATTAATTGTTTTGAATACCATTACAAATGAGGGTATTCGAAGTTATAATTATGTACACAAATGGCGTTTTCCGGAATAATTTCGGGTACGTAACGACCATTTACGCAGAAGGTAATTACGAAGGAAACTAAGAATGACATTAGGCATAAAATATAAATAGTCTAGGCAAACTAGACAATAAAAAATAATTTTTTGGTAGAGAACGGCGGTTTGCTGAAATGTGTAGAGGTAGGTATCGAAAAGTACCAGAAAAAAACCCCACCCCCTAAAGGCTGGTGAAAATTTTTTGTGGCACGTTTTGGCCCCCCAAATTCAGTTTTTGGACTATTTCTCAAAAACTAAGCGTTTTACGAGAAAATGTTTCGAACAAAAGATGTTCCTCTTGGAATTTCAAATAAAATGATGTATAGAAAGTCCAGTTTAGATCGAATAGTTAGCATAAAAATTCCCTGAAAGTAATAATAGTTTTCAAAATTTAGACGAAACTAGCAAGACGGCGCGCCTTTCACGTTGTCACATATTGACATGTTCCATGTCTTTTCTCTCGCCGGACCCCGATTATGAAACTCGCGAGTACCCCCCCCCCCCCCCCCCCCCCCGTCAAGAGAAATCTCTACCCCGTGGGTGATTCAGAAATTCGCGAGTACACCCCGCGTAATAATGATAAATAATTAATTAATTAATTAATTAATTAATAATTAAATAATTAAAATAAATAAATAATTAAAATATTAAATAAATAAATAATTAAATAATTAAATAAATAAATAATTAAATAATTAATATAATTAATAATTGGAAAATCTCTACCCCTTGGGTGATTCAGAGATTCGCGAGTACACCTCGCGTAATAATAATAAATAATTAATTAATTAATTAATAATTAAATAATTAAATAATTAAATAATTAATATAATTAATAATTAGAAAATTTTGACATGTTCCATGTCTTTTCTCTCGCCGGACCCCGATTTTGAAACTCGCGAGTACACGCCCCCCCCCTCCCCCCGTCAAGAGAAATCTCTACCCTGTGGGTGATTCGGAAATTCGCGAGTACACCCCGCGTAATAATAATAATAAATAATTAATTAATTAATTAATAATTAAATAATTAATATAATTAAATAAATAAAATAATTAAATAAATAAATAAATAAATAAATAAATAAATAAATAATTAAATAGATAAACAATTAAATAATTAATATAATTAATAATTAGAGGGGTCCCTTAGACTTGAATTGTCTCACACCATTCCAATACAACAGCGAGACAGGGGGCGAACGAGCGGAGCGAGTTCGCGCTACCTCATATTTCTCATAGAAGACTTATACGACGCCAAGATAGGTAAAGTTTTCCAAGTCCCTCTTCCTATCATATATGGCTGGATAATCGAAATTTTTCCAAGTCCCCTAGACTTGAATTGTCTCATACCATTCCAATACAACAGCGAGACAGGGGGCGAACGAGCGGAGCGAGTTCGCGCTACCTCATATTTCTCAAAAAAGACTTGAATTTTCTCATACCATTCCAATACAACAGCGAGATCGCTCGTTCGCCCCACCGAAAGTTGATACCTCAAAATATAGAACACCCATAATTACCTCAAAATATTTCTCATACAAGACTTATACGACGCCAAGATAGGTAAAGGGGTAAACGAATAATATCTCATGAACACTTGACCTAGTACAAGAATTAATAATAAATAAATAAATAAATAAATAAATAAATAAATAAAATATAAATAATATTCAATAATTAAATAATTAAATAATTAAATAATTGAATAATTAAATAAATAAAGGCTGGATAGTCGAAATTTTTCCAAGTCCCCTAGACTTGAAATGTCACATACCATTCCAATACAACAGCGAGACGGGGGGCGAACGAGCGGAGCGATTTCGCGCTACCTCCTATTTCTCATAGAAGACTTATACGACGCCAAGATAGGTAAAGGGGTAAACGAATAATATCTCACGAACACTTGACCTAGTAGAAGCCTAGACTGAAATATTTCATGATGACTGATAAAATATAAAAGACATGGAACATGATTTTCATTTATTTGGCTATGCCAGAAAATTTAATAATACTACAAAAGTTACATTTCTCGTACCATTCCAATACAACAGCGAGATCGCTCGTTCGCCCCACGAAAGTTGATACCTCAAAATATAGAACACCCACAATTTTTTAGATATTTCTCCTTTTTCGGAATTCGAATATAATATATTATTTTTTTCATTTAATCTTATGCATTTTTGTTTTTTTTGTTTTTTTTGTTTTTTACGAGCAATGCAGCTGCGCTAAGGGCTATTTGCTCGGCAGATAGTTCTGCTTTTACATAAACTTAGTATTTAATAAAGTAGAAAGGAAGGAAAGTTGAAAACAAAATACATGTAAAAGAATTGAGATGAAATAAAAATATAAAGGAAAACAAAAATATTCTTTTTTTTTTCTGGCGTCATCGTTTGGAGTTAAACGTGGTTGTAAAAGTCAGTAGATCGTAAGTAAGTTAGAGTTGAGTCAATTGTTTCGGAGTTGTTATTGAGAGTTTGTTGTATATTAATAGAAATGTTGAGGGAAGATCGGAGAGGTTGTAAAGTCGGGCAAGAGAAAAAGGGTTCGACTGTTAAATTGTCTTCGAGACAGTACGGACATGGTGGTGGGCCAAGGTTTGCTAGAAGGTGAGTATGAGTAAGACGAGTGTGTCCCATTCTCAGTCGAGCTAAGATGACTTCCTCTCGTCTAGAATGTCTGTGGGATGAGGACCAAGAAGAGGGATTGGTTTTAATTTTTCTCAATTTGTTGTCAGTTAAATTTTTCCAAGAGGAAAGCCAAAGTTGGGAAATTAAGGAAGCGTAATATACTTTTAGGTCTTTTGCCGGTGAGAGAATAGGGTCCGTTATTTTAGGAAGAGATGTTGCTTGTTTGGCTGCTTTATCTACTGAGTCGTGAGGTGGAAAGTCAACGTGTCCAGGAATCCAAGCCAGAGTGATATGAGAGTTTATTAATTTTGTAGTGTGGAGAGCCAAAGATATACGTTGAATTAAGGGGTTAGTTGAGAAAGGATCCGCAATGGCTTGTAGAGACGAGAGGGAGTCAGTCAAAAGAAGGTATTTTTGTTCCGGTAGTAGTTGCGCAATTTGTGATTTATAGACAAGGATACCGTTTAATTCAGCTGTGTATACCGACGCTGAATTTCGTATGCGGTATGCCTCCCTTTCGCCACCAATGGAGAACGCGTAAGATGTTCTATGGCGATATTTTGAGCCATCTGTGAGACAAAGGGTATAACCTGCAAATTCGTCGATAAGTTTTGCTATATGTTTTCGATAAATTGAACTGCTGACTTTAGGAACTTCCGTAAGGTCTAGTCTGATATCAGGAATGGAGAAGAGCCAGGGAGGGGGGGGGGGGGCGTAGCTGTCAGGATAGGCGGAAGGGTTGAAATTTTGAGATTACGAGCGAGAGATGTTTCTAAGCAAGTATGGATATGTTTCGTTGGTTGACGATTAAAAATTGGATTAATTTCAGAGATTAAAGATTTGTAAACGGGGGAATTTGGAAATTGAGATATCGAAATAAGAAGATTCGAAGAGAGGGTGGATCGGCGAACAGACAACAGATAGAGGTGGTTCCGCTGCCTCGGCACACAGACTAAGACTAGGGCTGGTTCTGAATGCTCCCAAAACCAGCCTAAGAGATGAGGAATGGATTGTGTCCAAAAGAGCTAAAGACGATTTATTGGCGAGATTGTAGATAGGGGCTCCATAGTCCAGTTGTGATCGGATTAAACTTTTGTACAGATTTAGGAGTAATTTTCGGTTGCAACCCAGTCGAGGGTGAGAAAGATATTCTAGGGTATTCATCGAGCGTAAACATTTGGCTTTTAGTAATTGATGTGTGGAATCCAAGTTAGTTTTTGATCAAGTAAGAGTTCTAGAAATTTGTTTTAATTTTGAAGATAAAGTGAGGGAGTTGATGGAGGAGATTTCTTTTTTTTATGGAAGATAATTAGGAATGTTTTGTTTTGGGAAAATTGGAAGCCGCGGCCAGATGACCAAGAGGAAATATTGTCCAAGGATTCTTGTAAGAGTCTGTGAGCCCTGATAGGATTTGAAGAGCGGAGCGAGATGCTGTAATCGTCGGCAAAAAGTCTTTGAGAAATTGGGAAGCTGGTGTTTAATGGAAGGTCGTTAATGGCGACCAAAAAGAGAAGAACGCTCAGTAGGTACTTCTCCTTGCGGAACACCGTTTTCAATTATATAATGAGAGGAGAGCTTATCCTGTAGTCTGACGAAGATGAATCTGTCTTGTAGGAAACTTTGGAGAATTTTTGGGAGATTTCCTCGTAGACCGAATGTAAATAGTTGTTTACATATGTAATGTCTCCAGACCCGCGGGTACGCTTCTTGAAGATCGAAGAATATTGTATAGAGGGGGGAGTTCGAAAGGGAGGCTTGTTGAATTTGAGTGTGGAGGTCGGCACGAGCTTGAATTGAGTTACGACCTTTTCTGAAGCCATATTGTACAGGGGATAGTAGATTGTTTTGTTCGAGGAACCACCAAAGTCTTTTGTTAATTATTTTTTGAAACAGTTTGCCCAACACACTGGTGAGGGCAATGGGCCGATATGAAGAGGTGGAAGACGGATCTTTCCCAGGTTTCAGAATAGGTAGAATGAACGCCAATTTCCAGTCTGAAAGGTAGATACCTTCTGATAAAATCAAATTGAAAAGAGAAAGGAGATATTCAAGAGCGGTAGGGTGAAGATTTTTGAGCATAGTGGCATGTATGTTGTCCGGTCCTGGGGATGCATTTTTGAGATTTTTGTGTAGGGTTGAAGTGAGTTCGATTTGAGTGATTGGTTGATTGTAACAGTGAGTGTTGTCGGAGGAATCGAAATTTATCAGGGAGGATTCTGATTCATATTTTTTTCGAAGGAATGAGGCGGAATAATTTGAGTTCGATGAGACAAAAGAGAAGTGGGAGGCAAGTGCTTCGGCTATATCCTGTGTGTGTGAAAAGATTGAATCATTCATTTCTATGTGGTTAATTTGTTGAGAAGAGAACCTCCCTGATAACTTCTTAATGTCTCTCTACATAGAGGCATTAGAAACAGGTTCATTGATATTGGCGACAAAAGATCTCCATGAGCTCCTTCTTTGCTGAACGGATCAGGAGTCTTGTTTTGGCTCTTAATTTTTTGTAGTTGATGAAATCGAGTTGAGAGCGAGAGCGGTTATAAATTCGGTAAGCTTTGCGTCTGTTCTTAATGGCAATGTTGATTTCGTTTGACCACCATGGGACTTGTCTCGGTTTTAGTGTTCCTGAAGTGAGAGGTATTGATGCTTCTGCAGCTTGAATTATAAATTTCGTAAATTGGGCGATTGCTGTTCGATCATTAGAGGGGTCGGGTAAAGAACTTGTGTCGTAGGTGAGATCGCGAAATTTGGCCCAATTGGCTTCCTGGGTTTTCCAACGGGGAGTTGATTCAAGGGAAGGAGGGGAGGAGTCTGATGTTAATAGTATAGGGAAATGGTCGCTGTCGCATAAATCCGGGAGAGTAGACCAATTTAGTGTAGGAGTTATGGATGTTGAACAGAGCGTTAAATCAATTGTTACTACAGTCATTCCAATTTTCAGTAATGACTAGTTCTATGACCTCTCTTTTTTACATGCAAATAAAATAACTCCTCCTGCTATTCTCGAGTTGATCAAGTTGAGACTTTGAGAATCCGCTCCTTCATTTAGCTTAATTAGAACAAAATGTCTCAAGACCTTCAATAAATTCCTTCGGGTCCACCCACCTCCAGCTAACAATTATTCCTGACGTCGAGTCCTGATTTTTGTAATTCACTTCAATAGGGATTCTTCTGTTGAATCCTGATGATGTTAAGAGTATCTCCATTTTTTTAATGATGTCAACTACATAACCTAAGTTGAGGTTTAATAGGAAACCTGTTCCATAGAGGGAGGGATTTATGAAAATTTTGGCGTCTCGCCATTTGCCTAGAATGATGGTTGATATTTTTCCAAGTCCTTTTCCTGTCATATATATCTTGGAAGTTGAAATTCTTCCATGTTCCTCTCTCAAAAAATATAGCTTGGAAGTTGAAAGTTTTTAAAGTTATCCACTTGTCATAATTGCATAGGTCGATGTACAAAATGCGTTTTCAATTTCAACTCCTCTGATGGTTCAATTTTTTCCATGTTCCTCTCCTGTCATATATAGCTCGATTCCTAATATTAAAAATGTTTTCAAATCTGACTCCTTTGATATTGAAAATTTTTCCTATCCCCTATCTATCATAATAGAGCTCAAAAGTCTCAATTTTTCCAAGTCCCTCCTGCTATAGTTGGCTTAATTTTCGAAATTTTATCAAATCTAATTCCTCTTTTTGGAACCCCTCCAATTTTGAATTCAATTTTCAATATCAAAACCAATCCGTCCCATAGAAGAGGATGTGGGAATTCCTTATTCAACTTTATTAAACACGTGATTGTTTTCTATTACAACCTTCAATTGAACTTCTTTTGGTTGAATCATAAAAATCTGACTGGAAGCTTCATTACAATCCTTACTATCTTATTATACAGATAATCTGAGAATCTATCACCTTTTTTCCTGTCCTACTCTTCAAAATCAACATACACATACTTCCTACAAAGTATTTTCCCAGTTGTATCTCTGACCTGTGTAATCATTTCCAACACAGTTTCCAACTCTCGCAACTACCTGTGTTACTCAGTTCCATTATCCAAATATTTCAGTGGTACGTTTTACACAGGGGGGGTCCCGCCAGCGCGACTTATCCTATGGTTTCGCAGATCGCATCACAAATGCAAGAAATATTCAGGCCCTTTTTCAATTATATTGGTGGCGGAACTCTAAATTTTCTTGAGTCTCGAAGGAAGATCAAACCTCCCATTTCTCACAACCGCAGTATAAGGAAACAGGGCTGAGATCTTATATAGCCATCTTGCACGGCCGAAAATAATGAAATTAGGAGGAAAAATTGATATGTCAAAACGCAGAAAAGTTTGGATACAATTTGGAGTCAGGAAGACAGTATTGTCTCATGGAGAAATGTGCCGTGATATAAGAAAGGTTGAGGAACACTGATCTAATGGAAAAATACTTTGCATTGCTCTTACGGAGTACTGCCAGTCCCTATTAGGTGGTATTTTATATATAATCAAAGTCTTGCACCCTGTTTACGGGGTCATTTGCGGAGTCATTTTGCGATGTCGCTCGCAGGGTTATCTATGGGGTCATTTGCGGAGACATTGGCGGGGTGTTTGTAGAGTCATTTGCAGCCTCATTTCTGGAGTCATTGGCGGAGTTTTTTTCAGGGTAATTTGCAAGGTCATCTGCAGGGTTATTTGCGGGGACATTGGCGAGATCGTTTACGGGTGATTTACAGCGTCATTTGCGGGGTCGTTAGCTGCGTCGTTTCGGGAGTCATTTGCGGCGTTGTTTGTAGGAATGTTTGCGTCATTGTTTGCAGGGTCGTTTGGGAGGTCAATTACGGGGTCGTTTTCAAGGTCATTTGAAGAGTCATTTGCAGCCTAACTTGCGAGGTCATTGGCGGAGCTGTTTTCAGGGTCATTTTTGAGGTCGTCTGCCGCATCATTCTTAGGCGTTGTTCGCGGGGTCATTTGCTAGGTTATTTGTCGGCTTGTTTGGGGATACTTTGCGGCGTTATTTGAAGCGTCATTTGCAGGGTTGTTGGTGCGGAGCCTTTTGGTGGGTTATTTGTGAAGTTCTTTGCAGGGTTATTGGCAGCGTTATTTGCGGGGACATTGGCGAGATTGTCTACAGGTCATTTACAGCGTCATTTGCGGGTTGTTAGCAGCGTTGTTTCGGGAGTCATTCGCGGCGTCGTTTGCGGAGTCGTTTGTAAAGTTGTTTCTGGCATTGTTTGCGGGGTCGTTTTTAAGGTCATTTGCGAGGTTATTTGCAGCGTCATCTGTAGAGTCATTTGTAGGGTCTTTTGGTGGGTCATTTGTGAAGTTACTCGCAGGGTTATTTCTAGAGTCGTTTGCGGTGTCATTTGCAGGGACATTGGCGAGATCTTCTACGGGTCATTTACAGCATCATTTGCGGGGTCGTTAGGGGGTTGTATTGGGAGTCATTTGCGGCGTCGTTTGCAGGATGATTAAAGACGTCGTTGGCGGTGTCGTTTGCGGCATTGTTTGTATGGTCGTTTGGGAGATCAATGACAGGGTCGTTTTTCAAGGTCATTTGCAAGGTTATTTGCAGCGTCATTTGTAGAGTCATTTGCTTCCTTATTTATAGGGTCATTGGTGGAGCTATTTTCAGGGTCATTTGCGAGGTCGTGCGGGGTCGTTTGTGGGGTTTTTTGGTGGGTCATTTGTGATGTTACTCGCAGGGTTATTTGCATCGTTGTTTGCGGCGTCATTTGCGGGGACATAGGCGAGATTGTCTATGGGTCATTTACAGCGTAATTTGTGGCGTCGTTTGCGTAGTCGTTTGCAGGGTTGTCTGCGGCATTGTTTGGAGGGTCGTTTCAATTATACGGGATCGTTTTCAAGGTCATCTGCGAGACTATTTACAGCGTCGTTTGCGGTGTCATTTGCAGGGTTGTTTGCAAGATCATTATTGAGGAATCGTTTTCAGGGTCATTTGAGGGGTCGATTGCGGGGTCGTGTTTTTTTGGGACCTTTGAGATGGCTAATTTTACTGGACTAATCGCCGTGCTCCTGTTTTCAATTTTGCCGATTGTAACGCTTCCAGTTTCTTACCATTCTTCTAATTTTTCTTATTCTTCTACCTCTTTTTCTGCTCAGGATTTAAATTTTAGACTAAAATCTGTTCATTTTGAGAAAACAAACGCAGATAGGAACAGTTTTGAAAAAGAAGTTTAAGAGGAATGGTAAACATAGGTGTTTACAAGCCAGTATCTAGGTTTTTTTTTTCTTTCTTTTCTCATTAAAACAGAATTGCTCTCCTCTCGTTAATGGAATTTTACAATTATTTCGCGACTATCGGCGCTCATTTTAAATTCGCATCGCTGAAAATTCCGGTTTTGAAAAATTTGTCATTTCGTACATACGCGTCATCGCAAAATGGCAGCCTTCGATTAGAGGATCAGATAGAAGACTATTATTGCGGTCATAGTCCAACAGAGCTAATGGATCTGTACTCTTGTTTTGTTCAGTAACTGGTATTGTTATATGTGTAGTAGTGAGAGTCATACTTATAATAATTTGTTCCGCATGGAGTTGTTCATTTCTGTTCTCCTTATTATACATTAATTTTATTTGTATTGATTGAAAGTCTTTATTAGAGGAAGTTTGAAAAATCCAATAACTAAAAGAGAACAGTTCTTAATGAGGTGACGCAAAAGTATGTTATTCAAAAATCGTATTTTCTCATTGCTTAGTCACAATCACAATTATGGACAACATAATATTCGTAATTAAGAGATATTTGATGAGATCATTCATAAACATCCTATCCTAATTTTCGACTAGTAACTTAAAAGTGTTTACAAATTACGTTGAGTTATCGATCGAAAATTTATTTGACGTAATTTTTCGAGGCTAGATTGTAAATTGTGTACTAGGGACGATTGATCTATCAAAGTTTTTCAAGATCGATGGTAACATCTATCTTAAAATTTACTGAAAAAAAAAAAAAAAAACAAAACAAACAAATATTGCCATTCTTCATCATTTGTTTAGGGAAGATGACAGTTCCGCAATGTCTTAAAGGTGATGCGGTACAATAATAATATATCAATCCTTGAAGTTTATCAATGCATGATATTGCAAATCCATATATTCATATTTGGAGGCAGACCTTAAACCCTGTATAAGTTTTAACCGAAAATGTCGAGGATTTTTTGAATATCGTTTTAAATCCTGAATAATTGCCAGTCTAATGAATGAAAAGAAAAATGAAGTTACAAGTAAAATCATTTTTACGTAATGTCCGTCTCAGTCTTGTTTAAGATTGGATTACTTGACAATTGCCAAATCATTTCTGTCAAGGGCAAGAATCTCCAAACCAAATTATCGAATGTAATACGGCTATCAGTATTGTTTTGTTTTAGAAGAAGAATTAATAATATTTATAATAAATAATGAATAAGACTCGGAGAACTAAAGAATATTTATATGGTATAATAGTAGGAATACTAACTATATCTACTGGTGGGAATACTGATGTTGCTGAAATAAAAAAAAAAAAAAGGAAGTAATAAGGTTTTATCGATTGAGTCGCGTATTTAGATTCAGAATAAACTTGTCAATTGTATGAATTGAGTGAAAATGAAAACAAAAAAAAAAAAAAAAACAAAATACGGCTTCCTTAACGAAGTTAAATGAGGAACGCGCAGGGAACCTACTTTATGGGTTGAATTGATTTTGGTATTGAGAACTCAAAACGAAATCTTCAAGATTCTAAAGTTTCCCTGAGTCTCTTGTATCATGGCGTATAGGTACCGGGTTGACCAGAAAGATGTTACCAGTTAAATGGGAATTTGCACTAGATCTGTTCAAGCGTAAAAACACGAAATTTAAGATGTATACTTCAAATCTACAAAATTTGTATCTCAATTTTGTCTTCAATTTATGCACCTACTCAACTTTCTACGACTTTTTTGAGCCGAGTTATGGACCACAATTGACCAATTTGCCAAGATTTCCGAAATGAAAAATTGAAAATTCCCCCACTTTCAAGCTTCATAGGATTATTTGAATATTTTTTTCGGAATCAGCGTTAAATTTCACTTTCAAATCACGGAAAATATGGAAGTTCGAACGATTTTTAATTTTTGAGAATTTTGGCAAATTGATCAATTTTTGGCACACTTTGGTCCATAACTCGACTCAGGAAAGTCATAGAAAATTGATTGGGGACGCAAATTGAAGATACAATTAAGATACAAATTTTGTACTGTAGGTTTGAAGTATACGTCTAACGTTTTACGTTTTCGCGCTGGAGTGAAATAAGCGCAAACTCCCATTTAACTGGTGAACTTCGTGACCTGCGATGAGAAAAGGATGCTCGTTACCCATTGACGCAGGAACACCATTTCTCTCTAATTGGACATCTAATCAGAGAGAAATGGTGTTCCTGTCAATGGGCAATGAACATCCTTTTCTCATCGCAGGTCACATTTTTTCAAGTCTTTCTCCTATATAGCTCGAAAGTCAAAATGTTCACAAGTCCCTCTCTTATCATATATAGCTCGGAGGTCGAAATTTTTCCAAGTTCCTCTCTTATCACATAATAGTTTGAGAGTCAAATTTTTCCAAGCCTCTTTTCTATCATATAGCTCGAGAGTCAACATTTTTCGTTGCACCTCGAAAAACCACCCATAAAACAGATCTGTTGTCAAAAATGGATGAAGTTTACAACGAAGGGACAATCGCTTTAAATAAGAACCAAAATCCTATGATCCCGATAATTTCCCTACAAACATGGGTTAGCCTTTGTGTGAACGGAGGCCAAATATTTTCTGGAGGCTCCATTGTCAACTCGCTCCAACGGTTCGCTTCTATTCTTGGCTTGTCTAGTATACTGTATGTTATGCGGAGTAGCTCAGGGGCTCACTCGCGATCCATTATGTATAAATCTAGTAAAGGCCTATGACAGCATACTATGCTCCGCCTTCTGTCTGTCTGTCTGTCTGTCTGTCTCTCCCCCTCTGGCACTAGTTAACTGGGCTAAAAGTAGGTCAAGTCACTGATGATGTCATCAAGCGTGACAAAATCCGTAACGGTTTTTTCAGTAATCCCAGTGAGAAAACCGAAAAACCGTCAAAAACCGGACGGTTTTCTGTGATTATTTTATGACGATTTCTTCAAGACTAGTCCCAATCTTATATTATTTTGTATCAGCAGATAAAGTTCTAAAATTGGGGTCAACTTTCGGGCTAGGGGGAGAGAGGGGTGTTTAGGTTAGATAATAGGGGAGTTATGACGGGGCAACTTGATAAGTTTTAACAGGGAACCAGTTTTATGGGGGGCTATTTGAGAAATTTGCCATGCGCCGTCCAGCAAAAAACTTGGAAAAATTTCGACTCTCGAGCTATTATGATAAGAGGAGGACTTGGAAAAACGACGGCTTCCTTAACGAAGTTAAACGAGGAACGCAGGGAACCTGTTTTATGAGTCAAATAGGATTTGGTATTGAAAATTCAAGGAAGCCTAGACCTGGATGAAGCTAGTATAAAGAACACCTAGACCTACTATAAGTCTAGTATAATATAGTTTGAGAGTCTAAATTTGTCTATCTCGAGCTATATATAGTAGCTCGAGAGTCGACATTTTCTCCAAGTTCCCCTCCTATCATATATAGCTCGAGATTCGAAATTTTTCCAACTCCCCATCCTATCATCTATAGATCGAGAGTCGAAATTTTTCCAAGTCCCCCTCCTATCCTATATATCGCTCGAGATTCAAAATTTTTCTAGGTCCACTTCCTATCATATATGACTCGAGAGTCGAAATTTTTCTAGGTCCACATCCTATCCTATATATAGCTCGAGAGTCAAAATTTTTCCAAGTCCACTTCCTATCATATATGGCTCGAGAGTCGAAATTTTAACAGGGAACCTGTTTTATGGGGGGCTATTTGAGAAATCTGCCGTGCGCCGTGCGCCGTCCAGCGAAAAACTTAGAAAAACGACGGCTTCCTTAACGAAGTTAAACGAGGAACGCAGCGAACCTGTTTTATGAGTCGAATGGGATTTGGTATTGAAAATTCAAGGAAGCCTAGACCTAGATAAAGATAGTATAAAGAAGGCCTAGACCTACTGTAAGCCTATCATAATATAGTTTGAGAATCTAAATTTTTCTCGCTCGAGAGACGAAATTTTTCTAAGTCCCTCTCCTATCATATATGGCTCGAGAGTCGAAATTTTTCTAAGTCCCCTTTCTATCATATATAGCTCGAGAGTCGAAATTTTTCCAAGTCCCCCTTCTATCATATATAGCTCGAGAGTCGAAATTTTTCCAAGTTCCTCTCCTATCATATATGGCTCGAGGGTCGAAATTTTTCTAAGTCCCCCTCCTATCATATATGGCTCGAGAGTCGAAATTTTTCTAAGTCCCCCTTCTATCATATATAGCTCGAAAGTCACGAATCTTCCGAGTCCCCCTCTTATCATATATATCTCAAGACTTGAAATTCTTCCAAGTCCCCCTTCTATCATGTGTATAGCTCAAGACTCGAAATTCTTCTAAGTCCCCCTCCTATCATATATAGCTCGAGTCTCAAAATTTTTCCAAGTTCCTCTCCTATCATATATGGCTCGAGGGTCGAAATTTTTCTAAGTCCCCCTTCTGTCATATATAGCTCGAGAGTCGAAATTTTTCTAAGTCCCTCTCCTACCATATATGGCTCGAGGGTCGAAATTTTTCTAAGTTTTTCGCTGGACGGCGCACGGCGCACGGCAGATTTCTCAAATAGCCCCCCATAAAACAGGTTCCCTGTTAAAATTTCGAACCTCAAGCCATATATGATAGGAGAGGAAACCCCCCTCCTATCATATATAGCTCAAGAGTGGAAATTTTAACAAGGAACCTGATTTATCCAACTATATTATATTACACTAATAGTTGGTCTAGGCCTTCTGTTGACTACCTTTCTCCAAATCTAGGCTTCCTTGAATTTTCAATACCAAATCTCATTCGAATCATAAAACAGGTTTCCTGCGTTTCTCGTTTAACTTCGTTAAGGAAGCCGTAATTTTTCTAGGTCCACATCCTATCAAATATATAGCTCGAGAGTCAAAATTTTTCCAAGTCCACTTCCTATCATATATGGCTCGAGAGTCGAAATTTTAACAGGGAACCTGTTTTATGGGGGGCTATTTGAGAAATCTGCCGTGCGCCGTCCAGCGAAAAACTTAGAAAAATTTCGACCCTCGAGGCATATATGATAGGAGTGGGACTTAGAAACATTTCGACTCTCGAGCTATATATGATAGAAGGGGGACTTGGAAAAATTTCGACTCTCGAGCCATATATGATAGGAGAGGGACTTGGAAAAATTTCGAACCTCGAGCCATATATGATAGGAGAGGAAACCCCCCTCCTATCATATATAGCTCAAGAGTGGAAATTTTAACAAGGAACCTGATTTATCCAACTATATTATATTACAAGTTGGTCTAGGCCTTCTGTTTACTACCTTTCTCCAAATCTAGGCTTCCTTGAATTTTCAATACCAAATCTCATTCGAATCATAAAACAGGTTTCCTGCGTTTCTCGTTTAACTTCGTTAAGGAAGCCGTAATTTTTCTAGGTCCACATCCTATCAAATATAGCTCGAGAGTCGAAATTTCAACAGGGAACCTGTTTTATGGGGCGCTTTTTGAGAAATTTGCCGTGCGCCGTCCAGCAAACAACTTGGAAGAATTTTGAATCACGAGCTATATATAGGATGGGAGGAGGACATGGAAAAATTTCGACTCTCGATCTATAGATGATAGGAGGGGGACTTGGTAAAATTTCGACTCTCGAGCTATCATATATAGCTGGAGATTGGAGAAAAATTTAGACTCTCAAACTATATTATACTACGCTTACAGTAGGTCTAGGCCTCCTTTATACTAGCTTTATCTGGGTCTAGGCTTCTTTGAATTTCCAATACCAAATCCCATTTGACTCATAAAACAGGTTCCCTGCATTCCTCGTTTAACTTCGTTAAGGAAGCCGTCGTTTTTTCCAAGTCCCTCTCCTATCATATATAGTTTGACAGTCGAAATTCTTTCGAAGTCCACCTCCTATCATATATAGCTCGAGAGTCGAAATTTTTCTAAATTTTTAATGTTGGAAATAGAGAAATTTGGAATTGTCCGTCAGTCACAGTAGAAGCATGACCTGTAAGTAGAAGAGATTTGTGGACCTGAGAAAATTCCTGAGAACTGTGGTTCGAAAGTATATTTGAGGAAGAACAATTTTTAAGCATAACGTCTGCCCAAAGAAGTTCGAGGTAAGTTGATCAATCCTGAAGTTTTTGAGGTCCAGAAGGTGGATAAAAGACAATCGCGTGTACCTAAAGCAGAGCCAGTAGAATTTTGGTTATAGTTTCAAATACTCGAGTATAAAACAAAAAACAAAAATCATTTTGTGGAGTTTTTGTTGGAAGGTAAAGGTGGGAGAGGATAGACTCAAGTCATCAAATGGTTCAAGTCGATCGCGGGTGACGGAAGCCAAAGGATGCAGAAACTTGGATCGATTAGAAGAGGTGTTATTTCAATATTGGGTCATTGGAAAGAACTCACGAAGATAGATAAATTCATTGTAAAATGTTTGATAAGGTATATTTGACAGGGGGGGGGGGGAAGTAAAATAAGTAAGAAGGCGTGCTTTCTTTTAACTGAAGCAAAGGCCGTGAAATCTTGGAAATTTTGGTTGTTGACAAAGGTTTTTGATTTGTTGAAGGAGATATTACTGCGATATTACAGAACTCACAAAAAAAGTTGATCGTTGAAAAAATTTGTTGGTGTGGTGTACTTTATGATGGGCACGGAGGGTGGGGGGGTCGGGTGAATGGGAATTTGTGAGGTGGGTGACTGAAGCTTATCCACAGCGTGCATCATAATTGGGAGACGACTAGGGTTGGGAAAAAATTCTATGTGGGGAAGTTTGTAGTTAGTCAGTGAATGTCACAGCTGATGCCGCGACCTACGGAGTTTTTGTTGGAATTGATTGTTCAAGATGATGCGCATAGCCGGAGGCAGTGTTATGAAATGAGTGCGAGTGGCAACATAAGTTGTTAATTATTTCTGTGATTACTTTTTCTTATTCATACTCGTGCTAAGAATATTTGAATGATTTGATTTTACTGACGAACTACTCCACTGCGATTCGCAATGTGTTTTGCTACAGAATCTTACAAAAGAGAGAAAATACCAAGTTGATAGAAGAAGAATAGAACTTTTTAAATTCAATGGGTTTGTGGCATTGGTCAGAGAGTAGGTTTAGATTATATTAGATGAGTGATCATGAGTCATGAACAATTAGACACATGAAAGATGCGTGAACGGGTAAACTTCTGCGTTGGAATATGGGCAGGACGAGATAAAAAGAGTACGAGAGATAGAATTGGGGAATATTTGGACTATATGACGTACAGTAAGTTGGTGAATTAGGAATGTAGGTGAAGAGAAAAAAAGAGAAAAACGAGTATGTTCGTATGTGCAAGTCAACTAAGGAAACATAGGTACACAGGCCTACCTATCCTTTAATGAACTATAAGAGTGAAATTTTGTGGATAAAAAAAAAACACAGAATATCGTATAAAATAATAAATTCTTCTTATCATCTTCTATTTTGATTACAACTTTTACAAGGGTTATTACTTTGCACTATTGGCAGTTTGGTTCCCTGTTGAAACGTATTTTGCGTTCAAATTGAGGTATGACACCAATTTTTGCAGTAGAATTTACTGAAGAGGTGAAAAACCACCCGGTTGACGGAAAATGACAGAATGCCACCAACCTGCAATAATTCTGTCGGAATGTGGGACATATTCGGACATCTGTCAGAAGATGAGGATTCTGTTAGTTCTGTTAAATTTCTGTCAAAATTGTGTCACTTCAGGTATCATTTTGTAAGAATACTGTTATTATGTGTGTAAAATACTGTGAGGATTCTGCTGTTGAGATTGTGACAGAAAATGTGATAGAATGCTGCCAATCTGTAATATTCCTGTCAAAATATCTCTCAAATTGCGTTAGAATATTGTGAGAATTTTGTCAACAAGATTGTAACAGAAGGCTAAAAGAATGCTGCCAATCTGCAATATTCCTGTCAAAATACCTCTCAATTTGCGTTAGAATATTGAGTTAATTTTGTCTTCAAAATTGTGACAGAGGAGCTACAATAATATTTAGCCTATTAAGTTTCTTACCAAAAAATGAGTCGAGTTCAATATTAATCGAGCTAGCCTAGAACCTGCTCATCATTTCCCTTTTTGGCTTCTGGTTTGCAGCCTGAAATTTTTTTTCGTGTTCCTCTCTCTTAGCTCAGCTGGAAGGTAAACTTAGTTTAAAGTCATCTTATGCGTAAGTCAACTCTTTTTCTCCAACGCGTTTAGAATCTCTTCTAAAAATGTTATGATCACATTCAACCGAGGTTAAACTTCCTGATTCCAATTCTTTATCATTTTCAAGTTTCACAGAAAATTCAAGACGCTCATTATCGCTTACCGTCAACTTTCTTGCGGTACTCTGAACCTCATAATGAACTTTGTTTAGTTAAAAATTCTTGATTTCTATCTTCAATTTGTGCCTCATGCCACGCGCCATAAAGAATTGAATAGTCATAGAACGACTAAGAATTTAGCACACCCTAACTCACTTCTTCCTTTTCCCAGGGCCGTCCACTCCACCGTCATGCCAATACTGCCAAGCTGAGAAGTTATATGTTTACCATTTCTCCACTTTTCCGTACCTCCTAAACCTCAAGAAACCATTCTCTGTACCCTCTCAAGTCTCCTTTGTTCTCTTCAAAAACCAGACTCCATTACTGACGCTCTTGACTTCCTGCGGTCCTTATACTGTTACAAATTCATTCAACCCCAATATTTTTTCCCAAAGTAAAAGCTAACGACTCCCTGTGTATAGTAAAATAGCTCGTTGAAAAAAAAAAACAAAAAGAAAGAAAGAAAGAAAGAAAAAGAAAGAAAATAAGAAAATAAGAAAAGAAAAGAAGAAAACTTCAGGAGTATATTGAGAATCAGAATTGTTTTCACTTTTTCATTCAAAATTAATTAATTCTTCTCGTGCCCTAGTTTAAAATATGTACATGCAATTGGGCCTTCAAGAAAAACTTGGAAAACTTTTCTGGACATTTTTTCATCCATCAACTCATTTTTAAATAATTATTGGTTGCCTTATACTTCAAAATTTATTAAAGTTTGAAATCCCTAAATTCATAAAAGTTTGATTACACTACTGAACAGCTATCCTGTTACAAAGATTGTATTACGTGATTCTTGGATACTTTTCAACACTGAACACGAGTCCGTTGTCCGTTTTTTGCTAGCACGTCACAATTTTTAGTAATCACGATAAATATTCACGTAATCATAACAAATATTCTCGTCTACTTGCGGCGCGCTGTCGCGGAATGTAACGAACGTTTTCGATAGCGACGCTGCTATCGTTGATGTGTTTCGCGACGACGCGCGGCAAGTAAACGAGAACTTCAATCGTGATTACTAAAAATTGTGACGTGCTAGCAAAAAACGGACAACGGATTCGTGTTCAGCGTTGAAAAGTATCCAAGAATCACGTAATATAATCTTTGTAACAGGATAGCTGTTCAGTAGTGTTATCTAGTTTGAGAGCTATGTTTATTATTATAATTAGAGTCAGGATTTCTCGGAAATTGTCCAAGCCTTTTTCTACGGAAATCAGATAGAAGTTCAGTCTTTCTTTTCAAAAAGTTCTACAGATTCTTCTGGTCTTAGAATTTTTTTCGAGTTGCCTAACATGTACAGAGCCAATTCAAACTTATATCAAACATTACAGATGAAAGTATATTTTGTATTTACGCGGAAAATTTGACAAACCCTGTAAAAAAATTTTATTTTGCCAAAATTGGGGCTTAAAGCAGAATGAGACCGAAAATGACCAGTTTGTTACAATATCTCGTCCAAAATTATAAAATCTTGAACAAACATTGCTGAATTTTGCTGAAAATAAGCAAAATTCAGTAATTTTCGTAAAAATTGGATAGTATTTTTTAATAAGTATTTTTGGTCCAAAATTGAAAAATTAAAAATTTTGATAAAAATTAGAAGCCATTGCAGACGTTGCAATGGCAGCGGGGAACCCGCAATTCCTTAACTCGACCTCTCAGATGGTGTGGAACTGAGTTAATAATCTTGTCATATAATTCAAATCGAAATTATCATTCTACATTCCCTCCTATCATATATAGCTCGAGAGTCGAAATTCTTCCAAGTCCCCCTTCTATCATAATTATATAGCTCGGAAGTCACAATTCTTCCAAGTCCCGTAACCTAACCTAACCTTAGGTTACTAACTTCGCGGACGCGGACGTTTTCTGAGGATGTAATCTCCTAACAAAATGGATAGCGGGTTTCCCGCTAAAAAATTTGCTATGGTTTTGTATTGATGAGTTTGATCCCCAAAATTTGTTTATTTTGGTGAAAAATCCCATAATTTTAATAGAAATCGAATAATTCTAGTTGTGAGTTTGTAAAAGCACTAAAAACGCGTGTTTTTCATCTTTTTTTTTTTTTTTTTTCAATGCCAAATAATGCCAAAAATGTAACATTAAATTGCTAAAACTCCTCATTTCTAGCGTTGAAAATACGGGCTCTGATTAAAATTTTATTGAAAAATTGTAAATTGTGTTATACAAGTTTATACAATTTTTCAATAATATTATTGAAAAACAAAAAAATTATTATCACTTAATCCGTATTTTTATTCTGAAAAATCATTCAAATTTCTTTTTAAATAATTATGGTTTGGTCATCAATTTGAAACGAAAAAATTAGAATCTATATTTTTATGAAATGATTTGAATTCAATGTACACCAAGATTGCCTACAATCAATGTTCGGCAAGTTGGCGTCCTCCTCTAATCCACAGAATCAGGTAAATAATTTCATTATGTTTCTGTCATAATTGTGTCGTAATCCTGTAACATTCATGTTATAAATCTGTCATTATTCGCATGAGGACACAAAGTAGGCGCCCTCTATGAAAACTGTGGTGGCCATTTTTGGAAGCTGCCTGAAAAAGGGATGTTACAGAAAATTGTTGAAATCTTAATTTTTTCTTCTTTTAAGTTATTCTATGAATGAAAATAATAAAAAAATGCTCTTACTACTTTTTTGTATTTTTCAATATTGACAAAGATACAGCCCGGTTTAGTTTTATACAGGTTTATGGCAATTTTTGCCGAATCCCTTTTCGGGCACGACTCTAGCGCACCTACAGTTGTGTCCTCATGCGAATCTTGTAGAAATTGTGTCACAACTTCAACAGATTTCTGATAGGTACAATACTAAAGTGAAAACGACATTACATTTTTTTCTGACATTTCTGTTTTTACCTGACGTTTGTATTCTGCAAGGATGCGCAGCTAAAGCCGTTATTGGCTTAAGTTTAAGCTTAAGTTCTTGTTTTGACCATTTTTAAGAAAGCTAAAAGACAGTCAATGAATTTTGAGACATCAGCTTTTCAGCCAATAGCCAGTCATTAGAAATTATTGATTCGTTGCAGGTAAAATTAAGCTATTATAATTAAGTTTAAGTCTTGAGCCATTATTTTGACCCATTTTGAAAAAGCTAAAATCCAGCTAATGAATTTATTGGGATTAGCTGTCAGCCAAAAGCTGAAGTTTAAGTCAATGCTGATTGGCTGCGCATCCTCGGTATTCTGTGACCATTCTGCTTTAATTCTGACACAATGATGACAGCAAAATATTTTGAGAATGACAACAGACTAATGGCAGTACTTTTAAATTCTGCCAGAATTCTACCACAACTCTGTCATAGAGAATGATGTTGTTTACCTGACATGATTCTGTCACAATTCTGTCATTTTTGAAAGTGACAGAGAATAAAGTGAGTCTCATTCTGTAAGAATTCTGTTATTTGTCAGATTCCGTCAACCGGGCAACTTCGTGGAGGAAAGAAAGATTCTTCTCAGTAATGAAATGGTTTTTCATACGGCGAGACATCGATTAGTGATTATAATATAAAGTGAGCACCGAGATTTAAAAATTGGACGTATAAGATGAGCGGTTCTATGGGTGAAATTTGTACGGTGCAAAACAGGCAGTAAAGGTGTAAAATGCCTTATTCATGATAGTGAATAAAATGGATGAGACTGATTTCCATGCGGATTGGAATAATGTCTTCTTTCTTTGATGTAATATTTTTTTCTTCAATGTACGCGGTACAAGTGGTACATAATATTAATTTGGAAATAAATTTATGGTATGAGTTTAAAACAAAATTGGTAGTACGCGCCGAAGGCGCGGGATTTCGGCTTGTTGAGGTATAGCGAAGTTCAATTCTCACACAAATACAGAAGCGTGAAAAGTAGGAATATGGTATGAATCGAAATAAGTGCAAAATACTATCGAGGAGGATGAATTGAAGCACGCCGCGCCAGTATGTAGGCAGAATCCACATTCTAGTGAACAAAAGAAACAGAAACTATAAGCGTACAAACTACGAGAATCGATGTCCCCTTGAAAAACGAAGAGAGAGGATTACACCCAAAGATGAGCGAATTTAAAATGTCATACTTATCAGCTTGGGAATTTATGATGATTTGCTGAAATAACATAATATGTTTAGTAAAGAATGTACACGCAATTCGGTTAGCAGGACCTGTTAAGAAAGGTCATTAGAATTTCTCAATCGCTCCCATATAACTTTGGCAATCGCTTACGATCCAAACAGTCGTTACCATCTGTCAACACCATTCATTTAAGTCGTGCTTTAATTCAAATATTTTGGATGGTAAACAAAATTTTGAATATTTTTTTTTCGTTCCATCGCGTCGTTAATCGTCATTTCTGCATGTTCCTTCGTTCTAATCGATCTCGAAACGCAAATTCGTACGTAATTCAGCACCTATCTGTATACTAGGCTAGAATTAATGATCTTTCCTTAACGGCCTCTCATTAGCAGATCATTTCCATCATCCGCGTGCGTTTCGCTACCGGGGATTTAGTCGTAAACTAATTGAATACTGATGCTCGCAATACCGGTACAAGAATTCGTACTTGGAAGAGAAAGACGAAGCGTAACGTAATATTTGACCTTCCGAATGTTCGCCCAAGTATATACCTATATCTACAACAGGTTGAAGCGCCAGTAATTCATAGTTCATCATAATTACCGGTACACGTTTCGGATTCGTTGGCAGAGGTATCCGTGATTACCGAAAAAATACCGCCGCCGAGATGATAATCGTTCGTATACCGTATAAATTCATAGAATAACCGACGTTCGTTAAGTATCTAGTAGACTTTTTTTCACCGAGCGAATCCGTTAACGTATACGACTATACTATTCCGTACAAGGAGAATAAACAAAGACGAGACGTAGCAGGAGGAGAAAAAATAGGTTAATAATACGTCGGGACGCTGGCTGCGTCGACAGGCCTATATAAAGTGCACAGTCGTCGATATCGATAATGAAATTTAATCGAACGCGATCTTACCAGATGAATTAATTACTAATTTCACGACCTTCGCGGACGGCTTATTTAACGAGATGACATAACGTATCAGCGTTTTATCTCGAACTCGATTCGCAGGACATAATGATTCTCGAGTCTCCGGCGTTCATCAATTTAGTCTTCTTCGTTCGGACAGACTTGACGAAAGTAGGTACCGTAGGCCCCGTTTATAGAATCATCTCTCGCCTAATAACAAAATTAAAAAGGAAAAAAACCTTGTCATTTTTTTTTCTACGTACAATGAATATCGTTTTTCCCATTATATTCACGCAGTACAATCGGTGATACCGTCTTCATACGAGAATATAATGACTACGTTAGATGTCTCTGCGATAATTAGTTTCTATATGACATCCTCGATCTCATATACATTGCATATGAGCACATATTTCAACACGCGAACGCATTCACGCGGGTAAAGAAAAAGCGTAGGCGTACATGTGCGAGCATTTCTGCAAAGGCGATATTTGCAATCGATACGACCGTACTTCGTCTCGATTGTCTTCGTGCGGTACTGCACGCATATCCTCGCGTGCGAACCGCAGTAGCGATGTTCCTCAATAGGTGAAGACGACACGCTTCTCTGACAATTCTAATTACCATCGACTGTAATAAACTTCTTAACGCGAGTTACTTTTGAGACGAGGAGAACGGAATAGCCCCTACAAAGAGAAAAGCCCATGACAAATTTCACGCAGAACCGATTCCCAAATATTACGCGGTCTACGGTATAATAAATAAATGCGAATAGATTGCGTCAAATGAGGTTGAAACAGAAAAGAAGCGCTATACTTCATTATCACGTAGAAATCGGTCTTCCAGGTGATAGCGAAAACTGTCACTACTTATTATGCCGTCGAATTTCGCAAGAACCTTCTTTCGCGGATGATTTTTCAATTCTTTATTACGGAGGTCCTATAAGAGTCCGCGGGTACGCTGTATAATGAAGCCCGCTGGCAGCGCTTCGCCAGATTTTCTATATCACAAATACTGGTATCCCTCGCGGTCCGATAAACGACAAAAACAAACCACGGAGACATTTAGAAATTAGAATGTGTATTGTAGATGTGAATACGCAAGCAGATATACGTGTGAATAGATCGTGGAAGGAAAGAACAACAATATTCAAAAAAGAAAGAGAGAATGCGATTAAGGTGGTAAAAAAATTCTGCGCGGTACTTCGCATTCTTTTATGAAAGCATACCAAAACTAGACGTACTCAACGATCAAACTTCCCGTCTTCAACTTTCATCACAATAATACGTTTGTGTACACCTGCGGGGCGCAACTTCCCTCACACAACCGAGTTTTAAAAATATCGTAGCAATAGTCCATGGGCCATAATAGAAAATGGTGGTTTTTGGTACCACGTGGGGGGACAAAGCGTCACTTTGGGATATGTTAGTAGGGGTGATACTTGACATAAAAAACGATGATAGACATCTGAGAAGAACAGCTTTCCAGAATGGCGGCCAATTTCAAAATGGCGGATCGGTCTTCTGGTAAAAGGCGAATAACTCATATTGTGTGGGTCAAATTTTCTACTTTTCTTTTTTTAAATAAAAGAAAATAAGGCCCCGAATAATACATCCAACTTCCTAGCTCCCAAAAATCAATGTTTTGCAAGTATCTTGAAAAATTGGGCATCAATCATGAAAAGTTACAGATAAAGAATATTCCTCGTGAAATTTGTTATAAAAAATACCATACAAACTTTGATATGAGTCCAATTATCAGCTTAAAAAGCTCTATCATGACTCGAAACTTCGAATTTTTCAAAATCCCCCAAAAAGGAACCTGTTCTGTGGGAGATGATTTCGAAAATTTGCCGTGCGCCGTATGACGTCCGGTGAAAACTGACCTATGACGTCATTAGATCGTGACGTCACTGGGTCGACATTTTTTCAAGCCCCCTCCTATCATATATTATGACAAGGGACTTGGAAGAATTTAAATGACCCACGACGTCATTAGATCGTGACCTCACGGGGTCGAAAGTCGAAATTTTTCCGAGATCCTTTCCGGGACTTGACAAATTCTTCATTAGGATAGTTGAGTTTCCGCTGGAACTAAAAAAAGTCAATTTTTCAGTAATAAATATCTAAAAAATCGAACACCAATGAAATAAAATTTCAAACAAAAACTATTATTGAAAAATTCTAACTGCAAAATAGATTGACTAAACTATCATCCAAACTTTGTCGAAGGTTCTGAGTTTTTGGAAGGAAATTGATTATTCTAGGGTGTCCAGTTTGTCACTTTTGAGTGACTTGGTCCCTTTTTTAGGCTTCAGTCATTTTTAGGCTCTTTTTAACGAAAATAGTCACTTTTGTCACTTTTTCATCCATACTTGAAAATCACAAGTTTTTCCGGGGTTGACATCACTTGTGTGTTTGAACGCGGATCTTTCTTTCTTTCTTTTTTCTATCTGGTACCCTCGTATCTCGCTTCCCATACCACTTAGAGCCATTTTTTTTTTTTTTGACGTGGAACACGTCTTGTATATCGAGGAGGTATTTCTGAAAAATCGAGCATAATCGAGCGACAGATAAAATGACAGATTTTCAGGGTGTCTACCAGAATTTAAAAATGGAAATAGTTGACATTAGTTCACCTTTTTTCGATATTTTATTTGACCCTAAAAAATATTAACCCCCTCTCCAAACTAATATCGTAATTTCGGTATTGTTTTATTCGTTTGCAAGAATTGATATTTAATTGAGAAAAGTGTCATTTTAAAAGTCATAAGTTTGTTGATTATACCTTGATATAGGAAAACAGGTGAAAAACATTCTTTACACAAAATTATGCATTTTTGCACTTTTCAGTTGACCTACGGATAGAAAAGTTGACTTTACTTGACTTAGTTGACCATGTTTCAAAAAAGTTGACTTTAATTGACTTAGTTGACTTAGTTGAGCTGGTAGACACCCTGATTTTCCATAGCATCCCATGTTAGGTAGCAACAGATTTCAGGAGATTTTAGGTAGCTAAAAAGGTAGGCCCCCTGGCGAGGCGCATAGACCTTTTCAATTCTAAAGATAATCTCACTTTCTTTGAGTTTCTCCTTCACCTTCCTTCAAAGAGGTGGGGTAAGGGGAATAAATGAGAAATTTTGTAACTCGTTCAACTGAAAATAATCAGTGCGAACGTGCCGTGCACATCTCTACCCCGTGGGTGATTCAGAAATTTGCGAGTACACCCCGTATGGTGAATTCAAAATTTGCGTGCGTCCGAGGTGTGTGCGTCCATGCAAATAACCTTGGGACTTGGAAAAATTTCGAAATCTACAGCAAGGAAGGGGTCGAAAGGCGGAAGCCCAAAATATTTTATATCAGACTTATGCTAAGCCGAGATAGGGACCGAGAAAGAGGGCGAACGAGCGGAGCGAGTGAGCCCCACGAAAGGTTACCTCAAAATATTTCTCATAGAAGACTTAAATTTTTCATACCATTCCAATACAACAGAAAGACAGGGGGCGAACGAGCAGAGCGAGTGAGCCCCACGAAAGTCGATACCTCAAAATATTTCTCATAAAGGCGAGACCTCACATTTCTCATAGAAGACTTGAATTTTCTCATACCATTGAATACAATAGGTGATAGCTCAAAATATTTCTCATACAAGACTTATACGACGCCAAGGTAGGTAACGGGGTAAACGAGTAATATCTCACGAACACTTGACCTAGTAGAAGCCTAGACTAAAATATTTCAAGATCACTGATAAAATATAAAAGACATGAAACATGATCTTCATTTATTTGGCTATGCCAGAAATTTTTTTGGACTCAGTTTTACCAGGGTACTTCTACTCAACAATCATAGTTTCTAGATCTAAATCCATAAGCGCAATTAGAGAAGTAAAATTATAATATGAAACTCGAGGAATAGATAATCTGACTTTCTTTAAGCTTCTCCTTCTCCTTCCTCTAAGAAGGTGGAGTAGGTGGAATAAATAAGAAATTCAACCGCAAAATAGTCTTATATACTGAGAAAGACAGGAAATATGATCTTTATTTATTTGCCTATGCCAGAAAATTTCGAAACAAAAAACGTGTTCCACGCCTTATCTATTCAGTTTGACTGAAAGTAAATCAATTGGGGGGAGGGGCCCAGGCCCTGACGAGGCGCGAAGCGTCGAGTTTTTAATAATGCAGTTACTTTTTGGACCAATTGAGCGTTTCCTTCTTTTCATCAGTCCAATTATTATAATTTATTAACAAAAAAATGTTTTGGGACACACTGTTTGCTTCATACATATTTTCAACTAAAAATAATTCAAATTAAATATTAAAAAAAAAAAACACTCAGCTGTTGCTCATGAAGTTGATTGAATTGACTTTATCGTAAGTGAACTAAAATGAAGAAACAAGAGTTTGAATAAAAAAACTCTATAGTTACCAAACAAAATATTAAATCATTTTGTAATCAAACATGCATACTTATGTAAAATCTTACAGCAGCAATATAGTTCACTTATATAGAAGGCAATAGTAGAGGCTGTTTGTTCCTAATATAATGGAAAACTGAATAACTAAGTGATTGTATCACTCATGAGGAAGCGTAAGGTTATAAGAGTTTGAAGGATACGGGTATGTTGCTGTAAGATTTTACATATCAATGTTTAATTATAAAATTATTCAATATTTTATTTAGTAAACAGAGTTTTTCAACTCAAACTCTTGTGTTTTTCTTTTTAGTTCAGTTATGATAAACTCAATTCAATCAACTTCATGAGCAACACCGGATTCTTTTTTTAAATATTTTATATTTTACATTGTGTTCTAGAATAAATAATTCAAAATAATTAGCAGATATTCAAAAATCTATTTTGGATAGTTTTAAGAGATTGCAACGCCATTTGCGGATGAACAGCTCGAATATTATTTTAATTTTGTTCAAAGTACAGCAACATCACCGCGCATGTCGGCAAACGGCAAAATTAGGTACAATTCCTCATCGAGATTTTATTTCTCTGACTGCAACTAGGCCACTGAACTGTTATCGGCATCACTTACCAATAAGAATACTTTAAATAAATAAATAAAAATATTCAATGTGATTCCAACAGATTTTTTTTCAATGTTGAAGCTCACAATAAACTTTTTATGATGACCATTAGCTTTACAATAAAGATGTAGTGAATTTTGTGAGAATCACTTCTGGGTTAAAACTTTTCCTCATTCAAGCTATAGTTTGGAGGATATTTGGAAACAATCACTTTCCTTCCAAACGCTCAGAACTTCCGACAATTTTTAAAAGGAAGTTTAAGTAGTCTATTTTACAGACAATTGCACAAGGAACATTTTTTGTTTGAAAGTTTTTCTTATTGAATCTCAGTTCTCCAAAATATTTACTATGAATCGATTTTTTCGGATGCTCACAACTTTTAGAAGCTTTTCAAGATTATAACTAGACTGACAATAAAGTTTAGATGGTCCGTGACGAAGTAAAATTCATGAAAAATATTTTTTGTTTGGAACTCCTTCTTATTTGTATTAGAATAGGCCTAGCTTATTTTTTTGTAATATTTGACAACAATCGATTTCCTTCCAAAAGTTCAGAACTTTCGACAAAGTTTGGATGATAGTTTAGTCAATCTATTTTGCAGTTAAAATTTTTCAATAAAAAGTTTTTGTTTGAAATTTTATTTCATTTGTGTTTGATTTTCTAGATATTTATTGCTGACAAATTGACTTTTTCCCAAAGTTCTCAACTTTTGACGAACTTTTTAAGCTGATAATTGGACGCATAGCAAAGTTTGAATGGTATTTTCTATAACAAATTTCACGAGGAACATGTTTTATCTGAAACTTTTCATGATTGATGCCCAATTTTCCAAGATATTTGCAAAACATTTATTTTAGGGAGCTAGAACGTACCACAGAAAATTTATTAAGATGTGAGGGACGGGAAGTTGAATATGTTATTCGGGCCCTTATTTTCTCTTATTGAAAAAGAAAAGTAAAAAATTTGACCCACACAATATGAGTTATTCGCCTTTTACCAGAAGACCGATCCGCCATTTTGGAAAGCTGCTCTTCTCAGATATCTATCATCGTTTTTTATATCAAGTATCACCCCTACTAACATATCTCAAAGTATAGCTTTTTCCCCCTGAATGGTACCGCATTTTTATATGGCTCATGGACTACAAATATTAAGAATATATCTACAAAAATAAATACTACTGTCGTAAAAATTCAGAATTTTTTGTTAGAAAACCACAACGACGACAAACTAACTTAAAAACCAGGTAGGTAATCTACAGGAAAATGAAACTAAAGCTGCATTCAAATCATAAAATTAAGTACATCATAAATCATTTCAACAGCAAAGATTTAAGAAATAGCCCATTTGTTATTATTGAACAAATTTAATCACCTTGCTATAGCCTACAGAACAGTACGTTTTTTTTCGGATTGTCGCCGCTTGACCCAAAAATGGAGCGTATTAGCGGGGGGAACTCCCATCTATTGTGTTGAAGGGAAGAGGAGAATTCAGAAAACGTCTGCGTTCGACCGTTGTAACGTAGACCTTCACCAAATTTCGAACTTCGTTTCTCTATAGAAGCGACTAGAGGAAAGTTTGAGCTATGAGCGCCTATAAAGCTGGACTCAGAAGAAGGTTGTGCTCTAAACTTCTGTGAAGGTGGAAAAATGTCAATTTTTAAGCCTCGAAGCTATAATTATCAGGCTAGGGAGTAATCTCATGCTAAACATAAGCTGAGAGGAGTAGTTTGGTCTAAAACTCCTTATAGGTTTAGACTAATTTTGAACTATGGGGGTTACACCTCCAGAAAATATTCGCTTCCGACCTTTGTGACGTAATCAATGACCTTCACCCGATTTAGGAATTTTAGAAAATTTGGACTTTGATTCTCTATAGGAACGACTTGAGATGAGTTTGAGCAATGAGCGTCTGTAGAGGTGGGCCCAGAAGAGGGTTGTAAACCTCTGTGAAGGTGGAAACTCTAAGCTACAACTATGGAGTCGTAGGTTAGGGAGAAATCGTCAAGTGACGCTAAGCTCTGCTAAAAAAAAAAGTTTTTCCATCCAAAGGAGAGTGTGTGCATGGGAATGTTTGATCAATTTGATAAATTATTCATCTGTTTTGTAGGTTATAAGAAAATGTTGTTCAAAGTAAATAATCCCATCACCTAACGCTTTGTGTCAAGGTCATTCTCTATACCCTGGTCTCCATCAAATAACCAGTCATATCTTCATCTGTATTCCAAGCCAAATCGGTCACCCTCAACATGAAAATGTTGACCGCGCGGCCAAAAACTCCACCTAAAATTACTGACTAACTCAATATTTAGTGAACGACCTTAAAAATTTCTAATCGTTCCAAAATCCTAGCTTCTGGCAGCGACCAGCGTCAACCAAAATGGCGGTCTAGCATACCTATGTGAAACTATAGAGCCTGAAAGTTACATTTGTCATGTCATATGAAAAACTTGATGACTTCATCACCCTGTGACGTCATCAACTCGTGATGTTCTCGCATCCAACTCTGATGACGTCATCAACCCCTGACGTCATTCTCCTCAACCTTAGTAACGTCATGACTTCGCGACATCCTCCCCCCAATAATCTATACACTTTTGTGACGTCATCATCCCCAAAAGACGTGACTCTATCACACATTACTGCGTTACATATCTCATGTGGAAAAGTTTTGGTGCGTACTTTCTTCTCTTCCGGAAAAGACACAGAAGCTAAAAGCTGAAAGCTCTAGGCTGTGAGCCAGAGATTTTTGGGGAAAAAAGTGGAAAACAAAATGCCAAGAATCAATTCCAGCAATTAGAGCCAAAAGTTGAAAGCTAAAAGCTAAAGAATTTTGGGATGATGAAAAAAAAACGTTGAAAGCTCGAAGTTTTATGATACAGAATATGAAAGCTAAAAGCCAAACCCAAAATTTTATTTATTGGCTTTCTAACACTGGTTAACCAGGGTTGCGATGTTCGAAACAAACGATATTTAAAAGGTGTTTAAAACACACAAGGCAATCAAAATTGTGTTAAATATTATGTTTAAAACGTGTTTTTCTTGTTTGAAACTTGTTTTTTTCAATACAAACATTAAAAACATTGTTTTTTTTTATTTTCATTTCTATTCTTCACTAAAAATGAATATTTGACAATTTTTCCAGGGTTGCAAAAGTGAAAAAAAAATTAAAACGTTGTTTTAAACGATGTTCAAAACTAATGTTTAAAACAATAGCTGAATCTCCAAAAATGTGGCTCAAATAATAATTGAATGATCTAAAACGGTAACATTTAAAACGTGTTTTAAACAAGAAATTAGAAATCATCATTTGAAACATATTTTTTTTAAACATAAAATCTGTTTAAAACTGAAAAAAACATGTTTTTTTTTTGTTTTTTTTTGAAAAAAAAATTTTTTTTGCAACTCTGTCGTCAACGATGTACTTTTAGGTGGTTAGAACATGATTGAGAAGCACTTGAAAAAATTACATGCATCACGGTATGACATTATCAGGGCCGGACATGTTTTGAAATCCCTAAAAACGGGGAGTACAAGTAGGGGAAGGAGGAAGTGACGTCATTGGGAAATGGTTTTTGTTTTAAATCTTTGTCATATTTGTAACTATGGGAGCGGATACCCCCGTAATTCATGTTTCATAATCAAAGCCCGGATTCATCGGCATTTGCCGAATCATTTTAGTGCGTCCGAAAAGTATGAAAATGGTATAAAAGTACGTATTGGAGGTAATAGAGGCTAGGGAAAAAATTCATTTTGCCGAAAATTGCCGAAATTGGACTAAATGCCGAAAACGGGGTTTATGACCATTTTGTAAGATATCGTCCAAAATTATAGAATTTTGATGAAAATTGGACAGTTCTTTCGAAAATCTTATTTTTAGTTCAATGTTGAAAAATTGAAAATTTTGATTAAAAAATTGCTAGGATTTTTTATCGATGAATTTAATCCTAAAAAAACGTTCATTTTGGTCAAAATCACGTAATTGTGGTCGTAAATTGAATGATACTGATCGTGAATTTGTAAAAGCACTGGAAACGCATGTTTTTTTCATTTTTTTTTTTCAATACCGAAAAATGTCGAAAATACAACACTAGGTGCCGAAACTTTTTGCTTTTTGTGCCGAAAAATCCGGGCTCTGTTCATAATAATTAGTAATTCATTAATAAAAATTTAAATTCTAAATATACCTATTTCATTTAATTATACTTATTTGTAAACACATATATTTTTTAGAATTAAAAGTCTAATTAATTCAAGATTTTTCAGGGAAATGTATTTGTTTTTTCATTAATTTTTCATTTAAATAAACAGGAAAGGATGGCAATTGACTTCTTCGCGGCAGGAATTTCTATATGGAGGGATAGGGAGGATATCGATTCATCTTAGTTATTGTCAGTTCGATTTCTCCAGAGGTCATATTAAGAAGCTAGGATTTTGAGACGGTTAGAAACTTTTAAGGTCGTTTACTAGATATTGTGTGTTGGGTCAGTAATTTTCGGTAAGAAGATGAAGTTTTTGGCCGCGCGGTCAACGTTTTCATATTCAGGGTAACTGATTTGGCCTGGAATACAGATGAAGGTGACTGGTTATTTGATGGAGGCTAGGGTATAGAGAATGACCTTGACCCAAAGCGTTAGGTGATGGGATTGTCTGAATAGGGATAGGCGAAGAAAGTGAGTCAGATAGTATAGGATATAGTTGAGTCCAGGAGAACACTGAGTAAGATTGAAAACATACGAGAGAATAGTGCTCAACTCGGCAATGTTTTTTAGACACATGAATGAGAGAAACATTGAGAAAAAACAACGTCGAAAGCCTTTCACAACACTGCCACAAAAAATCAAATTGAGGTATCTGCAAAACAGCGATCAGAGGTTTAATATTCATTTTAGCCTACCAGGTACAGTGCAGTGGACGATGTCATGAGCCTCATTGTCCTAATCGTTATTCTGCAGATGCGTCAATTTAATTTTGTACGGCAGCACAATAATGCTATCCCTTCAAATTGCGCTAATCTAGTCTACAGATGACTGACAGAATCAAAACTTTTTTCAAAATAAGTACATATTTTCCATCACTAATTGCAAGAGAGGTTTTTTTGACGATCTCGTAATTTCGAACGTGGAGGTCTAGGCCCACTATTCAAATAAATTTCCTCAAATTCTAGCCTCTCTTCAACCATTCAATTATATTCACGTATTTTGGAACGGTTGTATTCTTGAATTGTTTTTTCATTTTTTTTACTCACTCTTCAGAACAAACGATTTCACGTGTCGCAAAACTCATTGCGTAGAGATGAACTGTGTGGAGAAAGTAAAATGTACGCACGGCTTAGTAAAACTTTGAATGGAAATATACACAGTATCTATAATGTAATTACGTTGTGCGCTTCGTTTGGTAGTGGGAAAAAAATTAGAGAATGAAAAACTTTCATTTTCAATTTAGGGAACGCGGCGGTTTTTGTACGTATATCCTCAATCAATCATCGCTCAAAAATAATAATTTCGGTGGCAGTCCGAATGAGCCTTCGATGTCACTCGAATGATTGCTTTCTGCATATAGATTGATGTGGCGAAAGTTTACATGGTTTTATTTTTAAGCCGTTGCAAAGGTCAGCATTAGGAAGTATACCGGTAATTGCAAAAATAAAATGACGCTCTTGGTCTATTTTAATATCGCGGTTAGCCAATTGCACGCGCTTATATTATAGGAATACCGGTTGATATCGTAAAACAACCAGCAAGTAGGTCGACGCTACAAAACTAGACAAATCGGTTAAGGAAAAGGTCTAGGCTTAGGAAATCTTCAAAGTTCACACGTATTACGTTTTACTAGTTTATGGTAACTCTTGTTTGTGTACGTACACGTAATCGGTGACGGTATTTTTTTTTTTTTTTCGCAATGTAAACATCCTAAGAGAGATGAAACGTGAATTTCGTATATAAAAGTTTCGTTAGCGTACGGATCGTATAGAGCTGAACGAGACATCAATGAACCCGATGTACCGTATATGTAAATAATCGGCTGTGTCGCAAAAATCGGAATTCACGTGTGTACTCTCACTTTTTTTTCTATAACGTCGTGCTCTCGAAATGCTTCTTTAATTCTTTCAAAAACGTACAGACCGTGTAGGCATAAAACTATTGTAGATATTATTTTTTTAATGACTCGTTAAGCCGTTCCCTCTGTTTACTCGTCGTATATTCGTATTTACAATATTCATATCTACAATGCACAATCTGATTTCTAAATGTCTCTGTGGAGCACTCGTGAGTTAGTTTTTGTCTTCTAGTGGACCGCAAAAGGTGCTGCTAGCAGACATTACAATTTAGAGCGTACTGCAGACTAATTGAGTGCGAAAAATATCTCCATAGTCAAGAATTTGAAAGAATCGTCCATTGCAAAATTAAACGAGATAGTTTTCGCTGTCGCTCGCTTCTCTCAGAATGCGGGAATTTCATAGCTAAAATATCAAGACGTACATCGGATTAGCCCCACATCATTTGTATTCCTACAAGGGTATATCGATAGGTGTGCTGAGTAACTGAGTTCGAACTTATACTGAAGCCTAGGTGTATATATGGCTTTCGTGTGCAGTATGAATAGTCTATTAAGACTATGTTTCTACTGTGTTGACGAAAGAATTCTCGCTGATCTTTTTGCCCAAGGCTAAATTGAAAAATTATTTTTTGTTTGCAAGGAGAGTATGTCTTCATGAGATTTTTCTTTCATTGGGCGTACTTTCATTTGCTTTCTTAACGAAAATAAACGAGGAACGCGGGGAACCTCTTCTATAGATCGAACTGGTTTGGGTATTGAGAATTTGAATTCAACTTTTGAGGAATCTTAGGTTTTTCTGAGTCTCTCGTAACGCGTTGTATATCGGGTGGGGCAAAATGATCTTACCAGTTGAATGGGAGTTTGCACTAAATTCACTGATGTTCAAAAACGAGAAACGTTAAACATACCCTATTTGTATTTCAATACTCTCTTCCATTTGCGATCCTACCCTATTTTCTACGGCTTTCCTTCGTCGAGATACGGACCAAAATGTGCCAACAAAAATTAAAAATTATTTGAACTTTCATATTTTATCTGGTTTGAAAGTGAAAGGCTCTAGCCGGGTAAGGAAGGGGGGGAAATGGCCATGGTTGGAAAATGTTTCAAATGTCCGTCAAAGTGTTGTCCCCAATGAGAAAACTCGAAATCCAAAAAATTGGACCCATCCGCTCACCCACATGGGCTGCAGGGTCATTTTCAGGCCTAAAATCCGAATGGCTGTATCTCAGGCAATAATGATCGCACAGCGATGAAACTCGGGGACATCTTAGTATATCTGAACGTTCATTCATTGTATTTTTTTCAAAAAAAAAAACATTCATATTTTCCCTAGTTTCTATCAATAACAAAACTTCAAACTCGAATAAAAACAATGGCCGCCGGGAATCCGCAATTCCTTAACTCGACCTCTCAGGTGGTGTGGAACTGAGTTGATAATCTTGTCATATAATTCAAATCGAAATTATCATTCTACATTCCAACCTATCATATATAGCTCGAGAGTCGAAATTCTTCTAAGTCCCCCTTCTATCATATACAGCTCGAGACTCGAAATTCTTCTAAATCTTCTAAGTCCCCCTCCTATCATATATAGCTCGAAAGTCACGATTCTTCCAAGTCCCCCTCCTATCATATATATCTCAAGACTTGAAATTCTTCTAAGTCCCCATTCTATCATATATAGCTCCAGTCTCAAAATTTTTTCAAGTTTTTGGTTGGACGGCGGACGGTAGCTCGAAAGTCAAAATTCTTCCAAGTCCCCCTCCCCTATTATATATAGCTCGAGACTTGAAATTCTTCCAAGTCCCCCTCCCCTATTATATATAGCTCGAGACTGGAAATTCTTCTAAGTCCCCCTCCTTTCATATATAGCTCGAGACTCGAAATTCTTCTTTCATATATAGCTCGAGACTGGAAATTCTTCTAAGTCCCCCTCCTTTCATATATAGCTCGAGACTCGAAATTCTTCTAAGTCCCCCTCCCATCATATATAGCTCGAGAGTCAAAATTCTTCTAAGTCCCCCTCCTATCATATATAGCTCGAGACTCGAAATTCTTCTAAATCTTCCAAGTCCTCCTCCTATCATATATAGCTCGAAAGTCACGATTCCTCCAAGTCCCCCTTCTATCATATATAGCTCAAGACTCGAAATTCTTCTAAGTCCACCTCCTATCATATATAGCTCGAGTCTCAAAATTTTTCTAAGTTTTTGGTTGGACGGCGGACAGTAGCTCGAAAGTCAAAATTCTTCCAAGTCCCCCTCCCCTATTATATATAGCTCGAGACTTGAAATTCTTCTAAGTCCCCCTCCTTTCATATATAGCTCGAGACTCGAAATTTTTCCAAGTCCCCTTCTATCATATATAGCTCGAGACTCGAAATTCTTCTAAGTCCCCCTCCTTTCGAAATTCCCGTAACCTAACCTAACCTGCGGACGCGGACGGGGACCCGGACGCGGACGTTTTCTGAGGATGTAATCTCCTAACAAAATGGATAGCGGGTTCCCCGCTAAAAAAATCGGGGGGAGGGAGGCACCCGGGGAGAATCATTCATTTGAAGCGCCATACTTTCTACTACAACATACATGAGTACCATAGTCCTCGGTGAGGTGGAACATTCCCAAAAAATCAATACTTCATGAATTTCTGTGATTTTTCCATGAATAGCGGGGTGAACGACGACTGCTACCGCAATAGACCGCGAGAAATCAATAGTCAATGTTCGAACTGGAAAATACGCACTCCTCCGTGGGATGAAATGGGAATGTTGATGGACCAAAAATATATTTTTAGTATTTCGTTTATCGATTTGGTCAATTCTTATGTAAAAACGTCCACCGATCAGGTGGAGTATGTTAGATTGAGAAAAGTAGTTGAAAGTCGCTGGAACAGTCTGAAAATAGTAAAGACATCCACTGTTTCAACCTGGAAAACTGCGATTTTTCATATTTCATTCATCAAATAGGTCAAATCTTACATAAACATGTCCGCCAAGTTTGAAAAAAATGGTCAAAAAATTCTCCAGTCGCTGGAATATTTTGGAAATGACAAATAATCGAGAAAATTCACTTTTTCACCCTGGACAACCGACAGTTTTGGTTCTTTGTCCATCAATTACGGCAAATCTTATATAAATACATGCGCCGAGTTGTGAAAAAATAATAAAACAATTCTTCAGTTTCTGGGATACCCTGGAAATAGTAAAAACGACGGCTTCCTTAACGAAGTTGAACGAGGAACGCAGGGAACCTGTTTTATGAGTCAAATGGGATATGGTATTGAAAATTGAAGGAAGCCTAGACCTAGATAAAGCTAGTATAAAGAAGGCCTAGACCTACTGTAAGCGTAGTATAATATAGTTTGAGAGTCTAAATTTTTCTCCAATCTCCAGCTATATATGACAGCTCGAGAGTCGAAATTTTTCCAAATCCCCCTCTTATCATATATAGCTCGAGAGTTGACATTTTTCCAAGTCCCCCTCCTATCATATATAGCTCGAGAATCGATATTTTTCTGAGTCCCTCTCCTACCATATATCGCTCGAGAGTACAAATTTTTCAAAATCCCTTTCTCATCATATATGGCTCGAAAACCTAAATTTTAACAGGGAACCTGTTTTATGGGGGGCTATTTGAGAAATCTGCCGTCCGCCGTCCGCCGTGCGCCGTCCAGCGAAAAACTTGGAAAAATTTCGACCCTCGAGCCATATATGATAGGAGAGAGACTTAGAAAAATTTCGACTCTCGAGCTATAGATGATACGAGGGGAACTTGGAAAAATTTCGACTCTCGAGCTATATATGATAGAAGGGGGACTTAGAAAAATTTCGACTCTCGAGCCATATATGATAGGAGAGGGACTTACAAAAATTTCGACTGTCGAGTTATATATGATCTAGGCTTCCTTGAATTTTCAATACCAAATCTCATTCGAATCATAAAACAGGTTCCCTGCGTTCCTCGTTTAACTTCGTTAAGGAAGCCGTCATTTTTCCAAGTGCCCCTCCTATCATATATAGCTCGAGATTCGAAATTTTTCTAAGACCCTCTCCTACAATACATGGCTCGAGAGTCGAAATTTTTCCAAGTTTTTCGCTGGACGGTGGACGGCGGATACCGGACGGCGCACGGAAGATTTCTCAAAAATCCCCCCATAAAACAAGTTCCCTGTTAAAACTCTAGGTAATCCACTTTTCAAACGTGGAAAATCGTGATTTTTCATATTCTGTTTATCAAAAACGACGGCTAAGGAAGTTGAACGAGGAACGCAGGGGACCTGTTTTATGAGTCAAATGGGAAGGAAGCCTAGACCTAGATAAAGCTAGTATAAAGAAGGCCTAGACCTACTATAAACCTAGTACATATAATATAGTTCGAGAGTCTAAATTTTCTCGAATCTCCAGCTATATATGATAGCTCGAGAGTCACAATTTTTCCGACTCCCCCTCCTTTCATATATAGCGCGATAGTCGAAATTTTTCTAAGTCCCCCTCTTATCATATATAGCTCGAGAGTTGACATTTTTCTATGTCCCCCTCCTATCATATACAAGCCGTAAGCCCGCTAAATATTATGAAATTTCAAATGAAGATCCGGCATTGAGGGTAAATTAGATAACAGAAATTTTGATTTTCAGTTTCAAATAATTTTCCATCACAAAATGTGCACTTAATTGCCAGATTCCCAATTGAACTTATACTGGTATATTCTTTCTCAATAATGTACTTAATGAATAGACTGTTATCGTTCTGACAATATCATTTTCTGATGTCAAAATTTCGGAATTGACACGAGCCCTCTTCCCTTTGTTCGTCAACCGGCCTAGATTTGCTTTCTTGCGTTTTGGCATTCCAATTAGATTGCAATAAAGTGAGACATCCGTGACTTCGATATGGAATTTTCGAAATTGACGTGAATTTTTTCTCTTTTCTTAGTCCTCACGTTAAATTTGAAATAATGAAAGACAACCACCGATTCTTCAGATAATTGCTAAGCAAAATCTTTATCGTAACCCTACACTATTCGATTACTCATAATATGGGTATTCAAAACTTCTCCGGTTAAAAAGAACCATTTTCCAAAAATGATTGCCTAGCACATATTAATTTTCGATGAACGTCAACAAAAATGATTGCTTAGCATTTTCAACCAATAAATTAATGAATGATACAGATTTTTCATCTCTTAAATCATTCATGACCCCCCCCCCCCCTCCCCTCCGCCAAGCACAAAGATATATACTACACGCCATTCCCCTGATTTAGTAACTTCAAATTTATTACGCATAAACCTTCTCCTAGGCAAGCTAATGCAATGGAAACAAATTCCAAGTTCGTAGGTGAAATAGGAATAAAGTTAAATGGATTTGCGATTTAGCAACTTCTCTTTATATAATAGATAGCTCGAGAATCGATATTTTTCTGAGTCCCTCTCCTATCATATATGGCTCGAGAGTCGAAATATTTCGAAGTTTTTTGCCGGACGGCAGACAGCGCACGGCAAATTTCTCAAAAAGCTGCCCATAAAACTGGTTCCTCGTCAAAATGGTCAATAAATTCTCCAGTCGCTAGAACGATCTAGAAATATGTAGTACCAAACCCAGAACATCCACTTTTTGAATATGGAGAGCCCTGATTTTTGGTATGTTGTTTATCAAAACGGTCAAATCTTATGTTCATACTTCCGCCGAGTTTGGAAAAAATAGTCAATAAATTCTCCAGTTGCTGGACAGTCTAAAAATTAAAAATTGAAAATATCTACTTTTTGAACTTGAAGAATCGTGATTTTTATATTCTATTTATCAATAAGTTCAATTTTTAAGTACATACATCTCTATTTTGAAAAAAATAGTCAGTAAATTCTCCCAGACGCTCAGATAGTATGGTCGATTCTCATAAGAACACTTACGCAAAGTTTTAAAAAATTGAAAAAAATTCTTCAGTCGTTGGGACGCTCTGAGTGTATTGAAAATTCAAAGGTACATACCCGCCACTATTATTCATGTGTTACTATTCTTCCCTCGAGTCGCCGCGGTACAAATTGTGTTACTGGTAGCCGTGCACTCGCATGATGTGGAGGAATCCTCCCCGAGACACAATAGAAGACAATCATCTCCTTTGTATTGTCAAGCTCATGAATTCCAATATTTGAAGCATTGTTACCTCAACTCGAGAGAAGATTCCTGCACTTCATGCAAGTGCACGGCTCCTAGTAACTCAGTTTGTACCACTACGATTTCAGGGGAACAAAAATAAACATTCTACACTTCAAGGTGAATCTTAAGGGTGGGTGTGTATCCTTGGTTTTTTACTATTTCCAGAGCGTTCTAGCGACTGGAAAATTTATTGACTATTTTTTTCCAACTCGTAAGACTTATCAACATAAGATTTGACCTAATTGATAAACAACATACCAAACCTCAGGGCTCTCCATATCGAAAAAGTGTATTTTCTGGACTTGGTACTATTTTTACACCGTTCCAGCCACTGGAGAATTTTTTGATAATTTTTTCCCAACTCGGCGGATATATTTACATAAGATTTGACGTAATTGATGAACATAATACCAAAAATCACGGTCCTCCAGGGTGAAAAAGTGGATTTTCTCGATTATTTGTCATTTCCAGTACGTTCCAGTGGCTGGAGAATTTTTTGACTATTTTTTTCTAACTTGGCGAACATGTTTATGTGAGATTTGACCTATTTGATGAATGAAATATGAAAACTCACGGTCCTCCAGGGTGAAAACGTGAATTTTCTTGATTATTTGTCATTTCCAAAACGTTCCAGCAACTGGAGAATTTTTTGACCATTTTTTTCAAACTCGGCGGACACGTTTACGTAAGAACTGACCTATTTGATATTTTCCAGTTTGAAACAGTGGATTTTCTCACCTCGCTACTAATTTCAGACTGATTTTTTTTCAATTTTTTTCAAACTCGGCGTAAGTATTCTTATAAGAATCGACCCTACTATATGAGCGTCTGGAGAATTTACTGACTATCTTTTTCAAAATAGAGATGTGTTTACTTAAAAATTGAACTTCTTGATAAATAGAATATAAAAATCACGATTCTTCAAGTTCAAAAAGTAGATATTTTCAATTTTTAATTTTTAGACTGTCCAGCAACTGGAGAATTTATTGACTATTTTTTCCAAACTCGGCGGAAGTATCAACATAAGATTTGACCTTTTTGATAAACGACATCCAAAAATCAGAGCTCTTCATGTTGAAAAAGTGGATGTTCTGGATTTGGTACTATTTCTAGATCGTTCCAGCGATTGGAGAATTTATTGACTATTTTTTTCCAACTCGGCGGATGTATTTACATAAGAATTGACCTTATTGATAAACAGAATATGAAAAATCACTTCCAGCGACTGGAAAATTTTTGGATAATTTTTTTCATACTTGGCGGACATATTTAGGCCTATGTAAGATTTGACCTATTTGATGAATGAAATATAAAAACTCACGGTCCTCCAGGGTGAAAACGTGAATTTTCTCGATTATTTGTCATTTCCAAAATATTCCAGCGACTGGAGAATTTTTTGACCATTTTTTTCAAACTCGGCGGACATGTTTACGTAAGAACTGACCTACTCGATGAATGAAATATGAAAAATCGCAGTTTTCCAGGTTGAAACAGTGGATTTCTTTACTATTTTCAGACTGTTCCAGAGACTGGAGAATTTTTCAACTATTTTTCGCAATCTAACGTACTCCACCTAATCGGTGGATGTGTTTACATAAGAATTGACCAAATCGATAAACAAAATACTAGAAATATATTTTTGGTCTACCAACATTCCCATTTGATCCCACGGAGGATTGCGTATTTTTCAGTTCGAACATTGACTATTGATTTCTGGCGGTCTATTGCGGCAGCAGTCATACTTTACCCCGCTATTCATGGAAAAATCACAAGAATTCATTAAATATTGATTTTTTTGGGAATGTTCCACCTCACCGAGGACTATGGTACTCATGTATGTTGTAGTAGAGGGTATGGCGCTTCAAATGAATGATTCTCCCCGGGTGCCTCCCCCCCCCGATTTCTTTTTTATTAGAGTTTGAAGTTTTGTTATTGATAGAAACTAGGAAAAATATGAATGTTTTTTTTTTTTTAAATACCATGGATGAACGTTCAGATATACTAAAATGTCCCCAAGTTTCATCGCTGTGCGATCATTATTGCCTGAGATACAGCCATTTGGATTTTAGGCCTGAAAATGACTCTGCAGCCCATGTGGGTGAGCGGATGGGTCCAATTTTTTGGATTTCGAGTTTTCTCATTGGGGACAACATTTTGACGGACATTTGAAACATTTTCCGACCAAGGCCATTTCCCCCCCCCCTTACCCGGCCTGAGCCTTTAACGCTGATTTCAAAAAACAAAACCTAAATAACCCTATGAAGCTTATTTTATTTTTTATTTATTTAATTTAACGAGCCATAGAATAACTCTGCGGGTTACAATAATATTATGAAAATATAAGTAGCTGTAATATTTATTAGTTGTATGAAAAAAATAAATTAAAAAGTTGAACGATTTAGATACATGAAGATGGAATCAGACTGTTTGAACGAGAGGAAGATGAAGGCTTATACGGATGACATGAAATGGGTAAGACGGAGTTATTGAAATGTGAGAGAGATGGTGTCTGAGTTGTTTTTGAGAGCTTGGGGGAGGGAAGAAGGGACATTCAATGAAAAGCGGAGGTTTCGAAGTATAGAGCATGAGAAGAAGTGATCGACGTTTAGATTCGGTTCGTGTCAGTGAGGGCAGAGAGCGGGTGATGGGGAGTTTCGGTCAATGAGATGAGAGTGTGTGATTCGAGTATGGCCTATTCGTAATCTCGTGACAACGGTATCTTCACGTTTAGAATTTCTGAAAGAGGTTGCCAGGGAATGGGAGTCTTTTTGATTCGAAGAAGTTTGTCTGTAAGTTGCTTTTTCCAGAGTTCGGTCCAAGAATCTAATATGAGTGATGAGCGGTAATGATTTTTATAGTCAGTGATAGGGAGGAGAATATGGTCGGTGATAATATCGACGGAGGTGGCTAGTTTGGTGCGTAGTCTACCGCGTCATGTTCGGCTAGACCAATGTGGCCAGGTATCCAAATGAATATGACGTGGATGTTAATTGAGGTTAGAGTTTGGAGCGTGAAGAGGATTCTTTGTCTGAGTGGATTTGTAGTATAGGAGTCAGTGAGAGAGTGTAGTGAAGAAAGTGAGTCTGTGAGAAGAAGAAATTTGCCATGAGGCGGAAGTTGAGAAAGATGAGAACGACGTGAAAGACAGGCGAATATTGCCATCAATTCGGCAGTAAATATGGAGGCTGTGTTATGGATGCGATGGGAGACAATGGATCCGTGTACGGAATATGCGTAGGCCGTTTTGTTCTTAGTTTTTGAACCATCTGTGAGACAGAGAGTGTGATCAGGATATTTTTCTTGCGTGAGTGGTGATTAGGGGATTTCTGTGAGATTTAAACGGATAGTCGGTTGGGTGAGGGTCGAAGGTGGAGATGACTCGTAAATAAGTAGAAGAGGGTTAGCTGTGAAAGGTTTACCATGGGAATGTTCGAATTGAAGCAGGATATGTTTGTTTCTGGGGGCTGGAAGGAGATTGTGATTTGGTTTGAAAATGGAATTCAAAATAGGGATATGGGGGAATTGAAAGACAGTTGATAAGAAGTTAGAGGATAGAATGAGTTGACGAAAATGAAGAGGAGGTTCGGCAGCTTCGGCGAATAAACTAAGTTTAGGAGACTTTTTCAAAAGGCTCCCAAGACCATCCTCAGGGATGAGGTTTGAATGGTGTCTAGTAAAGAGAGGGTCGATTTATTGGCCAGGTTATAGACGGGTGCTCCATAATCTAGCCGCGAGCGGATAAGACTCTTGTAAGGATGAAGAAGAGGTTTTTTGTTGCAGCCTTTGGGAGGGTAAGAGATGAATTTCAGTATGTTTAAGGCACGAATGCATTTAGCTTTGAGAGTTTTGATACGATGAGTCCAGGTGAGTTTTTGATCAAAATGTAAGCCTAGGAGTTTGGCAGAGTTACGTAAGGGGATTTGAAAATTTTCTAAGGAAAGTGGTGGAAAGGGAGGTACGGGATTTCTTTTTTTGAAGATGACGAAGTAAGTTTTTGGTGCTGGGAAACGGAGATCATTTGTAGTTGTCTATGTAGCTTGAAAGTGGGAGATTTTTCAATTTTTTATTTTGGAAATCTTGGCAAATTGCACGTCAATTTTTGGCACATTTTGGTCCATAACTCGGCTCAGAAAAGTCGTAGAAATTTGGGTAGGGGCGCAAATTGAAGATAAAATTGAGATACAAATTTCGTACATTAAAAGTGTACACATCTTACCACAGGATCGTCTCATGAGAATTTGAAATTTTTATAGCCTCGTCCTACTGTTGTACATGTAAGTAATAAGGAAGATGAAAGACAGAGAGAGAGAGAGAGAGAGAGAGAGAGAGAGAGAGAGAGAGAGAGAGAGAGAGAGAGAGAGAGAGAGAGAGAGAGAGAGAGAGAGAGAGAGAGAGAGAGAGAGAGAGAGAGAGAGAGAGAGAAAAAGACTCTAAATTAAAAAAATTTAATTCGTTCATCTAAAAAAAGTTGAACTATCATTAAGAAGATTATTAAGTAATGGACTTTGAAGTATACATAATTGCGTCATTATACTAATACTCGCCCCAATTAAACTTGTGAGACCAGTTTATCCAAAACTATTACTGAAATTTGTCTCCTCTTTCTCACTACGGCCAATTTTCAACCATACACGTTCGATTGTAATGATGATTTTTGACAGGAACTTTTGATGAGTCGAGTCAACGTTCATTATAACCTTGAACATACGTATTTCCGAACATCGTGAAAAGGTCAATTGTGAGGGCCTCCACAAACAATGTATTAATTCGACAGTCAAAACATTCGACTATTAATTTTCATTATTTCTGAAACTTCCTTACCACAACTCGGAAGTTTTCTTTTTAATCCTACATAACTAATGGCTGTCGAGATCTCCCTGCGGAACCTTCAAAATGACAGAGGAGACCTACGGGATAAACTGGATGAGGAAGGCTGTTAATTAAGAAAGCGGTCGAAAAAAACGAACGAACATAAATCAAAACTTCTAGCTGCCATTAGTTAGAATTGCAAAAAATCTTCTATCAGGTATCTTGCTTCAAGCGAATAGAATCAAGTATGAATCTGGCGACGAACTATTTCGTGCAATTTGAGTTCGCGTGGTCGTTAAAAATAGAACGAGATTTTTTCGCATTCTCATACTACCGATACGAGTTCGAGTTTTGAAACAGCGATAGGTTCGCTGGTTTTCCTCTAGGCATGCAAATATGTGTATACGAGTACCTTTCAACTCGAATTACGACCGCATTATGCAAGAAAACTCAGTAGTCTAGTTGGCAACTATTTCGGGGAAATACGAAAAATTTACTGATTAGGCAGTTCGAAATTCAAGTTCAACCACTTCTTTTTATTGTTTTTTTTTTTTTTTTTCTTTCTTTCTTTCTTCGTGATTATGAATGAAATAACGGATTCATTTAGTTTCAAGGGCTAAATAGAGAATTTTATGTACTTCAACTACATACCTACAGTAAAATAAATGATACTATTGAAATCAAGATGTTAATCATTGTATTAATTTCATGATCCTTCATTGAAATCCATTTTTTAGATATAGAATTCTTATAGGGAAGAAAGTTCTTCTTGAAGTATGTCCCGAGCCAACCTCCAAACTCTTTCAGACCTCTACTTTCTTTATCAGCGTCACAGGTACCTATAATTATTCTCTTTACGGTTAATTTTTCGGGAAATATATAAGTGCACGCCTCATAAAATTATATTGACCACCAGTTCCCCTCCCGCCATAGAAAAAAACAGACACGACGTTGAAACCATGACGAGCGCCATAAATGCACACCAGGACTGGCACACGACCCGCATTTCAAAAGAAGATGATTTTGCTGCATTTATTGTGAGGAACTCCAGCCAGGATGGGCTTGACAGTAGAGACTGCCCCCCTATAATAAACCTCAAACTCCTTATGAGTGAGGTATGACTGTTGATGGAGGTGTTTTCCCAGTTGTTCCACCCCGGAGGAGTCAGTCGAGTCAGTTGGTTAATGCTTTGGATTTCGAGCATTGTCGTGAGATCTTCACTGGTTAGTCAAATACTGAGGTTCGTCGTCAGAATAATATGATTCGGCAGAAGTATGATGCCAAGGGGATGCGCGGTAATTATATGGATCAGTGCAATAGCCGCGGACGTTTCACTATTGACTTGTATTCAAGAGTTCGCCGTTTTGACAATATTCGCACTTCTGATCCTTCCCGTGATTTGCCAATTTCACTCTTCCTTTTCGCAGGCCCTTTTTGGCAATCAAGGTTCTTGATGGAGTCTAATCTTCAGGCCCATTTGGAGCTTCCTTTCGATCTTCAGGAAACTTTTCACGCTGCACATGTCAAGTGGTAGGCGGATGTTAATTTCGACTCTTCTCGGCGTTCGTTATTATGAAAGCAGGTACCATGTAGTCTTGAACTCAGATTTATTCAAGAAGCGGTTGTGCTTAGCCGTTGTAAATTATTTGAAAACTTATATTTGTTAATTGCATCAATATGTATCAATATTGTAATGTCTTTATGAAATATTATGATGATTGTAAAAAAAAAAAAAAAACTCCACTTGGAATGCTGCCTTGAGGCTTGTGCTGACTTATCAATAACCGAAGCATTCCATTATCTTCTTCCTTTATCAGGTTTACTTACTTGATATATTATAGTTGAATGAATTAAATGTGGATCGCATACTGTTCTGCATGTTCTTAAGTGTGCACTATATGGGAATGTGTGCACTACTTACATGGTGGTGTTTTTGTCCTCTCCAATGGATTTTGAGTGTTTTGATTTTGTGTGCACAACTTGTATCAAGATGTGTGCACTACTTACTTTGTGTATTTGTCCGTTTCATAGGATTTCCAGTGTTTTGTATCTTGAGTGCACGAGTTATATGACGATGTGTGCACTACTTACTTCGCTTTTATCCGTGTAATACATTTCTTAGGCGTGTCAATTTTGTTTCCTTGGCGTGTTATCGATAGGCGGGCAATTTCGTTTTTTGAGGCGTGCGATTAAATGTATGCCTAATTTTTCTCAGAAAAATTCTTCAAGTCTTTTTTCAAATGTTACTTTCTGTATAGCAAGTCTCATTATAACTTCTATCTTTGAAGTTGAATAATATGTAATGTGAAATATCTTTAATCCTTGAGATAACCTCGTGCCAAACCTTTCGATTAATGTGAAAGTGGAGGCAAAGGAGACTGTAGTGGAACAATTGCGGTCCAATCCCATAAAGCCAATTCCACGTGACACTAAACGAGCCCTTGCAGGACATAGTACGACATTTCCTCAACAAAAAGAAGAAAATTGGTAGCCCATCCACAATTAGATCAATGTGTAAAAACATGATCCAATGATTGTTGAAAATGTGGGGTACTGTTGGATAGCGAAATGTTGAAGGGGAAACCTGGGCAATTTGCGGAATCCTTGGGTCATGAATTCAAAGGCAATAACGGTTGGCTGACGAACTTCAAGAAGAGAAATGGGTTACTCTTTTGCAAATTTTATAGTGAAAGTATGTCTGTTGATGATTCTGTGCGCCAAGAATAGTGTGATAAGTTGGAAGAAATTGTAGCCAATTTTGAAGCAAGCAACATTTTCAATGTGGACGAGACTGGTTTGTTCTTCAAATGCCTCCTTGACCAAACATTTACAGCGGTTCATGATGATTGTCACAATGGAGAACGTAGTAAAGAGCGAATCACAGTTCTCTTAGGAGCCAATCTGGATGGTAGCGAAAAATTAAAACCATTGCTGATCGGTAAATCATTAAAACCCCGTTGCATTCACGGAATCAAATCGTTTCCTCTCGATTATATTTTTGTAAAAAAGCTGATAAAAAATCCTTCATAGTTATGATTAGGTCAGTTTTAGTAACTGTATAAACCAAGGCCATACCATTGATTATTATGACTTTTTTACTAAAGCATTCAACAATTGAAGAATTTTGAGATGTACCAGAAGTAGTAGATATCTCGCATTGCCGTTTTTAATTAGATCTTCTAATTTATAAACCATTTTTGATTTATCAGAGGCTAAGAGTAGAGATCCATCGCTAGCAAATAGAGATTGGGGTATCACAATGTACTTAAATTGTATTACATGGCTTCTTTTATATCCAGCTTAGAGCTTTTCCTTGCAGCAATAACAAATCTTTGAAGAAGATTCCTTTCATCCTTAATTTTAATGACTTTATCCTTAACTTGAACTTCTTGTACAAGATTTTTCGTAGAAAATGTCATTAATTTTTGGTCCCAAATTGAAAGAGTTCCCGCATTCAATCTTTTTTTTTAACAAAAAAGACTATGGTTGGGATGTTGATCCCAATAGTAACTACAAGGCAAAAACTACAACCAAAAATCCAGCTCCTTTAGCTGTAATTGAATTGATTAAATGCGGATGTCAAAAGAAGTGTTTGAGAAAGTGTGGGTGCTTCAGAAATAAAATGAACTGTTCTGAACTTTGCGCTTGTAATGTGGAATGTGACAACAACAACAATAACAACAACAAGAACAGCAACCTGGAAGAATATGATGAAGTTGATGACAGTGACAAAGAGAACAACAAATTTTGAGAAAAGAATTCATGGGAAATAAAGTAAAAATAATCATAAGTTAAAAATAATTGTAATATTTATCAGAATTGCTTTGTAAACTGAATCAAACAGCTATTGACTCAGATGTATAATAGTCCCTTTCAGTAAAATTACCATAGAAATTACTTTCTATTGAAAATTCATCATTAATAAAATTGTTTACGAGGTAAGAGGAGGGGCGGGGTTGGAGCTTTTAAAATGAGGGTGGGGTGAAGTTGTCTTGATACTCATTCGAAAAGAAATTGAATTCGAAACATTTTTTGTAATTATATATTTGACTGTATGTTTGAAATTTCTCATTAAGAATGTAAAAAACGTGATTCTTTGTTTTTTTTTACGATGTTTTTTCAAATTTAAAGCGTGAGGATTGTTCAAAATGAAATTTTCATAAGAAGTAAAGTTGTAGAAGAGATAGAATGGAGCAACTTTTGCTTAAAAACTTTTTTTAAAAAGTCAATATATCTCGAGATAAACGAGCTTTTTAGATTTTGGGGGGTGGTACCTTGGAAAACGGGGAGTGAGAAAAATAGGTATACAGGCTACATTTGTTCGTCTGAGTATGTAGAACAATAATCAATCATAAAATTGCTTTTAACAGATACATCGAGCTGACGGGGTTTTTTGTACAATTGGGACCCTACTACACTGTCTAAGAGAGCTATGATGATCCAACTTGCAACCCATCCATTCGACATAAATACTCGTACAATACATCTACGCGCCTACAGAGGACAAAGATGACGCACAACTTGAGGATTTTTACGGACAGGTAGGGGCACTATTAAAAGCCTGCGAAAGTCACAATGTCACTTTTGTGATTGGAGATATGAATGCTAAGGCTGGAAGAGGTCCAACAGGAACAATTGCCGGACCTTTTGGCTTAGGAGAACAAAACGAACGCGGTGAACGCCTCATTCAATATTGTCAGGAACAACAACTTATCATTACCAATAAGTGGTTTCAGCTCCCAAAAAGAAGGTTATATACGAGGAAAGCTCCGACTGATAGTAAAGATTTAATAGTCAGAAACCAAATAGACTACATAATGGTCGAAAAGCGTTCCAGAAACTCGGTAAAAGCCGTGGAAACGTATCCTAGTGCAGATATAAACAAAGATCATATCCTCCTTGCGACGACGGTTAAAACCCAATTAAAGAAAATTAAGAAAGCCTCACAACAATTTATAAATACGTTAAAACTATAACAACCAGACGTCAAACGAAATGTAAGAGAAAATATAAGCCATGAATTACAAGGCATTTCCGAGCAGGAAATAGGAAATAACGATGTCGAAAAAACTAGTACGCGGATGAAGAATGTAATATTGCAATCGGCTGAAGAAGTCCTGGGCAAAAGGGAGCGAAAAAAGAAGAACTAAGGATAACAGAAGAAACTCTGGAACTCATGTACGAAAGAAGGAAACACAAGAACAAGGATGAGCGAAAATACAGAGAGACCCAGAGGAATTGGTCAAAAAGGCAGTAAAAAAAGCAAAAGAAGAATTTTATCTTAAATCTGGTGAAGAAATTGAACAACTAATAGAAAAACACGACGAATATCAGCTACACAAGAAACTGAAGGAAACTGCCGGAATTTACAGACCAAAGAAACCTTACGTTATGAGAAACCAAGAGGGAAACATAATTGTGGAGGAAAATAGTTTGGTTATGGAATGGACCAGATATATTGAGAAACTGTTTGAAGATGAAAGAGAATCCGTGGAAAAATTTGATAAATTTCGTCTAAATTCTGAAAACTATATTACTTCAAGGGAATTTTTGGACTTTCTATACATCATTTTATTTAAAATTTCAAGAGGAACATCTTTTGTTGGAAACATTTTCTTGTAAAACGCTTAGTTTTTGAGAAATAGCCCAAAAACTGAATTTGGGGGGCCAAAACGTGCCACAAAAAATTTTCTCCAGCCTTTAGGGGGTGGGTTTTTTTTTTTGGTACTCTTCGATACCTTCCTCTACACATTTCAGCAAACACCCGTTCTCTACCAAAAAATTATTTTTTATTGTCTAGTTTGCCTAGACTATCAATGATGGTAATTCTATTCTCTAGAAAACTTTTTCGACAGCTTCATTGATAATTGAATATCATCCACTTCCCTCCTCCCCGTCCATGATGAGGCTAATGAACCCCTAAGGGATAACTACCTATGAGGAGAAGTTGGCAACGTAATTTCATCATCTACGCATGAAAGTCGAAAAATTATTCATTACATAAATTAACCACAAACAAACATGAAAATTTTTAATCAGTATTTAATGTAGTTAATTCTAAACAGAAATTAGAACCAAGAATCTATACTTTATATGATTATCAAAATTTTAGTAACTTTGAAACTCTTAAAATAATGAAGCTTGAAAAGGTGAAGGCTGATGTACAAATAATCAGTTTGAACAGGTCGCGCCGAAAATTTTTCAAACTATCAATTATGACGAGAAATTCATTATGCATGATATTTGAAGACTACGATCCGTTAATCAGGAAAGTTTACGCAGCATGTAAGGACATATCATACAGAGATTATGAAAAATTTATTAGAAGAGACCTGTGAAACACAGACATTCCTAACCCATGTTTCTATCAATTATTTTTCAAATTTTATACTAGCTTTCGCTCATCGGATCCTATAAGATTATGTAAGTAATATTTTTTCGCACATAATTTTCGGGTTTATGAAAAGCCACCAACTACTGGGCACGACTGATTAAGATTATAGATTTCTCTTCACTACAAAGTAATCCTTCCCCATATTAGATTACGAGCCTCTTGCCTCTACAACAATCCTAATTACGATTATTTCGGAAAACCGCATATTTTGAAACAATTATTATAATTCGACTTGAAGACAATAGATAATTTGCATTTTCTGATGCAGTTCGTCGAGAAAACGATAGCCTTAAGACACGCAGTCTACATCTGGAGAAATTTTATGATAGCGTCTCAATGAATGAATTGTGGGAAGCGCTGAAAAAACGTGCCAATCGGAGCGTTGAAATGACTGTATGATGATACTATTACTACACGAAAATGATGAATACTCTAAAATGACCGAATACGGACAATGAAAGTGCTGTACACCAACTCTACAGGTACGCAGTGTATGATTGGGATAGTCAGGAAAGATGGAAGTTATTTTGAAATTAGATGAAAAACGACGGCTTCCTTAACGAAATGGAACCGAGGAGCGCAGGGAATCTATCCTATAGGGCGAATTGTTCCAAGAATTTTGGGAGACTTGGAAAAAATTGAATGTGTTATTAGGTAGGAAATTTAACGAGTAACAACTTTTGTTTGAAACTTTTTTTGATAAAATTTCAATTTCACGCGATATAGGCGAAAAACTAATTTTTGGCGAGTTCGAACCCCCATAAAAAGAGAAGCTGTGGGGGTAAAACGCGAGATTTTTAGTATGGTGTTCAGGACCAATCCTCAACCATTTTCAGCAAAGAAACGTTTGCTTCAGCAAAATGTTTTTTGTTTTTTTTTTCTTATTGGCCTACACTATCGACATTTATTGCCGTCGACATCGGGTGCACAAATTGTTCACATTTCACTCAGATTGATCACATTTTTGGTAGCCTAAGAATCGACGTCGAAATGCAGTCAACATGAAATTTGATAAGATGTTTCCTGAGTCGACGATATTTCGACTTTACATCGACGTCACCAATCGATTGTATTCTTATGGGCATCGTGAAGATATTGATTTGACGTAGAATTTTAGTCAACTTTGAGTCGACATTGCCTATGACTCGAAATCGACCCCTAAATCGACGGTCAACATGGTTCAACGGGCATATTCTGGTTGAGGAATCGAGGTAGATTCAAAAAATAACAGAGTGATATAGAATTTGGGCATTTTACGTTCGCATGAGAATGCTGTACTATGAGCGCTAATGTTTGCACCTTCGCGGTGACTTCATAAAAAATTTTCGTTTCTAGTGTAAGCGAGTTAGACACAAATATGAGAAATAAAAACATTTCGGGCCATAAAAGCTTTAATGGCTAAAAATGGTAGAGAATGATGTCTTGAACGACCCTCTGAAAATCCCGCTGAATCGCCCTGGAGCATTTTTTTAAATGGGGGTTTGAACCTCCCAAAAATCAGTTTTTTGCAAATATCTCGCGAAATATATGGGTTATGTGAAAAATACCTCAGTTCAAAATTGTTCCTCATCAAATTTCCTATAGGATAGTGTATTTTATCTCAAGCCCAGTTCTCCCCCTCGGCCGACAAAGTTGATGGAAGTACCCCTATTCTAAAAAGTAGGGTAATGGCGTTTCACGGGCTTAAAAACGTGTAAAAGTGTGATAAGATGTATGAAAAACATTTTCAATGAATAAATAATTGGGAGAGGGGGGGTGGCACCGTTGACGAATGTACTTTGTCCTATATATATGGAAATTCCCTTAACATCATGAATGCACACGTGATGATTATCACCTACGGTATTCAAGTGCTTAGTGCAGTAGTACTGAAAATATTATTTAGCGCAAAAAAATCCTCGTTCTCCGTTACCAGAAGGCGGAAATTCATAGACCAGAATTTTGTAGTTATAAAATTCGAAAGATCGGCGACAATGAAATCGTCGGTCATCAAGTCATGAAAGGTGAAAATTCGGAAAGAAGAGAAGGTGTCGACAGACCCCTTACTCTTATTTCAAAGAATCGCGCTGTTGAAGGAGTAAGGAACATCTGCGCGACTACTTCATGTACAAATTGACACCATACTCATTGTCTCTCTTTGATGCTACTGGTATGAGGAAAACGATAAAATCCTCTATGTATGCTCTTCTCCTCTCGTAATACCTAGGGACGACATTGCGGAAGAGTGCACTATGTGATTGATGGAGGCTTCTTGTTGCATCGCTTAATCTGGCTAAAAAATGTAACCTTCGGGGAAGTATCTGAAGAGGACGTGAAGTATGCCATGAATAAAATAATACAAAAGTGTCCAAGCGTACTCGATGTAATCTGAAAACAAAAGGGGGCAACCTACAATGCACAGAGAATGCGGAAGAAAAAGTAGAACAATCAGAATTGTTGTCGGGAGAAAGTAATATAAAGATGGAATTTTCCGCCAGAAACTTGTCGACAAAGCATGCACAGTCCATGTAGCTAAAGCTGATGCTGACAAGCTCACTGCTGATACGACAGTTAGCCTGCCCTCTCGCTTCACTACGGTTGTTGTAGGGCATGATATTGATTCGATTGTACTGCTAGTGGCTCCAGCTACTGAATCGGCACCTTTGTACTTTCTGAAAACTCGCGCAGGGAAGCACTCGGAGAGCACTGTCAAGGCAGAAAGAGTACGTAATATGAGGGAAAGTGTATTTATAGCGCACGCTAGCGCTATTAGCGTTTGCGATACAACTTCTTATCTATGGACGCAGTAAGACAAGAACGTTGAAACTACTATGTATGCCTAAATTTGACAGTGTTAGCGAAACCTTTCTAAGTCCAAACGCAACACCAGAACATGTGCTCAAAGAGAGTTGCGCTCTCATTACCAGAAAGTCCACCTCCCTCAATGAGCTCGGGTTCCAGCATTGCGCCAAGAAAACCCGGAATAAAGTCACCCTTGAGGCTTTGCCATCCACAGAAAACACGGCCATGTACCACTTATATAGGGTAGATGTTACCATCAAATCCAAACTTGGCTGGACAATGAGAATAGATATAAAAAACACGATTCTCCAAGTTCAAGAAGTAGATATTTTCAATTTTTCATTTCTAGACTGTCCAGCAACTGGAGAATTTATTGACAATTTTTTCCAAACTCGGCGGAAGTATCAACATATGATTTGACCTTTTTGATAAACAACATACCAAAAATCAGGGCTCTCCCTGATGAGAAAGTGGATTTGGTACTATTTCTAGATCGTTCCAGCGACTGGAAAATTTATTGACTATTTTGACAGGGAAGCTGTTTTATGGGGGGCTTTTTGAGAAATTTGTCGTGCGCCGTGCGCGGTCTGCCGTCCGGCAAAAAACTTGGAAAAATTTCGACTCTCGAGCCATATATGATAGGAGAGGGACTTAGAAAAACGACGGCTTCCTTAAAGAAGTTAAACGAGGAACGCAGGGAACTTGTTCTATGAGTCAAATGGGATACGGTATTGAAAACTCAAGGAAGCCTACACCTAGATAGAGCTAGTATAAGGAAGGCCTTGACCTAATCTAAGCCTAGTATAATATAGTTTGAGAGTCTAAATTTTTCTCGAATCTCGAGCTATATATGATAGCTCGAAAGTTGAAATTTTTCCAAGTCCCTTTCATATCATCTATAGCTCGAGAGTCGAAATTTTTCTAAGTCCCCTTCCTATCAAATATAGCTCGAGAGTCGAAATTTTTGTAAGTCACTCTCCTATCATATATGGCTCGAGAGTCGAAATTTTTCCAAGTCCACCTCCCATCATATATAGCTCGAGAGTCGAAATTTTTTCAAGTCCCCCTCCTATCACATATGACTCGAGAGTCGAAATTTCAACAGGGAAACTGTTTTATGGGCGGCTTCTTGAGAAATTTGCCGTCCGTCCAGCGAAAAACTTGGAAAAATTTCGACTCTCGATGCCATATACGATGAGAGCGGGACTTGGAAAAATTTCGACTCTCGAGCCATATATGATAGGAGGGGAACTTGGAAAAATTTCGACTCTCGAGGTATATATGATAGGAGGGGGACTTAGAAAGATTTCGACTCTCGAGCCATATATGATGAGAGGGGGACTTGGAAAAATTTCTACTCTCGAGCTATCATATATAGCTGGAGATTCGAGAAAAATTTAGACTCTCAAACTATATTATACTAGGCTTAGAGTAGGTCTAGGCCTTCTTTATACTAGCTTTATCTAGTTCTAGGCCTCAATGAGTTTTCAATACCATATCCTATTTGACTCATAAAACAGGTTCCCTGCGTTCCTCGTTCAACTTCGTTAAGGAAGCCGTCGTTTTTACTATTTCTAGGGTATCCCAGAAACTGAAGAATTGTTTTATTATTTTTTCACAACTCGGCGCATATATTTATATAAGATCCTGGTCTATGAATTTCCGCCTTCTGGTAACGGAGAACGAGGATTTTTGTGCGCTAAATAATATTTTCAGTACTACTGCACTAAGCACTTGTATACCGTATAGCCCAGGCAGATTAGGTTTTGAAATGAAAATAAATGCCGGCAAAGGTTTTTTCGTGGATTATGTTTAAAATAGTCTCCTGATAAACAGGTACTAAAAGTCCACAGCGATCAGAGAGCAGGCCCTCCTCCAAAGGGGGTCAAAGTACCACAAAAATTAGTTTTCTGAGGATAAATCGAAAACTAAGCATCAGAGAAAAAAAAGTTTGAAAATAAAATTGTTCCTCATCAAATTTCCTATAAATTTCAGTACATGTATGTCAACTTAGCCCAAAAACTCGAGCTGAAAAGTTGGTTTGAAAGTTGAGCAATTTTCTAAAAATTCTGATTTTAGTGTTAGTGTAGTCAAATTAGACAGGTTTCGGAAAAAAAAAGAACATTGCGACATAGTAAAGGTCTGATTGCTGGAAATGGTTAAGAATGAAGTCCAAAACAATACTAACTTCTCCACATTTTTACCCAAGAGTATCTTTTTTATGGGGTTGAAACCCCCTCAAAATTAGTTTTTAATTTTATTAGTTTTAATTAATTATCACAGGGAATTTGCTGCACGATATTATTTTGAGAAAGGTATAATCAACTGCCTATTATACATGAAAATAAAGTTTTCCATATATGGACAGACATTTTAAAAATCGTTTCTTATGCATGTATGATATGTAGAAATCTGAATGGGGGGCTGTAAACATGCGAGCCCTTCCCCCATTTCTATCTTTCTAGTTGAAGTGGGTGGATTCGTTTGTACTGGGTTGTGCCGTAGAGTTTTCCGTTCGTGCTGGTCTTCTTCCCCCTCCAATCTTATGAGGGGGCTGTATGCCAGGCCAGGCCAGCATGTTGTGCTCCATTTTCGGACTGAAAACAAACTGAATTTCGTGTGCTACGTTTTTGCTGTATCATGCTCTCAAGTTTTCCATTCTGGTTGTTTCAAGCGATAGTGGGAATAGATGTGGTCTTCTGTTGTGGACTCGCGGTGAGATTTTGACTTCGACCCGCGTACAATTGAAGTGGGCTAACGTGTGGAATTGTTTCAAGCAATGGAAGGAATGTCACCAAGAAGCTTGTTATTGTTGTGTGCTCCCCTAAATTCAAGAAGAACCGCCGCAATACAAATCCGAGAATAACGCGCTCCTTGTCAAAGTTGGCGTAGTCGCATGAGGCTTTCACGTTGATAGTCGATTGGGTCAGGCAAACTTGCTCCGCCATTTCAGGCGATCTCCCGAGAAGCTTGTTTTGCGGTGAGAGATTGACTACATGAGTCTTGCAATTATCAAAACGGAGAAACAAGAGATAACAAGCTTCTTGGTATCATTCCCTATATCGCCTGGAACAATAAGAAATTCAGCAAGTTTGCCTGGATTTCACGAGGAATCATTTTTGACTGATGATTTTTTTCTCTAAAATGCGTATTAAGCGGGATATTAACAAAAAACTGATTTTGAGGGGGTTTCAACCCCCATAAAAAAGATGCTCCTGGGGAAGAACGCGGAGAAGTTAGTATGTTGTTTTGGACTTCATCTTTGACCATTTCCAGCAATCAGACCTTTATTATGTCGCGATCTTCTTTTTTTTTCCCCCGAAACCTGTCAAATTCGACTACACTAACACTAAACTTTAGAAAATCGCTCAACTTTCAAACCAACTTTTCAGCTCGAGATTGTGGACTATGTTGACATACATATAGTGAAATTTATAGGAAATTTGATGAGGAACAACTTTTGTTCGAAACTTTTGTTTCTCTGATACTTAGTTTTCGATTTATTCTCAGAAAACTAATTTTTGTGTTACTTTGACCCCCGCTCTCTGATCGCTATGGACTTTTAGTATGTTTATCAGGAGATCATTTTAAACATAATCCACGAAAAAAACCTTTGCCGGCATTTATTTTTATTTATTCTTATTTTTGAACCTAATCTACCTGGGTTAGTAGGTGATAAACATAACGTGTGCATTCATGATCTTAACGGAATTTCCATGTATAGGATAAAGTACATTCGTGAAAGGTGCCACTCCCCTCTCACAATTATTTATTCATTGAAAATGTTTTTCATACATCTTATCACACTTTTACACGTTGTTAAGCCCGTGAAACCACAGCGTGGAACGCTATTACCTTACTTTGTAGAATGCTATTTACAAAGGTTTTGAAGAATAAGGGTACTTTCATCAACTTTGTCGGCCGTGGGTAAGAACTAGGCTCAAGATGAAATACACTATCCTATAGGAAATTTTATGAGGAACAATTTTGAACTGAGGTATTTTTCACATAACCCATATATTTCGCGAGATATTTGCAAAAAACTGATTTTTGGGGGGGTTCAAAACCCCATAACAAAAAATGACGGCTTCCTTAACGAAGTTAAACGAGGAACGCAGGGAACCTGTTTTATGATTCGAATGAGATTTGGTATTGAAAATTCAAGGAAGCCTAGATTTGGAGAACCCCTCCTATCATATATAGCTCGAGCGTCGAAATTTTTCCAAGTCCCTCTTCTATCATATATAGCTCGAGAGTCGAAATTCTTCTAAGTCCCCCTCCTATCATATATAGCTCGAGAGTCGAAATTTCTCTAAGTCCCCCTCCTATCATATATAGCTCGAGAGTCGAAATTCTTCCAAGTCCCCCTCCTATCATATATAGCTCGAGAGTCGAAATTTCTCTAAGTCCCCCTCCTCCTATCATATATAGCTCGAGAGTCGAAATTTTTCCAAGTCCCCCTCCTATCATATATAGCTCGAGAGTCGAAATTTTTCTAAGTCCCCTCCTATCACATATGGCGCGAGAGTCGAATTTTTTTGTAAGTCCCTCTCCTATCACATATGGCGCGAGAGTCGAATTTTTTCTAGGTCCCCCTCCTATCATCTATCGCTCGAGAGTCGAAATTTTTTTCTAAGTCCCCCTCCTATCATATATAGCTCGAGACTCGAAATTTTTATAAGTCCCCCTCCTATCATATATAGCTCGAGAGTCGAAATTCTTCCAAGTCCCCCTCCTATCATATATAGCTCGAGAGTCGAAATTTTTCCAAGTCCCCCTTCTATCATATATAGCTCGAGAGTCGAAATTTTTCTAAGTCCCCCTCCTATCATCTATAGCTCGAGAGTCGAAATTCTTCCAAGTCCCCCTTCTATCATATATAGCTCGGAAGTCACAATTCTTCCAAGTCCCCCTCCTATCATATATAGCTCGACAGTCGAAATTTTTCTAAGTCCCTCTCCTATCACATATGGCGCGAGAGTCGAATTTTTTCCAAGTCCCCCCTTCTATCATCTATAGCTCGAGAGTCGAAATTTTTCTAAGTCCCTCTCCTATCATATATGGCTCGAGGGTCGAAATTTTTCCAAGTTTTTCGCTGGACGGCGCACGGCGGACGGCGGACGGCGCACGGCAGATTTCTCAAATAGCCCCCCATAAAACAGGTTCCCTGTTAAAAATGCTCCAGGGGGATTCAGCGAGATTTTTAGAGGGTCGTTCTAGACATCATTCTCTACCATTTTCAGCTATCAAAGCTTTTATGCCCCGAAATGTTTTATTTTTCCTTATTCGCCTACACTAGTCGACCACTTAAAGTTTATTATTCTCTTGTACTAAAAAAAAAACTTATGAGGATTAGTCGTTAGAAGTTCGTTTTAAAGGACATAAAAAGATTTTTACTACCATACGTTCTGATGGCTTTTCTATAATAATCACCTTTTCAGGTAGCTTCTAAATTCTGCCACTCACTTCGCCCGTTTTGCATCCTCTTAGGTACGAGCAATAAGAAAACTAGAAGCGATACAGGGCATTGTAAACGACGCCGAAATATTTACGTGTAGAAGAAACAGTAGATATTTTATAGTCACCACTTATTCATCCAAAACGACAAAAAGATGTTATCTTTTCTGGCTCTTCGACTAATTCGAGATTATCAACAATATCCGAGCCCCATCGTAGTAAAATACGGAGTATAATTTCCTACATGAGTACTTTTTCGCAACCTCGCGAATCCGCGTGTCAACGTACAAGTACCTTGACTGCATTAGTAAATGACTCATTTTACCTTGCGTCGTCGGGTACGAGTCGTATCAACATCCTATAAATATTTCCAATTTCGTACGATCTGCGACTATCAAATTTTCCGCAATAACAAGCGACACAATAAATCACGCGCACGCGGTATTTAATCCGCTCCAAAGACATGTGCTCTCGCACCTATGACCGTACAGACGTGGAGCTTAAAGATAACATTGCGTATACGTACACGGAGTGCCTTAAATCGGCAATAAAAATTAAAGTCGAGTTAGGAGGAAAAAAATTACGTAAAAAATTACATAAAACCGTAGAGAGAGAAAGAGAGGTATCGAAGTACCCCGGCGCTTATAGATAAAAGAATTTAATATACGCCTGCCTGTTGCAGCGATGATAAAATCGAGAACATGGAGACGTGTACTTGTAAGCACTGCCACACATTTTAAATGCGGATTTAGGTTACGGTTCGAGCGCGCGTAAGTGGACTCTTTTCGCGTTAAACTGGCAGACCAGCATCAGATGGCTAGCCTTCTCGAAGAGTACGAACTCCGCGATCTATGCCGTCTAGCTGTTTAGCCCGCGGTATTCTATACCAGCCTCGTACAATTTTTATCATTCTTCCTAGACGTAGGCTGCCATCGACATCGTCAATGACACAATTTTAGTAAATCAAATAAACATTGCTTGTGTATTAGAATCAAAGTACGGGACACAACTTGCACCAGGAATTTTTGGTCGAAGACGATCGGAATAGCTTTCTAAAATTTTGGTGTATTTCCTTCCCCGGGTCGTCAAAGTTCGTACGAATCCGAAACACCGTACATGACGGAAGCCAGTAGAAGCTTCTTCTCATTCTTGTTCTTTAATAATAACATTCCTACGTTCGGCGTACTAATGAACTATTGTCTACGGATGTTAGTACTTACGTATGTTGTACCATCTTTCAATTCCAAACGACATGACAATAACAAATAGAAATCGACGATAAGTAATACGCTCGAGCAATTAATCACCGAACTACACATTAACCGCAAATTCGTAACTCAGGTAGATTTTTCATAAAAATCGACGATGTTTTTTTTTTTTTTTCCTTCTTTTTTAAACGTCGAACATTAAAGAATAATAATCGAACGAAAAATGATGTAACTTGAAAGATCTCCTTCTTTCTACATAACTTTCATTTTTAACAAACTTGACACACAAGCTTTGACTGTTCTCATAGCAACCGACGAAATCGTGAGTGGTCAACAACTTACTATTATAACCACTATAGTCAGTCGTTCATCGTAAAACTACATCGTGGGGATTTCGACAACTGCAGAAATGTACAGGTATACGCTAGATAAATAAATACTGGTGCGTCGTACACACGAACTGGATGCCCGTTCAAGGTAGATTCATCGTACTCGAATTTGTGTTAATGTCTTTTGCGTTAGATCCAACTGGTTTTATAATTTGCTAACCTAGGAAATTTATCCAGAATCTATAATATAAACGTGTGGTAAACGAATAACTTTGGCGGGATATTCATTCAGAAATCGCGTTAACGTGTCGACGTAAAAAATAAGGTCATTATTTTAAGAACAATCTGGAAAAAATCGAACCTGGAATCGTTCGTAAAATGTTTGAAATACGTGACTATTAGCAGGAAAAAGAAACATTTCTACGAGCAAAAAATAAAGATCATGTTCCATGTTCTTTTAGGACAGTGAACCTTACATCGAGCTTTATACTAGCTTGTAGTAGAGAGCGCGTATGAACTAGTACTGACCTCCTAGTACAAAAGAGGCTTGAATCTAGTATAAGCCCAGTATAATAGAGCTAGTATAAACTGATACAGGCCTCCGTTGACCAGGGATAGCCCAGCCAGATTAGGATATATGGCTCGAGAGTCGAAATTTTTCCAAGTTTTTCGCTGGACGGCGGCTGGCGCACGGCAAATTTCTCAAAAAGGCCCCCATAAAACAGGTTCCCTGTTAAAAACTTCCGAATGGTGATGGAAACGTGTTACTGCAATCTTGGAACCTATTGACATGACTAAACTTGCAGCGCCGTCCAATCTCCTGCATCTAATTTCATGTAACTGCAAAAAGAGATGTAAAAACGCATGAAGTTGTTGAAAAGCTGGTAAACTATTCCATCACGCAAAGGAAAAATTCCCCTGTAGCTTTGACACCTTCTCTTCTTTCCGAATTTTCATCTTTTATGACATGGTGACCAACGATACGAGGATATTTTTGCGCTAAATAATATTTTCAGTACTACTGCACTAAGCACTTGTATACCGTATAGCCCAGGCAGATTAGGTTCTGAAATGGAAATAAATGCCGGCAAAGGTTTTTTTTGTGGATTATGTTTAAAATGGTCTCCTGATAAACATACTAAAAGTCCACAGTGATCAGAGAGCGGGCCCTCCCCCAAGGGGGTCAAAGTAACACAAAAATTAGTTTTTTGAGAATAAATCGAAAACCAAGTATCAGAGAAACAAAAGTTTCGAACAAAAGTTGTTCCTCATCAAATTTCCTATAAATTTCACTATATGTACGTATGTCAACTTAGCCCAAAATCTCGAGCTGAAAAGTTGGTTTGAAAGTTGAGCGATTTTCTAAAGTTTAGTGTTAGTGTAGTCGAATTTGACAGGTTTCGGAAAAAAAAAAAAGAAGATTGCGACATAGTAAAGGTCTGATTGCTGGAAATGGTCAAAGATGAAGTCCCAAACAACATACTAACTTCTCCGCGTTTTTCCCCAGGAGCATCTTTTTTATGGGGGTTGAAACCCCCTCAAAATCAGTTTTTTGTTAATATCCCGCTTAATACGCATTTTAGAGAAAAAAGTCATCAGTCAAAAATGATTCCTCGTGAAATCCAGGCAAACTTGCTGAATTTCTTATTGTTCCAGGCGATATAGGGAATGATACCAAGAAGCTTGTTATCTCTTGTTTCTCCGTTTTGGTAATTCCAAGACTCATGTAGTCAATCTCTCACCGCAAAACAAGCTTCTCGGGAGATCGCCTGAAATGGCGGAGCAAGTTTGCCTGACCCAATCGACTATCAACGTGAAACCCTCATGCGACTACGCCAACTTTGACAAGGAGCGCGTTATTCTCGGATTTGTATTGCGGCGGTTCTTCTTGAATTTGTGGGAGCACACAACAATAACAAGCTTCTTGGTGACATTCCTTCCATTGCTTGAAACAATTCCACACGTTAGCCCACTTCAATTGTACGCGGGTCGAAGTCAAAATCTCACCGCGAGTCCACAACAGAAGAGCATATCCATTCCCACCATCGCTTGAAACAACCAGAATGGAAAACTTGAGAGCATAATACAGCAAAAACGTAGCACACGAAATTCAGTTTGTTTTCAGTCCGAAAATGGAGCACAACATGCTGGCCTGGCGTAGCATACAGCCCCCTCATAAGGTTGGAGGGGGAAGAAGAAAACTCTACGGCACAACCCAGTACAAACGAATCCACCCACTCCAACTAGAAAAATAGAAATGGGGGAAGGGCTCACATGTTTACAGCCCCCCATTCAGATTTCTACATATCATACATGCATAAGAAACGATTTTTAAAATATCTGTCCATATATGAAAAACTTTATTTTCATGTATAATAGGCAGTTGATTATATCGGAACTCATAATGAGTGAGTGAGGTGTAAGTAGAGCATCAATATTGAAAAAGGGGTTTTCAATTGTACAAATCTACTTTATTAGTTGCTTATACAAGAGTACTTTCGGGTGTTATTCCATCATCAGTTGTGTCGCAACTGGAGAACAAGGCCTTAACCATGAGTTTTTAATAGTATAACACTGCGATCTTATTGGCTATAACAATGCGGTGTTGTGATTGGTTCACTTCTTAGAAACTTATTCTTACAATAATATGACATTGTGTTCTTGTTGGCTCAAACATACTGCTTTGTGATTGGTTCGATCTATTGTCCTAAATGCTGTGTTTCTTTAGCTACCTAGATTCCTGCCGTCTCATTGGTTGGTTTCGTTCTTCTTCTCTCGTCCAATCACCAGGCCGAATAATTTTTCGCTGTCAAATGTGATTACATTGTTCAAGAGGCAGGCTTTCTTCCTCTCGGCTTTTGCAATCTCCATTTGTTCCCAGAGTTTTAACAGGGAACCTGTTTTATGGGGGGCTATTTGAGAAATCTGCCGTCCGCCGTGCGCCGTCCGCCGTGCGCCGTGCGCCGTCCAACGAAAAACTTAGAAAAATTGCGACCCTCGAGCCATATATAATAGGAGAGGGACTTAGAAAAATTTCGACTCTCGAACTATATATGATAGGAGGGGGACTTAGAAAAAATTTCGACTCTCGAGCTATAGATGATAGGAGGGGAACTTAAAAAAATTTCGACTCTCGAGCTATATATGATAGGAGGGGGACTTGGAAAAATTTCGACTCTCGAGCCATATATGATAGGAGAGGGACTTAGAAAAATTTGGACTCTCGAGCTATATATGATAGAAGGGGGACTTAGAAAAATTTCGACTCTCGAGCTATATATGATAGGAGGGGGACTTAGAAAAATTTCGACTCTCGAGCTATATATGATAGGAGGGGGACTTAGAAAAATTTCGACTCTCGAGCTATATATGATAGAAGGGGGACTTGGAAAAATTTCGACTCTCGAGCTATATATGATAGGAGGGGGACTTGGAAAAAATTTCGACTCTCGAGCTATATATGATAGGAGAGGGACTTAGAAAAATTTCGACTGTCGAGCTATATATGATCTAGGCTTCCTTGAATTTTCAATACCAAATCTCATTCGAATCATAAAACAGGTTCCCTGCGTTCCTCGTTTAACTTCGTTAAGGAAGCCGTCATTTTTCTTCTCTTTGTGCGATTCTCTACGTGTATGACTTCAAATATTCCCTCTCCATCGTGGTTTTCCTCGTTACAGTGTTTCCCAAACAGTGACTTGCCATCTTCCTTCACCCTCGACGTTTTGTGCTCCTTTCTCCTGATCTCAAACTTTCCCACCGATATAGATCCCCTCGCACTGTTCACAACTGAGCTTGTGCACTCCGCTCAAGCTTTCCTTGTCCTTTCGTTCCGTCTGGTCATTGCTGATTCTCTTCACCATGGGTTGTTATTCTGGATACCCACATTCACATCGTAGCCATTGAACGCCTTTATCACCTTGTTTGTGTACTTTCCTATATATGGTATCGATCCGGAGTACTTTCTCACTATGCTATCATGGGCTCCTTTCTTTGTTTCCATTTTCCCAAAGACTCCCTCCACCACACATCTGCGGTAGCCATTGGCTTTTGCGATCTGCTTTACTATCTCGATCTCTTTCCTCTTCTCTTCGTTGTTCTTGAGGATAGAAATTGCCCGATAGCAGTAGTTCTAGATTGCCGCTAACTTGTGCCTGGGGTGGTGGTAGGAGTCATTTGGGATGATGGTGTCAGTATGCGTGAAGACTATGTGGAAAAACGAGTGGAAGCTCAAACAAAACAGATCAAGGAGAAGCTTGCCGAACTGACCCGGAAGAAAGAAGAAAGAAAGGAAGAGACAGCGAGAGTTGAGCACAAATTTGCTCCCAGAACCGAGAACCTATCAAGCGTCACCTTCACTGAAGAAGAAAGAAGACTGCTGGACAAAGGCATCAAGAACGTGCAGCCAGACAGGCTGAACCGGTGTAGGCTTGAAAGCATGACCATTAGCTGCGAACAAGTAATCCAAACCATGGAACACGACGTGAGACCAGAAGCCCGGACTAAAATTGGGAAAGTGCTGTTGGAAATCAAAGAGGATATGTGCCAAACCAATGACAGAACGCAAGTAATGTAGAGGAAAGTCACAAATCTACAAAAGAAGATCCGACAGAACAACCTCGGAACTAACCAATGAGACGGCAGGAATCCAGGTAGCCAATAGAAACACAGCATTTAGAACAATAGATAGAACCAATCACAAAGCAGTATGTTTTAGCCAACAAGAACACAATGTCGTATTATTGTAAGAATAAGTTTCTAAGAAGTGAACCAATCACAACACAGCATTGTTATAGCCAATAAGATCACAGTGTTATACCGGTACTATAAAAACTCATGGTTAAGAGCTTGTTCTCCAGTTGCGACACAACTGATGATAAGATAACACCCGAAAGTACTCTTGTATAAGCAACTAATACATAAAGTAGATTTGTACAATTGAAAACCCTTTTTTTAACAGTTGATTATACCTTTCTCAAAATAATAACGTGCAGCAAATTCCCTGTGACAATTAATTAAAACTAACAAAATTAGTATACGTTTCATTGTATGTACTAGCGAAATATTAACGTTACCTTCGCGCGTAACCACCGCGCAACGACGCGACGTCATGTCTCGACAAGGAGCGCGTTATTCACGGATTTGCCTGGTGGAGGCTCAATTTCCATGAATTTTTGAGCTAACTATCACGTGTAGGTTGGAAATGAAATACGTAGTCCGATAGGAAATTTTACGAGGAATAATTTTTGACAGATGACTTTTTTCTGTAAAATGCGCAATATTCGAATACCAGTACCCATTTCCCAAACTATAAAATTAGCTAGGATTTGTGTACTTCGCGTCCTGTACGTCATTAAAAAACTACAGGTATCCGTACTTGAAAAATTCTGTTCCCTCGACTTTAGTCTACCTGCAAAATGATCTTTTGAATTTTTTTTCAAAGCGCTATTTGTTTAGTGCATTGGGAAATAATGAAATTAAATGACTATTTTTTTTTTCTTTATATCATTTTTTCCAGATAAATATTTCAATATTGTATTGTAAATTTATTGATTTTTTTGCTTCTATCCTGAAGAATTCAACTTGAATCTATATTGCTGAAAAAATGAACTGTTTGCTCAGGGAGGATGTACCTATATTTTTTTCAAGTCCCCCTCTAATCATATATAGCTCCAGAGTCGAAATTTTTTCAAGTACCCCTCCTATCCAATAGCTTAAAGGTCGACATTATTCTAAATCCCTCTCCTATCATATATAGCTCAGAGTGGAAATTTTCCCAAGTCCCCCTCTTCTCCGTGACGTCATCAACCTTGGACCGGTCGCGATCGCGGACGAACATTTTCTTAGTCCTGCTCCTATCACATGTTGAAGGTCGAAATTATACTAAGTCCCTCTCCTAACATATATAGCTCGAGAGTGGGAATTTTTCAAGTCCCCCTCCTATCGTATATAGCTTAGAGGTCGAAATTATTTTAAGTCCTCCTCCTATCATAAATAACTCAAGAGTCGACATTTTTTAACCCCCCCTCTCCGTAACGTCATCAACCTTGGACCGCTCGCGATTGCGGACGAAAATTTCCTTAGTCCACCACCTATCATATCTTAGAGGTTGAAATTATTCCAAGTCCCCCTCTCAGGAGTCGACATTTTTCAACTCCCTCTCCCCTTCTTCGAAACCTCATCAACCTTGGACCACTCGCGCTCGCGGACGAAAATTTCCTTAGTCCTCCACCTATCATATCTTAGAGGTCGAAATTATTCCAAGTCCCCCTCCTATCATAAGTAGCTCAAGAGTCGACATTTTTCCAACTCCCCCTCCCCGTGACGTCATCAACCTTGAACCGCTCGCGCTCACGGCCGGAAATTTCCCGAAAAGACCCCCCAACTAAAGGGATAGCGCGTTCCCCGCTAAGAAAGCTAATATATAAAAGAGACTAGACCTGAATAGACCCATCTAAACGTAGACCGCGTTTGATAGAAAAATAAAGGACGGAAATTTTCGAGAGAAGTTTCGTAAGTTCGTTTTTGTCCAATTTTTCGTCAGTTTCTTACACTTTTTTTCTTCCTCAAGACGAAACCCTAAAATCGCACACTTTCGGAGCGTCGTGCGTCCTTCCTACACGTCGGTGAAGTCTCTCCAAATTTATCGATCTCGAGCTAGGTATAATCCCAGTTATCCCGGTTACAAGTCTTTCCCAAATTTTTAAAATCCTCTCAATACGATCCAACCCAAACGTTGCACGCAGAGACAGAATGATCGATTATAAGGGACTCACTGAAATTTATTGTTTACAGACTCACATCGACGGCCCATATACAGGACTTTTTTCCGAGGAAGTTGACTCGAGACGTGATTCACGCAAAAAACGATGCAATTATCATATTATAGGAGGAAGATTCCGAATGAAAAGAATCCTCGAAACAACTGGTTACAATGATTACGAAGCAGGGAGAATATCGACAAGGAGAATATCCTTTTCTCAGGTCAATACGGCTTCCGTAGAGGACGCAACTTCCTCCAATCAATATCTGACTTGAGCTGACAAATTAAGGAAGCCTTCTGCGCAAACTCAAATTTATATTCCGTGTTTGATGATGTCACGACGTCTCCAAATTTCATGACTTTGGCTGTTGAGGGAATTGGTTCCCAATGATTAGAGTTGTGATTAAAGTGCAGTAAAAATTGGTCAAACGTGCAAAAAACACTAAAAAATAAAAAAATACAATAAAAACGTGCAACACAAATCAAGAACGTGCAATAAAAATCTAAAAACGTTCAGTATACCATGATCAAAAAAGATACATTAATTACCAAAATTGACTGGAAAGCGACCAGAATTGACCACAAAACAATAAACACGACATATATAACAGCCAAAACACGATCAAAATAGACAATGAGCGACCAAAATCGGACAAAAAATGATAGAAAAGACAAAAATTCGCTAAAATTAAGAGAAATCAACATTTAAATGACTTCAATTGACCAAATTATCGAAAAACTTTGAAAACTGCGCACAATGGAATGAGAAATGACCACACATGATCAAAAAATCATCAATACCAACTTAAAACAATCAGGAAATGACCTATATTGATCAAAAAATGACGGACAATAACCAAAGACGGCCAAAACACAACAAAAATTGATCAAAAAGTTCATAATGGACCAAAAAACGACCAAAATTGACCATACGGGTAATTGACCCAAAACGAGAAACAACAACCAAAATCTAGCAATTAAAAATGAACCATAAATGGCTGAAATTGAACATAAAATAACCAAAAATGACCAATGACCATAAGTGAAACAAAACAACCAAAGAAGGACCTAATTTGACCCAAAGAACGACCGGACACGGCAGAGAAAGCTGAAAATTGACCAAATATACGGTCAAGAAATCCTTTGGAGACATAAAATCTGTCCATAAACTCAAAACAAACAAAAACGTGCAATATCAGATTCCCTAGGGAGCCTTTTATATGCATCAATCGTCCAGATTCTTAAGTAAATTTGTCCACCACTCACGAAAAAAAAAAAAAAGCATTATAATTGAAATTTCAACTCTACCGACGACGTTAGTGCGGACTATTTGGCGCCAAAAATGCACAAAAATAAAAATTGAATAGGAACCTTGAAGGGTAACTGTTTGAATGGTCATTAATGTTAAGATAGATTCGAACTTCCTCACCTAGATCCCTCATTTCTCCCTCGATCGGATTATTTCGAGAATTGTAAGTAGCAGTAAACTTTGGTTCTGTATCATATTTTTCTGTAAAAATTTGATGCACAAGTTGGAGCTCAACTATTAGGCGGCAACAGATCAAACGGATTTCCCGAGTTTGCTGCGGAGACTGTCATAAGTTGAGTTGGGGGATTTCCGTGCAATGAAAATTCATCAAACATGCAGTTAAAACACTAAAAAATGCAATAAAAACGTACAACTAAAATTAAGAACATGCGATAATAATATAAAAACTAGGAAGCAGTATACTATGACCGAAAAAGGGTAATTTCTACATTACCAAAATCCGCCAAAAAGCGACCAAAATTGACCACCATGGCAGAAAACTACCAAAACACGATCGCGGCCGAAGTCGGACTAAAACTGACAGGAAATTACCAAAATCGAGAGAAAACAACCTCTAAATGACCTGAATTAAGAGATATTATCCTGAAACTTTGAAAACTGAGCAAAATGGAATGAAAAACGACCACAAATGATCAGAAAATTATCAAAACCAACAAAAAACAACCAGGAAACGACCATGACCATAACGACCCAGAACAATGACCAAAATCGATCAGAACTCACTTCTCTACTTCCCTTAAATTCCTTAAACTATCTGATTTTCACTTATCTTTACTTCCTATCCAAGACCCACACTGTTTCGATTCTGCATCGTCCAATGAATCCTCATTCTTATACGCACTCATCAAGTTCTTCCTCATCTTCCATCACTTCTATACAGTTACTAATCTTTTTCCATGACGTAGTGGATCTTACGGCAAAGCAATCACTGCGTCCACCCTCCATAACTTTTTGTTATTTTGAATTTGACATATGCTAATTCAGTGTTACAAAGCACCTATCTTCCTCAAAATCGAATAGCACAATCTCTACCATCATTATTTATAGGGTAATAATGAGATAAATTCCGAATCCCGATCAATCATAACTCACGTCTGCAACGCATAAGCGTGCAGTACTTCAGACAAATTCTCACTCAAATTTTTGGTTCCGACAGAGTGTTCCGGAAACGACTTGCGCGCGCTAAGAACAATTGAAACAAAAATAACGCGCAAAAATAGTCTATCTCTGGAATTCGAAGCGTCATAAACTCGTCAAATTTCAAGGGAACATAAAACTCGGTAAAATTTCATTCTCAATACTTCGTGTTCAATGTAGCAACGTGGAAGGCGTTGAAATTACACACGTACGTAGCTACATTAATAAAAAATTATTGGAGTAGTTCTCATATTTTTGTCTTTTTTTTTTTTTTTTTTTTTGAACGGAAATTAATTCGGAAAATGTTGTCAGAAAAATTTACAACGTAATTTCGAGTAATCTGATATCGATTACAAAATTGATGTCAGACGTTAATGTTGAGCAAACACTAGCAAAGACAAATTTTAAATCATTTTGCAATAAATTGCATATAATTTCGCAACGTATTTCATTTGCCCAACATTCGTACAAATCAATGATGCAAAGGATCAATACGGCCAACTTTTGGCTCATATTTTGCTTTGGTAAATATTTTCGAGAGATGGTTATAAATGATTTGTTATTAGCTGTAACGCAATTCACAGGAGAGAATACGCAACATAATCTTATCTCGTGTTATATTGAACTGAACTGGTTTTTACATACACCACCGCTACAGATTGTAGAATCCGTGGAAAATATTGAAGAATTTTCTGACCCTCCGCTCCACTGGAGCCGTGAATAGAATCTTAGGATCTCGAAAGTAAGACGTCATGAACGTTTGACATTCTTGTTGTTTCTTACACAAAATCTCGCCCCTAATTTGGGGAAATATGTGACAAGTTCTTTGAACCCCGCACTCCTTCAAGAGTCCTTTAGTGTTTCTTAATAATCCAACAGGGCTCTAGAGTTCTTGGAAATAGAAATTTAATGTCATTTGATGATTTCGATGGTTTTCGGGTCACATCTACCATTCTGACAAAATACTCAAAAAATTCTCCGAGCTTCCACACCGGGGTAGAGGATGAAGAAGAAAATTGCCGAGCTAACCCGGGAGAAAAAGCGGAACGTCTTATAGATGTGTAACTCTTTTTATTTAAAACACTTCCAAAAATATGCAACTAAGATGAATCTGAGACCCGAGACTGGGCAGACCAAGTCAATTTACCTTAGGTAGGCCCAAGTCACGACTCATTCCAGGTAAATTCGAGGTAAGACTTATTTTGGCTAGACCCGAGTCGAGACTCATCTTGTAAAATCCTGAGTTAAGACTATCAAAAACCCCGGCTTAGATAACATCCACGCCGCCATGCTCAAGAGCCTTCACTCAAACTCACTTACCTACCTCCTCGCCTTGTTTAACTCTATCCTCTCTCAAAATATATACCCCCTCTCATGGGAAACAGTCACCATCCTCCCCATATTGAAACCCAATTCAAATCCCCTGCTTCCTACCTCATACCGCCCTATCGCCCTATCCAGTGTACTTGGTAAACTATTCCAAAAAATCCTCAACAAAAGACTCCTCTGGTTCTTAGAATCAAACAATCTTCTTTCCCCTTTCCAATATGGCTTCAGAAAAGGACGCAGCACTACTCAGGCCCTTTCGACCTCCAATCCGAAATAAACGAATCTTCACTTACTAAATCATCACTGTATTCTATATTTTTCGACCTCCAATAAGCCTTTCCTCGAGTATGGAGACACTACATCACTAAAAAACTTCATGAATATGGTCTTCGAGGTAACCTCCCTTCCATCTTACAAAGTTTTCTCAAGAATAGAACTTTACTAGTAAGAATCCAAAATATCAATTCCTCCCCCCTTCCAGTCGAAAACGGTGTCCCTCACGGGGAAATTTTCAATGTCCCCCCCTTCTTAATAGCTATCAACGATATCACTAAAAATGCGTTCACGTCCCTCTCACTCAACGTCTCTTCGCAGACGATTATAACATTTTCATCCGCTCAACTAATCCCCTTAGAGCCCACAGACTTGTCCAAGAGACTCTTGATGCCATTACTACATGAACAACCACAAATCGATTGTAATTACGTATACATCGAGCCCATAACCCTCAGAGTTGTTTTATGGCTCGTTAAATAAAATAAATAAATAAATAAATAAAAATAATAAAAATAAATCTGAGTCATCAACGATGTCACCAATAACAAATCCTCCCTATACTCTATTTTCGTTGATCTCCAAGAGGCCTTTCCCCGGGTATGGAGACACCTCATCTCTTCCGAACTTTACGAAATTGGTCTCCGAGGCCACCTCCCTAACATCCTACAAACTTTCCTCAACGACAGAACCCTTCTAGTAAGAATCAATAACATAACCTCCCCTCCCCTTTCGGTCCAAAATAGAGTCCCTCAAGGAGAAGTCTTCAGTGTCTTACTTTTTCTAATAGCAATAAATGATATCACCAAATGTGTAACCCCCCCCCTCACCCAGCGTCTTTTCGCTGATGACTATAACATGACTATCCGTTCAGCAAATCCGCAAAGAGCTCACAGACTCCTACAGGATACCCTTAACTCAATCACTACATGGACATCAAAAAGAGGATTCAGATTTTCTTCCTCGAAAACCTACTCAGTTATTTTCAAAAAAAGAAATCCTATCCCCTCCTTACCTCCTCTAATTCTACAAAACTTCCAAATCCCATCTCGTAACTAAGGCAAACTTCTCGGCTTACATTTTGACCAAAAACTTACCTGGGCCCCCACCCCTCAAAGCCAAATGCACACGCGCTCTAAACATAATAAAATACATATCTCATCCATTTAAAAGCTGTAACAGAAAGTTACTCCTTCTTCTATACAAAAGTCTTATTCGCTCAAAATTAGATTATGGTTCCCCGATCTACAACACAGCGAAAAAACCGTCCTTGCCTTACTCGACCCCATCCAGACATCTTCTCTCAGGATTGCCCTGGAGCTTATCGCACCAGCCCCAAACTTAGCCTATATGCAGAAGTCCCAGATCCTCCCCTTCACTTTCGAAGGCTCATCCTAACCTCCAACTTTTTATCCTCTGCAGCACAATTCCCACAACTTCCAATCTTCAACCGAATCTTTCACCACAATCACAACCAATCCTCCACCAAACATATTCGCCTTCAATTCAATCACCTGATCAACAAACCGTTCATAGCACATCCCCTAGAACCCATGTACACAACCTTCCCCCCTTGGACCTTCCCTCAACCTAAAATACGCCTAGATCTCACAGAAATCCCAAAATCGGACAAACCTGGTTTTACCCAACATATCAACAAACTACTTCAAGAATACCCTGACCTTTCACTTTGCCTCACCGATGGGTCGAAAACATCTACTAAAGCAGCTTACGCATACTCCATCGACGGGGAAATATCTTCTCATCGCATCCGAAATATAGCCTCTATTTTTACAGCCGAACTGATGGCCATTTTTTCCTGCCTTTCCCACCTCTCTCAACTACCCCCAAACGGTAAATTCATTATTCTCACTGACTCACTTTCTTCACTCCATTCCCTTACAGACGCATACAACTCTAACCCTATAATCCAACGCATCTTTCTCACACTACACACTTTGGAAACAATCAACACTCAAATTATCTTCATATGGATCCCTGGACACACCAATTTCCCCGACCACGACGCAGTTGCTCAAACCGCTAAACAAGCTACCTCCTTCAGTCAAATAACTGATAATTCACCCCTACCAACCCTAGATTACAAAAATTACTATCGTTCTCTCATCACACAATCATGGAACACTCTTTGGGAAAATCAAACAAATAATAAACTTCTCAGTATCAAAAAAACCCCGGTTCCTTGGGTATCCTCCATTCAAAACACAAGAAGAGAAGAAGTAATTCTCTCTCGTCTCAGAATTGGTCACACAAAAATTACTCACACCCACCTCATCAGTCCATACATCCTAACCCCTCCCTCATGTCCCCACTGTCAAAAAGACAAATCAACAGTGGAACACTTTTTTTCATGCCCCAGACTTTTACCCCTTCGCTCTTCTTCGGATACCCCCTCTTCACTCACCCAAGCACTCAAAAACAACCAGGACATCATTTCGAATACCCTACATTACCTAAGACAAACTGACTTTTACGCTCACATCTGAACAAATACATCGACTATACCTCTACAACCTTCTACATACACACATTGTAAACTTTTACACACCATTACCTGAAGCAGTTACACTCAACATTATATTCCATCCTCTTATCCTTCCTCACTTTTCCTTACTCTACCAACTTCCTTAAAACCTCCCTTTCTTATGTGTTATTTATAATATTACTTTCATAACTTTTGTAACGCCGAGCCAATAGCCCTCGTGCAGCTCTAGTGCTCGTAAAAATAAAAAAATAAAAATAAAAAATAAAAAATAAAAAAGACATACCTCGGGTAGACCCAAGTCAAGACTTATTTCGGGTACATCCTAGGTAAGACTTATCTCGAGTACAGGTAGATGCAAGTTAAATTTATTTCGGGTAGACTCAACTCAAGATTTCTGAGTCATGAGTCATCTTGAGGGGCCCCGAGTCCAGACTTGTCAACGACAGATCTGATTGAAGACTGAGATGGTACAAGCCTAAGTTAGGACTTATCTTGAACAGATTCAAGTTAAGACTTATTGAAGGTAAATTTGAATAAGATTTATCGAGGGTAGATCCGAGTCAACACTTATTTGGGACAGACCCGAGTAAAACCATCAAAGATACAAATAGATAGGAGTTAAGACTTATCTCGGTTAGACCCTAAGTGAGATTTATCTCTGTTACGAGATTTGAGTCAAGTTTATCCTGGGTCGATCCAAGTCAAGACTTCTGAGTTGAGAGTTATCTCGGGTCAACATTTTGAACATACCCGAGTTAAGACCTATTAAAGGTAGATTTGAGTAACAAAATCCATACCTTTAGGCTGATTCTGTTGGACGTTTCTTCTACGAAGTGCCTCTTCGTTTACTCGTCTAAAAAATGTGAGTATTTTCCTAACTTTTGTACGGCAGGTCGCGCAAGAGTACGATTAAACCCCAGCTAGTCTCGTCGATGACGTCAGTCGGGTTGCTAACGAAATATTTCTAAACAAGTTTTCCGAAGAACGCGTCAGGCACAATGCGAACTTTTATCGAACAAAATTAAAAAAGCATACAAAAACAAAAAACACTCTTTAAAGATTTTACGTACGATACTAACTTGTACAATGACGTGCAAACTGAAGCATCACGCTAAGAGCAAGTGTCCCGAAGATATGACCGAGGTGTTAAAAAAACAAACGCATTTTTCCAAGTAAGCGTTAAATTGAATCACGTTTTCCACTGCGGTACCGGTATTTCTCTTTTACGATTCTCGACAATGATTATTTTAATAATTCTATAGATATCCGGCGAACGGAGTGTACACAAATTCTACGTGACAATGTACATACGCACTCTAGTACTCGCGTATTACTGGCAATGCGTACCTGAGTGCCTGATGAACTAACAGCTACTTGGACTCACCACGTACATACATAGTTGCAGTCTAAACTGCTTTTTCAAACAACCTGACAAGCCCCTACACAATCTTCATAAACTTCGTAGCATTCTCGAGAGCGACGAATATAATTTTTTTTTTTTTTTTTCCATATTACAGGTACGAAATTGAGAAATTATACGGCTACTATAAAAAAATCCTCTCGGCGGTCGACTTTGAAATGCATTCTGGAACTCTGAGCGGCGCTTCGATTCAGGTATAGCTTCAAATTTTTCTTGATACCTATATCGTTTGGAAAAGTACGGAATCTATCGGCGAATAAACAGGTAAATTGCGAACGTTTTTCAGACTAATAAAAGAGAGGGCATCGACCGAATAATGTTTAGAGAGATATTACATAACACATTTCATATACTCAGCGAAGATGTTATCATGGATAGAATATTCAACGCGTTCGATAAACGGAGCGATGGGATTATTCAGGGAGACGAGTGGATTACAGGATTATCTGTTTTCCTTCGTGGAACTCTCGAAGAACAAATCACATTCTCATTCTTCGTATACGATCTCAACTCAGATGGGATCATAAGTAAAGAGGAAATTCACGCTCTATTAAGGTGACAATGACATACAAGTTTCATTAGCTTAATCGAGAATTAGAGAGAGAACCTGTGTCATGGATAAAAATTAAGAGGGTAGCAGGTACAATATCGATACCTAAACAGAATGAGAAAATGATGACAGGCAAAAAGCGTAAAATTTGCTAGTCCTACACGTTAAAACTTACTGAATATTCAACAATATTTTTGATGTCCTTTACGGGTACTTGTCATCATAAGTATTTTTTAGGAAAGAACTAGTCCTCCCCAGAAAAATTAGGATTGGAAGTGGAAATGGAAATGGAAATGATTGCCGGTAAAGTAGTTCAGTCAATAAAGATGAAAGAATGACATTTATAGACCATAACGGAAGGGTTTTTTTTTGTAATGTGCTCAGGATAATCCCCTGATTAGAATACCGATGAGTCCTACGCACTCTGCCTGCCGCAAAGTCCCCCCGCGGCACCCTTTATCCCCAAAATTCAGTTTTTCGCAATTTTCTCGAAAACTAAGCATTTTAGAGAAAAAAGTTTGAAACAAAAGTGGTTCCTCGTAAAATTTCCTATAAGATTCACCATTCATTTGTTACCTTACGTTCATTGGGTGGTCTGAAAATTGCCATTCAAGTACCTCATTTTGTTCTTACAAGCCATTTTTTGCGTTATACCGGATTATAGTGACCGTTTTGGTTCAATTTTTGCATTTTTTGTAATTTTTCTAAGAATTAAGAAAATAATTTCACTGAAGAAAACTTCCTCAGTTACTCGTAGTTCTAACTTGAGATAATTTTTTACATCTATCGGTTGGTTAAAAAATGGTGAATTTTTTGTACACGAAAGCTATTTGTAGCATTTCAAAAAATCATATTCTTGGTTCAAGAAGTTCCTATGTACAAATAACCAAAAATAGTTACACACATCATTTAGTGCATGGGCTATATGAAAATGCGGCACCATTCGGGGGGACAAAGCGATACTTCGGGATATGTTAGTAGGGGTGATACTTGATATAAAAAAGGTGATAGACATCTGAGAAGAGCAGCTTTTTAAAATGGCGGTCGGTCTTGTGGTAAAAGGCGAGTAACTCATATTGTATGGGTCCAATTTTTTACTATTCTTTTTCAATAAGAGAAAATACTACCAAACTTCACATCTATTTTTCATGCGGAACAGATGGCGATATTCCAAGCCCTTTCCTACACAAAGCAAAACTCCCAAACTGGACAGTTTCTCATAATATCTGACTCTCTTTCCGCTCTCCAATCGATTTCTTCCATCTCTTCACGCGTTAATTCATCCTTAGCTTTATCAATCATCTACTTGATCAATTCTCTCAACCCCATTCAAATTAATTTTCTCTGAATCCCCAGTCATGCAGGAATATTCAACAACGAAATTGTAGATGTTTTAGCTAAATCAGCCCGCTCATCATCAGTCTCATCAAATCTGCTCCCTATGTCAGAACTATTTTCTCTTATTCGATGCTCCACGCGAGATGACTGGGCAATATCCTACTCGAAATCCGCTAACAATCTGAAATCTTATTATTTCCTCGTTCAACCTCTACTTCCGGCATTCACTTGGTATAAACTTTTTAACGATATTCCCCGCTCCCTTATAGTTAAACTCAGCCGTCTTCTTTTTAGACACAATCGTCTCCCCGCTCACTTGAAACGTTAAATCTTTCCGAATCTGATATATGCCCCCTCCATCCAGACAATCCTTCTAAAGGCAACATGCCCAGAAATATCCAACATCAGACAAATACTATACTCAGAAGCCATCAATCTACAATTCGCTACCCCACTCAGAGCCACCGACCTCCTATCATCAGAAAACCCTTCAATTTTCTCACACATTTTCAAATTTATCTCTGACCTACCTCCTTCCATCAACATTTAAATTCAATTCATTTTTTCCGTTTTTCCTTCAAGGTAAGGCCCAGTAGCCATCCTCTTTCCAACCCCCTTTTTTTTTTTTTTATGATTTACTTTCTTTAAATTCTAAAGAGCGATTAAATCAATCTTTTTTAATACAAGAAATCAAACTCGGCTCCAGTCCTTACAACGGATTGCTATGTCGGAGTACTATTATTTTTAGTTGTTTTTTTTTTTGTTTTTTACATTTATGCATGTGTGTAATTTTTTTCCCCTATTCTTGTTTTTTTGTTTTGTTTTGTTTTTTTGTTTTTTTTTTTGTGTTTTTCTTTTATAATTTTTCTCTATGGTTGGATGTAATAAAAAGAAAAAAAAAAAAAAAAAGGCCCCGAATCACACACCCAACTTTCCGTCCCTCACATCCTATAATCAATAAATTTTTTGTGGCACGTTTTAGCTCCCTAAAATCAATGTTTTGCAAATATCTTGAAAAATTGGGCATCAATCATAAAAAGTTTCAGATGAAAAATGTTCTCCGTGAAATTTGTCATAGAAAATACCATTCAAACTTTGCTATGCGTCCAATTATCAGCTTAAAAAGTTCGTCAAAAGTTAGGAACTTTGAGAGAAAGTCAATTTTTCAGCAATAAATATCTAGAAAATCAAACACGAATAAGATAAAATTTCAAACAAAAACTATTTATTGAAAAATTTTAACTGCAAAATAGATTGCCTACTCTTTCTTCCAAAGTTTGTCGAAAGTTCTGAGTTTTTGGAAGAAAATCGATTGTTTCCAAATATTACAAAAGTTTCCAAAAATGGTGAGCTTCTAGAAAAAATCGATTCACAGTAAATATTTTGGAGAATTGAGTTTCAATAAGAAAAACTTTCAAACAAAAAATGTTCGTTTTGAAATTGTCTGTAAAGTAGACAGTAGAACTTCCTTTTGAAAATTGTCGGGAGTTCTGAGCGTTTAGAAAAAGAGTGATTGTTGCTCTAGTTTGGAGGATATTTGGAAACAATCACTTTCCTTCCAAACGTTCAGAACTTCCGACAATTTTCAAAAGGAAGTTCAAGTAGTCTATTTTACAGACAATTTCAAAAAGAACACCACTTATTCCACTAACAATGCTGAACCACATATTCCATAAGCAATGTTGTACCACTTATTCCATAGGCAATGTTGAACCACATATTCCACAAGCAATACTGAACCATATATTTGGTGAACCACAAATTCCATTAGCAATGCTGAATTATATAATCAGTGGACCACATATTCCATAAACAATGTTGAACCACATATTCCACAACCATATATTTGGTAACCCACATATTCCATTAGCAATGCAAAACCACATATTCCATAAGCAATGCAAAACCACATATTCCATAAGCAATGCTAAACCATATATTCTGTTGGTAAAGCTGAACCAAATATTCCATAAACAAGGTTGAACCACATATTCCACAAGCAATGCTCAACCATATATTTGGTGAACCACATATTCCATTAGCAATGCTGAACCACTTATTCCATAGGCAATGTTGAGCCACATGTTCCATAAACAATGTTGAACCCCTTATTCCATAGGCAATGATGAACCACATATTTCATAAACAATGTTGAACCTCTTATTCCATAGGCATTGCTGAACGAAATATTCCATAAACAATGTTGAACCACTTATTCCATAAGCAATGTTGAACCACTTATTCCATAGGCAATGTTGAACCACATATTCCGCAAGCAATACTGAACCATATATTTGGTAAACCACATATTCCATTAGCAATGCTGAACCACATATTCCATAAGCAATGCTAAACCATATATTCTGTTAGTAATGCTGAACCAGATATTCCATAAACAATGTTCAACCAATTATTTCATAGGCAATGTTGAATCACATATTCCATAAACAATGTTGAACCACTTATTCCATAGGCAATGTTGAATCACATATTCCACAAGCAATACTAAACCATATATTTGGTGAACCACAAATTCCTTTAGCAATGCTGAACCATATAATCAGTGAACCACAGTCATATTTGATTAGCAATACTGAACCACATATTCCATAAGCAATCCTAAATCATATATTCTGTTAGTAATGCTGAACCACACATTCCATAAGCAATGCTAAACCATATATTCTGTTAGTAAAGCTGAACCAAATATTCCATAAACAACGTGGAACCACTTATTCCATAGGCAATGCTGAACAAAATATTCCATAAACAATGTTGAACCACATATTCTGTTAGTAATGCTGAACCACATATTCCATAAGCAATGTCAACCACTTATTCCATAGGCAATGTTGAACCACATATTCCACAAGCAATGCTGAACCATATATTCCATAAGCAATGCTGTTGGCCGTAAAACGCTAAAGTCTCTCACCTATCATATAATTATAGCTTGAGGGCGATGCCTGTGAAGTCACAGCTTGATGACGTCATAAGTCAGTCTTGTGACATCACAACCTGATGAAGTGATAGGTCAGCCTCGTGATGTCACAATCTACATTTTCCAGCTCCCATGTGTCCCATAAAACAGGTTCCCTGCTACCCCTTGCTGTGCGCCGTCAACACCATACATGCAAAAATTGCTGAAATTGCCAAAAAAGCCAATTTTATCAGGAGGCATTTTAATTGTTCTGTAAACAAAAGAATTGTATTCTTTCATTAAATAAGGAAGAAATCAGCCAAGAATTTGCAATACATTTCATTTTTCAGAGTCCTCCTGAATCTTTCAGGAATAGTGTTTGAAAATTCACTACCAAGAAACTGGCACATGAAACAAACTTTATACATCTAGTTCCAGGCTCAGTGCGGCTGTTGCTTTCTTGGGAGATGGAATATGAATCAATTGCAAAAAAATATGGGATGAGAAGATTTCATTTGCAAGTGCACCATTGGCTAAGAGAGAGACTAGAAGAAAGCTTATGGGAGGTCCATTGTAAAATTTATAAAGCTTGTTTTTGACTGGAAACTCGATTCATAAAGGATTATTTGGAGAAGACATCGTATCATCTACTGTCCTTTCAACAAAATTTGCAGTTTCAAGGAGAGCAAGGGCTATTTGCAAAAGTGCAGGGAAAACTTTTAACTGACTTACCTCGGGGACTCTGAGAAATTTTGACCATGAGAGATAGAGGGGACTAAAATTCGGCTTCACCGTCTTTCTACCAATTGAGGGTCCACGTGAATGTAAGGGTTATTCAAAAGAGGGAACAAGGACTCTCTGACTCACCTTCGGCACAAATACTAGAGAGAACATTCCAATCATTATGCTGTATACATGAACGGAGAAGAAGTTAACTGGAAGAAGAACGTCCGCTGTCCATCATCCTTCTGGCGCATTGTAGTTCCAAGAGTGGAGGTTCTATTTCGCAAAATGACACCCACAAAAATGCCCGGTAACCTAACTTCGAGACCTGAGAAAAATTGAAAAACCTTGAAAACTGTATAAAAATGGTTGTGTTCTGGATCACATCATGATTTGATCGCGAGAGGAAAAAAATTTAAAAATCAAGAAACTTGGTCATATTGTAGTATTATTAAATTTTCTGGCATAGCCAAATAAATGAAAATCATGTTCCATGTCTTTTATATTTTATCAGTCATCATGAAATATTTCAGTCTAGGCTTCTACTAGGTCAAGTGTTCGTAAGATATTATTCGTTTACCCCTTTACCTATCTTGGCGTCGTATAAGTCTTGTATGAGAAATATTTTGAGGTAATTGTGGGTGTTCTATATTTTGAGGTATCAACTTTCGGTGGGGCGAACGAGCGATCTCGCTGTTGTATTGGAATGGTATGAGAAAATTCAAGTCTTTTTTGAGAAATATGAGGTAGCGCGAACTCGCTCCGCTCTTTCGCCCCCTGTCTCGCTGTTGTATTGGAATGGTATGAGACAATTCGAGTCTAGGGGACTTGGAAAAATTTCGACTATCCAGCCATAAATGATAGGAAGAGGGACTTAAAAAACTTTACCTATCTTGGCGTCGTATAAGTCTTCTATGAGAAATATGAAATAGCGCGAACTCGCTGTTGTATTGGAATGGTATGTGACAATTCAAGTCTAGGGGACTTGGAAAAATTTCGACTGTCCAGCCTTTATTTATTTAATTGTTTAATTATTCAATTATTTAAATATTTAATTATTTAATATTATTTATTTATTTATTTATTTACTTATTTATTATTAATTCTTGTACTAGGTCAAGTGTTCGTGAGATATTATTCGTTTACCCCTTTACCTATCTTGGCGTCGTATAAGTCTTGTATGAGAAATATTGTGAGGTAATTGTGGGTGTTCTATATTTTGAGGTATCAACTTTCGGTGGGGCGAACGAGCGATCTCGCTGTTGTATTGGAATGGTATGAGAAAATTCAAGTCTTTTTTGAGAAATATGAGGTAGCGCGAACTCGCTCCGCTCGTTCGCCCCCTGTCTCGCTGTTGTATTGGAATGGTATGAGACAATTCAAGTCTAGGGGACTTGGAAAAATTTCGACTATTCAGCCTTTATTTATTTAATTATTTAATTATTTAATTATTCAATTATTTAATTATTTAATTATTTAATTATATTAATTATTTAATTATTTATTTATTTAATTATTTATTTGATTATTTAATTATATTAATTATTTAATTATTTAATTATTAATTGATTAATTAATTATTTATTATTATTACCCGGGGTGTACTCGCGAATTTCTGAATGATCCAAGGGGTAGAGATTTTCTAATTATTGATTATATTAATTATTTATTTATTTATTTATTTATTTAATTATTTAATTTTTTATTTATTTAATTTTTAATTAATTAATTAATTAATTAATTAATTATTTATTTATTATTATTACGCGGGTGTACTCGCGAATTTCTGAATCACCCACGGGGTAGAGATTTTCTAATTATTAATTATATTAATTATTTAATCATTTATTTATTTAATTATTTAATTATTTATTTATTTAATTATTTAATTAAATAATTATTTAATTATTTAATTTTTAATTAATTAATTAATTAATTATTTATTATTATTACGCGGGTGTACTCGCGAATTTCTGAATCACCCACGGGGTAGAGATTTTCTAATTATTAATTATATTAATTATTTAATTATTTATTTATTTATTTATTTATTTAATTATTTATTTATTTATTTAATTATTCATTTATTTATTTATTTATTATTAATTATTATTATTACGCGGGGTGTACTCGCGAGTTTCAAAATCGGGGTCTGGCGAGAGAAAAGACATGGAACATGTCAAAATCTCTACTGGAAACGGACTTCTTAAAAATTTCTTCTATTGATCTGCACATGAGCGGTGGGCGAGTTGAGCTATATGTGAGGAGAAGAACATGAAATTTTGACCATTGCACCGTGTATGAGGAAGGACGGGTCAATTTGAAAAAGTTCCGAGTATCCAGCTATATATGAGGGGAGACTGGGAGAACTCTTACTCAATACATCACAATATTGATACACTCCATGGTCATGGATCGGTATATAACGGAAAAACTCATGACTTTTTTACTTTCTCAAACATTCATTTTTCGATGAAATTCAACCTCAGAATAGGTGGCCGTTCTCTCAACTTCTTAGATTGTATATTCTAATACACAAATATGTCTTCAAAATTTCCCGGCAGTGGCAACTTTTCTCGTCCCTTCCCACATATGCGGCTAGGTACATCGCTTAACCTTCCTCCTCTTTCTATAGGAACAAAGAAAAACGAAAAGAGAAAATTTTCAATTCCTCGTGCCACGGAGTCTACAGACGCTATTTGTCTAACAGAAATGTTGATGCTCGTGATTTTCCGAATATACGAGTATATATTTTTGTTTGCACAGCAAGTTTGTACGAGGGTCTAATTCTTTTCCTATTCTTTGCCGCGCTTTCTCATTTTTCTCAACGTGCATTTAATTATCCCCTATCTCATAATATTGATGACAAAATTATTCACTTAGGAGCTGCCTTCTGAAACTACCGAATGATGAAGATCCAGAAGATAGTGTACGAGACTTGACAGAGATTGCGCTCAAAAAATTAGATACAGATCGTGACAATAAAGTGTCATTTCAGGATTTCTCCGATGCTGTGCAGAAGGATAACTTATTGTTGGAAGCACTAGGACAATGTTTACCTACTGACGATGTTCGAGAATTGTTTCTTTCGTCTTTAACAAAATTGTAACTCGTTATTATGTGCATAATGAGTACAAAATAGCACTAGGTACTGTTATTCTTAATTTTATTTTTTGCGAAGACGTTTTATAATATATAGCAATCATTTATTAGATAGTTACCGCAGATTATTTAATTCCAATTAGACGAGAAAATGATGTTCCGACTCGCATCATAATCACAAGATCATCATCTAAATGAAGGAAGAGAGAAGAAAAAAAAGAGAAATTTGTACTACAGCCTTCTCGCGGAAAAAAATATACACAGAAGGTAGAAGAGTGAAAATGATGCTGCGTACTAGAAGTACCTAATGAATTTAATTTAGTTTATTCAAGCGAATAAGTCCAGGTAGAGTCTTTGAATTAAAAAAAAAATAATGAATCGCAATGATAAATGAATGTTGGACAAGAATAGGTGAATGAACAGGAACAGAGCATTCACGTCTATGCGTGCATCTGGTAAACGGAAGTGTGATATTATATAGGCCTACCTAAGCCTGTGACATTCAAACGGGAGAAAATGAACTTACCTAAAAATCAAAGCAACGCAAATTGAAATTATCGTTCTTTTCAACTTCATGAAGAATAAAGCCTTTGGAAAAAAAGTGGAAAAGAAAAAGTAAGTCTACGTGTACTGAAAATTACATACCGTGTAAAGACACACAAGTGAATATTTACACGATAAAATTTTACACTCCTGTTTTACAACTGATCAAGCACAGACTTTTCTGTGAGCTTGGCAAAGAGCGTCACTCCCTTTTGAGTAATACATTACACTTTCACAAACATGCGTACATATCTCATCAATCATTTCAGAACATTTTTGCAAAATTATCTCGTACGATGAGACTTGTCCTGAATACTTTGTGCGTTTCTTTATCTCATCTTCTACTTGGATGCAGCATAGCTCACAAACTTGGTCCCATAAAAACTGTGAAATATATATCCTTTAGTAGTGGTAAGTATAAGCACTTGATTTTTGAAGATTTTTGAGCGAACGAGAAATGGGCCTTGGAAGAGGTCTGCTTAATGGCTGTCCTTGTGTTCCTTCTGAGCCCAAAAATTGATGAAAATTGAAACCAAAATGACATTTTTTTCTCCCTTATCAAGTTATAGCGTCAATCAATCTTTTCAGTCAGATGCATCCTAACGAACGCCGAAACTTGTGTGTCGCTGCAAAAGAAAACGCGTTGAATACTGGCCGACCCCTGAAAAGTAGTATTAATGTCGCGGAGGGGGTGTACCAAACCAAAATTGAAAATCTTGACTCCTCGTGGGATGAAGCACGCATTTGTCTGAAATGCAATACCATACCGTTCTTAGTTCTATGTCCCGATGGAGGGTCTGACGACAAACTGGATGTTAGAGTCCAACAGAGTATCTTTCTAGATTCTTCTTACATATTCAAGGAGAACATCGTCAAATCCGTGGAACTAGTTAAGGGTGAGTACAGGCGACTGATACATTTTTCTACTTTAGTCGATGCCGTCAAAAACTGAATTGTTTTGGCGTCGGTTACAGACGACGATCTCAAACGAAAAGAAGTGACTGACGAAAATCATACCATGTTAAACCTTACCGAATTTGAACGATGGGACATGTGCATTGCTGCAAAGATTCGCATTCCAATCGACGTAAGTTTCATACCAGGCGATGATTGGTCTCATATTGATATACGAATGTATGCTGTCGCTTTGGACGAAAGAATATCAGAAAATATTGAGGCGTTTTCGTGCAACTCCTCACCTGAAATGTATATACGCACTCTTCAAGGGTATGAATATTCGAGAGAACGGAACGCACCGTTCTATACAGTGACTGTATTATTTGATGCACGAGAACTCGGGAAGATTCCTGTACTTGAATAAAAATAGCTTCATTTAACTTATTAATGAGGTACCAATTCAGTCTAGAAAACTGCTCTCTTGTTACATATGAAGGGTTTTTAAAACAAAGTACATGATATTGCCTAGACTTTATATTAAAATAATAGATTTTCAAAGAACAACTTTCAGGAAAACACAATCAATTGGAAGAGAGAGGAAGGTCGAGTCAATAAGGAGCAGATGTCAATTCACAACCCATTTATCATTGATTAAGACCTAAGTAAAAAGAAAATAAAACATGATTGTCAGACTTCACTCAACTTAGGTAGTGAAATTTACCTAACACCAACGTTCTCTTGACCTTCTTCAATCGGAATTTTTTTACAGATTCTGAAAGAATTATCAATGACTAGAACATTAACCTTGGAAAAAAAAAAAAATCATTGAAAGAATTAAAAATAATAATTGAATGATTAAAAATTAAAAAAAACGAGAAATACCTAATAAACATCAAAAACGGAAGATAATTACGAGTAGATTAAACATTTTTTGTGCTTAGTTGTGAGGACTAGTCACTATCATTAATTCATTTTAATAAAATCAAAATGCATTATTATTATGATATAGCTATCAGGACAAAGGTTGGGAGATTGAAGATCTTTGATAATAATATTCAAAATGAGATTAATAAGAAAGCTGATGGGCTACCAACTCAGAACAGAACACAGAATTATAAAAAGTGAGCGTCAAAAAACAAAAGAATAATATAAGTTAGTTTCATCACCCCTTCAACCAAGTATTGACAAAAAATATCAAGATACACCAGGCTACAGTCTATTTCTCTCCTAGAGTTTTTGAGAGTTTGGTACCTATAATTGTTCGATAAATATTATTGTACGACCAGCGTTATTCATTCTTCTTTCAATTATGGTTAAGAAATGATGAATCTTTAAATGCTCCTCACTTCAAAAAGGTAAAATCGGAATTCAAGTTTTTGATAAAAAACAAGAAGAAAAAAAAAAACAAAAACAAAAACAATAATACTCAATTTGGGGCCACCCACGAGAAGCATTACGACCGGCAACGGGGACAGGACGATTTTTCCATTAAAATGTTCAGTAAACATTGAGTAATTTCAATATTCTTCTGAGATTTTCCTCTCGTGAACTTCAATTTCGAAAATCAAAAAAATAAGAACTTAGAAACAAAGCAATTTAGGAGAAAAAATAAAGAGAACAAAATCAGAATTCAGAAGAGCTAAAGTGTAAAATTTTCTGCATAATATAATTCTCTTGATTCAGATTAATTTAGGGAAACCTTCCTCCCTTCACCCACACTACCTATCAATTTTTCTGATTTTGTTGTGCTGCGCATTACTAGCACTGACTGTCCGCGTGTCCGGGCCTAATGCCATGCTTTTCAATGGCCTAGTATCGATGCGATACGAACGCTCCTACAAACAATCCTCCTGAAACATTAACGAACTACATGCATACAAAGTACGAATCGACTACTTTTTTCGGTTCAAGGAGTTTCAAATTTGTCGTTCTTATCAGTTTTGTTTCATTAGTCTTATCTTACCTTGGGAAATAAATCCTGTTTTTAAGGTTTTTATAGTGACACCTCATTTCGTACTTTTTTCGAATAAGTAAAGAGAAAATCAGAATTTTTCTCAACAGTATTATTGCATCAAGATTTCCAACATTTAATTCAAGGTGAACACTCGATTGAAATGGAAGTTCCAGAACGTATGTTCATTCAGTTATTCCTACAGCATTTCCCTTGCTCAACCATTTTCTCATAAAATCCCGTCATTTTAGATTGCCCAGGCGTAGAAAGTGTCGAAGCTGGAAAAGCAGACAATTGTCGAGGTTGTCCAAATCAACAAATATGCGCATCGGGAAACGCGACGAAAAATAATCAAAGTTTGAGCGATTTCATATTTCTCAAACACTCATTACCGGTGTATTTATGAATAACGTGTTCACAGATACAGAGCTTATCAGAGCGAAGTTATCGTCCATCAAGCATAAATTGTTGATTCTGTCAGGAAAAGGAGGAGTCGGCAAGAGTACTTTAACTTCTTTATTGGCTCGATATTTCGCCAATATTGATAAAGCCCAGAACGTTAGTTTTTTCTCTCATTTCACCTGAACCCAGTTTCTCGTAATTAATGCGTATTTTATTTTAGGTAGCTGTTTTGGATATAGATATTTGTGGTCCATCGATGCCGAGATTGATGGGTGTATTGGACGAAAAAGTAAGTCATTGATGATTATTCACAATTCTCCGTTCGACTAGTTACAATAACAATACTCGTTCTGTTATGCACTTTCAGATTCATCAAAGCGGTTCGGGTTGGTCGCCTGTGGTGAATTATTCAATCAACTAAAATACTCCTCATTTACGAGCTGAATAATGTACACGTCTTCTATGTTTTGCAGTTTGTCGACGATAACTTATTTGTAATGTCAATTGGATTTCTTCTCGAAAGCAGTGACGATGCAGTTATATGGAGAGGACCGAAGAAGAATGGTAATCGTTCACTTATTTCATGATATTGTATTGCCGAACAGTGTAACGAACTCAATTCTCTTCTCAGGAATGATACAACAATTCTTTACCGAAGTTGATTGGGGAGACTCGGTAGAATATTTAATTATCGATACGCCGCCGGGGACCTCGGACGAACATTTATCTGTCGCTCAATTCTTAAAAGAAATACCAAATGTCTCCGCCATCGTCGTGAGCACTCCTCAAGAAGTGTCTTTATTAGATGTACGCAAAGAAATTGATTTCGTGCGAAAAGTTAACATACCTATTTTGGGAATAATCGAAAATATGTCGCCTTTTGTGTGCCCTCATTGTAAGGTAAAGTACAAACTAATAATATTATATACTGAAGATAAGAAAATTAGCAATTTTATAACGAGTTGAAAACGCGATAGTTTCCCATTACATTGCACGGTAAAACATAAGAATCGTTAAACGTACTCCACAGCCCTATTTCGTATTTACTTTCACTTATTAGTGCTTCATTTTACAGACGCAGTCGGAAATATTTCCTGCTACTTCGGGTGGTACGAGGCAGATGGCTGCTGAACTAAACGTACCATTTCTAGGAAGTGTACCTTTGGACCCACTCGTTACGCGCTCCTGTGATGAAGGATTAAATCCTTTGGAAAATATTACGGGCTCCATTTTTCACGCCAATTTAACATCTATCGTTTCTAGTACGTCTTTTTTTCAGCGGCACGTTAAATAAAATCGGTCTGGATTTCTTGCCTTAATGACCGCCTCTTTTCTTTTTGGTTTCAGATATACTGAATCAGTTACCGTAGTTTAAACTAATTGAATAACGTTACCTACGATTCTCAAAAAGGAAATATTCCAGTCTTAAAGACCACGATGGATAAGGGCGCCAAGATTTTTTACGAGACAGAAGTTGATGTTGCTCTGGAACTTGAATCATCGTGATAATGCGCTAATTATGATGCTGAACTTGATTAATTCACGAACACATTTTATCATTGCCATATTCAATTTTTTTACGAAATAAATAATATCGTATCGATCGTTATCATCTTCTCGACTAAATTCTTCAAGAATTAGAAGTGACTATTAGATTAGCGTCAACAATTTCTTCATGAGAAACACATATTCAGTAGAGTTGAATGAAAGCTAACCCGTCTGTTATTCATTTCATACTAATCCTCTCTTCAAAATCACTTCAAGTTGTAATATGAGAGTTAAGGAAAATACAAATATTTTCCTCCTAGTATATCCTACTACGAACTAGATTACTATTCTTTTAAAATATAATTTAAAATAAACTTTCAGGAGTAGTCTTGAAAAACTAGATTTGATTTCTGAAGAGCTACTAAAATAGATATCCACTTCTTTTCTTACGTTCAACGAGGTATAATAGTTTATGGTGCGGTATGAACGATAGTTGAGAGCAGATTTCGTAACTCAAACAGTGAATATAGATAAATATAACATACATGCGAAGGTCTGAACAACAAAGTAAATTTTATTCAGTATATTTCTTTTTCGAGATTATTGGCCGACTTATCTTTGGTAGAGTCAGATGTGAAGGATGGTAACACTCACCTGTCCTCGTATGATAGCATAATTCCGAAATTTTCGGGATAGGCGGAGTTCCCATTTTATGATTAACGAATTCAACATGAGAATTTTCGGAATTCGGTGATTTGTACACGACGGTTACCAGATTCACGTAAGAGTAGAATGAGTACTGCATATTGAAACTAAACTAAAACTGTCAGTGATGAATGATAAATTTCACCGCAAAACAATTCTATCACTTTTTCGTTTCATTTTGAAAGGATAAGAAATTTGAACGAGTCATTAATTCTTCGTTACCGGTACTACTCTTGCATTGATAAGGGTAGCAGTGAAGCTACTGATAAGAGTATGGACACGAAGTACGAACTGTTAAGGGATGCAAAATGAAATTAAAATACAGATGGAAGGAGAGGACCGTTGACTGCCGTTGAACGTGAACGAAATCAGGATGAGGGTTGCTAGGTGCAAGTAATAATTATTACTTTGAAATAAATTAAGTCTTACACGAAGATAAATCCATCAACGATGAAGTTCTTGCCAATTTAAATTTAATTGTTTTTTGAGGAAAACTTTCAACAATGAAAGAGGCTGTGTATCAAATGAGTCAGGCTACTGATTTCAAAAATATAATGCGCTTTTTTTGTATTATTATCATCAGATTAATCCCTCTGAAGAATAAAAGAGAGTACACTACCTAAGTTAAATAAAGTCAAAAACCTCAATTAAAACTGAATACGAGTACCGGTATTTTTGTTTCTTCGTTATTATACTTAGGTACTTACAATAAAAGTACTCACCGGATCTTATTTGGTAAAACGGATTAAGTGAAAAAATTCAATACTTATACCTTCTCCAGGGCTACTCTAAGCTCCTTTAATTAGGTACCTATTGTGAAATAGTCTATATACATTTTACAGAACAGGATTTTAAGACGAGTGATGTTAGATGTTACCTATATCTATGAAAATTGGAGTTTGTTCGGTCCAATAATTCAGTTGAACTTGAGAAGAAGGAAATACTGAGCTCTGCATTAAATATATGTACCGGCTCTCAGAGAAGGAAAATATTTCCTGTATAATATTGTGGGTCACCATATGATTGTAAAGTCCTACAACTAGTGAAATTTTAAAATTTTTTGCAGTCTTTACTCGAAACAAATTGTTTGTAAAGGAACCAAAACTGAATTTTCAATTATTACAAAGTTACAAGCGTGTTCTTAAGAAATGGTGTGTTCTATGTAATGATCGACGAATTCTACTTATAGAACTGATTTAATTTTACCATTTTGCCATTAATTTACGATTAGACTATAATATAGGTAGGTAATATCTGTGGTTTGGTATACATGTTTACTGAATGATTAATTCAAATTTGTTCATACGACAGATTACTCACACGTATTATGAGAAATGTGAGACAACCACATCAGAGATAACTTTGACTAACTTGTGGAAAAGCTTTGTGAAGAATAAGTATAGGTAGTCAAATAAAGATACTTTACAAGTTGAAAGGTTTAATGCATTACTGTATCTACAAAACAAGAATAAAGAGAAGATTAATTTTAAAACATACTGGTTATTATTATTTCTTTTTGTGTAGGTAGTTTTCAGAGAGGAATTTGATAGCAATTTTCATTACTGTTGATGAAGGTTTGAATTTTTTGAGATATTTCACAATTCATATAAGGCCAGAATGTAAAAAATAAATAGGCGACAGCGCAGTGAATTTGTTTGCAATGGACGTTTTAGAGTTCAACATTGTGGCGAGGTTGTACCGCACTTTGTCCCCTGTTGTATTTTAAATTTTCAATCGACGATAACTCGTTTTGTAGGCCTACCGTACTTCACCTTTCACTGAAATTAGACTCCAAAAATAAAAAATTATGTCAAGTTATCTTTCCTCCATTTTCTTTGTAACCCCCTTCCTATCTGCGTAGAAGTAAAATACTCGGATTTTCACGTTTTTTTCCCATAAGCGTCTTTCACACCATTATGCAAATTTCTGCGAGAAAAAATTGGATCGGTTAGAACAACGATTTGAATTGGGCAGCGCTAGTGTCACGTTGCATTTTATTGAGAGGGGAGAGATTGAAAGAGGTATCCAAACTATTAGCGGTATATGAGAGAAAAATGAAGAATCGAATTAACACTTGAATGAAGCAGATTTGGCTTCCTGATGACATCTCATAAAAGATGTCCAAATAAAACAACTTATAAAAATTTATTATCAATGTTTATTTCTGACGCATCAGCGAACAATAAAGATATGTATAATAGGTACGAATTTTAAAAACATAATTTTATGAGCTAATGAAAATAAGGTTTTTTTCGCCAACTTTCGCCAAAATAATATCTTTAAAATACGTCATGTCACTTTGGAGAGAGATTCAATTGGTAGCTTTATTTATGTTTTACTTGAGAATGAGAAAAGAGAAATACCCTCTCCACATATTATACTTATAGGTACAGCATGTGGAAAGGAGGAAATAAAACTTTTCCACATACTGTGAATAGTCATACAAGTTGTAAAATTTTAAAATTTCTTCCATGGTTTTCAGAAGTCCTATTGATTAAATAATTTTGGTTCTTGAGATGAAATCTCTACTTCTCCTATGTCTTTGACATTTGCACCAATTCCTTTTTTATCGATATTCTACCGAAGTTCGCGCTTAACTTAGTTTAGCGTGAAAACGCTTGATATTAGACGTTAAACATGTTCTCCAATTACGCCAAAATTTTAATATTAATTTTGCCCCTAATTTGAAACCAGAAACCCTTAATATTTTTTCAAAAAGCAAGTAGGTACGTATTGAGCTGAAAAGTGTTGAAAGTTTGCAGTAGGGAATAAAGGTCGTTAAGGTCTCAAATTGTGGTTGAAATTTAAATGAAAATTTCGTACTGCAAAGAATGCATCTAAGATTTTGCGATTTAACGTTGAATTAAAATGAATGCCCCTCTCTTCTCCAAGAGTTTTAAATAGACGCTCTTCACAGCATGATAGCTATCAAATGCAGTCAGTAATTAAAGCTCGTTTTTTTTCTTTCTTCTCTTTTTCATTAATTGTATCTCTGAAATTTTCATGACCTAGATGTTCGAACAATAAGTAGGTACAATAATTTTTGATTCTCATCAAACCGAATGTAATGATAATATATCTACAGGGAAGTATAAAGATGTACCGGTATAATAGTTTTTCCAAAGAAAGAAGAAAAAAAAAAAAAGATTCGCTACGTCTGATTGAAGAGGTAGTAATTTCCTAAGCTCGCCACCAATTCGACTTCTCAGGCACATGTATAGTTTATAAGTACGATCATATATTTTGACCTAGATTTTTCAAAAAGCACATAACGATAAAATATGACAAACTGTAAGCTATAGTTTTTTTTTATCCCCCGCATTCTGCACGAAAATACGTACATCGATCAACTTGCGCGATACCCAAACAGTGGGGGTGTAGTAATGTAGAACAGAGGAGCTTAGTAAAATTTGGTCACGGAGACTCTCAAATATTGGTACGAATCGTTACATAGAGAAGGCGAATAATGTTGTAGCTACAAAACTTTCAAGAAGGTCTCCGAAAAAAAGGTGAATCTCTAGCTATAGCTCCACCGTTAACATAAATATCATACCGTGTCGACTCTGTTTTCCACATTCCAGTATTCCGTGTGTCGGGGTAGCAACGACGATACCTCAAAGGACCTAAGCTTTTACGTTCCATACAGACAGGTCGAAAAAGTTGGCAGTGTTATAAAGTATTACTGTATTGCTGTGTATAGTTGGTGGTTCGTCAACCTCATTGGCATACACCTACTGCACCATTTTGTTAGTTCCTTGCTCACGCAATTTGATCGACGAATTTTCAAACGCGACAGGCCCACTTCCTTCGTCGTTGAAAAGTTTTTTGCTGGAAATATCTACGGTTTGTCGGTAAATTACTCGTATAAGTTGCGGGCGCTGTATATCTACTGAAAACTCGGTCAACTTTCGTTTCGTCCTCGATGTCAGTGTTGGTATCTTTATTCATCTACGAACACAGACCCAACGAAAAAGATTTGACGCACGGGTAGCAGATATTAATAAAGTAAGGTATAATTGTCCTATTTTCTTATTGCACTGACATATATAGCACTTACACAATATGAATCATTTTCTCTTCCCTCCAAGGACAAACCCGCAAAAAAATAGTCATAGCATGTTTTCCTGTGACAGCAGTGAACTCGCTAATGAGCCATCCCTTCCTCCTCTGTGGAAGTTATTTTCAACGTCCCACTTTCCAAGTCCTCCTCTTCATATACATGTATATATCGCGAAAGTCTAAATTTTTCATAGTCTCGTATCTCGTAGGGATAAAAGTTTTCCACATCTCCCTCTTACCTTGAAAATGAAAATCTTTTCAGTTTCCCTTATGTACATATTATAATTCGAATGTCAAATTTTTGTAAGTCTTAGGATAGATTACAGCTCTTTCCTCCTTGGAAGCACAATTTGAATAGTAAAAATTTGTGCAACCTACCTGGAGGATGAGTTTTTCTAGATTTCCAGGCCTACTAAAACAATTTTCGAAAGTTACTTTTCGTGTCTTTAAACTAGGTCAAGGTCATTTGTCCAGCCAGATACAGACTATTTTCCGAAGATGTGACCCCGCAAAAGTTTTTTTTTAGCGGATTTCAACACCAATCGTTCGGTTTGTCATTCAATTGTCTAAGGCTTGTGTCAGGTCTTGTTCCTCTCTCACCCACCTGTGTCTGTATTCTGATAAATTATACCATATCTGGTCTCAATTTCACTGAGAACCCGGTGTCAATTTTATTCGAAAAACGTTCTTATCCAGCTTGTGACGTCATTAAGAGATTTACATGAATTTTTCGCTCAAGTGCCCTGAAAAAAAGAGACTTGAAAAAAATTTTGAGCTTTTTTGAGATTTAGTTGTCTGTCCATTTCCGAATCGTGACGTCATTAGTTACAGAGAAATTGTTCGCTTGTTCCCACGAGAAAAAGACTTTGAAATTGGATTTCGAATTGACTAGACTACGCCTCCGTCCGGTATTTTCACCCTTGATTTCGTTAGAAGTTCACCCTCTTCGTTTATTTTTTCAAGATTATAGTTTCTCATCGCTAATGACTAATGTGACTTACATAGTGTCTCAATCAGTCGAAAAGTGCTCGACACCTTATTCGTGTACGGATGACGTATCCCAATAAATCAAGCGATAATCAAAAATGGAATAATATGCTTCCGGTCCCTTATTACAACTCGTAAGTATGATGAAATGTTGTTTACATTTTCTTTGCGCATAGTAAGCTTTACAGAACGAAAATAATTTCAGTGTAAATACTTTACCAAAAACTTCCATGGGAAGAAGAAATTCTGTGGATCCTTGTCTTGTATCGGAACTACCTAACAGAAAGAATATGAATATGGAACTGGTGCGATTTCCAGCTCTTGGCAAAGAAACAGCGGGGCAAGGGAATCTTCAATTAAGATATCCGTGCATGCAGCCTATTCCCATTTCCTCTCAGTATACTCCGTACGAGTGGACGCAGATGAATTTGCTACAATACAATGATGCCGATACTAATAGAAATTCAGCCGAGAGACTTAGATCAGATGCGGTGCGTTTACTCAGGTAAGATGTTTCCTTGTCAGAATAATGACTAATCAACATCAATAGACCAACGTCTGTCCATTTTTAAGGATTTCTTTTTCTGTGATCCCCTAGAACGTTTCTGACTCCGCTCATGTTGGTTGCTTCTTTTGTCAGTGAGAAATCACCTCTCTGCACGAGATCGGCAAGGTTTTCCATTTGTTTCCTATAAATTCTGTATCTTTGATCTGGATGCAATTCCTTGTTTGTTATTCATTTCAAATGGACGGAATAGTCGTAATCGACGGAAAAAACTCCTAATTTGAAAATTCGCGAGTACACCCTCTCCTCTCAATGTTGGACATTTGCACGCGCGCACACACGCGCTTGCGAGTACAGCCCTTACAGGCCTGCGCGTGCAAATGTATGCCCTGTGGGTGATTCAGAAATTTGCGAGTACGCCTGTGCACCACCCTTCTTCCTGGAAATTACTGGGTAAATCTCCGCTCCTTAGCCCCCCAAAATCTATTAGGCGAGTGAGCCCCAAAAAGCTATTAGCCCCCCCCCCTCCCCAATAAGGCACTAACTTTAAATATTATAAACTAGACTTATACTAGACGGGAAAGGGGACGAACGAGCGGAGCGAAAAGCTGTGTGGTGAGTGAGCCTTCAAAATGCCATTAGAGGCCCCCGTAAGCTTTTAGCTTTAAATATTCTAAAGTCGGAGAATGCGAGTAAGCCCCTCAAGAGCTATCAGCTTGTCACTCATTTGCCCCCAAAAGCTATTAGCTTAAAATATTGTAGACTAAACTTACACTAAATCAAGAAGGAGGGCGAACGAACGGAACAATCTCCTCACATAACACTAAATTATTTGATGTTACATACTAGACTCATCTATGAAACATGATCTTTATTTATTTGGCTATGCAAGAATATTTTTCTTCTCCATCTGATGAAGTACAGTACTATAGACCTGCGGACCTCACTGAAGTTTGGCCTCAAAATTGACTAAATCGTTTTGGGATGGGTTGTACTGGTCCCTTTCTCCATCAACCCATGGAGAAGGGGAGGGGCTGCCGTAGATATGCAGGATAATGAGACGATGAACGTTTTTTCTTTTCGGAGAAATAAATTTTTCAGTAGGTGGTATCAGTATAATAAATTATTTTCTTATATTACGTCTTATTGTCCAGAGAAACAGAAGAGAAAACATTTTCGAGTCAAAGGGACACAAATCGTCGAATCAGTGAACGATTGAACGATATCACATTCTGGAAAAATGAACTAGAGACGGAACTCGAAAGAATCTTGGCTGAAACTCATCTTCTTCAAGATTGTCGGCGAGCGTTAGAGAAATCTAAGCAAGACTGTGAACAGCCTCTACACACAGCCCTAGAATGTTTATATCATCGTGAGGGTCGTCAAGGTAACTGTGAATCTTGGTAAAGACCTATTAAAAATATTGAAAAGCCCCAAAAATTCAAACGGCTATTTTTCTTAAAACCTTCCTAAATTACGATCTCGCTTCGAAGAAACCAAACGTCAATTCTGATGTGACTATAGGTATTGATAAAGTACGAGACCATGTTGAAGAAGCACTCATGCAGGAAGTTTCCACGCTGAGAAACTCTCAAGAAAAACTAGATCATCTTCGTCTCCGAACTCTCGAACAAGTGCGTGCTCATTACTTTTAAATTCTTGGTTTTTGTGCCAGTACGTGTCTTCAGGACTAAGCGGATCTTATAAATTTGATAGCTTCAAGAAAATCGCCAGTCCCAACACGAATTGGAATTGGATTTGAGAAGCAAAGAATCCGCGCTACAAATAGATACAAATTGCTATCAGTTGAATAACAGTTCGAAAAATATCAATTATTTTATCGGTATCGATAAGCTCGATCACACGTATGTGAACCTCTTTTGTTTGATTTTAGCTCTCATTCACAATTACCATAAATTGACTTATACTCCCTTACTTCATAGCGTCACTGTCCCGGACTCATGGGCAGAACATTCTCATCAAATCATCCAGAAATCTCAAAGCCGTCGAGTAAAATCCATTCAACTCAGAAGTGAGGCTGAAAATACCATGAATGAGTGCGCGAACCATATTTGGAATGCTTGGAATTTCACTAATAACGCTTTGAGCAGAAGAGCTAATGAAATATTAGAGGCGAAAAATAAACTGCAGATGCATTTATACAAAGTAGGGATACCATTTATTGAAATTTTTATTGCCCTCCTGAAACAATGTTGAAAATTCGCTTGAATGTTTTAATTTTTTTCTAGACTCAACAAGAAATATACGATATTGAAAAAAGCATTGAAATGATTAAAAAAGCAATTAATGACAAAAGTAATCCGCTGAAAGTGGCTCACACGAGGTTGGAATTCAGGACACACCGAAGAGAAGTCGAGTTATGCAGGGATAATGTTCAGAGCAGGTATGGTTGGATTATTTTTTCGAAGGACTTATTTCACAATTGGAGGAAACGCATCATGTACGCCGCCTACTTCTCATCCCAAACCTAACGTAGAAAAATTATGAGCTGTCAAATTTTCGGAGAAGGCAGCCTAAGCTCTGACCACAGAAAAAGCACAGAAAAAACCCCTTTACAATACTGTTTATCTAAGTTTATGACAACTCTCTAGAGAGTTTATTATAAAGATTATGTTTTTTATCTCATATACTGACTATGACGTCATTAACAATTCACGGCCAAAGACTAATATTTTCCCCGACCCCTTCTCTTCTTTGGATAACCGGGTATACTGTGATAGGTAAAGGTCTAAAGAAACAGGAGATCTGACTTGCTCTATGGATTTAGACTTCATCTATACCAGCGAGTGCGGATTTACGGAGGGGGGGGGGGAATCCAACAATCTAAAAAAAGAATCAGAGATTACGCAATTTGGCCAAACTTTTCGAGTGCGGAGTGAGGAAAAAGATTTTCAAACAATGGAATTTTCCCTCCCTCCCCTCTTCCCCATAAAATATATACATACCCGTAAATCCGGGTCTGTACCAGTCAAATGTTTCGTATGAAATACGTTCTTTGCATTCTCCGATTTTTTTATTAAACCAACATGAAATTTATTGCATGTCCCTGAACATATCATATTTGCTTTCTACATGAACCAAGTTGTGCTGCTAGATTTTTGCCTACCGAACTTTTCGTTCTAAATCATCATTCTGCTTACAATTTAAAATTAGATCTCAAAACAAAACAAAAGAGCAGGTTAGATTTAAAAATTTTACTCTTTAATTGTAGAGGAATAGCAAATGAAGAAAGAATGTGGGAATTGGAGAACGAGTTAGATAAAGTAAACTGGGATATAGTAGGTCTAGCGGAAACTAGAAGGAGGGGAGAAGAACTGGTGAAAAGGAGAAATGGAAATTATTTGTACTATTATGGGGAAACATCAGGTCAGAGAGGGGTAGGGTGGTATATAAAAGGGGATGTTTGGAATTGAAGCTGGAATTACAAGAAAAGACCAACTTATTGTTAATACAGGTATACGCACCAACCCTAGACTCTTCCGAGGATGAAAAATCCCTGTTTTACGCGAAATTAAAAGAGGTTATCGAAAAAGAAAAAGAATTCTATACCGTGATAATGGGAGACTGGAATAGTAAGATAGGAAAAGAAAACAATGCCGAAATGTGTAGAGGGGCGTATGGAATAGGAGATAGAAACGGAAATGGCGATAAATTAATTGATTTTGCTCATAACTACAACCTAAAAATTGCTAATACACTTTTTAAAAAGAAGGCAGCGAGGAAATGGACGTGGATTTCACCGAACAGAGCGACTAGAACTGAAATAGATCACTTCCTTATTAACGACATATCAGTAGTGAAAGGTGTATCGGTGTTGAGTAGCTTTAATTTCCCATCTGATCACAGGATAGTAAGGACCATTCTGAAGATTCCAAATAGAGCGAGGTACAAGAGATACTGTGGAAAGAAAGAAGGAAAAAAGATGGTCATCCCGGAGTATTGGCTAAGAAGTATATGAAAGATGAATTTGAGAGAATGAGTACGGAGGTAAGGGAGATGGGAGTACAGGAAAATTATGATAGGATAGTTAAAATAATAAAAGAAACAGAGAGGAGGTTCGGAAAGAAGAAAAACGAGTGCGCCACAGATGACAAAATAAGCGTTTCTACAAAAAGCTTGATAGAAAAACGAGGAAAAATGGGATAAATTAGGGATATGACGCCATTACAAAAGGTAGAGTGGGCTGAACTCCAAAAATTAATAAGAAGGGAAATAAGAAGAGATTGCAGGCTGTATGAAGAAAAGAAAGTTATAGAGATAATTGAAGAAACATGGTCTACAAAGAAAGTGTGGAGGGAGCTGACGAAAAGCAGAAAAGTAATGGTGGGCATAAATGATAAAAAAGGAAAAACGATTACAGACAGAGAGAAATTAAAATCTGAAGCTACTGAATATTACCAAACCCTGTATAAGAAATCGGATACAAAACTAGACCAGGAAAAAGGACAAGATCAAATTGAAAAAGATATAGACGACTTTCTCCCAGTATTAGAAAAGGAAGTGAATTATGGAATACAAAGTTTAAAGAAGAGGAAAGCGCCTGGGATAGATAAAATAGAGAATGATATGTTGAAAACATTTGCAAGAGGAATCGAAGACCCTTTAAAATCGTTATTCAACATTGTAATAGAAGAGGAATATATCCCAGAACAGTGGAAAGAATCAGAAATAATTTTATTAGAAACAAAAAGGTGATAAATATAACCTAGATAACTACAGACCGATTAGTTTAACATCAAATTTCTACAAACTGTTTGCAAAAATTTTGAAAAATAGAATGTACAATCAATCAGATGAGAATCAGTCACCTGAGCAAGCTGGATTCCAGAAAGGATGGTCGACAGTGGACCAAATCCACACGCTAAATCAAATTATAGAAAAAGCCATGGAATATCAAATAGAAGTACACTTGGTATTTATAGATTTTCGGAAAGCATTTGACACGGTAAACCAGGGATATTTGTGGAGGACATTAAGAAATCAAGGGGTGAGCGGGAAAACTATTAAAATATTAGAAAACTCATACAAAAATGCAAAAGCTCGGGTAAATATAGACAAAGCGGGAAAATTTTTCTCAGTAGAAAGAGGTGTAAAGCAAGGGGACCCTTTGCCACCAAATTTATTTAATGCATTAGTAGAAGAAATCTTCGGGGGACTAAATTGGGAAAATAAGGGGCTGAAGATACAGGGTCAGACATTGAATCATCTAGGATTTGCGGATGACTTAGTCCTAATCTCAGAAAAAGAAGAGGAAATTCAGGAAATGTGTTCAGAACTAGTGGAGGAAAGTAGAAAGGGAGGGATGGAAATAAACATAGGTAAAACCAAATACATGTCTAATATAGTAGAAGGAGAAATACGAATAGATGATAAAAAAATTGAAAAAGTAAAGGAGTACGTATATCTAGGACAAATCATGTCGTTTGAGGAAAAGATGGGTAAAGAATTAAATGCTAGGAAAAACAAAGCATGGAAAGCACACTGGTCTCTCAGAAAAATTTTAAAAAGTCGAATGTCAATTGAAGCAAAATTGAAGATAATGGTCTTATGTATTATCCCAGTAATAGTGTATGGTGCTCAGACATGGAGTTTGACACAGAGTCAAAGTAATAATTTACAATACTTGCAGAGAAGAATAATAAGGGGAATTATGGGGATAAAAAAGTCGGAAAGAGTAAGAAATGAGGATTTGATGGAAAAAGCGGGGGTGGAAGATATTGTAACAATAATGAAGAATGAAAATAAGATATGCGGGACATCAGGCGAGATCAGATCACAATAAATGGTGTAAACGTGTCACTGAATGGGTACCATACGACCATAAAAGAAGAAGGGGAAGACCAGGAAAAAGATGGAGAGATGAGATCAATGAAAAGTTGAAGGTATTGTGGAGTAGATCAGCGTACAATAGGAGGGTATGGAGTCGGATTGGGGAGGCCTATGCTCTGAGCAGGGCGTCCGGTAGTCGATACTGAAGAACTTAATTTCTTTGTAATTTCTTTTATAGTATATATTTCTTTGTTCTGTATCGATGCGGAATAAAGGCTGATTATTATTATTATAGGTACTGACTATGACGTCACCAACAATTTACGGCCGAAGACTAATATTTTCCTCGGCCTCTTCTCTTCTTTGGATAACCGGCTACTGTGATAGTTTGAGGTCTAAAGAAACAGGAGATCTGACTTGCTCTATGGATTTAGACTTCATCCATACCAGCGAGTGCGGATTTACGCGGGGGGGGGGAGGAATCCCAAAATCTAAAAAAAAAATTAGAGATTACGCAATTTGGCCAAACTTTTCGAGTGCGGAGTGAGGAAAAAGATTTTCAAACAATGGAATATTCCCTCCCTCCCCTCTTCCCCAAAAAATATATGTAAAATTTAGGTACTTACACCACCTAATTTCACGAACAATCGTGTGTACGATTGTTCACTCTCTTATCTGTCTATTCGGCTGGTCTCGTACATTGAAGGAACCTTTTCTAATCAGTCGAATAGCTGTACTCTCTGATGAACAAGTTCGTTTATATTACAACAAATTATTCGTTTTTAGACTCGGTGATATTAATCCTTAATTTAACGATTCACACGCATGTTATTTTGTACATCGTTATATTAATAAAGAAAAATTTACGAATCAAGTAAATTGATTTTACAAATCGTTAAATTTTTCGTGTATCGTCGTGTCGAGAAACGTGAACACAATTAGAATGTCGGTGAAGATTCAATTCTTGTTGGCCTGTGAGGCGTCGCTATCAGATTCGAAATCAAATGTTCGTAATGTGAAATCTATTCAGATCGTTGGTGAATCAACCGCATACAGTTTTCCGGTCGAATCTCAACCAATTTCGATGCATCCAGAATTAGCCAAGCACCCTTCAATCGAGCAAGCGCTGAAGCAGCTGGACAAGCGCGGGAAAACCCGGAAGATAAAAATTACACCAAATGAAGATCTGCTTAAAATCTACCTTGATGAAGACGAAAATGTAATATTTCGAAAAATATTTCTCGATGAAACAGCGCCACTCACGCCGAATCCACAACTTCGGACGAACGAGAAACCCGAACCTATCGTTCCTCAAAAATCGTTCACTTCATTAACAAAGGAAATGGTTTGTACAAAATTTTCGGGAAAAAAACAGAACGCCACGGTATGGCTTAATATTTTTCAGAAAGAGGCAACTCGAATGTCTCTTCCGGAACATCGTTTTTCCGAAGCATTAAGATTATTCCTCGATGGTCCGGCGTCCGATTGGTACGATATTTGCTACCGGACGGTTGGCCTGGAGGGTACATGGGGTAGTTGGAGAGTCAGCTTTCTCGAAAATTTTGAAAATAAAGGGTGGTCGGACATTGTATACGCGTATTCGTTTTCATATCTCGCGGGCGCCTTTACCGATTACGCCCTTAAAAAAATTAAATTACTCCTAGATGTAGAGCCGTCTCTCCCAGAGATCGCTAGGATTAATCTTGTAATCGTAGGTCTTCCTAGCAATGTACGTGACCGGCTGGATAGACCCGATATCCAAAATCAGGGTGACCTAATGGCCGCTCTAGGTAGTCTTGAAAATATGGTGACAACAGTCTCTGATAAGGAAAAGACGGGTAAGTCAACAGTTAATAAGAAACAAAATAAAGTAAATTACAAACCTTGCTCTATTTGTGAAAAATTAGGTCAGCGTAATCGTTTTCATCCGGAAGCTAAATGCTGGAGCAACCCTAATAACCCAGAAAATAAATTAGAGCCATTTAAAAAGGCACACCGGGATCTTGAAAAACCCATACGTGTTGCAAACAATGCAGAACTGCAGGACGTATTAAATTCTATCCCTAATCAAAAAAACTAACTTTGACTCCTCTCATCGTTCTACAGATATTAGCAGAGGACTGCCCCGCTCAAGCTCTCTATGACGGCGGTGCAAACGTATCAATGATAAATTCTAAGTTCGTAAACGAACTAAAAAAATATATAATTCCTCTAAAACCCTATTCCTGTAGAACGCTGGGTGGAGTACGACTCCTAACTGGAGTAATAAAACTAAAAACAAAAATAATGAATATAGAAAAAGAAATTTGGTTTTTTGTTATACAAGATGAAGATTTTCATTATGATGTTCTCCTCGGATTAGATTGCATCCAAATATTCCGTCTAAATCAGGACTATAAATTAAATATTACGCAGACTATAGACGAGGATGAATTCAAAAATAATACAAATAAACCCAAAGAAATAATAAACACCCCAATAATCACAGTCAATTGGAATGAATTTATGCCAATCGAGCAGTTCCAAGCTGAAACTGAACATTTAGATCCTATTAAAAAAAATAAAATAGAAGGTTTAATTGATAAATACGAAACCCTATTTGCTCGAAATCGCTACGACGTAGGCAACTTTTCAGAGCAGGAAGCTCATATAAAACTTTTTGAAAATAAATTTATTGCAAGGAAGCCTTATCGTTGTTCACTAGAAGATCAGCTTGAGATTGAACAGCAGGTAGCTGAACTTCTAAAAGCCGGTCTGATAGAGGAATCCTGCTCCCCTTTTGCGGCCCCTGTGACCATGGCCTTTCGAAAGGCAGAGGGAAAAAAGAATAGGATGTGCTGCGATTTCCGTGCACTAAACAAGTTGATTGTTCCTGAGACTTTTCCTTTCCCTACAATCGACGACGTAATTGTACAAACAGCTGAATGCGAATGGTTTAGTGTCATTGATATGAATTCGGCCTTTTGGTCAATTCCAGTAAGAACAAAAGATAGGTATAAAACGGGTTTCGTGACCCAAGAGGGTCATTACCAATGGACTTGTTTACCCTTCGGTATAAAAATCGCATCACCTACTTATCAAAGAATTCTTTCTGGTATCATACGTAGGAACAACTTATCAAAGTTTTGTACCAATTATATCGATGATATACTCATTTTTTCTAAATCATTCGATGAGCATGTACAGCACATTGAACAGGTCTTTAAGGCAATACAAAATGAGGGATTCAAAATAAAATTTACTAAATGCTCATTTGCTGTAAAGAAAGTAAAATACCTGGGACACGAATTGTCCAAAAATACCATAAAACCTATGTATGATAATGTTATTTCCATACAAAATTTTCCAACACCTAAAAATAAAAAAAACATTCGGCAGCTGTTAGGTAAAATTAATTTTTATCACAAATATATAAAAGATGCTGCTAAGATATTGGAGCCTTTCCATAATCTCCTTCGCAAGAATGTAGATTTTAAATGGAGTCAAGAATGTGAAAACTCATTTATAAAAATAAAAAAGTATCTAACATCCCAACCGATATTGGCGATCTTTGATCGATTAAAACCAATTCTGATATACACTGACGCTAGTATAGAGGGTATCGGTGCCGTTCTAAAACAAATACAAAAAGACGGGTCAATAAAACCTGTCGCGTATTTTTCAAAAAAACTTACGGAGGGGCAGAAAAAGAAAAAAGCCGTATTTCTAGAGTGTCTAGCCATCAAAGAAGCCGTGAAATTTTGGCAGTATTGGCTGCTGGGCAATCATTTCACTGTCTATTCAGACCACAAACCCCTGGAAAACCTGGGAGTGAATGTTAGAACAGATGAGGAGTTGGGGGATATGATGAATTTTCTTTCACAATTTGATTTCAATATAATTTATAACCCTGGTAAATCAAATGAGGAAGCAGACTGTCTTTCCAGAAATCCGTTTTTTGACTCGGGGGAAGTTACCGGCGATGATATTTTGTGTACGGTGAATCTGTTCACCATAAATGAGATCTTAAGTGATCAAAAGCAAGTAATAAAAAATAAAGACCACTTTGTAGAAAATGGGATAGTTTACAAAAAAAGTAATAATAAAAAACAAATCATCCTTTCGGAAGAGGGTGCAAGAGTATTAATAACCAGAATACATAATCAGTTAGGACATGTAGGAACTGATTGTCTGATAAGAATGATAACGCCGCTTTACTGTGCTAAAAATATTTATAAAACAATAAAACAGATAACTAAAAACTGCGAGATATGCATAAAAAATAAAACTCGAAAAGGCAAGAGTTTCGGTTTTTTAGGCCACTTAGGCCCACCAACCAAACCCTTCCAAATAATGTCACTGGACACTATAGGAGGTTTTGGAGGAAGAAGGTCAACTAAGAAGTATCTACATCTCTTAGTGGACCACTTCACTCGTTTCGCCTACATACTTACGTCAAAAACTCAAAGCACAGAAGATTTTATAAAAATAATTCATTCGGTTCAGGCTAATAACAAAATAGATATTCTTCTCACTGATCAATACGGTGGTTTGACGTCTGATAATTTTGATCAATATCTAAAAGATAACCAGATAAATCACATATTTACAGCAGTTGATGCGGCATTTTCACTCGGTCTTAATGAACGCCTCAACCAAACCTTGGTGAATAGGATAAGATGCCGAATAAATGAGGAAAATAATGATAGAGCTTGGACTACGGTCGCTAAACAATGCGCAGAAGAATACAATAAAACAGTGCATTCAGTAACCAAATTTGCTCCTGAATATCTATTAAAAGGGACAAAATTTCCAATATTGCCTCCTACACTCGAACCTTTTTCAGATCTAGACACGGATCGATTAAAAGCCTACCACAACACACTAAAACATCATCAAAAAAATAAAAGTAGGTATGATCTTAACAAAATCGACCACGAATTCAAGTTGGGCGATCTTGTCTACGTTGAAAATGGCAATAAACTAAATAGGCAAAAATTGGATCCCATCCGAATTGGTCCATTCCCAATAATTGAATGTCTATCAAAATCTGTGTACAGGTTAGCATGCGGCTCATCTGAGCGCGAAAAAAGGCTTTTCCATGTATCCAAATTTATACCAGTAAATAGCCTTTAAAAACATGGATCTTGTCGTCCTATTGCATTTAAATTTTTCTTTGTCCCTTGGTGGGGGGATGTAAAATTTAGGTACTTACACCACCTAATTTCACGAACAATCGTGTGTACGATTGTTCACTCTCTTATCTGTCTATTCGGCTGGTCTCGTACATTGAAGGAACCTTTTCTAATCAGTCGAATAGCTGTACTCTCTGATGAACAAGTTCGTTTATATTACAACAAATTATTCGTTTTTAGACTCGGTGATATTAATCCTTAATTTAACGATTCACACGCATGTTATTTTGTACATCGTTATATTAATAAAGAAAAATTTACGAATCAAGTAAATTGATTTTACATATATACATACCCGTCAATCCGGGTCTGTACCAGTCAAATGTTTCGTATGAAATACGTTCTTTGCATTCTCCGCTTTTTTATTAAACCAACATAAAATTTATTGCACATCCCTGAACATATCATATTTGCTGTCTACATGAACCAAGTTGTGCTGCTAGATTTTTGCCTACCGAACTTTTCGTTCTAAATCATCATTCTACTTACTATTTTTCTAACGATTGTATGAACTTCCAAAATGATTGGTGAAATTGATTGAATTATCTATTTTTTTTTTCTCCAGATTACAGAAAGAAGTTTGCGATCTGGAAACGAACATTCATTATTTACAAGAAAAACTCGCGGAAGCAGAAAATCAGCATCAAAAACTTCTTTTAACTCGTTCCAATTTGGAGAAGGACCTAAAGTTGAAAATTCATTCGTTATTTATTGATAAAGAGAAGTGTTTGGGAATTAGAAAAGCTTGTCCAGTTATTGCTTGTATTAATTGTTAGCTGAAGAAGTGAATGAAATGTGTAGGTATGTATCAGAAAGGCAGTCACTTAAGTATAGATGCTTGAAATATGGCGGTAAAATATCGTGAAATATTCGATTATAATTAAACATTTGATTATATGCCTGTATGATATCTTCGTGATGTTAGAGTATTACCAATAGATTTAATCAATGTAATAATAGTTGTTTTTTATTGTTTAACGACCTAATGTATACCTAACGCTCTTACGGTTCAAGAAAAGTGAAGCAAACTATTCAGAAATACTCGTGGAAGTCGAATTGACATAAAATCCTGCTCTCCTCAGAAATAATTTGAATTTGAGATAGCGATCGGAGAGCTATTTAGATCTTGGATTAGAATTCTTGTTTTGAAGGCGACAAGGCTGATTATCTAATTGATGGATTCGAACAACCCCTCCGTTCAAAACAATTATTAGCATTTTGAAGCATATTTTTGCAATTCTATTCCTCCTGTATATTCGTGAAAACTCATCATTGATTTCATTAGAAGAATTTATTGTAGAAAACTACAATTGGATCCTCCCCTCCCCCCCAAATCAAATAGTATCCAAGTAGGCATCTAATTCATCATTTCCAAATAAGCTAATAGGTAATTCTTGCAATATAATTAGAATAAAACCTTGAATTTGACAATGTTTATTAAATTGCCTACGTACTTCGCCGCGAATACGTGGACTACTTTCGTGAGTTCCATGAAATACGAAGATAAAAGAATAGATGGCTCATATGATACTGACACGCGATAGGACGAGCACCGTATGGTTTATTATGTCTTCTGAAAATTCACCATTATCAGAATTTCGATATGAAATTTGAAATACGAAAGCCTAGAGGAAAATAAAAAATTTGATCAAAAATGATGATAAGTACGGTGGATGAGTAATATCCATACATCATTTAGCATGTTACACAGGAATTTGGATGAAATGAGCTTCGCGACTTTTTGGAACTGACGAAAACAATAATTTTTTATTCTTTTGAATCATAGATTTCCGTTTCAAGAATTTATGACCAATAAATGTTTCAAAAAGTCCTTTAATATTGATCTAAATAATATGAATGATATTCAAGCCTGTGTTTTTTTTTCAAGCAAACCAACATCGTAGTAGTTTGAAACAGTTAAAAAACAAAGGGTTCGATAGACTGATAATCACCAGGATTACTACATTAATAACATATTTCTTTGTTTTTTTTTCACTATCTACCTAGTACATGTTCTCTCGAACGCTCTACATTCTACAAGGAACCATTAAATGCATTCAGAATCAATCAAAGTTTCTCCGAAATATCTAGTGACCTACCTCAAAGATTCCTTAAACCAAGTTGTAGCCGTTAGTCATCTAAAGAGAACACATCAGTTGGCGTTAGAGAGATCTGCTTTTCGTATTGTTCATCTATAAAAGACAAGACGAGAAAAATCCGTTCTTACAAGGAAACGTGTCAACAGGTTTATTATAAACTTAATATTGCGTAAAAGTCAGGTCCGGGTATTTTCGATTCGATCAAACTAAAAGAGATCTTGATGAATCTCGTTAGTTCTAAGCTTTCCTTCATTTTGTACACGTGAACAAATTTCCCAAATATTCAACTCTAACGTCACGTGAGCAGTATCGACGACTAATTTTTCGGACACCATTGCATGAACGAATACGTACACAAAAAAAAATATTTATTATACTTAAATCAACTATATACAGTCGTTAACTATGCAGAAATTCTCTCCCTGGTCTCGTATTCCGATCTATGGAAGTCTTGTAAAGTGGTGTGGTACAATGGAGTGCCTTTCAAAGTCTGCGAATTGGCATCCACAATCTAAATCATGAAATATATATATATATATATATATTTTTCAGAAACAATGCCTTCGACGCACAAACGAACGTTGTTAGTGAATTGACATACCTCCACGCATACGTAATCACCAGGTTTAATGTCTCGTGAAACTGACGAATGGTATTCGGGTATTGCAGTTTTAGGAATAATTACTTTTGTATTACCGTCATTTCTACCGTAATATTGTTGGTCAGATCGCCTAGCATCCTGAAGTTGTAGAAATAGGAATTATTTGAAGGGTATTTACTTTGTGTTATCTAATTAGAAGATGAACTTACTCCCTCAACCAATATTAATTGTTTTTCGCCTATTTGTTTTTTATGTAACTCATCTGCGATTCTTCTATAAAGAGCATAAACTGCGGTTACCCGCTTCAATTTCACATCCGTCGGTACATCATCTACGTATCTTCTATGCGCAGTCGTTTTCTGGAAGTAATAATCATCCATAAGCCCAAATAAATTTATCAGCAAACGATACCTTCTCTACGCAAACTAGGTCTTTACCTGTCTCATGCTATAAGCATAAACGAACGCATTACTATAACGAACTTCTTCCACTAATGACATCGTGTCTTGAAACTGTTCATCCGTTTCTCCACAGAATCCTAAAATGAGATCGGTAGACAGCGTTATCTGCGGTATGAAGTCTCGTATTCGATGAACCAATTCTAAATATGCTTCTCTCGTATAACCACGACGCATTTTTTCCAAAATTTCACTATTGCCAGACTGTGCCGGTAAATGAATATAATTACAAATATTTTGTCTCGTTTTTATAGCTTCCAAAACCTTTATGTGAAAAATGTATGCGACAATTTTAAAATACTCAAATAGAAAATCATTTTGTCACTTTTCCAAGTCTTACCCCGTCTGGAAAGTCTTTAGGGTGAGGAGATGTGAAACGTATCCTCATTTCAGGGTCTACTTCCGCTACTCGATCCAATAATTCAGCGAAAGGAATACCTCCTTTTGGAAGTTTATACACAGTTTTGAATCCTTTTGTCAGTTGTACTTCTTGGTTATTATTTTGACTAGTGTCTCGATAGCTGTTAACATTTTGACCTGAAACAACGCACGAAATACTAGAAATATTTCCAAATTTTGTGGCTAAAAAGTATTTTCGAAATCATTTCTCACCTAATAAAGTAACTTCTTTAATACCACTTTCTGATAAATGTCGAATCTCTTCCAAGATCGAATCAACGGCACGTGATCGCTCTTTACCTCTGGTAAATGGTACAATGCAGTAGGTACACATATTATTACATCCTCGCATAATAGATCTGTAAAAATTATCCATTTATAGGAAAGAGAATCGAAAGTCGAATACTAAGGGGATAAAAACTTACACATATGCCGTTACTGCATTTTCGTCAAGCCGTACTGGCATAATATCAGCATAGGTTTCATCGGCAGACAGCATTACATTCACCGCTTTACGATATGAGCGAGTTAAAGAGAGTAATCTAGGTAAATCTTTATAGCTATCAGGACCCGCAATTAGATCAACGGTTCTCTCTCTCTCTAAAACCTGTTGTTTTAATCGTTCCGCCATACAACCTTGAGCAATTAAAAAAAAGGATGATAAGACAAAACGTAACAATGAATATTAATAAAAAATATCAATGAAGTTTATACCTAATAAGCCAACTTTAGGTCTTAATTTTATTTCCGACAGCATCCTTTCTTTCTTCAACTTCGATAACTCTGCAAGTCTTGCCCATATTTTCGACTCAGCACCTTCCCGTATGGCGCATGTTACTAGTAGAACAATATCAGCTTCGTAAATATCGGTTGTTCTCTCATAACCTGCGCCTTGCAAAATTGCCCATGCCACCTCGGTATCGTTGATGTTCATCTGACAGCCATAAATTTCGAAGTACACTGTAGAAGCGAGAATTAGATTCGTTCGGTCGGATGGTATAAGATACACAAGAATGAAAAGTATTACCTTTTTGGCCATTTCCATTCATTACAGTCGAGTTTATGTACGGTATTTCTTCTGAAGCACGAGTCGTTTCAGTTACTGAGGAGTTGTGGATGGTAGAGGGTTTCATAAAATCTCGGAGAGTATATTTGTCTTTGCATTTTTCGTCGTGAACTTGAAAAGATTGTTGATTGTGAAGCAGCACTCGTAAACGTTTATATTTGCGAAAAATGCCGGGATTCCCGAGACTTTTAAATATGGAACGATTTGATAAGATTTTAAAAATCATGGTATGCGTTGCTGATTCCTAACGAAATTTATCAAGTTGAAGACCAATAGAAGATTATTAATACCTCAACGACGGATCGCTGAATTATTCTGCTAAATTACTAGAACATTCATAAGCTGTTAAGAGTCTGTGAGACATTTCGTCAGACATGAGAATAAGTACGAACACTTCGACACTTCCTTCTAAAATAATTATTGATAATAGATATCTAGGAATTTTTGTTATCATTCAGTTGAAAAATTGGACCCGTCATCCGCAAGAAGCGCTAGTATACATACAATTTCCGCTTTCCGCGCTTATCCGCACATGGCACTTCGATGACGCGTGGTGCGGCGACGCGAAAGCCCGTTGTAGTCGTGGTTGTAGCCTAGTTGGAGCGGTCGTTGTGGCTTGTAGGCCACGCCACGCCGCGGAAAGCCGCGTGAAAGGCGGCGTGGGAGTGCGAGGACTGACCGGCTGAGTCCCTGAGAAGTTTTGAGTCGACGCCGCGCCGACACCGCTAAAGCCAAGCCAATTCCAGCCAAAACAAAACGAATATCGACTGTAAACTCTTCTTGTGGTAGTTGAGTTGAGCCTTGCACTTTCTTACTGCTTTCTTCTCTCATGACTCATTATCAAAATATGAATTCTGTATCTGTATAATTTCTTTTTCTTAGTTGTAACTCTGTAGTTTGATATTATATGACAATATCGTATCATTATTGTTCTGAAAAACGTAAGCATTATTGTTTCTATATACATGTTCCTAGAGCCATGTGAGTGAATGTAGTTTTCGATATCTAGTCTCCCTTCAGTTTCCAAACGATTGAAACACGTTCATATGAGATGTACTCATATCTACCTTTTGTTTTAATTTTCAGTATTTATTTCATCCGCTTGATTAAAGAGAAGACTATTCATCATGACGACTTCCTCTTATCCGCCTCATACCAAGTTACCCGATGTTGAAGCTGCTGTTCTCACCTCTGGTGTGCTTCGCGATGCTACACGAATCGCAACTGAGAATAACCGAAACAATTTCAGCTTTTCTGAGAAAAGTATCAGACTCGCATTCATTCGGTAAGCTTGTATTTAACCCTCGTCGCCTGTGTGAGAGGAAGTACTCACCAAGAAATTATTTATTCAAACATCTATGTGCGTATTTCAGGAAAGTGTATTCGATTTTGATGATGCAACTTTTAATAAGTGCAACATTTATCGCCGTTTTCAAATTCCATGAACCCACCAAAGAATTCATCTATGCACACCCGGAAACCATATTCCTATCAGCTATCGTTGGCATAGTAGTCGTTATCTCTATGAGTTGTTGTGTTACTGCTCGACGAACTTCTCCTTTGAATTATATATGCTTGTTTACATTCACGCTAGCCGAGAGTTTCCTTCTTGGCGCTGTGTGTGTCCAATATGAATCTAACGAGGTACGATATTCTCCCAATTATTATTCATTTATTATTTACTATTTCGAAGAACAAAGTTTTGAAGCATTCTCAAAATTAGTGCTAATTTTGTCTTTGCTAATATTCATATATCCCCTCACCCAGGGTCGAGACTCAGAACGGTTTTTCAGCAACAATGTGAAAGACTATAATGAAGGTTGAAAAATTTAACAAGACAAGTATTTACGAGTAAAGTACTTAAAATCGACAATTTCATCATACACGGCAGTGGGCCGGATTTTCGATGTTAGAAATATATCGATAACTACGATAAATATATCGGTTACAGCTGCAAAAGTACCCGAAATATTTCCTATCGCAAATTTGCTCTTATAAGAAAAACACACGGGCCAATCGATCATATAATATCAATTTAAAATAAGTAGGGAATAAGGGAAGAGAAGTGTATTTTCAGAAGCCGATTACCTCACGCATCATAAATGTAAACTTTTTTTTCCTGAATTGTTTCTCATTGCTAATTAATACCATACTGATTCTTTGCTCCCCGTGTATTTCTTATGGGAGTGAGTTTGCGATTGGAAATCTCAATCTCAATTATCGACATATTTCAACATCGAAAATCCGGTTCGTTAACAGGGATAGCTAATTGAGGAACGGACATTATAAAATAATGAAAAATGCTTAAATTCTTTTCCTCTCTGAGAAGGGTTTGAAATTGAGACCTCTCGTGTGCGCAAGCGTTCTCAGATTCGTCCTCACTGGGACGGAGCAAAAATTTGCTTCATTAACATTTAACTGAGTTTAACATTGATTAAAAATTTTCGATTTTATCCGAAAAAATATAATTTACTATTAAAAAAAAATTGGCTCGGTTTTGAATTTCAAAATGCGAAAACAATTTCTGTTTGTTAGTCTGTATAAAGAAGCAATGCGCTAATCAATTGAAATTGAAAATCTCTCTTGAAGTAAAATATTTGTAAATCAGATTTTTTTCTTGAAAAGTTTGAATGACTCTTCAATTACTTTTTGATAACTTTTCGTAATTTTCTCGGTCCTTTTAAATGATTTTTGAGAAATCTTCATGATTTCCAGATTTTTTGAACTATAATACTGACTATTCGTTCATTTTATTTATTATTATTTTTTTGTTTTTAGGTTCTTCTAGCCGTTGGAATTTGCGCGATTGTATGTTTCGGTCTGACCGTTTTTGCATTTCAAACAAAGTATGATTTCACGACTTGCGGAGTAGGCCTCTTTGTCGCATTAATAGTATTGTTTCTATTTGGTCTAGTCTCTTTTATCTTCGATTTTGATAAAGCGCGTTTAATTTATGCTTCGATCGGAACTCTTTTATTCTCTTTATATCTGATTTACGACACTCAATTACTTATTGGAGGAGATCATAAATACAGTATTTCACCGGAAGAATACGTTTTTGCTGCACTCAATTTGTATATAGATGTTGTGCAATTGTTCTTAATGATTTTAAGACTCGTTGGTGGTGGTTTTCGAAGCGGTTAATATTCTTTCCGCCTAATGTATCTAATTGTATGTTTCTCAAAACTCATTCAATATTGTATGATATATTCTTACTCTGCATTTGTATTCTCGAACGTTCCTTACAATGAAGAGGAATTCCTAAGACAAGTTACGAGATATTTTAAGGATCTTGATTACTAGAGTTCCTCACAAAATTAGGAATGTTTGAGAATTGAGAATACGACTGGTATTCTTTACTTTCAAATGTTTTTACGATCTCTTTATAAAAAACAAATTTTCCACGTATGACATTATTCATATAGTTTATTGTTACACTCGGGACTGTTTCGTCTGGAATATGACTTTTATGTAATAAGTGGATGTATATTCTCTATGTTTTAATGTTCTCAACTATTTTCTAGATGTAGCCATTGGGAGCTTTGCTACGACGTAAGTTGTTCATTTTTTTTTCAATTTTTCAACTATTTTTATAAAAACTATTGTTGAATGAAATTATATACGATCAAACTAGCTCTCCAAGTTGATTACTTCTTCTAAAATCTAAATGTAATTAGATTTTTGTGTTTACAAGTTCTATTCGAGGTCATTTTATTCTATCTCTTGCTTGTAAAAGTCGATGTTACAATAAAAACATTGAAAATTATGTATTATTTCTTGTACTTTTACAATTTTCTTTGTCATTTCAATTCAGAATAAAAACGCTTCATCAATTGGTAAGGTCCCTTAGTTGAAATTTATATAAGCGATTTCCGATTTTGCAGTGGATTTCATTCACATCTTCAGACCACGAATGTGGTCTCATTGTTTTCAGTTCATCAAAGCGTTTCTGTAATATCGATTTTATAGCTTCTAAATGCTCCTTTTTATCTCCAACGCACCATAATATACTCGCGTGAAAGGATGGATCCTGAGGTAAGAATGAAGAACAATACATACATATATCAGTGAGAAACATCTTCATCTTCCCTGAGGAATAATTTTTTAAATTCTTTGTTAAATTCACTTTAGAAACTTTAGTACATTACCTCATAATAGGTGGGAAGTTTGAATTCTGATAAACTCTTGTCGGCACATTTGACTAATTGCAGCATCATGTCGTATCCGAATTTAACTTTCAAGGCAAGAAAAGTTCTTGTCTTCTCATCGTTTACCAGAACTTCCAAATCATCGAAATCCATGGTAAAACTGAAAACAAAGTTGAATGTTATAGAAATTAGTCTACTAGGTTTAAGATGATGAAGAGACTCAATTTTACTTTTTTCTGGTAGAGAATAAATTGTCAAAAATACTAGCGATGAGAAACTAGATGGGGCAAAATGAATACGTCTTTCAAGATTCGCAAACGTGCGAAAATCATAGCGAAAATCAATTTTTCGGAGATGGACGATAGTTTAGTATTAGAAAATATGAGAACTCCTGAGAATTGAATCATTCAACAAAATAAGAAAGAAACAAGACAATTTCCATTTGGATATGAATTTGAGAAGACTATACTTTCAAGGTTGACGGGAAAAGTTTGACACAAAATCGACCGCTGAAAAAGTCCTTCGTTCATTTATTTACTTATTAAATGTCTTATAACAGCACACTACCCAACAGTTGATAGGATGTATCGACGGATATCGTTGAACTGAAAAATTTATAACGGCAAAGAGGATGTAAAACAAACAAGAGTAACTTGAACAATTATGATGAAAATTCGCTCAGTAGCAGAGATTCAAAAAATTGTGTTCGTCATCAATCCCGACAGGAGTATTGGAGTAAAAACTTAAAAGTATTTTTCGGTCCATAACTGTTCCAGTTTCTTGAATGGCTAGTACGTTTTTTCTTTATATCATGGATCTGAATCGTAGATAGAACTTACCCGTCTTACCATTTATTTTTCAAGACGCTCTTCTTTCACTCTTCAATAATACATCTCATCTGCGTTAATGCTAGGAACGACACCTTGACAATTATCGTTTATAAGCCAATGTTGAATTCAAGATTTTGAATTGAGTTCTACTCGTATAATTTTGAAATTATTGAATCGTTTATAGAAAGACTTAATTTTTTCGCATAAAATCGCTGATCTGTCATTATGATTTGTAGAATATTGTATTATATTATTAAGTTACATAGCACTATTTCGGTCGAAATTAATTACCTTTTACATTTTCCCATCATCTTTCGCACGTCCTCTACAAAAAGTGGAATCCAATGATGACGGAGAACAACAGTTTTACTAAAACTAACGTGAAAGTCACAGCACTTGTGAAAATCTCCAATCGCTTGAATAAAGGGTAAGAGTGTGTCACATAAAGCTTCGATAAGCTCCACATTTCTAACTGAAAAAGAGAAACTGTTTCATCAGAACATGGCAAAATCAAATAAAAAAATGAAAGATATTTCTACTTACCAGGCACATATAAGCAAGAAGCCCAATTACCTCTTTCATGAGGAAATGAGCGCACTCGACCATTGTGCTGCTCTTGATTGTCACAAACTTCAGAGTCATCGTTCAAGTCAGTGAGAAAATTCAAAAGAGAATCAGGAACGGGTAACCTGTTCGAAAAACAAACAAAAGTGGTACATCAATACCAACTCTATTATAAAGGACGTGGTGAAATATGGAAAAATCCTTTCTTACTCAGACGATTCTGGAACTGTAGGTTTCTCAGAAGAGGCATTTTCGCCTTTTTCGTCCTTATGTTCACAGCCTTCATCATCACTCGTGTATATATCCTGCAATAGGGATAAAGCATTCAGATTTTTCATTTTTCAGCCGGTAACCATATCTCTCGAGGATGCGACCTTTTGATATTGGCTTGTTTTTGCAGAACCGAAATCTCATCAAATTTTTGTGAGAATCAAAACTTTTTGGGAGTACAACTTTTGGAAACTTACTTTTAGCGAAGATTTTTCTCTAGTAAAGTAACCAGTATGATAACAAAAACCTTGCTGATAAGCTGATGACAAACTATCAATCCATCCCCTCCCTGCCTCAACCTGACCCAAGGTTATTTGTAAAATGGTAATAAGTGATAAGAATACTGCGAGCTGATTTAGGTGAGCAAGAGCAATGTTCGAGTAAGAGAATTAATTTGTAATAATCGATCGGATTCATCAAAATCAACTTGTATGTTTCTTGAAAATCATCGTCGTTCCAAGTTTCTAGTTCTTCTGACTCCTTGAACAAAACGATGGCTCTGGCAAATCACTGTAAGTAGTCGTCTTCACATTTCTCTAATGTTGATATGAGAAGCAGAAGAAACTGTTTTTCATCTAATATTCATAACGTAAAAAGCGTCTGTACTGAACGATTAATCGTTTGAATGAGAAATAATGAAAATATCCCTTATTACGTCCGTTTTAGCTGCTCGTTTCTGTGCAAATCTTTACAAATTTTCTGCATTGAAATCAATCAGAACAGTAACGTGTACCAGTGCCAAACTGAAAGAAGGATCTGATTCGAAAGCAGTCAGTCCAAATGTTGAAAAAGGTTGGTTCTCGGAATCTTGTGCAATTCTAATTTCCTTTCTGACAATTTCTACGTCTGTCTTGTTTGTTTGTGCATGCCTTCATAGAGAAGAAACCTTATCAACCGTACTCGCCGTTTCAAATTCCATTAAAACCTTTAACGGTTGACAATGCTGTTCAGTATGCTCTAGCCAGAATAGATGACATCATTAATTTGGGTCGTAAAGTAAGTACAACATTTAATAATAAAATCATTTCTCTACCTCATACTTCAGTAAGAATTTAATCGTTTCAGGGTGCTTTGTGGCCTTTGACATTCGGTTTGGCGTGTTGCGCTGTTGAGATGATGCACTTTGCGTCACCCCGTTATGATATGGATCGCTTTGGTATGGTATTTCGAGCTAGTCCTAGACAAGTAGATGTACTCATCGTAGCTGGAACTGTAACGAATAAAATGGCTCCCGCACTCAGGCGAGTTTGGGAACAAGTAAGTTTTCCCAATAAAATACAGAAAAACATTTCCAATGACATAATTTTCGCCGAAAAGAGAAAAATAAGAAAAGCCCTTATAGGCCTATAAGTAATTCTGCCGGCGACTAATAAGTGTGCAAAAAATGTATCAATCGTCGATGAATTCAATAGAATAGAAAGTGATGCCGAATTTGTAGTCACTTAAAGCTCTTGCTGTCATCGACCCAGAAATGTTAAAATTTACCGCTTTTCAATTTATGATAGCAAGAGCTCAAAATGATGAGAAAAATCCTGTTATAATTTTTTATCAGTATATATTGAACGTTCAACTTTTAGCCATCTTTTTCAAAGATTAGTATGTTATTTTGAAAATTATCGGTCGCTTGTCAACCTGCACTTTCTTTTCCTGTGTAAGATACAACATTAAAATAAGTTTTTAAAACATACATTTTTCGATTCTCAGATGCCTCATCCCCGATGGGTTGTATCTATGGGAAGTTGTGCGAACGGAGGTGGTTACTATCACTATTCATATTCTGTTGTTCGCGGCTGTGACAGGATAATACCGGTCGATATTTATGTTCCAGGTAAACCTCTCATTTCTAAAATATTTTAAACCAAGATAAGCGAGTAAGAAAATTTTTTTTCCAACTTTTAGGATGCCCACCCACAGCCGAAGCGTTACTTTACGGTATGCTCCTTCTTCAAAAAAAAGTAAAACGTATGAAAATGTGTCAGATGTGGTACAGGAAATAAGCTCCGTAAGAATGTATAGCTATTTTTATGTAAATAAATCATTGAAAATCGTTGAACAAGTACTGCTTCTTATAAACACAACAAATCGTTTTATAACTATGTGCATCTAAAGAGGAGATGCAAAAATATCAGATGGAATGCAACGCTGTAAACATATTTCATGAAGGGTGTCGTATTTCTGTTGAATCTCTGTGGTATTTGTATCGAGCATTTGTAAAGCGTCTGCGTAATGATCCAATATAGTTCGGTACATAGGAAGCTAAAATTCAAAATGCGCTTAAATGAATAAGAGACATGATACGAATAATTCGCAAAAATAATACGTTGATATTTACCGGTTTCCCACTATCTACACATTTGTCTTTACTGTCATTTATTTTTTGTACGAGAGTCTTGATTTTTTCTTTAATTCCCTTCAACTGTGTGTCCAATAATTCGAATAATTCAGTAGATCTACTAAACAAAATGGGTTTATTGATAGGAAGATCGATAATTGGGAGGATATAAATTGAACTCATAAGAAAAAGAGATACTTACTCTTCGTAATTTTCTGATTCAGATTCGGTAGTCTTACTCATACTCTCATCCAACTTGGATACCTCTCTCTCTAATTCTTCTTGTTCCTTGACGAGAACGTTCAACAACTCTTCTACATGATTCTGTTCAGTTTGCGCTTGCAATAAGTTGTCATGTAGACGTTTTAGCTAGAACAAAAATGACAAAAATAAATGTATAGCTTCTAGTTTCAAGCACTATGACTGCGGCAAAAACGATGGAATACCGTATCGGCTTCAGAGTACAGCGAAGTTTGAAGGGATTGAATTTGATCAGCTTTAGCGAGCAAAGTTTCCTCGATATTGACCAACTCACGGAACCATTTATTATACATCTGAGTGAATTCAGAAGCGGTTTTTACCTCGTCCTCCGTCGTAGTAGAAGTGAACGGCATTGTTGAGATTTCTAGAACCACTGAAGGCACAACCGATCCTTCAGAATATTTAGCACGAATTTTGAAGTCACAGCATAGAATTTTTCTAGTTTTGAGACTAGACTTACCGTGTATAAGCTGAATAATCGCGGTCGAAATCGATTGTTAATGAACTGGTTTCGCTTTCATTCGCTTGCTTTGAATTATCAAAGGGTAGAGTAACGCAAACACAGGCAAAATAAGATCAGCATTACTTCGAAGGATTTTTCGAAATTATTCCAAACGTTTTGTCCCAGGATTTAATTAGGATGAAAATGGAGAAGGATAAAATACGGTAGACAAATTCGAAATACGATCACTGAACCAGTCGCAGTGTAGCAAGAAAAATAATCAATACACAAGAGTGATAACTGATAAGCTCGAGATTGAGGCTCACAAAATAGAATTGGTATATATCCAAAATATGATGCCGGAGAAATAGGCTTTTCATACGTCAATCTCGGGGAAAAGATAGATTTTTCTCCAATCCGACAGTTTGAAACATGATGCGTCACGCCCGATTGATGACGGAGGACCATCAGGGGACGAAATAACGATCCACAGAAAAAGATCTTCTGAACGACTGATAGAAATACTTTTTCCTGGATCATTATGACTAGTAAGAGTTGGAGGTAATGATTTGCTGTGAATGCATGAGTATGAGTAGTGTAATCATGTGAGATAGTCACCGCCGCGCTAATGTCACGTCCTGTTCTCGTCATGACAAGTGACAGTGACAACTGACAATCAACGAACCAGCAATCTTAGCTTTGAATAAAATAAGTTGGAAATGTCGAAGCATTGAATAAAGACCTAGTTTTATTTTCGGTTATAAAACTTGAAAGAGTAATCGATTATTTCATCGCTATTCTACGAATAGTATTTTGTATAATCAAAAAAAATATGAAAAAAATGTTGGTTCTTATATCGGATTCTACTGAAGATTTAAAATTTATTAATGACAAAATCGTCAATTTTTTACGAAATAAACTTAGGATCTAGGGATAGATACTAAATGCTTATTATAAGGGTGATCAAAAAGTGATAGAATTCTTGACAATTCGATCGATAATTGAAAAAATATGGTTCATAATTTGTGAGCTGAGATACATCATAAATTGCTTAATTATTTATGACACGATCCACTATAAGTTGAGTAATCATTTTTAATAACTTTGCTGATTCAGCTGGGTCTTCTCTCCAAGCTTGAATACAAAAGAAATTGAATCCAATTTAACGACTCTATCGTAATTCAGTCATCATTCAGTTTCAGATTTATGCATCATGTTTATGATCAGATAACCCATCAATCATCGAGATATATCACTATTTTCTTCTCTTTTCTTTTCACGAATATATTTTTCACCAAATTTACAATTACACAGCAATAAATAGAAAGAAAAATAGAGAAAAGAAAAAGTATTAAATATGGTGAAACAGCAACGCAGCGTTTTCAAATCATCCTCGCATTAAAATTATTTTTATATTAAAATAATACAATTTTACAAAAGAATTTTCATCATGATACAAAGCGATACACAACATTGTACTTTAAAAAAAATACTACTATACATTTTATATGTGTGTACACAGACAAAACACATACAAATACAGCGAATAACAATTCAGTCTTCAGTAAAGAAAGAAAGAAAAAAAAAAGTTGAAAAAATTGAGACAGCGAAAGAAATATCAGATTTTAGATAGGGAAAAGTGTTCAATAATAAACGAATCAATTGAAAAAACTATAAGGAAAAAATATCTAAGGTGACGAAAGTAATCCATGGAAAAAAAGAAGGCAAAAGGTAAACGTTGAATGAAAATATATCTTTCACAACAGGCTAAATGAAAAAATAAGTAATATAACATGATAAGCGATAAATATAGTTAATGAAATAATGATATTCCAGAATGTTGAACATGAAACGTTGCACAATATTTGGATTCGGAAAAAGCTTGAAAATATTGAAACGTTTTTCGGAGCATTCTACTCTCAACTATCACTCATTACAATATTTCTACACATTTCTTATGTCAAAAATGATAGTAGCATTCCTAGTAATAAATAATATTGAATATCAACAGAATCACACAAGAAAAAGCTCCTACAATAAGTCTGCCCCATCATACCCGTAATTTTTCACAATACTCTCCAATACTTCCAAATTCCCTTTTACAATGTTTCGTCCATATCAACAGCTTCTACAATAGACGTTTGAGACGGAACAGACGATGTATCAACTGGAGCTGTTTCAACTTGTTGGCTACGATCATTTGGGGAGAGTACACCACCTAGAATACGAATATTTGTTCGTGTCAATTCATTCTACATTGATCATGTTCTGTATAAAGACTGTAAACTCACCTATATCTGGTACTACGCTATTGTTTATGAGTAAATCACTAGCTTCTCGTACTTGAGTACCATTCGCTCCTTTCGGATCAAGATCGGTTCCCCAACTAATATACATTGACGTTAAATGGTCGTTACCTAATTTTTTATGCACCTAAAGACGGATCAGTAACAAAAAGTTTGCGATTAGAACTTATTGTCCACGTACCCTACTTCGACGAAAGTAGTTCAATATTTACTCACTTTCGCCGTTAAATAAAATACTGGGGGTTCATTAGGTGCTAGTCCTTGTAATTCTTGTAATTCGCTCAGCGCCTCTTTGTATTGGCCACTGTTATAGTAAAGCGAAGCTCTTTGGAATTTACATAGCGCGCTTTTCGGATCGATTTGCAGTGCCTCGTTGAATGTATCAAGCGCGGTGCGCGGCTTTTGCAAGGCGTTTTGAACCTACAAACAATACTCAGAATCTTTAATTTGCCGTCATCACATAAACCCGAGAAATTGCTTCTTTAGTTTCCAGAACAAAAAAGTTCGTTTACAAACAATTGTTACTCACCACGCCAATAACGCACATTATAACAATGCTTGTCGGATATATTGATAACGCTTTCTTCAGATGTATTTCAGCAAGCTGATATTTCTCTTGTTTCATATAAATGCTACCCAGACCATACCTACAATACAGATGGTTTGCCTCTTCTAGTAAAATGTTCGACAGAACTAGATGTGAAAAAAATTGTACATTTACCATGCATTATAGTGTCTAGGATCAACTCTAATCGCATGTCGGAAACATGACATGGCTTTATCGAGTTCTTCAGTCACCACATATTCATGTCCTAGAAGAGTGTGTGCATACGCGAAGTCAGGATCTAACTGCAAAGTAAAAACCGAAAAATAATATTACAACATACAGTATCACAGATGATTCTCTGAAAAATCGAATTACTTACTTGCACAGCTCTTTCGAAAAATTTGATAGCAACGTCGTGCTCCTTATGTAATGAGACACAATTTCCAGCAGCGCACCATGTGGACGGACTATATCGATCACACTGCAATAAATCATGTGCCAGTAGAGAAAGATCTTTTTCTTTATGCAAATGCCACAACGCCGTACTATACATCTCCATCATACTGTCGCGGAATGGTTCTTTCTCGCGTACTTTTTCAAAAAATCTAATAAATGTAGAAAGGGTTAAGCTGATTGAAACCTTTTTCGGAAAATAGTTACTCATTACGAGACATACCTGTTGGCTTCTTTATATTTATGCAGTTCTAAATATGCTTTACCACAGTAAGATAACACCAAAGCAGTATTCTGTTGCGGCATTGGTAAATCAAGAAAACTTTCTAAGGCTTTATTCAATTCGTAATGAGCCAAGTACAAGTAGGCTGTTCCAAAACTCCGCAGTAGAGACATTAATCCTTCTGGAATTCGAAGACACAAATTACTGAATTGTTAAAAACTATAACAAAAAAGATAAAATAAAATACGGAGTAAAAAAAAAATACGGACCCATCGATTGTTTCTGTAAAGCTAAGACTTGTTGGCAAGCATTTTGTATGGCAGATAATGAATTATTTTCAGTCTCCAAACCTAGTTTATTTTTTTCATTTATTTCGCTAAATGTCGACTTGCTACTTTTCGACACGCGAATGGATTTCGCTTTCCGTGACGGCGATTTGGGACTTGCGAACTTAGGACTTTTATTATTCTCCTTAACATTGTAACTGTTATTGGTAACGATTCGTGAACTTCTTCGAACACTTTGTAAAGGCGCTGGTGTTGTAATATTTGTTGTATTCGTTGCTAAAGCTGTGTTTCCCGATTGGTTAAAAACTACTGGTTTTGAAACTTGTAAAGGTGAAACTGGCTCCTTACGTCCTATATGATGAGAAATACGAGCGTGAGTAACGATTTATATAAAATTAAGTTGAAGGTCTATGAGAAACACACTCACCGAGTAACTGTCGTTTAACAATAAGTTTCTGATCACTATTCTCCATCAAAGTACCGCTAGGCGATATAACGTAGCCTTCGTTTGGAGTACTGTCTAGTGGTAGTACACCAAAACTGGAAGTTAAAGGACTTAAGCCATACAAATTTCTGTATTTACTAGGTCTAGAAGCAGCTGGTGGTCGTATTAATGAAAATTGTCCATCCTCCGGTGTGAACTGTCTGATTCCGCTCATCGAATTACTGCTAATTATTCCTAAGGTTGGTATCGGAGTACTGCTAAAAAAATGGTCATATAAGAATCCATCCATAATAAACATAAATTCGATCGACGAAGTTGAATCTCTCGAAGGAAGAAACGCACCTAGTACTATTATTGAAAACTATATTCTCGGTAAGACCGTTCGTATTATGACATGTTCCCCAATTCGTTGGCGTTTCTATTTGACCAGCTTGGAATATTTTCGTTGGATCTGGCTTCTCTCCATGATCACAAAGCTCTTTGAAAGACTGCCACAAATAAGGACAAATTTTTAACGATTTTCGGAAAGCATCCGCTCCTCGAGAATTGCGTTCCGACTTATAATAAATTCGCCCGATAATTTGAAGAACAAATGATGATTCTTCGCCGTACTCTTTGACAACATCGTCTACTGTTTGGAAACGGGTAACATCTCCACCAGTGAGCACAAGTTCGGCCTCGGGTATTCTAAAGCAAAAATTCATGACGAGATGCATAAGAATGAATTTAAAGATAGAATACAAGAATAGAAACATCAATTACTTTTCTAAATCCACGCAACATTTCGCCATAAGAAATTTACATTTCGAAGAATTCAGTTTCCTTGATCTTAGAGCTGCATACGCTTGCATTTTCTTGCCAGCTCTGTAGTAACACGTCGCAAGTAAGAATAATGTTTCATCTGAGTCCACTAGATAACAAAGAAAGTTGAAATTAAGGCTTTATATTACAAATGAAATGATTGTACTCTTGAGTGTAAGTTTACATTCGGAACTCTTATCTCTACCACGACCTTTGTTACAGCAAACACACTCATTCGCAAACTGAACGAGACAAAATAAAGATCGAGATCGACGATACTGAGAGTACTGAAAGTTAATAAAAACGATGTCAGCAACTAACCTTCGGCTCGCAAACGTTCGGCCAGGAAAATGGCATCAGCAAAATCATAGTGATTCAGGCAATTCCAAATAGCAGCCTGCATAAAGAACATCATTACTCAAATTACTTGGATACACATTTTCAGAAATTAATGAATCAATACGTCTACAGAATAAATATGAATGACAAAAAGGAAAATTAATGATACCAATCTTATTTGAACTACTAAACCAAAATTCTAGAACTTTTACTCAAGGCAAGGCGATGCACTTTCAGTGACTCATAGCGATGTCAATTTGGAAGTATTTCGCTTGACAGACGCTTTTATCACAATTTGGTTTTGTAATTATTGAAACTTATAACGAAGGTACGACTAAAATGAAGGAGAAAACAAATGAGATAAAGTACCTGAACTGGTTCTTGAACGAGCATAGTATGGGCTGTTCTAGCAGGATAGGAGAGAATGTAACTTATAATATTACTCAGAATAATTCATCATCGAGTGAAGTAAGAAATCCTCCGAGTAACGATACAGATCTTAAGATCTTCTTTCACGATTTCACAAATTTGTTAACAAGGTTATACGACCAGATCAGTGGAACAATTGCTTCGCATTACGTAAACACCCATGTATAATTCTTCGAACAGACTACACGACTATCAACGAACGCATTAATAATCTTAAAGGATGTAACATGAGAGAACATTCAAATTTCTGAACACTTTCTAGATATTTTTCTTTTATTTTCGCATTTTAAATTTTTCAACCTAGCCCAGGATTTACGATTACGATTTGGCATTTGGGTTGACTTGAAATCAGTTTTTAGAAAAGATCAAAGTACGAGAAACTACGAAGAACAAGGTGTGTATTAGGCCTGCTGATACGATATCGGATCAAGATTTCAAAATCTAGTCGTTCGCGAACTAACAGCTGTTGCCGAGATGCCCATAGTACGTGCTGTTTTGCCGTTAGAACGAACGAATCTACGCGAACGATGAATATTACGCTAGGCTGCCAACTCGGTTCATCGTGAATCGTGAATTCGTGATGAGTCTATACTTTATTATGCGTAATAATTTATTACGCACTAAACATAAGGGAGAGGATAAACACGGCTGCGTTTATATTGATGACAGGCTGCCCAGATCATACTCTTTTTAGAGGAAAGTACTCTTTTGATGGTGTAAGAAAAGTGAACTCTATCTTTTTTATGAAATATCGCAAAAAGTACTCTAAAGTACTCTTTTCCTGAATTTCCTGAAAATCAGTACTCTTTAGTACTCTTTTTCAATAAAATTAGTACTCTTTTTCAATAAAACAGTACTCTCTTAGTTCTCTTTTTCTGCACATTGTCCGTGCGACCTTTTTTTTTTTTTTTTTTTTTTTTTTTTGCTTGCACAATTGAAAATTTGGGGAAGTACTCTTTTTTTCTCAGAAACATCTGGGCACCCTGTGATGAATTGATGGAGTCTGTTCAGTATTTACTTTTCTATAGGAAACACATTTATTAATCAAGTCTACGGCTGAACCATCGCTGTTAGGCTAGTACACAGAGGACAAAGGAGCGCGTTATAAGGGTTGATGGTTGATACCTAGTCTACAGAGGTTCTTCAGAAAAAATTCTCTTGTCACGGGAAGCAAAGAGGGTCGGTGAAGACTGAAGATTGATAAAGAGCAAGAACCAACTGTCTCCAACTTATTGCTCTTATTACCAATATTATAATCCGTACCAATAAGTTTCGATTGACGTACCTGCTAAACGATTTCCTATATCGATTGAGGAAATAAGATTACTTGAGCTTGTAGTAGACAGTGTCCTGAGTCTTATTCTCCAAATTGTTATTTCGTCAATTCAACTTAGTACGCAGCAATAATATTCTCCCATCCTAACGATGAGGTCGTATTGTCTTCGCCTAACACAATTGACTCCCACGAATACGTCAAAGAGCAAAAACTAACGGTAAAAATTGATGATCAAAATGAGCAATCCGTTTGTTTGCTGTTAGGTACTTCCCTTCTTCTTCGGGTAAATCGGTACAAAATTATGCGTCATGAAATCCATCGATTCTTTCAAATTGCGATGAAATAAAAGCACTTGCGTTCCAGAAAAAGTATTCTTCGACACGATATGACGAACGGGGCTAAAACAAAAACAAAAACGGTATTGGAGCCTTTTATATTTTTAGCGGCTCTGTGAATTGAAATCAAATTCTGACAGATCCGAATACCTTTTCACGGAGCAAACGAGATCCGAATAATCTGAACAGTTTTTGTAGCTTTATCTGGAACAACCGATTTCATCGGCTGCCTACGGCGACCTATTGGCTTTATAAATATTTTTTTTTTGTCGGTCAAATCCCTTATTTTTTCTTTCTTTCAGGTATAAAAACCGTGGTAGAGAAGGGTGTTTTACACGTAGTCAATAGCACCTATGCGTTCTATTTCAAACCATTCCTGACTAAAAATTGAGGAAATTCACGTCATGTTGCCGCCTAGCGCCTCCTTAAATTGACTGAATTTTTTTTTTTTTTTACTTATTAAAATCTCTTCAAGGCTGATTAAGAATTTTTTCTGAGTGTCCTTCGCCTTCGACCATTTTTGTATCTTCATTAGAACTGGAAATCTTTCAATTTTGATTCCTTTTTTATTGTGGTCTCTACTTCGAACTGGCCTCGATCGTCTTATGATTTTATAATACAGGGTGGATAAATTTAGCCCAATTTCTTCAAATCTTTCATAAATTTCTTCATTATTTTAAACATATTATAAGAAAAAAAATTGAGGGTTTTATTTGAATGAAGATTAGTTGACTGTAGGCATTATGATATCGTTATTTTTAGGTATGGACTTATTTATATATCCGCACTAGCAATCATGTACGACATATTAGCATGAAATAGAAAATGTAATTTTTTTATCATAATTTTGTTTTAAAAAATGTTGAAGCATTTGAATATGGCTAATCGAACGATTAATTATTTAATACTGAAGTACCTAAAAACTTGAACAGCTATCAAACGAACTATGAAAATATTCTCGGACCAATTTCATGTTAATTTAATCGAGTTTTTTCGAAGCAAATATTATATTTTTGATACCTAACTACAGTTTGATTTTATCGCTGATGAAAATATTGGAGTACTATCGAAGAATACGTTAGAGAAATGCAAAAAAGCGTATAAATCTCTTTTTTGTCTTCTTTTTAGTTTTTTACGAATACATAAATCACGCTACCAGAAGAATAATTTATGATGGGTAACAAAAAATTTGAGCTACAGATTCCAATAGAGAGAGATAAACTGCAATCGTCGAATTTCAAGTTGATGTCAATACAGTGTACGAGCAAAGTACCACGTAGTATGAGCGCAGCCTCTAAACTGGTGCAATTTTAAGCGAACCTCTGAATCAACAATTTTACGTTTTACGAATTTGATTGGGAATAAACAACAATTGAAAATGGTTCAGAACTTTTATGTTCCAGATGGCTCAAAATGGAATGAGGACGATATCGTGATTAGCGGTATTTCTGCAAGACTACCAAATTGCAACACAGTGGAAGAGTTTCATAAAAGTCTTTTGGCAAAAGTTGATTTAATCACCGATGAACCTCGAAGATTCCAAAATGGTAAGTAATTCAAAACTTACATTAAAGAAGTTGGAAAAAAGAAAAAGAAAAAAGATAGAATTACGAAAATGATGTTCCGATCACTCAGATAAATCTAAATTTGAAAATTTTTCTTAATGTTCAGTGAAACGTTTTATTACGGTACCGTAAGTAGAGATAAAGTTCTATACTGAAATAGAAAGAAGCCGTAAAAAAATGTTTAGAAATTTAGAAGGCTAGGTATATTAATATCTATTTTTTTTCTCGGTATATTTTTGGCAATCTGAAACTACGGATAAGTTCGGGTATAATTTAATTATTCGAAACATAATCATAAGAACTATCTTGTAATGATTAACAAGTAGGCCTATTTGCAATTTTGTAAAATGGATTTATTCCTCTCTCCGTAAAGTAACTTTAAATAGGTACCTAATAAAAAGTCATGTAAATGTCAAATAATAGATACCGGTACCTACTTAGCCATAAAAGTAGATTGTACTTATCAGGAAAGATAAGTTCCTCATTCCTAATGAAGGTGCACTATTAAAAATAAAATTGTGTCTTTATTTATTAGGTATTTGCAGATTACAATAAGCTACAATTTTCAATATTAAAAGAGAGAAAAAAGGAGAAAAAACAGTGAAAAGAATAGGTATAAAAGGTGAAACGGAAACGTTTAAAAAATTTTGTTACATTTTAAATCTAAGTGGACAACTTTTTCTTTATTTACTCATTTATTTACTTTTTCCTACTTCCTTTCATCGTATGAATTAAAATAGGTAATATTTTCTGATTTCCTTCGTCATTATTCCTGAAGAGAGTCCAGTTGACCAATATTTGAAAATTGAACGAGGATATGAAGTGCTTTTGTTTTTAACGGGTACCTAAGTGCTATTAAATTCAACAGGTTTGTACGGCGCGATTAAACGTTATGGATTACTCAATGACCTTTCCAAATTCGATGCGGGATTTTTCAATATCCATCCGAAACAAGCTGATCGAATGGATCCACAAATAAGAAATTTGTTAGAAGTAACCTTCGAGGCTACGCTCGACGCTGGTATGTGTATACCTACATCATTATAGACAGAGAATTAAACTAATTATGAAGGTTACGGTGATTTTAAATTGAGGAATTTTCAGGTTTACATCCGGATGATCTGAAGGGCACTAAAACCGGAGTAGTCGTTGGAGTAGCTTCCAGTGAAACCCAGGATAAATGGTCTCAAATGCCTCAACGTATCAATGGATACGAGTATAGCGGCTGCACAAGGACGATGTTCGCTAATAGAGTTTCTTACTTCTTCGATATCAAAGGTAAGAAGCTTATGAGGTTCAAATTCCAACCGTCGTCCATAGAAGTTTTCTCGTTAATTTATAGAAAAGAAAACGTGTTTCGCAATAAGAGCATTTTTATTATATAGGGCGGCTTAATGGTTGATGAACTCAAAATTTGAACCTTTCGGATCGGTAAGCGCTGGTACCGCCACTATTCAAACCTGAAACCATCGACTATAAATACCATGATAGGGCTTTTCTCCATACTCGTTTGCCTCTTATGACAGGAAAATTAAATAGATACCAATAAGAACCAGGCGGAAAAGTTCAATAGGAAGCAAACATCATTGGATGAACCTAAAACAACAATTTTATTAATGCCTTTTATGAAATTCTATAGGTCCCAGCTATTCTATTGATACCGCATCATCTACAACATTGGTAGCTTTTCAGCAAGCTTACGATATGATCAGGAATGGAGTTTGCGATGCATGTTTCGTTTGTGGTACAGACTTGGTTCTCAATCCATGCGTGTCATTAATGTTTCAATGTTTGAACATGTTGTCCCCTGAAGGGAAATGTAAAGCTTTCGACATAAGCGGTAAAATTGTAATTTTCTCTTTCTCGAGATCATTCCTCTAGTGTTGAAAGTTGTTAACTTTCTCCTTTACCCATCATAGGAGACGGTTATGTTCGTAGCGAAGGTGCCGTCGCAGTCCTCCTTCAAAAGGCTAAAAACGCCAAACGAGTGTACGCCAATGTTCTGGCGGCTGGAAGTAATTGTGACGGGTATAAAGACGAGGGTATAACATTTCCATCTTATGAAATGCAAGTTAAATTGTTCAGTCGTGTTGCTGCATTGGCTGGAATTGATCCAAAGACTATTGACTTCATGGAGGCTCATGGCTCTGCTACAAGGGTTAGTATACCAAATTTCAGACGCATTAAGTGGTCCTCTCATGTGAATATAAGATATTTTCAGGTGGGCGATCCTCAAGAAATGAATGCGGTTACAGAAGTATTCACGAAAGGTAGAAAAGGTCCTCTACGTACAGGCTCTGTAAAATCTAACATGGGCCACGGAGAACCCGCTAGCGCAATATCAGCAGTCATTAAAATTTGTTTGGCGATGGAATGCGGAATCTTACCCCCAAATTTACACTATAACGTACCTAATCCAGATATACCTGCACTACTAGACGGTCGTTTAAAAGTATGTCAGAAAAGCAAAAAAAGAAAACATGATACAGAAACAACAAAAAAATGACCGAAAAATGCACAGGTTATAACAGAACCCACTCCATGGGATGGAGGCTTAGTGGCTGTAAATTCATTCGGAGTCGGCGGAGCGAACGGCCATGCCTTACTTTTATCCAATAAAAAGAAAAAACACGTTGTTACAGACAATATTCCTAGATTGGTATGCTGTTCAGGAGTGACTGAAAGTGCCGTTCATACTATGGTGGATAAAGTATGATTTTTTAAATAAGTATGAGAATGAGAAAGCATTATTCATTAATAGTAGATTACTGTACAGTGGCGGTAAGTAAGCGATTAATGTCGAGTGCGACTGTTTTTTTCAGAATCTCTCGCCCATTTTTTTTTTTTTTTAATGATACGTCTATCTGGGGAAAATATCCCCCCTCCCCCCATTTCAAAATCGTATCGACGCCACTGATTGTAATATTGTTAATCTTTATATAGATCAAAGCTTTGCCAAGAGATCCCCATTTTTACGCTTTATTAAACAATATCCATCGTAAAAATATCAAAGGTCATACTTATCGAGGCTTCACGATTATGGATGCAGAGAACATTGTCAATACTGCTCGGGTAAATTTTATCAATTGGACTTCGCTTAAATCGCTATTGACAACACGAAACGTTGTAAATTACAAATTTGGTTTCAGACATCTATAAAACCGGAACAAACATCTCTGTGCATACTTTTACCAGGATTGGAAGCACATTGGAAATCTTTGAACCCAGACTTGTTGAAGATACAGGTCTTTCGCAACTCTATAAAAGCTAGCGAACAAGAATTGAAGACAGTAATGAAAAAAATAGATTTGACCGCGATACTCTTGGGTCTGGAGGGGGAAGAGTCACCTCTAAATTTGGTAATCGGTGTTGCAGCTTTACAAGTAGCTATCTCGTAATTAAATTTCGAGGTCAACAATTGATTTCTCGAATAATGTACCCATCGAATTTTCTTATAGATTGGTTTTATAACCCTTCTTCGAGATTTAGATGTAGTTTCTGCTCGTATAGTTGGCTCAAATATTGGAGAAATTGCGGCAGGTTATGCATTCGGTGCTTATACGTTAAGGCAGGCGATGCTTCTAGCCTACAGAGTCGGCAATGTTCTTCAACAGTTTTACTATCCGTCATGTATCGTCAAATCAGGTACAAACCAATTGAAGATTCCTATATTTTAAGTGAGGACTTTCATTGTGGACGATTTGCCTGCCTTCAAAACCATCTGAGTCGCAAAAATCTGACTCTTGCGATGCCTTTGATTTGTCGGTTTATAACAAAGTGAACTAGTATTATTCATAAGATAGAAGGAAGTAATAGCACCCCTTAAGAAGAAGGGGGAAAGGTTTATAAAACAATGATAAACGTGTACTTTTTTGCTCCTTTCTAGTTAGGCTAGAGCATTGTAGAAGGGGAGTAAGACAATACACCATTTCGTTTTCCTCTTCTGACTATCGTGTTACACGGTTGCTGTGTGCCCGATCGTTCCCTATCAGGTCGCGGAAACCACTCCGCGACTGAGGTTTCGTAACCCCCTCCCTTAATTCAATTCTCCTTTAGACATGCCCATCTCTTTAATCAATGATCACTACTGTCCCTTTCCGCTTCCTCACAACCAAAGTTATCAATTGGCAAGAGACGACAAATTTCAGGACTTGATCCTAATAAGCCCGTGTGTATCAGGCGCGAAATCATAATACATAATTTCGAGTTATATGAGTTCTATGGGAATTTCTGAATTATTCAAGAGATACCTGGAATAATTTCCATCAGAGAAACTTAAGATAATGAAGGACAGATTCCAACACATACTTATCAGAACCTCACATTCGAGTTATAATATGAAATTATAGAATTCTTTGAATCAAAGAATTTGTAAATTCTCTCATTCACAAAAAAATTTCAAATATTCGTGTACCTTGTCGATAGATATTCCACCGAGAGAAAGCAATCCACCCATCGATGTTTCCGTCTTCGTCAAATTTCATTCATCGTGCACCCTGTTTTCTGGTCCGAAGCAATCAATGATCAAATTTGTAAAGCGGATAAAGGAGAAAAAATACGAGGTCGTCGAAGTTGATTACTTTACAGTCGATGTTTTCGGCATCATCCGCAACTCCGGTTACGTGTCCAAACTGGAGAGTGAATTCAAAAAGGTAGGAAATTGAGAAATTGTTTTTTTATCAGGATGAGTCGGCTTAGTGTCTCAGTCAATGAGAAGGGAATTCACAACACACCCTCTTCTCCTGGACTCTTGCAGAAAAAATATTGCAGAATTTTCTTAGAATACGAAGTAGGTATTTTTCATAAATTTTCTATAATTTCGTTCTCCCTCAGAAAGAAGATTGTCTTCTCACTTGTTTAAGTTGGCATCTCATTATTTCCCCCCCCCCCCCCTTTGAAAGATAGTATTGTATTTGTTTAGATGTCAATATTTAGAAGAATTAAGGAGACGAACAGGTGAAACGGTGTCGACAAAGTTACTATGAAAAATACTTGTTCAATGATTTAAACAAGATTCAACTAATTCAAACTTCTTTTGTACACAATTTCTGCAAATTTTTGTGAAGTTTTACTTTGTTTAGGTCTCTTGAGTTGAATCCAGTTACAGTATTAGGTACGAGTTGATTAAGGCGAGGCGAGTGGGGGGAGGCAGGGTGTTCTTCAGAGAATGAAAGTTGTTGAACTTTACTCAAAATTTTTTCTAGGTTATTCCGCTTTGTCGCTCTCACCGTTTTCCCTCAGATTCAGGGAAAATGAAAAGAGTAGGCCTAGCCCACTGTCCGCTTCGGTCCAACCATTTGCTGCCCTCATACGTAGTCACCAATTCACGTTTTCTAGTTTTGTAACAGATTTCGTCGGCGATTATGAACCAAAGTTCTAGGGAAGCTGTGATATATGGAGACCCACACGTTTTAAAAATTAAAAAAAATGATGTTTATTAAAGATTAATTCAAAAGGAATGATTTCAAATTGAAGAGGAACTAATTTTTCCCTTTAAAATCTCCTTTTTTTCGCCAATGCAATGCCATAAACGATTTAAAGGATTGTTATTGACAATAAGAATTCGTGTACGTTCATATAATCGATTGTTTGGGAGTAAATGGTCTTGAACCAATGTTGAAAGAATTGACTTCTCGTGATGGGTCACCTCCGGAGGTACAACCGGTACTACCGGTTGTTTTCTACCTTCGGTAGTGAAACTACCGATAGTTTGATTGTTGGAGGAAAAACCGGTATTATTGAGGACAACTGAAAAAAAAACGGTAGTTCTGCATTTTTATTAAAATCTGGAGAATTGGTACCTATGTCACTACATATCAATATCCAGGATCTGCAAAACAAGGTCTTTTATTGAAGAGAAGAAAATGTTTTTCTCTTAATTGTGTGATCCAAGCATTAGATAATACATCCAGCATTCCAGTTCTGCCACTCTTATCTATGAAAAATCGTAGTCTAAGAAGTGAAGAACTCTGCACTGGACTGCAGATTCATCTTTGTAAGATCTAGTTTGATGCAAAAAAACAAAGAACATCTGTCCATCTTTTTTCAACTTCTGCAGTTTAATTGGTCACCTCCGGAGGTACAACCGGTACTATCGATAGTTTTTTAAATTCCGCGCCAAAATTGCAAAAATTTCAGATACAACCTGTACTATCGGTACTACCAGTTGTTTTTGCTGGTAACCTCCGGTCTACCGGTAGTGAAGCTTGAAGGACTACCGGTCTACCGGTTGTTTCAAACTACCGGTTTTTACCCATCACTATTGACTTCTCTCTGATGTTCAGGGAGTAAATCTCCATATTTCAAGTCACGACATCGTTCCAGATTCTTGTAAATACAAATGAAAATTCCGGATGGTCGGCAGAATATCTTATAAATGCACTTTCTCGAGTGACCACAGCGATAGAGGTTAGTATATATAGCATTTCCCAAGAATATGATACAGTCTTAAAAAATTTATCCGTAGTAGGTATTTACTCGTACTTAATTATCGCCTCGTAGACGAAAATCACAGCCGTGAAAGATTCAGTAGTATTTGAAATTGGTCCACAGTTCGAATTCTTGGACCAAATTCCTTCTGTTGCTTGCATGAAAGATGAAAATAGCGTCACCAGCTTTTTGTTATCTCTCGGACAGTAAGTATTAACCTTTATTAAATTCATTCGATTTCTGTCTCGGATTTTTTAATTTTACGGTTTTTCTCTTCAAGATTATTCAACGCTGGATTCAACCCGCAAATACAAAATCTTTATCCTAAGGTCGAGTTCCCTGTCCCACACGGTACTCCTATGATTCAGTCATTGATAGAATGGGATCATTCGCAAAATTGGAACGTCGTATCATTCGCCCCGAAAGATGACCGAACGGCGGGCGAACTCGATATAGTCGTTGACTTTGACAAGGAAGAGTTCAAATTACTGAAAGGGAATACAATTTTTGGCCAAGAAACGTTCCCAAGAACGTTTTACGTTGTAAGTAAACAATGAGTAGAATAATTGATTGATATCCTCTTAGTGTACAAAAGAACAAGAGTCTAAAATTTCACATGTGCAAAAACAAATATGTTATCACGTTGAGGATTCTGTTTCAGTACCTTCTCTGGAAAACAATGAGCAGATTTCAAAATAAGCCAATGACGGACTTTCCTTTAATTATTGAGAATATATTTTTCATTCGTGAAATTTTGCTTCCCGAAGATGGTTAGTGTTCGGTGACTTGAGCGTTTCTCTTCTTTTCTCTTAGCTCTAGAATTCGAGGATGAAACATTTCCTTTAAATTGAAGTGTAGGTAATAATTTCTTTTCTAATGCATCTTCAATCTAGATTCTTTAAAATTTTCCATCATCATTCTGGAGGTATCCAGAAAATTTGAAATTAGAGAAAGTGGTCATGCAGTCGTCACGGGAGAAGTGCGAATTCCAGGATTGGAAACTTTATCGAAAGAACGAATTCCGGCCAATTTATTTACTTACGACAGTTCTACAACGGCAACCGAAATTGGCACCGATGACGTCTACCGGTATTTGAACATCAATGAATACCAATACAACAATGCCTTCAAATCGATCAAATCTTTCAACTATGGAGGTAAGATCAACCGAATCTCAGTAGGCCTATATTGGTTGCAATATTAGTAGACATGTTCTGAGTCACGTCACGGTGGCCGCCTCGCGGCTGAGTCTCTTCCCCGTCGGACAATAATACTCCGAAACTAGGTGAAATCCTCTCGCCTACCTCCCTCGGAGCCAGTTTGCTGGATAGATATTTTTCACCGAATAACTCCCCATGTGCTTTCCTGCGGAGAAACGAGTAGAAAAAGGCAGAAGCTAACATATCTCCTCCAGAGACACGTAGTGTAGCTTAAGCAAAAGGTTAACCAAAATTGAAGATTGCTTATATCGATTTTCAATTCTGCCTATCGACTTTGGTCTCTTTCTTGGCCTAGTGTAAGTTTAGTATACGTACATATACTGTATTTCAGACTTAGCCTTGTGTAAGTTCAATTTACTGTAATTACTGTACGTTGGATTGATGATGAGCTCACTCACTACACTCGTTGGCCTGAACAGCCTAAATCTAGGGCCTGGTACTATAGCCTAGTATGCTGTATGTTAGACCCAGCATAGTGGGAGTACCAGAGGTCGAAATTATAGTATAACCTATTATACTGTATTTTAGGCCTACAGTGCAAGAAAGTGGCCGAAGTCGATATCATGGCCTAGTATGGACCTAATGTACTCAAGCAGTGAGGGTCAAAATTTTTCGAGGTTCCTAAAATAAGTCAAGTTCGCTGATGACGTCATCAAGCGTGACAAAAATACAGTGACAATTTTCAAAGGAGTAGTCAGAAAACCGTTACCAAACCGTTACAGTTTTTCGGGACGGTTTTTCCAATTGCTTCTGAAGCATCCAAAGTAGAGAGATTTTCTGGCAGAGCCAAATAAATAAAGAACATGCTTCATGTCTACTAGTAAGTGACTTCATTTATATTTTAAGGCGACGACATTAAATTATACTAGGCCTACGATTGAGCCTTTATGAAACCAGGCCTAACATAAGCCTAATACAGGGTGGGGCAGAAAGATGTTACCAGTTAAATGGGAGTTTGCGCTAAATCTTTCGTAGCGCGAAAACGCAGAACGTTAGTATACTCTAAATGTACGAATTTTCTATCTCAAAAATATCTTTAATTTGAGCAACATCCGAAGTTTCTACGACTTTTCTGAGCCGAGTTATGGACCAAAATGTGCCGTAATTTCACAGCAGGGATTCCCAAAGCTGTGAATTATCGAAAGACAATTTTCCTATTGAAAAAATCGCGTAATCTCCGAAGTGTTCCCCGATCCTAGAGTAAAATTTAGCGCTGAATCTGAATAAGATTGTTAAGAAATTCTGCGAAGCACCGAAATAGGTCTATGGGCCCAAAAAGGGTCAAAATTTCCCCAAAATGATAAAATCGCCTAATCTTTGATGTTTTTCTCGATTCTGAGATAAAATTTAGCGCCGAATCTGAATAAAATTGTTAAGAAATTCTGCGAAGCACCAAAACGGGTTTATGGGCCCACAGAGGGTCGAAATTTCCCCAAAATGATAAAATAGCCTAATCTTTGAAGTTTTTCTCGATTCTGAGACAAAATTAAGCGCTGAATCTGAATTAAATTGTTAACAAATCTTGCGAAACACCAAAATGTATTAATGGAACCAAAAAGGGTCAACATTTCTCTAAAACGAAAAAAATTGCCTAATCTTCAAAGTTTTTCTTGACTCTAGCGTAAAATTGTGTACTTAGTTGTAAAAAAAAAAACTGTTGAATAATTTTTCGAAGCACCAAAATGTGTGCAAGTGCCCAAAAACGATTACAATTTTACCAACTTGGAAAATCGCTTAGTCTTTTCAATTTCATTTGGTTCTCATAGAAATCGAGCTTTGTGAGAACAAAAGATTGGTCGCGGATGAGAAAAAGTGCGAAAACTCTCGTTGTTTCAGGCAGAGGAAGGTATGATACCGCAAAGTTGGTCTTCTGTTGCGTGCCCGCGATGAAAGTCCCACTTATGTTTGAAGCAGTGCAAAAACTCCTAGATTCAGCAAATGGGAAGTATGATACCGCGAATTTGGTCTTGCTCGTGATGAGATATCAGCTACAGTTCAGTATATGATTGAGGCAGACGAATGCCCGCAATTGCTCGGGGCTTCACCCGCTGAAGAGAATGATGGCCTTAAGATTGTCTTCTGTTATGAGCTTGCGATGAGAGATCGGGTAGGACCCCCTGTTCAATAAAGACCGAGAAATTTCCCGTGGAGACCCGCGAAGTAGAGAAGAGTACTAGGAAGATTGTTGTCTGCCATGAGCTCGCGGTGAGAAACCAGTTGGAGCCCTGTGTTTGATCTAATTGGGTGAGTACGTGAAAATTCTCGTTGTTTCAGGCAATGGTGAAAAACATACCGCGAAGATCGCGTTCCAGTGTAACCTCGCCAGGAGAGAACTGTAACAGCCCCGTTTTATCCAGACCGGTGAATTCAAGAAAATTCTCGTTTCCACAGCCAGTGCTGGGAAGGATATCCCGAGACCGTCGTTCGTTAAGGTTTCCGTGAGAGAACGATCAAGGCCCTACGTTCGATAAGGCACCGGATCCGAGAAAATTCTCGTACTTTCGCGCGAGGAAGGAACGATACTGTGAAGCTCGTCTTTCGTCATGAGCTCGCGATGAGAGAAGGATCAAGGCCCGTGTTCGGTAGAGATAGGCGGATGCGTGAAAATTCTCGTACGTTTGCGCGAAAGAAAAAACCATGTTGTGAGGCTGGTCTTTCGTCATGAGCTTGCGGTGAGAGAACGATGGAGGCCCCGTGTTTGAGTGTTTGATAGAGACAGGCGGATGCGAGAAAATTCTTGTAGGTTCGCGCGAGGAAGGGAATGATACGGTGAAGCTCGTCTTTCGTCATGAGCTCGCGGTGAGAAAACGATCAAAGCCCCGGGTTTGACGGAGGCAGGCGGATGCGAGAAAATTCTCGTAGATTCCCGCGAAGGAAGGAACGATACCGTGAAGCTGGTCTTTCGTCATGAGCTCGCGGTGAGCTATAGCTGATCGCTCATCACGAGCAAGATCGATCATTCGCGGTACCCTCCCATTGCCTAAATCAAGGAGTTTTTGCAGTTTGGCCGGCTTCGCTCATTGGTAGGGCGTCAGTTGATCTCTCATTGCAAGCACGCAACAGAAGACCAACTTTGCGTTCTTTGCCGAAAACAACGTGAGTTTTCGCACTTTTTCCCGCTTTGATCATACGCAGAGCCCTAGTCGATCTCTCACCGCGAACCTTCAACGGAAGACGAAGTTGTCGTCTCCTGCCAATCCCCAAATGAGGAGAATTTCCGCAATTTCCTCTTTCGGATCTGTCACCTGACGCTAGTCGATCTCTCACTCCGCAAACACTCAAAGGAAGACGAACTTGTCGATATTCCTTCCATTCCCTGAATCAACAATTTTACTGCAGAATGAGAATTTTTGATTTTGCATTTTGGAGATCATCTAGGGCCATTTCAGTATTTTTTTTGGAATCGGCGCAAAAATTTACTTCAGAATAGAAAACAACATTTGAAGATTACGCAATTATTCATCTTGGAGGAATTTTGATTCTCTTCGAGCCCATCAACCCATTTTGGTGTTCCGAAGTATTATTTCAGCATTTTTTTTGGACTCAGCGCGAAATTCCACTTGAAAAAATCGAATTAAAATTTAAAAATTTTGACCCTTTTTAGGCCCATTAACCCCTTTTTGGTGCTTCGAAGAACTCTGTGAGCATTTGTTTCGAACTCAGCGCAAAATTCCACTTGAAAATCGAATTAAAATTTGAAAGTTTGAACAATTTTCCAATTTGGCGAAATTTTGACCCTTTTTGGGCCCATTAACCCGTTTCGGTGTTTCGAAGAATTTTTTAAACATTTTTTTCGGACTCAGTGCGAAATTCCACTTGAAAATCGATTTACTATTCAAAAGTTTGAACGATTTTCCACCTTGGGGAAATTTTGACCCTTTTTGGGCCCATTAACCCGTTTTGGTGTTTCGAAGAATTTTTTAAACATTTTTTTCGGACTCAGTGCGAAATTCCACTTAAAAATCGATTTACTATTCAAAAGTTTGAACGATTTTCCACCTTGGGGAAATTTTGACCCTTTTTGGGCCCATTAACCCATTTTGGTACTTCTTAGGATTTTGTTACTATTTTTTTCGTTTTCCCCGTCCAAATTCACTTAAGAAACAATAATTTAATTATTAAAATTTTCGAAATTCAGTTCAATACTGTAAATTAATTAATTTTCAAGCCCTATTTTGGGGAACCCTGACGATTTGGTGAATTTTCGGCACATTTTGGTCCATAACTCGGCTCAGAAAAGTCGTAGAAACTTCAAGTCCGGCTCAAATTAAAGATAAAATTAGGATACAAAATTCGTACATTTAAACTAGACGTCTAACGTTTTGCGTTTTCGCGCTACGACAGATTTAGCGCAAACTCCCATTTAACTGGTAACATGTTTCTTCCCCACCCTACATACAGCAGCATAAAAGCGTATGTGTATACGAAACCTGCACTTGTAGATTACAAGGATGAGGGGAGGTGTATTGAACCCGCAAATTTGAGAATCAGTCTCGGAGTCATGGTTGATGACGTCACCAAGTGATGAAGTTATGATTGGAGGAGGGGTCTCAGGACCACGGCTAATGACGTCATAGTTTATTATGAAAGAAGAGAAGGGATACAGTATACTGGATTATTAAATCCTAGACTTAGTATGAAGCTATAGAAACTGCATAAAACAAGTAATGTTCGAAGGGAAGCCTTGACTTAGTATATAGCTAATATAACGGAGGCTCAGACCTAGTTAATATTATAAGCCTAGTATAAAGAGAGAAATGGAGAGGGACATTAGTTCCAAGGTCATCTACACGCCCGCGCAAACGCACGCAAATTTTGGAATCGAGGCAAGGAAGAAGAGAGGTCAAAGCGAAGCCATGAAATATGTCAAAAAATATCTATAGCGAGAGTTTAGAGATGAGACATAAAGAGTGGATGAGCCGAGAGACGAGGATACGGACGAGGTGGAGAGAGACTCGCAATAATATGATAAAAAGTTACATGGGTGCCTGGTTCAAATTGTGAGTGGTGTATAAAATGATTATTTATAGCGAGAGTTGATTAAAGTAGAGCAGGGTTTTATCAAAATATTTCTTCGCAATTATCTCGTCATCATCATGAAACCGGTTTTTGTTTTCTGTGCATGAACCAGCCTACGATCATTTATATTCATTCTTCGACACTTTAGACCACTTGTATACCAGAAAATAGGACAGTTTTGCATTCAACAACATTCATTTGTGCAGACAATGAAATTTTACAATTTTATTACCGGTAAACATTGTTTCCGCAGTTGAAGCCGAGGAATCCGAAAAGCTTTCTAGTATTAAAAACGCGAACAGAGCTTCAGAAAAGGTCTCGAGGTTAGATTTCCCAGTTGAGGCCCGAGAATCACGAAGGTTTCAGGGATTCAGAGTGGGAGCGAGGGGAATCAACAAGTGTTTAGACAAGGGTTCCGAGAGAGCGGAGGAGTTTATGCGTAGGTCTTTCGATGAGAAACAAATTGTTTATTGGGTAATCAGATAACAAAATCCAAAATCTCTTTTCCTCGTGCGAATACTTTTCAGATTAAGCCACAAAATGGGCCTGTCTACTAATAATAATATAATTTACAATACAAACCTTTCTTTTCTAGATAATAGTTCAACCGTCAGAACCGATACTTGGTTAACGTATTTGGAAGCATTCGTACAGATTTCTATATTGAATTCAGTTTTCGAAGTAGATGCCACTCGAGTTGTGTCGTTCATTAGAAAAATAGTGATTGATCCACAGAAAAATCAGAAAGATGAAGGTCAGTTCAATGACAAAACACAGTTGTTTTCGATTTTTCTCAATCTCACGATCCAAACTATGAGTCACTCAACATGACTTACATTTTCTCTTTTATTCTTTTCTTTTCTTTTTTTTTCTGAATTAGATATGAGGTATCTACAAAGTATTATAATAATTGAGCCCTTGTAAATCGACTTATGCCTTTTTTGAAAAGACATCAGAATCGTGTTCCTCACCCTCCCCTCCGTTGTTTACCGAAATTCTCAAAATTCTCAAAAAGTGGGGTCGTTTCAAGAAGGGCGTAATCTCTTACGGGATTACCATTGACATAGAAATCAGTTTTTGAACGGCGTAGTCGGACTTGTGCGTGAATCGATTTAGCGCCTTCTACTAATCGCACGAGAGGCTGCAACTTTAGGGAAGATGGGAAGGGAGGTATGTCGCTAGGTACTGATGAAAGTCCCATCCCGATCTGACTTTTTTTCGGCGTGTTAATGCCTTCCTAAACTTTCAAATGCGTTTTTCTCGAAACACGTTTTTGCGAGTTACGCCCTTCTTGGAAAGAAGGACTCAATTCTACCTTCATTTTATATTGCGGCAATGATCTTCATTCCAAGAGAAGAAAAAAGTACTAAGAGATAAATATTCACATTTTTGTAAACTTTTTACAGTTCCCGTACATTACAATAAGAAGCTGAATGCACTAAAGTCTATTGATATCGAGATACGTGGAATTGAGGTGAAGCCAAAACATATTGTGCAACAGATAAAACCTAGCGTTGTATGCTCTAAATTTGTACCATTTATCGCTGATAAGGTAAGTTTGTAATCTACAATGGACCTGATGAACCCATTAATTTCAATACTTTTTGTAAGTCGTGAACAATATAATCCAAAGATGACTTTTCAGATTGATTATGCTGCCGAAATCAGTGTTACCCTCGCTTTGGACAATTTTGTTGGGTGTAACGATTTGAAAATCGCTGAAATTATAAACAACTCAACCGAATTGCGACTAACGACCCTCGTCAAAAACTCAAATCCTTTCCTTCGAGTTCGTCAAAATTACGTCCATTAAGAAATTAATTTCCGATGGTAAACGGCGTAAAATGCCATTCTTATTCATTTTATAGGTAGATTCAATCATCTACTGTAATGACTCAAGTGGTGGTAGCATGAAGACTCAAGAGGAGAATGTGAAATTCCTCTGTAAAAGTATAAATATCGAACCAATAACTGACGCTAATTTCCACATAGTAATGGCTAAAAATATCATACATTCTCCGGAAGCATTTAAAAATTTAATAAAAAGTATTCGTACAAATGGTTGTCTCGTCCTCGAAGAAAATGTCGATGGGTTATTAAACTATCAAGAGAATGTTGAATTGATTGCGCAAATTGCATCCATAAATAAAGTCTATTATGTATTGAAAAAAGTAACTATCATCAAACTTGAATTTTTATCACCCAGAAACTCGCACACTTCCTAATTTCTATTTAATTTTGCAGATTAATTCTAAAATTCGCAATAGCCCCCGAGTGATCGTAATTAGTAGTTTACTCGACTGTCTTCAAAAATTACAACATATTCCTGATGATAACCAAGGTCTTCTTATTGTGGCTATGAGAAGTTTCAACGTTGGTGGAATTATTCCTTTTATGAAAAGTATTTCTGCGCACACTCAAACCACAAACCTAAGGTATAAAGAATGTAATTCAGGAAGATGTATGAAATCATCATCAATTTCATTCTTTTTTTCAGAGTTATGTTAATCGAGGATGAAAATGCGCCTGTGTTTTCTTTAGCGAATCCGATCTACGCTGAGCAATTGCAGAGAAGCTACCCTTTGAATGTTTACAAAAATGGTGTGTGGGGCACCTACACAACCTCACCCTTCCACCAGGACTCTAATAAGGATACTCAAGAAACCAGCCGAACTAGCCTCGACTCAGTCGCAGCTAATTCTAAAATCGACAAGTAACTATTTAATGGGCGTACCATTATACATCAATTTATTGGTATAATGTTCGACTCTAAATCAAAATCATGCATTCAAACCGTAAGTTATCTTCTTTCGAGCACTCAGATTATACCCTTTAAATGAAATTCCCATTCATAGATGTGGACTGAACACCAAAAAGAATACAGTTTGTCAAGCGCTTTATGCTGCTGTGAATATGGTTGATTATCAAGGTACATCAGCAAGGGCATTTTCATCTTTGTCTCCAAGTGGTCAGGTGAGTTGAAAAATATTCTTCCAAATGCATTATTGTGGAAAACCTTAGAAATTACCGTTCAATCCTCCGCCAAATTCTTTGGTCTCACCTTCGAATACAAAACCTCCGCGAACCCCCTCCCCACATCAAATTTCAAGAACAAAACGTCGGCTTCCTCAACGAAGTCAAATGAGAGACGTAGAAAACATGTTCCACGAGGTGAATTGGTTTTGATATTAAGAATTGAATTTTCATAATATTGGAGTTGGAATTGAAAAAATTTTGATTATCAAGCCGTACCTATATGACAAGAGAGGAATCTGAAAACTTCTTTCAAGTCCACCTCCCATCATATGCAGCTAGATATTCGAAATGTTGACAGAGAATCTGTTTTATCGGGAGATTTTTCGGAAAAAACGTCCGCCGTCCAGCCGGTCGGCAAAGCTCGGAGCTCGACAATTTTCTAAGCCCTCTCCTATCATATACAGCTTGGGGGCGGGGCCTGTGACGTCACAGTTCAATGACGTTATAGGTCAACCTTGTAGCGTCATAATTTCATGACGTCATAGGTCAACCTTGTGACGTCACAATCTACACTTTTTAGATCCCACGTGCCCCATAAAACAGGTTCCCTGTCGCCCCTCGTTCAACTCCGTTAAGGAACCCGTGAGTTTTTTTTCAAGATCAACTTTAGGGTAGGTCAGTTTTTGCTGGATGGCAGAAACACCGACTTCCTCAAGAGTGTGCGCTCTGCTTCGTTACTAACACAAAGACACATAGGTCCGTGGGAATAGAAAGAGGTAACGTAGAATACCAACTACTGATTGAAATCGGCTCCAAATTCTATGAATCTTTGTAAATTGAAAGTCAAAGGTTCTAAAAATAACGCAAATTGGTTGATGTCACGGCCCTCTTCAACTTGTAGGGAACCTGTTTTATGGGGGGCTTTTTGAGAAATTTGCCGTGCGCTGTGCGCCGTCCGCCGTCCAGCAAAAAACTTAGAAAAATGTCGACTCTCGAGCCATATATGATAGGAGAGGGACTTGGAAAAATTTCGATTCTCGAACTATATATGAAAGGAGGGGGACTTGGAAGAATTTCGATTCTCGAACTATATATGACAAGAGGTGGACTAGGAAAAATTTCGACTCTCCAGCCATATATGATAGGAGAGGGACTTAGAAAAATGACGGCTTCCTTAACGAAGTTAAACGAGGAACGCAGGGAACCTGTTTTATGATTCGAATGAGATTTGGTATTGAAAATTCAAGGAAGCCTAGATCATATATAGCTCGACAGTCGAAATTTTTCTAAGTCCCTCTCCTATCATATATAGCTCGAGAGTCGAAATTTTTCTAAGTTCCCCTCCTATCATCTATAGCTCGAGAGTCGAAATTTTTCCGAGTCCCCCTCCTATCATATATGGCTCGAGAGTCGATATTTTTCTAAGTCCCCCTTCTATCATATATAGCTCGAGAGTCGAAATTTTTCTAAGTTCCCCTCCTATCATATATAGCTCGAGAGTCGAAATTTTTCCAAGTCCCTCTCCTATCATATATGGCTCGAGAGTCGAAATTTTTCTAAGTCCCTCTTCTATCATATATAGCTCGAGAGTCGAAATTTTTCCAAGTCCCCCTCCTATCATATATAGCTCGAGAGTCGAAATTTTTCTAAGTTCCCCTCCTATCATATATAGCTCGAGAGTCGAAATTTTTCCAAGTCCCTCTCCTATCATATATGGCTCGAGAGTCGAAATTTTTCTAAGTCCCCCTTCTATCATATATGGCTCGAGAGTCGAAATTTTTCCAAGTCCCTCTCCTATCATATATGGCTCGAGAGTCGAAATTTTTCTAAGTTCGCCTCCTATCATCTATAGCTCGAGAGTCGAAATTTTTTCTAAGTCCCCCTCCTATCATATATAGCTTGAGAGTCGAAATTTTTCTAAGTCCCTCTCCTATCATATATAGCTCGAGGGTCGAAATTTTTCTAAGTTTTTCGCTGGACGGCGCACGGCGGACGGCGGACGCCAGATTTCTCAAATAGCCCCCCATAAAACAGGTTCCCTGTTAAAATTTCGACTCTCGAGCTATATATGATAGAAGGGGGACTTAGAAAAATTTCGACTCTCGAGCTATATATGATAGGAGGGGGACTTGGAAAAAATGACGGCTTCCTTAACGAAGTTAAACGAGGAACGCAGGGAACCTGTTTTATGATTCGAATGAGATTTGGTATTGAAAATTCAAGGAAGCCTAGATCATATATAGCTCGACAATCGAAATTTTTCTAAGTCCCTCTCCCATCATATATAGCTCAAGAGTCGAAATTTTTTCTAAGTCCCCCTCCTATCATTTATAGCTCGAGAGTCGAAATTTTTCTAAGTCCCCCTCCTATCATATATGCTCGAGAGTCGACATTTTTCTAAGTCCCCCTTCTATCATATATAGCTCGAGAGTCGAAATTTTTCTAAGTCCCTCTCCTATCATATATGGCTCGAGAGTCGAAATTTTTCCAAGTCCCCCTTCTATCATATATAGCTCGAGAGTCGAAATTTTTCTAAGTCCCCCTCCTATCATATATAGCTTGCGAATCGAAATTTTTCTAAGTTCCCCTCCTATCATCTATAGCTCGAGAGTCGAAATTTTTTCTAAGTCCCCCTCCTATCATATATAGCTCGAGAGTCGAAATTTTTCCAAGTTCCCCTCCTATCATCTATAGCTCGAGAGTCGAAATTTTTTCTAAGTCCCCCTCCTAAAGTCCCTCTCCTATCATATATGGCTCGAGGGTCGAAATTTTTCTAAGTTTTTCGCTGGACGGCGCACGGCGGACGGCGGACGGCAGATTTCTCAAATAGCCCCCCATAAAACAGGTTCCCTGTTAAAATTTCGATTCTCGAACTATATATGATGGGTGGGGCACTTGGAAAAAATTTCGACTCTCGAGCTACCATATATAGCTCTAGATAGACAAATTTAGACTCTCAAACTATATTATACTAGGCTTATAGTAGGTCTAGGCGTTCTTTATACTAGCTTTATCTAAACCTTCTTTATACTAGCTTTATCTAGACCTAGGCTTCCTTGAATTCTCAACACCAATACCCATTTGACTCATAAACAGGTTCCCCGCGTTCCTCGTTTAACTTCGTTAAGGAAGCCATCGTTTTTTCCAAGTCCCCCTCCTATCATATATAGCTCGAGAGTCGAAATTTTAACAGGGAACCTGTTCTATGGGGGGCTCTTTCAGAAATTTGCCGTGCGCCGTCCGCCGTCCGGCAAGAAACTTGGGAAAATTTCAACTCTCGAGCCATATATGATAGGAGAGAGACTCAGAAAAATTTCGAGGGACACAAAAATTTCGACTCTCTAGCTATATATGATAGGAGGGGGTCTTGGAAAAATTTAGACTCTCAAACTATGTTATACTAGACTTATAGTAGGTCTAGGCCTTCTTTATACTAGCTTTATCTAGGTCTAGGCTTCCTTGAATTTTCAATACCAAATTCCATTTTACAGGTTCTCTGCATTCCTCGTTTAACCTCGTTAAGGAAGCCGTCGTTTTTTTCTTAATAATCAATCAACCAAGCTTTAATTCAGTTCATGATGAGAAACGGAGTCCTAGCCTAAGATCCTCTTCTGGAAGTAGCTCAGCTTAGTTGAAGCCTAGCTTTCATGTCCAGTGGGTAATTTAGCTGAAGACTACATAAATTTGTATCATCGGAACTCATATTAACTGTGATGAGGTGTGAGTAGAACGCTGAAAATTAAAAGATCTTGAGTGTACGATTCGACTTTATTGCTTAGCTTACGAGAGTACTCTCGGATGCTACCGCATCATCAGTATAGCGATACAACTGATAAAGGGGCGGCACCCGACAGTTCTCTTGTAAGCTAACCAATACTAACCAATTAAGTAGAATTGTACGCTCAGGATCTTTTTAACAGGGAACCTGTTTTATGAGGGGCTTTTTGAGAAATTTGCCGTTCGCCGTCCGCCGTGCGTCGTCCAGCAAAAAACTGAGAAAAAACGACGGCTTCCTTAACGAAGTTGAACGAGGAACGCAGGGAAACTGTTTTATGAGTCAAATGGGATATGGTATTGAAAATTCATTGAAGCCTAGACCTAGATAAAGCTAGTATAGAGAAGGCACCTTTTCTAAGCCTAGTATAATATAGTTTGAAAGTCTAAATTTTTCTCGAATCTCCAGCTATATATGATAGCTCGAGAGTCGAAATTTTTCCAAGTCCCCCTCCTATCATATATAGCTTGAGAGTCGAAATTTTTATAAGTCCCCCTCCTTTTTCGCTGGACGGCGGACGGCGCACGGCAAATTTCTCAAAAAGCCCCCCATAAAACAGGTTCCCTGTTGAAATTTCGACTCTCGAGCCATATGACAGGAGGGGGACTTGGAAAAATTTCGACTCTCGAGCTATATATGATAGGAGGAGGACTTGGAATATATAGCTTGAGATTCGAGAAAAATTTAGACTCTCAAACTATATTATACTAGGCTTATAGTAGGTCTAGGCCTTCTTTATACTAGCTTTATCTAGGTCTAGGCTCCCTTGAATTTTCAATACCAAATCCCATTTGACTCATAAAACAGGTACCCTGTGTTCCTCGTTTAACTTCGCTAAGGAAGCCGTCGTTTTTCCAAGTCCCCATTCTATCATATATAGCTCGAGAGTCGAATTTACATATTTGTAGCCTAGATTTAACAGAATGTTGTACATTATGGCTCATTCCGATTGAATTGAAGAAAACTTCACACATCGTATTTTCATATTTAAATAAGATAAGCGAGCACGTTCGACCAAAGGTCATTTGCTGGCGAATGTGTACATTCGAATGAATACTGAAAAAAAAGTCGTAAACTTCTGTGTATGTTTATGATTTTTTTTGTCAGTATTCATTCTGTACGTTAGCCTGTAGATGACCTTTGGTCGAAAGTGTTCACTTAATTTTAAATATAATAATACCGTGTGTAAAGTTTTTTTTAAATTCAATTTGTAGCCTAACTTTAAGGTCGATGCTCAAACGTCCCGAGAGGCTACCTGTACATAAGTTTATACTCAGTTCCGATTTTTTTCCCTCTTTCTTCTATAAAAGATAGGAACTCAAAATTTGTCTAAGCCAGTAAATTAGGTAAAGGTCATTAATGACTTGACCTGATCATCCTCTGATTGGTAACCAAAACTAGTCTGAACATGAAGGTTTCAGTCTAAAATGGTGCTCTGGGAGTAGCTTATCTTCAGCCTAAAACTGGACCTATAACCTGGCTTGTAGGTTTATGGCTTCAATTTTTTCGTCTCTACAGAGATTTTTAGTTTAAAATAGTTTCAACTCACCTCTACGGAAAATTAGAGTTCGAAATTTCTCCAAGTCCCTAAATACGAGCGAGATCATCGATGACGTCGAGGATGCCTCCCAAAAGACAGAGAGCGAGAAGTCTCCAATGAAAAAATAGTTTTTTTTTTCTGTGCGGATGACAAAGAGAGAGTTTAGGTGACGCTGGTGATATGAGATGACTTCATGTACTTTTAAAATGAGGCAGACCAACAGGTTCTACAAGAACTACAATATCGCACAGACATACACAAGTACAGACACACCCCATAAATCATTTGTAGGGTAATATCACTGTACATGGTTTAATTTATTGATATCGTTTTAAAATTGATTGAGCGTGTTGGCGAAGATGTCAACGAACTCGAATGAAGGTACAGTACTCATCTTTTTTTTATTTTCTTTACTTACTTGTCAGAGCTATAATTCAAAATATCTCTAGCCGAAGTGAAGCGGGGTTCTACCGCACAACATATTAATAGACAGACAAGAGATAAGATTCTTTTATCAACAAATGAAATCATGTGCATAAAAAAGAATAAGTGTAGTCACATCTTTTCTCTCTCTCTTCTCTCTAAATACGAGTAGTTTTATCTAAAATAGCTAGGTAATGAAAGATAGGCCTATTTATTTTCAATGGCGAGACCACTCTTTCTCTGCAATATTTCGCAATAAATTTTACATCTCGAATTTATTTTTTCTAAAAATGGGAGTCAAATGAAAAATTTACCCTCCGAATTTCACCTGGTGACGCTATACTTTACTTGAGACACGTGCTGTTAATAACACTTGATCAATTTTAGAAATATTTGATTCAGGAATCCTTATGAAAGAAAATTTCGAGCTTAATTTCCCAGAAAGTGTATGAAAATTTGTCAACAATAGTTCAATGTAAAATGTTTTGCGTAATGATTAAATTTATGAGTATTTTGACCGAGGAGAGAATATTTTCACTTACTTACTCTTAAAATAAACAACATGAAATGATAATAGAGGAATATGAGAGAACAACGAACGTGTTATGTCCTTTTGCAGACGTACTCGTTTTCAAGACGATATGAACGTTACTATAAATTACTGGTGGGAAAATTTAGCGTTCTACCTTTTTCAGTATAAGAGATAAGAGAGACCAGAGAAAATGTGCACAATTAGGTTTCCAAGGCTTGTACTCTCAAGAAACCTAGCCTCGAGTCTACGAAAAGGAAACTGAGTAATATATCATCTCAAATCTCAGAAAGAGAAAGTAATAAAATGTAAACAAAGATAGAAAAAATGAAAATTAGATGGAAAAAAATTGATGGCAGTCTAATAGGCGGTCTACCTAAGTGCTACAGAAATGATATACGCGGTCTATCATGAGGTAAACGTACGTATGTAAGGATGCGAGAAGGAGAAATATGAGTAATAACGAAATTGTTGAGTCCATAATGACGTAAGCTGACGATAACTTTGAAAATAAATACCAATGAATACTCGAGGCGAATGAGTAAGAAGGACAGCCGTGGTCAGTTCATACGATTTACGAGATAAGAGTTAATGAATGAATTGAAGTGTGTGGGAGAAATGATGACCACTGGTAAGCGTGATCGTGAAGGCGAATCTCGGACTGTCTTCCGTCGCCGAAAAAAAGGTGCCAGAGTACTCGGCCTTAAAGAACGAATAACAATTTTTTTTTTACTACGCTGACACAACAGGACGAGCGAATTGCAAGCTTAGGCTCACGGACATTTTGGAGCTAGTTCTATTCTTTGAGGTGGATTTTTCAGCGTTAACAGCAGAGACTATGACTGGTAAAGTTTGCCGAATCCGCATCAACTGATATGATAATTATGTACCCCGAAGTGTGCATGGCCTTCTCCAATATTCGGCTCACACTTACAGCCAATCGAAATTGATAAGGCGCGCTTCGCAGGTAAGCGTAGTACAACCGAGGTAAAATGTTAGTAGGAGATCACTTAGATGAGTCCAAAAATAGTGACGCCAAGGTGCAGAATGCAGACTCATGGAGGGAGGGTAGATGGGCCGTTTTGGTAGACCGCGTGTTAGACCGCATTAAGCCGGTGCACCACCTACGAAACCATAAAATTTCAGGTAGACCGGCTAGACCGACACCAAAAAATTAGAAAATGTTTCTAGATTCTGAAAGGTTGTTGGAAAAACATTTTAAGCTCAGTCGAAGGGTGGAAATAATATGACATAGTCGGTTTGCAAATTTTGCGTTTTTTATGAGGATTCTATTGCGTACTCCTTTCCGACACCATTTTGTTTTCTTTGTTTCCTAGCTCTCCTGAATTAATCTCGCTAGAGAAACTATAATTTTTCCAATTTCTCTGCCGTGTATCCTACATAGATCAAATATTTGAACCGCGCCAAGTCTGGAAGTGGGCTATCTTGCCTTAGACTCTAACTCGATTCGATTGTTTGTCGTGTCGGACGTGTCTGAGTGGACGCTGACTTAGAGGAAAATCCCCCTCCCTAGACAAGTCATTAGGAAATGGTACTCCTCGCCACTAAAACAACCATACAAGTATACACAGGACGAAGATCCTAAATGCAGAGGGTACAGATCATTCTAATAGGGCGTACAAAGACCTCAGCACCCGTTTTACTTTCTTCGCGGATGACCAAATTTCACATAGTAGGTCGACATTTTCCTAGTATTAAATGTACGTCAAGATCATTGGGGACGGCGGGTACAGATCGAGGCTGTCAATATCTTTGCAAGTTTTAGGGTCATATAATATACGGCCGTGCGAACGTAAAGTCGTAGACTAGGAGCTAAATTCGGAAAGGTTAGAGATTTTCTAAGGAATGAGAAAACTTCGGTTTCTTCTCCCTCCTTTTTTGGCTCTCATCTTGGGACTTCACTTTCATATTTTTTTCACAGGGTACTTCGAGTTTTGTAAGGTATATAGGTACCGATAGATCAAAAAGTCCGCATTCTTCCAACCACCTTTATCGTACTTCATCAGTGCGTTTTGACAAATCTTTACAACTAAAATTCTTTATTTTCTCTTCGGACAGAATCGTTGTTTATGTTTGGAGTTCGCCGGTTACGAAGGAACTAGAAGAGTCTTCGGTCTAGTTTCCAAAAGTACTGTGGAAAGATCCGTCATCGCTGATGAAGAATTTTTGTGGACGATTCCAGAAAACTGGTCTTTCGAAGAAGCTGCCACAATTCCTTATGCATACGCCATAGTCAGTAAAAACTGTTTGGAATCTCGCTGCGAGCTTGAGTCTCATTTCTCATTTTTCTCCACTATGAATTTTCAGAGTTTTTACAGTCTAAAAATTAGAGGTGGCATTCAAACAGGCAGTTCGGTTCTGATTATAGGTATCAATAGCGTTGCTATTGCTGCTATTTATATCGCAATACGACACGATTGTGATATCTTCATATTGTTGGAGGATGGTTCACAGACACCGCTCTTACGAAAATTGTTTCCGCAGGTAGGTCACGAAAATTTCAGTTTCTTACAAGTTTGAAGATAATGAAAAGTATAAATATTTTAAAATTTTCCAGATCTCAGACGAGAACCTTATCGTTTCTGAAGGAAATGATTTTCATCTTCGTGTCTTGCAACGCACTTCTGGAAAAGGGGTAAAATTGTTATTCGACACCTTGCCAGTGAAAGACTACGACTTCCAGTCTCGTATACGTTCTTTGGCTGAGAATGGGGTGTGCGTATATTTCAATCACGACCATCACACTGAAGAGATTTTAGGTATACCTTTTATTGAACAATTTTCGAAGAATCTGTCAGTTGATCGAGGAAAAATAAAACAAGAGTTTTTTTCAGGATCTAGTGGCAATATGAAATGTTTAACCTTCCATCGTATCTCACCATTATGTCTTTTTGACTCTGAAACTAGTACGGTGAAACAACAAGTTAGCAAATTCGTTGCAGACGGATTAAATGAAGAATATCTACAACCTCTTCCATACTTAGTTTTTTCGGACAAAAATACAACAGATATATACAGGTAATTCATATAGTGTGCACTAAAATAATCTGGTTATACCTACTTTCTATATTCGACTGTTGAACAATTTGAAAGTATAAAAATTTTATATTATCGCGCGGGTTAACCTTCGTAAAGAAGTTGTAGTATAATGTTTGCTCCGTATTATCTTAATTGCTGGTTTTCTTCTTTTTTTTTTTTTTTTCGTTTCTAATTTCTTGAAGCAGTGTCTGAGGGCAAAATCAGTTTTTGACGTCCATTGCCAATGCCATGACTCATTGTTTCATTTCCTGCTGAAACACGTGATAAGCGGTAGCGGTGTCCGGTGTTTCGCGTTTTTTTACTTCTTTTTTGGACTGGTATTTTCCGCTCTCGACTGCAATCGTAAAATATATTGTAGTGTACTTTTTTGTTTTTTTCTATAAATATCCAATAATTACTCGACCCGTAAGATTTGGGAAGAGAGGCGAAAAAGAGCTCGCATTTATACTGGTTGTGTTTGGTAATAAAATATCAGAAATCGGTATTTCTGAATTTTGTCGCCTACACCTTTCCTTCAACTTTCTTACATATCAGCCTTTATAGAAAGTTCGGTGGGAATACGGCAGGTCTCTTCAAATTGTTCTTGTCCCATAAATTATATATATCTTTCGAAGTTCTTCTGGAGTTTCTTTTTTGGGTCATGAACTGAGTTAATTAATCCCTCGAGATTTGAGAAAAGGCTGCGTTGGTGCTCTTAGAATCAGAACTGCGAGCATTACCTACTCGAGCTTGATAATTTGGTCTCTCCTTCTGCAAATAAGATCTTGTACACGAGACTATAGTATATTGATCCATGACCTTGAGCAAGACCACACCCCAGAGATGAGCACGACGTCAAAACTGCGAAAAAACTAGATAAGTACTTCGGAAAATAGGTACACGAACTCAAAACAAAATTCTACGGGTTGCATTACGTAGGTACAATCACCGCAGTGACTTGCAAACAGCGAGAGCTCTCTTTCGCATAGTAAATTACACTCCATTGTTCCCAATATGGAAAAATGTGCGTAGCAAATGATGAAATATGCCGTTTTAATTTTTTGTACTTTCTATTTTTCAGTACGGCCGTTGAGAAAAATATGATAAGTAAAGCAATTATTAAAATTGAGCACGATACGCAGAAAGTTTCTAAGCGAGATAAATTTCATTTGGATGATTCGAAGTCGTACATAATTTTAGGCAAGTATTTTGAATGGAAACGATGAAGACCGTAAAGGAATCAACTTGGATAAGAAAGGTTTGATCAGGCAGTTTCTTGTCACAAGAACGATCAAGTGTTATCAATCTCGAAGAATTTGAAGACTACCGAAACTAATTAAGAGCAGAAAAAAATAAAAATGAAAAACATTAGCGGTCATCGCACCCTCTGCAATGACAGCGGGAAACCAGCAATTTCCGCTGATCTCAATTGCCTGTTATGAACTACTTCTCTCTCCTTTCTACGTAGTTAAAATCGTTAAAAGTCTTAGATGTCCCGCAATTTTCCTTTACATTACGCTCTGATTTTCGGAAGTCCAGCATCTATGAAGGTTTAAACCAAAACTCGTTCCCTGAAGACACTCTCTTGCTTGTATTCATGTGAGTATACAGCCTGTAATATTATGATCTGTGCATATTCCTGAGTTAGGTCACGATTGAGCAGTATGATGAAGACTAAAAAGTTGAGTCTGGTCCAATATATCGTATATTGGGTCTAAGTTGAAGGGATAGGACGACCCGATGGCCTTAGTATATTGTATGTCAGGCGAAGTATAGCCCAGTATAGTGCATGTGAAGTCTAGTATAATGAAGGCAATAGATACTGGTCTCCGAATGGCGAACCAAAATTTTTTCGAGTCCATAAAGTAAATCAAGGTCCCTGATGATGTCGTCAAGCGTGGCAAGATACTGTGACAGTTTTTCTTGATTATTAACAGGGAACCTGTTTTAAGGGGGCCTTTTTAAGAAATTTGCCGGGCGCCGTCCAGCAAAAAACTTGGAAAAATTTTGACTCTCGAGCTATATATGATAGGAGGGGGAATCAATGCGGTTTACTCCGTTTGTATTACTCGCTTGAGTATGACTTCTTCTAGTCTAATAGGAGGGGGACATGAAAAAAAATTCGACTCTCGAGCTATATATGATAGGAGGGGGACTTGGAAAAAAATTCCGACCCTCGAGCTATATATGATAGGAGGGGGACTTAGAAAAACGACGGCTCCCTTAACGAAGTTAAACGAGGGACGCAGGGAACCTGTTTTATGAGTCAAATGGGATTTGGTATTGAAAATTCAATGAAGCCTAGACCTAGATAAAGCTAGTCTAAGGAAAGCCTAGACCTACTATAAGCCTAGTACATATAATATAGTTTGAGAGTCAAAATGTTAGTCGAAATGTTTTCTAAGTCTCCCTCCTATCATATATAGCTCGAGAGTCGAAATTTTTCCAAGTCCCCCCCCCCCCCCTATCATGTACAGCTCGAGAATCGAAATTTTAACAGGGAACCTGTTTTATGGGGGGCTATTTGAGAAATCTGGCGTCCGCCGTCCGCCGTGCGCCGTCCAGCGAAAAACTTAGAAAAATTTCGACCCACGAGCCATATATGATAGGAGAGGGACTTGGAAAAATTTCGACTCTCAAGCTATATATGATAGGAGGGGGACTTAGAAAAAATTTCGACTCTCGAGCTATAGATGATAGGAGGGGAACTTGGCAAAATTTCGACTCTCGAGCCATATATGATAGGAGAGGGACTTGGAAAAATTTCGACTCTCGAGCTATATATGATAGGAGGGGGACTTAGAAGAAATTTCGACTCTCGAGCTATAGATGATAGGAGAGGAACTTAGAAAAATTTCGACTCTCGAGCTATATATGATAGGAGGGGGACTTGGAAAAATTTCGACTCTCGAGCCATATATGATAGAAGGGGGACTTAGAAAAATTTCGACTCTCGAGCTATATATGATAGAAGAGGGACTTAGAAAAATTTCGACTCTCGAGCCATATATGATAGAAGGGGGACTTAGAAAAATTTCGACTCTCGAGCCATATATGATAGGAGAGGGACTTAGAAAAATTTCGACTCTCGAGCTATATATGATAGGAGGGGAACTTAGAAAAATTTCGACTCTCGAGCTATATATGATAGAAGGGGGACTTAGAAAAATTTCGACTCTCGAGCTATATATGATAGAAGGGGGACTTGGAAAAATTTCGACTCTCGAGCTATATATGATAGAAGGGGGACTTGGAAAAATTTCGACTGTCGAGCTATATATGATCTAGGCTTCCTTGAATTTTCAATACCAAATCTCATTCGAATCATAAAACAGGTTCCCTGCGTTCCTCGTTTAACTTCGTTAAGGAAGCCTTAATTTTTTCTAAATTTTTTGCTGGACGGCGGACGGCGCACGGCAAATTTCTCAAAAAGCCCCCCATAAAACAGGTTCCCTGTTAAAATTTCGACTCTCAAGCTACCATATTATATAGCTCGAGATAGACAAATTTATACTCTCAAACTATATTATACTAGGCTGATAGTAAGTCTAGGCCTTCTTTATACTAGATTTATCTAGGTCTAGGCTTCTTTGAATTTTCAATACCAAATCCCATTTGACTCATAAAACAGACTCCCTGCGTTCCTCGTTCAACTTTTTTCCTAATACTAATGCCAGCCGAGATAGGCCTAGTATATGCGAAGTATAGAACTAGTAACGAGACCAAAAATCTAGTACAGACGTAGAACTACTACAGGCCCAGTATCCTAGTTCGTATACTGCTGTTGGTTAGGCATACAGTATGATGAAAGTATCCAAGGTCGATATTATAGCCTAGTATAGGCCTAAAACACTTGAGCAAGAAAGGTCAAAATTTTAACAGGGAACCTGTTTTATAGGGGGCTTTTTGAGAAATTTGCCGTGCGCCGTCCGCCGTCCAGCAAAAAACTTTAAAAAATTTCGACTCTCGAGCCATATATGATAGGAGGGGGACTTGGAAAATTTTCAACTCTAGAGCCATTATGATAGGAGAGGGATTAGAAAAATTTCGACTCTCGAGCCATGTATGATAGGAGGGGGACTTTGAAAAATTTCGACTCTTGAGCTATATATGATATGAAAGGGACTTGGAAAAATCTCAACTCTCGAGCTGTCATATATAGTTGGAGATTCAAGAAAAATTTAGAGTCTCAAACTATATTATACTAGGCTTTTAGTAGGTCTAGGCCTTCTTTACACTAGCTTTATCTAGGTCTAGGCTTCCTTGAATTTTCAATACCATATCCCATTTGACTCATAAAACAGGTTCCCTGCGTTCCTCGTTTAACTTCGTTAAGGAAGCCGTCGTTTTTCCCAAGTTCCTAGGTTAGGTTCAAGGTTACTGATGACATCATCAAGCGTGACAAAAAACCGTGATAAAATTTGCGCCCAAAGTAACATGGATTTCATGTACATCTTGTAACCGTGATGATTTTTTGTAACGCTTTTCATAACTATTTATGTAGGAGTAGCCGCAACAAAAAAACTCCCGGAAAACCGTCACCAAACCGTGACGGTTTTTCCTAGAGTAGTCCCAATGCTGAAAAAAACAACTCCGCGGCTCGATGACCGATTCCGAGATAAAAGCCCGGATTTCTGTATGAACTCTGATCAATCGTTAACAAGACATCTGTTGATAAATATCAAAGATTGAGGATACTTTGAACTGTACCGTGCGTAGACGCCTCGGTTAAGCTTTGTTTCATTTTTCCAGCTGGTAAAACGGACTTTGGTGTGTACACGGCAATAGATTTGATAGCCCAAGGAGTTCGAAATTTGATCCTCATTGATATCGCGACCAGCAATCGAAATTCGCAGTTGTTCAACTTTCTGCTCCAGCGAGTTGAAGAAAACGACAAATGTGAAATTTCAAAAATAACCATGAACGATTTTAGCGTGAGAAGTTGCGAGTCAATACTGCAGAAAGCCACTAAGAATATTTCACTGGGAGGTATTTTCGATTTCACGCAATTTGAAGTGAGTAATCTCAACTGTACGCGCCAAAGGTCTTTGGAGAGCCACCTATGGGAGGAAAGGAAGGGGAAGAAGGAATGGTTCAACTGTTGAGCTTTTCTTTTTTTTCTCTCTTCCTCTAGTTCAGTCATATTGGGAAATTTGGTGTAAATAAATGTGGGACACCTGACTTTTGGCATATATATGTTATTTGTCACCTTATACATCCTATTAAAAGTCCCATTCGATATGGCGTGCGCATTGTCCCCAGGGGGCAAAAATGTGTGATCCAGATTGGTTTTTTGTGATTTTCAGGGTGAATATCAGTTTTTTGAAAAAAAAAGTCAAGAGACAAAAATTGTACAGCATCAAAAAATATATAAATAATGTACTATTAAGAATTTTCGTGCGATGCTTTAATTTTTAATAAATGGAGGATGAAAGTTGAGATCATTGCAAAAGTAACGCATGATATGCTTCTGACATGTGACGCAAGTCGACGCGAGCGTCATCGGCTCTTAATCAAGATGTACGGTACCTACATATTGCTTGCCACCTAAATTAGTGATTCTTTTCTTTCTAATTGCGGAATCATTGCTGGCCACCAAACTTGAGATTCTTCTCTTTCTGATTTCTAAATTATTGTTGTCAGTTTAGTTATCGATCTGTAATATTTATTCATTTATTTAAATTTATGGCATCAATAGAAAAGAGTATCCTTTGCAACAGATATGTACAAGTTCACATTTGCATGAATTTACTCGAAACTGAAGCATCATACATTATAATGCGTAGGTGACGATGACGCTTGCGTCGACTTGCTTTGTGAGTGACAGGCACATAATCATGTGTAATTACTTCCATAACTATCCAACTTTCATCCCGCATTTATTCAAAAATGAAGCGTCATACGGAAATTCCTAATGGAATATTATTTATGTATCTTTTGATGCTTTACAATTTTTGTCTCTTAACTTTTTTTCAAAAAACTGATATTCACCCTGAAAATTACAAAAAACCAATCTAGGCTACACTTTTTTATCCCTTGGGGACAATGCGCACGTCATACCGAGTGGGACTTTTAGTATGTTGTATAAGATGGTTAATGGCATATACATGCCAAATTTCTGCTGTCCCCTATTTATTCTGTACTTACACAATTTTAAAGTAATATGACTGGACTATCAGTAGTTTTAGTATCAATTAGATTTCCTAACAGATGAAAATTGTTTCACAACTTGAAAGAGTTCAGGGGATACGAGCAAAAGAAGATCTCTAAATTTGCTGAATGATCTCAATTTTTCCAACTATTGGGGGAAAGCGTGTCTTCATTTCCCTAATAGCTTCGCTCCTGAATAAATTCTCCCCTCTATCTTGACTTCAGTTCTTCCGTTCTTTTTTTGCGAATTTTAAATAACATTTTACCGTTTTTATCCTAACAAATCACGGCATTAGTAATTTGGCACGGACAGCGCTACGGCGCTGTATTTCTACTGAGTGGGGAGAGATTGAAAATGGAAACTGAACTATGGCGGTACATGGGAGAAAAATTAAAAAATCGGAATAATCCTCGAATAAAGCAGAATTGTCTTCCTGAAAGGCCATAAAACTTATTCACAAACAAAAATTCTACAAATTATATGAGATGACAGAACCTTCGATTCCGTTTCTTTCATGAGTTATTACAATTTTCTCATTTTTCTCCCATATTATACCGCCATAGTTTAGTTCCCATTTTCGAATTCGGCAGAAATACCATTTTTTGTGTACAGACCGCGCGCGTAGTTAGCGATCCTAGCGGATGGCCGGCTCGAATTGCGCGAGCGCTTTCGACGAAATATGTGACCTGTCACAAGAGAACCCCCCTTAGCGTCCCAAAAATTGTTTTTGAGGTTTTTAGTGATTTTTATCAATTGAAACCAGCTCTTTTACTCGGTGGCATCAAAAAAATTTCAAAAATTTGGACTCTAAGGGGGGTTCTCTTGTGACAGGTCACATATAGTCATTCACATGACGAAAACAAAAAGCAGCTGGCTTAAGAGCGAATGATGAAATACATGTATCGACAAGTAAAATGAGAACGAAATAAATTATGGAAAGTGAGCTAAAACCATGGGTCAACAGAATAAAAAGAACATGAATAGAAAAGTTAAATAAAGGGTGGAGAGGTTGCTGAATACGATAAAAATACAAAAATTAAAATGAAGTAAAAATAAATGTGAATGAAAGTGAAAGTAATCAATGTCAATAGAGCAGGAAAAACGGTGAGAAAACCAAACTGAAAAAAACAGAGGGACAGGGGAGCACAAACCAGAGGGAAACGAAAGAATCATGAAACAAAATTGGAGTAACGGGTAAAAATTAAAAAAAAAATAAAATCACAAATGAAATAAAATGTCAAAATTATTCAAGTCGTTGTTTGATCTTCAGGGTGGGAGGGGGAAAGGATAAAGGTGATCAATGATACCACGAATTGGACAAGATAAGGAATGTTTTTCTTCAATTAAATGTTTAGCTAATCTTGAATCTTCAGACCATTTTTTTTCCACAACCGCGTCCAGACGTTCATCTAATCTAATTTTGAAATGTCGGACTGTTTCTTTAATGTAAACCACTTCACAATCTTGGCATGTTGAACAGTAGTCTCCACTGCTCCCTAAGTGGTACAAGATCTTTCTGTTTGCAAAGTACCGACTTGATGTTGTTAAAGATGTATAATGCAGAATAAACGCGAAAAACAAATACTCCGAAGGGAGAGTAAGCAATGCAAACCGCAGAAAAATATAAGACGACGAGCGCTTTCGGTTAATAAACCATCTTCAAGCCTGAAACGAAAGCAACTGACGAACAGAAAAGAAGAGCAAGGTATTAAGATTGTCCAAACGAGAAATCGCGGTGTGAATCATAAACCAGTTCGATCAGGCCATCTTCCGGAATGTACGAGTTGAGTACAGTGATACCGTCGGTGTTTAGATGACGCATTCTCTATATGCTCGAGGGCGATGCGCTTACGATAGGGATTCTCCTTATGGAGGAGCTTTTCGGATCCCTCGCGGAAGCTGTGGCCACTGTTTATTAAATTATCAGCAAAAGCTGACTCCCCTAAGTGTCCCTTCTTCCAAGACTTCAGGTGCTCGGCTACTCTAACTTTCATTTGGCGGCTGGTCTCACCAATATGAAAGCCTCCACAATCCCCAAATTCCAACTTGTAAACACCACTCCTCTTATCAACAGGTATGGGGTCCTTCAGACTCACAAACAACCTCTTGACTGTGGTAGGGTTGTAAAACGCGGGTCTGAAGCCAAACGGGCGGAGGGCCCGACCCAATTGGAGGGAGAACTTCCCCAAGAAAGGGAGACTGATCCAACGCAAACGGCGATCACGGATCGTGTGTCGAGGGAGGGAGGTGGTGGAATCAAGAAGGCTCCTCGTAACTTTCCTCCGACCTATGACATTGACCCCATTCACTGTGGCCAGGTGTTTTATTGTGAGTAATTCTTTGTTGAAGGCAGACTGACTCAAAGGAATACGAGTCAGTCTGTGAACTAGGCTATTAAAAGCAGCCATCTTATAAGCAACAGGACCGAACGCACCTCCGTGGACTAAAATATGGGTTCCTGTAAATTCCAAACTTATGGATACCGTCTATTATAGAGACCGATAAATCCAAAAAGTTAATGGAAAATACCCCTATTTTCAAAGTAAACTTTATGGAAGGGTACCAGGAATTGAGATACCTCAGAAACTCAGCAAGGAGATCTGGGGTCCAGTCAAGATGCATAGAACGTCATCAACGTACCTGTGCCAATAGTGAATATGATTAAGTAAGACCTGGTTCGAGGAAAAGAGGTCAAGTTCAAATTTAGACATGAAAATTTCGGAGACGAGAGAGCCTAAAGGTGATCCAATGGGGATCCCTACTTCATCAGGAAACTCGAAAAATTTGCCTTCAAATTTGCAATAGTTGAGGGACCAGCAAATATTCAGGAGATTGAAAAATTCATGAAACTCATTGTGGGGAATGTTGGCTTTGACGAGTAGCTCACACATATGTTGAATAGTAGCAGCCTTAGGAATATTCGGGAACAAACCAACAACATCAAACGAGCAGATGGTCGTTCCGGGGGGAAGACTTACACCCTTCAGAACGTCAGTAAAAGAGGCCGAATTCAAGACCGAATGAGGAGATTCAAAATCAATGCGATTTTTGAACCAACGGTCCAGGAATTTGGCAAGGAGGTAGGTGGGGGAGGAGACGAAAGAAACAACGGGTCACATCGGGTTATTGTTCTTTTGCACTTTGGGCAGCCCGTAGAGGAGGGATGGTGTGGGGTTAGGAATAAGGAGGGTTTTTTTCAAAGCAGGAGTTTTGATAAAAGCCTCACTCCTGTTGATGACACTCCGAACTTCTTTAACATGCTTAGGAAAACTGAAATCCTCACTCACTTTAGCACCACACTGCTGGAGGACTTTATTCACCTTGGAAGAATAAGCCGACTTCGCATTGCCCTTGTCAGCCTTAGTGACGATTAAATCTGCCTCTTTCATCTTCCTCTTCAAACCTTGAATCACTCCTCCCAATTTATTACTCATACGAGGGAGGGGGTTATTACGGACTAATTCGACACGACTTTGGGGGTATTAAAACCAGAACCAATTTTAACCGCAAGATCCGCAACAATATTCGCCAAGGTTTCAACCTTCTTGAGTGGAGGTAAACTGAATTTCAAACCTTTCTCGAGGAGGGCAGTTTCGTCACTATTAAGCACTACCTGACTATTATTTATGAGGGGGGGGGATGGAATTTATGAACGACAACACCGTTACTCACCCCTTCCTCAACCACCTCATCATGAACCTTCATTAGGGAGGACAACTCCTTATTCTTCTTCTCCTTCAAGTTCACCTCAAACTTCCGACACTTTAAATTGACGTCCCGTATAAAGTAATCAAACTCAAGGGGGAGGAGCATACCGGAGAGTCTCGAATGGACCATAAGGTTTAATCTAGTCGTAATATGACATTTTACCATACCATCTTCGCAACTCTGTTCTCAACCACTTCTCCCTCATATAATTTTCCAGTTTCTTAATGCAGGTTGTAAGTTGCGTGTTTTAAGCATTTTATTGGGGCTTGTAAGGAGATTTTCCCTAACGGTAATCTGATCCATCTTTTGTCTTTTTCTTTTCTTGTCCTTGGCAAAGACGTTGTAGATTCTAGAGCTTTACTTCAAAGTTTTCGCTTTATCAAAGCATTTACGAGTATTTTATCTCTGTTATGCCAGTTGCTTTTTGCTCTCGCTGTGTGAATGCCTATTTAGTCATAAGTGCTTACGCAATTTTTATTACCTCTTATGCGGTGATTCGTAAAAATTAAAGATGAGCCTCTAATTATTTGGAGAAACGTGTTTGTTTCCCAACTTTAAATAACCTCGTTCATTATCACGGATTATTTCTCACTATACTTCCTGGAACGATTCTCTCATCGAAAAACTATAATGAACGAGTCACTCGATTACGAAAACTTGTACTAGAAGAAAATGTGATGAATATAAGCCAAAAAAACCAGTTGCTTTTGGTATGTAAATGCTTATCTAGTCGTAAGCTCTTGGGCAGTTTTTGGTACCTACTTATGCGGCGATTTGTACGAACAAAAACAGTAGAATACTATGATGAGCCGTAACTATTTCGAAAAACGTGTTTCTGAACTTTAAATAACCATGGTCATTACCACCGGCTATTTCTCACCATACTTCCTGGAACGATTCTGTCACCGAAAAACTATAATGAATGAGTCATTTGATCTCGAAAACTTACACCAAAAGAGCTGAGAAAAATATCAGGGGTATTTATTTTTTCTGTTCTAAAGATAGAGGCACCGGAAACTATAAATTTTTCGAACGGAAGTGATTTAAAAACGATAGTAGACCAGAAAATTGCTTTCCTCTCTAATATGGACACGGCGACGCGGAAATTGGTCCCATCTTTACCATATTTCGTCTCTTTCTCTCTAATCGAGTTGGATTACGGATTACCAGATTGCAGCATTCTATCGTATGCTAACGGAATGATTCAAAACATTATGAGAGGACGTAACGAATCTGGATTAAATGGCGTAAGTACTTTTCTTCGTCGTCATCCAACCGAATTGAGAGAATGGCAATGAAAAAGAAGTTTTGCATTTTCTTTCAGACCTTAATTCAATGGGGTAAAGTTGGCGAATCCGTAGAAGACATTTTATTCAATAAATTGGAAACACCGCAAGCAGCTCTACCTCCTCAGTCGATAAGATCGTGTTTACAAACATTACATCAATTGTTAGAATCGTCAGAGCCGGTCTTATCTTCCTTTATTACTAACGAATTCGTCGAAACTACCGCTGACTCAAAAGTAGACGTCATTGTGGAAGGAGTAGCGAAGTTTTTGGGTATCAAAAATCCCGATAGCGTTTTACCCACTCTAACTATGTTAGATCTAGGATTAGATTCTCTAATCGGTACGGATATACAACAATTTTTGGAAATTAATTACGGTGTCACTTTAAGCACACAGGAAGTTCGCGAGCTCACATTTGAGAAAATAAGAAAGTTGGCTGAAAATTTGTAACTCCGCGTCGCACTATGTCAAAACTCGAAAATATATCAAAATAATTTTATTTTGTAAAATAATTACAAATTTATAATAATGTACCTACGATAAAATACGCGATTAACTTTAATTGACTTAGAAGATCTGCTTATGTACAAATTTATCATTTTGGCTCTTACCTAATTTTCTTCGAATGGCTAGAGGAAATATATCTTATGGATAATAATGCTGTCAGTACTTTTATTGTGTAGAATGTGGCAAAAATAATCACAGTCGAGATGATCACTAAACAAACTATAATATCTAGATAAAAGTGTTGATAAAGAGGCATAGCGCTACCCATCGTTTTCAGATGTGGCGTTCCCTTGTGTCTAATTACATACTCAGTCCAATAGACTATCTTCTGCGCAGCAGTCATCGGGTTATCGTTGAACTCGCTCGATAATTTCTGCATATTTTCTCGATACCTAAAGCCAAAGTCTTTGTACAAAATCTACCATACTTTTCTCTGAAAATGAAATTTGTTCAAAATTTCGAAAACTAACCTGGTATGATTGATGACTTCATTCAGAGCATTGACTAGTGACTCCTTGGTCAAAGTCTTTATATCTAAATGGACAGCCACGCCTAGTTCCTCTAACATCAACGCATTATGAATTTGATCTATGTGCAGAGGGACGCCGACTATAGGAGTTGCTGAGTGAACCGCCTCATACATTCCAAAAGCCCCACAATGACTGATGAATGCTTTCACATTCTTATGATCTGTACATTTTATTCATGATGAATAATTTGGGCTCTAACTTACACTTGAATTATTTGTCACAGGATACTTACTCAAAACATCGCGTTGTGGTACCCAATTCGTGACCAGTACATTGTCTGTGACATTTTCATACGGTTGATCTAATTTCCAGATAACCCTTTGTGGAATGGCCGCGAAAGCATTAGAAAATATATGTTTCTCATAGTCAATATGCGTTGAATTATTAGTCCCAAATGTCATTAAAATGACTCCATATTCTGCTTCATCCATAAACTCTTGTAAACGCTACAAAAATAAAATTCAGACAACGATAATGAGAAAAAATAGAGAGGAAACGATTAAATCTTTCAAAATCTTAAGTACCTCTGGTAATGGTTGGACTGGGGCAATGTGTACTCCTCCAATTTCGATGGCGTTAGGAACCATTGGTCTTGGCTGTAGTACAGGGTGACTGTTCAGAAACAGAAGAGCTGGAGGTTTTACATCGGTCCAGGCGGTATCGGGAAAATATTTACGTCGAAAAACCTCTTCGCGTACAGTGCCCATACAGGTTTGCCATAAATAAAGGAAGCCGGTCAATAATGTATTTTTCACGCGATCATACAACGTCATCATATTTCCAGTATGGCTCCAAGCGTTCGGTATGTAAGTGGGGTTTACCGGGTTACCGATTAGGTATTCCGAAACCCAAGGGCTGGTAGGTAACGTTCCAATTACAGGAATTCTCAATTTGTGAGCCAGTAACTGGTAACAACCTTGCATGGACATCATTTCTGCGAATATTACATCAAAGCGAATACGACCAGCCAATGCATTCTAAAGTTTCATGATGAGAGATAGACAAAAATGTTCGAAAAGATGAGGAGGGAGGTCAAAAAAAACAAACTTACTTTTATCTCATCTAGCTCCATAATATCGTGACATAGCACGTCCTCAAAAGAGGTCCATTCGTACAGAGTTTTCATTCGTGATATTGCCGTGAGACCACCTCTATTTCGTGTTCCTATCGCTTTTAGCTGAGCTGCTGTGGTTATACGAGATCGAAAATTCTCATCAGTCGAATTATTAATGAGGAAATTTCCGTTTTGTACTGACGTATCAAAAGGTGTAATGAAGGCTACTTCGTGTCCCGCTTCAGTGAGTAAATTCAGTATGGCGTTGTTAAATAGAAAATGGCTTTTAAAGCCTTGAGGATAAATAGCCAAAATATTATAACCATGGGTGAGTTGATACCAGCAGAATGAGAAATAAATGATCGTCTAAAGGTATTGTTTGAAAAAAGAAGAAATCATTTTTCCAGTTTAATTATACACATATAATTTGTTAATTGGAGGGTCAACTTACCTGAATAATTGACATCGTGATGTAGGAATGTCCAGTAATCTCAAAGGGAAAAAAAATACCCACGAAAACACGTACTCTTGGTTTGAGTGACGTTTACCTAATCGCACCCAAATGCCGATATAGGTTTACTCACGCAGTATTTGTCAAGGCAACCTGCTATGTACATAACATATGATTCACCCATTACCTATTTTAAGAGTGTGGGTAAGTATAACCTCAGCGTACTCATATTAGTCAGTTTTTCTATCAATTTTTTTTTTTCGTTACTTATCGCTCTACAGAAAAAACTACGAAACCGTACACGAAATTTTCCGCGTAGGTCATTCATGAACCGGAGACCGCCGACTATTGGAGGGGAATTTCTAGATTTCTTTTCGGATCGCTATAGATAAATCGGCTAGTATTTCTTTTGAAAGTCTCGTTTCTTTATGTTTGAACACGTCTTCGTCTTCATATTTTTTATTCAAGTTTACAGTTTACAAAATTCTAATTTTTATATTTCATATTATTCGGGTTTCAAGGAAAGAAATTGTACGCACGTTACTTTTCTTTTGCTACGTTTAAGAAGGTGACAGAATGTGTAGATTTGAGATTTTACGTTTGTGCCATTATTGAATTTTAGAGAAAATGATTGACGCGAGATGAAAACGTACCTACCATGGTCTAATTAACTTTTGTACCTGTTTTTAGGAAGTTGGATCAAATTTTATCTTTACTCTCTATTGTTACACGCTGATGAAACAAGAGTCAGGATGTGTTTCCTTATCAGAATATATATATTTTTTTTCTAAAAAAACAATTTCATTTGTGCAAGGAATAGGTACATTCGATGAAAAAGGGCTTAAGCCGCAAGTGAATTCACTTCGACCAAATTGTGAGAAATAAACCTGACGAGAATAGGCTGAAAATAAAAGTATAATTACCGTGTTTCATTAATTTTTCTTCTTCCTCTTCAAACTAACAAACCATTAAATTTTTTTATGCCGAGGAATTTCCACGTTTGACAGCTTGGATACGACTTCTATTTTTGCAAGTCACGAGTGATCACGTAATTATTCGTGGAAGTTGAGCTACACGGCTATATGAGCCGACCCGGGTTCTCACTGTATCAATGGATGTCGAACTCTATCTTCCTTCCCTTTACATCACGGTAAGATATATGGCCAGAATTACGAGTTTCAGGAACGTGCCGACGTGTCAACGACAGATTTATCGACAATGGTAATGAAAAAATTCTGGGGATCTATTTTATGGTTCGAATCCGAAAGAGTAGCCAGCCTCATAAAATTAAGATACATGATTTGTGACTATACTTCTTAGATTAAAAATTTTACAATCTCCATAAATCCTTATTTTGAGAATTCTTCCAAAATTTCCGAAGAGGTGAAAGGTTTTGCTTTTCTTCTATATAGGTCAAAGAAAAACGACGGCTTCCTTAACGAAGTTGAAAAAGGTACGCAGGGAGCCCGTTCCATGGGCTGAATTGGTTTTAACAGGGAACCTGTTTTATGGGGGGCTTTTTGAGAAATTTAGCGTGCACCGTCCGCCGTTCGGTGTCCAGTGTCCGCCGTCCAGTGAAAAACTTAGAAAATTTCAACTCTCGAGCCATATATGATAGGAGAGGGACTTAGAAAAATTTCTACTCTCGAGCTATTATGATAGGGGGAGGATTTAGAAAAATTTTGACTCTCGAGCTACATATGATATGAAAGGGACTTGGAGCAATTTCAACTCTCCAGCTATCATATATAGCTGGAGAGTTGAAATTGCTCGACTCTCAAACTATATTACACTAGGCTTATACTAACTTTATCTAGGTCTAGACTTCCTTGAATTTTCAATACCAAATCCCATTTGACTCATAAAACAGGTTCCCTGCGTTCCTCGTTTAACTTCGTTAAGGAAGTCGTCGTTTTCTAAGTCCCTGCCCTATCATATATGGCTCGAGAGTCGAAATTTGTCTAAGTTTTTTGCTGGACGGCGGACGGCGCACGGCCAATTTCTCAAAAAGCCCCCCATAAAACAGGTTCCCTGTTAAAATTTCGACTCTCGAGCCATATATCATAGGAGAGGGACTTGGAAAAATTTCGACTCTTGAGCTATATATGATAGGAGGGGGACTTGGAAGAATTTCAACTCTCGAGCTACCATGTATAGCTGGAGATTCGAGAAAAATGTGAAGCGATAGAAATTATGAAATGTAAGGACAGTATAAACTTTAAAACCGACAGCTTCAGGATTAGTAACTTTTATTCGCCAGCGATTTACTCGTATAATAATCGTGAGTAATCTACTTTCTTTCTTGTTCTTTCACGCTCCCTGTGCTGCTACTCCGTTTTGTTCCTGTTAATAGCTTTACTCATTGTAGTATTTATCGATCCTGAAGAAGAACGTGTGTACGTTCGAAACGTCGATCGTCGTATAAGTAATTAAAAAAGTTTTTAAGACGACATTGCTTTCAAGCTCATTATTGTGTTTATGTCTCTCAAACTATGTTATACTAGGCTCATAGTAGGTCTAGGCCTTCTTTATACTAGTTTTATCTAGGTCTAGGCTTCCTTGAATTTTCAATACCATGTCCCATTTAACTCATAAAACAGGTTCCCTGCGTTCTTCGTTTAACTTCGTTGGGGAAGCCGTCGTTTTGGTATTGAGAATCCAAATTTAAATCTTGAAGAGTCTCAAATTTTTCGGAGTCACATTCCTATCTTTTAGTACCTCTTTTATCATATATTATGGTTTGAGAGTCAAAATTCTTCCAAGTTCTGCTCCTAACATATGCTGTGGCTCGAAAGTTGATATTAACAGGGAACCTGTTTTATGGGGGGCTATTTGAGAAATCTGGCGTCCGCCGTCCGCCGTCTGCCGTGCGCCGTCCAGCGAAAAACTTAGAAAAATTTCAACCCTCGAGCCATATATGATAGGAGAGGGACTTAGAAAAATTTCGACTCTCGAGCTATATATGACAGAAGAGGGACTTGGAAAAATTTCGACTCTCGAGCTATATAAATGTTAGGAGGGGGATTTGGAAAAGACTCTTGAGCTATATATGATAGGACAGGGACTTAGAAAGATTTCGATTCTCGAGCTATATGATATGAAAGGGACTCGGAAAAATTTCAACTCTCGAGCTATCGTGTATAGCTGAAGAGTCGAGAAAAATTTAGACTCTCATATATTATACTAGGCTTATAGTGGTCTAGGCCTTCTTTATACTAGCTTTATCTAGGTCTAGGCTTCCTTGAATTTTCAATACCAAATCTCATTTGACTCATAAAACGGCTTCCCTGCGTTCCTCGTTTAACTTCGTTAAGGAAACCGTCGTTTTTTAGTCCCCATACTATAGCTTGACACTCAGAAAATTTCTTGAAGTCCTCCTCCTATCATATATTATGGATCGAAAGTCGATATTTTTCCAAGTCCCCCAAAAAGTTGGAATTTTTCTTTATCCAAATTCTTTATTAGGGTAGGTCAGTTTTAGCTGGACACCACACGATGCACGGCAAATTTTTCAAAAAACCCTCCACAGAACAAGATCTGTGTTAATCGAGGCAAACGGGGAACCTATTTTACGGGGGTTTCTTTGCTTATACTTTTTTTAAACTAAGATTTAACTTTGTTGCTTACTACCTTGGGGGTTTGAGCTCAAATGTCCATATTTTTTCAAGTCACTCTCTTATCATATATAGCTCGGAGGTCCAAATTTTTTCAAGTCCCCCTTTCATCATTATATATCCGAGGTCAACATTTTACCAAATCCCACATTTTGCTACACATATTTTTGATTAACAAAACGTCCAACTTTTCTTTTCCCTTCTTATGCGCAGGAATAATTTGTCAGCTTCAAAAGATTGTAATGAGTACATTTTTACCTCAAATCAAATTGCGAATCAAAAGACGGAAAGTATGCGTCATTCGTCACTTTTTTTCCCCTTTATTCTACGTGGATAATTTGTTAGCCTCGAAGAATCGTCGTAAGAATTTTTATTTTAGATCAAGACTTTACTACTTATTAAAAACGCGTGAAGTCACTCGTTAACGTAAATATTTCGTGACCATTCTAATGAATTTTCATAAATTTCGTAAAATATTCGCAGCGTAAAACGTCCATGAAATGATCGTTCATTTGTGCAACAAGTGGCAGTCAGTTAACCCCGTACTCGCGCACGATCGGTAAAAACTTATTGGTCTCATCAATTTCTCTAAAACTCGAAAATTAATTTTTTTGACGTAGAAACAAAAATTAGACAATTTATTCTTCTTAAAAATTTCCCTTCTAAAGAATATAATTTCGAGAAAATTGAACTCGTCCATTTCAAATTATCTGTCATTGGGAAACACAAAATGGAGTACGATTTATGCTTCTTGACTGATAAGAATGTGATACGTTTGTACTTTGTACTTTGAACCTAGCTGACGTGAAACTCTATTGAGATTTTCGACTTGAAGTTTGATAGCGATGCGGCGATAGCTGATCGAAAACCGTTGGCGTAATCACGCTTATCGATGGCCCCAAGTTTATATGAAACAATGTCCACGCATTTAGTTCGTCAGAGCTTCTTCAAAAATTTACTTCAGTGTTTGCCTTTCGTTGAAACACGATAACAGGTCTAAATTTTATCGGTAAATTATCTGCTCGTCTATCAAATAAAATCTCGGCCAAATTCACCATTTATTTTATTTATCACGATTTTTCACTGGACAAAGAATAGTGACTTGTTCGAAACGTCGTGATAAATAAAATAAATAAATGCTGAATTTGGCCGAGATTTTATTTGAAAGTTGAAACATAAGTTGAGGGTGTATTTCGCTCTTGACAGTACGCACGTAAAACGCAGCGTCGAAAGAAGTTTTTCACTTCTCGAATTTTCAACAGATTTTTCTCGTTGTTGGAAATTTTGTTCAGAAAAGTTCAATAATTAGAGGCGCTTCAAAAACAGAATTTTAAAATTTCTTCTTGTACTCCTATTTCTTTAAGTAGACGTTGAAATTGGCAAAAATTCGTCGAAATTTTTTTTGGAGGCGAAACTTAGGAGTCGGTCCCTACGGTGCCTTCCATTGAACCTTCCGGTACAACATTTCCAAAGATGGAAAAAATTCTTCAAAAATGTAGCTTTGAGCAACTTTTTTGTGAAGTCATTCCTCACGTAGATTACCTACGCAAACCCAACCGCTTAAGCAACGCGTAGGAACCGTTCGTATACCGAACATTGCAGGGTCTATGCGTCATCATTCAACGAGAGAAGGACACCGTTAAGGATGTGCTCTACTTGTTCGGAAACTCCGAAACGGTGTACAATAAATTGTATAAACATCCCTGAAAACCTTGGCAGTCACTGCGCGACGCGACGCTTGTCGAGCGTGCGTGGGTAGTCCTTGTAACAAATTAATGACAAGGAATGATTTTGTAAGGGCACTTCTCAGGGCTCCATTTTTCGACGAATTTTTTCGATCTTCGGAAATATTGCACAGAAGGATTCAATGGAAGGCGCTATTGGAACCCAATCCTAAATTTTGGCTCCAGAAGAATTTCACTCTCGTCAGAAAATAGATAAATTTTTACCAATTCCAACGTTTAATTGAGAAAGTATGAGAAAAATATTTAAAATTCTGCCTCGATAGCTCTCCTGGTTGGACCTTTCTGGTAGACATTTTAATTATTCAGAAAGATTCGTTGAAAATTCGAGCAGTGAAATGTGGTTTTCGACACCATATTTTACGAGCATATTTTCACAAGTAAAGCACACTTTTATTTCGATTTTTGACATGTTTCAAATACTTGAAATATCTTGAATAAAATTCAAAAAATAACGAAATGAAAAAAAATAGTCTCATGTTTGAAGAACCCTCCGAGTAAAATTCTTAAGCATTGGTGTGGTTATATTTCAAGGCTAGATGTTATTCTGAAATTTACGTGACGAAATTACGACGACTTCATGGCTTAGTGAATGAACTTGACTTACAATTAAAACTTTCTGGAATTTTAAGCCTCTCCCTCTAGAGACTGAGTTTCCTCGTCAACATCGTATACGAGCCTAGGCTAAATGACCATACAGCTGTAAATGCCCCTCAGTACTCGTCGAATCTCTTTCGCCGTGGTACAGAAGGATATGTATTTATAGAAGACGAAAAAGACTCGAAGAAAACCCTCTCTTCCTCAACGGATTCGTATATGTCTTAGTTTTCATGTTATGGAATTTGACTATCTGAAACAATTGTAAACTACTTACATTCTTATCGCTAGGTAAAAAGTAAAGATTATATTTCACAGCACGTAATGTAATAGATGACGTCATCTTGAGTAGGGCACAGCTTATTTTATGACGTCATCAACGGGTTGAAATTGTGGCCTAGCTTATGTGCTTATAGAAGTTCCTTAGCATTAGTAAGTATCTATCAGGCTGGTTACAATTGGCAAGAGATTTTTCCCAGTTCTTAAAATTATGCTAGACTAACTGGCTGACACTTGTTCGTCTCTCTTCATACCGTTATTTCTCAACCTAATATACGATAGTATTTTATACAACTCTAGATTGTACGAACACCCTTCTTCTTGACTGGATGTAGCATGGTATAAAATACTAGAGAGCTGTACGAACGCCCGGACCCAAATATCGAAATTAGGGTAGGGTCGAAATTCTTTGATGTAACGAAAAATTTTGTTGTACCTACTTCATGTCGTCAAAAGTATTGACACGTTCAAGACAGGAAATAGTTGATAATACGAAATAGAAATATAGTCATAAGGTGAGTCAGGCAAAATTAATGATTAATACTAACACCGGTGAAGTAAACAATTCACCGAACTTCGACTCAGATATAACCTTACCAGCGAGAGGAAAGAGAGAGGAATAATCCCTGCAATATTTTAATCATTTCTATTTCTTCAAAAGTAGTATTTATCGAGTCTTTTTCTGCGGAGTTTACAACACGAAAATCAAAATCAATATAGAATGTGTGATTTTTGTCCAAGAGCGGAGCAGCGAAGTTATAACATTCAAGGTTCTCAGACATCTTTTCATACTCCAAGGCTCAAGAGTTCCGCAGTTTCACCTTGTGAACAGTACGACAAATATAAAACTTTTTTCCAATTCGTCAAAAGTATACTTCAGAAGGCTGAGGTACCTCTCACTGCTATTTAAGACTTATACATTTTTCTGGAACACAGGAACGAATACAAATGGTCATTCTATGGGCTCTTCTGCAGGCCTGAATTTAGATGTAGGCAGCTGCCAGGAGTAGCAAATTTTTGGGGGTGGAAAATTTTTCCTAGGCGGCATTTTTCTGTCTGCCTACGGCGGCTCAACTGATAAGTCCGCCCCTGCTCTTCTGTAACACCCTTCCTTGCTGATCGGTTTGGAGGACTCGAGACACTTCTGTGAGACGCATGACGTCATCAATGACCTTGACCTAATTCAGGGACTTCTCTTGGAAATCCGACCTCTACTATTTCGTAAGTAAGCCTATCACACACTAAGCTGAAGTAGGCACAGCTACTTTGCCCAACATATACTCCTAGTATACAGTGAACTAGGGCCAGAGAGATAGAAGGCGCGGCGTGGTATGACACAATAGGCCTATTCTAGGCTTGTACCAGGCCTACCATACACGAGTGGGGTGACTGACAAGAAGTTGAGAGAGGTGAGGGTGAAAGAAAGTGAGGAGTATCTCCGAACGCCCGTTATCCACAATGACGGGGAGTTAGGAGAGTCTAAATTTTTCTCGAATCTCCAGCTATATATGATAGATCGAGAGTCAAAATTTTCCATGTCACCCCCCTATCATAAATGACTCGAGAGTCGAAATTTTTCCAAGTCCCCCTCCTATCATATATAGCTCGAGAGTCGAAATTTCAACAGGGAACCTGTTTCATGGGGGGCTTTTTGAGAAATTTGCCGTGCGCCGTCCGCTTTCCAACAAAAACCTCAGAAAAACGACGGCTTCCTTAACGAAGTTAAACAAGGAACGCAGGGAACCTGTTTTATGAGTCAAATGGGATTTGGTATTGAAAATTCAAGGAAGCCTAGACCTAGATAAAGATAGTATAAAGAAGGCCTATACCTACTATACGCCTAGTATAATATAGTTTGAGAGTCTAAATTTTTCTCGAATCTCCAGCTATTTATGATAGCTTGAGAGTCAAAATTTTCCAAGTCCCCCTCGTATCACATATTGCTCGAGAGTCGACATTTTTCCCAAGTCCCCTCCTATCATATATAGCTCGAGAGTCGACATTTTTTCAAGTCCCCCTCCTATCATAAATAGCTCGAGAGTCGACATTTTTTCAAGTCTCCCTCCTATCATGTATGACTCGAGAGTCGAAATATTTCAAAGTCCCACTCCTATAGCTCGAGAGTCTAAATTTTTCCAAGTCCCCCTCCTATATATATGGCTCGAGAGTCGAAATTTTTCTAGGTCCCCCTTCTATCATAAACCTATGGCTCAAGAGTCAAAATTTTCCAAGTCCTCCTCCTATCATATATGACTCGAGAGTCGAAATTTTCCAAGTCCCCCTCCTATCATAATATACAAGCCGTAAGCCGGCTATAAATATTATAAAATTTCAAATTATTTTCAAAATTCTTGATATTTATTTATCATTCAATTTCTATTTGTAATCTAATTCTTCTGATTTCCAATTTTTCAATTTCATTTTTTTTATTGTCGATATTTTGTTTTACACTTTCAATCTCGTTGTTAATATCTTCTCTGATAGTTGGATGCCGTCTTTTTAGAAGATCCTTCGCACATGCTTCTTTCTGGGTATATGCTGAAAAATTTGTCATTTTTTGTGGATTGTTGAAGGAGGTAGATAACTTCCTATAAAATGATGCAATTGTCCAACGATTTTCAAAGTTGTAAATATGTTTGGAATTTCATTACACCCTGAAGAAGTCATTGAAAGCGCATTGTTGTATTTACGCAAATTATTAAGAAATCGAGATCTATTATCCCTTCCGTCTAATAGTTTTTGAAGAAGATCTGGCATTGAGGGTAAATCAGGTAACTTAATCTTACCACTCCCGCAACAGAAATTTTGATTTTCAATTTCAAATAATTTTCCATCATAAAATGTGCACGTAATTGCCAGATTCCCAATTGAACTTATACTGGTATATTCTTTCTCAATAATGTACCTAATGAATGGACTATTATCGTTCTGACAATCATTTTCCACATTATTTTCTGATGTCAAAATTTCGGAATTGACACGAGCCCTCTTCCCTTTGTTTGTCAACCGCCCTAGATTTGCTTTCTTGCGTTTTGTCATTCCAATTAGATTCCAATAAAGTGATTGAATTTTCAAATTTGACGCGAATTGTTAACAGGGAACCTGTTTTATGGGGGGCTATTTGAGAAATCTGGCGTCCGCCGTCCGCCGTGCGCCGTCCAGCGAAAAACTTAGAAAAATTTCGACCCTCGAGCCATATATGATAGGAGAGGGACTTGGAAAAATTTCGACTCTCAAGCTATATATGATAGGAGGGGGACTTAGAAAAAATTTCGACTCTCGAGCTATAGATGATAGGAGGGGAACTTGGAAAAATTTCGACTCTCGAGCTATATATGATAGGAGGGGGACTTAGAAAAAATTTCGACTCTCGAGCTATAGATGATAGGAGGGGAACTTAGAAAAATTTCGACTCTCGAGCTATATATGATAGGAGGGGGACTTGGAACAATTTGGACTCTCGAGCTATATATGATAGAAGGGGGACTTAGAAAAATTTCGACTCTCGAGCTATATATGATAGGAGGGGAACTTAGAAAAATTTCGACTCTCGAGCTATATATGATAGAAGGGGGACTTAGAAAAATGTCGACTCTCGAGCTATATATGATAGAAGGAGGACTTGGATAAATTTCGACTGTCGAGCTATATATCATCTAGGCTTCCTTGAATTTTCAATACCAAATCTCATTCGAATCATAAAACAGGTTCCCTGCGTTCCTCGTTTAACTTCGTTAAGGAAGCCGTAATTTTTTTTCTTTTCTTAGTCTCACGTTAAATTTGAAATGATGAAAGACAACCACCACTCCTTCAGATAATTGCTAAGCAAAATCTTTATCGTAACCCTACACTATTCGGTTACTCGTAGTATGGGTATTCAAAACTTCTCCGGTTGAAAAGAACCATTTTCCAAAAATGATTGCCTAGCACATATTAATTTTCGATGAAAGTCAACAAAAATGATTGCTTAGCATTTTCAATCAATAAATTATTGAATGATACAGATTTTTCATCTCTTGAATCATTCATGCCCCCCCCCCCTTCAAACACAAAGATATATTCTACACGCCATTTGCCTGATTTCGTAACTTCAAATTTATTACGCATAAACCTTCTCCTGGGCAAGCTAAAGCAATGGAAACAAATTCCAAGTTTGTAGGTGAAATAGGAAAAAAATTAAATGGATTTGCGATTTTGCAACTTCTCTTTATATAATAGATGACTCGAGTGTCGAAATTTTTTCTAAGTCCCCCTCTTATCATATATGGCTCGAGAGTCGAAATATTTCTAAGTCCTCCTCCTATCATATATAGCTCGAAAGTCTAAATTTTTCCAAGTCTCCTTCCTATCATACACATATATAGCACGAGAGTTGAAATTTTTTATAAGTCCCCCTTCTATCATATACCTATGGCTCGCGAGTCGAAATTTTTTCCAAGTCCCCCTCCTATCGTATATAGCTCGGGACTCGAAATTTTTTCAAGTTTTTTGGCGTACGGCGCACTGCGCACCGCAAATTTCTCAAAAAGCCCTCCATAAAAGAGGTTTCCTGTTAAAATTTTGACTCTCGAGCTAGATATGATAAGATGGGGACTTGGAGAAATTTCGACTCTCAAGCTATATATGATAGGAAGGGGACTTAGAAAAATTTCGACTCTCGAACTATCATATATAGCTCGAGATTCGAGAAAAATTTAAACTCTCAATCCATATTATACTAGGCTTATAGTAGGTCAAGGCCTTCTTTATACTAGCGTTATCTAGGTCTAGGCTTCCTTGAATTTTCAATACAAAATCCCATTTGACTCATAAAACAGGTTCCCTGCGTTCCTCGTTTAACTTTGTTAAGGGCTGTCGTTTTTCCAAGTCCCCCTCCTATCATATATGGCTCGAGAGTCAAAGTTTTAACAGGGAGCCTGTTTTGTGGGGGGCTTTTTGAGAAATTTGCCGTGCGCCATCCAGCAAAAAACTTGGAAAAATTTCGACTCTCGAGCTATATATGATAGGAGGGGGACTTTAAAAAATTGCAACTCTCGAGCCATGTATGATAGGAGAGGGACTTAGAAAAATTTCAACTCTTGAGCTGTATTTGATAGGAGGGGGACTTTGAAAAATATCGACTCTCGAGCTATAATGTAGAACAGGAGGGGGACTTCGAACAATTTCGATCTCGAGTCATGTACGATAGGAGGGGGACAGGAGGGGGACTTAAAAAAATTTCGTCTCTCAAGCTATATATGATAGGAGGGGGACTTAGAAAAATTTCAACTCTCGAGCTATCATATTATGTAGCTGGAGATTCGAGGAAAATTTAGACTTTAAAACTATATTATACTAGGCTTATAGTAGGTCAGAAAATAAATATTTGAAAGGAAAAATAAACGACGTCAAATGCTGAGGGAGGAACAGAAGGACTGGTCCCCTAGCAGAGGATTTGGAAATTCAGAATGGGAAATTGAAGACAATTACAACTTCAGGATGAATCACCGTTTGTTAGGTACGAATGTATAGAGAATCACGTTGATCGAAGGTCTGAACCAGCGACGATGAGCACCAATCAGTGAAACTGCGATAACGACGTGATGTGAAATATGGTATAAATCGTGATGCAGAGAGTAAAATCTCGGTTCTGAAGACATCATTACAGAGAGATAAAATGAGATATCTAGCTACGAAAAATCGTAAGTTACGCGCACTCAACTCCAAATACTTACGACAGTCTCTGTCGATAAGAACATTTATTTTTTCTTTCGTTTTTATTATCCTAAAAGAAAGAACGATGAATTCTGCATCGAGGAAATAGAATTATTAAAAAACACCTGTGAAAGTTGGAAAGAATGGACTCGAGGCTGACACTGGCAATCGCGACAATGCCATCAACAGAACCACTCATGCACAAACAAGTAGTAAGATTGCGAAATGCGAAGAAATTTAGCTGTATCACGGAAATATTTAATTAAGATAATAAAAACCTAATCCCTGCGATACAATTCGACCGTTCTTCACGTATGGCTACCGCATTTCTGAGCGCCTAATACACTCTCGTAACGTCAACTATCTCGCATTATAACTATTTGTAATAAAATGATAAAAATTTTTTAGGTAATGACTTTATGTTTAAATTAAAAAATAAAAAAACACCGCAAAAGACCCTGAAAAAAAGCAGGGCCTACTCGTCAAAATATGATTTCCATGTCTTCGTACGTGGCAACAAAATGAAGAGATATAATAAAGTCCTAGTAAACAAGCTCGTGTATGATAAATGAATTTATAAACTTTAACAAAACGGTCCGGGTAATATACTTTTTTTTTTTTTTTTTTTTCGTCTTTATTATAAACGTTAGGTACTACAACGCTGTGACAAACAGTTGTACACTCTGTACGTTGGTTATACAAGTTATCTAAATTACACATACATTTTTGGTGAGCTTCGTCACACGACCAACTACTGGTGCAGTTATTCTTCATCAGAATTCATGCCTAATTGCGCGTTTTTCGCAGACAACGTTTTAGTTGTTAGCGATGCTCAAAAAGCCTAACGAGAATGCAAATGTGGATATTTCATCGAGACAAGCGCAAACAATTGGTAATGAAATGCACGAACAACAAAATGGGAAAAAGCTCGACAATGAAGCGCCTGATGGTCACCTTGAACAGACTGTCATCGAAGAGGAACGAGCTTTTTTATCAGAAGATACCGGTAAGTCTACACACGTCGTTGATTATATTCTTGCCAAGAAATTTTCATTTCACGTATGAGTCATGATCCATTTTCTCAAATTAACGACATATTCCCAAATGTCATTTCGATAACGCTCGAACATCGTTTTTAAGTACCTAGGTAATAACTTTATGTATCATATCGATAAACATTTAGGTTGATATAGCAAACCACGCGCGCGCATAAAATATGATAATATTTCTTCCTTAAAATTCTGAGCGTGACTAATGAGGAAAGAACCTTCAAAGTGCCTTCCGAGAGCTTTTAACTCATCAAGTTTGTACTGCATTTATTACCCGTACATTAATTAAATACGAATTTCTTTATGTAACAAAGAAACAGAAGAAGACGTACGTTGTGGATGTTGCTACTTTTATCCTCAATGGCTTCAGATATGCGCGAGCAAGAAAGCCTTCGCCGTTGCTTACACAATTGTGCTGACTCTACTCTATGCGATGAATTCGTATTTTGTGGGAACGATAAGTACCATAGAGAAAAACTACAAAATGACCAGCAAAATGTTAGGTACCTAATTCAACTATAACTTAGACTCAATAAGAGTACATCTAAACCTTCTGCTAAAAGGATAAATAAATCGAAACTTTCTCATTTTCAGGCTCCATCAAAGGAACTGCGGAGATAGGAGGCTTGATATTCAACTTCGCATTGACTTATTTTATCGGGAAAGGTAATAAAGCTACTTGGTTAGCTGTTGGGATGGTCGTATTGGGTGTGTCGAGCTTTGTTCGAACGTTACCTCATTTTGTCTTCGATTCCGGACTCAATGTTCGCACTTATACGGTTGAGTACAATCCATCTTGGCAAAACGCTTCCCTGAGGAATGTAACAGGTACCGTGACTCAGATTCGAGGAAGAACTCAATCGAGGCAAGCGTACACAAACTCTACTTTACGCTTCATTGTTTTAGAATCTGAAACGTGGCACGAGGATGACTGCGAGGATTTTAGATCGGAAAATGTAGCTGATCGATTTGCCTTCAATAGTTTTCTTGTCGCTCATTCAATCTTCGAAATGGGAGCTATCCTATTGAAAACGTCGGGTGCGGTGTACTTAGATGACAACACGCGCAAAAATATTTTCCCTCTGCTTTTCTGTAAGTACCGAAACATTTTTAGGAATCGTAAGTGAAAGTGCTACTAGTGTGTGCGCTTTAAGACAAGTTGAAATGGGATTTATTCTAAAGCCTGTTATTGTTACCCGGGCTCCCGTCTGCATGCTTGCCATTCGCCGAAATGAATAAGTGACCAGTCTTCGCACTTCTTAGAATAGTGGCAATTTATGCCCTGGCAGAGACAGAAGATCCCATTGCGGACGTCAGTATCATAATCTACAGGGGGAGTTGGAAGACGACGCGACGTTGACAATGTTTCAATATCCAGAAAACCAGGCCTCGTCTGTGTTTTTCATCCCAACTTTGTCTGCTATTGGAAAGCCCTAGAAAACATCGCGACACAGCTGACCAGCCTCGTAGCTCTCCCTAATAATTCTATAATCCTTGCGGCCGGTATTTATATTACTATAGTAGTGAAATATCGGTAAAGCATGTAGCTAGTTTGTTGGAGCGCGTACGCTAGTAAGGATAGCACCAATTACCTAATTAGATAAGAATTTCGCGAGATCGTTGAATATTACTTACAATTATTATGAAAGAGGAAGATGCGCGACGAAAATTTCAAGGAGAGGGATGAAAGGACGACGAGAAGAAATCAATGATATGAGATCAGAAATTGATCATGCACAATGGCAGACACCTTCGTCTTTTCTAGCTCTCAATTTTCTCACTCCAAAGTATTTACTCGTTGTTCCCTCCTGAATACCTTTCCAACTCATGATTATCATGATTACGACCCATATGTACAAGTTTTGATATGATTCAGCACCAACCAAGACGTATTCCTCGAAAGCAAACTTTTGGCGGAACATTTCACAACTTCTCTACAGATGAAAAATCTCAGGTTCTACTGGAGAGGAACAATTTGTACGTTTTTGAACTTTTTGATATCTGTAATGGCACTCTATCTTTACTATTGGAGATCTAGGAGTACGAGTTTCCCCATTCCTCCTCCCGTTGCAGGACTTGGAATACTTGGACCATAGACCTAATCCAGAAATCTGCGAGGTCGAGTTTCTCATACTAGCTTCACACTAAGCCCTTCGTATGCCTATGGTGCATTCTAACACTAGGCTATACTCGGCTGAGGCTTAACATACAATGTACTAGATTATATAAGGCTTCTGCTTAGTTCCCGTTGATAAACTCGAAATCCTCGACCTAAGCCAGAAATCTACGAGCCCGAGAGAGAGAGAGAGAGAGAGAGAGAGAGAGAGAGAGAGAGAGAGAGAGAGAGAGAGAGAGAGAGAGAGAGAGAGAGAGAGAGAGAGAGAGAGAGAGAGAGAGAGAGAGAGAGAGAGAGAGAGAGAGAGAGAGAGAGAGAGGAATAGTAACTTACTAATTTGAAAGTCCAAGCTGATGACGTAACAGAAAGGTTTTTACTGTGCGTCTTTATCTGCTTATTTGGTCTTGACTGGCATAGCTGGATCGAGCAGCTTTACAATAAAGACATTGGAAATGATTTTTATTTATTTGACTCCGACAGAACATTTCTTTTCCTTTGTGTATACGTGTGAGTTAAGGCGAATCAAGTGAGATTATTTGTAGCGTAAGGAGGAATGTATACAAATATGGTCATAGAACTCTGTCTCCATCCGAGACTGTCCTTTCACGGGAATCCAAGCGGACGTGCCTATCTGTATTGTAAGCCTTGTAAAATGTATACAGTCATAATGAGCATTATCGCAATAAGGTAGCTTATACCTAAATGGTGACTATGTTTGTGAATCTCAGCCATAATTTACGCTGTTAGGACTGTCGGCACATTCATCGGATTTCTATTAGCGTCGTACACGCTTCAGATTTTTGTCAATCCACGACTAACTCCGAACATCGAACCAGATGATCCCCGATGGATTGGAGCTTGGTGGTTAGGTGAGCTAATCCTTGATTTTCAATTTTCCTCGCCCCAGCAAATTATAAAGTTGGAAAATTTTCTAGGTTGGCTTCCTATTGGGGCAATCTATATTATTCTGGCGAGTTTTTTACTGCTGTTTCCTCGATCGCTACCCCGAGCGGCTATGAGAAGGAGACAAATGATTACGCCTCCAGATAACGCTAGACCTGCTTCAAGTCAGTATTGAGTAGGTAATTACAATTTCTGTTTGTTTTATTCGTCCCTTTCTTATACGCTCGACGTATCCCTTTCACCTTTCTCAGTATCGGATTTTTTTCAATCGATCAAGCGAGTATTAAAAAATAAAATCGTCTTGTTGGATTCAATGAGTTCGGTTTGCACGAAAATCGGTTTGGCCGCCTTTGAGATTTTCCTACCAAAATACATTGAATCACAATACGGTGTTTCGGCGTCCGATTCCAGCTTATTAGTTGGTAATAGAAGTATACCATGAAAATTATTTAGATTCGCGTACTTCGAGAATTATACTAATTTATTCTTTACTTTTGATGCCGATTGATTTTCAGGCATAATTATGTTGATAGGGAAGTCTTTCAGCGTCTTGATAGTAGGAATGATTATAACAAAATTTAAACCACCACCAAGAGGACTCATGGCCACTAACGTGCTCATAGGAATTTCGTGCTCATTAGTGCAGTTGTCCTTCATTCTAATAAATTGCGAACAACCAAGAATTTCTGGACACTGGGATGAGAATCATATGTAAGTTATCTATTCCTTTTCATTTACCAATATGTCCACAAGACAAAGCTTGAAGTGTCTTTTTTTATTTGGGGAACAGGGAAAATTTAGAGCACCTTAGTTTTATGCATTATTACTTTTGCTTGGATCAAGTTGACATTAGCGGCTTATGTTGATTGTGTTTAAAAATTAATTTTAAATTTAACAAAATAATATTTTTATTTGACTGCATTCAGTTAGTCGCAGTCAGATAAAAAGTTTCTTTGTTGTAAGTACATACGTAAAAAAATCGAGATAAGAACTGAGAGAAGACGAGATAAGAAAAGAAAATAAACGGACTTGGAAGAATTTTTTTAAAAATATAAATTATACGAGAGAGAGGTCAAATACCAAATGAAGAAAAGCATAAGGTACATAATTACAAGACTTCAGTCTTAATTTTCTGACAATTATTCCTCTTGATTTTCTACCATTCATATTAACATAAAGTATAAGCCGTACATCATAAAGTCCAAATTACTCACAAATATGAAACTCATTCTCAATTTCTGAAATCGTTCTATACATACGTACCTACAGGTTTACGTGAATCCAGTGGTATTAAAAATTTAATACGAAGTAAGTCCTTCATAAGCCTCCTAAAACGTATACACTCGATCAATTCAGCCGAAAAATAGAACTTGAAAAATGTTGGAAATTTTCAAGTGATCTGGAACCGATACGCGGGCTCCGAGTCCTCGACAGCGCAGTGTCAACTTTTCCTTCCATTAGTGAAGGAGGGGGAGCTTGAGAGAGGCCGAGCCAAATCAATCAGTTCAAATTATTTTTCATTGAAGCGTTATTTTCTTTATAATTCGAAACAGGAAGATAACCATAGGACTGGAGTCTCTTGAAATCTCGATCTATTTGTCATTCAGTGCAGCCTCAGCCAGACCACTTATGATGGCTCTACTCTTACTATGTCATCGAGTTCATACTTTGAAGGATATTTCTGACGTGAGGTAGACGAGCTATATGTTTCCTGTGAAAATTGTCCTGTCGTTGTTTTTCAAAGTATACTTTTCTTCTCTTCTAAAAAAGTATTCAGCTTTGGGTTATCACTCTCGACTGAAGATAGTTTTCTCGAATTTAGTTCTTTATCTCTCTCCCTCCCCCCTCCTCTATAGTAATAAAGGAAAGAAGTAGGCACAAAAGCTCTTTTTATAGCATTTTTAATGATTTAAGTAAAACTAGGAAAAGTAGCATTTCATCGGCTTCCCTACTTTGGATATCTCTGTAAGGAATCAAGCACCGAGCGTCATATTTAAGGTAAAATACAGCACAAATCAAGAATAACTTACGAGTATTTTAGCTTATTTTTAGTAGAAAATTCGAAAAAGAGACACTGTATGAATTTAGATAGGTACAGTGAAAGGCATAAAAGCTGACTGGAAATGAATTTTTGAAATGATGACATCCGATATTTAAAAATCTCAAGGAAGTACGGTTCATTTGACACTTGCGGGTACCTACTCTAGTTTAATTCTGAATCTTTCAGGTGGAATTTGACGGAGTCGTGCAATAGTAATTGGAATTGTGTGGGAAATATTAAATATTCTCCAGTTTGTAACATCAACGATAATTCAATTTTCTATTCCCCGTGTCACGCTGGATGCACTACAAGTTCCTTTATTAATAATACAAAGGTAAGAAATGTATCCCTGAAGAAAGTCATATTTTGACATCTTCAATGTCTTTGCCCTGATCTTCCCTCTAGCTTCGAAATTTGCGTCCTTACGTCCGACTATACGGCCAATTTTGGCCAACCTCTTCCCCCTAATTTCTTGATTTACGTACTAGACTTATATTAGGTCCAAACAAGGCTCGTACTAGACCGTACACATACAGTATACTCCATTACTAGGCTAAAGAAGGAGGCGAACTAGTTAGCCTTCTAGATTGATACCAGGCTAGAAGAGCTGGCAGCCTAATATACATTATACTAGACTACTATGCTAAGGTCTTACTTTATATGAGGCTAAAAAGAGAGGTGAACTAGTTGACCTGACCTACAGTATACTAAACTCGTATTAGGCTGAGAATGGGAACGAACGAATGGAACGAGTGAGCCCGGAGAGCAATAGCCTGACTTTCAGCATACTAAGCTTATACAAGGCTGAAAGACGGGGGCGAACGAGCGGATATCAAACATATCGTATACTATTCTCTTTTTTTCCTTTTTTTTTTTTCAAGTAGCTTATAATAGACATGAACTTCATTTGGCTTTGCCGTAATTTTTTCCTTTACGGTAGTTTAGAAAGTTGAGAGGATAGAGGTGCCTATAGCACTTGTATCTATGGAGCGTTTTCCATCCGAGAAAACAATCCTTTCTATCTTGGCACAAGCCTGCTAATTGAAAAAAAAAAATAATAAAAATTGGTTCTACCAGTAAATATAGAAATCATCATTGTGGTCATGAAATGAAAAGTGTACATGCACAGTTTTCTGCATGATACCCGAAATATTTTTTAACTCCCTGAGAGTCTATTAACACTATTCTTACTTATTCTAGAAATTTTCTCAGAGCATATTTCTTAATTAACAGGTGTATGAACATTGTTCGTGTGTACCACCAAACATGCCGGTGATCGATGGCACGTGTCAAACTAATTGCTCAAAACATATTTTCGCGTTTCTATTCATGTTGGGATTATTTAGGTTCATCAGAACTTCAGCCAAATCGATCAAAAAAATTATGCGTTTCAGGTGACTAATTTTTTATCATTTCGTATTAATTACGAACTTTTCACCGAATCATCGAAACTTGTGTTGTTTTTCAAAATAGATTTGTTGCTGAAGCGGATAAGTCTTTATCTTTAGGGATAAATAAATCTATGCTGTCTTTGTTGGCTGCTTTTCCATCTCCTATTATCTACGGAATGATATTTGGTAAGATATTTTTTCTCTCTTTTGACATGTTTCACGTCCTCGCTGAATCCAACCCCTAATCTCTTGCGTCTGAAAAGTTTTACGGGCGCACACCTGCTAGCCTATGTCTTTCTCTATTAACCTAAATCGTTGGCTCTCAGCCTTGAATTCCTGAATTTGCGTCCACATGGCCGCGAACAATTGACTTTGACCTACAAACGTCTTCAGCTGAACAGTTATCAGCATAATGATAAGTTACCCTAAGAGATCGAGGATGGGCATTAGTAGGGGAGGGGGCGTTTCCTCTCCCAGACTAATTTGTCAATAAACAATTAATGTACCCAAAATTAGTATATTATTTAAAATTTACAGACCATTGAATGGTTTGTAAATTATGAAAATTTTGTGCATCAGTTGTTGTGATTAACATGAGCTGTAACTTAATGAACAGATCTGACTCTAATAAAAAATCATCAGTAAATACTTGGGACACATTTGTCTAAGGTCGATGAGAGATATTCTCTCGAAACCCGAGCGAGTAAACTCATTCGGGAACATTACCCCAAAAAATTATCCAGGATGAGACGCGAAACATGATTTTTATTTTTTGCGGAGAGAAAATTTTTTTTTCTGTCAGGATAACACAAGTATACTAACGAGTAGTTGAAAGAAATGATTTGTCCTTTATTTATTCTTAGATTGGGCATGTATCCTATTTGACAGTACCTGTGGGACAACAGGAAATTGTTGGTTTTATGACATAGTAAAACTACGATACGTTTTAAACATAACAGCTTGCGGTAAGTGCAGATCATATTCACATCCTATTCATCATGTTCGTAGCAATTTGTAAACTTCACTATTCAAGCCGGCCATCCGCTAGGAGCGATATGATCGGCAAAACTGAAAATCCCATTCAAATGTTCAGAGAGTAATTTTAAAATAAGTTGGAGGTATGAAGAGAATAATATTTTTCAAGAAATCATCTTCCTTTTGTAAAAATTGATTCAGGTCGACTCGAGGAAACTTTCCGCCCTTTACCCGCATTGTCCATTAATGATGGACGGTTATCGGTTATTAACTGACTAGCCGGTTAATTCTTGTATGAAATTAACCCAAATGCCGGTTTATTTTCGATTAACGGTTAAACCGAGAAACCGGTTATGACGAGTGCAAAAACTGGTCAACTGCCAAAATTTTAAATTTTTAATTATCACTTTAACATTAACGCATAAAAGACCTTCTCTCTAATTTTTTCAAGTCTTTGCGTTTTTGAGAGCAAAAAAGTGGATGATCTTGGCGCTCCTAGCGGAATTTAGCCGACTTTTTCGAGAACTGGAAGTTATTCTAATAATTGTGACATGCGATGAGAAAAGGATGCTCATTGCCCTTTGACAGAAACACCATTTCTCTCTGATTAGAAACCCAATCAGGGAGAAATGGTGTTCTTGCGCCAATGGGTAATGAGCATCCTTTTCTCATCGCAGGTCACAATTAATGGTCGACCGGTTTATTTGGCAGTTTTTAACCGGTCAACTGGTTACGATGATTTTCAAATAACCGATAACCACCCGTCACTACCCCTCATCAATTTTCCCGTTTTTTAGTGCGCGATACTAGCGCTATCTAGTTCAAAAGTGCAAATAATTTCTACCAGTTATAAGAGCCAATGTGCTGGATTCTCATTGAGAACTACCTGAGCTGATCGACCCTTGTATTGCAAGAGGAAAGGAAAGTTGTACATATTCAATACAACTTCCCTCATACTTCTTCCCATTGTCCAGTGGCGTATTCAGAAAATTTGACAGGGGAGGGGTTTGAACGAAAAAATTCTCCTGGAGGGAATGCGAGTCTGAGCCAGAAAATTTTTCTGAAAGGAATGGACTGATTTCCTAACTACGTCACAATATCGATAGATTGCAAAATATCGTAAAATACTGCTTGCCGAAGTTCCTTTAGTCTTTGTTTACCATTCTTTTTGATGTAATTTCCCATAACAAAACGAACGTTCTGAAAACATCAATATTTTGAAAACAGAATACATTAATAAGGTAGTAGAGGTCAATTTCTTAAAAGTATAAAGCTTCTAGATTGTGAAAGAAACACTCTCATTCCTTATTCATTTTTTATTTTCAAAATATTCATCAATTTTTAGAACAATACTTTCGCTTATGGGAAATTCCATTGATAAAAAAGTAAACAAAGACTTGAAGGAACTTCAGCATGCAGCATTTTGCGATATTTTGCGATTTATCGATACTGTGGCGTAACGGGAAATCAGTCCATTTTGAACACGACTTTATAAATTTGAAGCAAATTTTTCAGTTCTGAGAGAGTTTCGTCTTCAAATCCTTTCCCCGTAAATGCACCACCACCTTTGTCCGAAAAATTTGAATGAAAAGATGTAATTATAAAGAGAAAAGATTTGAAAGTTCAAAAGGAGAAAAAAATTGTATGATTACGCTCCTGGTGCATGTATGAGACTCGTTTACAAGAGTGATGAGGGATTTTTTGGAAGTTTTGAGTAGTTTGTGATTATTTTCACTAAAATTGTTAACACAATAATTTTCTCCAGAGGCGTTTTTCGTAAATCGTTGACCGTAAAAGTTTCTAGTTGTAAGTTTTTCCAGCGACACGTTCAAGAAAAACTCTTCGAATCGTGCGAATCTCCAAATTGTAGACATCATAAAATACGGAAGAAAGAAAGAAAGAAAGAAAAAAAAGGTTGAATGTTTGGTAAAACACGTCTCAGAAGTGATACTGAAGATTAACATATTCGTAAAAATTATTTAGATAATTCATACTTAATTTGTAGGAGGTAAGTAGTTAATTTTAAGGAAAGCCTTTTCCGTCATAGATTGTTGTTAAAATAAGTACATTCTTAAGGAATATATAGAAAGTATTGAAATGATTACAATTACCTACTTATCATAAAATTTGCGGTTTAGGTTTTTTGACCCTTGGAACCCTGCTGGACGGAATTTTATGGTATTTCATTAAAGGATTGAAAATGTACGACGAAGATTTCGAAACCGAGAAAATGTCACAACCAACAAAAACAGATCAATCGTCTTGACGAAATTGTGTTTCAAGTAACATTCCGTTGATTATGGCGATAGTTCAGTTACGATCTTGACTTTCAATGGAGAAGAGAAAGTATAGGGAATTGTAAAACACCAATACTTTTTGAGAAGTGTTTTGATCAGCGTTACCCGTCGTTTTGGTATAAATATCTTGTAAGTCCACATTTATTATAGGTGGATTTCGTTTAAGTTCTTATCATGGCCTCAATAGGTACTCCGTGTAGCAACGTTGATGCCAGTTAAAGTAGAGGGTTGACGCTCCAAATGGAACCAGGGAAGACCTCGAATGTGTTACTCAGAAGAATTCGAGAATCAAAAATCAAATAGGGGAAAAGGTGAAATATTGACGTAACATGTAATTTCCGAACAATTACAGCTCATTCCATAGTAAATCGATCTTATCGAAAGAGAGCTCAAAATATTTCTCGTTTTTTTTTATTTAATTTCCTCGCACTTCTTTCAAACACAGCACTGATACACTGTATTTGCTTAAATAGGGGTAGACTTACGAACAGGCTAAGTAAGCTATAACCCAGCGGTTCTCAAACTTTTGGAGACAGCAGCCCCCTTCCAATGGCTCCTTTTTTTCCACGGCCCCGTAGGAAAAAATTCTCCTTAAATATGAGTAAATTTATTAAAAACCTTTATTTTCTATTTGTGAAAGTTACTTCAACCTTTTGCGGGCCCCAGTTTGAGAGCCAATGCTAGAACCTACGACGAAAATATTTCCACTGGAATTTCCCAGACTTCCGCGACACTTCCCCTTTAGTGTAGCATACCATTCAATACGCCCGCAGAGAATAAATTCTTCGCCGTGTTTAAGGAAGGATTATTTAAATTTTCTCTACGTCGTTTCATAAGAGTGTTGACCCTTTGTAAATAGTTGCAATTCATCAGTAATTTCGGACTGTAGCTCCGAGGGTGCCATGGTCGTTACTGAAAAAAGATTGCGAGGAATCTGAATTTAAATACCTCGCCGTAAGTCGATGTAGCGATTCATGTGGCAATTTTAGCTAGGTATTTAAAAACAATTATAGAAGTCTAAGTAATGCAAAAATTGGTAAGTTCTTTCGAAATTATTAAATTTTTTGAACGAAACTACGACAAGGACCTTAAGAGTTGGTTCAAACCCCTGGCAAACAAAATCTACAAAGTTCGGACAGCCTAATCACTCTTCAAAGGCCAAATAAATTTCTAAAACTTATTTCTGGACTTATAACGAATTTTTGAACTAAATCGACGCGCATCGCTGAGATGGCAAATTTTCGAATCCGCATGGGTCAAGACTTGAAGAGATGAGATAGATATATAAGTATGTACTTAGTACATTAGATGAACTTTAGAATGAGTGAAAAGATGCGTTCCGTCTATTGTTGAAAAAGATCTCAATTTAGAAACATCGTGAACCCTGTATATTCAAGTTATTGTTGTGTAAATCTTGGATTCTGAATTATATAAATTGTATGTTTTAAAATTTTTTCTAGTGAAATAAAATTTTTTAATATTTTCTATATTTGTTGAGATTTACCAGAGCCAATCTTCCAGTACTTGTACTAGTCTACAACTTAATTGTGGTGTAACATGGTTCGATAGAACTTTTGAGCAATAAATTTTGATATGTCTCCTCGAAAAATTTTGAAGGTTTAGGAACAATCTCTTGTGGAGGAATAATATATTTTGAATATATTTGTAACTCGGTCACGTTGTAGAGAAAGTTTGCGGGCGTAAATCATATATTAGGTTCTAGAACGGTTGATGTTATCATCTTCCGAGCTACGACATGTCAATAGCACACAATCGAAACTGTGAACTTTCTGTCGATTCAGAGGTTGCACTGCAATCTCAGTATTGTTGTATTCTGTGAGCTGTATTACTGTATTACGCTACAGACTTAGAAATCGAGAAAAAGCAGTTTTCGAGACTTGACGGAAAATCAATTAGGGATCTATGCCTCGCTGCTATTAACAGAGGAAAGGTAGTCCAGCAGTGATAAGAGGTGCCCGCCGATATTAACAGCGGAAAGATAGCTCGTCGGTTCTAATCCTCAAAGGGGATTCGACCGAGGGGTTGATTTAGTCGATGACTCCCTGCCTAAAATTGGGGGATGTAACTCCGTCATGTCGTAACTGTGCTACTCGGAGGGGCGTATGTCATATTAGGTAGTAGAACAGTTGATGCATCATCTTCCGAGCTACGACATGTCGATAGTGCACAATCGGAACTGCGAACTTTTTGTTGATTCAGTGTTCATACTGCAATCTCAGAAAAATTGTTCTTTTTCGTGAGCTGTGTTACGAGACTTACATATTTTTTCATTTTATTAATTTTTATATTGATATTTTTACAATTTATTAAAATTTGAATTCAATATATTTTTATTGATAGAATTGGAAATAATAATGATTAGTCTTTATTTATTTATTTATCTATTTATTTATTTATTTATTTATTTATTTATTTATTTACATATTTATTTATTTATTTATTTATTTATTTATTTATTTATTTATTTATTTATTTATTTATTTATTTATCTATTTATTTATTTATTTATTTATTTATTTATTTATTTATTTATTTATTAAATTTATTCATTTGTTTATTTGTTTGCTTATTAATTAATTAATTTTTTTTTTTATTCTATTCAATATTTTACTATAAATTTTTTTTCAATCTAAGTACAATTTGAAATTTTGATTTTCATATTGAGGTTTATTCAATAATTTGATTACAGGTGCCGTCAGATAAATCCAACCTTAAGTCGGAAAAATTTTTCGGGAGGTTATATATTAGCAAAATTTGTAGAAGAGATCGAAAGCTATCGAACAAACAAAAATTAAGTCTCCACACAACAATGTAAATATAGACACAATCCTCCTCTACAAAATAATATTTGAATTAGCTTGAGAAAAACGCATTAGTCAAGTCTCACCTATGCAACATTCAACTTTCAAAGGCCTGTTCGACACGTTAGCGACTTTTTTCGCCGATAAGAGTAAACTTATTGGAAAATTCGTTGAAAAAAAATAGGTATTTTTGTAATTTTTTTTTCGTTTTGACTACAAACTGGACAGCGGAAAATTTCGCTAAAAAAAAGTATCAAGGACTATACCTTGGTTGTTTTTCGTCGAAAAAAAATTTTCCTCAAACGACCTGAGCGGTAGGTCATTTAGAACGGAAATTTTGCGGGAAATCAATATCTGGTATGAGATCGAGCGTAAGACCTTTTTAAAGTGGCGAAATTCGATGATTTTGGTTTAATGATCAATTTTACTCATAAGAATGGCCTCGGAGCGTCCTTCCAAATAGATTTTCGGATCCTACGTTGAAAATTGTATCTAAATCGACAGTAAACTCAACTTCGATAAATGCCAGACGACATATTCAAAAATGAGTGAGGAGGGGTCGAAAGAAAGAAGTGGGTGGAACGAGACTGTGAGTGACCTACAAACTCATTTTTTGCCTCTTTCCAACGTAATCACGAGAGAGAAGAATTTCGTCGACGAAAAATCGATGTTTTTTCGTACATGTCACCTGTTAATCGAACTGAATTCATTCTAGCTCAGCAGGGCGTTCATTGTTTGGCCATTCAAGGGTACACGTTTCGTTCAAAAGGTGTATTTCACTATTTTTTTAAGCGCGGGATAATTGGCGAACAGAAAGAGAGAAGTAAAAGAGGCGATCGTAGAAGGAAGCTAAACTTACATACGCACACCCTCTAATTGCTCAATTGCTCTTTCGATATCAAAGCCTACTTGTTATTATTATTTCATTATTAACTCTCCATTTTTTTCGATGTAACGCTTTCATTTGCCCACTCAATTAAGATTTAGTCACTTATCTATCTTTATATATATTAACCGACCTAACCACAAAGCAGTCAGAGCTTTTCCAACCACGAAATTCAGATACCTGATTTTTAACGAAATGGTGCTTGCTTAGTCTCACCGCAAGGGATTGAAGATACAATGATAGCATATCTATTCCCTGCCGTAAGAGCAATGAGAAGCAAGTGAGAACTAGATGCAATACCAATATGACGTAAGTATAATTGTCGTAAGAGTGCGCCTGCGAATGCTTACGTTTGTCGTCAACCAATAAACGCGAAGATGACGGCGCAACGCGAAGCGATAAGTTGAGGTGAAAAAAGCTTTCGCTTAAGAGCGCTTCGATTCCTTACAAACGGTGTTCACTTGACAACACATCTAAGTAGAACAAAGTTCAAAATGCGCGGCTGTTATATTTTGTAATCATCCTTTTGCGCCAACACATCTTGCGTTCGAGCCATTTAATCGGTTTTCCTTACTTTTGTACGCACGTAGAATATGCGTTGATTTACTTTTTTCTTATATTTTTCTATTCGCTCTTGATGAGTATTTTTTCATCGTCTCTTATTCAAGTCGAAAAACAAATAAATTTTTGTGAAATGAGATATTAAAATTTCAAGATTTAAGTACGCCCGTATTTGGAATATTGAAGTTCAACCATGTGAGCTTATGCGTGTATTACGCCATACCGTGCCTTTATACTCGTGAAGCGTTTGTTAGTTTTGATATTAGGCAAGTTACAACGAAAGAGATTTTGGTGAGTCAAATTTTCTTTAATAAATTCGTAAGTTATGTTCTACTCATATTTTTGATTAACAAAACGTCCAACTTTTTTTTCCTTCTTATGCGCAGGAATAATTTGTCAGCTTCAAAAGATTGTACCGTAATGAGTACATTTTTACCTCAAATGAAATTGCGAATCAAAAGATGGAAAGTATGCGTCGATCATTCGTCACTTCTTTTTTCATTTACTCTACGTGGATAATTTGTGAGCCTCGAAGAATTGTGGTAATAAATTCGTATGTTCTACTCATATTTTTGATAAACAAAACGTCCAACTTTTTTTTTCTTCTTATGCGCAGGAATAATTTGTCAGCTTTAAAAGATTGGAATGAGTACATTTTTACCTCAAATGAAATTGCGAATCAAAAGACGGACGAAAGTATGCGTCGATCATTCGTCACTTCTTTTTTCATTTACTCTACGTGGATAATTTGTGAGCCTCGAAGGATCGTGGTAAGAATTTTTATTTTAGATCAAGACATTACTATACAATATTAAAAACGCGTGACGAAGTCAATCGTTAGCGTAAACATCACTGCGTAGGTACCGGTAACAATTTAGAACTTTTTGAAAATTACTTGAATAAGAATAGATGATTCTTGAAGTATTTTTTGCACTGAATTCAATGCCGTTTTCCGTTTTTCGATAGCACGTCTAGATTTCTTGTAATCATCATCTTTACTTACAATAAATCGTCGCGTGTCGTCGCGAAACGTAACGCTGGTTCTCGTGCTGTGATACTGCTATCCTTGATCGAAGCACGGGAACCTGTGTTACGTTTCGCGACGACACATCACGATTTATTGTACGTAAAGATGATGATTACAAGAAATCTAGAAGTGCTATCGAAAAACGGAAAACGGCATTGAATTCCGTGTAAAAATTACTTCAAGAATCATCGATTCTTAGGTATTCAAGTAATTTTTTATGTGTTACGCAGTGTGATATTTAGTGACCATTCGAAAGAATATTCATAAATTTCGTAAAATATTCACAGCGTAAAACGTCCATGAATGATCGTTCATTTGCGCAACAAGTGGCAATCAGTTAACCCCGTACTCGCGCCCGTTCAATAAAAACTTACTCGTCTCATTTATTTAACCTTTTTGATGTAGAAACAAAAATAAGACAATTTATTCTTCTTAAAAATTTCCCTTCTAACGAATGTAATTTCGAGGGAATTGAACTATCGTTCATTTCAAATTATCTGTCATTGGGAAGCACAAAATGGAGTACGATTTACGCTTCTTGACTGATATGAATGTGATATGTTTGTACTTTGTACAGTTTTGAACCTAGCTGACGTGAAACTCTATTGAGATTTTCGACCTGAAGTTTGATAGCGATGCGGCGATAGCTGATCGAAAATCGTTGGCGTAATCACGCTTATCGATGGCCCCAAGTTTATATGAAACAAAGTCCACGCATTTAGTTCGTCAGAGCTTCTTCAAAAAATTACTTCAGTGTTTGCCTTTCGTTGAAACACGATAACAGGTCTAAATTTTATCGGTAAATTATCTCCTCATCTTTCAAATAAAATCTCGGCTAAATTCACCATTTTATTTTATTTATCACTATTTTTCACTCGACAACGAACAGTGACTTGTTCGAAATGTCGTGATAAATAAAATAAATACTTAAATGGTGAATTGAGACGAGATTTTATTTAAAAATTGAAACAGAAGTTGAGGGTGTACTTCTCTCTTGAAAGTACGCACGTAAAACGCAGCGTCAAAAGAAGTTTTTCACTTCTCGGATTTTCAACAGATTTTTCTCATTGTTGGCAGAGCATTGGGATGTTAACCCAAGTTGCGTAAGTCGGTAGCCGTGCTCGAACATGTGGGGGATCATTTTAACGTACCATGCTTCATGATGGGGAATTTGCAATTTTCAAATACGATTTAAATTATTACAATTCGTAATATCAAAAAATTATATCCTATAAATCGTTTAAACACTTCAAGGGAATCGATAACTGAAAGAAGTAATTCTAATGGTGAAGTATTGAGTCATCTACGACTAATTGAAAATCTCGTTTCTTATGGCCGAATACATTGAATGTAAAATCGTCACCCAGAAATTCAAGCGAGTGCGGCAAGAGAGGAAGGCGATTCTAGCGCTACCAAACATAGGTTAACATCCCAATTGCAGCCGTATCATACAGCTTAGACTTTTAGGTTAAACTTAGAACCTTGAAAAATACAACTTTAGCTTTGGCTTTTGGCTTTGGAAATACCTAAAAAATACAGCTGACTTTCGGCTATTGGCTCTAGCTTTCGGCTGTTTTGATGAAACACTCCGGCTTTCGACTTAAACTTACGACCTTGAAAAATATAGCTTTGGCTTTGGCTTTCAGCTTGGAAAAAACATGAATAATACAGCTGGCTTTCGGCTTTCGTTTCGGCTTTTGGCTGGCTGCAATGCTCTGATTGTTGGAAATATTTTTCAGAAAGGTTCAATAATTAGAGACGTTTCAAAAGCAGAATTTTAAAATTTCTTCTTGTACTTCGTTAATTAGACGTTGAAATTGGCAGAATTTCGTCGAAATTTTTTTTTGGAGGCGAAACTCAGGAGTCTGTTCCTACGGTGCTTTCCATTGAACCTTCCGGTACAACATTTTCAAAGATCGAAAAAATTCTTCGAAAATGTAGCTTTGAGCAACTTTTTTGTGAAGTCATTCCTCACGTAGATTACCTACGCAAACCCCACGCAAACCCAACCGCTTAAGCGTCGCGTAGGAACCGTTCGTATACCGAACATTGCACGGTATTTGGGAAGTGTACTCGTATATGCATCCGATGCGTCATAATTCAACGTGAGAAGGACACCGTTAAGGGTGTGCTCAACTTGTTCGAAAACTCCGAAACGGTGTACAATAAGTTGCATAAACATCCCCGAAAACCCCGGCAGTCACTGCGCGACGCTTGCCGAGCGTGCGTGGGTAGTCCTTGTAACAAATTAATGACAAGGAACGATTTTGTAAGGGCACTTCTCAGGGCTCCATTTTTCGACGAATTTTTCCGATCTTCGGAAATGTTGTACAGAAGGATTCAATGGAAGGTGCTATTGGAACCCAATCCTGAATTTTGGCTCCAGAAGAATTTCACTCTCGTCAGAAAATAGATAAATTTTTACCAATTCCAACGTTTAATTGAGAAAGTATAAGAAAAAATTTTAAAATTCTGCTTCGATAGCGCTCCTGGTTAAATCTTTCTGGTAAACATTTCAATTATTCAGAAAGATTCGTTGAAAATTCGAGCAGTGAAATGTGATTTTCGACACTATATTTTACGAGCATATTTTCACAAGTAAAGCACACCTTTATTTCGATTTTTGACATGTTTCAAATATTTGAAATATCTTGAATAAAATTCGAAAAATAAGGAAATAAAATTAAAAATAGTCTTTATTTCTCAATTTTTATTCAAGAAATTTCAAGTATCAGAAGTACCGTAAAACTATGGATATCAACAAACTCGTTCGCGTGATGTTTCAAATCTTTACTGACGCACTACCCCAATTCTAAGATTTGCGAGTGTTCCCCCATCGTAACATTCGTTAACGCTTAAGCCCTCACTCGCTCAAGTCGTCTGCCCACGAAAGCTAATTGACTTAACATACAGTATTCTAAAGACTTCATACCAGACTGAGGATGCTCACTGACATAGTGGCAGCAAAAGACAACTCTGATATGATGAACATGAAATACCTATGATCTTTAGTCCGCGGGCGTCATTTTCTGGAGCCAACCCCAGAGGCTTTACCGACTGCGAACTAGTTACACTCTGGTTCAGGGGTTCATTTGTGTCTGATTTTCAACACAGAATTCCACTTATTATTGTCTCGCCTTTACAATGATCATAATTCACTCCCCTCCCTTTTTCAACCTAGTGCACAATATTACCACAAACAAAGCTATGACTTACAGTATAGGATGTCCCGAAAAGTGTTTTAAGTTGAATTTGTTCTAGCTCCAAAACGCAAAACATTATATGTATATGTATTCTTAGTATTTCAATTTTATCTACAATTTGTGCCTAGACCAAACTTTCTACGACTTTTCTGGGCCGAGTTATGGGTTAAAATATTTCCCAAAGATGAAAAATCGTTTTCAAATTTTACTTGGTCTCTTACTGAAATTCGAAAAAAACAGGTGCTTGAATGACGCCAAAAAGTCACAAAATCGGAGAATTCTCGATCTCTTAATTTTGGAAATTGATCAATGTTTGGTACACGTTCGTCTATATCTCGGCCCAGAAAAGTCGTATACAGTTTGGTCTACGCTCAAATAGTAGATAAAATTGAGATACAACTTCTGCACGTTTGAAGTATACATCTAACCTTTCGCGTTTTTGCGTTGAAACAGATTTAGCCGAGAATCACGTTTAATTGGATGTGAGAAAGTTGAATTACGGAATTTTTTTAACCCGTCGGTAACGAGGTCTGAACCACTCACCTCTGAATCAGAAGACCGCAAATCCACCTCTCGGTCTGTGGCGGCGTTACTGGCAGGGCAGAAAATATCCGTATTTGAAACTTTTTTTACTTCTATATCTTTGGTCCATTCTAAAAATGATCGACGCCTTACATTATCGTTAATTCATATATACATAATTCTTTTTTCTGCGAGGAATCTGTGTCTGGTAAGTAGCAAACCTTCCACTGACACAATGTACTTGAGTGACACACAATTGAAACACACCAACAGGAAGAGAGACGGAAGAAAAATTTTACCACAATAATACTGCTGAATTCATTGATGCAACTTGTTATTTTTGTGGAATGACTCCTGATATAATCTCAAGTTCATCTGAATAATTTGTGTGTGATTAGAAGCTCTTACTTATTTTTCTAGCCTCAGTTTTCAAACGTGGTGTTGATTAAACAACAAGTTCAGACACTTCCTCATTTACTTTGCTTTTCCAGAAAATTTTTAATACATCCTTCACCATATACCTATACCTAGTTTTACCACATGACACGAATTTCCTCACACAAATTTCAGAGTGACCCCCAGCCTCAAAACATATCCATGTTAATACTATTTAAAAGACTCGTAGAAGGTAAAAACACGTCTTCTTCTTCTTCTTCTTCATGGTGCCATGCCCTCCTGTGCGTTGGCTCCTACTCAATTTTCAAATTATTTTCCCATCCTCTCCGGAAGATTTCGCCTACATCCGTCACACCGCTCCACTGGCGCGTACGTTCCGCAGCCACGACAACTTTTTATCCTTCCTCGCGGTCTCTTCCTATCGATCCTTCCGCATAGCAGCAGTCTATGTCTTAAGGTTAGATGTGATTCTGAAATTTGCGTGACGAAATTACGACGATTAATGGCTTAGTGAGTGATCTCGACCTACTTTTAAATTTTAAGCTTCTCCCCCTAGAACAGGCATGGGCAACCCGCGGAAGCTTTTTCTGTGGCCCGCGATACGAATACCAAAATACAAAAAAATGAAGAAATTTTTGTTGTTCGAGACAAAAAATGTAAAATTTTACACGGATTATTTCCAATATTTTTGGATAAATTTAGTATACAAAAAAACTTATTTATTAGTTACTAATGAGAAACTTGTCTTCGCAATTCATAGGCAATCTCATCAAAATTGTGGGTCAGGTGAGTAGGTATGTTGCAAACGCATCAAAGCAGTCAAATATGCTCATCATTCAGCTTGAGGGCTGGGGACATGGACCTCCGGAATTTTTTCATGAGCAAGAAAGCATTTTCACATACAAATGTAGACCCAAAGAAAGCAAAGGTGCGCAGTGCGAGTTTCCTTATGTTGGAATATATTTAATACCAGGCATAATTTTATAAAATTCTCGCAAAGGGGTCTCTGAAAACAAAGTGCGCAGAGAAAAATCGGCTTTCAGATCTACTACTTCCATTTGGTACTCTTCAGGCACTTCCATTGCACTAACGACGAAAGGGTTCTCAATCATCCTAACATTTGACTGCTTTGATGCGTTTGCAACATACTTACCTGACCTCCAATTTTAATGAGCTTGCTTGTGAATTGCAAAGACAAGTTTCTCATCTAGTAACTAATAAATAATCCGTTCACGTTTTTTTGTATACTAAATTTATCCAAAAATATTGAAAATCATTCGTGTAAAATTTTACATTTTTTAATTCCAACAACGAGAATTTCTTGATGTGCGGCCCGCCGGATCATGAAAAGTTACAAATTTTCATGAATGCGGCCTGTGGTGTGAAAAAGGTTGCCCACGCCTGCCCTAGAACAAAGTCAGCTTAGTATGAGTTTCCTTGTCAAAATCGTACGGGTCTAGGCTAAATGACCCTACAAGTGTAAATGCTCCTTAGCCCTCTGCAACCCTCTCTCCGTGTTATACAAAAGGAGATGTATTTATAGAAGACGAAAAAGACTTGAAGAAAATCCTCTCGTACTCAACGGATCCGTGTAGATTAGCTAAAGAGGAGAGGAAGTCATAATTTGATATTCTATTTAAGCAAAGCTTTTTTAATTTAACGCCTTAGTATGAATTGAAACGTATAACTTGAAGTACTAATTCGACTAGGTACCTATTGTATCTATAAATACATGTTTCACTTTTGTACAGCGCTTGCGAATGTAACTGCGACCGAGTAAGCTAGCCGAAAAACTTTTGGTAACATTGCAACATTGATGTAGAATAAATTTACGGCTTTGAAAATGATAGGGCGCTGTACTTGGGTCAAGAAGGTGAAGACGATTTTACGCCTTCTTGGTGGTAAAGAATACCACGGCAGGTTGTAAATTTGATAAATGATTTCTTCAGTCTGTAAAATAAAAAAAGAAAAAGAAAATGATATGGAATGAATGCTAAATTCAGTCGATTTATTTTAAATTTACCATATTATTTAACTGCGTTCCAACGTCGCAATGACAATGAAGGTATAACGCAGTCATGTTGAAAACGACGAGAATCCTCATCTGCATCGCGAAGTTCATGTCTGTCTGCAGAACCAAAGCCTAGTTAATAAATCTAAGCAAAACATAGGAAGAAGAGCTACTTTTTGTAAAAAAAGCAAAATTCAGGCATGTTGGGAGGATCCGACAAACTCAAGGATTCATATTATAGCATTGAAAGTGAGTACATTTTGAAGGTCCATAATATCTAAGACTACAAAGCCTGTAGATTTGGAATGAATTGAACGAAAACCAAATTCTTCGCCACATATAGGCAGAAATAGGGCCTTATCGACGTTCATCCTTTCAAAAACGGAATTTATACACAAAATGCGACACCGTAAAAAACAAATGAAATTTTCTATAAATCCCGAAATCAAATTAAAAATTTAAATCGTGATTTCAGAGGACAGGGGCTTCAACCTATTCCAAGGATTAGGATAAAAATCTACCATGTATCAGGAAATTGGACTCGGGAGTGGGAGGGGTGAATTATGGTTTAGAGAAGAACAGGAGCTTCTTGCAACTCCGAGAACTTTAAAAATGTTGGAGTTTATAGATGAATATACGGCGGACATCCTGCTGTAGGTTCACATGAGGGGACGGGATGTGGAAAAACAACTTTTGAGCTATGTATGAAACTTTCTTCCTGATGAATCTTTTTCTGTTTACTCGGAGAAGTTCTCGAATAACTGATTGCTTTTAAAATATATCACCTTCACTCACCGATTTTGTCATTGATAGATAGCGCTTGCGTCTTTCTCATCGAGTATTGCTACAACACCCATGTGAAGGTTTGACTTGAATGTCTTGCATCTGCTTCCCCCTTCGCTGGTAAAAGGCTCTTCAAATTATGATTCATACGATCTTTCTGGCTTACGGTCTGCGCAAATTCTAGTTTACGACTCAAACATATTATCCCATCCGGTTTACAATTTTTCGCCTTCCAATTTACAATTCGTTACAAACTTGTATCGATTTGTAAGAACAAATCCTCTAGTTGCAGTCAAAACTTCTCAATACCAAAAATTGAGAGTCACGAAGAAATTCAAGCCAGCTAACTGCTTTTGAAAAATATCATCAGCTCTCACTTCATTTACCGCTCAAACGCTACTGTTGAATATCTTACAAATCTATTCAGATTTTTACCATTATTTTTTATTCATAATAGCCAATATTATTAGCATTTCTTTCAATATATCTAATGATATTCAGTTTACCATTTTCTCTTCAAACGCAAACTAACATTAACATAGTAGCCTTCCCAGTTCTCCATACATATGATTTCTGATCCTTTCTTGAAAAAAGATTGTCTCAGGTTCAAATTGGAAACTTAGAAAAGAGTAGAGGAATTGAGGAAAAAAATGGAGAAAAAGAACAGGCTTCCGGCGTGTCTTTATATCCTTCTAAAACCGCCACTATTTCTAAGTTACTAAGCTCCCCCTCCAAGAATCCACAACTCTTTCTCATAAGCTTCTATGTCCATTTGCAACAGCCTAATGTCCTGTGGTCTCAGTACACTGTCTATCACAAAGTGGAATTTTCATCTGAAGGCGAAATATGACGTTCTAATCTTCGGGCCTAATACTGTAGTGGTTAACGGGAGGTTAAGTGGGGTCGATTCCCGCTCGGATCATGAGATTTTCCCGTCTTATTCCCACTTTTTTCCTTATCTATGTAAGATTCCGTTACGCTGCAATCTCGGTAACTGCGCTACTCGCAGAGAGGTTTGGCAGGCATAGTTATATTAGTTAGTAGGACGGTTGATGTTATCATCTTCCGAGCTACGACATGTCGTTAGCACACAATCGGAACTGTGAACTTTTTGTTGATTCAGTGTTTATCACTGCAATCTCAGAAGTATTGTTGTATTTCGTGAGCTGTACCACAGTACAGTCTTACATCTATTTATCAAGATTGTTATAAGGGTCTTCGCACGCTCTCAGAATGAGCGGGCACTTTCAGTTAAAAAAAGGTGCCTATAATAAATAAAATACTCTAGTTTTAGCTAGCAAATTTTCTGAAATGTAGGGGGAAAGCAAGAGGAGGATGGAGCAGGGGAAATACTGCTCTGATGAGAATTAGAAGAATGCCTTCGAAACGTATAACTTACCTTTGACAGTAACATGCAAAATGAAATTGTGGAGGTTACGAAAACAACAGGCGCAGCTAGTGAAGTAAAAATCTGAATTAATGGTCCTATCGACTTTATTACTCTGGAAATCAGGATAAGTGTGATACCTTATTGAAATACAACTAATAAACACTGGGAAATAATTTTCAAACTTACCGATGCAAGACTTGATATTCTTTGATGAACAATACAATCTCCCTGTCAAACTCTCCAATAAGTTTCAGATCACTAGAATAAAGACCAAATTTAACCTCATACGTAACGCTGAAACTCTGGATCTTTCCACAAAAATCAATGACGTTATTGTTCAGTTCACCTACGATCATGTTTACAAAGGCCATTTCAAGGTATGCTATGACCGCGAGATGGCTGGCTGGCAGAATTTCTAGTAAATAGGCGACACAATATTTACCAAATGTATCAATATTATCCATGTATGGTATTCCGTTCAAATGGTATCCCACGTTACGTAAGGAACTGCTTTTATAATTGAATAGAATACCTAAGAATGCAACAGCACTAAATATAATGATGTTACCAATTATGAATCGTGCTAGGTTAATATTCTTTTCAGTTATGTCAATATTTTTGAGATAACTAGTTCTGTACGGATTCTGATCAATTATCACAGTCCTCTTTGTTTTTATGAAGTCTAATATCTCTTCAATTTCACGACGCAGGTAAAAGATGATTACAGGAACGAAAATGAAGTGACTAATTCCAGATAATGGTCCATTCAAAGCGAAAACTGTATCGAAAAACGTGGAATGTTCAACAGTTATTAGGTACCCAATCACCCACATGATATTTGAAAACAGAATCCCAAGGTGAATCACAAAACAGTAGCATTTGACACGTTTTGAAAACGACGTGTATATTCCACCAATGAGATAATAAAACCAATAAATTGTTGGACGATCGCACCACAATGCTCGAACTGATTTCATCGTCATTTTCTTCTCACTAAAATAAAAATTACCAACTGAACTCGACTCTCCCCATTTATAAAATTGCAGGTGAAACAGTTTTTTCGCTGACGTAAATAAAAATTGAACAATAATTCCTCAGTGAATAATTTATAAGTAGACAGTTTTATTACTGTAATTAATACCTTTCTTTGGAAATTTATTTACACAATGTATTTTTAAGTAGATACGAATAGCTACGTGTTAGGTACACCAAAAAAACTTCAACTTTATAGCGGAGACGATGTCCCACAATTCAACTCTATATTATACTGTTTTAAATTAAGAGTATGTCCTGCAATATGTGGTCAAAACTTGAGGTTTGCATGAAAGATGCATTTATGAATCGTTAAGGTTATATTTAGATGTAGATACATATACACTATCTAGATACGAGTACAACGGTATTTATGGATACATACAGTGGGGCGAATAATTCGATGGTCAAAATCGTCGATCGATTCCCCTTTCTTCCTAGTAATCAGTTGTTTTTGTGAGGGACGAATTACACGCGAACCAACCTAATTGCCATCTTAGAAGTCTAAAGCTTTTCTACATACAACTCTAATCCCACAATCAGCGCATTAAATAGAGACGCTGCTCTCGTCCTCAATAAACGCGAGTGTGTGCTTTTCTATATAAAGGTTTGAAGGCACTTGCACGAACGCCAAGGGCATTTTTTATTCTTAAAGAATCATAACATATTCTTCTTAGAGTTGGAATATTTTTATATCATGTCTCAATAATTTCAAGTAATTACAGTATTTCCTTTTTGTTTTAGGACCAGATTGTTACTCACGACTGATTTGAACTCTTTATTGCGGTGGGTTACACTAGCGTTCCAGCAAAAGCTGCCCAATCCATCCCGGAGCAATTTTGGAATCAGCAGCTGAAATTACTGGTAGTGGGTGAGTGGTCCGTTGATGCCTGAAATGTACTTATAAGAAATTTTTCAGTACCTATACAAGTATAGTTCTCTAAAACCATACAAAAAATCTGATAAGAGCAAGGCATAGAGGATTAAAAAAAATTTTTTTTTTTTTTGCACAAGAAAATTTATTTTTTTGTAATTTAACCATTTCTTAATCTTCTGACCTCATTTTTTCAGAAAAATATTTGTGTGACTTTGGATTTTCAAAAAAAAAAATAAAAGGAAAAAGAAACATTTTTCAGGTTTACTTTGTTGCTAACTTTGTGTACCCCTATCAAATCGCTACACGTATTATGTAAAGTAGGTTACTTGAAAAAAATTTCAGCTATGTAATAGGAGGGTGGAAATTTTCGACTGTTGAGTTACACATATATCAGGGTGAAAAAATCGTCCTGCACAATAGATCCCTGGCATTATTACTGTTCAAGGTGGCTAAAAAAACCATAAATTTCTCTTTGAGAATTCACAATTCAAGCAATTTTTATACAATTTTTTTTATTTTTTTAGATCAACCAAAAGTTACGTCTTCCAAAACTTAAATTCTGATAATTTTTGGTCAATATTTCTTGTCAAAGCTCATTTTCTCTCTGACTCGGAAAAATTGTTACCTCTTTCATCTTGCCCCTTTAAATAGCCTCATCTACGTTCTTTGGGTTAGGTATTTTACATAAACACATCCCAACAATTCTGTATCATGAATATTGGCAGGCTTGTTGCTAATTCAAATACTAATAACTGCTTCACATCAAACAAATAATATATGGGTAAAGTTAATACTTTACCCATCTGGTATGAGAACATTTTTGAAGTTCTTCTTCATGCCATTTCGACTTCCTTCTCTAGATTAATCCAAAACAAGAAAGGGCAAAATTGAGAATAATAATTATTCATAAATTTATACATGAGACGGACAAAAAGTCAATAACGGAAAATTATAAGAATTGATCGGTGAATGAGATTAGCTCTTAGTTTTTTAATTCAATAACCCCCAAGTTCGAATCAATCGACACATGATCTCAAGAAAATTTGGATGAATTTTGTAATTTGAAGAATCCTTATCGGACAATGTTTCATCGACAAAGGAGAACATTGAACGATACGTCTTGATAAATAAATTTGACAGGAGGAATCCGAAATAGATAGCTTTAATATTGGGAATATTTTGACACAGAACTCGTACAAGAAACATTTAAAAGTCACTTTTCTTGAAAATTGGACCATTTATTAGGACCCTATTAGAGTAGGTATAAAAAGTTTCCACAAGAAAAATGACGAATGATATTATTAAGAGAACAAAAAAAATGTATATCTATCTTTCCATATCCATTGGCAGAAAGCGCCAAGTTGCTATTCATCTTCCTCTGAAAGATATTCATCTTCGTTATTTTCGAGATAAAATTCCATCCCAGGAGGGTCATTGTGCTCTACAACTTCACATACAATATAAAAAAAATCCATAAAAAAATTCCATAATACCTTTATAAAATTCTGGTAGCGTCATTAATGAGATGAACTACGAGTGGTTGATGATCTTAATTGTTGATTCCGACTTTGACCAGGATGGCGATGTAGGGTCATCCCGTTGGAGGCAAACCATCCACCACCTGTTCCCTCTATGGTCCATATTCAAGCCACCTTATAAATGGGTACCATCATATCTACAATGTCGGAAAATTAGTCAATATTATTACCTAACTTATCTTGTCGTCTTCATGTTTTCTTTGCTTCTCTTTTATAGTCAGCAAATTGACATTTTGTAATGTGTTCTCTTCCTGTTTTGACCCGTAAGTTCTTGAAAAATACCATTTGCAGAGTATAGAAACCAGTGCCCGTAATCCTTGTTGGTCTTTTACTTGTCGGACAGTACAAAGCTGAAGGCACGCCCTTCCGAATCTCGCCCATAAATGCCAGTTTGGTTCCTCCTAGCTACAATATGTATAATTGTGTAAATTGTATCATTGTGAAAATGAAAGATTATGCGTTACTGGAGGCTATCTACCTGCACTCCATCACTCCAGGAAGTACCTACTACTATACCAGGCATTGGTCCACTACGGTTCATAAGTACTTGTGGTTGAGTCACAAGGTCTGGTCGTGCCTCTGCCAGTTGGGGTGCAATTTGGTCCTCTAGAATAATTTCAAACAATAAGGTTGCTGTTCATCAATATTCATTCTAAAATTAAGATAAAGAGATAATGCATGAGCTCCCTGCAAACATAAGATCAGGTGTCAAATTGGTGAACTCCCTGAACAAGGTATTAAATTGTAACAAAAGTTTTAAAGTCACTTGTCTTAAAAAATCATCATCATCATCATGAGGTGCCCTGAATTAACAATTTTTAAAAAATATATGTGGAACTATATTTCTGGCACACTTGAGCGCACTTTCTTGTACTGACTTTTTGCCGTAAGGTAGATCTATAAATGCCGTTGATAATTCTCGATGTATGAAGTGAAAAGTAAGCTCCTTCCTGAATAAACTACAACAAAGCGACGTCCATGTCGAGTCACAAAAACTTTACCACAAATTATAAATTTAAAACGAATATGCCTATGAAAATATCCGAATCAGGGGTAAGAAAATATTCACTCAAGATATTAGCTAATAAGCAAAATAAAGGGAAGAGAAATATTGAATTTATAGTAATACAAATTCAAAACTGTAAAGAAGATAGAATTACAAAATTAATAATGAATTACATAAGAATAAGAGTTCAAGGATAGAGAGAGAGAGAGAGAGAGAGAGAGAGAGAGAGAGAGAGAGAGAGAGAGAGAGAGAGAGAGAGAGAGAGAGAGAGAGAGAGAGAGAGAGAGAGAGAGAGAGAGAGAGAGAGAGAGAGAGAGAGAGAGAGAGAGTAAAATCTTGCCAGATACGGCCTGCATTGGTACCAAACATTTCAGCACACAAAAGTGCTAATGCCCTGCATTAATAAGTACACTTTTAGTCATATCCATACTGCAATCAACTAGATGGACTACTATTCTTCTAATGTTTGCGTTCTAAGGCCCCTTCCTGTTTTGATCTGTAAGTTCTGGAGAAAAATCACTTGCACAGTATAGAAACCAATCCATGTAATCCTTGTTTGTCTTGTATTTGTCTGACAGTACATAGCTGAAGGCACGACTTTCCGACACCTACTCATCAATGCCAGCTTGTATCAATCTATGGATACAACTTCTGAAAATCTATAATACAATTGTAGAAATTTCATTAGTGAATTGAAAGATTGTGCGTTACTGGAGTCTACCTACCTCCACTCCATCACTCCAGGAAGTACTTACAGCTATACCAGGTATTGCTCCATTGTGGTTCATAGGTACTTGTGGTCGAGTCACAAGGTCAGGTTGTACCTCTGCCGGTTGGGGTGCGATTGTATCCTCCAGAATAATTTTCAAACAATAAGGTTCCTGTTCATCAATATTCATTCTAAAAATAAGATGAAATAGGAAAAAGAGATGATGCATGAGCTCCCTATACAAACATACTCGTAAGACCAGGTGTCAAATTGGTAAACTCCCTGAGTAAGGTATTACATTGTAACAAAAGTTTTAAAGTCACTTGTCTTAAAAAATCATCATCATCATCATCATCATGAGGTGCCCTGAATTAACAATTTTTAAAAAATATATGTGGAACTATATTTCTGGTACACTTGAGCGCACTTTCTTGTACTGACTTTTTGCCGTACGGTAGTTCTATAAATGCCGTTGATAATTCTCGATGTATGAAGTGAAAAGTAAGCTCCTTCCTGAATAAACTACAACAAAGCGACGTCCATGTCGAGTCACAAAAACTTCACCACAAATTCTAAATTTAAAACGAAAATGCCTATAAAAATATCCGAATCAGGGGTAAGAAAATATTCACTCAAGATATTAGCTAATAAGCAAAATAAAGGGAAGAGAAATATTGAATTTATAGTAATACAAATTCAAAACTGTAAAGAAGATAGAATTACAAAATTAATAATGAATTACATAAGAATAAGAGTTCGAGGATTGAGAGAGAGAGAGAGTAAAATCTTGCCAGATACGGCCTGCATTGGTACCAAACATTTCAGCACACAAAAGTGCTAATGCCCTGCATTAATAAGTACACTTTTAGTCATATCCATACTGCAATCAACTAGATGGACTACTATTCTTCTAATGTTTGCGTTCTAAGGCCCCTTCCTGTTTTGATCTGTAAGTTCTGGAGAAAAATCACTTGCACAGTATAGAAACCAATCCATGTAATCCTTGTTTGTCTTGTATTTGTCTGACAGTACATAGCTGAAGGCACGACTTTCCGACACCTACTCATCAATGCCAGCTTGTATCAATCTATGGATACAACTTCTGAAAATCTATAATACAATTGTAGAAATTTCATTAGTGAATTGAAAGATTGTGCGTTACTGGAGTCTACCTACCTCCACTCCATCACTCCAGGAAGTACTTACAGCTATACCAGGTATTGCTCCATTGTGGTTCATAGGTACTTGTGGTCGAGTCACAAGGTCAGGTTGTACCTCTGCCGGTTGGGGTGCGATTGTATCCTCCAGAATAATTTTCAAACAATAAGGTTCCTGTTCATCAATATTCATTCTAAAAATAAGATGAAATAGGAAAAAGAGATGATGCATGAGCTCCCTATACAAACATACTCGTAAGACCAGGTGTCAAATTGGTAAACTCCCTGAGTAAGGTATTACATTGTAACAAAAGTTTTAAAGTCACTTGTCTTAAAAAATCATCATCATCATCATCATCATGAGGTGCCCTGAATTAACAATTTTTAAAAAATATATGTGGAACTATATTTCTGGTACACTTGAGCGCACTTTCTTGTACTGACTTTTTGCCGTACGGTAGTTCTATAAATGCCGTTGATAATTCTCGATGTATGAAGTGAAAAGTAAGCTCCTTCCTGAATAAACTACAACAAAGCGACGTCCATGTCGAGTCACAAAAACTTCACCACAAATTCTAAATTTAAAACGAAAATGCCTATAAAAATATCCGAATCAGGGGTAAGGAAATATTCACTCAAGATATTAGCTAATAAGCAAAATAAAGGGAAGAGAAATATTGAATTTATAGTAATACAAATTCAAAACTGTAAAGAAGATAGAATTACAAAATTAATAATGAATTACATAAGAATAAGAGTTCGAGGATTGAGAGAGAGAGAGAGAGTAAAATCTTGCCAGATACGGCCTGCATTGGCACCAAACATTTCAGCACACAAAAGTGCTAATGCCCTGCATTAATAAGTACACTTTTAGTCATATCCATACTGCAATCAACTAGATGGACTACTATTCTTCTAATGTTTGCGTTCTAAGGCCCCTTCCTGTTTTGATCTGTAAGTTCTGGAGAAAAATCACTTGCACAGTATAGAAACCAATCCATGTAATCCTTGTTTGTCTTGTATTTGTCTGACAGTACATAGCTGAAGGCACGACTTTCCGACACCTACTCATCAATGCCAGCTTGTATCAATCTATGGATACAACTTCTGAAAATCTATAATACAATTGTAGAAATTTCATTAGTGAATTGAAAGATTGTGCGTTACTGGAGTCTACCTACCTCCACTCCATCACTCCAGGAAGTACTTACAGCTATACCAGGTATTGCTCCATTGTGGTTCATAGGTACTTGTGGTCGAGTCACAAGGTCAGGTTGTACCTCTGCCGGTTGGGGTGCAATTGTATCCTCCAGAATAATTTTCAAACAATAAGGTTCCTGTTCATCAATATTCATTCTAAAAATAAGATGAAATAGGAAAAAGAGATGATGCATGAGCTCCCTATACAAACATACTCGTAAGACCAGGTGTCAAATTGGTAAACTCCCTGAGTAAGGTATTACATTGTAACAAAAGTTTTAAAGTCACTTGTCTTAAAAAATCATCATCATCATCATCATCATGACGTGCCCTGAATTAACAATTTTTAAAAAATATATGTGGAACTAACTATATTTCTGGTACACTTGAGCGCACTTTCTTGTACTGACTTTTTGCCGTAAGGTAGTTCTATAAATGCCGTTGATAATTCTCGATGTATGAAGTGAAAAGTAAGCTCCTTCCTGAATAAACTACAACAAAGCGACGTCCATGTCGAGTCACAAAAACTTCACCACAAATTCTAAATTTAAAACGAAAATGCCTATAAAAATATCCGAATCAGGGGTAAGAAAATATTCACTCAAGATATTAGCTAATAAGCAAAATAAAGGGAAGAGAAATATTGAATTTATAGTAATACAAATTCAAAACTGTAAAGAAGATAGAATTACAAAATTAATAATGAATTACATAAGAATAAGAGTTCGAGGATTGAGAGAGAGAGAGAGAGTAAAATCTTGCCAGATACGGCCTGCATTGGCACCAAACATTTCAGCACACAAAAGTGCTAATGCCCTGCATTAATAAGTACACTTTTAGTCATATCCATACTGCAATCAACTAGATGGACTACTATTCTTCTAATGTTTGCGTTCTAAGGCCCCTTCCTGTTTTGATCTGTAAGTTCTGGAGAAAAATCACTTGCACAGTATAGAAACCAATCCATGTAATCCTTGTTTGTCTTGTATTTGTCTGACAGTACATAGCTGAAGGCACGACTTTCCGACACCTACCCATCAATGCCAGCTTGTATCAATCTATGGATACCACTTCTGAAAATCTATAATACAATTGTAGAAATTTCATTAGTGAATTGAAAGATTGTGCGTTACTGGAGTCTACCTACCTCCACTCCATCACTCCAGGAAGTACTTACAGCTATACCAGGTATTGCTCCATTGTGGTTCATAGGTACTTGTGGTCGAGTCACAAGGTCAGGTTGTACCTCTGCCGGTTGGGGTGCAATTGTATCCTCCAGAATAATTTTCAAACAATAAGGTTCCTGTTCATCAATATTCATTCTAAAAATAAGATGAAATAGGAAAAAGAGATGATGCATGAGCTCCCTATACAAACATACTCGTAAGACCAGGTGTCAAATTGGTAAACTCCCTGAGTAAGGTATTACATTGTAACAAAAGTTTTAAAGTCACTTGTCTTAAAAAATCATCATCATCATCATCATCATGAGGTGCCCTGAATTAACAATTTTTAAAAAATATATGTGGAACTATATTTCTGGTACACTTGAGCGCACTTTCTTGTACTGACTTTTTGCCGTACGGTAGTTCTATAAATGCCGTTGATAATTCTCGATGTATGAAGTGAAAAGTAAGTTCCTTCCTGAATAAACTACAACAAAGCGACGTCCATGTCGAGTCACAAAAACTTCACCACAAATTCTAAATTTAAAACGAAAATGCCTATAAAAATATCCGAATCAGGGGTAAGAAAATATTCACTCAAGATATTAGCTAATAAGCAAAATAAAGGGAAGAGAAATATTGAATTTATAGTAATACAAATTCAAAACTGTAAAGAAGATAGAATTACAAAATTAATAATGAATTACATAAGAATAAGAGTTCGAGGATTGAGAGAGAGAGAGAGAGTAAAATCTTGCCAGATACGGCCTGCATTGGCACCAAACATTTCAGCACACAAAAGTGCTAATGCCCTGCATTAATAAGTACACTTTTAGTCATATCCATACTGCAATCAACTAGATGGACTACTATTCTTCTAATGTTTGCGTTCTAAGGCCCCTTCCTGTTTTGATCTGTAAGTTCTGGAGAAAAATCACTTGCACAGTATAGAAACCAATCCATGTAATCCTTGTTTGTCTTGTATTTGTCTGACAGTACATAGCTGAAGGCACGACTTTCCGACACCTACTCATCAATGCCAGCTTGTATCAATCTATGGATACAACTTCTGAAAATCTATAATACAATTGTAGAAATTTCATTAGTGAATTGAAAGATTGTGCGTTACTGGAGTCTACCTACCTCCACTCCATCACTCCAGGAAGTACTTACAGCTATACCAGGTATTGCTCCATTGTGGTTCATAGGTACTTGTGGTCGAGTCACAAGGTCAGGTTGTACCTCTGCCGGTTGGGGTGCGATTGTATCCTCCAGAATAATTTTCAAACAATAAGGTTCCTGTTCATCAATATTCATTCTAAAAATAAGATGAAATAGGAAAAAGAGATGATGCATGAGCTCCCTATACAAACATACTCGTAAGACCAGGTGTCAAATTGGTAAACTCCCTGAGTAAGGTATTACATTGTAACAAAAGTTTTAAAGTCACTTGTCTTAAAAAATCATCATCATCATCATCATCATGAGGTGCCCTGAATTAACAATTTTTAAAAAATATATGTGGAACTATATTTCTGGTACACTTGAGCGCACTTTCTTGTACTGACTTTTTGCCGTACGGTAGTTCTATAAATGCCGTTGATAATTCTCGATGTATGAAGTGAAAAGTAAGCTCCTTCCTGAATAAACTACAACAAAGCGACGTCCATGTCGAGTCACAAAAACTTTACCACAAATTCTAAATTTAAAACGAAAATGCCTACGAAAATATCCGATTCAGGGGTAAGGAAATATTCACTCAAGATGTTAGCTAATAAGCAAAATAAAGGGAAGAGAAATATTGAATTTAGGATACGTAATACAAATTTCAAAACTGTGAAGGAGATAGAATAACAAAATTAATAATGAATTACATAAGAATAAGAGTTCAAGGATGGAAGAGAGCGTAAAATCTTGACGGATACCACCAGCCTCCATCAAACATTGCAGCACAAGAAAGTCCTTATGCCCAGCATTAATATCTACACTTTTAGTCATATCCCTACTGCAATCAACTGGATGGGCTAGGCTATCATTCTACTGTTTGCGTTCTAAAGCCTCTTTATCAAATTCTTGTAGCCTCATTAGGGAGATGACCTTCAATTGGTTGATGAGCTTACTTGTTGATTCCAACGTTGCCCAGGGTGGCGACGTAGGGTCATCCTATCGGAAGCAAAACATCCACCTTCTGTTTCCTCTGAGATAGCCATAGGCAGAAATTCTAAATATTCACTATTCATCTTCCTCTGAAGAATATTCATCTTCCTCTGAAAGATATTCATCTTCCTCTGATAGATACAAATAATCCTCATCATCTTCCAGATAAAATTCCTCTATCCCGGGCAGGTCATTATGCTCTACAGCTTCACATACAATATAAAAATATCCATGTAAAAATTGCATAATGTACCATTATCAAATTCTTGTAGCCTCATTAATGAGATGACCTACAATTGGTTGATGATCTTACTTGTTGATTCCCACGTTGAATAGGGTGGCGATGTAGGGTCATCCCATCGGAAGCAAAACATCCATCGTCTGTTTCCTCTGAGATATTCATTGGCAGAAATTCCAAATACCATTCATCTCCATGTGCAAGATATTCATCTTCCTTTGGTAAATACAAATAATCCTCATCATCTTCTAGATAAAATACTTCTATCCCGGGCAGGTCATTATGCTCTACAGCTTCACATACAATATAAATATATCCATATGAAAATTGCATACTGTACCATTATCAAATTCTTGTAGCCTCATTAATGAGATGTCCTACAATTGGTTGATGATCTTACTTGTGGATTCCCACGTTGAACAGGGTGGCGATGTAGGGTCATCCCATTGGAAGCAAAACATCCACCGTCTGTTACTCTGAGATAGCCACTGGCAGAAATTCTAAATATTTACTATTCATCTTCCTCTGAAGAATATTCATCTTCCTCTGAAAGATATTAATCTTCCTCTGGTAGATACAAATAATCCTCTTCATCTTCCTGATAAAATACTTCTATCCCGGGCAGGTCTTTATGCTCTACAGCTTCACATACAATATAAAAATATCCATGTAAAAATTGCACAATGTACAATTATCAAATTCTTATAGCCTCATTAATGAGATGACCTACAATTGGTTGCCGATCTTACTTGTTGATTCCGGCGTTGACCAGGTTGACGATGTAGGGTCATCACGTTTGAGGGAAAACATCCACTGTCTGTTTCCCCTGCGGTCCACATTCAAATAATAATATGCCACTTTATAGATGCCATCATATCTACAGTGTTGAAAAATAAGTCAATATTATTAGGTATTTAACTTATCTTGCTTTCATTTTTTCTTTGTTTCTTTTTCATTGTCAGCAAATTGACATTTTGTAATGCGTTCTTCTATCTAAATTTCATTCATAGTACAATATCCTTATACATGGGTACATATCCACACCTATATGGTATACATCGTGTGATACCTCATACAATTATTGGGTCAAGATAATATGTACCGGCAATTGTACGATACATTTTGTTATTTTTCTTTTCTATTAATTCATTCATCCAAATCCAAAAATGGTAATGAAAAACAAAACGTAGGAAGTGAAATGAGGATAGTAAAGCAAAATTGAATATAGTTTCCCGCGGGCGATGAATGTCCTAGATTTTATTATAGTAAATTTTCCTCCCAATTATTACTCTCTTGCGTTACGTTTGGTTTGTATGTACATACTAATCATATTTCTTTCTCTTACCTGTATCCGTTAGCGGGAGCAAATCGAGCAAATTTTCTTTTTTTGGACGATTTTCTTAGCACGCGGATTGGTTTACCATCACGCCAGATAGGGCCTGCATCGGCATCATTTACTCCATCAAACTTTGCAGCACCAGTAAGTGCTAATGCCCTGCATTAATTGTACACTCTTAGTTATATCCCTACTGCAAAGAACTAGATGGGCTACTATTGTTCTAATGTTTGCGTTCTAAGGCTTCTACCTGTTTTGATTCGTAAGTTCTTGAGAATTACGACTTGCAGAGTATATAAAAACCAGTCCCCGTAATCCTTGTTGGCCTTGTATTCGACAGTACGAATCTGAACAATAGATTAAAGAAATCAAAACTTGTGAAAGCATCACGGTTGGTAAAGTTACAGGGGATATACACCGATAATCACCTAAGTATACAAATTGAAGCGCTGCGTGGTAGAAGGGCCTCCTTAGGCCTTTTTTCCGTAATAGCGTTTATTGTGTTCTACGATCTCTTTTGATTATCTCTACCAAGTTTTACTGCTCAAAAATGACATTAGAGCGCTTTATAATCTCTCATTCCGCGTTTACACATGCTAACTTGGACAATATTGCCAATATAATAGTCAGCTTACATATTTTCGTCCCTCGATATATTCAATAATAATTAATAAACTAGATATTTCTGCGCATTAATTTATCGTAAACGTTGAAGTAGGGATTCAATCAGCAGGCGCGGATCTACGGGGGGACATACGGGACACGCCCCCCACAAAAAAAAACAATAAATCTGTGATTTGAAGAAAAAATAAAAAAAAGGTCCTTCAGACTTTTTTTGGATTATGCCCCCCCCCCCCAAGTGATCGTCTGGATCCGCGCCTGATCAGTGAGTTCCTTCTCCATAGTTGACCATTTTTCATTGCAATCTCAAAATCACATTGTAAATGACCAAAATTACACAGATAATGATACTAAAATATTGTTTTATGGAAGAAGGACCTCCATCACTTTTACTTCCATCCTCTACCGAGAGCTTCAGAAAACATTTTAAAACCGTCAGTTGTAGGTTAACATCTGCAAAACATAACCTACTGCGCTTGAAGTCATTCCATTATGTACTCGCCGAGAATCACACTTTTCAAACTTCAAATGCGTTTTTCTCAAAACTAACATTTTCATCAGAGGCCCTTCTTCCACGCAGCGCTTCAATTAGCTTACTCGGCGAAGCAGGGGAACTCAGGGACCAAGGAAAAGTCAAACACGCTTGGGAGACCGAATACCAGATACTTGTACGGGTCAAAGAAGACAGTCCTGTCATCAAAATCAGTAGCTATGAGGCTCTGGAAAAGCTTGCCGAAAACAGCAGCGCGATGAGCACGAGAAAAGTCAACCGCGCGATTTCATTAAGAAAAACAAAATAAAAATGTAAGCCAAACTCGACTTGCCCAGACACGTCCGGTCAACGAGGGCAAGAAAGACCTGACGCCTCAAAATTTTATAAAAGTAAGGATAAAAAAAGGTAGGATCATCAAATATAAATTTAATCAAAATCAAGGTCATGATAATAACAGCAGTAATCATAATAATAATGATAATAATAAAAACCCAAAAACTTAAATTTCAAACTGACCACAGACTAATAAAATACACACTTAAAATAGGTAAATGGCGCTTTTGTACGAAAAAAAGGATAAATATGACAGATATAGATAGTGAAGAAAGAGAGAAATACGCTGAAAATTTAGAAAAAATATTAAAGGATAGTAGAGAAACAAACACAACTAAGGGTATGAGCAAATTTTTGAATGAAGCGTGCGTAAAAGCTATCGAAATACTAATGAGTAAAAAAAGAGAGTGCGAAGAAATAACAAAAAGTGATAAAAGGCTACCATTAGAAAGTATTGAACTATTGAAAAAGAGAAATAAAGTAAGAGTCAAGGAAAATGATACAAGAGCTGAAAAAATAGAGCTAAACTTAATATGTAAAATAGCGAAACAAAAACTAAGATGATATAATGAAGATAAAAAAGACTATATGATAACAGAAATTCTAGAAAATACTGGAAGTATAAAAACAATTAAAAATAATATAGCAATTGGGAAACCCTGGATTACCTCACTGAAAGATAAAAATGGGATCAAAACCACAGACAGAAAAGAAATAAACAGACTAGCGACTGAATTTTATAAAGAACTATATGCTGACCCGGTATCCGTATCATAAGAGCAAACTGATTATAGTGAAGAAGAGAAAATTCCGCAAATAATGTACCTATAAAGAAGTCGAGCAGATAGTGAAAAACTTGAAAAATGGCAAATCAGTAGGATCTGATGGAATAAAAAAAGAATATATTATTAAATATGGAGGGAAAGAAATGATAAAATATTTCATCGATCTATATAATTTAGTTTTAGAAACAACCTCTATTCCAGAAGAATGGGAAGTGACCGATAAAATAATTTTATATAAAAAGGGGATAGGAATGATATCCGAAACTATAGACAACTAAACTTAGGGTCAGCTTCTGCTAAAATCTTCGCAAAAATTATAGTAAATAGAATCATTAATATATTAGAGGTAGAACAATCGAAAGAGCAAGAGGGCTTTAGGAGAAATTACTCCACTATCGATAATCTATTTGTTATAAACTATGTACTCGTAATAGAAAAAAGTCACGAGTATAACAAAAACGGTTTCCATAGATTACACCAAGGCCTTTGATTCAGTTAAACACAACAGCATCATCTCAGCACTAGAAAATCAAGGTATGGAGCAAAATTACATAAAATTAATAATGGAATTGTACAAAAATATAAGGGCTAGGGTTCGGACAGATATATCAGGGGGAAGTTTTGAAATAAAGAGAGGTGTGAAACACGGAGATCCACTGTCATCGATCCTTTTTAACTGCTATTAGAAGAGGTCTTTAGAAAATTAAACTGGAGCAAAAAGGGTATCAATATCAATGGCGAATACTTGAATAATATCAGACATACCGACGACATAGTCCTCATATCTGAGTCAAAACAAAAAATGCTAGAAGTGACACATGAATTGAACGATGGGGGAAAGAAGAAAGGGTTAGGTATGAACATGAATAAGACAAAAGCAATGAGTAAAGAAAATGAAGATTTTGAAATAAATATTAATGGGAAAAAAATGGAAAATGTAGTAGAAGTGATATACCTAGGACAAAATATAACAATGGAGAATAAAACGTCGGTGGAGATTGAGAATATCAATAGCATGGAAAAAATTCTGGTCGCTGAAATTTATTCGAGGGAAATTTTACAATAAAAAATAAAATCAAAGTCTTAAACAGAAAAAAAATAAATAATAGGGAAGATTTTTTGCATACAGTGAAAAGACTAAAATGGGACTGGGCTGGGCATGTAGAAAGACTAAATGAAGATAGATGGACGTACAGCATCAAAAACTGGTTCTTAAAAATGGGTAGAAGGAAGGGTAAACAAAAAACTGAATGGGACGACGATATAATAAAATTTTGACGATCTTATCGGGTTGCCAATGACCATAGGTTGAGGGAGGCCTATGCCCAACACTGGGCCTGAAATAATGTATTTAATGTAGAATTTAAATATTATCCAAAATAAAGACTTATTTATGTATAATGATTATTCATAAATTTATATATGAGAAAGACAGAAAGTCAATAACGGAAAATTATAAGAATTGATCGGTGGATGAGATTAACTCTTTGTATCAGATGAATTAGTTTTGTCATTCAATAACACCGAAGTTCAAATCAATCGACTCATAATCTCAGAAAAATTTGAATGAATTTTGTAATTTGAAGAATTCTTATCAGACAATATTTCGCCAACAACGATCCGATTTGATAAATGAATTTGCGACACGAGGAATCTGAAATAGGGCGCTTTAGTATTTGGAATGTTTTGACTTAGAACTCTTAAAAGAAAAATTTTAAAGTCACGTGTCTTGAAAACTCCACCATTTTATTGGACCTTATTAGAGTAGGTATAAAAAGTTTCCACAAGAAAAATGATGAATGATATATATGATTAAGAGAACAGAAAAATTTATATTCACCTTACCATACCCATTATTAATCTTCCTCTGGTAGATACACATGATCTTCATCATCCTCTAGATAAAATACTTCTATCTCGGGGGGCAGGTCATTGTGCTCTACAGCTTCACATACAATATAAAAATATCCATATAAAAATTGCATAATGTACCATTATCAAATTCTTGTAGCCTCATTAATGAGATGATCTACAATTGGTAGGTGATCTAGAATTGGTTGATGATCTTACTTGTTGATTCCGACGTTAACCAGGGTGGCGATGTATCGTCATCCCGTTGGAGGCAAAACATCCACCGTCTGTTTCCCCTGCGGTCCACATCCAAATAATAATATGCCACTTTATAAATGCCATCATATCTACAGTGTTGAAAAATAAGTCAATATTATTAGGTATTTAACTTATCTTGTTTTAATTTTTTCTATGTTTCTTTTTCATTGTCAGGGAATTGACATTTTGTAATGCGTTCTTCTATCTAAATTTCATTCATAAGACAATATCCTTATACATGGGTACATATCCATACCTGTATGGTATAAATCGTGTGATACCTCATACAATAAGTGGGTCAAGATAATATGTACCGGTACTTGTAAGATACATTTTGTTATTTTTCTTTTCTATTAATTCATTCATCCGAATTCAAAAAGGGTAATGGAAAACAAAACGTAGGAAGTGAAATGAGGATAGTAAAGCAAAATTGAATATAGTTTCCCGCGGGCGATGATTGTTCTAGATTTTATTATAGTAAATTTTCCTCCTAATTATTACTCTTTTGCGTCACGTTTTGTAAGTACATATTTCTTTCTCTTACCTGTATCCTTTAGCGGGAGCAAATCGAGCAAATTTTCTTTTTTTGGGCGATTTTCTTACCACGCGGATTGGTTCACCATGATGCCAGATAGGGCCTGCATCGGCACCATTTACTCCATCAAACGTCGCAGCACAAGAAAGTGCTAATGCCCTGCATTAATTGTACACTTTTAGTCATATCCCTACTGCAAACAACTAGATGGGCTACTATATTGTTCTAATATTTGCGTTCTACTTGTTTTGATTCTTGAGTTCTTCTTGAGAATTACGACTTGCAGAGTATAAAATCCAGTCCCCGTAATCCTGGTTGGCCTTGTATTCGTCTGACACTACAACGCTGAAGGCACGCCTTTCGCTCACTCGCCCATGGATTCCAGTTCGCGGTGTCCTATGTACACAACTTCTGAGAAGCTGCAATACAATTGTGTAAATATAATTGGGGAAATAAGAGATTATGCGTTACTGGAGTCTACCTACCTCGCCTCTATTACTCCAGGAAGTACCTACAGCTATACCAGGTATTGGTCCACTATGGTTCTTAGGTATTTCTGGTTGTGCGACAAGGCCTGGTTGAGCCACGAGGTCTGGTTGTGCCACAAGGTCTGGTTGTGCCACGAGGTCTGGTTGTGCCACAAGGTCTGGTTGTGCCACGAGGTCTGGTTGTGCCACAAGGTCTGGTTGTACATCGGCCGATTGGGGTGCAATTTGGTCCTCCGGAATATTTTTTGAACAACAAGGTTGCTGTTCATCAACATTCATTCTAAAAACAAGATAAAATATAAAAATGAATAGCCTAATGACAATATTAGATATTAAAGCTCTGGTACTGTTTTCCTAAAGTTTATCAAAATTTTTTAGAAAATTTAGTCTCAGTCTCTCGACTTCAGAAAGTTTTTAGCGTACAAAGAACAAGATCAATTGACTTCCTTATCTAATATTCAGTAACTGTGCTTAAAAAATAAAGTTGATCAATTTTTTAATATTTTTTCTCACAGTGTAAGACAAATATCCTTTTTCTGTCGTTGTAGTTTCTCATCTTACAAGATATGAGATTGGAAATGAAAGGATGGTGGGGAGAGAGAGAAGGGATATTTTTCCCAGATGAGCTCGATGAGATGAAAAACACTCGCAGTTCATTTTTTTTGCTGCTTGCGGGTTTGTTTTTATGAACTAAATTGATTAAGACGAGCAGAGAACCAGTTTTCTGCAAGATTGGAAAAAATAAGGAAATACAGGATTTTAAATGATGAACCACATAAAATAAAAGTCGGTGGAAAAAAGATAAAAAAATCTTGGTTATATTTCAACTTTTAAATGAGAAATCTGAAACGTGACGTAAAAATCGAAGAATTACCGACAATGGGAATCTAAAAGGCTCAGAAATAAACGAAGTACCTAGGTAAAAACTGCGGGTAAAATTTGAACTCTTAATTCTATTTATATTTCAGCAAAGATGTAATAGACCAGATTTGGACTATCTCTGTATGCACTATTTTGGGATTTTTCTAAGCGTCTCTCCCTGTCTCTCTCGACTATCGCGGACGGACCGGACGGTGATTGAATGAAGCACTTCGCTAGCGTAAGCGAGACGTTGCTCTTTGAATGCACAGGGTCTATGAAACAGTACACTGTAAATTTTTTCCACAACCTCCCTCTCTGCGTTTCTCATGTAGGAGAAGAGACCTACCAAAGCTCACAAATTATTTATAGATATTTATTTTCAAAAATTATGAAATAAAAAATAACAAATGGGACTCATTTGTGTATCAAACTTGTATGAATTTCGTATCCTTCAACCTCCCCTTTTTCTTATAGCTATCATCATCATGATCATGAGGTGCACTGAATTTACAATTTTTAAAACAAGGTTTGAGGAGCTAAATTTCTGGCACACTTGAGCGCACTTGGTTTTTTGTCTCTCGCGCGAGCCATCTTTTCACCATTTCCAACTAACCTAAAAAACTCAGAAAATCCTCTAATTTCAATACTGAATATTTCGCTGTTTTCAAAGCAAATATGAATCATTTTACTCTTTTTTCTTCTCAAGTTCTAACAGTTCAATCAATTTTTAAGATCTGTCGTGAATTATTTGGACATGTTGTCTCATTTTTTGATTTCCTTAGTTTGTAAAATAGTTGATAGAAACTTTCGAGGTAAAGCAAAAATATATTATTTTAAAATTCTAATTATTCAAAATAAAGTCTTTTATTCACGAAATTGAACTGTTATTCAAATCACATAAAAATCGCTTCCAGTGCTGCCAAATCGACGAATACTCAGTTAGTCAATGTAAATAAAAATTACATGAACGGTTTGGACATAGTACTCTATGCGTGCCCGTTCAATTCGCCGCACATACAAATAGCCGCAATGTAGATCAGTAGGAGTAAAGAAATTTTAATAGCCGATTTTACAGATTTTACGAATGAATATGAAATATTTACAAATTGTGAGCAATGCCCCGTGAATACGATAGCATTTCGTGATTTTGGAAATCTAAAACGACGGCGCGAAGCCGATTGTCTGATGAAACGTATTTCTTTTTTTTTGCGGGGGGAGGCAGACCGGTCTCTCCTTGCGTGAATTCGATATCCCTCGTCTTTTGGCACTTCTTTAAGGTGTTGATGAACATCCATATAGACGGATGCGCGCAATTAAATTCTCCTTGAATCTTATGGTGGCCTGCCTCCGCACGATTATTGGTTCGTGCGTCGCCATCAATTGTTCTTTGATGCACATTCCACCACTCCCGTTTGAAACGCGGCTCCTTCCTGGATCTTCGTGTCCGTCGACCCACGTAATAATCTTCCACGTAATCCAGGAGGTTCTCCAAACGAGGGTCAAGGTACTCTTGTAGTTCTTCAAAAGCGTTGGGGACGTCATCGAGTGGTACGAAGGCGAGGGCTACGATCATTCGTACATGCAAATTGATTCTTGCGTCGTTTTCGTACAGCGTTTGTAGGTGGAATTTGCGGACGTGCTTCTGCACGTTTTGGGAGAAGTGAAATAGACAGTCGGCGATTGTTGCGGATGGGAAAACGGAACGGAAGGCTTTAATGACGGCAAGTTGCCTAAACTTTTTTCCGCGGCGTATTGCAGCGGTGGCGAGTTGGCACCGGCGGCGAATCGTCCGCGGCGAGTTGTATGGGCACCTACTCTATGAACCTAACAACTGGACAAATATCATTATAGTATTTTATATCATGAGTTGACTCTTGTCATCATATACGTAAATAGGCTTCTGAGTTAACTTTTCCACCAAAAAAATAAATATCAAAAAAAAAATTACAAAAAAAGGAATAGAAAAAAATTATATAGCTTGTTGAAAAATTATTCATTTTTCATACGATACTATAATTACTGAATAAAGAAGGGGTGGTAGGTATATTAGATCAAAGACCCGATATACCATACTTGAGGGGAGAATTGTGTGACCTGACGGTAAACATGAATTGGAACCTCAGGGCTGAAACAACCATTGTAACCTGTCATGAGAAAAGACTATTGGGGTTATAAGTACTTTTAGGAGTACAAATAAGCTTACTCCGCTGATTGGTTCTTTGATGCCCAAAGTTTTTTCTCCCAACAGGTCCCAATTGAGGATGTGTCTGAAAAAGAGACCGCACCGCTGTCAGGGAGTTGCATTGCAAACAAATGAACTTTCAGTTCTTTTATATATCTATAGCAAAGTTGAATTTTCATAAAGAAAAAAGTAGAAACATAAAAATAATATCACAAAATAATTTAAAAAATGACGGAAAAAATTATAATGTGGACCCCCTTTATGCGCAGAGGTGGAGAAATTTGCTTTAAATAAGTATGCAAGATATTGCTGATACCAATCATTCTTAGAAGTATTTTAGAAATATTGCGAATGTATGTTTGAATGATATTGATAATTTTCAGTAGAATCTCAAAATTGTTGTTGCTTCTTTTTACCAAGTACCGTATTGTAAATGGTAATGATGGAGGCAGAAAAAGGAGAGAGTAGAGCGATATTTTCAGAACACGTTTCTCGAATAATCTCATCATAACATAAGGTCCAATATAACAAATTTGAAGAGAAATTGAATGGGTACTGAGAGCTGAAAGAAAAAATAATTATTGTATTCAATTTTCGCCCCAAGGTCCCCAGTCGATAGTTCTCGATATATGAAGTGAACAGTAAGCTCCTTCCTGAATAAACTACATCGAAGCGACGTTGAATTCGAGTCACAAAAACTCCACGACAAATTCCAAATTTAAAACAAAAATATGAAAATATCCGTTTCAGGGGTGAGAAAATATTCACTCAAAATATTAGCTAATAGGCAAAATGAAGGGAAGAGAAATATTGAATTTAGGATAATACAAATTCAAAACTGTAAAAAAGATAGAATTACAGGATTAATAATGAATTACATAAGAATAAAAGTTCAAAGGATTGAAAAAGAAAAAAAAATCTCACTCATCAATTTAAATTTGTTGATCAGAAATCTACAAAATCAAAGTAGGTATACCGCATAAATGAAATTTCAACGGCTAAAAAATTAAACCGTTGTCTAAGAGGTACTGATTAGGCGCATCCTCAACTAAGATTGACGTAAATTTTGCAGAATACAAATAATACGAGCCTCAAACATTAAACCCTCTCAAAATTTTCATAATGTACCCTAATTGAATTTTTTTTTTTTTTTTTTTTATTTTTAACGAGCTCTGAGCTGCTCAAGGGCCATTGGCTCGGCGGTTGAAATAAAGGAATGTACAAAGTTATAATTTAAACATTACAAGAGTGGAACTGTGGATGTTGTGAGAACGGTAATAGAGTCTTAATTTTTTTTTTTTTTTTTTTTTTTTAAATGATGGAATAAAATTGAGTTTGACGTAAATAATCGAGGGAGGGAGTTATTGTTTCTGATTTGTTTTTTAGTGCTTGGGAGAGGGAGGAAGGAACATTAAAGGAAGAGCGGAGAGGAGAGAGAATGGGACAAGAAAAGAAGTGTTCGACTGTAAGAATTTCTTCTGGACAGTAAAAACAAGAAGGAGGGGCCAGGAGATCAGGATTGATGAGGTAGGAATGGGTGGTTCTGGTATGACCGATTCTTAGCCGAGTAAGGACTACTTCTTCTCTTCTAAGTTTTCTAATAGATGTGGACCAGGGTATGGGGTTGCGTTTGATTTTTAGGAGTTTGTTAGAGGTTTGATTTTGCCAAAGATTTGTCCATTTTTGTAGGATGAGGGAACGGTAATAATTTTTATAGTCTGAAACGGGAATTTGTGAGTTGTCTGTAACTCTGGGAAAGGATGATGCTTGTTTAGCAGCTAGGTCTACTAAATCATGATCAGTTAGGTTTATGTGACTAGGAATCCATATGAAAGTAATGTCGGAGTTGATAGAGTTTAGAGTGTGTAATGTGAGGTGGATTCGTTGAATGAGAGGATGATTGTTATAAGTATCTAGCAGTGCATGGAGTGAAGAAAGAGAGTCAGTGAGTAGAAGAAATTTGTTGTTAGGTGGAAGTTGTGTAAGGTGAGAGAGGCAGGAGAATATAGCCATTAATTCTGCAGTGAATATAGAGGCAATGTTACGAATACGGTGAGAAGTTATTTGACCATCTATAGAGTAGGCATAGGCATTTTACTTTTGTCTGCAGATAGAATAGCTTCTATTTTTATAAATAATCAAATTAAAAATTAGCCTGCTAAGATCGAAAAGTCCATTCATTTATATCTTTCTGAGCCCTGTATGCCTGTTTTTTTGTTTTCATTTTTCCATTTTATAATGAACCTACAATGATTATGTTGAATTTTTATTTCATTTGTATTTAAGAGAGTAAGTTACAATTACCACTGATTAAAATCAATTTTTTTTCTGCTTCTACATACTTTTTTAATTCGCGTCCATATTAAGTATTACCTACTGATGTTTAGATATCATATTAATATTATTGATTAATTTATAACCAGCCAACCTTGCTGAATTAAATTGTTTTCTTTTAAAGTAGTGTTTTTGCCATTCATTTTTTTGGGAATATTAAGACCGATTTTTTGAAGATGGATTGGTAATGAAAGATTGTTACACAAAATTATGCTTGACCAAGAACAATAAATGTTTGCTCCCACGGTTCAGAAGCTTGCATTCTATCCAACGAGATTTGAGGTAAGTAGGTTAAAACATAATTGAGCTGAACTTTTTGAATATTGCATGCGGAGTATGGTCGTCGTAGTACAAATGGTGTCTCGATACTCTCATAAAATTTCTGCAAAACCGAGGGTATACACTAGTCGGCGTATACAATACTCTCAAGAAATAATTAAGTTTAATCAAAATTATCATTATTTCTCAGCCTAAAATTGATAAATTCTCACTCGACCACTTTGACTATATACTTTTCAAGTCGACGCCCGTCAATGATTACCTTTCATCTTTTTGCTGTAGCTTTTTTCTACCTATGAATATCAAAATCACTATTTACTGCATTATGTGATGTGTGTTGTCAATTGGTCAACTATGTTTGAATGTTCATTGAGGTTGAGTTTCATTGTGGAAAAGTTTGTGCATAAAAAGAGGAAGAATTTATACATATTTTCGTCGTACCCTAAAATTCCTATTATTATGGGGATTGGGGGAGGGGGGAGGGGTGTGTGAGATTACAAAATGATTGGATGTATGAAAGGCCATTGGCACACATTCTTAAAAACCTTTTTTGCAAGACCACTGTGTTGTCAAATCGACATGTTGGGTTGGAGGCACAATCTCAATAGGAGAACGAATTCATCGGCGGCAGCTTCAGAGATGTTGGACTGTTGTAGAAGAGCACGTATACAGTTGATGGTGAATTCCAGAGGTACCTTGGTGTACAAGCTGGTAACGTCGAAAGAGATTAAAGTTGCCGTAGGAGGAAGATGTTGGATGTCGCTAAGACTGGTAATTAATTCAGTGGAGTTCTTGACGGCAAAACGAGAAGTGAAGCCAGATGTTTCATGGAACCAAGAATTAAGGACGGCAACTTTAATCTCTTTCGACGTTACCAGCTTGTACACCAAGGTACCTCTGGAATTCACCATTAACTGTATACGTGCTCTTCTACAACAGTCCAACATCTCTGAAGCTGCCGCCGATGAATTCGTTCTCCTATTGAGATTGTGCCTCCAGCCCAACATCTGTCGATTCAACAATGCTGTTTACCAATTTGATAACGGCGTCCCTATGGGCTCGCCTATCGCTGCTACGGTCTCTGAGATCTTCCTCTACCACTTGGAAATCTACCTGCACAACAATTCACCGTACATATTGTTCAACGTCCTATTTTGGAAACGTTACGTAGACGACATCTTTTGTATCTTCCAAGGATTGGATTCTTCTCTATCTTCGTTCCTCCGTCACCTCAACTCTTTTCATCCCGATATTAACTTCACCATCGAAGTTGGAGGTAAATCTTTAAATTTTCTCGACCTAACCATCACCCTCAACCCTCACGCCGACTCTTCATCTCCCATCTTCGACTTCAATATTTATCGAAAACCAACGGCCACCGATACAACGATTAATGGGCACTCGTTCCACTATGCCCCTCACAAAAACTCAGCCTACCTCTTCATGATCAACAGGTTATTAAATGTTCCTCTCAGCGCTACCAACTTCTCTCGTGAGATCGATGCGATTAAAACCATCGCGCAAAACAACAACATACACCTTCCCATTGATAAGATCGTCGGTAGGAAGATACACGCGCGAACGATGTCTCAAATTTCAACTTTATCCTGCGAAGAACCGCCCACTGGGAATTATGTTCGTCTTCCTTTTCTTGGTGGCGCCTCATACAAAATTGCTCCTATCATAGGTAAAGCTAACCTCCGAGCTGCTTTCTACTCTCCCTCCACTCTACGTGCTCTCTCCAACGTCAAAGGTCCACCTCCCCCCATTTGGGAGAAGAGTGGAGTTTATAAACTCGAATGTGCTAATTGTGAGGTCAAATACATTGGTCAAACATCCAGATCTTTATCAACTCGTGTCGACGAACATATTTCCTCCTGGAAAGGACACAACACCACCAGATTTTCTCATTTTGCTGACCATCTGCTCAAACTTAACCACTCCTTCTCCTTGGACAACGTTACTCTTCTTCACCAGGCCTATCGCCCTTCGCTCCTGCGGAAGTTGGAAAATATCGAAATACGCAAGCACATTAATAAGAAAGAAAAACTAGCTAATGATATCATTCTAATGAGTAATACTGACATAGTGGCACGTGTTTACAAGTAGCATTTATCTTATCTTTAGAATATTGTATACTTTTTCGATCTTCGCTTTTGTTCTCAGTACTGTTCAACTGATGATGCGATGACGACCTATTCACCGCGAAACTGCAGTCTCACAATAATATATTTTTACTGCGTGTCTACGTAAAACCGTACTCTTTTCCTTCGTATAATGACGCGCAACGACGGCCATATAACCGTTGATTTCACAAAAGTGAACTTTGAACTTTCCATGGACCCGGTACGTACGTCGAACATAGGTCTGCCTCGCGCCACGCACGCCTTATCAAGTGCCAGCTATGCTCTTCCTATGTCAAGGGTTATCTTGACCAACGTCATTGGTACGTGCGCCGCGATCATCATAACATATAGACCTGCGGTACTCAACTTTTTTGAGCCACGATCAACTTTCAAAATTTCCGAATGTTGCACAATCGACAGAAAAAAAAAAAAAAAAAAAAAAAAAACAGAAAACAATATATGATTTATTAAAACTTGTAATACGAGTACATAAATGATAGAAATTAGAATGGCACTCGTAAATTTGTTCTCGTACACTCGATTTTTGATTTTGAGACATTGATTTTCTTTTTTGACAATTGGACAATTGCTCGAGAACGCTGGCGATCGACCCGTTGAGGACCGCTGATATAGACCAATACAACGAATTTGAAGAGAAATTGAATGGGTACTGAGAGCTGAAAGAAAAAATAATTCTTGTACTCACCTTTTGCCGTAAGGTAGCTCTATAAATACAGTCGGTAGTCCTCGATATGAAGTGAACAGTAAGCTCCTTCCCGAATAAACTACAACGAAGCGACGTTCAATTCGAGTCACAAAAACTCCACGACAAATTCCAAATTTAAAACAAAAATATGTAAATATCCGAATCAGGGATGAGGAAATATTCACTCAAAATATTAGGTAAGTAATAGGCAAAATAAAGGGAAGAGAAATACTTATTGAATCTAGGATAATAAAAATTCAAAACTGTAAAAAAGATAGAATTACAAGATTAATAATGAATACATAAGAATAAAAATTAAAAGGATTGAAAAAGAGAGTAAAATTTCATTCATCAATTTAAATTCGTTGATCAAAAATCTACAAAATCAATGTACACCGCACAAATGAAATTTCAAAGGCTAAAAAATTAGTAAAGTAAGTATAACCGTTGCCTGAGAGGTACTTTTTAAGCTCCTCCTCTACTAAGTAAGTAATTGAAGTTGGAAGGAACAAAGTCCAAAGGTTGATTACAGAGAGGATTATTTGCACCAATTGGAGTTCAGCATTCTGTTACCAATACACATTGTTCATGCACATTCAAACGCTACCAAGGTTTGAAGACTTCAAGAGTTCAAGGTAGGTGATTTTTTTCAAGGTGTTCAAATAGACCGAGTTATTTCTGATAACAACAATATCGATAGTAGGTCGAATCGTTCCAATCGCTTTTTCGCTCCCATAAGAAAAGCACGGGGAGCCAAGATCAGTATGGAATTAAATGAAAATTAGAAAGGATTGAGGAGAAAAAAGTTGATATTTATAATGCGTGAGATAGTCGGCTTTTGAAAATAATCATTTCTCCCCTCAATCCTGTCTCATTCTTGATTAATACCATATGATTGAATGCTCCCTGTGCTTTTCTTATGGGGAGCAAATTTACGATTGGATAAATTCGTATAAATTTTGGGTACCTTTGCCCTATGATCACGTCATGAAAATCACGCTGTGGCGTCACGATAACTCGGTCTATTTGTCAATGCATAATGTCATTAATGTGGTGTTATAATATGTAGGTGCGCTAGTTACCACGCGGTGTACAAGAAGAGATGCAAACCAAAAACCAGTGAAAAACCATTATTAATTCAAACACGTAGTAGTATCGCCAAACATTGGAAGGAAAAGTAGTGATGGGCAGTTATCGGTTATCAACTGATTAATCGGTTTATTCTTGGATGAAATTGACCGAAAAACCGGTTTATTTGTAATTAACAGTTAACCTGAAAAACCGGTTAATAAGAACGCATAAACCGATTAACTGCCAAAATTTAAAATTTCTCAACAATTTCAAATTTCAATTGATAGTTTGACGAATTTGAAGCACCAGGTGGAGGAAATAGGAATTAACAATTAAGATACTTTTCAATCATCAACACATAATAAGAGATCTTGCTTCTCTTTTTTTTCAATTTTCTTGATTTTGAGAGCAAAAAAGTGGAAGACCTTGGCGCTCTGAGCGGAATCTCTTGAGAACTAACAGCAATCCCAATCATTGCCAGTTAACCGGTTAACCGGTATATTGAAATAACCGATAACCGCCCATCACTAGGCGTGATTAAGAAGAAGTATACGGGTATTCAAATACATATTTTGATGAGAAATTAAGTATCAATTTTTGTTTGTTTTCCTGAATGTAATTAATGTTGTTTGCAATTAGACAGTTGTACCTCTATTGTTTTTTTTTCATCTTTCTTTCTTTTTTCGAACTAATAAGGAATCTCACATTTGAATTTTACTGAGAAAATGCTTTTAGACTAAGTTTTTGGACATCACGACTGACTGTTCACATAAGTTGTATTTAGGAACCTGTACTTCTGATCAAGAGTGTGCAATAGTATTGTTTTATCTTTTGGTTTGTAAGAGCATATTCTGCCGTGCTAAGCATAAAGATGTCCTAACTCGAGATTTCATAATTTTACAGTAGAGCATGATTTGTAAACGCCTCTAGCGCACAACTTTAAACCTTATTTTTCGCGAACTTTTTACGTTATTTGGATACAAAATATTCAGAATAATAATTTGTAGCAATTTGCATGTTAATTTCTACTCATTAATATGGTGCTTAAAGTGAGATACAATAGACATTTCCTCCTAGTATTTTAAGAGAAGAAAAAATGAGAAATGTCAATTTGATTTTTTGAATTCTGGAAAACAAAAAGAGTTGATACTGGTAATTTGAAATTGAGTAGGCCTAGAAAATAATAATATACAAAAAATATCTATCGTTTGATCAAGCAGATGAGAACAAGTTTAATTTCCTCTTTACTTATTTATCACTTCTTTGCTTTTCACCTTACTTCCCACTGTTATCTCCTGAACAAGTTGGAAAATGTCACCAGCAGAGACAATTAAGACGCATCTCAAGAACTTATTAGATGGAAAAGACGTATCTCCATTGGAGGAAATGAGATGCGTCTTTTTAGTTTTTCCCCTAGTATATTGAGTGACGTTGGATTTGCCTAGTTTTCTTCAGGAATTTTGAGATACATTATTTTGTTTTTGTAGTTTTTGGGTAGTTTTTGGCAGCACTATTCACTCATTTTTGCCATTTTCACTTAGTAGAAGATCAAGATAACGCACAAAGAGTAGTTTGGTTTAACCCAATTTAACAATGGGGTCTTATGGGGATTTGACACTCAAACTCATTTTTCTCCGTATGTATTCAGTTTATCAAAAAAACGAAGAGAATTGAATTTATTCAGGATAAAATCTCCTTTCAGATGCATGTTTATATGAGTGAGTTGATGAAAATTTTTTCCCCATTTGAATACATTGAATGCAACTCTACGTCATCTGGTTGAATAAATTAGCTCAACCATTTTGCGTACCCCTCTGCATGTACCCGAATTTTAACTTAGGTTAAACAGAGCGTGCGTCATCTTGTCTTTCTAGGTGTCTATATCATTAATGTAAAGAATATACCCTAAACTTAAACAATACGTACCGGTAAGCCAAATAAAATAACTCATTTTCCAAAAAATCTTGAGTTACAATATCTGTTCTTTATAGCACGGCAGTACTAACGGGCAACGGCAGTCAGTATTAGTGATGGGTAAAAACCGGTAGTTTGAAACAACCGATAGACCGGAGGTTACCAGCAAAAACAACCGGCAGTACCGATAGTACCGGTTGTATCTGAAATTTTTGCAATTTTGGCGCGGAATTTAAAAAACTATCGATAGTACCGGTTGTACCTCCGGGAGGTGACCAATTAAACTGCAGAAGTTGAAAAAAGATGGACAGATGTTCTTTGTTTTTTTGCAATCTTACAAAGATGAATCTGCACTCTGCAGTCCAGTGCAGAGTTCTTCACTTCTTAGACTACGATTTTTCATAGATAAGAGTGGCAGAGCTGGAATGCAGGATGTATTATCTAATTCTTGAATCACACAATTAAGAGAAAAACATTTTCTTCTCTTCAATAAAAGACCTTGTTTTGCAGATCCTTGATATTGATATGTAGTGACACAGGTAGCAATTCTCCAGATTTTAATAAAAATGCAGAACAACCGGTTTTTTACAGTTGTCCCCAATAATACCGTTTTTTTTCTCCAAGAATCAAACTACCGGTAGTTTTACTACCGAAGGTAGAAAACAACCGGTAGTACCGGTTGTAACTCCGGAGGTGACCCATCACTAGTCAGTCTATTACATTAGATTATTACATTAGATAATCTAATGTAATAGACTGAGTATAGACTGAATTATTGTGACGTCAGTCATTGTAAACTCCCTATGTGATCGATTGTATCGTTCTTGGTTCTATCACATGATCAATTCTCGTAAGAAATACACTGGAACGTTTCAATCATACCGTCATACATTCAAATTGAAAAACCAGAAACAAAATAGTGATGGGTCACCTCTGGAGGTACAGCCGGTACTACCGGTTGTTTTCTACCTTGTTCCCTGTGTATTCTTATGGGAGTCGATAATGTTCTAAGCACCATTGCATGATACTATCGCAGAATATCGCGTTTTATCGATCAAAATTGCTCAATGTTAGCAGTTGGTGACGTCACGTGAACAAAGAGGATTCCGCGCCAAAATTGCAAAAATAATTTTCAGATACAACTAAAGCATCTCGAACACCCGAGTATTGACATACGCCATTTTGACTCCTAGAAAGAACGTACTCCCATAAGAGCCCATGTTAAATTCGTGATTTTCAAGAGAGGCTTACTCGAGAACGGCTCGATAGATTTTCTTGAAATTAACGTCATTAGAAAGAAAATTTTGTGTAAAATAAATCATCTTCTCTTCTTTTTTACTCTCCGAAGCTCATTTTCCGAGTTATTGATTGATAAATGGTACGAGGTTTTCCGTGAAAGTGCGCGAAAGACAAGCGTGAAACAAAATCAACGGAGTGAAACAAAATGTAGTACGGAAAACCTTGTACTATTTATCAATCAATAACTCGGAAAATGTGCGTCGGGGGGTGAAAAAGAAAAGAAGATGATTTATTCTACATAAAATTTCCCTCCTAATGACGTTAATTTCAAGATAATCTATCGAGCCGTTCTCGAGTAATCCTTTCTTGAAAATCACGAATTTAACATGGGCTGTTATGGCGGTACGTTCTTTCTAGGAGTCAAAATGGCGTATGTCAATACTTGGTTGTTCTGGATGCTCCAATACAACCGGTACTATCGGTACTACCGGTTGTTTTTGCTGGTGACGTCCGGTCTACCGGTAGTAAAGCTTGAAGGACTACCGGTCTATCGGTTGTTTCAAACTACCGGTTTTTACCCATCACTTTTACGTTAGACATTAGACAGTCACTATCACCTTTGCGTGTAGCGTGGAGAGTGGCGCTCCTAGCAGCGCCCAGGCGAATACTCGGTCCTCGACTCCTCGTCATGGTCGGCGTGGTCGGCTTCTCGATTGTCGTCAATAAAGGTCGATTTCAAATTTCAATTAGTACGCAAAAACCCTACAAACAAAATGACACAGCAGCACTCACAACAAAATGCGCCTTTTCCAACGGGAAAATAGAAATAGAAAGAAAGAACTGAGTGAAGACTGAGTGAAGAGAAGGAAGACCGAGGTGAGATAACTAACGTGACAGTGAGTCGAAGTTAAAAATAATGCGCATAATATTCTCTTCAACTGTAATTTGAGTCCTTTGCCATGAACTCCTGGTAGTATTTATTGATACCAAAACTGAATTAGTCTTGTTATCAGTCCATTCCGGTTAATAATTTATTAAGAAGCAGGTGATTGCAAGTTGAATAAACTGAGACGAATTCAGTATGCAGTGTTTAGTCCCTCTAAGAATTCATCCGGTATTGCAACGGTAAATATTTGGCTCGTGATCATGGATTTTTTCTTCCTCCGAAGCATTCATTAATCGTTTTGATTATTTTGGGTTATTTCAGGATCAGTTGCTTGAATGAAGTTCAAAGTATTCGACTGAAAACCTCCCGAAATATCGTCAAGCAATGTATTCCTGATAAACCTAAACGACCAGCAAATCCGTATATTCTATTCGTGAAAGATAATGAATCAGAACTTGTTTCAAAATATCCTGACCTGTCGCGCCCGGGTAAGTGAATTCGTATCAGTTTGCACGTCTACGAGGAAAGATTTTGCATTGTAGTCACTAAATTTTACGCTGTTTCAGAACTGGTGAAAAAAGTTGCTTTGATGTGGAGAGATGCAGATACCAACGTTCGCGATCAATACATCGCCAAGTTTCAAGTACAAAAAGAAAAATACGCCAAAGAGATACAATCCTATAATGATAATCTATCGGACGAACAGAAAGCAGCTATATTGAAGTTTGAAGAAATGACTCTCAAAAAGAAAGAGAAGTTGAGAATTAAGAAAGTATGTATTCTTTTTTACGTTTAGAAAGCTGTTCAGATGCTTTCTATCCTGTTTGATTAAACTGTGAGCCAATTTTTCTGTAGACATTGAAAGAACTGGGCAAACCAAAACGACCTCCTACTTCGTTTGCGCTTTATTTTACGGAAAGGAGTAATGAATTGAAGGCTGGGGAATCAACTGTGGTAAATACATCAAAATTAAGTTGAGGCTATTTGGAATTATTTACTTTGAATTCTGAATTTTTTAGGAACGTTTCCGAAGATTAGGTTCAGAATGGAAGAATCTTTCGGATTCAGAAAAGGAGCGCTACAGAACCAAAGCCAAAAATCTACGTCAGAAGTATGAGCAAGAGTTAGAGAAATGGGAGTTGAAAATCTCAAAAGACTTTGAACAGGTAAATCATTTGAAATAAATGAAAAAATATCGCAAATATTATTTGTAATCAAATATTTGACTAAATCATTGATTACTATATTTATTCTCTTTCTGTGCAAGTACGTGTGATTGTATTTTCGGTTATTATTTTTACAGAAAGCAAAGGAATCAGATACTTCTGAATCGAAACCAACCTCCGTGCGCGATTATGTTACTTCGTTATTTAAAAAGGGTAAAAAGTGACATCATTGTATATTGCTTTAGTTTTCATCATGTAAATTGTTCGAATTATTTTTCATTATTTGTTTTTTCGTTATGTCTCCCTTGTGAGTTATCTTGTGAACTGAATACTTTTTCATCTTCCAGTGCGAGTTACTGATAATTGGTACAAATTTCATACCTCATATATTTTTTTCTGTTTCGGATGAATTCCATTAATTTAATAATAAGAAATTGCGGAAGGTACTTGAATTTTTTGTATTAGTCTAGGGTATTTATAGAGCGTTTTTTGTATTCCTTCTTTTTTTTTTTTCGTCGGTTATCGAAATATACGTTTATGTACAATCTGAAGCAATCGAAAATCGTCATGAACTTGATTCTCTTTATAACGTGGGTATTTTACTCCTAGAACAAATTAAGTTCTCTGTTGGAGAAATGCATCACCAAACAACTAAGGTCTATGAAAAGAAAAAAAAAACAATATTTATATATTACACGAGACAGCTCAAATAAAATCATCAAATGTTGCGAATGAAATAATTTTGAGGAAGTTTCTGTATGCTGTAAACCATTTTTCAAAGTGCAAAACCATCAGTGTTACAAATTTGCAAGCTTTAATTCCAATTCCTCTTATCGTCTACGTAATTTATATTTTATTTCATTTTGACGCACAGTTTTCCTAGGCAATTAAAATACGAAAAGTCGCTTTCACGTTTTATTTCCCCTATCTTCTATACTAGGAATTTCTTTCTTACGTTCAAATCAAAAATATCGAGGTCGAAAAAGTTTTGAACTTGAGTTCTTAGGACTAGAACCAGTTGAATAATCGCATTAAAAATGAGTTTTTCCAGGTAGAACGAAGAAAGTGTTACTTTGTCCTCGTAGGCCTATACCTAGAGCTTGAGAGAAAGGAACTAAAGAAGAAAAAAGACTTTTATAGGAACGCATTAATGTGTTCGTTTTTTCAGCGAACTTTCGTTCTAAATCTGGAGTGGTTTATATGATAGATACATGTTTGACTTCTGAAACGGCTATCCTTCGTGTGAAACTGAGAACTTTGTCCTTAAAATAATACCCAATACAAATAAAAAATGACTAAGAACGTTCAATTTAATTTTGTGCGAAAGTGAGCTTAAATAAAGATGAGTTGGAAACTTTGCAACTCGTGCTTCAAAAAATCTGCAAATCTTTAATCATTGAATTGATTGATAAGACTGATTTCATTGAAATTTTAGCTATGACTCGTTGATACCTGATTATGTAATACATTTAGATTTATAGAAATGGTTTAACTTATCATCAATGTCGATAAGTGAATCGTTCGTCATTCTTGCTCGACGAACAGATATTGCGGACATGAAACATAATGTAAGTAACTCATTACAATTTGAAAGATGGCTTTTTAAAATTTAAAATAACAGAAAAGATACCAACCAATGCCGAGTATTTGGTGAGTCCAAATTTTATTACTACAATTGTGTTGACCAAACAACTGTACCTAGGTATAAATATACCTTGTCCATCTGACGTCATATCTATCTGATGTAAAAATCCTTCAAAATTCTGAAATAGCCACTTACTGGTAATGATGAATATTTTTGACAGTCAGCTTTAGAACTCTAAAGGGTTTATAAATAATGTCGGAATGTACATTCTCGAATAATATTGCGATATTGGGGAGGCAAAAAATCGAAATCTTATTCCTTATTAAGAATCACAGCAATTCTTTCTAAATTTATTTTTCTAGCATGTTTGTACGTATATCACTGGCACGTGCAAAGATAATTTGTATTGTTTGCCGAATCATTTTGGATAGATAACAACGGAATTGTACGGTACGCGCACAAATGTGTTTTCTAATAAAAAACGAGAATTCATTGTTATTAATGCTCGATATTGGGATAATCATGGAAGTCTGCGTTCGACATTTATTCACGTAAGTACATGTAGATTCGTTACAGGTAACATCTACTCTCATATTATCAAAATTTCCCACATGCGAAGAGACAATGGGTAGCGTAAGAATATTAAAATGATAATAGATATGTAGGAGAAAAAAATAGAATGAAACGAAAACTGAAAAATTTAAAACTATCTAGGCTACGAGAAAAATTGAAATCAAATTCAAATAAGTTCCTTTGAAATCCGTATCCTTCCAGCCAAATCGTGCGATTTTTTTATGAAACAATTTTGAGTTTGATTATTAAGAACACGTAACAAAATAAATAGGTACTAAAGTACCTAATTTTCTTCTTGAAATATTGTTGTGGTCATTAAGTCATCTAATTTCATTTTGGAAATTTCATTCATAGATAGGTTGGTGGTACCAATATAACTTTGATTTCTGCGAAGCAATATTAACGAAAAGAAAACAAAAAATAAAATTTTTTGGCTTGAAAATAGGCAGATAAATTAGCTGTACCAGATTCACATCTTTTTGATAAAATCGAACTTACGAACGGTTCTAAATGAAAGAAATGACCACGGATTCAAAAGCTGTAGCGGTGCCCCTATTTCACCTGAGCAGATCACTTAAATTTGAAAATCAGTTTTTTTTTTTTTTTTTTATAGGTGTGGTTTTGGACGCTAAGGAACAAAATTAATCGAATGAAATCTAAATACATATCCACATCGTGTCACTTCTGATTTATCTCAACTGATTTTTAGATACTCTTACAGATTCTCTTTCGAAGTTTTTTCAGTTTCCAGAATATAAGCAACTTAGAACCTGTGCTATTATAGGAGGATGCGGTTTAAAGATATCAAATCAGGTACTGACGATACAGAATAACTACCGAATATCATTACTTATTTTTAGATGAAAAATTTCCTCAAAGTGGTTTGAGGAGTTTTGCTAGTCAAACATTGGTAGACTTCGGATTTTAACAATTTTCCGAAAATTCACATTATTTAGGGCGTATAACTGGAAAGAAAGAAAGAAAAAAATGACTGTCGAAATGATTTAGCCATTCATAGGTACTGTTAAGTATTCATGTTCCTTTTTTATTTAAAAAAAAAATCGTCAGACTGTGGTAGGCCTATGAGAGTTTTCCTCTTGTTGTTGCCAAGAAAAGTACGAGTAGGCTATGTGTTCAAAATGATATTTTGTCAGTTGAATTATCATAATATATTATCACTCATTAGGCCTACGTATTCGTTTGTTATAGTTACGGATTCTGATACCACCTGCGGATTCGGTTATTTCCGTATGCGGTGGATGCAAATTTTCGTATGCAAAGAGCTAATTGTCACTACCTTATCTGTGTTCACAATGGTGAGCTCATCTCACTACTTCTACATGTACGGCACGTTGAGCACAATTGAAAAACTTTATAAATTATCAAGTCGAGCAATAGGTATCTATTATAATTTTTATGATAAAATAGTTTCATGTTTAGCCTATAACTTATGAAATTAGCTTTGGAATTGAGCTTATGGTACTCGTATCATCAGTGAGAAAAAAGAAAAATAAGAACGATTCTAATTTCCTCGAGAAAATTGCAATATGTGGCCCGTTTTGTAGAAAAAATTCTCAATAAACAATGGAAAATTCAGAATTCTGTTCCAAACCTTTCGATACAGATTTCACATTTTTGTGTAAGGTTTTCTCAACTTTCCAAAGTCACATATGAAAAAAAAAAAAACTTCAGTAGTAGCGAATTACCTAGAGACAACTATCTTTAAAAGTTGAAAAAAATAGAATACGTAATACGAGTACCTAAGTATTTCCATGATAGGATTACAATAGGTATTTAATTTTGACCAACAATTATAAGGCTTTTCCACATCTCTAAAATATAATATGAAAAAAAATAAAAAAATACGAATAACACTACCTATTTTTATTTATTTTGTTATTCTTTCATGTACTTGACAAAGATGGAAAAGCCTCATAATCCTAAATTTTGATTGAAAATGATATTTCCAAAAGAAAATTTCTTGCTGATGATTTTTGAAAACGTTTTGATAAGGTACAGGTGAATCATAATTTCGTCAGACTTCAACTTTGCAGCCTATTTTCGTTCAACTTCCTTCTCTCCTTCTTCTTGTAGCTTCTCTAGAAACCTCGGTTGAATTGGGACACCTTGTAGTGAGTTTTTCTATTGCATATTTTGTTGGAAGAGGACATAAGGCTAGATGGTTCGCATTCGCCGTTTTGTTATGCAGTTTGGCAAGTTTTATGGAAATGCTACCTCACTTTATTTTTCGGACAGAAGACTATTACGAATACAGTAGTTCGTACGAAAATCAAAATGGTACGTACGTCATTATGTTTTTCTATTGTACAATTTTTCGATCTAAACGTACACAGCGAGGAAAATGCAGTCGAACTAGCAGATGAAAGAATGCATTCCTGTAAAGACAGCTGATGAAATTTATTGTATAATATACGATAATACAAAACTTGACTCTTGGCACATAATTAGAATTAAACGCAAAAATTGTTTTATGAGATAAGAAATCTTGATTAGCCCAGCTTCCGATAACAACCAACCGTGTCTCGTCAACCTAGTCAACCATATTCCACTTAGAATCAATGCGTCATCTTGAGAAAACTGAGCATCAGTGAAGGAGGGTTTTATAATCTTCTTGAGCGTCGACGAGAGACTCCTAGAGTCTTACAATGAACAGAAGTTAGCAATGAACAACTTTTGCAACGGGCAATTTAACATTTAGCAACCTAAATCAAAAATGTAATCGAGCCGCGTGTTTTTCCAATCAACGTTGCTGAAATTTCACAGTCGACAAATCACGCAGATGAAAAGTGGATTACCCATTCCTGCTTTTGATTAACTTGTGCGACTTTCGTTCATTGTAGGAGACGCCTCATGTTCCTGGGATACAAAAATGAAATAAGAAATAATATACATGATTGAATAATCTCAGCGAATAATCTTCTCTGTGAATAATTATTTTATGATTGTATCTGGATTGTATGGGAGGCAAACCCTAGATTTATTTTTTTGCTGTCAATCTCTGATAATTCCCCCGTGCGCACACACACACACCATCGGTAGAACTAGGTTCTTTCCTGATTGGTCAGTTTAAAATTAATATCTTCTTCAGTTCTTCTCGGTTTTAATTGGTGAGTTTGAAATTTGCCATCTTTCGGAGTGGGCCAATTGTTTAATAGCGCTAGCGTCAGACAACGGGGTTCGAGAAGCTGTGGGGGTGGTGGGTACCGAAGGAGCAGTCGGTGACGGTGCTCAGAATGATGTTGACTGCTCGGAGATCACCAGATTGGATGGAGTGTTTCTAGCCCTGTCGGAGAGATGGTAAGAAACATTGCCGGGGAGGAAATGTGTATTCAAGGTTAAGTAATTACTAATTAGGATTCGCCACCTTCGTGTTTTTCGCATCTCGCATCTATACGTTTCAAATTATTCGTATTTCTATGAACGCACGTTCGTGTCTATCTTCTCGAATTCATTTCTGTATCCCTCTCAATAAGTGATACCTGTGTAAGCGCAGATTCTAAGTTGTATTCTAGCAGTCGTGTTTTTACCGACTTTTCTATCTAGAAAAGTGAGGTATTACACCCGTAGCAAGGTCAACAGGGGGAGTGGGCAATGAACTTTCTCGACGTTTTAGGGGTCCTAGATCACAACTAGCATAAAAAAAAATTTCAGGTTTCCTTATATATATATATAAGATTTTTTGTCCGCGGAACTCCTCCGAAACTACCCGATGGATTTTTTTGTAACTTAGCCATATTGTAGTAGTATATCTGAAGATGTGCACCTGCAATTTTTTTGAAAATCGGATGAGTAGTTCTCGAGAAATGTTCAATTTGTTGAGAAATTCTGCAGTATTTCGAGTACCTTTTTGTCCGCGGAACTCCTCCGAAACTACCCGATGGATTTTTTTGTAACTCGGCCATATTGTAGTATTATATTTGAAGATGTGCACCTGCATATTTTTTTAGGATCGGATGAGTAGTTCTCGAGAAATTTTTACTTTTGTTGAAAAATTTTTCACTATTACGAGTAGCTTCTTACGAATAGCTGCGAGTAGCTGCGTACGTTAGGAGAAGCGGATTTTCCTATACGTTTACCACTTTCGTTATCAGTACGTGTATTGTGAAGAACCTTTCATCATTCGACAGGTTCATTCTTTGTTCGTTCTTTCCCAAGGGTTCATTGGATTTTATTTCCGATGAAACCTTTTCGTTCAAATTTAGTACACTTGTATCTCGCTTCCCACAGCCCCTAGAGCGTTGAATTTTGTTTTGTCAAATTTTATTTGTTTTGTTAAATTTATTTTTGAACGGATAGTGGCAATGGCGAGTTGTTCATTTTTCTAGCTATTTTTCATTATTATTAGTCATACTCGATAGTTTTTTTTTTTTTTTTTTTTATTATTATTATTTTACGAGCATTATAAACTGCACGAGGGTTATTTGCTCGGCGTTATAATCTTATTTTAGAACATTACTTGAATTAGGTTAAATTAGGTACGTATTGGTGGAATTGAGTGGCGATCGAACGGAATTTGTTGGTGAATTATATGAAGTTGTAGAATTGAGTGGTGCGTACTCGTAAATAAGTTAGGGTTGAGTCGATGGTTTCGGAGTTGTTGTTTAGTGCTGCATTGATATTGGAAGATATATTTAGGGAGGTTCGAGTGGGTTGCAGGACGGGGCATGAGAAAAAATGATCAACTGATAAATTTTCTTGGAGACAATGAGGGCATGATGGAGGAGCGAGATTAGTGAGAAGATAAGTATGAGTAAGACGAGTGTGGCCTATTCGCAGCCGAGCTAAAATGACCTCCTCTTGCCTTGAATTTCGTTGGGATGAGGACCAAAATGTGGGTTCACGTTTTATTTTTCTTAATTTGTTATTCGACTGATTTTAGTAAACATCTTGAGTTTGAATGATTAAGTACAATTTTTTAATCTTCATCAAGTGTGCTGATGCGAGACTACCTGGGTGATTTCACTCTTAATTAATAATTGATTTATTTGTCATTTTTTCATGTATGGGTACATAATTAATAGTGGTTCATAGTTGATTTGAGGTGTCAAAAGAGATGGAAAGATTATTTTCAATTTGGACTGGCTTTTTTGAGTGAGATTTGAGATTAGACTAACGAGTAAACCGGGCTTGGGTGCTATATATTTTTACCGAATTTTCTAGCTAGAAAACTGATGTATTTTGTTAATACGTTTGGAATGGTTGAAGCGTGAGGGAAGGAATGAGGGGTTGACTATTGGGTGATTGGTTGCTTCTTTCGTTTCGACATCGATTTTTTTAGTTTTTCGGGATCTCGTTGTAGCTGGATTCCCAGATGAAGAATTTTGGGGTGGAGTGTGCATAGAAAATGGTGATATGATAGCGTGAAGGCAATTTATGAGTGCACGAGAGGAATAGCAGCTCGAGATAGCTTTAAGAGATGCCAGAAATCGGAAGTGATAAAGAATTGAACCACTCATCCTAATATACAGTATACTAGACTAATAATATGCTAAGAATAAGGTATGGGAAAAAATGATTGTAGAGCTCTGTTTTATTAGAAACAACTGTTATAGCCTCGTAGCAGTTTGGACAGGGGGAGGGGGAGTGGTTTTTCTGGAGACGTTTTGTAGGTTTTAGATGACTCTTAGCCTAAATTATAACAAAATTCAGGTTTCCTTATTGGATTATAGGTATTTTTACTCTGTTATCTGTTGATGTGACATCGTAGTGATAGAATTTATAAACTGAGTTTTATTGTTTATTCTACAAATGTTTGACATGATTGACAGGTCATTGGTATTTAATTTAAAGAGAGGGAGTGACTCTCTCAATGTTTTTTGCATTGTGGGAAGAAAAGTCGTGTACTATTCACGCGACTGCGTGAGTGTTTTTATAATATAACCCAGTCATTTGGTGAAACCCCCTTCGTTAACTCTAGTCCTTCTCCCATCGCATGCTCTTAAGAATCTCTTACAGCGACAAAAGCTCAAAACTGATAACATAAATTTAACAATCATCATTTTCGATTTTAGTACTCAATAACACGGATAGCTGTAACCACCAGAACGTATTGGAAAAAAGTTCTAACTATTCGTACTACAATTTTTTGATTGCCTGTTTCATTTTGGGTATCGCATTTGGAATAGTTCGATCTACAGGGTTTGTTTATTTGGACGACAATGTTAGCAAAAATCAATATTTATTTCTATCGTGTAAGTATGTATCTCCGCTTCTTTTTTTTGTTTTTTTGTTTTTCTCTTCCTTCTCAACTGATGTGATTCTACTCATTTCTATTTATACTGTCACAGGTATCGTTTCAGTCGCTGGAGAGATTGGCAGTTCATCCGGATTGATTTTTTCATCTTTCACACTCGGATATTTCGTAGACTTAACGGTGCCAAAATTGATAAATAAAAACGACCCACGTTGGGTGGGAGCTTGGTGGCTCGGTACCTATTTAAAATACACATTTTTTTATGTCTCATGGATCCGAAATCCTCACTATTTCCTTGAGAAATACCGTTTTGTTTTTTTCGTACAGGTTTTATTTTTTATGGAATTTCGTTTTTGATTATATCATTCGTAGCCGTTCTACTACCTCGAATCTTACCAGAGGCTGCCGAACGAAAAAAATGGGTCAATTTATCGCTGAAAAAGCATAGAAAACTTTCGGGTATCTACACATTTTAAATACCGGTAACCTTCAAACTGTTGGGCTACTTCTTGAGACTTTAATCTAGCTTATTCAATAGGTTTTACCAATTTTATTTAAATATGTTGTAGTTCGAGATTTCGCAACATCCATCAAGAATATATTAACGAAGAGGATTGTTTACTTGGATTTGTGTTCAGCCGTATGTTTGAGCTTTAGTGGTGTAGCTTACAGTATTTTTTATCCAAAATACACCGAAATTATATTCGGACTATCTGCATCTCAGTCAAATGTATTAATAGGTCAGCGTTTACCTACAGCTACATTTTTGGCCTGAAAAAAATAAGATAATGATCATTAAATTTTAATCCTCAGGATATTTTTCTGTATTCGGAAGAAGTGTCGCGGTCTTGTCACTTGGCATTTGTATGAGTAAATTCAAACCCCTTCCCAGAACGTTGATTCAGAGCAGTATTTTTTTACAAAGTCTAGCTGCTGTATTATTATCGTTGTTACTTTTCCTCGGATGTCCACAACAACGAATACATGGGCACTGGAATACGGACAATAGGTAAATATCTATATTGTCAACAAACCTTTTTTACAACTTTGCCATGTTCAACAGAACAGTTTTTCTTTCAGTTGGAGTCTCGAAGAAAGTTGTAACAGGAATTATAATTGCGAAGAGACAAAGTATTCTCCTGTTTGCCAAGTCGAGGAACAGATCTTATATTTTTCCTCGTGCCACGCGGGATGCAACTCATCATCAAATCATAACATCAGTGAAACACCTGTAAGCAATTCCTTACTTCATATTTATTGTTCTTCGGCGTCCCTGGAATTGAAAGAAAATTAAAAACACAAGAGTACAGGGTCTGAAAAATAGTGGTTCCGAGGAGAACAGGGACTCGAACCTGTATTCAAGACTTGAAAAAATGTCGACCGTCCAGCTATGCGCAAGAGATGAAGGGGAAATTTTCACCATCCAGGTATATACGAGGGATAGGAATATTGACTTTTGACCTGTAAATAGGGGAACGACCAAATAATCCAACTTGATAGCTTACTGAAATCGAAAATCCTCCATAGAACAGGTTCCCTCCACACGAATTCGTGCGAAGAGCGATCGAACGAAGGGAGCGCCAGATTTTAGCAGACAATTCCATACGCAATCAGCCAACGTAGGGCGAAGTAGAGACTCTATAAAAATGTATAGAAAGTTTCTTCGAGGCATTTAGAATGCGTATTTCCCAGCAATTCTCAAGTTTACTGAGCAAAGTGATCAACATGACTCATGAGGAAGAGAACTAACATATAGGCATATTTTCAATAAGTTTTGTCTTGACTGTAGTTGATAATCGGAATCTTAAGAGCAAGACGGAGAGACGATCTAAAATAATTTGAAAATACTGGTACCTGGTTTGTAAGAAAAATCTCCCCCTCGAATAACAATTTCAATTTGGTTTTAGGTATTATCAAATTGTTCGTGCGTGCCAAAACATCAAACTATAATTAATGGACCTTGCAAAAGAGAAGACTGTTCATCTATGTTGTTCATTGCTCTGGTAGCTGTAACTTTCTATCAGTTTATAGGAGTTCCAATAAATGTATTGAGAAATATGATGCGCTTGAGGTTAGTAATAGTGTCCTTGTTGTTGCTGTATTGGCTCCTATCATGACCAACTTCAACTACAGGGCTTTATTAGTACAACTGGTAACTGCACTGTAGGTGTAAAAATTCCTTTCATGAAATATTCAAGACAACCTTTTCAGCACTAAAAATTCCAAGCCTTACAATTTTTTATAAAAATCTTCAGCCTATCTTCTGAGGTATCACAATTTTGTCCAACTCCCATGGACAGGTGTTGTGCTTCACCTGCTGTTGCCATATAACCACTAATGAGGCCTGTAATAAGTGAAAGCGGCTATGGAGATGCCATACTGGGAGCATTAATGTTTGCATTTTTTTCAGGCACTTTGGGTTAGTAGGAAAAATTTATGATAGACTATCAAAAATTTGTTTTCAACCACTCTATGAGAAGTGAAAAAGCTCATTAGGGCTAGTTGCTAAAAGTATGTTTTATCACCACGCCTTCTTGTGGCGATATTCTATAACATAGTGATGGGCGGTTATCGGTTATCAACCGATTAATCGGTTTATTCTTGGGTAAAATTAACCGAAAAACCGGCCTATTTGTGATCAACACTTGACCTGAAAAACCGGTTAATAAGAGCGCATAAACCGAGTGGAGGTTATAGGAATTATCAACTGAGATATTTCTCAATCATTAACACATAAGAGATATTGCTTCTCTTTTTTTTCAATTTTCGCGATTTTGAGAGCAAAAAAGTGGAAGACCTTGGCGCTCCTAGCGGAATTTTTTGAGAACTAACAGTGATCTGAATTATTGCCAGTTAACCGGTTAACCGGTTTATTTGGAGGTTTTTAACCTATTAACCGGTTAACCGGTTTGTTCGGTCCACTTAGCATCTTCAATCATCACGGTCTTGTGCGATTGTACTGGAAAAGGAATAGGCGGCCAGGGATGCGCAGCTAAAGTCGTTATTGGCTTAAGTTTAAGCTTAAGTTCTTGTTTTGACCATTTCTAAGAAAGCTAAAAGACAGTCAATGAATTTTGAGACATCAGCTTTTCAGCCAATAGCCAGTCATTAGAAAATATTGATTCGTTGCAGGTAAAATTAAGCTATTATAATTAAGTTTAAGTCTTAAGCCATTATTTTGACCCATTTTGAAAAAGCTAAAATCCAGCTAATGAATTTATTGGGATTAGCTGTCAGCCAAAAGATGAAGTTTAAGTCAATGCTGATTGGCTGCGCATCCTTGTAGGCGGCGTACTCTAGGAGAGCACCGCAAAATTCTTTGTTGGGGGGTATGGGTACTATTAATCAAGAGGTAAAGAAAAAATACGTATCGGTAACAGTTCTTTGAATCAAGATTGATTAAAGATCAATTTCTTAGTGATATTGCAATTGGTTTTGAGGCAAATCTTTTTCTATCGCCATCAAGACACTAAAAAAGAGAAATGATGGACGACCATGTTGTCTAGAATTGTCTCCAGTTGATGGCTGCATTTGCATTCAAGTTGTGCGTTCTTAGCGTCATCAATGTACAGTGATGTCATCAAAAGGCAGCCATCAGCTGGAGGCCTAATTCTGAACAATTGGCGAGTTTATTTTATGTAACCGACATGGGGCTACCGCGTTGGTTTACTGCCATACTGGGAGTAAGAGGCAAGTAAGAGTGATGCCGCGGGACTTTGAAATATTTTCGTACTTCTTAGACTTGTATTTTCAACTGTTGGACTTAGAATTATTTTCTTTGAAATATTTTCATACTTCTTGGACTTGTAAAATGTTTCATTTTCAATTCTTGGACTTGGAAATATTTTCAATTGTCGGACTTGGAATTATTTTTCTTTGAAATATTTTCATACTTCTTGGACTACCTAGTAAAATTTTTCATTTTTGGGTTGAAAATATTACAAAGTCCGACGATCAAAAATGAAAAATTTTTGCAAGTCCAAGAAGTATGAAAATATTTTAAAGTCCAACAATTGGAAAATAATTCCAAGTCCGATAGTTGAAAATATTTCAAAGTCCAACAGTTGAAAATAATTCCAAGTCCAACGGTTGAAAATATTTCAAAGAAAATAATTCCAAGTCTACAGTTGAAAATATTTTCAAGTCCGAGAATCGAAAATGAAAAATTCTACAAGTCCACTCATGAAAATATTTCAAAGTCCCACAATTTGCAAATAATTCCAAGTTCAACAATTGAAAATATTTCCAAGTCCGAGAATTGAAAATGAAAAAGTTTACAAGTCCAAAGAAGTACAAAAATATTGCTAAGTCCCGCGGCATCACTCTTACTCGCCTCTTACTCCCAGTATGACAGTAAACCGACGCGGTAGCCCCATGACGGTTACATAAAATAAACTCGCGAACAATTGGGTGTCCATTATGTCTCATTTTGTTAGTATATCACTACCACGTTTAAATTAATTTAAATGAATCTAAAGTTTCCTATAATGTAGTCTATGGTGACTCTTAGAACTCCAGAGTACCTTGTCTATCCATCAGTTATTGTTTGTTCGTTATATAGTATACCTTATATCTTATTTCAAAACTCAATTCAAAATTTTATTGAACCAGATCATGTATTATTCCATAGGTACGTCGAGGATGATGAAAAAGCATTCTATCTTTCACTACATAAAGGAATTTCTATGATATTTTCATGTCTAGCTCGGACGTTATATGGCTCTGTGCTTGGTAAATATTCAGTTTCAATTTGTATGGACAAAAATACACTGTAGGAGCGTCAGTATCTGAGGATAAGGAGCCATGAAGTAGGATTATTTGCAACATTGCTTCGGGCTGATTTTTACATGGGCTCTCATGGTAAGGACCTGAGGAGCTCTAAAGGAGATGAATTAGATAACTATTTTGTTTTTTAACTGAATTAAGCACCCTTTCAGCAAACGCTTGGTTTAATAAGAAGCAAGATGGATGCCCGTTGTAGCTGTACTTCAATACCTTATGCTAAGTTCACTTCAAAAACGAGATGGTTATCCATTCTACCTGCTCTAAAAATCCTTACTTATGGGAGAAAATCGCTTCAGCGTCTATATCTCAAGAAATATCAAATTTCATGAAAAGTCGAAGATCATAAAAATTATAGCTCTTAAAATTTGCTCTCAGAAAGGGTCAGCACTAATGAGTAATGAGGTGTTTTCCATGTAACCTGTTCTACTTCATGGCTTGTTGAAAAGATGGATGGGGTTGTTCAAATTGTGCTCTAGTGTTGGTGTGCAACATATTTGAGTGTTTAACCTTTCTCGAGCTTTTTTTTCAACGTGAATAGAGGTTATCCGTGAACTTCTAAAATTTGGAGTATACATTGTTGATAGAAAGTGTTTTTCAGATTCTCATTTTCATTTTGTTCTCCTTCTTTTTTAGATTATACTTGTCTGTTCTTCAGTAAATCTTGCGGGAGAACAGAAAATTGTTGGTGGTACAATTCTGATCAATTGAGGTATATTTTCAACGGTATTACTATAGGTAAGCGAGTGTTCATGAGAAAATATTTTTACAGTATCTGCCCACATGGGTTTGAATTTTGGAATGTACGTCGTAGGAGCCATAATCTTGGCAATTATAGCGGACTCGTTCTTGTGGTCCAATATTCACGGATTAAAAATGTACGACGAGGATTCCGAGGTGATACATGAAGATTCCAAAAATCTTCCTGCGTATGAAAAATTCAAATCGGACGGGAAGTCATCGTAACACTTGTTTCTTTGTACAGTACCGTATAATAAGTATTTCATAACTTTTTTGTAACGATAAAAAACTATTCTCGATTTTTTTCATAAATTATACACTTGTTAAATTTTCAATATCGTCATTTGTATGGGCTAAAAAAATGATGGTAATAACATAAATTTTGAGAATGGCGAAGCGACCCCATGAAATGCAAGGTACCTACAAAATGGTGCGGCAAACAGGCGACATAAAAGAGAAAAATTGATTACGTCGAAAAACTTCAAAAATTTTCACGAGCCTCCTTGGAATAAAACGAGGAATTTTTTGTTGAAAGATAAGTTAAAAAACATAACTTTGCATTTTTCCTCGTAAAGTCATAAAGAGTTAGATTTATATGATAGTCAAGAAAATGTTATTTAGCTGTACTTCTGAACTGCCATATAAAACATTGACAAGATTTGTTCCAGTGGAGAACCTTTATGATTTTTCGCGGAAATACCTGCGTCTGACTAGACGAATAATCTTGACCTAGTTTAGGAATTTGAAGTAACTTTCAAGGAACTCTATCCTAGGGAGAGGGAACTACAAATTGTACTCTCGAAGGCAGGAGGCATGGTTTACTTTAGGGACTTCCCCTGCGTCTGGTCCAGCTAGAAACAGATTTTTATACGCAATAGATATAGAGGATACCTCACAAAATACTACCTTTTTGCTACATGCGGATGATTTAAAATTATTAAAAGAAATCACAGACGAAATAGACGCCCTTTCATTGTAATGTGACTTCGATAAATTACTGAGATGAAGTGAGAATAAATTACCTGCAAGCATCAAAAAATGTATCGTAATGACAATTAGTAGGAAAAAAACAGCCTATTCAGACTACTACACTTTTGGGTAAAAGATTTAGGAGTTCAAATTCAAGATGACCTTCTTTATAACAAACATTCACTAAAAATACGAGCCAAATGCAAACCAAAGCATGATAATAAGACTTTCATAATTATTTACGACTAGTTCCACGCTGGGGATTTTATAGTTAGGTCACATTTGGACTTTGCAAGGAGAGTACCGAATCAACAGGTTAGAGTTAGTACAAAAAGGGTTTCTGAAGGTTTCTTCATCGCATAGATTTTGGGTATTACGTTCGTTTAGTAATACAATATAAAGTTACTACTTCGAAACTTCAAAGAGACACAGGGCCTCGCAGTTAATACGGTACTTTGAGATGATATACTCAACGCGTGACTGCACTCCTGTATTTATATACTGCTCTGCTGGTGAAGATAAACCCAGCAAGTCTTTGCGAGAACCTGTCGCACGTAAGCTCTCTTTCAAATTTCTCAATGGCCGCAATCTCCTGTACATCCGTGCCATGACATTTAACAACAGCATTTTTTAAATACCGATCTATATGTATTCAGATCAACGGGGGGGGGGGGGAGGAGGGGGGGATAGGAAAAATTCCGACAATGATGCGAGAAAAATTATAATTATGAGGAACCTAGAAGGATTCCGCTCATTGGATTATTGATCAGAAAAGGGACTCGACGCTACAGGATTTTTATTTCGAGATAAACTATAAAATTCATGAATACCTAGTCTAAAGTGGTCACTCACGTATTGAAGAGTTATTCCTCTGCATTAAGAATCGATAACAATAAAGAATCTATTCAAATTTTCTTCATCTTATTGTATAACAAGACCAAACGTGAAACTATATCAGTTGAATGATCTCACGGATAATTCTGATGTCTAATACGAGATGTTACGTAAGTACCTATTCGAGAGCTCGTCAAAGCTTACACGAAGAGATTACGAATTTGATGATTCATTATAACTTCAGGCTTATAGATAAAGATGATTGATAGATTGATATTGTCATAAGGAGCAAACATTATACATAGCTCAAGAAAGACAAGAGAATATGTGATTCGAAAGTAAAAATATACCTGATACAATCCGAGGGTCAACTGTAGTGTTGGAGACCTTCTTTCGACAATTCTTAAATCAACTCAATTCTTAGTGAATGCAATTGTTACCTACGAGTCTATCTTATCAATCGGACTAATCACGTTCTTCCGGAGCGCAGAGTATAGGCTATTTGCTAAGAGTTGAATCATTCTATCATCACGCGAATCTTTTGAAGAGACGAGCAGTATCCTTATTTCATTCTTTCAAGGCGACTTTCTTCAAACACAGTCGTATCTTCGTTGCAATGGATACAAAATTTACCCACCGACGTAATAAGAAATTTTTGAAAATTTGATCCAAGGAATTTGGCGGAAACTTGTAACACTTCTGGAAGTCTACTCCGGCGAAGAAAAATGGTAAATTCTCAATGCGGTATAGAATTTCTGCGAATTTTTCCGAAATGTCTTCAGAAATTTGCGAATCCAAAATGTTACCTGATACTCTATTCGCTTATTGGGATGTTGTGGCACGTTCTCACTTCTTACTTCACCGGAACGCTTACGACTGTTCAAAAAAATTTCCACATGTCCAGTGGAGATCTAGGTGAGTACAACTGGTAATAATACTTAATAATAACAGCCTTTATTAATTTAAATTATACATTGTACACCTTGATCATTATATTCAAAAGGCCCACTCATGGGCGTAGGGCTCTCCGATCTTCCGCCATTTCTCCCTGCACTGAGCTTTGTTCTGTTTTTAGGTCCGACTCTATTCCCCATTTCATCTCTCTACCGTTTTGGTGGTCTTTTGTTTTCATAATTTATTATTTTATAAGACCATTTTTTTGGGTCTCTCCTGGCCATATGTCCTGCAGACTTGAATTTCAGTTTTTTTTAAGTGTATCTTTTATCCTTACTGTTCGTTTTTTCTTTTAGTCTGAGACCCAGTACCCAATCTTCCATTGCTCTTTGTGTTACTTTCAAGCCCTCTGTCGGTTAGGAACCAGGTTTGCACTCCATATTGGAGTACAGGAAGTGTACAGCTCTCAAGAATTTTAATTTTTGTTCTTGTCGGTAATTTTTTATTCATGTATACATTTTTTAGTCCCCAGAAGTTCGTCCACGCTTTTCTACTCCTTTCCCTTAATTCACTGTCCAGTCTATTTTCCATTGATATTATTTGTTCAGGGTATCCGTATTCAGTTACTTTTTCTAATTTTACCCCGTTCAGGGTTAATTCTGTTTCTTCTTCAGTTGCTCATATAATATTAAGTTTTGCTCATATTAATCTCTAAACCTGATTTTTCGCTTTCTTTCCTTCTTGTTCGAGCTCACCACCCTAAGTTATATACCTAAGTTATTCCTTTTCCTTCCCAATTTAATATTTGAAATATTTCTTCCTATACTACACTGAAAAGGTCTGAAAAAGTGGGTCGCTCTGTTTCACCCCCTTTTCCACTTCAAATGTCTCTCCTTTTCTATCTGTTCTGGTGTATGCTTTTGGGTTTTTATATGAGTTTTATATCACGAAATTTATAATTTTATTGGGGACTCCCTGCTTCCTGAAACATTTTCATATGTCTTGGTGTTCTATAGAGCCAAAGGCCTTTCAGTAGTCGATGAAGAACAAGTGGATTTGGATTTGATATTCTCTAGCCTTTTCTATGAGTTGGTTTACAGCCTGGATACGGTCGACTGTCGAGAAACCCCTTCTAAACTTTACTGTTAAGCTTATCGGTCTGTAATTTTCTATCATTTTTCTATCCCTACTTCTCTCCATTGCTCAGGTATCGTTTTTGTTTCTATTAAATGTTGAAGACCTCTGTGATGGGCTACATTAACAAAGTACTCAGTATTTTCAGAGTATTATTCTTCATTTTATCTAGGCCCGGGGCTTTATCTATCTTCGATTTGTTGATTGTAGCCCTTATACTTCATCCTCTAAGATTAGGGGTATTGGCACATTGTTTTCCTCTCTCTCTTCTTCTTATCTTTCCATTGTTTTGTCCATTTTACTGGAGTAGAGTCTCTCGTAAAACTCTGTTGCAATTTTCAACATCACATACTTGTTTCTTTCTTCCCTTCCCTTCTGGTCTAGCACATACTGGGTCTTCTTCCTGTACTCATGTCTTTTTTCATTTTCTTTGTAGACCATGTTTCCTTATGATTTTTTTTAGCGGGGAACCCACTATCCTTTTTGTTGGGGGGTACTTCCAGGAAATTTTCGTCCGCGAACGCGAGCGAGGTTGATGAAGTCACGGAGAGGGGAGAGGGACTTGGAAAAATTCCTACCTCCGAGCTATATATGGTAGGAGGGCCACTTAGAAAAAACGACGGCTTCCTTAACGAAGTTAAACGAGGAACGCAGGGAACCTGTTTTATGAGTCAAATGGGATATGGTATTGAAAATTCAAGAAAGCCTAGACCTAGATAAAGCTAGTATAAAGAAGGCCTAGACCTACTATAAGCCTAGTATAATATAGTTTGAGAGTCTAAATTTTTCTCAAATCTCCAGCTATATACGATAGCTCGAGAGTCAAAATTTTTCCAAGTCCCCCTCCTATCATATATGGCTCGAGAGTCGAAATTTTAACAGGGAACCTGTTTTATGGGGGGCCTTTGGAGAAATTTGCCGTGCGCCGTCAGCCGTCCAGCAAAAAACTTGGAAAAATGTTGACTTTCGAGCCATATATGATAGGAAAGGGACTTGGAAAAAAATTTCGACTCTCAAGCCATATATGATAGGAGGGGAACTTGGAAAAATTTCGACTCTATATTATACTAGGCTTACGGTAGGTCTAGGCCTTCTTTATACTAGCTTTATCTAGGTCTAGGCTTCCTTGAATTTTCAATACCAAATCCCATTTGACTCATAAAACAGGTTCCCTGTTTTCCTCGTTTTTTTCAAGTCCCTCTCCTATCATATATGGCTCGAGAGTCGAAATTTCAAGAGGGAACCTGTTTTATGGGGGGCTTTCTGAGAAATTTGCCTTGCGCCGTGCGCCGTCCGCCGTCCAATAAAAAACTTGGAAAAATTTCGACTCTCGAGCTACATATGATAGGAGAGGGACATAGGCAGGGAACTACTGGTATACTAGACTTATACTAGGCTTTATACCAGCTTCCTACTGGCTGTAGACTAGATTTATACTAGACAACCCCATTTGCCCTCCCATCTAAGTAGGGCTGTGAAATCCAGACCTATAGTTCCCTGCCTAAGTCCCTCTCCTATCATATTTAGCTCGAGAGTCGAAATTTTTCTCAAATCTGCAGCTACATATGTATGTAATAGCTTGAGAGTCAAAATTTTTCCAAGTCCTCCTCTTATCATATACAAGCCGTAAGCCCACTAAATATTATGAAATTTCAAATTATTTTCAAAATTCTTGATATTTATTTATCATTAGTATTCTTTCAGTTCAATTTCTCTAATTCTTTTAATTTCCAATTTTTCAATTTCATTTTTTTCATCGTTGATATTTTGTTTTACACTTTCAATCTCGTTCTTAATATTTTCTCTGATAGTTGGATACCGTCTTTTTAGAAGATACTTTGCGCATTCTTCTTTCTGGGTGTATGCTGAAAAATTTGTCATTTTTTGTAGATTGTTGGAGGAGGTAGATAACTTCCTATATAATGATACAATTGTCCAAAAATTTTAAAATGATTTAATCGAAAAAAATTGATTCTACTGTCTATAAAGACCATGTCTATGAAGTAAAAATTCTCAAAAATGATTCACGACCATGATAGAAGAGAAAAAAGAATTCGTCCGCTGTTAGCTGATCTGGCTGCATTACTGTAATCATCTCATCACCACGCACGCGGCTATGAACATATTATCAGCAGTAGTTGAGAACATTCCTCGTTACGTACGTAGTTGTTTGTACGAAAATGTCCCGCCCCACCATAAGTAAGAGTGAAAATAAATAAACTAACTTTGTGATTGTGACGTTTGTTTACGTTTGTTCTTATCATTCGGTGGTTTGAAATACGGTAATGTGGTAATGCGTAGTAGGTAAATGGAAATTTGATGAAAATGACACTTTTTTAATATTTTTTCATCTTAGTAACAGATAGTACGCGGAAAATATGAAAAATTTTTGATTTAAACAAAAAAAAAAAAACAGAAAATCAGACGTCAACGTACATTTTTATCGTTTCACGGAATAAGGGCACTAGAGTCTCATCACTTCAAGCGTTATATAAACTTTCAGGAGAAGATTTTTGAATTGCAATTGATGTGAAATTATTCTTTAGTCTCATACGATCAATATATTCAAATTTCAAGAAAAGTTAAAATGTACAAACAAAGATATTCCACTTTGAATTCTTTAATCGAAAACTACAGTTTTTTCTAAGGCCCTTCTTCCATCCATCGCTTCAATTGAACTTATACTGGTATATTCTTTCTCAATAATGTACCTAATGAATGGACTATTATCGTTCTGACAATCATTTTCCACATTATTTTCCGATGTCAAAATTTCAGAATTGACACGAGCCCTCTTCCCTTTGTTCGTCAACCACCCTAGATTTGCTTTCTTGTGTTTTGGCATTCCAATATTAGATTGCAATAAAGTGAGACATCCGTGACTTCAATATTGAATTTTCGAAATTGACGTCAATTGTTTTTCTTTCTTAGTCCTCACGTTAAATTTGAAATAATGAAAGACAACCACCACTTCTTCAGATAATTGCTAAGCAAAATCTTCATCGTAACCCTACACTATTCGATTACTCATAGTATGGGCATTCAAAACTTCTCCGGTTAAAAAGAACCACTTTCCAAAAATGATTGCCTAGCACATATTAATTTTCAATGAACGTCAACAAAAATGATTGCTTAGCATTTTTAATCAATAAATTAATGAATGATACAGATTTTTCATCTCTTGAATCATTCATGACACCCCCCCCCCCCCCAAGCACAAAGATATATACTACACGTCATTTGCCTGATTTCGTAACTTCAAATTTATTACGCATAAACCTTCTCCTAGGCAAGCTAAAGCAATGGAAACAAATTCCAAGTTTGTAGGTGAAATAGGAATAAAGTTAATTGGATTTGCGATTTTGCAACTTCTCTTTATATAATAGATAGCTCGAGAGTCAAAATTTTTCTAAGTCCCCCTCTTCCCATATATAGCTCAAGAATCGAAATTTTAACAGGGAACCTGTTTTATGGGGGGCTTTCTGAGAAATTTGCCGTGCGCCGTCCGCCGTCCAATAAAAAACTTGGAAAAATTTCGACTCTCGAGCTATATATGATAGGAGAGGGACTTAGGCAGGGAACTACTGGTATACTAGATACTAGGCTTTATACTAGCTTCCTACTAGCTGTAGACTAGACTTATACTAGACAACCCCATTTGTCCCCCATCTAAGAAGGGCTGTGAAATCCAGACCTAATATACAGTATACTAGCCTAGTACACAGCTAAGCTATACTATTTGACATTGTATACTGGGCTTATACTAGGTCCAAACCTCCTTTATACTGCTTCATACTATGTCTAGGATTCTTTTATACTGCACGCTTAGGAGAAAGCTACGTATGCAGTATACTAGCGTAAAGATGAAACCTAGACCATCAATACAGTATGCTAGCTTAGTATACTAGGTTTCATTTTACTAGCCCTAATGTACATAATACTAGCCTAATATACTAGCTAAGCGGTACTATTTGACATTATATACTGAGCTTATACTAGGTCCAAGCCTCCTTTATACTAGCTTCATACTAGGTTTATGCTTCTTTTATACACGTGTCGGTATTTTACGCCACATTGGGAGGGAAGTTGATTCCGCGAGTCTTCAAAGTTCTTGCGTTTGCACGCTCGCGTTGCGTAGTATTGCGTTTTGTATCTATGCTCTGGACTGTGGGTCTGTGTGGACTTGGAATATTTTCCAAAATGTTTTACTCGAAAAAAAGACGAAGTACAAGAATATTTTTGGACTTGGAAATTTTTTTTGAAATATTTTACTCAAAAAACGACCAAAGTTCCAAAATATGTTTGGACTTCAAAAATCCTTTGAGATATTCTACTTGAAAAAACGACCAAGTCCAAAAATATTATTGGACTTCAAATATTTTTCAAAAATATTATTTTTCAAGGTAATCCCCTTGAAGAAAAGACAAAGTACCAGAATATCATTGGACTTATAATATTTTCCTGGGTGCCTTACTCAAAAAAACGACAGAGTCCGAGAATAATACTGGACTTGAAATATTTTTTGAGGTATTTGACTCGAGAAAACAAAGTACCTACAAGAATATTTTTGGACTTGGAAAATGTTTTCAGGTATTTCAAGATATTTGACTTAAAAAAACAACGAAGTATGAGAATATTTTCCTGGATATTTTACTTGAAAAATGACAAAGTCCAAGAATAATATTAGACTCGGAATATTCTTTCAGATATTTTACGCAAGAAAATGACAAAAACAAGAAAGTACCAGAATATATTTTTGGGCTTGGAATATTTCTCGTGATCTCTCAAAAAAGAATGAAGTTTTGGAACATTTTTTGACTTACAATATTTTCTGATATATAACTGACTGTTTTTTCAAGTAAAGCATCTCAAAAGAATTATCCAAGTCCAAAAATGTTCTTGTACTTGGGTTGTTTTTTGGACTAAAATATTTCAAAAAATATACCAAGTTCAAAATTATTCTCAAACTCTGTCGTTTTTGAGTAAATTATCCAGGAAAATATCCCAAGTCCAAAAATACTCTTGTACTTCGTCTTTTTTTGGAGTAAAACATTTTGGAAAATATTCAAAGTCCTCACAGACCCACAGTCCAAAGCATGAATACAAGACGCAATACCGCGCAACGCGAGCGTGCGAACGCAAGAACTTCGAGACTCGCGGAATCAACTTCCCTCCCAATATGGCGTGAAATACCGACTCGTCATTTATACTAGGCTTGATCCCAGTGCTAGTATAAGCCTAGTATTGAAGCAGAGAGAGTGGGAACTCGACTACGTTAAACATAAAACATGATCTTTATTTATTTGGCTCTGCCAAAAAATTTCTTTCTTTCTTCATATCCCAAATTTGCTTCCCAGAACAACTAAAAACTCTTTTTTGTTGAATGCGTTGATTTATCATCTGTTGTTTCCTCTCTCTCTTTTCCGTATTTGCTCTCTGTATCTATTATTGCTCTCGCTAGATTGTTCTTTGTCTTACCATCTGGTGATATCTAGGTCCACATTTTATTATGAGTCTGCAATCTTCATTATATACTATTCTTTTCTGCTAGGTACTTGGGTTAGTTTTTCTCTACTTTTATTTCTTTCTCCTATGACACCTGCTGTTTCACCCTTTCCTATTTTACTATTCCAATCCCCTGTAGCTATTATAATATAGTACCTATTCCTTCTCTTCGTGTATTGTTTGGTCCACTAGATTATGAAACTTCAATTTCTCCAATATTTTTGTCCTCTGCCGTTGGTGCATAAACTTGGATTAATGCCATGCACGCGTAAGGTTGTCGATTCTAATTTCCATTATTCCCACCCTTTTTGATATTCTCTTTATTTCTATAATCTTCCTCCACAAATTTCCTTTCACGTAAAAGCTGATACCTCTGTATCCCTTAGTCCGAAATGGTAAAAGTAATTTCCATTTTTTCTTTGAATCAGCCCTTCTCCCTTCCTTTTGATTTCTGATAGACCTATCAAGTTCGTTTGTCATTTGTATTGTATTTAGTTCGATCATAATTACTTTGTTGGCAGACAGAGCGATAATTTCGGAAGAGTTCGACAGGTGCTATATTGTAAATTCGATTATTGGTACCGTCGCACAGGAGTATACCTATTCCAGAATAAGCATAACCAACTAGGGGAGAGCAAAAATGAATTTTTCCTCTAAAATTTTCAGAGGGTATGCACGACAAGGAACAATTTTAGGAAGGACCCACTGGTGATAGGTTTCCCCTAGGGACCAGTTTGGCTCTTGGCAGTCCTGAAAGTAGGTGTATGTGTCAAAAATCTGAGGGATAAGACCTTTGGAGTATTGTAACGGACAATTTTATTAGTGAACAAGGTAGGATATTTAGATTTGAATGTGTTGATAGCTGTTCATCTCTTGATCAATATTTACAACTTTGCTTTGTAAGCCAGAAATTCCACAGGAAGGAAAACTATAATATAAAAATACTTTTTCTGGTCTCCACTGTCTTCACTTGACTCATTCAATAAGATAACAAAGTATCTTTCTTTCTAGCTCTTGTTTCTACTTTCGCCGAGTTCGGAGGCATGATATCAAATCTATTTCTGACATACTATGTTTCTAAAAAGCACCCGATTCGTTCAGTTTCGTTCGGTGTATACTTGATTGGAGCAACTTGCTTCGTGAAAGTTTTACCTCACTACTTCAGCGATATGGGATCGGAAGTAAAGCGATATACTCGAGAGTTCAATGATAAGGTACATCTTGCAGGTACCATTATACTACTTTTATGCCTCTTCAACTCTATTCTCCCTTTCCCCCAACTGACTAAAAATATTTCAATATTTTTCCGCAGTCGAACAAGAAGAATTTTTTGATGCGAACAAAAGCATCGCAGATCAAGGAAACTTTTCATGTGATTACGATCAGAAATCAAACGCTCTGATATTCCACCTGTTTGTCTCATCTCATTTCTTCGTGGGTATCGGCAACATGCTGTACTGGACTTCCGGAATGGTTTACATGGACGATAATTGCAGTAAAAAGGCGTTTCCACTTTTATTCTGTGAGTTCTGATGGTCATTTTTTACACGGGGAGAAATTGGTAACGTTTAAAAGGTATACAAGATTTAAATTTTTTTCAGCAATTTTTTACGCTATTCGATTCTTTGGTCAAAGTATTGGTTTTTTCTTATCTTCTTTAACTCTGCGCGTATTTCTATATCCAAACTTGACGCCAACTATTGGAACTCACGATCCAAGGTGGATTGGCGCATGGTGGCTGGGTAAGAGGAAAAAAAAAATCAATTAGTATTTTTGATTTATTCGGATCAGGATAATTATGTGTATAATAATTCATTTTTGTAAGAGCTATTCAATAGCTAAGATTATCAGCTCGACGGGCAGACAGGAATTGAATATAAAGAAGGAAGAGAGTAAGGCGTAGGTAGGTATCGTAAGGAACATGTGACAATGTCTCAGTTTTTTCGTGAAGCTTTGGTGAGAGAGAAGGAATGTTGAACGAAGAACGGAGGGTGAAAAGTTGCGGACAGGAGAAGAAGCGGTGTAGGCCTACTGTTAGGTTTTCTGTTTGACAGTGTGAACAAGAATGGAGTTTTAGAATGTTGCAGAGTAGGTGTGAATGGTTATTCGAGTTTATCCAATCGTTAGACAAGAGAAAATTGTTTCTTCTCGTCTGGAGTCACTGATCAAGGATATTCAGGGACTAGACCAAGTCATACTCAAGCGAGTAATACAAACGGAGTAACTTTCAACCGCGCATTATAAATTGCAGTCAGGTTGAGGTCAGTAGTGATGAGGTGAATTTATTAGAGAAAGGGTTGAAGTTCGGATTACCCCCTCTTAATAATAGTAATGCTTTGGCTAATGTTGTTGCCGACCTCGAGGTGAAAATCGGACCGAGGGTCAATACTCAAAAAAATTGTGCTGCTCTTGTCCGCAATACCCCCCTCCCTCGTATAAACAATTACGCAATTGAGGTGATTAAGGGATTAAAGAGGAGTGTCAGGGAGGAGGGCTTAATCATCACGAAGGCTGACAAAAGTAATGCCATTGTCGTGATGGAGAAGTCCTCCTATATCTCCAAGGTCTATGACGTTCTCGGCCAGTGTGGTGCTAAGGAAAACGACAGTTTCAATTTTCCTAAACACGTAAAAGAAGTTAGACGTGTGATAAACGAGTGTGAATTTATTAGGTATTAAAACTCCCTCTCTAAAAAGATTGCTCCTATGGTATCCATGAATTCGCTATATACAGGAAAGATACTGCGACCGATATTACTGTCCACGGAAAATCTTTTTGCCCTGTAGCCCATAAATATGCTGGATTTAACAGCTTAATCCATCGACTGACTAGTATTCCTCTCGATCAGTCAGCCTTCCAAAAAGAGGTATTAACTATAAAGCACTTGGCCAGAGTGAATGAAGTGAACTTAGACATTGACCTTATGATCCAAAGGAAAGTTACTCGAAAATGCCTCGATTCCACCACCTCCCTCCCCCGCAATACGGCCTAAACAGTAGAGAGCGTTGGATAAGGCTTCCGTTCTAGGGGCAGTTTTCATTTCAATTGAGTCGTTTCCTACGCCCCTTCGGATTTCGGCCTGTGTATTACAACCCCAATACCATAAAAAGTTTATTGGTTAGGCTAAAAGACCCCATCCAACTGGCCGAGAGGAGTGGTGTGTATAAAGTTGAGTGTAAGGATTGTAACGGAATTTATATCGGCGAGACAGGCCGTCAGTTGAAAATTAGAATCGCTGAACATAGGAAGGCGTGGAAAAAGAAGAATATAGGTGAATCGGCGTTTGCGGACCATCTAATCACTAGCGGCCATAGCATTAAAGAGGGGTCCGGGGTCCTCCTTTATAGAGAAAACGCGTATTCGAAGCGGAAAGCGTTAGAACACATCGAAATAATCCGTCATTTAAATAACGACGACCTTAATGTGCTCAACAGGTACATACCTGATGAGGAGTTGATTGAACTAGTTTACGAGTATGATTCACGTCGTGATGACTCGCTGGTTCAATCCTGATTTCCTCGTATGTTTCTAGTTTACAGCCGGAGTTGGTTCAGTCGCTTTCCAGTCCCCGTTGAATGATTGTTTATTCGAAAGCGCTCCGGCGTCGTTTAATTTCTGTGGCTAAAATTGTAAATTACTCCGTTTGTATTACTCGCTTGAGTATGACTTCGTCTAGTATTTCTGGCCATAAATTGAGAAACCGCATTGATTCTATCGATATTCAGGGAGTGGGAATCTCTTTTATACCGAGGCAGAGGGGTTGATTTTTTCAAAAATTATTTCACAATTGATAGATGAGAATATGATGTGGATATGAATTGACGAAGTAAACGTAGGGTCGAGTGGAAGTGGATTTAGGGTACCAAGAGAAAGTGAAGCTGTAAGAAGTAGGTACCATTTGAGGGATGTTGAGGAAGGTGAGAGAGGCAAGACAATATAGCCCTTAATCCAGCCGTGAATACTGAGGCATTGATCTGTAAGCAGCACCCATAGAGTAGGCATAGCCAGTTTTCATGTTTGGATTTTAAACCATCCGCGAGGCACAGCAAATGGTTAGGAAATTCTGCCGGTAATGCTTTGATATGACGAATGTATGTAATGTTTTCGGATGGTACGATTTCATTTAGATTCAAACGGGCACTTGGTCGTTTGGGGGCCTAAGGGGTATCAAGAGGTTTACTCTAAACGATGAGCCTACAGCGCGTTCAAACTGCCGACGAATGTGTTTAAAATTGAAAAATGAATAAAGATATGTTGTTGTTGGATGGAAGATTGGGTCTGATAAGTCTACAGTAATGGAGAAGGGATTCTGAGACTTCTGGGCATAAACTAAATTCGGGACTTGTACGATAGGCACCAGGGGCCAGTCCGAGAGTGGAAGGTTGAATGGTATTTCGTATAATGAGTGGGCAGATTTGTTGGCTAGGTTGTATATCGGTGCTCCGTAATCCAACCGTGAGCGAATTAAGCATTTTTAGAGTTGGATATATTTAGATTTAAGGATTATTGTAAATAAAAATAAATAACTAACCAGTCAATCAAAAGCGAAAGCGCATTTTTCTTGTGGGCTTATTGGTTACCGGAGTGATACTCGCGACCGTTTTATGAACTTCAGACAGAAACTTTGATATTTTCGGTGAATCCCTCCTCCTTCACGACGCCACTGTCGCGGTAGACGATAAATATTTTCGCCAGATTCTTTCTCCTATACCTAGTATACACATATTTCAGGGTCAGTTTTACCAGCGCGAGTTCTTTGCTAACGCCGGCTTGACTGAACCTCTGCTAACCCTGACCTTCCAATTTCGGATGGTTACAATTATCCGAGGTTAGCAGCTAACTTGTGTAGAGCAGATTGGTCAGGTCTGCGTTGTATGCGAAATTTTTAATAATGGAAACTAAATTTCTGTTTGGCGTAGGTTGGTACGTCCTTGGTGCGTTGTACATTTTCTTGGGGTTTTTCTATTCTTTGTTTCCGCGTCGATTACCTACTGTTACTTCAAAAGAAACCGAGGAAAGAATAGCTGAATCAGTCATCTCCGTCAGAGGTAGAATTCAATGATCAATACGTAATTACATGCTCTACTGATATATTAATACTAAGCCGAGGAACTTCTGTAAGCAAGCAAGTTAGACTAAGATATCAATCCGCTGAATAGCCTCGACATGGATATGTCTTAAGACCGGTGGTTATTCTGAAATTTGCGCCACAAAATCGCGAGACGAAAATGACGTCCTCAGTTGATGACGTTGTAGGGACTTGTAAAAATATTGACCTTCGCTACTTCAGGACTTGTATCCTTTCATTATACTAGACCCAATATACAGTATAAAGGATGGTCTTCATTATACTAAATCCTTTAAGCTCTCGACTAACTTATGGAGTCTCAAGGAAAGACGTCCTCTTGATATCAAGTTTTTCCCAAAAGGGAGAATCACTCACATTTTTACGCTGCAGAAAGTTTTTTCAGGCTTTCTCCGTCGGACAATAGAATTCTTTTGCAATAGCGATTGAGAGGATTTAGATTTCAATGTAATTTCTAGAAAAATTGCAGATTACTTCACTACTTTGAAACGTATCATGACAAACCGAGTGATACTGTTCGAAGCCATTAGTTCAATTTTCTTCTCTCTCGGTCTTTCGGCATATGCGGGATCATTTTTCCCAAAATACATAGAATCTCAATTCCAGTTCTCGCCGGCAAACTCTGCTCTAATACTCGGTAGGTATGGTATTCACAGGATATAATTTTAGATAGATTCCTTGCTCACATCATCCTCATCCTCAGGTTGTATTGGTATGATTAGCAAAGTAACTGGTCTTCTGTTCAATGGAATCGTTATTTCTATTCTTCAGCCATCATCGAGATATCTCATTGGCTTCAATATTGTAGCAGAAATCATAAGCGTTCTTGGACATTTATCATACGTTTTTTTCGAATGCCCTTCGGCGCATATTGAGGGTCACTGGAATAACGATCACAGGTAAATGATAATTGATTTTAATTACTGAATGATTGAAGAAAAAAATCTGAAGGGGTAAAATGTTATAGAGAAAAGTGGAAAGACTTAGGAAAGGCCCTAGAAAGCTAATGAAAAATTGAAAAAGTTACATTCTTCTGGCGGAGCCAATCAAATGAAGATCATGTTTCACGTCACGAGAACATATTAAGGGCAATCTTGGCGATTTTTCAAACAAATAAAAGAATAAAAATTCGCCACCTTCAAATTTGACCGCTCGATTCCAAAATAAAAGTTGCGATTTTCTCGTGGTATCAAACTAATAAAGGTCATGTGAGAGAGACAGCCTAGTCTAAGCCATAAGCTAGTATAAAAACGTCATACTAGACTATATTAGGCCGAACATACAGTATATTAAAATTCTCATACAGGTCTGATACACCACAGGCCTAAGCCTAGTATGAAGCAGGGTAGGAACTAGTATATCGTCGTTGGATGGGAAAAAACCTCCTATGTGGCAAAAATGAAATTTTACAGGAGAAGCAAAAAACTGATTATTTTGTGAAAAGAAGGCTAAAATACTTTGGAAACGTCCATTTAATGTGGAAAAGCTTCTTTGACACAGTAGTAACAAACAATTTTCAAAATTCTCTGAAATACGGCGGTATTGGGCGATAAATGCACATAGGAGGAATTCCTGGCCCTAAATATTGCACATAAGAGGTTTGCTCTGCACATAGGAGGAATTCGAGACCACATTTTCTGGATGGTGCACATTGGAGGTATTCAAAACCGCTCCTACCGGCGTAGTTTTGAACTTAGCACATTGGGGATTTTTTATAGACCTCTAAAAACACAAGATCGCTAACTTCGATAGTTCGTTGGTTCTACCACACGTACAAAAATCGCTGCAGTCAACCTTCAGCACTTTAACACAGGTTCTTATGGAGAGTTGACACTAAAACTCATTTTCCTCCACAAATATTCAGTTTTTCAAAAAATTTGAAACAGACTTCTTTTGAATCAATCTTGTTTCAAAATGGTTATTTGACAATTCAAGAATATGATTGCACAAATAACCTATACACCCTAGAGATACCCAACATGGAAGTTATGCAGGCATTTATGAATGGAATTCAACTTGCAATGGAGAAAGAAGACGAGTGTATGACTCTGCATAGAGAAGCCAAGAGCAGTCTCCAGAACTTGAATATTAACATGTTTGTACAAACATTTAATACTTTCTTAGAACGTTACTCAGGTCTTGTGGAGACAAATACAAAGGAAAAAGAAGGGTTTTTAAAGGGATTTTTACAGAATCTGTTGACTCTGGACCCAGTTTCAAGGAATCAGCCTACCCCAGAATGGAATGTGGGCAGAGAAGCTTGGACAAAAAAGTCAAGTGGAGAAGGTAAGATTGATTTTCTAATTGAAACATCAAAGTACAGAATAATAATTGAAGGTAAATATGAAGCAACAAGCATCCAAATGGAAGAAGCTCTTGAACAAGCAAAAAAATACCAATTTCCTTGTTCTGAATCCAAGAATAATAGAGCTCTGGTGAGGCTAGCATTCAATTTTAATGGGAACGGAATTTTCCAATGGATTGGAGATGAATATGATGCAGACAACAAATTTGTTAGAATGCTGGACCAAGACAGAAATATTCACAGTGAAAAAAGATTCCAATGCGATTTTCCTAACTGTGACAAGAGTTTAATAAGCCAAAAAGTTTATCAAACCACAAGAGAGTTCATAAGACACTTGCACGAGGGGGATCAGTAGAATAATCATTAAGGGGTATGAATAGATAAGATCTGCACTGGTCCCCTCCACCTCCTGTGGGGGTGGTAGGAGGGAGTGCTCAAGATGTAGAATTTTTCCGCGAAATATAACAGTACCCCACACCCTCTCGGAATGGGATTGTGTGGGACAGAAAAAAAAACAAAAAAAAAGGTGTATGGAAATGTTACCTACAGTCAGAGAGTTGATTAGAAATGGTTCTATTATGTGAAAAAATGAAACAAGTATTCTAAATTAATATAATACAAACGTATGATAAACGTGTCTGTTATTGTCGCATGAGTTGTGTCAGTTGATATAATCTACGCTAGAAGCGTTGCAAGGTATAACTAAGCAAAAAAACTACATGAATACTATATGTATAATGTAAATTGTAGTGATGAGCGGTCATCGGTTATTGATCGATTAATTGGTTTATTCTTGGGTAGAATTAACCGAAAAACCGGTTTATTTGTGATTAACAGTTAATCTGAAAAACCGGTTAATAAGAGCGCATAAACCAATTAACCGCCAAACTTCAAAATTTTTAAACAATTTTGAATTTCAATTGATAATTTGACGAATTTGAAGCACCAGGTGGAGGAAATAGGAATTATCAACTGAGATATTTCCCAATCATTAACACATAAGAGATATTGCTTCTCTTTTTTTTTTCAATTTTCGCGATTTTGAGAGCAAAAAAGTGGAAGACCTTGGCGCTCCTAGCGGAATTTTTTGAAAACCAACGGCGATCTGAATTATTGCCAGTTAACCGGTTAACCGGTTACAATGGTCTCTGATAAACCGTTTAACCGGTATATTGAAATAACCGATAACCGCCCACTTAGTAAATTCATCAAATTTTAAAAATTTGTAGAGGAATCAGGTATTAACCTAAAAATCTGAAACTGGGTACAAGTAGACAACTTATTATGCTCTACTTATTTAAAAAATTTTCTGGCGTAGCCAAATAAATGAAGATCATGTTTCACGTCTTTATATTTCATTACGCAATTTTAAGCCGCACAAATGCTTGTACGAAAAGCAATATTGAAAATCTCGAAAAATTTTAAAATTGTCCATGTTTAAATTGTACTCGCAAATTTCTGAATCACCCGCGGGGTAGAGATTTGTAAGGACGCACGCTTGCACGGACGCACGCTGGGTGTACTCGCAAATTTCTGAACCACCCACGAGGTAGAGATTTGCACGGACGCACGGTCTCTCTTGACGGGGGGGGGGGGGGGGGGTGTACTCGCGAGTTTCAAAATCGGGGTCCGGCGAGAGAAAAGACATGAAACATGTCAAAAAAAATTATTTTCTTATGTGAATTTCTTCATCTTTTACAACCCTCGAAAATTTCGTCAATATTAGGATACCTCCGGTAAGGTTCCGACACAGGTGGGGTGTGGAAGGTATTCAAAGCGTAGCGGAAGTCCGTATGAATTAACATAGTTCGTTAGATCGATTCCCCGTGACGTCAAGATCTTCAATTTTGATTGAATGCTTGTTCTCTGCTGCTAGCTTTGGGGCAGCCATTTTAGAATCCCATAAGAATATACAGGGAATGTTTTGATCACTCACTAGTATTCAAGAACAAGAAATACGTTAGCAATAAAAGCTACATATTTGAATTCCACAGAACTTCTAGATTCTAGATAGAGATCTCTAATACATTAGGAATATCTTGTTTTTGAATAATTGTACGTGATAGAATCGTTCCCTGTGTATTCTTATGAAAATTGATATCATTCGGAGGGCAAGCGCGAAAGAGTCGCACTCTACAATTTCAATGGTGTGGAAAAAAAGAACTTGATCATTTTCCAAAAGTGTTCAGACCAAAATGAAAAGGGTCTCATTTGAAAGACAATTTAAAGGCTAATCAAATTTATTCTCTTCAATTTTTTAATTAAAGATTTCGTTCCCGAGATATTTCGAGATTAGTTAACACGTAGTTAAATGGGAAATTGTACATGGTCACGTCAATAAGAGAGTCGACAGTAGCGCGCGATCGCTACCAGCACCCCGAATGATTGGCCCAATAATCGTAATATCAATTATTACAAATGTGGGTACTTTGACTCACTATCGCTCACTGTTATCAACATTGGCACTGAATACTGATAGGTGTATTCTATAAAACAAATTCTAGTAGTTCCCTTATCATTTTCGAATCGTGTTAAACCGTTATCAGTCATTGATGGTTGGCAAACTGACGTCACGTCAGATGTCACGTGTTTGTTTACTTTTTCACTTGGTCGGAATTTTTAGCATGTACCTTATATGGAGCGCGTCACGTTTCTTCAAATTATTTTAAAAAACATGGCGTTAAATGAAAAATTGAAGAGAACAATATTTTTTCCCCTTTTAATTTCCTGTACAAAGAGACCAAATTCAAATTTTTCTGTAGATTTTGATTTTATACGTGTTGAGTATAGAGACACTGATAAGAAACTCCGACCAAGTTGAAATGTAAACAAAACATGACGTCATAATTCCAACGATCAATTGAAATAGGGAAGTCTGACGATAAATAATGATGTAACGACTAAATATGGCGGCTCGTATCCTCACTTGTTATTATATGGTTTTAGTATCAGTACTGTGATGTTGTGGAAAATTGATCTAATTCTTAGCATAAAGCTAGCACGAAAGTAGAATATTTCATAAAATCTCCATCTCGACCAAATGGAGAGGGCCGTGGAGTCTCTAAAAAATCTAGAATTTTTCATGTCCGAAATTCGAGGTGTCACCGTCTCCAACAAGGGAAGAGAGGTGGCTTCACAAAATTCAAATTTTGTCTTGAAATTTCAAATAAGGTTATGGAAAGAGAAAAGACATGAAACATAACATGTCACAAAAAAAGACCATATCCACAGAGAAGTTTCCGCATACGAATATTATTCATTTGGAAAACAAGCGTATGCTTCACGCAGTCGAATTCTTTTTACAAGAGCAGAGGATAAACTCTTCTCTCCTCATTGAAATCATGATGACTTTTCGATGATCCCTAGCTACACCCGTACCTGACGTAAATCATCTAAATACTATATCTACATGATGAAATCCGAAGTGCGTGTTTTTATATTTCGTTCGTATTTCAGTTTGAATATCACCGAAGAATGTAACAGCATAAAAGGAGTTTGTGACGAACATATGAAGTATTCGCCAGTTTGCGACGAGACAAACAGGAAACAGTATTATTCAGCTTGTCATGCAGGATGCACGACTGTCTCAATTTTAAATGATAAGAAAGTAAGTAGACTATACAGCAAACCTTTCGACACGACCTTTTGAGGAACAATTATCCCCCTTCAAGGTAATTTTGAAGCAAGAACTGCCATATCTAGCTATACAGTAATTGATGGACGCCCCCTATAATTAAAAGATTCACCATAAAGGAGTGTAGAAAGACCATTATTAGACTGTGGTTTTGGTTTTTTTTTGTTCGTTTCAGGAGTTGACGTAGATTTTCTGGTACTTCTGAGAAATTGGAGAAGGGTTTCGAGCACCTTTCAGAAGTTGGACTGTGAATTTTTGATATTTCTGAGAAACTTGACTGGGGGAATGTTTTAATTGGCCTCTTGACCTATTATATTAGAAATCAGTTTATTTAGAAAACTCGTTTAAGCCTACGGGTTGGAATTTCAGGTATTTAGCGATTGTAATTGTTTACCAGATAAAGGTTCAGTCTCGGACGGATTCTGTCCAACGGATTGCGCTGTTAATATCACAATATTCATCATCATTTTAACATTGATGAAATTTCTCAGAGGAGCTATTCGCACAATTAAACCCCTCATCAAACTAAGGTAATTCAACTCACTGCTATATCTACCTAACAAGTGAAAAGAATTAGAAAAGAAAAACACTAAAATAATATGTATTACTTATTTCAAGATATAAATAATTGTGATCATAAATGGGAAGGGATCTAATCTACAATACATTTATGGTGATTATTAATAATAACCTTTTATAAATTTCTTCTTTCAGATCAGTCAATATGGAAGACAAAACAGTGACAATTGGTATAAGTCAAGCAATTTTACAAATTATGGGATTAATGCCAGCACCCATCATTTATGGAATGATAATGGGTGCGTATAATCAATAGCTTACTTATACAAATTCAATGGGTACATGCACTATAATAGGGCTCTTCCTCTAGGTACATCATCTTGCGTTCTCGTTTGCCTGTTTCTTATTGTAATGGTATTTGGTTTATTTATGGCATGGGAACTAAATGCTGCAATCAAATATTCTAAATAATTTGATGTAATTATAGCATTTATCTATTCCCCTACCGTAAGACTCATGTAAAGCAAGTACCATTGCAATGAGAATTGACTGTGTTATTGTGACGTCACATCTATCGATAAAAGATCGATTTTGTCCATTTGGCATTTTGCTCCCATTAGAAATACTTACATAATGTGGAGTAGAGATCACTACGCTACCAATTAAATATAAAAAATGATACGGTCAAGAGATTTTTCTTTTCAAATAGCGAGAAGTAGATAAATTTAAAATATAAACTTTTCTGTAAATTTCAACATCTCGTATTAGATTAATACCATGGTCATCTTTGCTCCGCATTTATTTCTTATGGGGAGCAAAATGCCAAATGGATATATTTTCAACAGAATAGGTACTTCTGCTCACTCACACGTCACACCTATGCATCTTGCACTCACATTCATGTTGCGTTAACACAAATAACACAGTCCATTAGGAGAACATGTATGCATTATGACGATACAGGAGAAAAGCCCTATAACTTAGATACCATATTATATGTTCTCAAGTACTTATATTAAATTTACATAATTGCTACCTATTAGATTACACTTGTATCATGTGGGAAAAAGACTGTAATGGTTCTCGTGGACAATGTTTGTTTTATGATCAAAATAGTTTGAGAAACATAATGAATTACACTGCAACAAGTATGTTGATTACATTTAAACGCCTATATATATCATATATCTAATGACTAAAAGGTATACAAATGAGTTTGATTCTTCTTCAGGTTTTTTAACCTTGGGGATTTTGACGGATTGCTTTGTTTGGTACAATGTAAAATCAGTGAAAATGTTTGATGATGATGAGGATTGTGTAACAAAGTTGAAGCAAGATCCAAAATTACACAATATGGACATAATTCAAAAACACAAATAAATTTTTGAAAATAATAAAAATAATTAGAAGGAGCTTTCTTGTTTCATTTTACAGAAGAAGTTAGGTATTCTCCGTTTTATTTGACAAAATTATTTACGTAAATTATAACCACAGTACAATATAGAGGTATCAAAACTTACGCGGAAAACCTGTCTTGAGATAATGTATACTTGTGATCGAGTTCATACTTAATTCTGCTGTATACTACAATGTCTTGTGTACGTCATCGCACTCCACAGTGCTCTTGTATGATTGTATATGTCAACTAAATATTGATGATTTTCTCAAACTTACATAAAATCAAGGCATTTACCCTCAATATAGTTTTTTTTTTTTTTTTTTTTTTTTTTGAAATGAATAGCTCATAATGAATTGTTTATTCAAGCCAAGTTTCAGGTGTTTTAATTTCTAATACATTTTCAATATTTTTTTTGAAAAGCAGTGAACTGCCGTATAGCAAGTTGCATTAAAAACCCTTTGGATTCCCAGGCTGAAAGAACTTCAAAAGGGACAAACCTAAAGCCCCTTGGATCTCCGGGATCCTCTATAGGAACTACCCATTTAATTCTCTTTTGAGGGGAAATACGTGCCTAAAAAATTGTTCAAACCACGTTCAAACGTATACGCCAAAAGTATGTTAAACTGTATTTATTGTTCAACAATAAGAATCATGAAAACAGTAGCGGAAAAACTCAAACCTGTGGCCAGGATTGCAAAAAATTAAGTTTTTTTAAAAAGAACTAAAAACGTATTTTTTTTTAGTTGAAAACCTTTTTTCTCGTTTAAAACATGTTGGGAATTAATATTTTTCCTTCAGAGTTTAAAACAGTGTTTTAAACATGTTTAAAACCGCATTCCTATACAAAGTTTGTATATGTATTTTGTTGTTTTTAACGTAATGACCTAGCACTTATTGCGGGGTTTCTCCAGATTTTTTCCCTAGACACTCACGCTTTCTTGTGCGTGAGTTCGCGGTACCAGCAAGGTGCGAAGTCACTCCATCAGCATTCCAAAGAAGTACTCCAAAGCCTCAAGCTTACTACGGCTGCAGAAAAAAGACCACGAATTTGGGAGTTACGACATTTTGACCCTAGGCCGACGAATTACGCCGAATGTACGTTTATTTTAGACAGCGAAAACTGCATATCTATCGTTCATCTTAAAGAATCATGAAAACAATAGCGAAGATCTCAAACCTGTGGCGAACAAACTCGGCAACAATGATTCTGATTGGACAAAGACTTAATCGTTTGAAGACGACTCCATTGACTGACGGATTTCGTGAATTGTAACAAAACACCGAATAATTTAGGATGAACACTCTACTCTGAATTGTGTTGAGATGAACGTTTTTGACGTAAATCCAAATCACGACCCAAAAACGCCAATATATTGGAAGGGGGGATGCTTACATCGGAAAACTAGGATATATGATAATTGGATTTTTCACAGAAAAATCGTCATAGTAACGCATATTCACATCTCATTTAGCCATAATTATTAATCTTATTTTGAGAAGATGAAACTTCTTCCCGATCGTCGATTTGGATATTATAAGTCAATCCAACTTTGTACGGCAGAGTAGGTAGGTACGGTACAGTACGAGCAGCGACCGTGTTTACGTTTCTTCCAATCAAAATGGCGGTCCCTTATACCCGCATTATACAGCCTGCGCCTATCAATATCTGCACAGCAACTGCACTTTCACTCATCATCTGCGTTTATTACTTTATTCATCAATCGTTATTTTGGTAATTGATCCTCAGCCTAGACCCTGGATTGGTATTGATGTCCCTATTTAATAAGAAGTACAAGACGATAAAAAACTGAAAAAAATGATAAAGCAAGAACCCTTTGAATATGTCTCCTCTTGGTAAGTATCCTGATCTGTGGTTTTCATGTTTCATTCTTCTCATGTTAGCAAGCTGTTAATTGAAAAATGAATAGGTAGTACCTAATAATATACAAATATCTATTTTTTTTTTTTTTCGTATGTATAGCCTGCATGCATTGTGGAAAATCATTTTCTACCATCTCAAACTGTCAAAGACATATGCGAGAAGTTTGTATACTCAAGCCGAAGAATGACCGTGATTTTGTAAGTAAAATTCATGAATAGGTAATTCTTCGGAAATCATGTTTTTAAATGTATGGTCTGGTTGTGGCATAGGAATGTTGCGATTGCGGTGCGAAATTTATAAGAAAAAGCGTTTTAGCTCGTCATATAAAAATGCGACATATTCATCTGCGAGACTTCGTAAGTTGCAAACAATCTCGCTCCTGAGTTCACCTCCTTGAAATTTTTGAAATAATTATTAGTCTCTGTTGAATTGTCTCCGTTGCAGGAATGTGGTTGTTGTCCTAAAAAGTTCGCGGAAAAGAGTGACTTACTGAGACACATGGACAGAATGCACAAAAGACTAAGAAAAAGTCTTCCGAAGGTATTTGAGTACCTTTAATATTTCGCATTTGTTTATTTTTGGTCTACTCGTTTTATAAATTGATGATATCTTTGGAAATTAGGTACCACATTGTGAGAAATGTAAGAAAAGTTTTAGCAGTAATTCAAGCTTGAAGATTCATCTTATAACGTTCCATAACGATCAAGATCCTGTTGAACGAATGGTAAGTGGAATAACGATTCAATTTATGAAGAAACAAACCGTGAATTATTGTGAAACGAAAATTATAAATAATGTTTTCAATATATTTCATCTAAATAGCGAATAATCATTCCTAGCTCATACAATATGTACTTAGTCGATTTAGTTCTCGAGTAAAATATGGAAATATTTCTTCTGTGTTAGCGTAATGTACTTGTTTATCGTAAAAAGCTAGAAGATTGTTTGTGATACGGATTTCTAATTTGTGATCAATTCAACTCTATCGATACTCATCGCCTAGAGTTTGCCGATGTGATTACTTATAGAAATTCCATAATCATGGTTCGAGGAACAAAATATAGGTTGTCAGACTAAAATGAACGCTGAAGATTCCCGAAAAAATGTGCAAATATTACCAATTATAATTTGTATGTTATGAATTACCATGAAAATTATCATGAATATCAATAATGCTACAATTCACAATAATTCGAATAGAATGTGAAAAATTCTCAAATCATAAAATTTTCTAATGTTGAGAGGAGAACTTCGAAAATTCAGTGATTGGTCGCTGTTTTATACAAAAGTCTTCAACTACTAGATTCGAAAATATTATTTTTTAGCTTACGTTTGTAATTCATTGATACTCTCATAAATGTTGATTTTGTTAAATTGTTACTGTAAAATACATATTCTGAATAATAATTGAATTTATTGCGTTGTAGACATGTCCCGAATGCAATAAGGAATTCGGAAGCGAATTCTACTTGGAACGGCATATAAAACGGATACATCGAAGCGAACGACAGAAATTCTTTGTAAGTTATTGAAATTACAGTTTCTAGTTGGTGGTAATGAAGCCTCTCATACGCGGCCCCTTCTAATGGAAAAATAAAAATCGACCAATATTTCTGATAGTAATTTGTATTAATTTTTTAGGTATGTTTTCACTGTTCCAAAAAATTTCGAGGGAAGGAAGATATAAGGATCCACATTCGGAATATTCATCTTCTTCGTAAACATCACAGCGAAGATCGGAAGGTAATTCTTTTCCGATTAAATGTGTACATGTATTCGCTATTCCAGTAGAATTCATAACAGGTCGACACCGGTGGTAATTACTGAGTTCTGTATTTTTCATAATCAACTGGTAAAAGTGTCGTTAGAAGATAAGAATTCATACTTTACCAAATTAGTGAAAATGAAATAAACAAAATAACTCCCTCTGTTTCTCGCAGGCGTCCACGTATAAATGTTTGAAGTGTGATGATCATTTTGATGCAGCCAGCCTGATACAAGATCATTATAGGAATGAACATGATATTCGTTTTCAATACGAAGATTTGCAATTCGAATCGATTGAAGAATTTGAAAAATGGAAATTGCGTATGAATCAATCAACTGCTACTCAGATGAAGGTAGATAAGAAATGGGAAGCGACTGATTATTCTGCGATCAAGTATATCTGTCATCGTTCGGGTTGCCAAAACTTTTTGTATAAACATAGAAAAAGCTCGGTCAAAGAAACTCGTTCCAAGAAATTAGGAGGATACTGTCCTATGGAGATACTTGTGAAGATAAGAAAAGACAGTGGGATTTGTTGCGCTACGTTTCAAAAAACTCATGTGGGTCATTTAACATGCATTGAAGACGAATTACGCTACACTGGGAAGAATCAGTATAAGAGGAAAAAATTGGGAAGAGAAACAAGAGCTATAACTGATGTGTCAGAGAACACCATTCTCGCCGAGCAAGAATCGAAAAATGATGAACCAGTATTCATAGAAATGAATATCCTTAGTGATAATGAGATGGAGCATTTTCGAGAACGATTGAAAAACCAACCTGTCGATGTACAATCGTACGTCGCTGTTTTCAAACCTGTTGAAGACAAAGATGTGACATTTAATGAAGAAAATGAATTGATCCATTCTGACGTGACGGGAGTCTACCTATCCGATAAAATAGGTAAACATAATTGTCGGATTATTTTATTAGTAGATTGTACGATATAATTAAGTACGATGACCTGTATATTTATTGTTTTTGTGCAGTGGAAATTAGTCGACAGAAAGACGAGCAACAACTAGACGATGATTTTGATTTCTTAAGTATAGAAGACATCGAAGTTTACGAAGAAATAGGTGAAATTTTGATCTTACATTATGTATCAGGCTACAATGAATTCTCAAAATGTATTAAAGAATCCATCATATTATTGTTACGTTGTTAGACTTCAATAATGAGACAGAATCATCTAGTCCAAGAGCTACTACAGAGTACAATTCTTCAAATGGCCCCGAGGAGGAATCAGAGAATCATTATCAAACGTCTACTCACGTGCAAATGCTTTCTTCTACAGGTTAGAGTACCTACCTATTTTCAAAAAAATGTAAGTCATTTCGTGATTTTATCGGATGAGGTATTGATTGTTGATGAACTCCATTTACAGAGGTTACAGATGATGATGTTAATTTGGTTGTTGAAGAGTTCCGTCGTTCCTTATCGAGAGTGAGATCCAAAGCGGAACTAGTCAGTGTTCAAAAGACATTCGTGGAACCTGTTGAGCCTTTCCTCGTCACCCGGGCATTGAATAATGAAAATTCGTCGGCTGGATTTTGAGTTCAAAATATCCGCGGAGTAATCTGGATCTGAGTCAAAATCTTGCTATTCCTTTTGAAATAGAAAATACGTTGAATGATGTTTTTCTGCTGTGATTTTTTTAAATATCTGTGTTCCTTGTCCAAATATCGTACCATAATAAATGATAAGTTTTTTACCTTTAGGAATTGCTTTGATTAGAATTTACATACTTCGCAAAATTTGGTTTGTGTGTTCTTTTTGTTAGTTAGTTTATTCATTTTTGAATCTGGTAGTAGATGCATATCCATATAGGCTAACTTGAACCATTTTATAGACTTTCGAATATTAAGGAGATTTTCTGAGAAAGCATTTTCTCACGTACCTATGTGTATCAATTGACTAAAAAAAAGGTGGATTTAGACATTGTTAACAGTGGACACTTTGAGATCTATTTCAATCAATATCCATATTCAAATTGAAAAATACTTGGTGAATAATTAAACATCATTCTAAATAATCGAAATATGAGAGAAAAAACGACGGCTTCCTTAACGAAGTTGGACGAGGAATGCAGGGAACCTGTTTTATGAGTCAAATGGGATTTTGTATTGAAAATTCAAGGAAGCCTAGACCTAGATAAAGCTAGTATAAAGAAGGCCTAGACCTACTATAGGCCTATTATAATATAGATTGAGAGTCTAAATTTTTCTCGAATCTCCAGCTTTATAATATTCCAAGTCCCTTTCATACCATATATAGCTCGAAAGTCGAAATTTTAACAGGGAACTTGTTTTATGAGGGGCTTTTTGAGAAATTTGCCGTGCGCCGTCCAGCAAAACATGGAAAAATTTCGATTCTCGAGCTATATATATGATAAGTTAGGAGGGAGAAAATTAAACGAATCCGTTTCTTCAAGTTACAGCTATCCATTGCTTTCATTTTAGGCTTGAAGATGGTTTATTAACCGAAAGCGCTCGTCGTCTTTTATTTTTCTGCGGTTTGCATGCTTTACTCCACGTCGGAGTATTCGTCTTTCGCGCTTATAGGAGGAAGACTTGGAAAAAAAACAATGGCTTCCTCAACAAAGTTAAACGAGGAACGCAGGGAACCTGTTTTATGAGTTATATGGGATTTGGTATTGAGAATTCAAGGAAGCCTAGATCTAGATAAAGCTAGTATAAAGAAGGCCTACACCTACTATAAGCCTAGTATAATATAGTTTGAGAGTCTAAATTTTTCTCAAATCTCGAGCTATATATGATAGGAGGGGGACTTGAAAAAATTGTAGAAAAATTCCTATAATACATGGCTCGAGAGTCGAAGTTTTTCTGCTTTTTGTTGGACGGCGCACGGCAAATTTCTCAAAGAGCCCCCTATAGAACAGGTTCCCTGTTAATATAGCTTTCAGCAGCCTACAACAATAGAGTCTACTACTGAATGATATTATAAGTAAGTATGGGTTGCGTGAGTGAATCAAACAAGGTAAAAATTAAATCTCAACATATCTGCAGAGAATTGTTAGTTCATACCCTTTTAATCCCATATTTTATTGTGTGCTTGTGTGAGTGTGTCTTCAGCCTGTATGTGTAAATTTTTAAAAGGTGAAAATGGACATAATACCTTTTAAATTCTGAGGATAAAACGTAGTAATGACCAATGATCTGATTCAACTATTGAATTGGAGAATAGCATATTTTACACGTACAGGTTGCTGACACACTCACACAAACACACAATAAAATATGGGATTAAAAGGGTAAGAAGTAAAACGACGGCTTCCTTAACGAAGCTGGACGAGGAACGCAGGGAACCTGTTTTATGAGTCATATGGGATTTGGTATTGAGAATTCAAGGAAGCCTAGACCTAGATGAAGCTAGTATAAAGAGGGCCTACACCTACTATAAGCCTAGTATAATATGGTTTGAGAGTCTAAATTTTTCTCGAATCTCCAACTATATATTTTAGGAGGGGGACTTGAAAAAATTCTGATTTTTGAGCTATATATGATAGAAGGGGGACTTGGAAAAATTCCTATCATACATGGGTCGAGAGTCGACATTTTTCTGTTTTTTGTTAGATGGCACACGGCAAATTTCTCAAAAAGCCCCCCATAGAACAGGTTCCCTGTTAATATAGCTTTCAACAGCCTACAACAATAGAGTCTACTACTGAATGATATTATAAGTAAGTATGGGTTGCGTGAGTGAATCAAAAAGGGTAAAAATTGAATCTGAACATGATACCTGCAGAGAATTGTTAGTTCGTACCCTCTCAATCCTATATTTTATTGTGTGTTTGTGTGAGTGTGTCAGCAACCTGTCTGTGTAAAATATGCTATTTTCCAATTCAATAGTTGAATCAACTCATTGGTCATTACTACGTTTTATCCTCAGAATAAGGTATCATGTCCATTTTCACCTTTTAAAAAGCATATTTTATACATACAGGTTGCTGACACACTAACACAAGTACACAACAAAATATATCTTTCAACAGGCTGCAACAATAGAGTCTACTACTGAAAGATATTATAAGTAAGTATGGGTTGTGTGAGTGAATCAAAAAAGGTAAAAATTGAATCTAAACTTGATACCTGCAGAGAATTGTTACTTCGTACCCTTCTAATCCCATATTTTATTGTGTACTTGTCTGAGTGTGTCAGCAGCCTGTATGTGTAAAATGTGCTTTTTAAAAGGTGAAAATGGACATAATACCTTTTAAATTCAGAGGAAAAAACGTAGTAATGAGTTGATTTAACTATCGCATTGGAAAATAGCATATTTTACACAGACAGGTTGCTGACACACTCACACAAACACACAATAAAATATAGGATTGAGAGGGTACGAACTAACAATTCTCTGCATGTATCATGTTCAGATTCAATTTTTATCCTTTTTGATTCAATCACGCAACCCATACATACTTATAATATCATTCAGTAGTAGACTCTATTGTTGCAGGCTGTTGAAAGTAATATTTTGTTGTGTACTTGTGTGAGTGTGTCAGCAGCCTGTATGTGTAAAATATTTTTTTTTTAAGGTGAAAATGGACATATTACCTTTTCAATTATGGAGATAAAACGGTATCCATTTTCACCTTTAAACAGCATATTTTACCCATACCACTATAAGCCTAGTATAATATAGTTTGAGAGTCTAAATTTTTCTCGAATCTCCAGCTATATAATATGATAGCTCGAGAGTAGAAATTTTTCCAATTTTTTTGCTGGACGACGCACGGCAAGTTTCTCAAAAAGCCCCCCCTAAAACAGGTTCCCTGTTAAAATTCAGCTGGAAACGATCAGGAGAATTCAGGATTTGTTTTACTTGTGGAAGATACCTACCCTCTAGTTTGTGTTTATCTCGGCTTTTGGCTTCTGGAAAAACTCAGTTTGAAACCATTAGGATATATGGGTCTTTGTTGTACTTCTGGAGGGTACTTATTCTACAACTTGTGCTTATCTCAGCTTATGGCTTGAGAAAATTCAGCTTGAAACAATCAGGAGAATTGGGGCTTTGTCATACATGTAGACGATACTCATTTTACAGTTTGTGTTTATCTCGGCTTATAGGGAGTATTAGCATTATGTTAGACCTATACTTACTCAATTTACTAGACCTGAAGTAAATGAAGAAAAGATCCGTCTAAATCCCTACGTAATTCCTGATTCTGCGTCCATCCTCTTCTCACGCACTAGTTTTATGCTAGGCTTGAACAAAGAAAAACAAAAACAAAAAAAAAATCTCGAGAAATTTGTCCCCTATCATATATAGCTCGAGAGTCAAAAGTTTTCCAAGTCTCTCTTCTATCATATATAGCTTCAGATTCAAAATTTTTTCCAAGTCCCTCTCCTACCATATATGGCGCGAGAGTCGAAATTTTTCCAAGTCCCCCTCCTATCATATATAGCTCGAGAGTCGAAATTTTTTCTAAGTTCCCCTCCTATCATATATTCTCGAGAGTCGAAATTTTTCTAAGTTTTTCGCTGGACGGCGCACGCTAGATTTCTCAAATAGCCGCCCATAAAACAGGTTCCCTATTAACAATTCTCCGCAGGTATCATGTTTAGATTCAATTTTTACCTTTTTTTATTCACTCACGCAACCCATACTTACTTATAATATCATTCAGTAGTAGACTCTATTGTTGCAGGCTGTTGAAAGTTATATTTTGCGGATTTTAATAGGGAACCTGTTCTATAGGTTTTTTTTTGAGAAATCTGCCGTGCGCGGTCCAAAAAAAACTTGAAAAAATGTCGAATCTCGAGACATACGATAGGAGGGGGACTTGTGGGCATGGAAAAATTTCGACTCGCGAGTTATGTTTCCAAGTTCTCGTCCTATCATATATAGCTTGGAAGTCGAAATTTTTCCAATTCTCTTTCATATCATTGATAGCTCGAGAGTTGAAATTTTTCCAAGTCTCTTTCATATCATATATAGCTCGAGAGTTGAAATTTTTCCAAGTCCCCCTCCTATAAACGAAAAAACGAATACTCCACAGGGAGAGTAAACAATGCAAACCGCAGAAAATAAAAACGAAGGGAGCGCTTTCGGTTAAACAACCATCTTCAAACCTGAAATGAAAGCAACTGACGAACGAATGAGAAGGAAGAGGTATTAAGATCGTCCGAACGAGAAATCACGGTGTGAATCATAAACCTGTTCGATCAAGCCATCTTCCGGAATATACGAGTTGAGTATAGTGATACCGTCAGTGTTGAGGTGACGCAGTATCTCTATATTCTCGAGGGCGATACGTTTACGGTAGGAATTCTCCTTATGGAGGAGCTTTTCGGATCCCTCGCGGAAACTGTGGCCACTGTTAATCAAATGATCAGCGAAAGCTGACTCCCCTAAGCGTCCCTTCTTCCAAGACTTCAGGTGCTCAGCTACTCTAACTTTCATCTGGCGGCTGGTCTCACCAATATAAAAGCCTCCACAATCCTCACATTCCATCTTATAAACACCACTCCTTTCATCAACCGGTATGGGATCCTTCAGTCTCACAAACAACCTCTTGACTGTGGTGAGGTTGTAAAACGCGGGTCTGAAACCAAACGGGCGAAGGGCCCGACCCAATTGCTGGGAGAAATTCCCCAGGAATGGGAGACTGATCCAACGCAAACGGCGATCACGGATCGTGTCTCGGGGGAGGGAGGTGGTGGAATCAAGAAGGCTCCTCGTAACTTTCCTCCGAACCATCACGTCAACGTCGACATTGACTCCATTCACTCTAGCCAGGTGTTTTATGGTAAGTAATTCTTTCTTAAAAGCAGATTGACTCAACGGAATACGAGTCAGTCTGTGAACTAGGCTATGAAAAGCAGCCATCTTATGAGCAACAGGACCGAACGAACCACCGTGGACTAAAACATCGGTCGTAGTATCTTTCCTGTAAATTCCAAACTTATGGATACCGTCTATTATAGAGATCGATAAATCCAAAAAGTTGATGGAAAATACCCCTATTTCCAACGTAAATTTGATGGAAGGGTACCAGGAATTGAGATACCTCAGAAACTCACCAAGGAGATCTGGGTGACCAGTCCAGGTACATAGAACGTCATCAACGTACCTGTGCCAGTAGTGAATATGATTAAGTAACACCTGGTTCGAGGAAAAGAGGTCAAGTTCAAACTTAGACATGAAAACTTCGGAGATAAGAGAGCCTAGAGGTGATCCAATAGGGATCCCTACTTCCTCAGGGAACTCGAAAAATTTCCCTTCAAATTTACAGAAGTTAGGGGACCAGCAAGTATTCAGGAGATCAAAAAATTCCTGAAGCTCATTGTGAGGAATGTTAGCTCTGATGAGTAGCTCACCCATCCGCTGGATAGTAGCAGCCTTAGGAATATTTGGAAACAAACCAACAACATCAAACGAGCAGAAGTTAACCTGGTGAATCAATTTATTAGTATGGTATGTATGAAAAGTCAGTACCACTTAGGAGGACGAAGTGTCACTTTGGGCTACGTATATTAATGAGACTGACACTTCCTGAAAAAAACGATGATAGACATCTGAGAGGAGTAGCTATCCAAAATGGCGGATTGGCTTGGTAGTAAAAGGCGAATATCTCTTTTTTTGTTGAACGGAAATAGTAACCCGAATAACATATTAAAATTCCCGCCCCCACATCTTGTGCTAAATTTTTTGTGATACGTTCTAGCCGGCTAAAGTCAATTTTTTACAAACATCTCGAAAAATTGGGTTAACCGAAAAAAGTTTCAGACCAAAAATATTCTTTGTCAATTTGGTCATACAAAAAACCATTTTTCAGCTTTACTATAAGTCCAATTATCAGCTGAAGTGTTCGTCAAAAATTAGGAGCTTTTGGGAAAAATCGATTCACAGTAATTATTTTGAAAAATTGAGTTCCAATAAAAAAAAAGTTACAAACAAAAAATGTTCTTTGTGAAATTTTCTGCGAAATAGACTACCTAAACTTCTTTCAGGAGTTTGACAAAAGTTCTGAGCTTTAAGAAGAAAATCAGTTGTTTCCAAATACCTCGCATATTCGAGCTTTGATAAGAAAAAGTTTCAAACAAAAAATGTTTCTCATAAAATTTACTATTGCGCGTGGTATGCCCAAACTGAGTAAAGCTAATGATCAGCAATAAAAGGTCTATTGTGAAATGTAAGCTTCAACATTGAGAGAAAATTTTCAACAATCGTAAATACTTTTTTAATACCTATGTTTTTCTTTTATTTGGCGAGCTCTTAACGGCACTCAGATCATGACGGTTTGGTGGTGCAGCGTTTTAGCGGCATCGAAGGTAATTAGTGGCTTATATGGGTGAGATATGATGATTCAAATGAACAAAAGGTCATCAGCGAAAGTTGTTTTAACAGTGATGTGGAAATCTGGTAGGTGTGGCCGAGAGGCGTTAAGACTGATGAGCATACGAAAATGGGGAAAGGTGAGTCGAGATTCCTATGTTCGTAGGAGAGAAAGAAAAGGTGGGAAAGTAGGTAGGCTAGACGTACGAGCCAAATGTAATATCCAAAGAATCGGCCAAGAGAAATTTAATGTTTCAATTTGAACTAATTCATAAGTTGAAATTCATTTTCGTCCTGAAAGATTCATTGGTCAGTAAGTTTGAGTCGGATGGAGTGAGTGAGATTGGACTTAGTGAGGAGGACCTTTCTTTTACCACACCTTTATCTTCTTTTTTTAATTGAATCTCAATTTCCCGAGATATCTATGATGAATCGATTTTTTCCTAAAGCTCACAACTTTTGAAAGCTCTTCGAGCTCGTTATTAGACTGACGATAGAATTCAGGCTGTCTACCCAGGTATTATGAAGGAAATTTCATGAAAAATATGTTTGTTTCGAACCTTTTTTTATTGAAGCTAAATTTCTTTTTCAATATTCGGAAACAATCGATTTTTATCCAAGATCTCAGAACTTTTTACCAACTTTAGAAGAAACTTTAGGCAGCATATTTTGTACAAAATTTCAGTCAATATTTTTTGTTTGAAACTTGGCCGGAGTTCAATTTTTTAGATATTTACAAAAAATGCATTTTTGGGCCAAGATCTCTAAACTTTCGACGAACATTTCAATGTGGTAATTGAACTTCGGGCACTTCGAATAGTTTTTCCTAAAACAAATTTCACAGTGAACATTTTTTGTCAAAACTTGTTTTTGATTATGGCCTAATCATTCGAGATATTTACCAAAAATTGATTTTGGGGGCCAAAACGGGCCACAAAGAAATTTAACATGTTATTCGGAATACCATTTTCTCTTAGGTATGAAAAAAAAAAAATTTACATTTATCCGTAACATGAGATATCCACGAGACCAATCCACCATTTTAAATACCTAGGTACTCTTTTCAGATGTCTATCATCGTTTTTTTTTTTTTTTAGTAAGTGTCACCCCTACTAATGTATCCCGAGGTGACACTCTGTCCTCCCAAATGGTACCAAGAACCACTATTCTTCATTACGGCTCATGGACCATGGATATAGCGGGAGAAGAAGAAGAGGAAAATTAGCCTGGGAGCGAACGTGGCCTTACCCCTCAACAGTATTTCTTAGCCACGATTGTATCATATTCTAGGTCTAGATTATACTAAAGGGCACGTATGGAAGTACGGATATAAATCCGGGGATTGAGGGTGGTATTCGGGTACACGTGCCTTGAAGATCAAACTTTTTTCAAGTCCCAAAGCCGTGACCATACGGACGTACGTAAATCGCGGAATAAGGGAAAGAGGTCAGATCAATAGAAAACATATAAAGAATGAGGAAAAACTTTACAAGCGTATGAGAATGAGGATGTTTTGGAGGATAGGATTGCTGGAATGAGATTCTTAGATAGCAAGTAAGGATGAAAAGAGAATCAGATAGTCTAAGAAATTGGCGGGAAGGAGAGAAGAAGGTAAGAAAAGAGACGTCAAGTCAGGCGGTGAATATCGAAGCGATGTTTACCTACAGAAAGATGAGATGTTGCCCTGAATAGAGGTTGCATATTCTGTCCATATATCGAAGAAGGTGGGTAATGATTTCGTTGATGTGTTGTTTATGTTGACTGGTTTGGAAATTTCGGTGAGATCGAGACGGATGTCAGGAGTAGGAGTTATAAGCAAAAAAAATAGATGATAAAAGAAAGTACGGCCCCAAGTTTGAGATGACTCCCTAAATAGATTGAAGTGACAGAAAGGGTGATTTACGTGTGCTGAGAGCATTTGGAAAGATGGGAGGATTTAGGTATCGGGTTGTTGTAGTCGAAAGGCAGCAAAGAGGAACGCCTACCACAGCGCATAGGCTAAATGAGGGGCTGGTGCGTGGAAGGCGCATGGGCTGGTCGAAGCCCAAAAGATTGAATGGAGTCCATCAGCAAATATAAAATTGTTTTTTTCGGATTGGGTGTAAATTGGAGAACCGTGATCAACTTGAGAATGGATGAGACTATTGTAGAATTGGAGAAGTTTGCTGCTCCCAGGTTTGACAGACAATTTCTCAAATTGTAACTTAACCCGACCAAATCAAGTTTACTTTGTTTTTTATTAAAAGACTGAATCGGTATTACTTTTTAAAATCATTCACGTTCGATCGAAGGCTGGAAATGTATTTTTTTTCTTCAGTGCAATATTATTTATCATTAGTACGCATATCGAAGTAGGTAGCAGAATGCTGAATAAGCAATAAACTAGACAACTTCCATAAAAACGCACAACAATATAGCCTTAGAAAATTTCTAGGCTGCTTACACGATGGAAATTTTTTCTAGTATTGGAATGATGATGAACTGACGAGTACAGACCCGGGCGTTTAAGTAAAGAAAGAAAGAAAGAGAGAGGAAAAAAATACCAATTAAATAATTATACTGGTATTGTATTACAATTAATTCTTTCATTGTATAAAGTAGATCAGTATGAGTACAATAGACTAGATCTAAGTGCTACAGCGATTTAAAAAAATGCAATATCAGTACACGGTAAGCATTTCACTCGTATTAGAACAAATTATTGCTTAATTACTTAAAAACTGTTTTTTACAATAAAAATATTCATCATAAGAGTACATAATATAAATGCTTTATATCGGAAACGAAATAATTTTCTCACTATGAGAAAATTCTTATGATCGTAACCGTGGTGCTTCATATTACGACACACTCGGTTGGTAATGGCCCAGTTCTCCTACTAGAATGACTAGCTGCGAATGATTTTGGGCAACCTGGAAAATTTATACGCAGGTCTTTTACATGTAGTTTCTGTAAACTCCTTCTGGATGAATAGTGAAAACAAGGTACACCGGTACTTACTATGAGTGCAACGAGTTCCATAAAATCCTGTTCCATAGCACTGACATTTGTAACCGGGAGAAATATTGGTCTGTACGCATATTCCTTTATTGGCGCATGGATTTGTTTTACATAGGTCGATCTGTTCTTGAATCTCACTGTTCACTCCTGCACACAGACGTAAAAAATTCTTATTATGTATGTTAGGGTGGGTAAAGTTTCAGGCGTGGATCTAAGGGGCCCCTTCACCAATTCAAACAAAATAGTGAAAAATGTCAAATTCTTAAATAGAATTCGTACAGTCTCATTTTTTCGCGACTCAATTTCCCCTTCCCCTTTATATGCCGTTGCAAGGGTACCTGTAAGTTCCCTCAGCCAGTGAAAAGAGGCTAGTCTATGATTGTGTACGTTCATAGAATCATGATGTCACCAAAGTCGACACGGACGTTTTCTGACAATGCACCCCCCTCCTCTCTGAACAAGTGAAATTAAGTTTTTCTATGATCTAGCCTACACGAGTCTTCTATACAACGTAAGGTAACCTAAGTAACCTGACTTAGATTGATGGCGTCACGTAAGTCGGGCGCGGACGTTTTCTGAGGATGACATTCTAGATCTCCCTTTAATCGATGTAGTTGGAAAATTCAAATTTTTTCAGTGCCCACTTCATACATTTAGCTCGATGGTCGAAAGTATTCTTCCAAGTCCCGTACATTTCCTCGGAAATGATGACGTCCCCTCCTACACAAAATAGGTAGCTGGTCCCCCGCTAAAAAAAAAAGAAGCGCGGAAGAAAATTGTAAAGTTAGTCCTCAAAAAGGTTGAATGGTTCCATACATTTGTATCCCCACTAAAATGCTCATCACTCCTCTGGATTCAGGCCTACAGTTTGGATTGAATGTGGTTGAATTCCTCTCATATTGAATAAAACAAAGGTGTACAATTTTTACTTTTTTCTTTAAAAATTACTCTGCACCAACATTGGATTAAGAATCACCCATTCTTACTTACTTCGTATTGAAAATACTCCACCTTAGCTCCTACACTATCCTTCTTATTCTGAATAATTTCATGTCCTCTTCAATCATATTTTAACTAATTTCTGTTTTTTTGGTTCTGTGAAAAATCGAGGTTCATAAGAAATTTCTTCTAAAATTTTGCTAGAGGTGATTTCCTCAATGTCATTGAATTATGCCAGTTGTAAAAGTTGTAAAAAGATGTAATTTTATGAGTATGGGCCATGGAGTTGACGCTAATTACTTTACTTCAATATAGGGAACCTGTTTTATGGAGAATTTCTTGGAAAATATGTCCCTCTGGAAAATTGTACTTTCAACAGGGAACCTGTTTTATGGGGGGCTATTTGAGAAATCTGGCGTACGCCGTGCGCCGTCCAGCGAAAAACTTGGAAAAATTTCGACCCTCGAGCCATATATGATAGGAGAGGGACTTATAAAAATTTCGACTCTCGAGCTATATATGATAGCAGGAGGACTTGGAAAAATTTCATCTCTCGAGCGAGAAAAATTTAGATTCTCAAACTATATTATGATAGGCTTATAGTAGGTCCAGGCCTTCTTTATACTATCTTTATCTAGGTCTAGGCTTCCTTGAATTTTCAATACCAAATCCCATTCGACTCATAAAACAGGTTCCCTGCGTTCCTCGTTTAACTTCGTTAAGGAAGCCGTCGTTTTCAATGGGCGGAAGCTGTGATTTGCTCTGAGATCTCTCATCTCTAAGAAGTAAACTGATCTCTTTTGACGTTAGAGGGCTTTACCCACATCCACATATGAGCATATTCGAGAGTCCCCCCCCCCCCTTGATTTCAAATTTTACCTCCCTACTTCAAAGTTGCCTCAGTCCCAACATTTGTCAGTACTACCGGAACGTATATAAATTTCTTAATGACATTGGTATTCCAATCGGATCACTTCTGGGGTTACTTGTATCAGGAATATTTAATGATAGATTGGAACATGATATCTTCCATACTAGCCTTACTTTCCTCACGCATATTGGCCTTTGGAGACGCAATGTCGATGATGTGTTTTGTGCTTGGACGGGGCCACAAGCCTCACTCATCCATTCCTGGATTTCATTAACAGCTTTCACCCATCCGTTGAATTCACCATGAAGGTAAGCAGTTAAGCGGTTTAGGAATCAATTTTCTTGATCTTGCCCCAGCTACCGATCGTGATAAACATAAATTCAGTCAATATTGTTACCCCAATATACCACCCATGCCACCGTCCATGGTACCTCATTCTGCCCCAATTCGCTTATAATTTCCACATCCACCTCTCGACGCTTTTGATAATGAAACCCAACTCATGAAACATCTAGCCAAAGCAATAAGGTCAATGAGGATATGGATCAGCGGCGTATTTAAGGGGAAGGGGGGTTGGGGGTTCAACCCCCCCCCTTCGTAAAAAAAAAGAAAGAAAGAAAGAGGAAAAGGGAAAAAATAGACTTTCAAAATATTCTAAAAGCCTTCCTTTCCATATCCCCCCCCCTAAAAAATTCCTAGATTCGCTCTGATATGGATGGGTTAGTCAGTAGAAAAACAATAGGGATCACCCTCAATAGAGTTACAACCTTCACGCGCGTACTCCTCCGATATGAGGAATAAAGCCTCCACTCTCTGTTGAGGCTCACCTCCAAAATATTGGAGAAGTTCAAGAATGCTAACGCGAAGTCTGCATACTATCCTTACTTTCACCTTGGTAATATCTTCTTCAATGTTTGAAATACCATCCACCCTCTTTATAAGCGTTGTTCTTAAGTGTCGGGATTGCCGAGAGTTTTTGTAAGAGAGAGCGGCCGGAATTTTGTAGAAAGAATTAATGACCATTTAAATGTGTTCGAAAGTGAAGACCCGGGAAAATCAATATTTGTGGGGCATTTTTTGGAGGAAGGTCATTTGGGAGAAAAGAAGCTACTTCGAAATTTTAGACGTAGATTAGCTTTATAGGATACATAGAAATCACCCGCTACTCTTATCACCATGAATGTTAAGTTTTAAACCAGTTTATCCGCATGATGATGTGCTGATTAATAAAGTTTTTTCGGCGTCACCGTTTTACAAAGAGATAGACGTGTGATTAAGTTCGTTTTATTTATTTATCTAGAAATTTTCAAGTACATATAGCTCAGGGTAATGAAACACTCACTCATTTGATCTCTCATTTTCACTTTTCCTAACGTTTGCCTGTCATTCTCTCTCTCTCTCTCTCTCTCTCTCTCTCTCTCTCTCTCTCTCTCTCTCTCTCTCCTTGTTTCTACGTGTATTTTAAACTATAATCCATGATTATTCTTCTTCAGACTCATTGTCTGTTTCTTCCTTTCTGCCTCACTTCATCTCTCTTTCTCTCCGTCACTTATTTCTTACGTCTTCTTTATCACTTTTTTCTTCCATCTGCCAACTTGCTCTGAATTTCTCTCCCATCCAATATTTTTTGGGAGGAGTCTGTAGAAGCTAAACTCCATCTTCCCTTGAAAATATTTCTTTCCAGTACACAAGATAGTTTAGCGTGAAATAATATCACATACTTGAGTAAGTGATTTAGCTTCTCGAAAAATTTTGTGAAAGTCCACCTATGGCGATATTATTATTCAATATTTGTGGCTGTTTCTATAAAAAGGCGTATCTTTATCGGTCACCTAATTTTTCAGTAATTGCAATAATAAAAAGTTTGGTCAAAATCATCATTACTGAGGTTTTGATGGATCTATAAGTAAAAAAGTATGAGCTTTCACATGATGTTTTCAAGATCAGATGAAGCCTCTGGAATTTATAAAATTGAATTTATCCGTAGTTTATCATCTGTGACATATCCTAACTTTTTGTCTGTGATAATAATTTTAAAACGCAATTTCTCAAAATTGGTTGAATATTTTTTTTCGATTTTTTCTTCAACTATGTATCAAACTCCAGCGCTTGATATCCATTCATCTCCCAACCTCTAAGAACCTTTTATCTATCACCGAATCACTTTTTTATTTTTTAGTGACATGATTTTACAAAGTTAAGTAAAATTTTGAACCAGTAAATTTTATACGTAATTTCCTCCGAACAAACTTTTTTGAAAATTAACTTAGAGCAGATGGTATCTGAGTAAATACTGCACATAGAAAACTTTTGGACAGCTCATTTCATTGCAAATTTCATCTTCTTTCCATCAACGTATATCAAACTCAAATTTGACCACATACCCCTTTTTATAGAAACAGCTGATTAGGTACAGTCTTTCGATTACTGTTTCGGGCAATTCCCCGTTGGGCAAAATGCCGTCACAGTTGGGAACAGAAAAAGCTTGTGACGCCTATGACGGTAGTTTGTGACGAAGCACAGCGACCCCTCTTCGTGACCCAACTGTGACGCTAATGTGCGCGGTCATAAGGGTCTCTTAATTATCAGAATATTCAACTTTTTCAAGCTAAAATAGATTGACTTTGTTGAATTACCCCCCCCCCCACCCCTTCCTCTCGCCCTTATTCCGAAATTCTTGTGGTTCTGAGATCTGAGACATTCTTTCTAGTGCAGAGACCTCTCCTGATCTGTAGGAGGCCTCGAAACACAAGTTCTTCTCACTCTATCCAATGTTTATAACGTATAAGTAGCCAGATTGGAAATATTTTGGTGATTAGACTAGAATTTGAAGTTATAGAAATTTTAACTAGAAATAGCAAACAAAAAAAATGAACTTTATTACACCCTCGTATTTGTGATTAGTCTTCGGCACTATTCCCTCGTCAATTTATTCATAACGTCATTATTTGTACTCTTTGTCTCTTTTTCCATTACGGGATTTCCAACTTCACTTCTTGTAGGCTACCTATAGAAAATATCTTGTACCCTCCTCGATTAATCTACCTCGAAACTGCTCTCCAAGACATTCGTAGTGTTTTTTTCCTTTTTCTTCTCTCTCTCACTTTCTGTTTGTCGTTTTCGCTTCTCGCCTTCACAATTTCCTTCCTCTCTTACCTACGGAAGATTTTCTTACAGCTATTTCAATGAACCAAGTCGTCGTGACGTTACTCGCTGATAAGAGTCAGCAACACGAGTGGAATGACCATAATAAAATTACTGTTCAATTCATAATTGACATACGTCCCAATGAATTTTAAATAATTCGAACTACCCGTAGACCGTTTTCTCTAAATTGTCTTTTAAAATCTTACACTCCCATCCTTTGAAAAAGGAAAATTTTTAATGATTCATCGCCAATTTGAAATAATAGTAAATCTCATATTTTCAAGGAACTTGGCAGAGTTCAGTGTAAATACTAACATCTCCTTGAAAATTTTTCAAAACTGCGCGTCATAACGAGGTTAGTAACTTGTAAGAAGACTAATGCTGTGCCTTGTGGCATTTCACCGTACATTATATAAAAACAGATTCCATCCCTTTTTAGGTGCGTACCGGGTCTACGTCTTCGTTCGACTTTTCTGGGGTTATAAAAATTTTTAGAAAGTATAGGCCTTAAATACAAATACCACCTATACGAAGAGAAGTTTCTCTCGTCTTTCATTCATTGAATTCGTAAGATCTGATTTAGTGAGAAGGAAACACGCTGTTATTTCGACACGTGTTGCCATCGCATACTGAGCGTTCGTGACATATGTGTTTGAAAAGGAAGGAAAGGAAAAAAGATACGTCAGGTTTATTTTTAACAAGACAAAGTATGGCAATCCGCGCCGAACTCTTCTTCTCTTCTTTGTATTTCTTGCCTTTCAGAGAGAAGACTCGTAACTTATGTAAGTAATTGTAGAAGAGGATATCGAGTCAATTTATCTGAGAATTTCGTCAAAATGAAAATTTTCTCACTAATTGGCATTGTATGACGTATTACACATCAAAAATTCTTCCCATTAAAAAAAGTAACTGTATTACAACTGAAGAACTATTGAATTCAAAGGTGAGGTGAGTGTAGGTTGAGCAAATTTAAATAGGTACTCACTTGTGCCCCATACTCACTTGTAGATATGCTCACGAAGAAGACGAAGAGCAAATACAATTTCACGAACTGGTAATTCGAAAACATATTCATATTTTGCTATATTCTCGAGCACGAGTAAGTATAGGACGAGGCCACCGATAACGAGAAACGCAGCATACGAGCGTCGTTTCCAAGTTCCAACTAGTGTACTATAAACTTCTACTCCAGACAGAGAGCACTTGACTTCCTTATCACACATACTTCCTACAATAGTATGTACTTCGTAGCCTAATCGTCGCTTCATTTTCTGTGATCGCTGCTGATTGCATCTGGTTTAATATGTAGTGGAGTATATATTTGGATGTCGCTCACGCGCGTACTGCTGCACTTGTACTGTGAAAATTATAATTTACATTAATTATTACACGCTTCGATATTCTCTCCTTATCATGAGGGAGCCTGGTAATTTCCTTTGAAAATATTGAACCGAGGCAACGTGATTATAGGATGACAGCGATAAAACTGACGAACCCACGCGTACGTAAGCCCCGAGGTGACCACATTAAATTCACTTTATATGGGGTAGGTGGGGGGAGGGGGAGATGTTCAATTTGTGTGCGAGCGTATTTCACATCAATAACGCGCAACACAAAGACCGGGTAAGGAAAAGGGAGAATGAGGAAGAGTGAGAAAAAATGAGAGGACGACATTGTAAGTGCAATCTTTCAATTGATGGAAGCACGAGTACATTTTATCGAGAGGGTAATGAACGCGTATCTTCGCATCGTAATTGGAAAGAAGGCCTTGATAGGAAAACACACGCAACTTCTTGACTCGGAAAGAATTTAATGACGTTGCTTGAACTTATAAAAAAATAATATTTACGTCTAAAGATGTCGATCATGAGAAGAAGATTGTTTAGATGCACGTAGATAATTCGAATTAGAGATGAGTAAAGCAGTAATCCAATCGGTATAGAGGTTGAGTGTCTTAAAGTTTTCTCTTGAAGGTGAAACAAAATAAACCATTGGTAATTAAATATTTCAATTGATAAAAAGTAAAAAAATTTGATTGGTGAAAGTTCGAATATTAACTATACTTGAAAAAGAAAATAAATAGGTAATGTTTGACAAACAACGGAGTATGAACGATCGTAAAAAACGATACAAAAGTGTAATGCACTGCTGCACCATTTATCTTGATTACGTACCTTACACGGTCGTCAAACATTATTAATTGTACTGTACCAAGTTGAATCGACGTATCTACAAAACGACGATCAGTAGAATAAGACTTTCTTCAGCCTTCAGTTGACAATAAGAGAAGCCTTGTTCTCCTATTCGTGGTTTTGCAGATACATAAATTCGACTTTGTACGGCAGATTTGCCCAGCAGATAAGCTAGGAGGAAATATGGAATGAATCATGAAATTATAGACACAAAATAAGATGTGAGCAAAGGCGATAAATGAAAAGAATACCCAAATGAAAGAGGAATGAGAGAGGCAACAATAATAACCAACGAAGATTTGAAAATGAGGAGGAAATATTGGAGAATGGTGAGAATAGGGAAAATGTGAGTGAGGTATTTACGAGAAAGGGTATAGAAAAGATGAAGATAGAGGGACTACTCAAGTAGGGAAAAAAAAGTTTTACGTGCAGGAATAAAGAAAGAAGACTTGGAAGAGGAAAGTTTACTTCTTACAGACCCCTAAAAACACAAGCTCGCTAACTCGCCATCAACGCTATGTTAAATTTCGGTACCCTAAAATTGTTGCGATAATTTATCCCACCAGTGCAGGGCTCGGAACCCTAACGATTAATTTTGACGGTTCTTTCGGATTCCGGATCTTGGGTTTCGACCCAACTTTTGCGGGTTCCAGATGTTAAGACAGAGAAGATCCGGGTCTTTTGGGTTTTGGATCTTGAATGAAGAAATAGATCCGGCTCTTTTGGGTTCCCGATCTCGGGAAAGAGAAGAAGACCCGAATCTTTTCGGTTCCGCTTCCCAAGAGGAGCGAAAAAAATGGATGTTTCAGATTTTGGATCTCAACAGTCAAATCTCAACATATAGAAAAAAAAATTGAGGGTCAGATTTGATTGCCAAATTTAGGGTGACAAATCACAAATGAAATGAATTAGGTATCATCTAAGTTGAATTACTCCATTTCTTATTTATTTTATTCATCAACTGGACCCCTTTGAGCAAAATCAAACCAAGCGAAATCTTTTCTTTCCCCGAGTTATGTAGGCCTATATCACTGGAAAATGCTTGATGAGTAGAATCTGGTGCACTTGACTCTAAAAGATTTAGAACTCAAAATCCAGAGAGTAATAATAATTAAAAAATCAACTGTCTCTTCTATTCAACATACAACATAAGCAACCAACCAAGCGACGTACCTACCTATGCTCCAACCAAGCGACAAGAACTTCTAGTAACCAAGAAAAATTTGAAAAATTGCGAGATTTAGTATAGCTATGTTAGCAAGAAAAAATATGATAATGAAGTATACATGGATGACGGGGAGAAAGAAAGAGGTGAAGAGTCTAAAGTCTTGTATCCAATGATGTACGTCCGTCTATTGATAATTTATAGATATCTACAGCTCATGGTTTGTGATCACAATTAAGGAGTTATCTGTCAAAAGGGCACCCGTCAAAGGGGTGCCCTTTTTGCGGATATCCACGTTTTTGGATTCTCTGAACCATTTCCTATCAATATACAAAATTTTGAAAAAACGAAAAATTACATGTACGCTTATGGTCACTCAACCTCATCTCCATAAAAAGGGCACCCGCCGAGGTACACATCTTTATGGAATTGTGCCAGATTCATTTGTCGATCAATTTGAAAAGTAATTAGTGATCTGTAAAGATGAAAACACGCAAAATATTTTTCGTCATTATAGATTTTTTGATAAAATGAATGTGGAATGAGTAATCTGAACATGAAACTCCAAAGACGTATTTTGAAAAGCAACAATTGCTCACGGGTGCCCTTTTGACAGATAACTCCTCAATTATCCTTTCCGTTCCAATAAACTTTGAACCTTGTCGATGTGATAAGTTTTCTTGTTTACAATACCGATCTACTTTCATTTCTTGTTTAGAACTCTTCATCATAGACCCAAGAAGAGGAATGTATAAACAAAACCACATTACTTATCTAACGATCTCGACTCAGACCCTAGTGCAAAGGTTCTTATAAATTTTAAGGCCAGAACAATTGACGTTCAAAGATCATTCAAGCAGTATTTGTACCAAGTGGACTAAAGAACGCTTTTGAACTCGTCTATATGTATACAAGTAGTCGTAGAACACCGTAAAAAACGTGAGGATTCAAATAAACCTTTATCCTTTGAGTATGAATAGTAATGGAGAGGCAGAAATCGTCGTTTTTGAAGGTTACGTGGTAGGCGTGATAGAGCGCGCTGTTTCAATCTTACTAGAACAGATAGCACGCGTTTTACATTTAACACCCTCTCTCCTCTCCTTAGTCGTTTTCAATCTTAAAAAAACAGATGACACATGAGTTTACCTGAGCAACGCTATCTATCACGCCTGCGAGAGTACTACTATTTCTGCCTCTCCATTACTATTCATACTCAAAGCCTTTATCCTGCAGTGATGTCTCAGTGCGTTACAATCGGGGATGGAAAGCCAATTGTCATTGGCTTAAAACTGGCTTTTAGCTTTAAGCTGACTGCGGATAACGGCTTAAAATAATATGAGCGATCATTTTGTGCCAGAGCATTGCAGCCAGCCAAAAGCCGAAAGCGAAAGCCGAAAGCCAGCTGTATTATTCATGTTTTTTCCAAGCTGAAAGCCAAAGCCGAAGCTATATTTTTCAAGGTCGTAAGTTTAAGTCAAACGCCGGAGTGTTTCATCAAAACAGCCGAAAGCTAGAGCCAAAAGCCGAAAGTCAGCTGTATTTTTTAGGTATTTCCAAAGCCAAAAGCCAACGCCAAAGTTGTATTTTTCAAGGTTCTAAGTTTAAGCTGAAAGTCTAAGCTGTATGATACAGCTGCAATGCTCTGTTTTGTGCCACGGATGAGCTTCTGACGTTTGGCTGGAGTTAAGCCAATCCATTGCGGTCCAATTTGAGCCAATATATTGGCTTAATTAGACCTATAGTACAATTAGACCAATAGATTGGCTCAACTTCAGCCAATGAAAAACTTTGCTACCTTTTCTTATCATTTCAAAATTTGATGTGGGTTCATCATGATTTATGATTTGAAAGTGAAGCGTTCCATATTAACTTATCAAGATAAGATGGTCAGCTACCGTTGCCGGCTGCTTCACGGCTTCACGGCTTCCCGCTTTCAACTTTTTTTCTTCTTGTGCGCATTTCAATATACCGGTTAAACGGTTTATTAGAGATCATTGTAACCGGTTAATCGGTTAAAAACCTTCAAATAAACCGGTTAATGGCAATTATTGGGATTGCTGTTAGTTCTCAAGAGATTCCGCTCACAGCGCCAAGGTCTTCCACTTTTTTGCTCTCAAAATCAAGAAAATTGAAAAACAAAAGAGAAGCAAGATCTCTTATGTGTTAATAATTGAAAAGTATCTTAATTGATAATTGCTATTTCCTCCACCTGGTGCTTCAAATTCGTCAAATTATCAACTGTTAATTACAAATAAACCGGTTTTTCGGTTAATTTCATCCAAGAATAAACCGATTAATCGGTTAATAACCGATAACTGCCCATCACTAGGCTTAAGCACCTTGTATTTTAAGCCAATGAAATTGGCTTTCGGCTGATATTTGGCTTTAAGCTAATGACGAAAAAAACGATTGACTGACTTTCGGCTTAACAAAAAACGGCAAAACATTGACTTCAAACTTAACTTAAGCCATTAATGCCTTAAGCTTTCCATTCCTGGTTACAATTAACAGAGACAGCATCAGGAACCCTGCGTCAATTGGGCCAAACGGACAATCGACTCTAGGGCTTGGAAAATGTAACAGTTATCAATACTAGAACCGATAACCAAAACAAAATTTTGTCCGTTAACCGTTTCACTATTAACCACTTCAGAGAAAGTTTTTTTGGTTCTTTTAAGGAATTTCCTGCAATAGGCCTAATCCTCTTTTTTGATCACACACGAGAAGTAGCCTGTAACCTGTATGCAGCTTTTGAGGAAGCCAGGGCTTGCGACCGAAATTTTTTTAACGGTTAACGGTTATCGGTCAAATGACCTCACAAATTTTTTCGGTTATCGGTTATATCGGTCAAAATGATCCTCCCAATTTTCTCGGTTATCGGTTAGGCTATCGGTCAAGCTGTATATTTTGACCGTGATTTTGACCAATAACTGTTAAATGTTGAAAAATATTTCGGTGGAAGTCCTAAAATTTTCGGTTAACGTTGTTAGAAGACATAGAATTTTCAGTCAAATAACAGTTATAACCGAAAAAATAACGGTTAACGGTCAATCGGTCAAAACTCAAAATTGATATTTCCATTTCAGTTATAACAGTTGACCGAAAAATAACTGTTATTGTGCAAGCCCTGGAGGAAGCTATTCTTATCCAAGTTGCAATTTTATTTTTCAATATCTGGAAAGTCAAAAACAATCAACAAAGTTGAACCTTATGCATTTGTGAGAGAAAACCACTTCCCCAGATTGTTTATCACTAATCAGTCGTCCTTGTACAAAACTCAGTCGGTACTTCCGTTTGGGCATTTTTAGAATTTACTAGGTACCTATCCAGATTTACTGCTTTTAAGAAAGGTACCGGTATGTGCAATTTATATTGATAAGAAGAGAATCGTCACCGTGTTGATAAAGTCGAAGGAGGAGCAATCTAAGTAAGTCTGAGAGAATTTTCAACATCGCACATCAAATACCTACAAGAATGCCAGCAACAAAAATAAACGAGAACTCATTTATTTTTTTGTTTCTACTTCCTAATATAATCTTTCTGATTAATCGACATTCGATGTTTGATATATTTAAATTTCTCTCACGGCACTCCTGAAAACCTCCTCAAACTGCAGCTCTTCCTTGGACTTTATCAACATGGCGACAGTCCTCTTCTTATCACTTGCGCATACCTATATCTATCTCATATATACTCTGTTCACATTAAGGAAGGATAGAAATATGACCTTGAGAACGGAACGGTAGATTAAAATTACCCGGAGCGTTCCGTTCTCGAGGTCATATTTCTATCCTTCCTTAATGTGAACAGAGTATGGTGTTGGACAATAATTAAATTGTTATAAGTATCCGGGTCTCGTTGACCTTGATCTCATCTGTAAATATCTGGCGTCAACTAATTTTATATTTGCATAGCATTTCTTATCGAATATCCTAATCGTAATGGTTCTGTCGAACAACTGTGTAAAATCTCTTTCTTAATAGGTTATGGGCCCAGAGAGCTCACGAAGTTATTAAACGTCTTATTCAAAAGTTTAAAATGTCTGAAGACAAGAAATTGTGGAATGGAAGTTTCATATGCAGTAGGTACTTCAAAATTCGCCAACACATCCGACACCACCAATTAAATCGATCTGATGAGACTTCGATCGCTGATTACAATCGTGAAGTAGAAAGGTTCAACGCAGATCTCGAAGTATTCAAAGAACGCTTAAGGATCTATGAGAAGGCGAACGGCAAGGCAATGGATCTCATCGTACATCACCTCTCCCCATACGCCGTAAATCTGGTAAAAGACGCGGATATGGCCAAACAGATGTGGGATATTTAACAGCAGCATATCAAAACATTGGAGACGAGCAACTCCTAACCTTCACATTACTGTCGTGAGAAAAGTGTCTATAATAGGTAACGAAACTTACTGAACCCCATTTTCCTAGAACCCTCGGTAGTTTGTAAATGTCATTGCGATGCCATTCTCGGACATGTTTCTCCAACTGTCTTCGTGTGCCCCTTACAGAACAAATAATACACCGATATCTTTTCATCGCGGATTCCTATCTCGCGGTCTCTTCTTTGTGCGCCCAACTCCTGCTCTTGATTATACAGGGATACCTATTGAGTCATTATCATTAGTTCTCCCCCCCCCCCGGAGGGGGAATTAGATGCTGTTATTTGAAGTCGTCGTTATGAAATGGAAAACTTGCATCGTATCTTGTATTCACTAACATGTTTTTATTACTGTTATTTACTATAACCTGAAAATTCGATCTTCTTTGCGGTAATTATGTGTTCTCGATACCTTCTTGTGCTTTCATTGACACCCGTATCGAAATTGGTCGGCAGCGTAAAACTTTTCCTGATTCATTCAGCATTGACGAATTTACATACGAAGTAGACGGCGACGTGTCTTGTGAATCATCCGAAATTTCAATTACGGAATATGGTTCGTTACTAAGCCTTTTTGAGTTTATATTTTCTTTCTTTTCAGTTTTCTAGCGGTGCCACCGAGCCACTTTCATATTTTGATTTTTGAATAAATATTTTCTTTATAATTTGTTATCAGTCATTCATTGGAACATTATTAAAGGCCAAGAAATAGAAGTAATCAATTTGAAATTTTCAACAAAAAAATCTTGACAAGTTACTCAAGTTACTTTAAAACTCCAATAATGAATTAGGTAATGATAAATTTCAGAATAATTTTTTTTTGTCAGGAATGATTTTTGAACGTTGTCTGCTATAACCAATATAACATCGGAAAAAAAGGTTATAACCGTTTTCAGCCGCGGGTTCAACCGACAACCGTTGCCCGTTTCATGTCCCTGACCGTTTTGTGAACACAACCATGCAATAACCCGTTTCAGGTTCCTGACCATATCATAATCATCCTGATGACCAATAACCGTTTCAAGACGTATCGATTACAAGCCCTATGACTCCCATAAAAAATAAGACACTGGGAGCAAAGATCATTAGGTTACTGATTAATAACAAGTATTTTAGCTAGGCTCTCAAAAGTTAATTTGGAAATAGACCGAGTTATCGTGACGCCACAGCGTGATTTTCATGACGTGATCATAGGGCAAAGGTACCCAAAATTTATACGAATTTATCCAATCGTAAATTTGCTCCCCATAAGAAAAGCACAGGGACCATTCAATCATATGGTATTAATTAAGAATGAGACAGGATTGAGGGGAGAAATGATTATTTTCAAAAGCCGACTATCTCACGCATTATAAATATCAACTTTTTTCTCCTCGATCCTTTCTAATTTTCATTTAATTCCAAACTGATCTTGGCTCCCCGTGCTTTTCTTATGGGAGTAAAAAAGCGATTGGAACAATTCGACCTACTATCGATATTGTGGTTATCAGAAATAACTCGGTCTATAGGGATGTTGCTCTAAAACAAAAACGAAAACAAATCACAAAATTGACGAAATTTGTTGGGTCGAAATAATGAAACGAAATGCAGTACGGTATAACGAAAACAAAAATAATTGCGTTTCAATCGAAAATGTTGGAAGAAGGAAATGCACGTCGGAGGAAAATCAATGCATTTTGTACAAAAACAAGAAAAGAAAATGAAATTTTTTGGGCTGAAATAAGGAAACAAAATTTAGTAACACGTTAGGCCGCGCTCTCCACCAGCGCTGTTAAATTACTGTAGGTAGGTATCCTAGTACAAAAAATTTTTTTAAAAATTGTAAAAAATCAAAAAATTTATTTAAAACAATAGTTTTTTCTGAAATGTACAGCTTGTAATAAATTGTTTATTCGAGCAAAATTTCAGCTTTCATTCTTTCTCTTCCTATGATTTTTTGGAAATTGCTAATTTGCCATAAGACTCAGAGTTAAATCCAAAATGTTCAAGACAAAGTATAGGACGCGTCTGGGAATTTGTTAAGAAATAACGACATATTGAGGGACAACAGTTTGTACAGCAAAGATACGGTTGTATCCACATCTCTACTATGTATACTATGAAACACAAGTTCATAAATAAATGGACGGCACTTACCACATTTGGAACGGGAAATATAGTGACACTAAGGTGAAACCTAAGCACTTAATACGTTTGGCTTGGTAAAAAATAAAACTATGTACTTAATACATCTGTGCAGGATGAACCGCGTACTGTCTTCGATTTTCTTTATTCTCTTTTTTGTCACTCTTTGTAGCTTTTTTTTTAAAAAAAAAGAAAAAAAATGAACCCAATAAAAATCTATTCTTTCACTGACCCACCCTTTGAACAGGTAGATCTTTTGAACAGATAGAGTTTTAGAAACAACGTAGGGTGGATAGTCGAACGGCCGAGTAGTTTGTAAAAAAAAGAGAGAGACATCGGTCAAAACTTGCTTTCTTTTTCTTTTGCTTCATCACTACACGTCGTTGTACCTCCATGCTACAATTTGGTGGCAATAGGGAATAAAAATGGTAATTACGATCAAAATAGTTACCATAAAGACGTGTAGAGCGTAATGTTGATTTTTTATGTTTGGACCAGACAATTCATTTCTAAAAAAATTACAATTCGAATAAAGAGAAAAACACACTTGATTTTGTTCATTTTTTTGTATTTTTTCAATCGCTGTATTGTAAACAAGAACTTTTTAATTTTATTGGTTACCATTACTCAAGGGATAATAATATTAATAATACAATAATAATCATCATAGTATTGTAATAATAACAAGCAAAATGATAAAAGATACGAGAAGATGACTAGACAAATAAAATGTTGTATTGTTTTTACTTAAAAATTCTAACTTATTATTGTTACGCGTTCATTCTATTCTTTTACGTTTTTTTTTTCATATTTTTTCCCTTAGTTTTTTCTTTCACCCACAAAATAACATCATAATCACTGAATAAAAATATTTTTTTTTTTTTAAAAAAAAGAATGAAAAAATACAGCTCTGATTTTCCGACACACAATCCAGGTCGACAATTGAAATTTTGATAAAATTTCTTTAAGCGCAACGATGATACTTATAATAAAATTATCAAAAATTTATACATATAGCAAAAGAAAAAAGCAACAAAAAAAAACTATAAATGACTGATAGAAGAGGTAATATGAAGATATAAATTAGTCGATAGAAATACTGTAAATTACATCTTATTAATTTTTCCTCCCACCATAGAAAATAAAATTACTACAATTTAAAACTAGGTAATTTTTTATTCGATTTATTAAATTTTTTCACTTTTTTTGTCATTTTGAATAATAATAATAGGCATTCTTCACAACTAATAATCACTAGGTGCGGATGAGGTTGCTTTCTAAAGAAATTACACATCTGCCCCAAATTTTTTACTTAATTTAATACAATACAAACTCAACGAAATAATAATAGAATTTCCAACTTTTACCGTTAAAAATAATCATTCACTTAATTTTCTTCACAATCGACTCAAAGCAGAACGAAACTTACCATTATAGAATATCTACCCTTATATACAGAAGGTTAAAAAATATTTGAGCTAAGCGAAAGTATATAGAGTATAATTATGGTTTCATTTTGTGTACCAATCATTCGGTACGATATTCCGAAATTTTCAACAAGTACTGACTTGAAAACTAGTATCGAGGCGCGAGAAGTACCTACGAAGTTTCGCTTCTAAGCCATACAACGAAGATTGTCGTAATATTTTTTATAAATTACAATATTATCAATAATTACTATACTATTAATGAATAAGAAGTTATTCGGATTTGAAAGACTTGGTTCAATTAAAAAACACACAATTTAAAAATAAATCGACAACGAACGCGAACGTCATTTGCGTCGACCGAGTTCACCGATATTATAGAAAGTTTTAAGACTCGTACCACATTCATTTTTTGCTCTTCAACTAGCGCCGAAGATGCATAGTGCGTAAAACGGTGCCTATATTTCGTACACGTACCTACATACGTAATATCATTAAGTTGAAAGCTTGAAGTCAGTCTTCAATTTAAGGCACGACTGGAGACGCCGTTCAAACAAATCTCTTGTTTCGTAAGCGAACTGCGAGGAGCAGGGAGGAGCACTGAAATTTTTCTGAACGTAGTTCGGTGTGCATACAGAAGACACCTTTCAACCCGCCAACTTCGAACGAAATCGGAAAGTGGAAAAGTTTCGGAAGGAAATATTGTATGGTGCGAGAAATGCTACAGAATAATACTCTTCTCTACTCTAACCACGTGGATAATGATTACAATAAGAATAATGACTAGAAAAATGCGACGTAGAAAGTCCATTTCCGATCATCAACATCCTATGCGGTATCGTCCACGCATTGCGAACAACGAGGATAAACTAAGAATCGAAGATGATGATCAGGTAAACACGAAATGACATTGACGTGAAGATAGATAAGTGTCAGAGCAAACAAGTACCAAGTACACGCCATAGATCTAGCCGAACTACGTTCACATTGCTAATAACGGCGACTAGGTGAAACACATAATATTTAAGCTCAAAAACTGAACAATATAAATGGATTACTGGAATGTTCCGTCATCGCCGACGATTGAGTTATGTTTTAAGGACTTCTAATAATGAAAATATCGAATTATTACTCTACAACAGTACGGTGAATTGAAATACGTGAATGAGATAAATTTAGGTCTGCATTACCCCCTATTAATATGACGTCTTTCGACAGAAATACAATAAAATTCTTCGGTATGGGCAGGGAAAACGGAGTTAGGCCTTTACTGATTTGGAAAATGTAATCACAAACGTTAGGATAATAAGCAATAGAGATTAACGAATGAAAAAAAGGAGAAAAAACGAAAAAACAATACAAAAAGTTTTTGAAAAGTTGATGAATAGTGATTATCTGTTTCGACGTTCTCAAAAATCGATACCGATCGCGACGAATCGTCACGTTTAATACAAAATGACCAATGAAAATTTTAACGAAAATAAAAATTAAAATATTATACCTTATAGATACATACAATTTTTCTTGTTTCTTTCTCAAAAGGAAACGACGATTTACGAATACATATTTACAAAAAGACTAAAAACGCCACGATTTACTAACAATCATTCAGCATTTAAAATGTCAGAATATTATTACACTGGCCTCCAAGTGACGAAAAAATAAAAAGAGTTCTCTTTACATGGTAACATGAAAAATTCATTTGAAGCTTATTCTTCTCGTGTAATACGTACATAATAGTTATAAGGATAATTTTTTTTTTCTCCAAAAAACTTGGCATCGAATTCAGACGATGCTCAAAATTAAACAATAATAAGAAAGACAATAATCAAGTAAGTCGTAATATTATGATTAAATTTTTTTTTTTTTTTTCGTTTTTCTTCTTCCAATTGTTACTACCAAATGTATTAGCTGTTTTTTTTTTGTTCCTCTTTCCCAAGGATATTATCGGTATTTTACATATGTTTACGTATTCCTTCACTTACTTTATATCACTTCAAAAATTTGTACATTATTTGAAATTCTTGAACACAATAAAAACAAACGAAAAGAAAAAAGAATTCTACTCCCTAAAGAATAATATTAAATATGATACAAAGGAACGACATCGCGTAAGTTTACACAAATGGAAGAATACGTTTTATCACAAAAAGTTGACAGAGATTCAATTCCAGTCACCCAAATATCCCGGATTGATGTAGTAATTATAAAACAAAACAAAAAAAAAAAAGAAAGAAAAAAAAAAAAAAAAAAAAAGAAAAAGGAAAAAAGAAATCAAATCATGAAATATAATTAAAAGCGTAAAGTGTTACCGTTATCCTGTGGTTCGTACATAACGAAAAATGAAATTCGTATATTCGTTCACAGGTATTGTTAAATGGTAGAATTACGATAATAATATCTAACAAAATAAATATAATTAGTTATATTTACAAACTAATACTGTAGAAGACAACTTTCTACGTACAGTCCCTCGTTGAGCTATTTAATTACGTTGTACTACTATTAACTCTATCCTTATTACTAGTATTACAATCAAAAGTGGGGAATTAATGAATAATAGTAATAATGATAAGAGAAAAAACAGCATAAGGGCAGTTACTATTAGATATAATTTTAGTTTCGGTTTACGAACGATCATCAATATACAAATATCCCTCATTCGTCAAATTGCTTTTTTTTTTTTTTTTTTTTTTTTTTCCGTTTCGTTTTGTTTTCAAGTTTGATGAAACGGTAGCCATCTAAATATTAATCGGTAAAAGCTCTTACTTTAAGCGACCTCCGCAGTGCGCCATCGTTGGTATTCTTTTGAAAACCCTTTCTGATTGGTTTCCGGACCTTTCGGTTGCCGAATGAGCGTTACTTTCGGACCATCCGTAATTTGCATACGATTTATCAACAAACGTTCCGGTCTTGCGTTCGCATCACTAAGAATGGGAACCACAAAAATTATGAAGACGAAATAATTTTAATTGAATATCTCGCCATCAAACGAAAAAATACACAAAAGAAATGAAAAAAGCAAACCAATAGTAAAAAATGACTAGGGATTTTCCCTTCCGGAAAACATTATGTCTTTTTTTCGAATAATTCAACATTTTCTGATACAAGTTAGGATTCACGAGAAAATTCATTACCTAAGCTTTATGCCGACCTTCAATTTTATCGATGAGGATAAATCGATTACATCGCTTCTATCAACCATACTAGGTAAACTGTTTTGTATACTTTTGGAGTCGAAATTTTTTCAAGTCTCTCAATTTTTAGGTACAGGGTGAGGCAAAATGATGTCACTAGTTGTAAGGGACTCTGCGTTAATCTGTTCTATCGCAAAAACGCGAGACCTATTCTTCAATTGCACGAAGTTTATTTCTCAATTTTATCCACAAATTAATCCCAAAATGAACTTTGACATCTTTTCTCAGACGAGTAATGACCAAGATGTGCCAAATTTGCCAAAAAATAAGGTTTGAAATGATTTACGGTATTGAATTAAATCTTGAAATCTCCAGGAATTAAATTGTGGTTCCTCAAATGATATTCGACTAGAAAAACGAAAAATCACTAAAATGGGTTAATGGATGAAGAAAAATGTTGAATAAGAAATGTTGACTCTCATAATCCATTTTAAAGCCTTGTAGGGTCTTTTTGGTATTTTTCTTTTGGACTCAGCGCTAAATTTCACTGGAGAATCGAATGGAATTAAAAAAATCTAGGAAAAAGGGCCCGTTGAATCATTTTGGAGATTTGTGAGGATATTTCTGCATCATTTTTAGGCTCATGAATAAAATTAAGAAGATTAAGTGATTTTTAATGTCGAAAAAATCTTTTTTGAAAATTTCGAGAACCCCTGAAACAAATTTTTCGCACATTTTGGTCCATTAGTCCGCATTTAAGTCGTAAAAAGTTCGTCTCAGGGTTAAATTAAGATATAAATTACAAACATTCGAAGTTCTATTATATAACATTTCGAGTTTTTGCGCTAGAACGGATTCAGCGCAAAAGTCCCTCATTCTGTCCTACCGCGTATAGCTAGACAATCGAAAATATTTTAAATACCTCTCATATCGCATCGATATAACTCGTAGATAAAAATTTCATCGGAGTCCCTAAAGTAGGTCAGTGGCGTCGCTGTGGGGGGTAATTTGGTAATTTTTACCCGCCAAAAGATCACAGCTAATAAATAAATTACTTAATATCATGTAATTGTAGAAACGCAATATTATAATAAAAAATTATGGGTACATGAAATTTCTGAAAAATTACTTTCCCAAAAAATTTCCAGCGACGCCAACTGAAGCAGGTCAATATACCAGAGTTTCGTCAAGCCCACTGCAAAACGACCCCCAGCTTTGAGACAGATCCGTATCAAACAGTTGTTCTTTAACACAGTTGAACGGGGCGTGGCAGGGAACCTGTTCTATGAAAAATGTAGATTGTAACGTCACAGGCCCGGAATTTTGAACTATATATAATAAGAGAGGAACTCGAAAAAGCTTATCTATGATGTCATTAGATTGGGACGTGACAAGGCTGACCTAAGACGTCATCAAACTGTGACGTCACAGGCCCCGCCTCCCAGCTATATATGTTAGGAGGCAGACTTGGAAGGATCGAGATAAATGATAGAAGGGCGACTTGGAGAGCGACTTAGAAATTTTCGAGCTCCGAGCTTTCCGCCCCCCCCCCCCCCAATGAGACAAATTCCCTGTTAAAACACAAAAATTACTCAATATTTATAACCTAGTATGAAAATAATACGAAATCTTTCTCTTCTTTTCCTTAGCCCAACATGCGCATCTAAGGCCTAGTGAAAGTCATAGCCTATATTAATTAGAGGAAGTTTGAAGCCAATTTGCTGAATATTATGCTTAATATAACCTAATTTACTATATGTCACGTTTAGTATAATGGAGCCTATAACAGTAACGTTCGAACCGGTATATCAGGTAAATCGAAAAGGAAGCTACAGATACAGGCCCCAAAGTAGCGAAAATTCAAATTTTTCCACGCCCTCAAAGTAAATCGAGGTCACTCATGACGTCACCACAGTGTCACTTTCGTCTCGCAAATTTCAGATGTACCTCCAGCCTCCAGACAGATCCATGTGAAAACTTGGGAAGACGAACTAGACACTCTCACAATGTTGAGGACAAAAGGGTAGATATCTTACGGCAATACGAGTGGTAAGTATCATCATGATTACAAGAAAGTCCATCAATTACCTGACTTTCGCCACATTATATGCAGAAGATTTCCCAGAGCGTTGATTAGTCACGAGTACAAACTCCACAAGATCACCTGGTTGTAATTTCGCCTTATTTTTTACTTGGGACGAATGGAAAAATAATTTACGTCCTTCCTCTACAACGTACGATAAAAATCCGTATTGATCTGAAAATTCGACTCAATATTAACACTGATTCAGCTCGACAAGATTCAATAGCGTTCGAATAAAATGATGCATACCTCCTTTTATAGAATCGACAGTAGCTCGAGCTTTATCCCGTAAAGCGACTATATTGACAGCTCTCTTGTTCGAGTCAACTTGGAATTTGACAGGATCGCCTACCTGAAGCAATTCGGACTTATTCTTCAAACCATGTATTCCAAATCTGTACTTCGGAGTATCGTCGTCGGTTTCTACCAGTCGAAAAATAAGATCTTACGATTAGCAACAGCGCTTTCAAAATACTCTTCCCTAGTTCGGCAAAAAGTATTTGTACCTAGGCCAAGCTCTTGAATCAATCCCGCATACTCTTTTTGATCCGGATTCAACGATCTGAGTGATCGTTTAACGACTCCATTTATGATCGGTGCATTTTCCTCCAATAATCCGTCAAGTTGGATCGATCCTGGAGGCAGTGCTTTAACATTTTCTGCCACCATATTATGATTGCTGTTTGTATTCCGAGTACCAACGCTATACTCAACTTCGGTGCCTACCTCCAATTCAGCCATATCCATTCTAAAGCAATGGAAGAAATGTTCAACTAGTACTAATTCGAAATCGTCGGGTCAAATACACATAATATACCTTCTCTTAAATACTCACGATTCCGATTTAAAGTGGAAGAACATTTCACGATCAAGATTCAATGTTTCTATGAATCCGTAGCCGTCCTTCAACGCCGCGATAAAACCTTGGTGCTTCTTATCGCCGGGCTGCAAAATTGATTTAGCGCTGATGATTACTGGTTTCACAGGCATGTCGACAACGCGAACATTTTTGGCTACAAGTTCTTTGTTGCGTTTGACTCGGTATAAGTCGAATTTCACCTAATCCCCAACACGATCCAAGTTAGTCTACCAAACGAAACTCGAATATGTAAACGTTTTGCTTCAGTATTCTCGACTCACCTTATTCACTAATTGAAAGTTATTTAAGGAATCACAGTCTTTTGCAGTAAATTTGGCAGTTTCTTCATTACCGTCGAATTGGAAATTTATCTCGCCCATTTCAGCTTCTTCTCCATTCATCTGAGAATTGATAGCACGATTAATGAATTATCAATACTAACACACTTCAACAAGGTGGTATACTGACAAATTCTTACCGTCATTTTTTTGCCACCGCAATCGGTGAAGGGTAATTTGATCAAAACGCCCTCCAGAGAATCTTGAATCAACGTTTCAAACTGCACTGTATTAGGAGGCAAACACTTGACTCTGATTCCAATCTGCCTTGAATTATTGCTGAATACTGACAACGGATCCTGTGTGAATAATCGAAAATTAGTTATCTGTTTTTCAAACGATAAGACGCAGAACTCGCTTTCCAATTCACTAACCATGATCAGGGTAACCGCGACCTCATCGCCAACCGCGAAGTCCTTGTCTACGTCCAACATTTCGGTGAGTTTGAATTGAACTTTCGAATCACGCTCGGCCAACTGAACAAAACCCGTGCCATCTTCATTGATGGAATCGATAACACCTTTTTCACGACGCTCTCCCGATACGCTAAACGAATCTTCCAACAACGAAATACACGTCGCACGCTTCAATTGATCTCGGCGATCGGTAGCGATTCTGAATTCAACCCAATCTCCGTGTCTGAAATTAGATTTGAAGTTGAATTATTAAAAATAATTATCGAGAAATGAATACCCATTCGATAGAGGTGGAGACGGATTTTACCTCAGGGTGAAATCGCCTTTCTGATCTTTTTCGCCAAACGATACTTCCACTTCCGAATAATCTGGAGCTCTGTACTTGATTCTACCCGGTAATGGATCGTTACGTTCCCTCGGCACGCTGTCTTTCTCGAACGGCTTCAGAACTTGTCCCTTCACTGTGTTATCCGAAATATCCTCGAAGACAACCGATCCAGCGGGTAATTTTTCAATATTGCACGCGATTTCTTTACTCTGAAAATGTGAAAAACGATTTCGATAACGATAAGTTCGCCTGTAATTGACTCCAAATTTCGAAGTTTTTTCTTCTTTACGAAAACTCTAAACTAATTTTCCAAGAACGATAGATGAATCGGAATTTCGAAACGAACGTTTTAGACAAAAAATTTCTAGCCAACAGAAGTCAGATAAGTCCGTATTTATACTGACTATCGAAGAACATTTCAATACGTTATACAACGTAATCGGATAGGCAATGTTGTCAACAAAAATGTTTCCAAGATTCAGTGTAAATACGGGTACGAGAAAATTCAATAGTGAGATTAGCACAGAGTGAAACGGAGATTATAAGAGAGATTTTTGCAATCCGATATTCCTCACTGTCCTTCGATGAAATTCAAGTTTCATCACAGAAAAGTGTATAGATTGTACAGAAAAATGTGACAGGAAGGAAACTAAGATATATTTCAAAATAAAATTCGATGAAATTATTTGAATTCATCAAATAGGAGGATGGCATACAAAACTTACTTGTTTCATTTGAATGTTAAACTCCACATCATCGCCTGGATTTAGCTTAACGCCGGAACTAACGTCTTGCTCGTGGAAGAATATTTCTTTGACAACATCCGCTCGTTCAATGGCACCATATCCATCTTTTAATGAACAAACGACTCCTTGATATTTAACCGGATGAGCGGCATTTTCTAATCGCACATGCGTTGCACTCAGATTTCCCCTGTGAAGAACAAACTCATTATCATTCTTCAAAATTCTCACGGAACAACGTGATTACACTACTACCTTACGCAAGTCAATTCAAAATTTAAAATACCAGACATGAATTAAGAATCCTCTTTTGCAACGGAATTTAGGTAATTTGATAAACGTGGAACATCAACAATAAAATTCAGAAAGAAAGGTAAAAATACAAGGGTTATGTTGAACTCACAAACAAATGAACGTCAACGAAATTTAGAAAGAAAGAAAAAAAAAGACAAGGAGTTATGAGGTGTTGACTTCTACAGAGTTTCTATACTTTGTTCATTTATTTAGACCGCTCTAAACGATAAAAATATTCGTAAATTTTCTTCATCGATTTTTTTTTTTACAAATCGAGTTTAATCAAGTTTATGTTAAAAATTTTGATGGTTTCACATTGATGAAATATCAAAATTTTGAACATAGACTCGATTAAACTTGAAAAAAAAAAATAAAATAAGATAAGAAAATTGACAAAATATTTTGATGGTTTAGCGGCCTTTTAATATCGTTTCTTCTCGAGTCATTTCTAGAATTCACACGAATTCAAAATCTCGATATGAGCAGCACAGATTTCTGCTGGTTGACAAAGCAGAAAAACTGTTAATGTTACTGAAAAATTCGACCGAATACTGGGATAAGTCACAATGAACCAAAGTTTCGCTCGTTACGAGGCCATAACAATTAAGAAGAGCTGCAATACGAGGCCGAACTAATCAAAGAGAACGCAAACCAGAAATAGCACTCGCAGGTAATTATCACCTCGCGTGAATACTTTTTTCAGGAGATCTTATTACGATACTCGAGCAACTAGTATTGAGTGCCAATACGCAAACAAGACGGGTGAATGAAAAACTTCGGTGACATATCCTTAGATCGATAAATAATGAGAATAAATATTTTGGTGATAAGAATAAAGAAGACGATTGTGAACCTGCAAAATGAGAAATACGCGTATGGCTTCATGTATACGTTTTCATACATGAGCATTACATATACCGATCGAGACTTTGTCATGAACTCCAAAAAAATACGATGGTGTTCAAAGAGTGAAGATCAAGGACACAACGGAGTTTTCCGATGAGGAACATATTTCATTTTACAACAACAGCATCAGATGATCTGCGCTGAAAATTTTTCATATTTCCTCTCCGTGGATCATAATAGCTCTAAGCTAACTAGTCGGCGACTTGAAAAAAATTTGTAAACAATTATAGATTTGATAACTTTCTGTGCTAGTTACAACGAAAAAAAGTGAAGAATACAAAGCAGTTTGTGAGGAAGAATTACACAAAGAAGGAAGAACAGAAAATATAGAATACGTATTTACAATCAACATTCAGAACAGAAGCCTGAATTCGAATTCTTTTCTTTCGCCAGTAAACAGTCGGAAATATTTTCAAAGAAAAGACTAATCCTCATTTGATACATATTTCTGTATGGTACAATCATGACCAAATATTTTTCGCCGAATCTTTTTAGAAAAATATATATTAATTTGGACAAAACTTCAACGTATCACGAGGAATATAAGCAGTTACACGAATGAATCCGTCGATTCACGATTAATGAGCTCAAAAGAAAAATGCCAACACGGCGCTCTCAATAGTTCTGAACAGGGAATAATGAACAAGCGTATTCGTCAGAAATGGATGAAATGTGAGATATAAATACGAAGTCATTGAAATACAAAATTCAAGTTCGACAATATGAAAATATGAGTATAAAAAGTTTCGTACTTGTTGTTCGTCGCTATCTGGAAACTGACTTGGTCACTGATCCGCAATGTAACGTTCCCTTCGACGTCGTCCTTACTAAATGGAAGGAAGAAACATTCCCCTTTATTTTCGTAAGTAATACGGCCTTGGGATTCACCAGGCGACACTTCGCTGGTAACAGTACCAACAACACGTTCTTCGCGAAGGACCTGAAAACACATGCCATTTATGTTCAATTCATTGATCTCGCAAAGACTTTTGATAGAAATTGGAGGCGATAAAAGTGATGGTAATGCCCTTCACCACAGAATTAAGATAAGGTAACATATTACAGGAGACTCTGATATTGGTGAACCAATTTAGGATAGTGAGAATTCTGCAAATCTTTATTTCAGATGATAGAAGAAACTAGTATATATCTTTATCCTCCTTCAAAAGAGCTCAAAGTTAAAACTGATTAGCGAGAGCAAAAAAAAAAAAAACAGCATTAAGAAAACTTCTAACTGCACGTTTTATTCGCTAAGGAGCGAGCACCCGTATAAAAAATTACTATAAATACTACAACCGCAAATAGGCCACCTCGACTATCTCTCAACATTCTCTGACGAGACCCAGTGCCGTCAAGTTTTCTTCCAGTTACATTTGGTATTACAATATTCATAAACGTAAATATAATTTTGAATCCACATACCACTTCCGGAGCGATTTTGGTTACGATACTAGCGATGGGTTTACCAGTGCGACGATCGTAAGTCATTTCGAATTCCACCGGATCACCTATCTTCAAATGTTCGATATTTCCTCCAAATTGGCTGAAATGAAAGAACAGCCTCGCTTGTCTTTCACAACATTGAATGAAACCGTAAGAATGCTAAGGATGGAACAATAAAAGTATCATTAGAAAGAAGGTATGCAGCAAAAATCTAATATAACTGAGTAAGACAACCAATTGAACTACATTAGAGGGCATTTCAGATGAAAAGGGATTAAAACAAAAGCGAAAAGAGAGACGTAGTTCATTCAGGTGAACAAGGACGATATAGTTTCGTAGATCACGAACAAAATAATACTATTTACCAGTAATTTCTCGATTATGCCAGTTTCTCGGGTTCCTTGATTGTTACTTGTGTCCCCGGATATGTAGCTGTTACGGTTCGAATTCACCGAGCTGTTACTCTTCTCGTTGAACATATCCGCGCTGAAGACTCCGATAGGGGGAAAATTTCCGATTGGCGAGGTCTTGTCAAAGGACGAAATTGGATCCAGTTTGCCGACGGAAAAAGTATTACTTTCCATCTCACCAAAAAGATTATTCGGTCGCTTCGATTGAGTTGACGAATAATTGAAAGGCATCATATTATTGGCCGGCGAGCTCAAATGCGGCGCAGGACGTTGTAAATTCTTCTTGGCGAACAACGTTTGATATTGATACAAACGTACGTCCGAATTGAGCGACGGCGTTTGAAATGAATTCCACTGCGAATTATTCGACATCTCTAATGTCTTGAGAGATTATCGACGTTTAAATCTTACGCGACAGAAAAGAAACAAAGAAAAAAAAAACACTTTCGAGCTTATAAAACTTAAGAATACAACAAATATCACAGAAAAATTCAGTACACGAAATGAAATAAAAAGAACAAACAAACTAAGAAAAGGAAAAAAAAGGAAAAGAAAGAAAAACGAAAATAATAAAAAAAAGGAAAGGGGAAGAAATGAGAGTAAAATAAAATTGCAAACACGTTGGATTCTTTTTATACAAAAATACAGTATATATGTTTACAGTCTTATCGTTAATTGATACGAAAATTTAAAATAAATTCTTCACAGAATAGGTAACAATACTTTTGTAAATGGCAGACTTAGACGGTGAAAAATTCAATAATTTTATAACGGTAAAATTCATATAATTTCAATGCTTGTTAGGAACTGTTGTTTTGAAGTCTGGTGAATATTCGTTACAATTCATTAAACTACACTACCACAGCTGAAAATCAGAAATACAAAACAATAATATTAGCATCTTAAAAAATCTTGAAAGCGATACAATAGTAATATTGAGACGAATTGACATTTAACGTAAGATTTCATTTCGTGAGGAATCACGACAAGAGTTACTGATAATATTGTTGGAAAAAAATGGAGAATTTCACGTTCGAGAAGCAAATGAAGTGTGTTGTGTATTGAAGTGTACTTCATTTCATACGTCATCAATATTTAACCTGACTGAGAACAAACGCAGACTGTATTACTTTCTAAATTCTTCGATTCTACATTATTTACTAGGGTGTTTGAGTATTAACCAATTATAAAAACTTTCGTTATCTCAGATGAATGAAGAACGTGATATTTTCCACTAATAAATTCGTTCTTTCCTGAAAGACTCGTTTTGTCACACTACTCATTATCAGTATCAACTATTCAAAATATGGAAAGAGAGAGGTCTCAAATTCAGGAAGGAAAAAAGGTCTCATAAGAGAAGAAATTTCGAATCAATTTCTAGTGAATTTCTTGTTCAGCATTTACTCTCACGTTCTTGAACCCTATCAAAGAACATAATTGGTAAGCAATCTCAACTTGAAATAGTTGTATACTACCTACTTGAGAATATTTCGTCGTTTCAAAGCAAATTCATCTTCACGAAAGGAATATTATCTTTTTCGTAGAAATAAAACTAAGGAAGAAATTCGATACGAATAACTCACCCTTAAGTTCCAATACAGCAAGCCTATATGTATAATATTACTGTGATTCTAATCGATGTAACACGTCTTCAGTAGCGCAATAAATTTAAGAATGTTTATGTGCAGGAAATTTTTCAATCCGCACAACACTTTCTTATAAATTCAAATACGTTTGCTTGTTCTATTCTTGACACGAACACGGTCACTTCTCAGAGTAACTAGCACAGCATAGATGACACGACGCCATTTTGATAGTCAACCGAACGGAAACTTTCGATGAAACAAAATAATTATATTGGCCCGCGCGATAAAACAAACTAAAGTTATCCAGGGGCTGGTGTTGGTAAAGAATTATAAATGAATGAAATTAGAATAAAAGGTAAACGTTTTACGACAAAATTTAAACGACGACACAAGAACCGGAGTTTAGAACGTTGAGTTCGGAATCAAGATAAAGAACGTACATATTGCGAATTGCAATCGAATCTCGATGAAACCAGGAAGGAAAGAAGAGAAGGGAGGAAAAACTTCCAAGTGCAACCATAGACCTTACCACGGTACAATAAAGAGGACTGGTATTGATAAGGCGCTATATGATGTGGGTATAATGGACCGCCATCTTGATTGCAGAAAACGTGAACAGCGAAAAATTCCCATAAGAGCCAATGTTGAGAATATCAATAAATTCGTGATTTTCAATGAACGATAACTCGAGATCGGCTCGATAGATTTTTTCGATATTACTTTCATTGGGAAGGAAATTTTGTGGACAACAAATCATCTTCTCTTCGATTTTTCGCTAAAAGCATTTTTTTCGGAGTTATCCATAATAATTGAGAACCGCTTGTATACTAACTATAATTGACCTGAATTTAAAAACCCAACTAGTCTACGGTTTAATTCAACTGATCAAAATTGGGCAGTCAAGTTGAACCTGGTTTAGCTTCAAATATGCGTAGTTAAACTAGGATTAAATGGGTTGGTACAACTGAACAAAGTAGGGGTAGTTGTATGTAGCGGCTATACGTACAACTATTGTTACACAGAACGGTTGAAAAAACGTGTTTCAATTATTAATCGGTAACTCCGAAAAAATTCTTCTAGAGAAAAATCAAAGAGAAGAAAATTTGTTGTCCATAAAATTTCCTTTCCAACAAGGGTAATATCAAAAAAATCTATTGAGCCAATCTCGAATTATCGCTCATTGAAAATCACAAATTTATTGAAATTCAACATTGGCTCTTATATGGGAGTTTTTCTCGTGTTTACATTTTCTGCAATCAAGACAGCGGTCCATTATACCTACATCATATAGCACCTTAGTATTGACACTATACAAAATTCTTGTCACACAAAATAATGTAGTTCATACATAATTCTGCTGCGTTTGCTGCGCCCTTGTGAATGCCTTCCGCACCCCACCAGCGTTGTTACCTTACTGGAGGTACCCTAGTACTGACAAATTTCCAAGGGTTATAAAAAAATCAAGAAATTTACATTATGAGAATAATTTTTTTTGAAATATGTAGAGTATGATGAGTAGTCTATTCGCACTAAGTTTCAGATTTTTTGGTTGATTTCTGACTCTTCTACAATTTTTTTAAAAATAGTGAATTTACATAAGACTCTATTTATAACCGCATAGTATAACCAGGGAACTGATCATCGGTGCTACATAGTGGCAAAATACTCAAGTACATCATTTCTCGTGACAGCATTAGTAATGGTCAACCTTGGGCAAGTGTCAATACCTCTTTATTGTACCGTGGACCTTATTACTAATCTTGTCTAGGTGGGTCAATCTAAATGAAAAATATGACGACACCGGCTGATCAAGTTGACGTGTCTTGATGGTAGGTAGCGTTACTAATCATTTGTCAGGATTCAAGTAGAGCATAAATGATGAAAAGTATTGAATTTATATGAAAATTCAATTTAGCAGTCTCAGATTACGTTTCAATTTTCAAGTACAAATTCAAATTTTTGTTGCAGTTTATTTGAGTCTTTTTTTTTTTAGATACAAGTTCCATCTATCAAGTCAAAAGAAAGAAAAAAAACAAGAGACGCAAGAAATTTTTGGAAAGAGGAAGGTTCTCATTTGCACTCCAAAAATTGGATTTTTCCTTGAGAAGTAGGGTTGTTAAGTTGCTTCACTTGATTAATACAAATAATTTAAAAGATGGAGGAGTCTATGGTGGTGACTGTGTGAGAAAAAAAGCTCTTTTGCGGAGAAAATGAAAGCAAAAAAAGTAAAAACTCAAAGATAATTTAAACCTTTGCTAATATTGGACTAGTAAGAAGGGCACTTTTTTGGTGAGCTCTACAAACAGATATGAAAACTAATAATCTTTACTAAAAACAAGAGTAAGAAAATTTTACTATTACTTTACCACTCAATTGCACAGCTATTGACCAACTTCTTGACCAACAAAATCTAATATATAAAGCAGAAAGTTTGTCTGTCCTCCTGTCCGTTTATAACTCGAGAACTACTGGGCCGATCGCATTCAAACTTTCAGGATATATTGTCCTCATCCCAGAGCAGCACATAGACTCATAAAAATAAAAATTTGACGGGGAGGTGCTGAGTAATTTCAAAAAAGGGTGAAAACAATGACTTTTTTCAATATAAAAAAACGTGGTGGTGTAGCTTGACATGTACGTTAGACCTACGCGCGTTGAGTGACGCAGTTTCGAGAATTGAATTATTGTGATAACTCGAGTATAACTCATTTTTATGAAAAATTGAAGAGAACAAAAATTGTAGCCCCTGTAATTTCCTTTCGAATGAGCCCGGTTCCAGATTTTTAGGAGGAAATTTTGTGACTACAGTATTCGCTGTACTTCCATACCAAGTAAGTTATTTTATTCACAGTTTTAAAAACACCTACATAAAGGATTTTACATCCGGTATCTCATACAAGAACCAATGTCTAGACACGGTGCGCACTGCGTATGGGCTAGCGGAAATTACCCTTTTTTTTACCTGTTGTCCGTGTGTTTTCTTAGGGACTGGCAAAATGTCAATGGATTTGTCTGTATTCTGCTGCAATGAATACAGGCTTCACGCGTCAAGTCAGCTCTCAAGTGAATTAGTGTGTAAAAAATTTAATTTGGTGATTTTATTTTTGTGCGACTCGGAACTTTGATATATTTTTATAAGTACAGTCGCAGTTTTTGGTGTCTATTTTCTTATTTTTGAACTGAATAGTTGTGAATTTTGCAAAACTCTTTCCACTGTTTCTTTTTTAAAAATTCATCTGAATTCCAAGATACCTACAAAACACACATACCTACAAAACACACATACCTACAAGATACAGATACCTATAAAACACAGATATCTACTCAACACACAGCTAGCGGTCAGGCGCGCCGGAGGCGCGTCGCCAACCGCTAGTACAGTATAAATAGGAAAGATTGGATGTTTATTTGAGAATATAAAAAGATGAAAAATATTATAATATCTATCTTTACTAAGCTCATTACATACCGGTAAAACACAGCCATATTATTATCGTCAAGACAATCTCATTGTATTGTACATGAATAATGACAAAGAAAAAAAAAAAAACGGAACTGATGGATGAACATCTTCTGCAAAATATTCAAATTATGAGAATGATAATAGTACCTAACAGAGTATAATATAATTTACATCAACAATGATCGGATTGAGCACTGTTTTTGAGTAGTAATTATGAGTTTTTCTTTTCTCTGGACCAAATTATAACTAAACCTTGCTGGTCGCTGGTCGCTAATAATGATTCGTCGTAATTGAAACTGACACCGAGAACTGGAGACGAATGACCTTGTAATTTATTGACGACAAAATTCGTATCACGAACGATGTCAATGAAATAAACGCAGGAGTCTTCGCTACCACTCACTGAAAATATATTTTTATCGTACAATTCCATTATTGAGCTATTCAATATCCGGTACAGAAAACTAGGGGCAAAACAATGTAATGGAAAAAATAAAGAAGATCGAGTAGAAAAATTAAGGAAATATAAGGAATAACTGAAAATAAGTTAGGTGGAAGGAGAGAGAAAGAGAGAGAGAGAAAAAAAGAAAGTAGTACGAAAATTGACAATTAGGATCGGTGATTGGTGCGAGTATATCAATAAAATTGAGTATTGACAAATTAGAGTTCTATCTCATAAATGAAGGAAATTATTCTCTAAATTGTATGATAACGTCAATATTGGAAGATGCATGCTTACATTGAAGATCTGACATAATGATTGAGTTATTCAAGAAGATGATTTTTTTCAGGAGTCATTAATTACGTCAGAATTGCCGATATCAGGAAAAAATAGAGTTACTTCCAGATCATGAGTTTCATTGTATCAATACAAAACTTACCTATACAGGCTCCTTCACGAAAAGACATGATTGGGCAGAACGTTGATTTAACTAAACATCGTCCACTCTTGTGACGCACATTAAACTTCTTTTTTAATTGCAACCTGCCATCGTTGTCAGATACTCTGTAAATATGAACGATTGAACGAGTAGAAAGCGGATAAGAAATTTGCTCTCATGCTGTGAGTAAGCAAAACCCCAGAAATTCCCAAGTTTACTTCACAAACCATTCTTATGAAACAAATTTCAAATAAAAGGTTACGGGTTGTAGCACAAGTTCTCGCGAAATAAACTCACTTGAACAAACAAACTGCATTAGCTGCGCAATTGACAAGCAGCGTTGGATCTCTGGCTTCTCTACTGATCCAGGCTCGGTAGCTGAGACTTGTAACGGCACAATTTTGAGCGATGACTATTTTATGTAGTTTATTGAGCCTCCCCACTCCATCACACATTAAAGATGTTATCATACCCTGAAAAATTAGAATCAAAGTGAAAAAAAATGAAACGTCTTCTGTTTTTTTCGTTCTTTCTTCGAGCGAAATTATACCTTATCAGTTCCTGCCCATAACAGTTGACCATTTGCATCGAAGGTCAGAGACAATATTTGGCCCCCGATTTTACAGCTAGCTCCTCGCGGATAAATTCCAGTAGATACGTTTAGAACGACCAATAGACCATTTTCGCTACCAGCCTAACGACAATATTGTACTCATTTGAAACAAGAACGTTTCGCATAGCACTCTCTCAAACGATTACATACCACGACAATATTATTGTTTACAGGATGAAAAAGACAACAGAGCAAACTGGCAGCAGAAGGGCCGTGCACTCTTCTTATACATTTGGCTAACGTTGCATCCCACAGACAGATAGTTCCATCAAGGGAACAGCTCACCAGTAAATCGTTGGATACTGACCAGTCACAACCTAAATAATTATAGCATTTTAATCCATAAATCACGATTGATGGTGTGGGGGATGGGGGGAATACGAATATCCCTTTAAAGATGAAACTTAGATCTAACCCGTCACGGCTTTCATATGCGCTTTCAAAATACATTCAACAGTCGGTGGTGTTGATGTTACATTACATATACTAAGAGTTCCATCATGAGAAGCACAGCATAATCTCGATTTATCATTATTTGCGAATTTCAGTAGTGAGACGGCAGCCAAATGCTGAAATCATGAAATAGTTCAGGAAAACCCAGATGTCATACATCATAACTTCAACCAAAAAATTATCTAAAAATATAAAAAGGATTAATCCTTCTCACCTGATCAAAAATATGATGAACTCCAGAAAATGCGTAATTTTCTGAGATTGTATTATCGCCAACAATGGCTCTAGATGCTTCTGCTTGGCGAGTTGGCACAACACCAACGATACCCCGGCACTCGAGATCTCTGTCAAATAAGAGTATTTCCGGAAAGTCACCCACCTGGAAAAGCAAATCGAGAACGTGTGAATGACGTCTAATATCGATGCATGATGACAAACTCAAAGATGAAACTTGAGAAACTCACCCGACTACCACTCCTCGAGCTTAGGGTTCTACTGTTTATACTAGCTTGATCCAGATAAATATTGTACCTCAGTTGAAGTAATTGAGAGCGTATTCGTAAATATTGCTTCCTCAATCCTGATTCCTAGTATCAAAATAACCATCCGATTTTCTTACAAATATAGTTTCTTTTTACGTACTTCTCAACTAAAATTTACGTACGTCATTTTTGTTATAATCGCGCAGTAATTGATTTCTTCGCCTGATATACAAAGTTCCTGCGGAAAGGAATCAGAACAAAATCTGAAATTTTGAATGAAGGAACTACAAGAATGATACCATTCTGTACAGTGGAAAATACTTACGAAAATTGGGGTGCCCGTGGGCTCTGTAAGCATTGAATTTCGAATCCAGAGCGAATACGTGCTGTTGCCAGAAATTTGTAGCCATCTTCTTACTCCGTACGAAAAAATTGAATTAATGGAAAACCATCCTAGATTTTCCTCAATTCGCCCAAGTATGGATGAAAATAAATTAAGGAGAGTGATAATTATCTTTAGTGATAATAATGACAGCGATAATAAGGCGCTAGCCGATCGGGCACTATATTATGATGTAGCTGTAGGTATAATGGACCGCCATCTTGATTGCAGAAAACGTAACCACGAGAAAAACTCCCATGAGAGCCAAATGTTGAATTTCAATAAATTTGTGATTTTCAATGAACTATAAAACTCGAAATCGACTCGATAGATTTTTTTGATATTACCCTCGTTGGAAAGGAAATTTTATGGACAACAAATTATTTTGTCTTTGATTTTTCTCTAGAAGCATTTTTATCCGAGTTATCGATTAATAATATTGAAATACGTTTTTCAGCCGTTCTGCGTAACAAGTGTAGATTTACAGTTGTAAGTGGCCGCTACGGGCGCTACCTATACAACTACCACTCATTACCCAGAACGGCTGAAAAAATGTGTTTCAAATTTTCAATTATTAATCGATAACTCCGAAAAAGATGCTTCTAGAGAAAAATCAAAGAGAAGATAATTTGTTGTCCATAAAATTTCCTTTCCAACGAGGGCAATATCAAAAAATCTATCGAGCCGATCTCGAGTTATAGTTCATTGAAAATCACAAATTTATTGAAATTCAACATTGGCTCTTATGGGCAGAGAATTGCAGCCGAAAAATTCGGCTTCGGCTTTAGGGCTGAAGCTGACAACCTTCAAAAATTTGGATTCGGCTTACGGCTTATGACTGATCAGAAAAATTTGGCTGGCTTTCGGCTGACTTATGGCTGGCTGATCACTGATTGTTTGGCGGGATTTCAGCTGATTTTCGGCTGATTTTTGGCTGGCTGATGATTTTGTTGTTGGTTTGTTGCAGCCAGGGAATGAAAAATGTAACAAAAATCTGAATCTGTGCTCTGTGGATTGAGCAGGGATGGTTACGTTCATGAACTTGAACTGAATTTCACGTTCACGTTCATTCTTTTCCGTGAACGTGAACGGCTAAAAAATGCACGTTCATTTTCAAATTTCTATTTTTTTTCACTTTTTCACATAATTACTTCTTCAAATGTTAACAGTTGAGTTTCTACTTTCTACTAGGGTACCTGCAGTCCTACTACAAAGACTTTTCTTATCGTTTATGTATTGATTTAAACTATCAAAAGCGCAGGATTAAAACAAGTGAAATGAACGCGTTCATTCCGTTCAGTTCTCTTTTTTATGCCGTTCATTCCGTTCACGTTCATTTTTTTCAATATGAACGTGAACGAGTGAACGCGTTCATGAACGTAACCATCCCTGGGATTGAGTGACAAATTGACAAACGAGGCAGAAAGCCGAAAACATGGTAAGCCAGACTGCTGCTGAGGGAAGCGTGTAGTTTGAGGTTTGAGCATCGAAATTTTTGAGATCAATTCATTGAATTCAATTCACATCTGATAAAATGAGTTTGGAATCAGCAGTGGCACAAGTTATTCTTTCTCCCGATCAATGCACGCAACAGAGTGCAGACAGTATGTCAAAATCAAAAACACGATTAATATTCAATAGTACCAGTTGTAACAAGCAGACTCTGATAACAGGGATCACCAGTTCAGATTGATGCTACAGATTACAGCCTACAAGATCGAGAACTGCGTGTCACACGTCATTTCGCGCGTATGAGAAATAAGCCGAAAATCAGCTGAAAAAATTCGGCTTAATTTGGCTTTCAGCTTCCAAGAGTAAACATAAAGCTGGCTTCCGGCTTTCGGCTTAATGGCCGAAAATTTGGCTGAATTCGGCTTTCGGCTTTTGGCTTTCGGCTGGCTGCAATACTCTGCTTATGGGAGTTTTTCTCGTGTTTACATTTTCTGCAATCAAGATGGCGGTCCATTATACCTACATCATATAGCGCCTTACTTTAGGTACAGGCGATTGTCTTTTCTCCACCTTCTGGACCTCAAAAACTTCAGAATTGATCAACTATTCTCATACGTACCTCAAACTTCTTTTGGAAGAATTCATACTTAAAAATTGTTCTTCCTCAAATATATTTTCAAAACCACAGTTCGCCTCAGGAATTTTCTCAGGTCCACAAATCTCTTTAACTTGCTGAAATCTCAAGCACGGTATAAGATGGGGAAGATGAAGAGGTAATGACACAACGCTAAAATCGTGTCCGCAGTTTTGAAGTTGTACGTACAAACTTCCGCTAGGTTTGCAGCGAACACTCGGGCTGTTTCCCTGTTCCTTCTACACCCCACCTGCGCCGAGACGTTACCGTTGGTACCCTAGTATTGATGAAATTTCCAAGGATTATAAAAAATCCAAGAATTTACTTAGAAGGGTGATTCTTTCAAAATTTTATAGAGTAGATTAAATGGTATTTTTATGCCAAAAATGAAATGCATCGGCTGATTCCTGATCTTGCAATACATTTTTGAAAGTAGCGGCGTTCCCATAAGACTCTGTACATTACCCATCACTTTCATCACGAGCGCTGCGCTCGGAATGTTCAGAACTACTTCAAAATCACGGACAGCGTTTACCACAGTCAGAATACGTTTGTGTCACTACCTCTTCATCTTATACCGTGATCTCAAGTAAATTTTGGTCCATAAAATCTCTTCTCCTTACAGGTCATGCTTCTACTGTGACTGATGGACGTTCCCAAATTTCTCTATTTCCAACATTTATGCATTTCAATTGGAAATTTTATTAGGTACAACTCTTATAAACTTTTCCCACTCATGTTCTAAATACATTTGTATTTTTCAAATCTATCGAGTTTAGGTACGGGGCGAAAATGATATAGCCTTTTTTGTTCATATCACAATAATTATAGGAAATAATTTTTTAAATTTAATGACTTTTTCTTCATAAATAAGCACTTAACTTACCGCATTATAAAACAGGCACGACTCTAATGCACTAACTGAAGTCACTAACTTGAACTTTATTTCAAGGACAGTAAGAAAATGTAAAAGTTGAATTGAAATTAATCAAGGATTGTTCCATGAACTTACTCGTCAATTGATTTTACCCCTGGAACCCTACATGTCAATGCATGTTTCTATTATAGGTATTAATAATATGACGACCCACATAGGCAACACAAACTACACACGTGTTATCCAGGTTCCTACTTCTAAGATTGAGGCATTGAAACTTTGAGACTTGCTTAGAACTTTCCTGACGAATAGTGTAACTATCTCATCTATGATTTCCGTTGTTTCAAATACGAGTCTGTCATTGTTTCGTTGCAAAACTTGATTCTGAAATCAGAATAATTGTAATTAATTAGAATTCAGTCAATTTACGCGAGATTCTCATTTCTCATCTTTTTACTTGTTAAAAAATCCGTTTAATCGTTTTGAATAACGTTGGATCGTACGCGTTCGTTTACACTTGACAACCAGCTAGAATAATCGTTTAATTTGTCGTGAGGAAAGCTTCGAAGTCTGATCGTCACGATTGAGAAGCGAATGAACACCGTCCTGCTGAAATAAATTAATCATGAATTCAGTGACACCGAATTTAGGTGAGTAAAATTTTCGATATCTTAAAATACCCATGAGTTGCACATGTTGTAAGGTCTAATAAAAAACTGTCGAATCTTATTGCAGATTATTGGAAACATTTTTTCAAAGATGCGGGAATTCCCGCTGAAGAAACAGACACTTATTCTTCCACGTTCGTAAATAATCAAATACAAATCGATATGTTAGCAGATCTTACTGATGATCGTCTCGAAAAAATGAATATTACCATAATTGGCCATATAATAGCAATATTGAGGCAAGGGAAACAAGTTTACAAAAGTGTAAGTAAAATTTCGATCCTTTAATCCTTGTTTTTGTTTTCCATTATATTTATAAATTAGAGGATACAAACTTTGATTTGAGCTCTTATCACGTATCGCAAATGTCTATTCACCATTTGTTATTATTTCAGATAAAAAAATCGAAAATCGAAGAGGCTGAAACGTTAAATGTAAGTTTTAAATGATGTTTCTTCTTGTATACTCCATCTAATTCTTGAGTTTTTGGAAGGAGAATATTCAGTTGTTTTTGAATGATCTTACTACGTTCGAATTTTCGTGTAGGAGAATCGCATCAGATCTCATGCATAATTTTTATTTGTGATTTTTCATTGGTTCTTAGACCTACGATCGCTTTATCTCTACTCAATATTGATCAACATTCGTTTTTCGAGAGTAGATTATGCCCCGTTCACACTAGCAATTTCGAAGTGCGATTTCACGACGCAATTCGACACGCAATCGACAATTGCATCGGATTGCATCGAGTTGAACATTCGTCACTGATGAAATTGTGCGAAAATTTTCGAGTTTATTAAGGGAATTAATAGGTCTTCGTAGATGATCATTCGTTTTTGATCTTATTAAGGAACTTGACGTGATACGAATTACGTGTTGAATTCAAGGAAAAGTCTTCCATGCTTTTGTACTACGAGTAGAATTTTGAGTATTTATTGACTCGATAAATCGATGGATTTTGTCGTGTTCATTACTTTGGTTGTAACATTTTATGTATGTGAATACATCGGATTAGATTATCGAAAGAGTTCGTCTCGTTTGAAGTTTAGATAGTCGAGATTTTACAATGGGCCTTTCCGGAGAAAAATTGATATGAAACTACAATCTGTTTTGAGTCTGTTTTAGATCGATAGTGTTTGTAAATTTCGAGAGAATTTAATTTGTTGTACAGACGAGATCAGTTTTTTCGAAAGATGCGTTTCAAATACGAGTATTTTCGTGATTATTCGGGGAATATATTCGTATCTGATCAGTCGAATGCGAATTGTGTGTTGAGTACTGATTTTCTAGGATGATCAGCATATTTGAAGAATCGACTATTCTCTACGAAGATCATGAAACAAAAAGTTTAGTGATTTTCTGAAACAAGGTATTTTTGAGCTGTAACGAAATCATTTTTGACTCGGTGATAACTATCTGGCACGTTCGTTTCCATCAAGTTTATCACAGTCTATCGAGTGAAATCTTTATTTTCTTTCGTTTCGCGGTATAAATGATGATCGAGTTTGTCATACAAATAAGCGATTTCGATGAAAGCGAAAATTTGATTAGGAAGGTTTGATGTATGAATCGGATTTATCGAGAAACAATAATTTCGGGAAATAATTACCGTAATTTTTCGGACGGAAAATACCTCGTGTTAGTAAATTTTGAAGGAATTTGAATCGTGTATCGAGATACGTTTGAGAAAATAATTTTCTGCTCGCTGATAGCTGTCTTCGATTACGTTCGTGTTCATTATTTTTGTTGTAACATTTTATGTATGTGAATACGTTGTATCAGATTGTCGAAAGAGTATTTCAACCATCGAAAATATGATTAATTTCCCGTTAAATTCTCTACATACAGCTTATCATGAAACAAGTGATGTTTTTTCTGCGTAATAATTCTCGATTATTTCGTTTTTTAGGTGCCAAGGAAAAGGTTGAAATTTTCGGAAAACTGTAATGCCGAATTTTCGCGAAGTGGTAATATTTTCAGGTCCCTCATGAATAAAACATTTTTTGTGGACAAAAGCGAAGTGATTCGTAGCGTTATAAACCTCTACATGTCGAATGAAAAAACAGAGAAGAAAGAGTCTCCGATTTCAATTATTGCGCCTCGAAGGTTCGGTAAAACGGCCAACCTTGACCTGCTAGAAGCTTTCTTTGGTGGACAAGTATCGAAAGAAGAATTTTTAAAATTAAAAATTGGACAAGACGAGGAGGCCTTAGGTTGGTACAATAAGTTTACCGTTATTTACATTAGTTTTGGGTCGTGCCTCGATGTTGTGAAAAGTCGTGATGACTCTATACGCTCTTGTCGTTTGATATTGCATACTGCGTTCAGAACTTACTCTCATATTCTATATAATCTCGATTTGGAAAACTTCCAAGCTTTTCGTAAATGGATAGATGAGGAAGACTATAAAGATAAAACCGAAGAAGATGTTTTCCGCGGCCTCAGATTCTTAGTTGAATGCATTCGTTCCCATACAAAACGAGATGTGTGTTTGTTGATCGACGAGTTTGACAAGATTTGTACGACCGCTATATTCAGAACAAACGAAACAAATTTAGGAGAGATAATCGACTTCTATTGCGGTATGGTAGCTCAAGTAGTAAAGTTCGATCCCATAAGTGCGATATCTATTTTTAGCGGGATAACACTGATTACTAGTCAAGCACTGTCATCCTTAAACAATCCAATAAACATAGAAGTTTTAAGAGATGAAAATTTCTTTCGATTTTATGGGATCATGGAAATGGAGTTTGAAGAGTTGATGGGGAGAGAAAATATTCCGAAGAATGTAAAAGATTTGAAACATTTAGCATATAAATGGTATAACGGCTATAGTTATAAAGATGTTAAAATTTTCAACACGTTTTCAATTGTCAATTTCATCATTCTTCAATCTGTCAAATTGTATTGGAGAAGATCCGGAGCAGCAAAAGGCTTATGGGAAGCCTTGAATAGTGAGTCATCAAGAGAAAAAATACATGAATTAATAAATGGTGCCACAATAGAAGTCAAGCTTATAGAATTATGTCCGGAACACTTCAGCCGAATTTCAGATGGGCGTTACGAAGTGATTGATCCTAATTTTATCCTAGTATTTTTACTTCAACAAGGATATCTCACGATGACAAAGGCGATTGGAAATAAGACAGTTCACGTGAAAATCCCAAATGAAGAAGTAAGAGGTGTATATCATACGATAATCGCTCAATACTACGAGGAAATTTTTAAATTTGATCCTACAAAAATGGAGAAGTTGTTCAAATTGTTTGACACAATGAATTTATCCAAACAAAGTGATTGTAAAAAGAAGTTGAAAAGTTTTAAAAACATTTTAATCGAACTCGTGAACACTGAAAACGAAGTTATCATTAATGAAGCCTGGCTTGAAGCATTTATTTTCGCAATTTTTTTCCAATATACCGAAGTTCAACAGCAAGTGAAGGTAAAAAGAACGGCTAAAAATAATGATATGCGGACTGCGAAGGTGCTTGACCTCATTGTAGAAATTCGTAATAATTACTTCATATTTGAAGAAACACTGATTGATTCTGGTGCAGGTGCACTAAAGAAGATTCTCAAAAAAGGCTATTATAAACATGTTAAGGATGATTCCCAATTTGTACTCATTGGTATTGGGTTCAAAAATAAAGCTGATATATCAATCTCGTTTTTGGTTAATAGCATAAATGAAAAAGATTCTGAGGTGTTATAGGTGTCAAGAGGTTGATTTCTCAGGTTATTATTGAGTGGTCTGTTCTTATTTTTAGTGGATTATTCTTTTCCAACTTATGATAGCTCTTTAGTCACAATATTCATTTGTTTGTTACATCTTCATTTTCTGCATGTACCTATGATTTTGTAACTGATTAATACATATTTGTGATCTTTTTGCGCCTCCCACTGTTCTTTTATTCTCTTTTATAAATCCACCTTCTTGTGATACTACATAAAACTATACTGTAATTTCATCAGTTTAATGTATTGGTTTATTTATAAAAAGATTTTGAAATGTTCCATCCTCATTATCAAAAACATAAGTTATGATTTTAAAGTATCAATAATTTGTAAAATGAATTACGGGCGAAAGAAAGTATTATTGAAACAAGGAAAATGTATAAATTTTTACTCGTTCTCAGAGGGGTTAGAACCCACGAACTTCTCGCGTTCAACTATCTCAAAATTTCACTCTTTCGGGATCAGGAGAGTCAACTTCCTGGCTGATTTTCAAGTTTCCAAATGTACCTATAGATAGCCTAGATTTCTTTGGAACGCTTATGCGCGTGAAAAATTTCTCAAACTATTGTAATTGAATACTATATTTTCATAAGTAGTAATGGATGACTAGAATAATTATAATTAGATGTATGAATGCTGTGTTGTGTGTACCGTTTCTTTTAAAATTTTTTTACAATGAATAATCAAATATCATCAACATTATTGGTATATAAAGGAAAACACAAGGTTTGTATGATTCTATGAATTTATTTGTGAATAGACTATGGTATTCTGAAAAGAAATTTCATGTGACAGAAATTGTGACTTGCTGAAAAGAAGAAACATTCTTGATTCCCTAAAATTGAGATTATAAATTGAGTACTTAGTTAAACCCTTCTAAATTGTCTATGAATGATAAATAATCAAACTTTTTGTTACTTCGATTTTCTTTTTGTCTATCTGCTTTTATGACTGTATTATTATTCAAATTGATACGAACTTTTCCTGTAGAATCTTTATCAATTTTATTATTGCTATGTGATAAAACTTTAGTTTCAGGTTTTTTAAAAATACCAAAGGTGAATCGTCCATTTTTATCTCGATTAATTTTTATAATATTCAGATTTCTTCTATGGGGGATATCATATTTTATTAGATATTTATTAATAGTTTTCAGGCTTATATTATATTTCTCCCTGAAAGATTTTTTGGTATTATTTATGAAATCATATTCTCTCATCAATTGGATAAGTGTTGCATGATCCATTTATTTATCAAATTTTTTGAGAATGGTAAATGGAAAATGGTAACTGGAATGGAATGGAAAAGGGAATGGGAAATGGTAAAATGGAATGGAAAGTGGAACGGTAAATGGTAAAAAAAAAAATAGACAAAATTTTATATATAAATGACAAGTGAAAAATCTTTAGTGACATTAACTTCAATAGTTAATTCATTTAGCACAGATATAAAAGAGATGATAAGTTTCAATTTAGAAAATTTAAAACATTATTATGAAAATCATTCAACATCAGATATTGCTAAGTCATATATGAACTTGATCAAAGAATTTCATAAAGGAATTAATGAGAAAAATTTTGATGATGAAACTAAAAAGAATTACAGAAAGCTTGTTAATGCAATTTTTGTTCCTGCTTGTGAAGCAAGATGTAATAACATACTCTATCAAAATTTATCAAATGATTTAATAAATCTTCTAAATAATAGTAAACACTTGGAAGAAGAGAATAATCAATTGAAGCGCTGCGTGGAAAAGGGGCCTCCTTAGGCTTAGGCCCTTTTTCCCTAAAAGCGTTTATTGTGTTCTACAATCCCTATCTTATACATCTACCAAGTTTTACTGCTCAAAAATAACACCAGAGCGCGTTCTATTAAAATTAGGAAGAGTCCATCTGGTTGAAAAGTACTATGATTTTTGAGTCATGGCAGGTTCACTAGGTGTAGGATGTTTCCCGCTATTTTTGAACCTTGTTATTGGGGGGGATGAGTGAGAGTAATTTTATTTCGAGCGTATTGAGGTATATTTCTAAGATTCTTGCTATGAAACCATTGTAAAATGAGCTCAAATGTTTTAAAAGGCGAGAATAAAGGTAGGTATATGGGCGAGATTTTTCTGCGCATTAACTTATTGTAAAACGCTGAAATAGGAGTTCGATCAGTGAGTTTCTTCTCCGTGGTTGACTATTTTTCATTGAAATCCCAAAATCACATCATAAATGACCGAAATTACACAGGTTTAATGATACTAAAATTGTTCTATGGAAAAGGGGCCTCCGGGACTTTGACTTCCGCCCTTTATTGAGAGCTTCAGAAAACATTCCCCGATGCGCGACAACCATCAACTGATAGCTCAACACCTGCAGAACACACTCCACTTTTGTTTGACGTCATTCCGTTAAGTATTCACCGAGATATTACGTTTCAAAACTTCAAATGCGTTTTTCTCAAAACTAACATTTTTGTAGGAGGCCCCTTTTCCACGCAGCGCTTCAATTGAAAGAAGAAAATGATAGATTGCTTAAAAAATATAATGAAAAATCTCAAATTAAACCTGTTAAATATGATTCTGGTTTGGATATACCTATCTGTAACAACAAAATCATTTAATTTACTACCAGTTTCAGAATTAATGAAAATTCAAAAGAAGGTAGATGAAATGAAAATAGATTTTGGTAATAAATTCACAAGAGTTGCTGTCAAAGATTCAGATATTCCATCTAAAGATAAAATAGAAAGAATTTATGCAAAGACTAGTGAATCAGAAAAATCAGTAATAAATCGAAAACCTAAGAAACTAAAAAATTAACACCTAGAACTTAATCTTAGAGATGTTACATAATAAGCCTAATCATTTTTCAGAACTTTTTACATTGATTAATTTTGGAAGGTTTTAAGTATGTCTATTTTTATGTCTTGAAAAGTTTTATGTCGGTTTTTTACTTCTTGACAGGTTTCAAGTCGGTTTTATGTCTATTTTGGACATAAAGTTTTTTGAAAAGGTTTTGTGTCTATTGCTGACATGTTTTATGTTGGTTTCTTGTCTGTTTTATGTTGGTTTTGTGTCTATTTTTGAACTTATTCTTTTTTGAGAAGGTTACGAATGTATTTTTAACATATTTCAATTTTATATCTATTTTAAAAATGTTTTATGTCTATTTTTGGAACGATCTATTTTGGGAAGGTTTTATGTCTATTTTGGGAAGTTTTTTGTTAGATCATTGTTTACAAAATTCCTTATTAAAAAAATTTCTATATAAATAAGAAGAATGAATCTATCTAAGAAAATTATTTTAATTTATAAGACAATACAAGATGAGGACTTATTTTCAGCTATCGATGCTGGAGAGCTTCATCTGTGTACTAAATGTCAGAAATTTAAAAGCAGTGATGAATTTAGTAAACAATCAGTATTATTGTAAACCATGTAAAAATTTATTAATGAAAAAACATAATGATGAATTGAAATTAATTGATAAACAGTGTGAATGTGGAAAGAGAATAAATATAAGAAGTTATAATACCCATTTAAAATCAGATTATCATAAAAGAAGATTAGAAATGACAAAGGAAAACATCAATTTTAAATTAATCTCTTGAAAAAATAATTTTGTTATTAAAAATTTTTCTATATAAATTAGAAATAAAAAAACTTCTACACAAAAATGAATAACAGAAATCAGATATCAATAAGCATTATAAGAAATGAAACAAGAAGACAAGATACAAATATTGGTCACTGGATTCCGTTTTTTAAAGCGCACAATATATATGTAAATAAAACTACAAGGCAAATAGAATACTATTTAGGTAAGAAAATATAGGATTTGTGTAGTTTTTAGAGGACAGGAGGTAATAGAAAAATTAAATAAGTTATATGAAATATTAATTCAAAAATTGGGAAAATCAAGAATTCATGAAAGAAAATTAGAAGTTTCCTTTGAACTAAATAATGAAGAAATTAATTCTTGGTTGACTGGTGCACCATTCAATTTTAATGAAGATATATTTGAAGCAAATACAACTTTGTTATCACAAAATAATTACAAAATTAGACCTAGATTTGTAGATGAAAATTTTAGAAGTAGACATGCACAATCTGAAATTCAGAATGACTGGGGAATTCAAGATTTGACAGAATTTTTACAAGTTATGAAAAAACCTACTTTTGGTCTCTTGAAAAAATATTTGAGACAACATGTTGGAATTAGAGCTAATTTTTGTGTTACTGCAACCTATGAAAGAAGAGGTCAAACAGAAATCATCCAGACTGAATCAATGCATTTACAGACAGAAAATTATACAATTCTTCCTGAATCTAATATGGATAATATGTATGATAATATTATGGACAATAGAATTTATTCGACATTAATATGTACAAAGTAGATTCAGATATTTTGCAATAAGTAGAGTTCTAAATATCAATCAATGAAGGCTCCACAATTCTATTTCATATGCCGTATTCATCAGTGAGAACTCCTTCTCTTGACTACTTCGACGACAACTCCGACTTCCTCTTCAATGTTGATCTTGGTAATTCTCCTTTGATAGTAGTCTTGATGCCTTTCTCAACGATAACTTCAACTTCCTCCTTGATGACGGTCTTGGTAACCTCCTTGATGGTAACTTCAATGACTTCCTCAACGATTACTTCAACTTCTACCGGGTATTAGATCCATTACCCTCTTCTGGGTTCTTCATCAATTGACCGCCGGAAGTGGACTGATTCAACAACGCACGGCGATCCTATATCTATACTAAACGTGGTGATTGGTCTCAGCCAATCACCATCGTTCATTTGTATTCCATTCATTTGCGGCTTTTGATTGGCCCGGATAAGAGAAATTCCACTTTACATTAGTTTCAATGTATTTTTGGTGTCTTGTCTTCTGATTGGTCCATAGAGGCAAAAAGTGGTTGAAGTGGAATTATCAGTTTCAAACTAGACTGTACTAGTTCAGCGTGTAGTGCCGTATTGAGAACATTGAGATCTGACCAACACGAATACTCTCAAAGATATGAACCATGATTGGTGATTGAAGATATGATCGTAACAATAATGTTATCAACTACATAATGGGAAGACATGAAAATATATCTGAAAACTTAGAGGGGTCACAATGGGTTTTAGCATCAATTGATAATTTTAGAATCAATATAAATAGATATGATCCATTAAGAGCTAGTTCATTCATTCAACTCCCAAAAATCTTAGCAAGTAAAAAAGCTATAGTAAATGTGAAGAATGAACAAGATAATAAATGTTATTTATGGTCTATTTTAGCTGGTTTATTTCCAGTTGATGAACATCCAGAAAGAGTGAGTAAATATAAACAATATGAATATATTTTTGATAAAGCTTTAAAAGGGATTGAATTTCCAATCAAAGTTCAAGATAATAATAGGTAAATTTGTAAATAGAGTTAATAGACTTAATTTGATCAAAGGAGGATTATCAATTAACATATATCATCATAATAATCAATATAAAATCTATCCTTTATCAGATATAACTAAAGATGAAAACGAAAATCACGTTGATTTATTATTTTTAAAAGATAATAATAGAAATGCTCATTATTGTCTAATTAAAGATTTATGGAAATTAGTTGGGAGACAAGTTACAAAAAATTGTAAAAAGAAATATCCTTGTAAAATGTGTTTAAATAGTTTCCCTTGTGAAAAAGTATTGTCAGATCATAAAAATTATTGTGGATTGAATAAACCTGCTAAAGTAATTTTACCTAATAAAGCAGATAATATTGTTGAATTTAAAAATTATAATCATTCAATGAAAGTACCATTTGCCATAGGTATATGCTGATTTTGAAAGTCTTATAAGAAAGCTCAAGAAAGCAAATAAATTGAATGTCAAGATAGAAGAACTGAGTAAAAAATTGAATAAGACAAAAGAAGAAGTTGAAAAATATGAATCCTATACAATAAAGCTTCAAAAACATTTTCCAATTAGTTTTGTCTATTAATTATATTAAGTATGCTAATGGAGAAATTCAAGAAAATCTATTTGAATATTTTGAATTAGATGCTCCAAAGAAATTGTATGAGAAATTAAAAGAAGACGCAATTTCCATTGGTAGAGAATATTTAGATAAAAAGATGAAAATGAAAGATTTATCTGAGACACAGAAGATGGAATATAAAGTTGCTGAAAAATGTCATATTTGCGAAAGAAAACTCAGAGATACTCCACCTCTTGTGGAAAAAGAAATTCGAGTATGTAATAAAAAAATTGATATTATTTATAGTATTTTAGTGAAGATCAAAGATGAAGATAGAAAAAAAGAACTCAATGATGAACTTTCAAAATTGAAACAGTTTGTTGATAATGCAAAAGCAAGTGAGGTTTTTAATAAAATGAAAGTTCGAGATCATGATCATTTAACTGGTGAATATAGAGGAGCAGCTCATAGTAATTGTAATCTTAATTATAAAGTTCCTAGATTTATACCTGTTTATTTTCATAATTTTTCTGGATATGATGCTCATTTATTTGTTAGAGAATTTGGAGAGGATTATAATAACATCAAATTAATACCAAATAATGAAGAAAAATATATATCATTTTCAAAAATTATAAAATATGATTCCGGTTTTACAGATAAAAAAGATGAAACAATTAACTACAATATTGAGTTGAGATTTGTAGATTCATATAAGTTCTTATCAAGCTCGCTATCTAAATTAGCTAAAAATTTAAAAAGATGTCATTTCAAAAATCTAAAGAAATGGTTTAATGAAAAGGCACCTAAGAACCTATCTGAAATGGAAAGAAAGTATTTATTTAAACTACTAAAAAAAAAATTAGCTTATCCATATGATTATATGAATTCATTAGAATAGTATTATGAAACAAAATTACCCTCGAAAGAAAACTTTTATAATCTATTAAATGATGAGCATGTTGATGATGGAGAATCTCATTATGCGCAAGAAATTTGGAAGTACTTTAATATTAAAAATATGAAAGAATTCACAATGTTATACAATACAATAGATGTACTCTTACTGACTGACATTATGGAAAATTTCAGAGAAACATCTCTTAAAATATATAAATTAGACCCAGTTTGGTATTACACCATTTGCTTGGGATTGTATGCTGAAAACTACTAAACAAAAGCTGGAATTATTAACTGATGTGGATATGTTATTAATGTTTGAAAGAGCTAAACGAGGAGGAATTTCTCAATGTTCAAACAGATATGCAAAAGCTAATAATAAGTACATGGGGAAGAAATTTGATAAAAATAACTGTATTCATTCAATATTTAGATGCAAATAATTTATATGGATGGGCCATGAGTAAATACTTACCGTATGGTGGATTTGAATGGAGAAATCCTGAATATTTTGATGAGAATAGAATTTTAAAAATGAAAGATGATCAGAAACTTGGATATCTTTTTGAAGTAGATTTAAAATACCCAAAGGAATTACATGATACCTTATTGTCCAGAAAATGTAATTGATAATAATCAACTTCCAAAATTATTCACTACATTATATGATAAAAAGAAATATGTTCTTCATTATTTAAATCTTAAACAAGCTCTGAAAGCGGGATTAAAATTGGAGAAAATACATAGAGTTATAAAATTTGATCAATCCGATTGGATGAAGATATACATTGAAAAGAATACAGAATTGAGAAAAAAAGCTAAAAATGATTTTGAAAAGGATTTCTTTAAATTAATGAATAATTCTGTTTTTGGAAGAACTATGATGAATGTTAGGAAGCATGTGGATATAAAATTAATTTCAGAAAGTAATAAATATACCAATTGTATGTTTCAAAGCCTAATTTTGAGAAATCAACATTTTTTGGGAAAAATCTTGCAGCTGTACAAATGAAAAGAACAATGATTAAATTCAACCAACCAATTTATGTGGGAGTAGCTATTTTAGATATTTCAAAAACATTGATGTATGATTTCTATTATAGACTAAAAGACAGATATGGAGATAGAATAAAGTTATTATATACTGACACAGATTCATTGATCTTTTCTATAAAAACAAAAGATTTCTATGAGGATATGAAAGGTATGATTGATGAATTTGATACATCAGATTATAAAAAAGATAATATTTATGGTTTACCACAAGTTAATAAAAAGGTATTAGGAAAGTTTAAAGATGAGATGAATGGGAAAATTTTAGAGGAATTCATAGGACTAGCTTCAAAATTATATTCTAATAAAGCGTTTGCATCAAATGATGATGAAATGAAGAAAGCCAAAGGGGTAAAGAAAAATATTGTTAAAAATCAGATAACTCATAATGATTATAAGATATGTTTAGAAAAGAAAATAACTAAGACTATTAAACAGAAGATGATCATGAGTACAAGACATGATATTTATACCATTGAACAGAATAAAAGAGGATTAAGTGCATTTGATGATAAAAGATGTTTAATTAATGGACAAACTGATACATTACCATGGGGCCATTATAAGGTCAATGTAGAAAAAAATAATTTTATTCATCATTTAAAAAATCTCAATAAAAATGGAGTTATTGAAGAAGAAGTATAAAAAATATAAGCATAATCTAGTCTACAAATGTTTATGAGCATAAAAAAATATATGGATGTCTATGAAGTTCATTTTGAACAAAATTCTGAAGAGTAAATGGAAGTTATAAGAGCAACCAAAAATGCAGAAATCATGTTTTTAGGTGGTAGACCACTTTGGGATGATATTCGATTTTATGATCCACAACCTGAAGTTGATCTGGGATATGAATCAGGGAATGAATCATATAAAGAGATAATCAATGAACCAGATATAGAGATAATCAATGAACCAAATATAGAGATAATCAATAAACCAGATATAGAGATAATCAATGAACCAAATGTGATGCGCTCCATGAAAAGGGACCACAAGTCGGCATGGTAAAAGCTCCCCGTGTAGAATTGGTCGTCAGATTAGGCCTGTCTTACACAAGTGTATGATTGTGTACGCGCGAGACTGCCGTCGCGTCGTAGACTTCTAAGATTCTTCAATCAAACTTTATAAACAACTTTCTCCGTATAAAATGAACCTCACATGACAGCCAGTTTTACACAGGGAGCTTTTACCATGCCGACTTGTGGTCCCTTTTCATGGAGCGTATCACAAATGTAGAGATAATCAATGAACCAGATAATAGTTTACTATCAGCTAGCACATCTTGTGATAACTTGAGAAATAAATCTAATCAGGAAACAGAAAATAAATAAATAAATAAATAAATGAATAAATAGTAGACCTAATTATTTTTTAAACTAGAAATATCAATCAACCTTTTTATATGCTTTTCTACTTATATAAATAATAATCAAAATGGAAAATCAAAACAGCATGCAAGATAATTATAATGACTATGAAGAAGAATATGAAAAATTTACTCAAAAATGCAAGGATAGAACAAGGGAGAGAATGAGAGAAAGAGATAGAATAAAGATAGATAGAACTATTGATAACTATGATAAATCACCTATAAGAGAGGATGATTTTGAATCAGATATTGACTCCGAGGAGGGTTAATTTTCTATATAGTTTATCTCAACATCAGATTCAAAATCATCACAAGGTAGGTTTAGATTTTTTACTTCTTTTTCAATAATTCTTGATAAAGCGCTTAAATGAGCGATAATATTCATCATGAATTTAGTATATTTTATTCTTTTATCTTCAGGTAAATGATGAATTTTATCTGATAAGGGATCCATCAATGTTTCATATTTTGGTCTTAATCTTGCAACTGGATCTTTAAAATATGGTATAATATTTTTGAAATCAAATTCATTTAATCCAATAGAAGAACCTTCATAAACCTCCATTTATATTGAATAAATTTTTAAATAGAAAAGTTGCTTGAAAAAAAGTTGGATGAGAACAATTAATTGAACAAGAAAATCTGGTCACGTTTTTTGCAAAGTCCAGGAGAATTAGCATTTAAAAACAACAAAAATCCAAGAGAGATGAAACTTGGCAGATATGTTTGGGACGACTTGGTGAAAAACGTAGTAAAAGTCTAGACCCCTCCGATGTACGCTCCACCCCCCAGCGCCTAAAAACTGCGACTCGAATCAGTTTTTTCATCATATCTCGGTTATTTTTCGGTTTACAAAAAAATTTTTCAAACAAAATTTATAGGAAATAAAATTATCTACAAAAAATGTTCTTATACATTTTACTATACGACGCATAGTTTTCGAGTAAACACTGTAGCTAGTAGCGTGTAAATATTTGGGAAGAGAAAAACGCGTCTGGATCGGAAGTAATGTACATTGAAACACTGAGTCATATGTACACTATGCAGGAATTTGCGGTTTTGACCGTATTCGGGAACGGGGGAATGCTATTTATCATGATTTTCGACGAACATTACTTGGAAATATTATGTCGTCTTCGAAACAGCGATGGAGCAATCAGTGCACAATCAGGCTACTGCGAAATACAATCATGCATTTTGCAATGCTGCCCACAAATATTGGTCATATGTCTGTCTCAAGATTTACTCACTTCTATTCATTCATTCTTTATAATTCAAAGTTGAGATTATACGTTGAGAGAGGAGCGACGAGTACACAGTCATTTGAACATGTTTTACAACTGTCAGGCGACTCACGAGGATATCGCTGTGGCTGGAGAAGAAATTATCAGATTTATTTACGATGCTCAAAAATCTTCGAGTTTGTCACTTAATGATTTCCGCTTCCAGTGTTTCAAAAAAAGAATGAACAAAAAATTAGAAGCCATTGCAGACGTTGCAATGGCAGCGGGGAACCCGCAATTCCTTAACTCGACCTCTCAGGTGGTGTGGAACTGAGTTGATAATCTTGTCATATAATTCAAATCGAAATTATCATTCTACATTCCCTCCTATCATATACAGCTCGAGAGTCGAAATTCTTGTAAGTCCCCCTTCTATCATATATAGCTCGGAAGTGACAATTCTTCCAAGTCCCCCACCTATCATATATAGTTCGAGGCTCGAAATTCTTCTAAGTCCCCCTGCTATCATATATAGCTCGAAAGTCACGATTCTTCCAAGTCCCCCTCCTATCATATACAGCTCGAGGGTCGAAATTTTTCTAAGTTTTTCGCTGGACGGCGCACGGTGGACGGCGCACGGTGGACGGCGCACGGCGGACGCCAGATTTCTCAAATAGCCCCCCATAAAACAGGTTCCCTGTTAAAATTTCGACTCTCCAGCTATATATGATAGAAGGGGGACTTGGAAAAATTTCGACTTCGACTCTCGAGCTATATATGATAGAAGCGGGACTTGGAAAAATTTCGACTGTCGAGCTATATATGATAGGAGGGGGACTTAAAAAAATTTCGACCCTCGAGCTATATATGATAGAAGGGGGACTTAAAAAAATTTCGACTCTCGAGCTATATATGATAGAAAGGGGACTTGGAAAATTTTCGACTCTCGAGCTATATATGACAGAAGGGGGACTTGGAAAAATTTCGACTCTCGAGCTATATAAGATAGAAGGGGGACTTAGAAAAATTTCGACTCTCGAGCCATATATGGTAGGAGGGGGGCTTAGAAAAATTTCGACTCTCGAGCCATATATGGTAGGAGGGGGACTTGGAAAAATTTCGATTCTCGAGCCATGATAGGAGAGGGACTCGGAAAAATTCCGTCTCTCGAGCGAGAAAAATTTAGATTCTCAAACTATATTATGATAGGCTTATAGTAGGTCTAGGCCTTCTTTATACTATCTTTAACTAGGTCTAGGCTTCCTTGAATTTTCAATACCAAATCTCATTCGAATCATAAAACAGGTTCCCTGCGTTCCTCGTTTAACTTCGTTAAGGTAGCCGTCATTTTTTCTAAGTCCCTCTCCTATCATATATGGCTCGAGGGTGGAAATTCTTCCAAGTTTTTCGCTGGACGGCGCACGGCGGACGGCAGATTTCTCAAATAGCCCCCCATAAAACAGGTTCCCTGTTATAATTTCGACTCCCGAGCCATATATGATAGGAGAGGACTTGGAAAAATTTCTACTCTCGAGCCATATAATTATGATAGGAGGGGGACTTGAAAAATTTCGACTCTCGAGCTATATATGATAGAAGGGGGAACGAAAAAACGAATACTCCAAGGGGAGAGTAAACAAATGCAAACCGCAGAAAATAAAAACGAACGGAGCGCTTTCGGTTAAACAACCATCTTCAAACCTGAAATGAAAGCAACTGACGAACGAATGAGAAGAAAGAGGTATTAAGATCGTCCGAACGAGGAATCACGGTGTGAATAATAAACATGTTCGATCAAGCCATCTTCCGGAATGTACGAGTTGAGTATAGTGATACCGTCAGTGTTGAGGTGACGCATTATCTCTATATTCTCGAGGGCGATACGTTTACGGTAGGAATTCTCCTTATGGAGGACCTTCTCGGATCCCTCGCGGAAACTGTGGCCACTGTTAATCAAATGATCAGCGAAAGCTGACTCCCCTAAGCGTCCCTTCTTCCAAGACTTCAGGTGCTCAGCTACTCTAACTTTCATCTGGCGGCTGGTCTCACCAATATAAAAGCATCCACAATCCTCACATTCCATCTTATAAACACCGCTCCTTTCATCAACCGGTATGGGATCCTTCAGTCTCACAAACAACCTCTTGACTGTGGTGAGGTTGTAAAACGCGGGTCTGAAACCAAACGGGCCCTGCGGTGTTTATAAGATGGAATGTGAGGATTGTGGAGGCTTTTATATTGGTGAGACCAGCCGCCAGATGAAACACCTCCCTATCAGCCATCGGAATATTGACTCTTAAGCTATGTATGATAAGTCGGAATGGACTTGGAGAAAATTCCACTCTCAAGCTATATTATAATGGAAGGGGAACTGGAAAAAATTTCATCCTCCAATCTATATACAATAGAAGTAAAAAAAAACGACGGCTTCCTTAACGAAATTAAACGAGGAACGCAGGGAACCTGTTTTATGAGTCAAATGGGATTTGGTATTGGAAATTCAAGGAAGCCTAGACCTAGATAAAGCTAATATAAAGAAGGCCTAGACCTACTATAAGCCTAGTATAATATAGTTTGAGAGTCTAATTTTTTCTCAAATCTCGAGCCATATATGATAGCTCGAGAGTTGAAATTTTTCCAAGTCCCTTTCATATCGTATGTAGCTCGAGAATCGAAATTTTTCCAAGTCCCTTTCATATCGTATGTAGCTCGAGAATCGAAATTGTTCCAAGTCCCCCTCCTATCGTATATGGCTCGAGAGTCGAAATTTTTTCCAAGTCCCCCTCCTATCATATATGGCTCGAGAGTCGAAATTTTTTCCAAGTCCCCCTCCTATCATATATGGCTCGAGAGTCGAAATTTTTCCAAATTTTTTGCTGGACGGCGCACGGCGCACTGCAAATTTCTCAAAAAGCCCCCCATAAAACAGGTTCCCCGTTAAAATTTCTCCAAGTTTTTCGCCGGATGGCACACGGCGGACATATGATAGGAAAGGGACTTGGAAAAATTTCGACTTCCAAGCTATATATGATAGTAGGAGAACTTAGAAACATAACTCGAGAGTCGACATTTTTCCAAGTCCACAAGTCCCACTCCTATCGTATGTCTCGAGAGTCGAAATTTTTTCAAATTTTTTTTGGACGGCGCACGGTAGATTTCTCAAAAAAAACCCTATAGAACAGGTTCCCTATAAAAATCCGGTTGAAAACCAACTCCGAAGAAAACTTACCCAGAAACGGCAGTCTAACCCACCTCTTCTTACTATCAGAGTAGGGCGGTCGTAGAATCGAGACATTACCTTGTAAGCCTCCTACGAACCGTTAGGTCAATGTCCACCTTGATCTGATTCACTCTCGCAAGATGCTTTATCGTCACTAGTTCTTTATATGAAAAGCAGCCTGACTCAGAAGGATGTAAGTGAGACGATGTATTAAACTATTGAAAATAGACATTTTGTGGGCAACAGTAACAAAGGACGACCCATGGGTAGCAATATCGGTCGATGTATCTTTGCGGTAAATACCGAATTCATAGACACCGTCAATGACGGAGATAGTCGAGTTTAAAAAGTGTATAGAGGAGCTACCAACTTGTGTAAATTTTATGGATGGGTATAGGCTGTTTAAATAAGCAAGAAACTCGCTAAGGAGCTCTGCACGACCGGTCCAAGCACATAAAATGTCGTCAACGTACCTGCGCCAATAATAGACGTGACTCAAAAACATCCGGCCCGAAGAGAATAGCTCAAGCTCGAATTTGGACATGAAGATTTCTGAGCGGAGAGAACCCAAGAGGGTCCAATGAGGATCCCACCTCCTTGGGGAACTCGAAGAATTTACCACCAAATGATACAGAAGTGAGGGGACCAACTGTTGTTCAAAAGGCTAAAAAATGGACCTAATTCCTCATGAGGGACACCAGATTTGACGAGCAAGTCTCCTATCTGCTGGATAGAGGGAGCCTTAGGGATGTTGGGAAATAGCTCAACAAGATCGAAGGAGCATAAAATCGATCCCGGAGGAAGACATACACACTTCAATTTGTCAGCCAAGGAGCTCAAGTTCTTAACTGAATAGGGAGACTCAATTTCCACGCGTGACTTGAATCACCGATCTAGAAATTTGGCAAAGGAGTAAGTTGGAGAAGAAACAAACGAGACGGCCGGCCGTATCGTGATATTTTCTCTATGCACTTTAGGCAACCCGTAAAGTGAGGGGAAGAACAGTTGAGCCAAAAGCGCTCGATATATTATAATTTATTGCGGTCTTTGTATTTGTTTCTTTTCCCTAACATTTGATTGTCATGAATCCGGATTTCCTTAGGAAGACCGAACCCCTCGAAGGCTCTGATGAAAAGGAAGAAACACATCAAAGTTTCGATCCTATCGCAGCTATACGCATTATACATGATGTAATGGCCTTTAAATTTTCATTATCTTATCTAAAGCCTATAGGTAGTTTTGAAAATCATTCACCATCAAACAAATTTTCATATCTTGTTCGATAATTTTTCTTTTCAATTATGCTCCACTCAGTAACATTATTTAGATAGATGGTCCGAACAGCTAAATATATTTTCATAGGTCGGTACTTGATTTTGTCGGCGAAAGTTCACGAGTGTGTCATTTTTACTCTATCTCTAAAATCACAACGGTATGACAGCCGAGCAGAAGGAAATAATCTTCAAAGCGATCGAAGATGGCGACCAATCTTCGCTCAAACGTCTTTTTGAAGTCGAAAAAGTGTCGTTGAAAATTACAAGAAGCGGTAAACAAACAGTCGCGCATGCTGCCGCTAAAAAAGGCGACCTAGAAATCTTCAAATATCTCGTGCAAAAAGACGTTACTCTAGCCAAAAGCGCAGATCTTTACGGAAGTACACCCCTGCTTAAGGCTGTAGAAGCAGGTGCTTTGGATATCGTTAAATATCTGATTGGTGAACACAAAGTCAGCCCAACGGAACATTACAAACGACGTCGAGGAAATACCCTAATTCATATTGCAGCTCAAGCTGGTCGCTTGGAAGTACTGAAATTTCTTGTGGAAAGTGAGAAAGTTGACGTTAATGTGAAAAACGATCTAGGCGAAACTCCTGCTTTTTCAGCAGCAGAAAGAGCGCAATTGGACGTCATTAAATTTCTAGTTGAAGAAGCGAAGGCCAATCTCACTCTCACTGATAAAAAAAACGATAATATTTTATTTGTTTCGGCTTTACAAGGCGACACTACAATACCGCGATATTTATTAGATGAGAAAAAATTAAGTTTTGATATAGATCGACGAGATAGATTAGGACGCACCCTCGTTTTTCTGGCCGCTGGATTGGAAAATCTGGATTTTTTGAAATATATAGTGGGTGAAAAACACGCCGACGTGAACCAGTGCGACTCGTGGGGTGGAACCCCACTACACCAAGCCGCGACGACTGGTAACATGCACGTGGTCCAGTATCTCTTAGAGAAAGGAGCTTCTCCTGTAGCGAAAGACGATGATGATAAAGTACCGAGGGAGTTGGCCAGTAATATCAACTTGGTAAAGTATTTAGAACGTATTGAAAAGCTTCATCGCGTTCGTCGAAGTACTTCTTTGTCGCAAAATCATCTCCGGACACAACCACTATTCGAGGGATCTTCGAATAATTTGATAGTGGCCCAACGTACTCTATCAGAGACTTGGATTGAAGGACACGAACTTGCACCTTTCAATCACATCAATAATTGGTCTCAAATTGGTAATATTTTCTTACTATTTAGCACGTGGATTAAGTGCACAAAAAAAGCTAGTCCATTACGAGCTATCTGCTGGTCCTCATTATCTTCGCGAGAAATTTTGGAAAATAGACATCTTGCACTCGAAATTTCCGCCCACGAGTTACATAAGAAATTATATAATGTGTGAAAAACTTAAGAGCTTCCTAAGTAAATTTCATTTGTAACCATACTAAAAGATACACTTTTTTTAAGGGATAGAATAAACGATACAATATTGCTAGAGGACAATAATTTTATAATTTGATAGCAGTGCCTCTACTTTCATTGAATAAATATTCGTGAATCAAATATTAATAAATTTATTTTGAACTTCATTGATGACATCTGGATGGCAAAATGCATTTATTACAGTCATTAAATTTTCAACTCCGTTTTCAGGACAAATAACATCCTCCGAAGTTTCGGAAAGCCTACAATTAACCGAGTGTCGCTCAATCTCCTCCTTCATAAAATCATGCGCTTTTGGAATAGAAACATATTTGTGATTGTGAGCTTGGCAGTCGATTAGCTCATCACCTCGAGAAGATGTGCTTTCGGCAACTTGCCCAGAAGCACTTTTTTCCCTCTTTTTACAAAAATCCAATATTTCTAATAATTGGGAACTTCCCTCGAATGAGTCCTGGAAAAGAGAAAATTATATCGAAGATTATTAAAAAACTTCAGCCAGGAGATTGGATAGGATTGTAGAAGGTTTACTTCATTGGGATTCAAGATCTTATTTTTCATCTCACAAGGAATATTGTTCACGACTGATGAAATGAAATACCGAACTAACCCTTCCTTCAACCGCCAAAGATCATCATCAGCCTTGAAAAAGATAAGAAAGCAGACACACACATACATGTTAAAAGTTGAAATGAAATTGGATGATAAAATTCTCAGCAGTTGATACCTTACTCGTGGTATCCACGTATTTATACTAATTGCAGTTGTCAGATTCTCCACATAATGCCACCATTTCGGAGGGACAAAAAGAATGTCCCCCGGACTCAAATCCACAGTGTGACTGTTGATGAAATTAGTACCTGATGAAAAGAACACAAATACGAGATGAAATTCTTATACATACGAGAAGTGATACCGAGAAGAGAAATACAAAAACACGATCTTCTGTTTTTTATAATGGAACTTAGATAAGAAACGAACCTTTGTGACCTTTCTGTTATTTTCTAAAGATCCTCTCACTAGTCATGTGATTATAGTTCACCCAACCAAAGTCATCCAATGATTTCACAAGCCCTTTTCGTCATTCATCGATTCTAAATTAAGAGAGAATACTCCAAAGTCCAATGAAATACAAACCTCTCAAATTATTGAAACAAGAAAAATTGATTTTACTGTAGATACTCGATTCTTCGTACGGGACACGGGTCGGTTGTAAGTTATTTATTTCCGAAAACGGAAATAATACCCATCGTTTCCTAGCAATAAAGTAGAAAAAATTACGTTAATCATCATCGATAATCAAATTGATAAACACAATTTCAATTCGATCTGATGAAATAATTTCATTAATTTTTGTACACAAATCATTCAAACGGAAAAATGAATTTTGCGGGAGAACTTGTAACGTTTGTACTCCTTGATACGTTATTTGGTAAGCTGTCCAGTTGACAAATCTCTTGCTTATTAATACACGGTCGATTTTTACAAAATTGGTATTTTTCGCGGCAGAATTCAACTACGCTGATGATAAACTTCCGTACTACTGGTTGTACCCTCCATTTTCACAACAGAATTCTTATGAAAAAGATTGTATAGCTGATGTTGGTCCAATAACCAGAGGTCAGCATCGTTTTTTCAGTTCGAATACGAAATGCCAGATATTGTATTGCCCATCAGATTCGAAGGTTCAAGATATTACAGTAATTGAGTAAGCATGCATTCAAGTTCAAAAGCTAATATAAAGATATTTTTTAAACTGATTTCAACTCCTTCTTCTCAGATGTGAAGACTACTTGAATAAAACCAATCTCCCAGAAAATTTCCCCGATACCGAAAAACGAATGTACTTGACAATCTGTGAATTATGCACGCCCTATCCACCAACAATAGAACTGGAGCCTAACAGCACTACACCACTTTCTGAAGAAACTTCAACAGCTAAACCATCTACCAAACCATCTACAACCGGTTAATCTGGTTTAAACTTGAATTTTTATAATAACTGACCTGCCGTAAACTTGAACGACGATATTACAACCATAGGTATCAACATGGCAGGGAGTATGGGCGCCAGAACTTCCAATCCACAAAGTTGAACTTTCAGCTCCTACTTCTGGAAATCCAACAGATTCCCATGACAAAGACTGTAAAATATCGGCCAGATTCATATGACTGGTTTACTTTACCACGTTGAGTATTCTACAACACGGTACATACTCCGAAAGAAGTCTCCGATAAATTAAAACATTCTGCCATATGTTTGTAATCGAAATATCGCCATTCGTCACGTGTTTCTGCCTCATCATCAGAAAATCGAATAAAGTCATCGAACGAGGTATCTATGTTTTCGCACTGTCTTTCCCACACTGGAAACTGAATTTTTCAAAGAATTCATAATTTTAATGATTGTGCGACAGAACAGTATACAAGAATTAGAAAATTCGAAGATTACTTTTTGACATCGTTTTCTCCCACAACGAAAACGTAAGGATTTACCTTGAAAAATTTTTGACCAGTCTGATAAGCTCCATTTCAAACAATCCCAATTCAAGTCTTCGTGAATCAACAATGGTGTTTGACCTGTTAGAATTAGGTCTCGATAACACTTCTGTGACGAAAAATTCATGCGATATAGAGAAAGTCTGACAATAATAAGGTACACTATTCCACAACTTTGTCCAGGTAATTCGTATATTGTCCAGAATTTAGGACTCGTAGCTCTAGCATCTCTGATAACAAAACCGTTAAATGCATTTGAAGACGACCGACGTCAAGTTGACAAAATTCAAGTTTCGTTTTGAAGCATCTCTTAATTGTAGTGCAGAAAATTGGTCAGTTTTTGATTTCTGTCACCTCGTTAAGTACCCTAAAGGTTGAATAATCGCCGTCTCGCGGAATGATAAGTGAGAGAACTTGTTATCAATACTTTTCAACGAGTAATCGAAAATATCGAAACATTGAAACAATAATATAATCGAAATCGAATATCGGCCATCACCCCGGATGTATCCACAAAACAACGATCAAGGGAATTAGATTTTTTTGGATTCAAGTATACGGGTCATGAGCCTCATTCTTCTAATCGTTGTTTTCCGGGGCAGCACAGGCCGCGTCACGGCCTCACGGGTACTTCATAATTCATATTAGTCTATCGATGTTTTGAGCTCTAGGAGTACTTCTTCCTCCATTTTTCATTATCATTATTCTATCGTTGATACGTCGTCCTTTGAAGGAGAGAATCGAATTTGAAAACGAGTGGACGAGACGAAACTATCTTGTTCATTGATATCATCATTTAAGAAAAGGTCAGTAGAACTTGATCTTACTCTCTTAATGGTTTTTACTGCCTACTTTGTGAATGATCGAAACGACATTTCATATTCCATGTATCATTTCAACTTTTCCTCGATCAATGTACTCTTTGCTTTAAGGTTTGCCTGATAAAAATTTTTCGTGTATTGCAGCAGTCGAATTTCCGCAATATGACTCAAGTCAGTATGTGGAAATGGTTGTGGGGCCATCACGCTGAAGCAAGGCAACCAACTAGTAACTCGTTGAGTTCGGATGCAGAACAGTTGGCTGAATATAAGGAAATTTGTCTCGATCAAGATAAACAAATACTGACGAACCGACGAAAAGATCCATTGGTAACATGGGAACCTGCCGCATGGGATCCGAGATTCCCGAATTACGACATTACCAAGTGAGTAGCTTCATATATTTTTTCGTTTATCGTCTCTATCAGGGCTGTAACTAACGCCAGATCAGGTGCTGACTATAAACGCACCATCCTGGAAAACACATTGCATTGAAATAAGAATGATAAATGAGCCAATTTCTGTATGTTATACTTCCTATCCTGGCTACAATCAAATATCCTAGCTCATACGAACAGTTAGTTTTGGCCCTGGTAGTTGTCGTTCAGACGAGAGGTGTTAATTTCTGACTTTGTTTATAGTTGGTGTGTCACAAGCTACGAAGATCACTTCAGATGTCGTCACTTAAGAGGTGAAGACTATAAACCGTGCGATTTCTTCAAAAATGTTTACCAGCAGGTGTGCCCGAAGCATATAATTGAACGATTTGATAACGCTAGAGCGAATGGAACTTACTTACCGAATGTATAAAGTAAACTTATTCCATTCTCAGTCTGTTTAGTTAATCCCATGTCCTAGTCCGTTGGTTCTAGGCGTATTCTATTTCCACATTGATTTCGACATCGCCGAAGTTTCGTTAATCGTATACAATATTAGAATCTTCTTGTTTGCTATTCCTTATTTTCGTTGGATTTTGGAAATGAATATTAAAAATATCTATTTGGTTCTAGTTCTTGAACTTGTATGGTAACTGTGTCATTATTAATAATGATCGCGAGTCATGGTGTGTTATTTTTATCTATGGAAGAGCAGCTGCGAACCCGCAGAAGAAAAATTATTCATTTTCCGACCGGTTTCGACCCAATTAACGAAGAACAAAGATTTGTCAATTCAGAAAATTGAAATATGTACTCAGAATAGACAAAGTTTAAATCTTAATCGGCCAGAGAAGGTTGTGCAATGAATATTCTGAAAACGTATGAGTCTACTTACAACAGATCAGCGTTAGAAATTTTCCTAGTTATGAGCTTGTCTGCAAAATCCATTCTTCTGACCACTTAGGCCCATTTCAGTTTTATAGCTCTCAAGCCAAATATGAACTTTCTGTATAATGAGCAGTAGAAGATCGAAGGAATATAGCTCGGGAGTCAAAATTTTTCCAAGTTTTTTGCCGGACGGCGCACGGCAAATTTCTCAAAAAGCCCCCCATAAAACAGGTTCCCTGTTAAAATTTCGACTCTCGAGCTGTATATGATAGGAGGGGAACTTGGAAGAATTTCGACTCTCGAGCCATATATGATAGGAGAGGGACTTGGAAAAATGTCAACTCTCGAGCTATCTACACTATAGCTCGAGATTCGAGAAAAATTTAGACTCTCAAATATATTATACTAGGCTTATCGTAGGCCTAGGACTCCTTTATACTAACTTTAATCAGGTCTAGGCTTCCTTGAATTTTCAATACCAAATCCCATTTGACTCATAAAACAGGTTCCCTGCGTTCCTCGCTTAACTTCGTTAAGGAAGCCGTCGTTTTTGGGATAACTGCGGTTTTTAGGGAGTACAATTTTTGTCTCCAGCTACATTCGCGTTTCATCCCTCAGTGCACTCGTTCTCTCCAGTTGCTTTGAATTACCTAAGAAGATGACGTCATTAAAGACGGCGTTCAGTTATCAAAATTTCGAAAATTACCAGTGACGTAATCTCTATAATATCGTTATTCAATTATACCTCAATATTTTTGAGTGCAACCAAGAACAAAACCCTCTCACCGTTGCTGCTGAAAAATAATACAAGAGTACTGTAACTAATTTCTTACTCGTATTTTATCAAAGAGTGTAGATGGTATCTATCTATCTATTCTATCTATTAGGTATATAAAGGAGAAGCGCGTTTTTATGTTACGATTAAACTCGACCAGTTTTTGGTATTTCGAGTTGTACTTTGAAATGTAGATTGGTATTAGACTGGAGACGGACATAGGGTACATTTTTTTTCTAAAAGTTCGTCAGGAAAGTTCTAAGCAAGTCTCAAAGTTTCAATGCCTCAATCTTAGAAGTAGGAACCTGGATAACACGTGTGTAGTTTGTGTTGCCTATGTGGGTCGTCATATTATTAATACCTATAATAGAAACATGCATTGACATGTAGGGTTCCAGGGGTAAAATCAATTGACGAGTAAGTTCATGGAACAATCCTTGATTAATTTCAATTCAACTTTTACATTTTCTTACTGTCCTTGAAATAAAGTTCAAGTTAGTGACTTCAGTTAGTGCATTAGAGTCGTGCCTGTTTTATAATGCGGTAAGTTAAGTGCTTATTTATGAAGAAAAAGTCATTAAATTTAAAAAATTATTTCCTATAATTATTGTGATATGAACAAAAAAGGCTATATCATTTTCGCCCCGTACCTAAACTCGATAGATTTGAAAAATACAAATGTATTTAGAACATGAGTGGGAAAAGTTTATAAGAGTTGTACCTAATAAAATTTCCAATTGAAATGCATAAATGTTGGAAATAGAGAAATTTGGGAACGTCCATCAGTCACAGTAGAAGCATGACCTGTAAGGAGAAGAGATTTTATGGACCAAAATTTACTTGAGATCACGGTATAAGATGAAGAGGTAGGTAGTGACACAAACGTATTCTGACTGTGGTAAACGCTGTCCGTGATTTTGAAGTAGTTCTGAACATTCCGAGCGCAGCGCTCGTGATGAAAGTGATGGGTAATGTACAGAGTCTTATGGGAACGCCGCTACTTTCAAAAATTTATTGCAAGATCAGGAATCAGCCGATGCATTTCATTTTTGGCATAAAAATACCTTTTAATCTACTCTATAAAATTTTGAAAGAATCACCCTTCTAAGTAAATTCTTGGATTTTTTATAATCCTTGGAAATTTCATCAATACTAGGGTACCAACGGTAACGTCTCGGCGCAGGTGGGGTGTAGAAGGAACAGGGAAACAGCCCGAGTGTTCGCTGCAAACCTAGCGGAAGTTTGTACGTACAACTTCAAAACTGCGGACACGATTTTAGCGTTGTGTCATTACCTCTTCATCTTCCCCATCTTATACCGTGCTTGAGATTTCAGCAAGTTAAAGAGATTTGTGGACCTGAGAAAATTCCTGAGGCGAACTGTGGTTTTGAAAATATATTTGAGGAAGAACAATTTTTAAGTATGAATTCTTCCAAAAGAAGTTTGAGGTACGTATGAGAATAGTTGATCAATTCTGAAGTTTTTGAGGTCCAGAAGGTGGAGAAAAGACAATCGCCTGTACCTAAAGTAAGGCGCTATATGATGTAGGTATAATGGACCGCCATCTTGATTGCAGAAAATGTAAACACGAGAAAAACTCCCATAAGCAGAGTATTGCAGCCAGCCGAAAGCCAAAAGCCGAAAGCCGAATTCAGCCAAATTTTCGGCCATTAAGCCGAAAGCCGGAAGCCAGCTTTATGTTTACTCTTGGAAGCTGAAAGCCAAATTAAGCCGAATTTTTTCAGCTGATTTTCGGCTTATTTCTCATACGCGCGAAATGACGTGTGACACGCAGTTCTCGATCTTGTAGGCTGTAATCTGTAGCATCAATCTGAACTGGTGATCCCTGTTATCAGAGTCTGCTTGTTACAACTGGTACTATTGAATATTAATCGCGTTTTTGATTTTGACATACTGTCTGCACTCTGTTGCGTGCATTGATCGGGAGAAAGAATAACTTGTGCCACTGCTGATTCCAAACTCATTTTATCAGATGTGAATTGAATTCAATGAATTGATCTCAAAAATTTCGATGCTCAAACCTCAAACTACACGCTTCCCTCAGCAGCAGTCTGGCTTACCATGTTTTCGGCTTTCTGCCTCGTTTGTCAATTTGTCACTCAATCCCAGGGATGGTTACGTTCATGAACGCGTTCACTCGTTCACGTTCATATTGAAAAAAATGAACGTGAACGGAATGAACGGCATAAAAAAGAGAACTGAACGGAATGAACGCGTTCATTTCACTTGTTTTAATCCTGCGCTTTTGATAGTTTAAATCAATACATAAACGATAAGAAAAGTCTTTGTAGTAGGACTGCAGGTACCCTAGTAGAAAGTAGAAACTCAACTGTTAACATTTGAAGAAGTAATTATGTGAAAAAGTGAAAAAAAATAGAAATTTGAAAATGAACGTGCATTTTTTAGCCGTTCACGTTCACGGAAAAAAATGAACGTGAACTTTTTGGACGTTCACGTTCACGGAAAAGAATGAACGTGAAATTTTTGGACGTTCACGGAAAAGAATGAACGTGAACGTGAAATTCAGTTCAAGTTCATGAACGTAACCATCCCTGCTCAATCCACAGAGCACAGATTCAGATTTTTGTTACATTTTTCATTCCCTGGCTGCAACAAACCAACAACAAAATCATCAGCCAGCCAAAAATCAGCCGAAAATCAAAATTCCACTCTCAAACTATATTATACTAGGCTTATAGTAGGTCTAGGCCTTCTTTATATTAGCTTTATCTAGGTCTAGGCTTCCTTGAATTTCCAATACCAAATCCCATTTGACTCATAAAACAGGTTCCCTGCGTTCCTCGTTTAATTTCGTTAAGGAAGCCGTCGTTTTTTTTTACTTCTATTGTATATAGATTGGAGGATGAAATTTTTTCCAGTTCCCCTTCCATTATAATATAGCTTGAGAGTGGAATTTTCTCCAAGTCCATTCCGACTTATCATACATAGCTTAAGAGTCAATATTCCGATGGCTGATAGGGAGGTGTTTCATCTGGCGGCTGGTCTCACCAATATAAAAGCCTCCACAATCCTCACATTCCATCTTATAAACACCGCAGGGCCCGTTTGGTTTCAGACCCGCGTTTTACAACCTCACCACAGTCAAGAGGTTGTTTGTGAGACTGAAGGATCCCATACCGGTTGATGAAAGGAGCGGTGTTTATAAGATGGAATATGAGGATTGTGGATGCTTTTATATTGGTGAGACCAGCCGCCAGATGAAAGTTAGAGTAGCTGAGCACCTGAAGTCTTGGAAGAAGGGACGCTTAGGGGAGTCAGCTTTCGCTGATCATTTGATTAACAGTGGCCACAGTTTCCGCGAGGGATCCGAGAAGGTCCTCCATAAGGAGAATTCCTACCGTAAACGTATCGCCCTCGAGAATATAGAGATAATGCGTCACCTCAACACTGACGGTATCACTATACTCAACTCGTACATTCCGGAAGATGGCTTGATCGAACATGTTTATTATTCACACCGTGATTCCTCGTTCGGACGATCTTAATACCTCTTTCTTCTCATTCGTTCGTCAGTTGCTTTCATTTCAGGTTTGAAGATGGTTGTTTAACCGAAAGCGCTCCGTTCGTTTTTATTTTCTGCGGTTTGCATTTGTTTACTCTCCCCTTGGAGTATTCGTTTTTTCGTTCCCCCTTCTATCATATATAGCTCGAGAGTCGAAATTTTTCAAGTCCCCCTCCTATCATAATTATATGGCTCGAGAGTAGAAATTTTTCCAAGTCCTCTCCTATCATATATGGCTCGGGAGTCGAAATTATAACAGGGAACCTGTTTTATGGGGGGCTATTTGAGAAATCTGCCGTCCGCCGTGCGCCGTCCAGCGAAAAACTTGGAAGAATTTCCACCCTCGAGCCATATATGATAGGAGAGGGACTTAGAAAAAATGACGGCTACCTTAACGAAGTTAAACGAGGAACGCAGGGAACCTGTTTTATGATTCGAATGAGATTTGGTATTGAAAATTCAAGGAAGCCTAGACCTAGTTAAAGATAGTATAAAGAAGGCCTAGACCTACTATAAGCCTATCATAATATAGTTTGAGAATCTAAATTTTTCTCGCTCGAGAGACGGAATTTTTCCGAGTCCCTCTCCTATCATGGCTCGAGAATCGAAATTTTTCCAAGTCCCCCTCCTACCATATATGGCTCGAGAGTCGAAATTTTTCTAAGCCCCCCTCCTACCATATATGGCTCGAGAGTCGAAATTTTTCTAAGTCCCCCTTCTATCTTATATAGCTCGAGAGTCGAAATTTTTCCAAGTCCCCCTTCTGTCATATATAGCTCGAGAGTCGAAAATTTTCCAAGTCCCCTTTCTATCATATATAGCTCGAGAGTCGAAATTTTTTTAAGTCCCCCTTCTATCATATATAGCTCGAGGGTCGAAATTTTTTCAAGTCCCCCTCCTATCATATATAGCTCGACAGTCGAAATTTTTCCAAGTCCCGCTTCTATCATATATAGCTCGAGAGTCGAAGTCGAAATTTTTCCAAGTCCCCCTTCTATCATATATAGCTGGAGAGTCGAAATTTTAACAGGGAACCTGTTTTATGGGGGGCTATTTGAGAAATCTGGCGTCCACCGTGCGCCGTCCGCCGTGCGCCGTCCAGCGAAAAACTTAGAAAAATTTCGACCCTCGAGCTGTATATGATAGAAGGGGACTTAGAAACATTTCGACTGTCGAGCTATATATGATAGAGGGGGGGACTTAGAAAAATTACGGCTTCCTTAACGAAGTTAAACGAGGAACGCAGGGAACCTGTTTTATGATTCGAATGAGATTTGGTATTGAAAATTCAAGGAAGCCTAGATCATATATAGCTCGACAGTCGAAATTTTTCCAAGTCCCCCTTCTATCATATATAGCTCGTGAGTCGAAATTTTTCCAAGTCCCTCTCCTATCATATATGGCTCGAGAGTCGAAATTTTTCGGCTCGAGAGTCGAAATTTTTCTAAGTCCCCCTTCTATCATATATAGCTCGAGAGTCGAAATTTTTCTAAGTCCCCCTCCTATCATATATAGCTCGAGAGTCGAAATTTTTTCTAAGTCCCCCTCCTATCATATATAGCTCGAGAGTCGAAATTTTTCCAAGTCCCCCTCCTATCATGTATAGCTTGAGAGTCGAAATTTTTCTAAGTCCCTCTCCTATCATGTATGGCTCGAGGGTCGAAATTTTTCTAAGTTTTTCGCTGGACGGCGCACGGCGTACGCCAAATTTCTCAAATAGCCCCCATAAAACAGGTTCTCTGTTAAAACGACGCCTTCCTTAACGAAGTTAAACGAGGAACGCAGGGAACCTGTTTTATGAGTCGAATGGGATTTGGTATTGAAAATTCAAGGAAGCCTAGACCTAGATAAAGATAGTATAAAGAAGGCCTAGACCAACTATAAGCCTATCATAATATAGTTTGAGAATCTAAATTTTGCTCGCTCGAGAGTCGAAATTCTTCCCCCTTCTATCATATATAGCTCGAGAGTCGAAATTCTTCTAAGTCCCCCTTCTATCATATATAGCTCGAGAGTCGAAATTTTTCTCAGTCCCTCTCCTATCATATATGGCTCGAGGATCGAAATTTTTCTAAGTTTTTCGCTGAACGGCGCACGACGAACGCCAGATTCCTCAAATAGCCCCCCATAAAACAGGTTCCCTGTTAAAATTTCGACTCTCGAGCCATATATGATAGGAGAGGCACTTAGAAAAAATTTCGACAGAGGGACTTAAAAAAATGTCGACTCTCGAGCTATATATGATAGGAGGGGGACTTAGAAAAATTTCGACTCTGGGACTCAGAAAAATGTCGACTCTCGAGCTATAGATGATTTGAAAGGGACTTGGAATATATGGAAATTCAAGAAAAATCTAGACTTTCAAACTATATTATACTAGGCTTACAGTAGGTCTAGGCCTTCTTTATACCAGCTTTATCTAGGTCTAGGCTTCCTTGAATTTTCAATACCAAATCCCATTTGACTCATAAAACAGGTTCCCTGCGTTCCTCGGTTAACTTCGTTAAGGAAGCCGTCGTTTTTTAAAGTCCCTCTCCTATCATATATGGCTCTAGAGTCGAAATTTTAACAGGGAACCTATTTTATGGGAGTCTTTTTGAGAAATTTGCCGTCCACCGTGCGCCGTCCCGCGAAAAACTTGGAAAAATTGCGACTCTCGAGCCATATATGATAGGAGAGGGACTTGAAAAAATTTCTACTCTCGAGCTATATATCATAGGAAGGGGACTTAAAAAAATTTCGACTCTCGAGCTATATATGATATGAGAGGGGCGACTTCAAAAAATTTCAACTCTCGAGCTATCATATATAGCTGGAGATTCGAGAAAAATTTAGACTCTCAAACTATATTATACTAGGCGTATAGTAGGTCTAGGCCTTCTTTATACTAGCTTTATCTAGGTCTATGCTTCCTTGAATTTTCAATACCAAATCCCATTTGACTCATAAAACAGGTTCCCTGCGTTCCTCGCTTAACTTCGTTAAGGAAGCCGTCGTTTTCTTTATGCACTTTAGACAACCCGTAAAGGGAGGGGAAGAACAGTTTAGCCAAAAGCGCTCGATATATTATAATTTATTGCGGTCTTTGTCCGTCGTTTTTTTCAATTCCCCCTTTTATGTAATTATAGTAACTTCAATATTGACCTTTTCCCAAACCAATAGATAGAGATCGAAGTCGAAATTTTTACAAGCCCCTTAAATAGGTCGGCTCAAGTCCCTACAGTAGATCAAAACGTAGTATCCATCCCCGGTCGGAATTTCTCTCGGGATCCTCCCTCCACAGAGGACACAGTTCCAGACCCATATTTTTTCCAAGTCCTACTATAGTCAAATGATATAGAGATCAAAGTATTCTGCAGGCATAATTTTGCCTCTAAAAATTCTACGAGAAATTCAAATTTTGAAACCTTTCGCTGGGGTCTTTGAATTGGTAAAAATCGATAACGTATGTACACAGTTTATATTTTATAGTAAATTTCAAGTAAGATAATTTTGAATTGAGATATTTTTACCGTATGTTATTTTGCTCAATATTCGAGCCATGCATCCATCAGAGCTCGACTATAAGGGACTTGAAAGAAATTTTACCTGAGGCAAAGTATGACGTCATTATAGAAATAATAAGAAGCTGGTGACTTCACAATTTTTTAGTCTAGACTTGGTGAGTTATGGAACTGAATATATAGACTTTTGAAGCATTCTTGTTGAGGACTTGATGAATTTTGCTAATCGAGAAAAGTCTATGGGGGAATTCTACCCAGCCAAAAAAAATGAAATCAGGAGTCTTTTTTTCTTTTCTGATATATATATATATGTTGGTAACAATAATTCTTGGACTTTATGAATATTACAAGTCAAGAGAGCTCGTCAAATTCTTTACAACGATATGCATACTTCCAAATTGACAAAAAATGGACTCCATGAGTTCTGCCAGAAACCGAAGATATTGTATACGAGGCTCCTAGTATGAAGATATACTCAAGCCTCAGCTAACTAGCCAAACATTCTGTAGCCTAATGGCTTATACTAGGCTAAGAAACTGTGGTTAGGGAGGAGGAGGACGAGCGGTTCGATATAATTGGTTAAATCGATATATTATATTGATTTCTGATTGAACAATATCAGTCCAACACACAAAATTCTAGGCTTTAATCAGGCTAGGCCATTCTAGACAAGGGAGAAGCAAACGAGCTCTGATCGGGTAGGCGCGTCAGCTAGGTATAGCCTTCGGGATGGAGCAAGCATATGAGTAAAATACTCTAGAGGAGACATGTTAGCTTCTGCCTTAAGTTTTCGCATTTTTCTCTATTTTCTCGAAAAATTCAAACTCATATTAACGAACGTAATAATTTCTATTTTACATTAACAAAAACTTACACTCACAATATATTACATTGGTTCAAAATGTACGTGGTTAATATTAAAAACAAGAAGAAAAAAATTGCATCATTTTATCACAATATTACAACGTATTCACAGAATAGAGGAAGAAAAGGAGTAATGTACATCAAAGTTACAACATATCGAAAAAAATGTACGTACAAAATAAACGCAACAACAAATATACAAGAAAAATTATTTCTAGAAAAAGAAATATATAATAAAATAAAATGGTATGGTGGGCGGAATGTAATAAAATAGTACATTTAACGGTTTTATTCTAATTATAAAACAAAGAAAGAACAAACAAACAAACAACTAGAATTGACCGCATCGCAAACAAAAAACTGAAAAATAAATTAATAATATTATAAAAAGTAAAAAGAAATACGTCTTTAACGACTATCAAAGTCTCCTGCAACATTTCCTCAAGCATTAATCCAGAGGAATGCGGAAAAATAAACCTAATAACTCGATGGAAGAAAAAAAATCACGATAATTAGAATTCAGAAAGAAGACTTTGATATTCGTTGACGTCCTCGTACTTTTCCTCGTTTCTTCTTCTCCGCAAACGTGATATTTCAAAAATATAAATGCGAGTCAAAATTCGTTTAAAATATAGGTCACAAGATAAAATTTCTGATAAATACAAAAAAAAAAATCCTAATACAAAATAAAATCTTACTTTGAGATCATCACTAAAAACAACGGTTAACACAATGAAGATGTTTTCCAGTTTAAAAAAAAAAAAAGTCTTCTTTTGTTATGCATAAGCCTCGCGTAATGAATATAATAAAAATAAAGAAAACAAAAATACTTTCTAATCAATTTTGATAAATAAATCAATCAACTGCTCGAGAGGTAAAATAATTGCGAGCACAATAACAAAGACTTAAATAAAAATAAAAAAAAAACGAACAAGTAATACTAAAACGAAGGCTAACATTCGGACTTATCTTCTTCAACCAATTTTTGCGTATCTTTGCCCGAATCGACGGACGTTGGGTCCAGTTCACGATGTCGTATGTGGACCTGAGGTGAAGATTTTTGGATAACGCTGGACGGTGCCAGTATGGCTGACGAAGGCTCGGGCATTTTTTGGCTCGTCACATCTAAAGGAACTTCGTAAATGCCGGTGCCATTATCCGAAACGTTGGTAACGTCTACACCGCCTAAAGCGTCGTACATAGGATTACTGAAATCACGGTTTTTACTACCTATATCTGCCATCGAATACTCGACATCCAGCGGTTCCTGGAATACAGCAATTTGAAAGGCTGAGCTTGAAGTGACAAAGAAAGAAAAAGAGGAAAAAAAGTAGCATGAAACTTACGCCTGTGGCGGGACCGTTGATAAAACCGGCATTTCCGAATTCGACGTTCGTACCCTGCCGGAAGGAGACACTTTGCGAGTTCGTGAGTCTCCTGAGACTAGCACCTTTCACCCTGAAATTCATGATACCATAAATATTATCATGCGAAGTACACGAATTTTTGCACTGAAAAAAACATAAGGCACTTACAGTGGTCTTTTACGTATGACAAAGAATATCAACACGGCAGATATGAGTAAAGCGGCGACGATCAGTGGATAGAGGAGATTATTACGCGAAAAGAACTTCATTCGTGATTGCTGAACGTGTACTTCACAAGACTCGCCACTGAAGTCTGGTGGACACAGGCACAGCAATTCGTCTTTCTTAGATCCTTCTTTACATAGGCCACCGTTTTCGCAGGAACAAATCAAGGGCTCTGCCTTCTCCGGTTCAGCCGCTATAAACGATAACAAATAATTCAAATAAACCTCTAATATACCGCGACAAATGAATTTATGTCATGAATTAACGCTTATCACTCACCAGCATCACAGTAAACCTCGCTGTAACTGGTCTTAGGTTTTGAATTATCGGGGCAAGCACACGACATTCCACCGGGGATGATCAAACATAAATGTGAACAAGGTGTCTTGACACACGGATTGTTCAAGGATCTATTGTATCGATCTGGATGGTAAACTAAAAAAGACAAGAACAATACGTAAGAGGAAATGTATTCTCTTCATTTCGACGCGACACAAATTCAACTTTTCCATACCTTTAACACCAGAAGGATTGACTAAGTCTTTCGTAATGATGACCGGAACACCTCGACCAAATTTATCTTGTTTGATGAGCTCTCCGGTATCTCTAGACAACCAGAAGATGTGATTTTCAAATACGTCCAACGACAGAGGATGTGCCAATCGATCTACGGCAGAATAAAAATTCAATAATTAAAGAACCAACATTTAACGAATCATTCCCTGTTTACGTGGCTTATTTCACACACCTCCGCGAATTATTAACGTCCTAATCGTTCCATCGTGTTTCATCGACTCTATCGTGTTCAATTTCGTATCAACCCAGTATAACGTATGGTCCATAGCATGGTCGATGGTCAGACCAGCCGGATGCCTGATTTTATCTGAGAGAAGAGTTCGACGTTTACTACCATCCATCCACGCTGTCTCTATTTTAGGAGCGTCTCCTGCGTCGGTCCAGAACATTCTTCCCAGTTTCGGATCCAGAGCTATTGACGTCGGCAATTCCAAACCTTGAGGGAAAATAGTCACATAAGAAAGTTTACTCTCGCTTTGGAATTTTGTATTGTAAGAGAGTCGACTTGATACAAACTTGAGCTGATGAGGGAACGTCTGTATCGACCGTCCAGTGTAGATACCATCACCCTTCCACCTTTAGCACGTGGGCCACTGCGATCCACTTCTGTCCAATACAGATTACCAGCTACCCAATCAACCGCTATACCAGTGGGTTTCGCATTACCTGAAACACCAGCAGATTCTGTTCTTAGTGTACTGGACGAATGTAATTATTTGTGTTTATGATTCGGGGGAAGTGAGGGCATTTTTAAATTTGTCATAGTGCCTATATTTCGTCTTACCTTTAAGGCTGAGATCTTGCGCGTATCCAATTTTGACTTTTCCATCGCGTGCGTTCACCATGTACGATCGTTTGATAGAACGGTTATAGGAATCGACCCAGAAGACCATTTCGGAAATAGGATTAAAATCTACTCCTTCGATACGATTTTCATTATCGATTACTTCGAGCATTCGCCTATTATATATTTCCCAACCACGTATTTCGGGACCATTCGCGAACAAAACCGTCGCCTACAACGAGAAATTAACTAGATTTCAAACGCGATTCTTTTTTATATATTAAATATCACACACAAAAAAAAGAAAATGTCTTGCATGAAGGGAACAATGGAAAAATGGTAAATATTCAAAAGAAACGATCTGGACAATTGTATTTTTTGTATCATTGAGAAGAAAAACTGTTTCTCCAGATCGTTTTGTTTGCACATTCTCTCTTTTTTCCTTGTACCCTTCATATATCTTCGAACTAACACGTTTCTTACCTTAGAATCGAGGGCACGGCATACTCCAGTCGATCCCTCTAGGCGAAAACCGTCTCTACACGAACAACTGTAAGTTCCGTTCAGATTGGTGCAAATTTGTGAACACATGTCCGTTCCATGGGCGCACTCATCCAAATCGATGCACGTTTTCGGATTCTCATGATTAACAATATAACCCTGATTACACGTGCACAGATAGCCTTCGCCTCCATTAATATTCATACAGTGTTGCTCGCAGCCGCCTCGGTCCATGTCGTTGCAAGATTGTCCAAAATCTACACAGCGTTTGAAAAAGATATACATTCCTTCTTTCACGAAAGAGCTGAGGAAATAAAATTCATTTTTCGCTCTACTTACGACATCCTAACTCGTCAGAATTGTCTTCGCAGTCATTTTGATGATTACAGACTGCTCCTCGCGGTATACAGTGCTTGTTGGTACACTGGAACTCGGCAAACATATCGCACATCTTTTCGCTCGGTGGCCTGTTACACAAGGTTAAATTGTTTTCGTCGGAACCGTCTCCGCAATTGTCGAACGAATCACACACTTGATACACTGGGATGCAACGCTTGTTCTCGCATTGGAATCGTTGTAACGAGGAACAGTTGAAATTTGCTGCGAGAAACGACAAAAAATTTACTATTAGCGCTAGAAAAACGTGTGAGCATAAAAAAGGTTGAACTGTTCGCAATACTTTCAAACTTTGAGAGAGATCCTGATAGTGGAGAGTGAGGTTCAAGGAGTCTGAATAATTGCACCAATTTGTAGACACAAGAGCAAAGTGCGGTTGAGACCGGCAAAACGGTGGCTCATACCCAGAAAATTTTGTTTTATACGAATACTTTCTCCGTTTAAAAATCTCTTCGAAGGGCTAATTTACTCCTGCATAGTAGAGCTGTTGGTAGTTTTTCATTTTATCGGTGACCAGAAATATAGAATTTCGGATCATCGATTTTTTCTTCGTAAATCAAAAGAAAAATCGTCCGGAGTCGTTGAAAATCGTTGGGAACTATTTTGAAAAGCTTTTTGGAACCATTCCTATGCAATCTGTGATCGTTTTAGAACGTTTAGGAGTCATTTTGGGATGTTTTTGAAGCCGTTCCGAGGAAAATGGTTAATCTTTCGCATAAAGGATCAAAATCGATTACAAAATATGGGAAAACCGACAACCCTACGGCCCTTCCCGGCAAACTACCCTCAAATTTCAATGTTGTCAAATGAAAAATTCGGCTCATTATCGACAGGTGGAAAGCTGGCGGGGCTGAAAGCTAAACGTTAACTCAAGTTTTTAAGGTCTGACACTCCAAAAGAGAGCTGTTCTTTTTGGCACCAATTCACTCTAACACCAATTCCAGCTCCAACTCCATTATCTAGAGCCGGCTTCAAACTTCTCCAATTTTCGGAGCCAATAATGTTCGGCTTTAATGGAGGCCAAAAATTCCAAAGAAGCCAATAGAGCTGTTGTGAGCTGCTCCACTTCCCAAGAGCATACGCCTGTCTCATATTTCAGAATTGCAGGTGATCGAACTTGGTTTTACAATATTTTAGACTGTATTTTTGTGGCTGAATTCCAATGCTGTCCAATAAAAACTCCGGAACATGATAGATAAGGTGGAAAGCTGACGGAGCTGGAAACCAAGAATGAACCCAAACTTTCAGGGTCTGGGTCCGAAGCTAAGTTCCCGCTCCGCGCTCTGTTGGTAGCAGTTGAGCTTCGCCACGAGAGTTGCTCTTCTTAGAATAAATTTGCTTCAACTCCAGCTCAACTCCATTACTTAGAGGCTACCGATTTCAAAGCCTAGGCTTGGCTTTTTCCAAGAGCTGCGGATGATTGAACTTCGTTTTACAATACAGTATTAACAAGGAACCTTTTTTATCAGGAGGTTTTTCGGAAAAAACTCCGCCGGCCATCACAACCTTATGACGTCATAGATCAGTTTTTTCAACAGGGAACCTGTTTTATCTAGGGAGGGAGAGCATTTCGTGACATCAAAATATGATGACGTCATAGGTCAGCCTTGTGACTTGACAATCTAAATTTTCAATGCCTGTAATAACTTCGTTACAGAACCCGTGAGTTTTTATCAAGTCCACATTCTTGTGGCTAAATTTCAATATTGTCAAATGAAATCGATGGGTGGAAAGCTGGTGGAGCTGGAAGCCGAACACCAACTCAAGCTTTCAGAGTCTGCCTCCAGGGCTAAGTTCCAATTCCAAGGCTCAGCTCTTAGCTCTCTTGGAAGCCGTTCAGCTCCGCTAAGAGAGCTGCCTTTTTTTTAAACCAATTCGCTTGCCTCAACCCCAGCTCCAGCTCCAATATTTACAGCGGCCTCCGGCTCCAAACTTCCCCACGTTCCAGAGCCATAAAGGTCAGAGAAGCAAATAGAGATGTTGAGAGCTTCTCTACTTCCCAAGAGCATACGCCTGTCTCATATTTCAGAATTGCAGGTGATCGAACTTGCTTTTACAATATTTTAGACTGTATTTTTGTGGCTGAATTCCAATGTTGTCAAATAAAAACTCCGGAACATGATAGATAAGGTGGAAAGCTGACGGAGCTGGAAACCAAGAATTAACCCAAACTTTCAGGGTCCGAGTCCGAAGCTAAGTTTCGGCTCTAAGGTCCAGCTCTAAACTCTGTTGGTAGCAGTTGAGCTTCGCCACGAGAGTTGCTCTTCTTAGAATAAATTTGCTTCAACTCCAGCCCAACTCCATTATTTAGAGGCTTCCGATTTCGAACTTCTTCAAAGGTTTCAAAGCCAAGAATGGTCGGCTTTCATGAATGTAAGAAAAAAAAAAAAAAAAAAAAATTGTTGAGAGCTGCTCTGCTCCTCGAGAGCCTGGGCTTGGATTTTCCAAGGGCTGCGGATGATTGAACTTCGTTTTACAATATTAACAAGGAACCTTCTTTATCAGGAGGTTTTTCGGAAAAAACTCCGCCCTCCGGTTGGCCGGGAAAATATCTCGGAGCTCAAAAATTTTCCAAGTCCCACTCCTATCATGTTTAGCTTTGAGGGCGGCGCCTGTGACATCACAGTTTGATGACGTCGTAGGTTAGCCTTGTGACGTCACAACCTTATGACGTCATAGATCAGTTTTTTCAACAGGGAACCTGTTTTATCTCGGGAGGAAGAGCGTTTCGTGACGTCACAATATTATGAAGTCATAGGTCAGCCTTGCGACTTGACAATCTAAATTTTCAATGCCTGTATAACTTTGTTAAAGAACCCGTGAGTTTTTATCAAGTCCACATTCTTGTGGCTAAATTTCAATATTGTCAAATGAAATCGATGGGTGGAAAGTTGGTGGAGCTGGAAGCCGAACACCAACTCAAGCTTTCAGAGTCTGCCTCCAGGGCTAAGTTCCAATTCCAAGGCTCAGCTCTTAGCTCTCTTGAAAGCTGTTCAGCTCCGCTAAGAGAGCTGCCCTTTTTTTAAAGCAATTAGCTTGCCTCAACCCCAGCTCCAGCTCCAATATTTAGAGCGGCCTCCGGCTCCAAACTTCCCTACGTTCCAGAGCCATAAAGGTCAGAGAAGCCAATAGAGATGTTGAGAGCTTCTCTACTTCAAAAGAGTTCACGCCTAGCTCAATGGGGAAAGTTTGAGATTCGGATACCCCCCTCAATACATATCGATCGCACGTAATTCAAGGACACCTCTGTATGAAGACCACAGATGCCAACAGAGCTCTTGAAAGCAGCTCACTCTCAAAGAGTTCCGGCCTTTCTACCTTTCAAGAGCCTCGCATAATTGAACTTTGTGGGGGAAAAATTGGTGATAAATCCCGAGAACCCCCCAAATACTGCACGTAATTTATGACCTCCTCAAAAGTGACAAAGGCGCCAACAGGTCTGCTGAAAGCTGCTCTCCCGTCCAAAAGCTCCTCCGCTCTTTCTTCCTAGTTCCCAACTTCGACTCCGACCCGCAGCTCCTCCGGAAGCTAGCACAAGACTGAAGTTGCAAGAAGCGACTCCTAATTTCTATCACGGTGCAGGATATTCATCGACTACTCACCACAAAGCGATGGTGTTTCATCCGAATTATCTCCACAATCATTGTTTCCATCACAAAGCTCGCCGTGGTCCACGCATAATTTATTTTTGCACTCGAACTTGTTATCTGGACAGTATTTACCGCCCGGATATCTCGGTGGGCAATTAATTTCGTCGCTCAAATCTCGACAATCTCGATCACCGTCGCAACGGAAATAGTTGGCGATACAATGGCCGCTAGCGCACTGGAACGTTCCATTCTGTTTGAACAATACGAGAACGAGAGTTATGAGTGCGAATTCCAATAAGACCAATCAGACGGTCTAATGAGATGAGTAGAGTTTACGTACCTTGCATTTGAAATTTCCGCAATTCATCTCGTCCGAACCGTCACCGCAATCATCGTCGTGATCGCAACGCCATTGATTCGGTATACACTTGGTGTTGGCACACTGGAATTCTGACTCCGAACACGGACGGTACGAACCACGACACAATTCCTCCACCTCGTCCGAATTGTCACCACAATCGTTTTCAAAATCACACAGCCATGTTCTAAAATTTGAAGAGATAAATTTAAAATCAACGAAGATTCTTTTTCTCACTCTGCAGTCAAAACACCCACTTGGGAATACATCGATTGCTTTTACACTGGAAGTCTCCAGTCTCGTGACACTTGGGACAGTTCTCGGGAAGTTCGTCCGAGCCATCGCGACAATCATCTTTACCATCGCAGAATAACCATTTGGGAATGCACCGATAATTGGTTCTACCGGGGCACCGTTGCCAGCCATTTGTGCAATTCCGTTGACGACACTGGTAAGCCGGCTCGTCCGAGTCGTCACCGCAATCGTTATCGAAATCGCACACCCATAGTTTTGGTATACATCGATTGTTTTTGCATTGGTATTCGGATTCCGGATCACAAGGTCGGTTATCTGAACGTAGAAGGATGAAAATAATTTCAAAACAAAAATCTTATAGAGTACAAGTAGCGAGGAACCGAATCTTACGGCAAGTTGCTGGCTCTTCATCGCTTCCATCTTTACAATCTGGTTCACCGTCGCACTTCCACGAGTTCAAAATACAACGTCCGTTCGATCTGCATTTGAATTCCAGATTTGGACACGGTAGATCGCAATGTTGTTCGTCAGATCGATCGCCGCAGTCGTTCACACCGTCGCAAATAGTGGCCGAAGGAGTACAATTACCGTTGCCACATTGGAAAGCTCCGCCGCGACAATGCCTCGCTGGACAGGTACTCGGTTCATCCGATCCATCGTCACAGTCTTTTTCTCCATCACACCTATACATTGGACAGGTAGAAAAGAATGAAATTTCAAAAAAACCAACCAGAGAACTAGAATTACGATTGCAAAACTCACTTCCAGAACCATGGGATACACTTTTCGTCACGTCCACCGCACCTATGCTGACCAGCTGTGCAGTTAGCGATACAGGTTTTATTATCTCTCGGATCCAAGAAGTATTGATTAGGGCAAGCACACTCGAATGTCACCGGACTTTTTGAGTTGCGGTAACTGTCCGGACTTGTGTCGACATCTGGCACTGGTTTCAACAGACACAGATGCGTGCAGCCTCCATTATCACTGCTGCATGGATTAGGATAAGGTAACTGTCGTAATGGATGGTAAACGTGCAAATCGAAAGGTCGATGTGTCGTGTTTCTCAATACTGTGTACTCGCCACCTGAAACAATTGTCCACAATAAATCATCGATCCAAAAAGACTAAAAATTTGACAGTCAGATTTCGTCGTCCATACCAGTAAACTTGTTCGCGCGATAGATAGCTTTCAAATTCCAATCTGTCCAGTAGATAAAGTCCTCGAACAAGCTCAATGCGAACACGTGGGGCACTAGTCCATCGCCAGAGATAACGATATGTCTGTGTCGACCTTCCAAATCAGACGAAGCGATGTAATCTAAATGTGCGTCGGCCCAGTACAACCTTTCAGCGAAGTAGTCGATAGTCAAACCATTGGGCCAGGCGATATCGTTTTCGTGGGTCAAGATGCGCGTGAAATTTGAACCGTCCATACCGATTTTTCCGACGTAAGCCTTCAAAAGAAGCGAAATTTAGTGTAAAAAATTCATCCCGCTCGTTCACAGAAGATAGGGACGAGAGTTCACCTGTAAATGCCAGCTAGTGAAGTACAAATAACCAATGCCGGGATGAGCGACTAAAGCTCGAGGATCTTGAATTCCTGCTTTCAATGTCTTCCTCTGGGTACCATTCAGCTGCGCCACTTCTAAATGTTTGCTATGTCTGTCCAGCCAGTATAATTTGCGACCAACCCAATCAACCGCAATTCCTTCCAGACCGTGACTGTCGTGTCTGATGATTTTCTCACGCTCTGAGCTTCCAACCACAGATCTACGCACGTGAAAAATTACGTTATTCATATAATCCCTTGGCATTATTTTTCGAAATCGTTCATTCATACCTGTAAATGGTTTTCGCGTTCACGTCGCAGAAATACATCTTATTATCTTTGTAATCGTAGTCCATAGCAACCACATTCAGCATATCCTGATGCATGAGAGAGTAATCGCGACCATCCAACGACATATTTCGTACATAATATTTGTTAGTGAACAGCAACCAAGGTTTCGTGCGATCACGTCGTTTGCACGTGCGTTCGTCCGCCTCTCGATCGAAGTACGTTTCGTCGCATTTGCAGTAATACGAACCAGGCGTATTGGAACAGATTTGCGAACAGACACCCGGTGTCTCGGTGCACTCGTTTATATCCGCACACGCTTTACCATCTTCTAGTAATCTAGAAATGCGAAATGAATCGTAAGCGTAGAAATAAATTCTTATTACAGGTTTATTTTTTATGCAAAAATCTTACTTGTAGCCAACGTTACATTCACAGTGATATCCGGTAGGCGTATCGATACATTTGTGGCCACATTGATTCGTTTCAACCTTAGAGCACTCGTCAATGTTGCAGTGAGCGGGCTCATCACTTTCGTCCGAACACTCGGGCACTTTGTTACAGACCAATTGATAATCGATGCATTGGCCATTTTTACACTTGAATTTATCGCTAGGGCAAGTAGACGTCTTATCTGTTGAGATAAAGCGCCATATTGAGACAAGTTGTGCGATTATTTTTTAAAAAGTTTAATTACTGAATTTACGTACTTGCGCAATTGAATTCATCTGAGTTGTCACCACAATCGTTCTCGCCGTCACATCGATATGCTTTACGAATGCACTTGAAATTTTGACAAGCGAACTCGGCGCTGGAGCAAGAGTGATACTGGCTTTGACATTCCTTTCCTTCGTCTGTTCCATCGCCACAGTCATTATCGTGATCACAAATCCATCCCTACGATTAGAAAATAAAGAAAAAATCTAAATGTGCCAAAACAATAAGGAGAAAATTGATTTCTTTAGAGATAAAATAGAGAAAGAGGGAAGTAAAAAAATTCGAAGCTCTAGGTTCTCAGTGGATGATGTGGCTAGCAGCAAATAGGCACAAAATAATGAGTTTTGAACAGGAAGAAAGAACTTTTCGACGTGAGAACCGCTACAATGGGCGAAGGACCTGACAATCATAACCGGGAAAAATAATGAGAGAAATTTTGGGGCTTGAACTCCCGAGAAAAAAGTAATCTAGCCCGAAGAACCATATCGACTAAGTATAAACTTCTTTGAAAGTTTTGGTCAAGATTGCAGCGACATATTTTTGAAACCAACCTCAAGTCGACGTCTAAACCAAGTCAATGAAAGGGCATTTCGACTCATTGGTCACGTCAATCTGGAGTCGATTTCTAGGCAACTTCCCCTAATTTTTTCATCAATCTGAAATTGACTGCTCTGTTAAATCGATTACGAGTCAATTTCTAGCTCTCAGGTAATGTACGCTAATCAACTTTAAATCGCCCCCCACCCCCCCCCCCCCCCAAATCCACCTTAAATCAACATTGAACTCAATAACATGCGTTTCCGACGAATGTAGCTTGTGCCAAGCCGACGCATCAGTTTTTACTGCCGTACTCGGAGTAAGAGTGATGCCGCGGGACTTCAAAATATTTTCATAAATCATGGACTTGTAAAATTTTTCATTTTCAATTCTTCGTCTTGGAATTATTTTCCAATTGTTGGACTTTGAAATATTTTCATGCTTCTTGGACTTGTACAATTTTTCATTTTCAATTCTTGGACTTGAAAATATTTTCAACTGTTGGAATTATTTTCCAATTGTTGGACTTTGAAATATTTTCATACTCGTTGAACTTGTAAAATTTTTCAAAAACCAACAATTGGAAGATAATATTACAAGTCCAACAGTTGAAAATATTTCAAAGTCTAACAGTTGAAAATATTTCCAAGTCCAAGAATTGAAACTGAAAAATTTTACATCAAGTCCAAGAAGTATAAAAATATTTAAAAGTTCCACAATTTGAGAATAATTCCAAGTCCAACAGTTAAAAATATTTCAAAGTTCAACATTTGAAAATATTTCCAAGTCCAAGAATTGAAATTGAAAAATTTTACAAGTCCAAGAATTATGAAAATATTTTCAAGTCCCGCGGCATCACTCTTACTCCGAGTACGGCAGTAAACACCGACGCGTCGGCTTGGCACAAGCTACATTTGTCGGAAATGTATGCTAAATGAAACTTCGCCAATAACATACACTATGATAAAAGATATGACAACAGATATCTGTATGTTATCATAGAGTGCGCCAAATGTTAGATGATGGATTATGAGGCAATCGCGATTCGCGACAGCACTGGAGGAGTGACCGGACTTAGAATTTTTTCATTGTTCCGCGAGTGAGCAAGGGTTTTTGTATTTTTCCTGCCTTTTGTTGTTATTCAAATTATTCGTTCATTTGTTTTGTAGATCGTCTATTTGTACATCGTCTATTTGTACATTTCAGCCTTAGAATATTTTCCAATATGTTTTTATCAAAAAATCAACCAAGCATGAAAACATTTTTGGACTTGAAATATTTTCAAAGATGTTTTTCCCAAAAAACCATCCAAATATGATTATATTTTTGGACTTGGAATATTTTCATGTTTTTATTGAAAAAACAACAAAGTATGAAAATATTTTTGAACTTTGTATATTTTCCAATATGTTTTTATCGAAAAATCAACCAAGCATGAAAACATTTTTGGACTTGGAATATTTTCATGTTTTTATTGAAAAAACAACAAAGTATGAAAATATTTTTGAACTTTAAATATTTTCAAAGATGTTTTTTCCAAAAAACCATCAAAGTATGAAAATATTTTTGGACTTAGAATATTTTCATGTTTTAATTGAAAAAACAGCAAAGTATGAAAATATTTTTGAACTTTGAATATTTTCCAATATGTTTTTATCGAAAAAACAACCAAGTATGAAAATATTTTTAAACTTGGAATATTTTCCAGTATGTTTTTATCGAAAAAACAACCGAGTATGGAAATATTTTTAAACTTGGAATATTTTCAAAGATGTTTTTGTCAAAAAATCAACCAAGTATGAAAACATTTTTGGACTTGGAATATTTTCATGTTTTTATTGAAAAAACAACCAAGTATGAAAATTTTTTTGAACTTTAAATATTTTCAAAGATGTTTTTTCCAAAAAACTATCCAAGTATGAAAATATTTTTGGACTGTGAATATTTTCATGTTTTTATTGAAAAAACAACAATGTATGAAAATATTTTTGAACTTTGAATATTTTTTCCAAGATGTTTTTATTGAGAAAACAACCAAGTCTGAAAATATTTTCATACTTGGTCGTCTTTTCAATCAAAACAACTTGGAAAATATCCTAATTCCAAACATAATTTCATACTTGGATGATTTTTTGACAAAAACATCTTGGAAAATATTCAAAGTTCAAAAATATTTTCATACTTGGTTGTTTTTTCGATAAAAACATATTGGAAAATATTCTAAGTCTGAAATGTACAAATAGACAATCTACAAAACAAATAAACGAATAATTTGAACGACAACAAAAGGCAGGAAAAATACAAAAACCCTTGCTCACTCGCGGAACAGTGAAAAAACCTAAGTCCCGTCACTCCTCCGGTGCTGTCGCGATTGCCTCGTGATTGACAACAGTCAGATACAGAAGAACAAGAAGTAAGCTCCCGATCGTTCAGCTCATTAAAATTAATTAGAATATGAAAATATTTGGTATGTTGTTGTATTGTTAAAAAGAATGAAAACGTGTTCACAAAGCCCGAAAGTACCTTATATTATCAAATTTGAATGAAGTACAAAAAACAAGTGCAGTACAGAAGCAGATAAGCCACAACAGTGTTGCCATACATATCAACATAAGCTCATTTCTTTCATTCCCTTTATTTCACTCATAACTTTTGAGTACAGAACATCTTTAATTTTGATTCAAATTGTAGAACTTTTAATTTTTGCATAATTATATATAATTTGTTTCCTCTTCTTCTCTCTAGTCTCTCCCATCTTCTCTTTTGTTACATTTTCATTTATTATTCACACTAATGTAGTTAGCGCACTCTAGAAAATACAGTACAATAACAGATTGAAATATCTGTATCATAGTGTATGTTATAGAGTGCGCCAATTATTAAGTACTACACTTCTTCAAATTTTTCTATTGATCTGAAAACAATTGCTCTGTTGAGTCAATTTGTAGTTCTAAGGTAATTTACAGTGGTTGACTTCAAATTGACATCAATTGAAAATTGACACTGGGTTAATTTTGAATCAATTAGTAGTTCTCTGATAATGAAGGTTGCCGCAATCCAAATTGAACCAACATCGTTAATCTGGCGTTGATTTTAATTTGAACTTCTAAATTTTTATATTGATCCAAAATTGACTGCTCAGCTAGGTCAATTTAAAGTCAATTTGTAGTTCTCCAACAATGTACGCTAATTGACTTCAAAACGACCACAAATTTACATCAATCTGGAGTCAAATTTGAATCAATATCTCTAAATTTTTACATTGACCTAAAATTAACTGACCTCTTGAGTCAATTTTAAGTCAATTTGTAGCTCTCTGATGATGTACGCTAATTGACTTCAAATTGATGTTGACCCAATATCAATTCTGAGTCAACTTCATTAAATTTTTATATTGACTTGGAATTGGCTGCTCTGTTGGGTCAATAACAAGTCAATTTGTAGTTCTCCGATAATGTTCCTTAATTGACATCAGACTGACAGACCCTAAATTGACCTCAAATGAATGTTGATTAAGACAAATTTGAGTCAACCTCTCTACATTTTTCCATAGGCTGCCCTGTTGGGTCAATTTTAAGTCAATTTGTAGCTCTCTAATGGTGTACTCTAATGAACTTTAAATCGACCAGTTCAGATGGGCCTCACATTGACATTGATCTGGTATCAATTTTGAGTTGACTCCTCAAAATGTTTCTATTGATTTGAAATTGATCGCTGCGTGAGTCAATTTGTAGTTCTACAATAATGTACGCAGGTCAACTATGAAATAACCTCAAATTGATATCAATCTGGAATCCAATTTGAGTCAATTTCTCTTCTAAATTTTTACATCAATCTAAAATCGTTATGCGTCAATTTCAAGTCAATTTGCAGCTTTGTGGTGATGTACAATGGTCAACTATGAATTGACCAACCTCAAATTGACGTTGATCTTTAGTCGATTCTGAATCGACTTCTTCACGTTCTTAAACAGACTTAAAATCAACTGCTCTGTTGGGTTAATTGCAAGTCGATTTGTAGTTCTAGGGTAAGTCTACTTCACACAGTGCACAATCTTAAAAGAAAACCTATTTTATGGAGACCAGGGGCGGAGACTCCTTTAGGAATTGGTAGAAATTTCAAAGGTCACCATAAGTATGTGGTAGGAGAAAGTTCTGTTCAAGTTAAAGGTTTAAGAAATGTCGATTTCTAAGCTATAATATATAAGAAAAATATGATCCACAAGGGCGGGAAGATAATGCAAATTCCCCATAGCAAAAGTAATTTTAATAAAAAAGAAAAGTTCGTTCAGTCTCATTTCTTCCGTACCCCCCACAAAAAAAAGTGTACTCAAAAAGGTCGAGTGGTTCCAAAAATTTTTATTCCCGCTTCTCCTAAAATGCTTGTCTGGATCAGCACCTAGAAGTTCCGAAAGGGGAGGGGATGGTAGTTTGAGTATACTTCGATCATTTTTTCTTGAGCAGTTTTATAAAAACGGTAATCCTTATTTTATTATCAATTTAAGCTCACCTTATTGATGCATCTACCATTGCCGCAGGTAAATTGCTCGGGGCCGCAAGTATTCGTTTTCGGACAATTCAACGCGGTCGAGTTTTCGTCCGCTCCATCTACGCAGTCTGGATCGCCGTCGCACAGCCACTTCTTCGGTATGCACTGCGCACGATTCCACTGCTTATTCTCGGTACAAGTGAATTCAGTACTTTCGTCGCATTTTCGATTATCTAAAATCATAAAATTTTTCGATCAGCCACACAAAATTCGATATTCACGCTCGCCGCCATTTCACGGGCGCACTTACTGCATTGATGTCGCGCATCTTCGTCCGAATTATCCAGACAGTCGTTATCGCCGTCGCAAATGTATATACGCGGTATACAGTGACCGTTATCGCATGTGAATAGATCGCCGAAACACGTCCGCCCCTCCGACTTGCAGTACTCTGGCGGTTCGTCCGAGCCGTCGCCACAATCGTCATCGCCATCGCAATACCACGTGGCCGGTATGCATCGATGATTCGGACAACGGAAACTGTTCGACGGACACGTTCGCTGGGCGCAATGCAACTGATTCTCATCGCTGTTATCGCCGCAATCGTTGTCGCCATCGCACAACCAGTACGGCTCCACGCAGATATTGGTGGACTCGCATTTCAAGTGGTTAGACGGGCAGGTCATATTTCGCGGACAGCGACTGTGAGTCTCGTCCGAGGTTACGTTGTCTTTACAATCGTTCACGCCGTTACACACCTGAAATTCCATTTCCGTAGAGAAGGTATCGTCTAGGGCCCCCAAGTTATTTTCTATTTTGAATATTGACTCACCTGAGACATAGGTATACATCTACGATTAGCGCAGGTGAATTCATCACCACTACACTGCGGGTAATGGCAATCGATTTCATCAGATCCATCTCTACAATCATTCTCATGGTCACATTTCCATGTTTTGAAAATACAACGACCATTAGCGCAACGGAATTCATTACTACTACATGAATGGTATGCTGTAAAAATTAGTTGTAGATAAATTTCGGTTTTAAAGGCATCAGATGATGAGTAGAAGATCAAACTTACTGCAGTATTTCTCATCTTCGTCACTGTTATCTCCACAATCATCGTCTCCGTCGCAAGCCCACATGCGCGAAATACATTTTCCATTACGACAACTGAATTTGGACGCTTCGCAAGTAATGTTTTTGGGGACGCACATACGACCGTCGTTCACCAGATTGAAGTTATCGGGGCATTTGCATTCAGCCTTCAAATACAATAGTAAATAAATTTTGGTACCTACCTACCTCTACAAACAAACAAATCAATTTTTTGTACTTACTGTTCCGTTAGCACCTGGATGACAGGAGTGCGCGCAACCACCATCGCGATAATTACATGGATTAAAAGTACACTTCTGACGCTCCTTCGAATATACGGTTATATCACGGGGTGAATCTTCCAAACGTTTTACAATTTCTATCATATTAGCGCCGGTATGTTTTTCAGCTCGGAATACTCCGCGCAATTGAAGATCCGTCCAATAAATGTACCTTCCGTGTACAGTCAAGGCAAACGGATAAATGGTGGCGGAGACTAGAACCTAATGAGACAAATCACGCGTATGAATAAAAGCGTTGGATTGAGCACATATATTATCGAGGTTACATTCGCGTTACATTTACCTCTCGATTATTTCCGAATAAATCGGATTTTTCAATTTTCTCCCGGACTGCATCGGACCAGTATAACATTCTTTCGTCGAAATCAATCGTTAGGCCACTCGGCTGCGATAGATCGTGATCTATGATGACTTTCCTATTTGATCCTGCCATCGACGTTTGGAAAATCTTACCAGAGGTCCCAAATCGACCCCAATCAGTGTAGTATAACGTCCTAAGAACCGTAATGATAGCTTTTAAAACAGTGAATTCTACAATTTTATCGTACCGATCTCGGACACTTACCCATTACACGGATCCAACACAATAGCTCTGGGTCTTTCTACGCGCGCGATCATAACCTGTTGCGAGCCGTCCAAATTCATTGCGTAAATTGAGTTATTCGAGGAGTCGGTCCAATAGATTTTCTTCTGAGTCCAATCGTAGGAGATGCCCTCGGGATTTATGCCACGATTCAGAATGTTGGTGATTTTACCGTTAGGCAATTCGTCGCTGTTGAGCCAAGAAATCCGCGCGAAAGGACGAATTTGGGTGAAGAATAATTTGTTATCGGCATAATCAAAATCTATTCCTACTACGTTGGTGAGGTTGATCTAAAGAAAAAAATTATATTTTTTCAATTGTAGGCCTACATTTTTTACAGCTCTCGAGTAAAAAGATGGCAAATTGTACGTACGACCGGTTTGAATGGAACGTTTGTTGATTGCGGATCCAGACTGATCGATCGGATTTCAGTGCGAGTTGCGAAAACCAGGTACTCGGAAACCGTATCACATTTTGTAGAGCTGGAAGTCAGGGTGCCTGTAGCGCAATCGCATTTGAAGCGTAAACCACTCGGATGGTCATTGGGAAGAGAAAAACATAATTGTTCACAGCCACCATTTCCTAGAATCATAATTAAAAGATATTTTAAGAAAATCTTGAAAAAAAAAAAAATCATTTTTACAGGCTATTTATTAATTACGCAGGAGTTTTAGAGAGAAGGGAGGAGGGTAAAAATACATTTTGCGGTGTTAAGAGTTAAATTTGGTCAATGCCGTCTTCAGAGCGAGATCAGTTGCCGTCATAACATAGCAGAGAGAAAAAAAAAATATATTCTGGCAAAGACAAATAGATAAAGATAATTTTTAATGTCCTCTTATAAGTACTCGATTCAGTCACCATTTATGACAAAATAATTTTCGATTGCGGATAAACGCGTATGCTATTATCGGAACTCATAATGAGTGAGTGAGGTGTAAGTAGAGCACTGACATTGAAAAAGGGGTTTTTCAATTGTACAAATCTACTTTATTTGTTGCTTATACAAGAGTACTTTCGGGTGTTATCCCATCATCAGTTGTGTCGCAACTGGAGAACAAGGCCTTAACCATGAGTTTTCATAGTATAACACTGTGATCTTATTGGCTATAACAATGCTGTGTTGTGATTGGTTCACTTCTTCGAAACTTATTCTTACAATGATATGACATTGTGTTCTTATTGGCTAAAACATACTGCTTTGTGATTGGTTTAATCTATTGTTCTAAATGCTGCGTTTCTATTGGCTACCTGGATTCCTGCCGTCTCATTGGTTAGTTTCGTTCTTCTTCTCTCGTCCAATCACCAGGTCGGATAATTTTTCGCTATCAAATGTGATTACATTGTTCAAGAGGCAGGCTTTCTTCCTCTTGGCTTTTGCAGTCTCCATTTGTTCCCTGAGTTTTCTTCTCTTTGTGCGATTCTCTACGTGTATGACTTCAAATATTCCCTCTCCATCGTGGTTTTCCTTGTTACAGTGTTTCCCAAACAGTGACTTCCCATCTTCTTTCTCGCTCGACGTTTTGTGCTCCTTTCTCCTGATCTCAAACTTTCTCCCAGTCTCACCGATATAGATCTCCTCGCACCGTTCACAACTGAGCTTGTACACTCCGCCCAAGCTTTCCTTGTCCTTTTGTTCCGTCTGGTCATTGGTGATTCTCTTCACCATGGGTTGGTTATTCTGGGTACCCACATTCACATCGTAGCCATTGAACGCCTTTATCATCTTGTTTGTGTACTTTCCTATATATGGTATCGATCCGGAGTACTTTCTCACTATGCTATCATGGGTTCCTTTCTTTGTTTCCATTTTCCCAAAGACTCCCTCCACCACACATCTGCGGTAGCTATTGGCTTCTGCGATCTGCTTTACTATCTCGATCTCTTTCCTCTTCTCTTCGTTGTTCTTGGGGATAGAAATTGCCCGATAGCAGTAGTTCTGGATTGCCGCTAACTTGTGTCTGGGGTGGCGGTAGGAGTCATTTGGGATGATGGTGTCAGTATGCGTCGGCTTCCTGTAGATTTTGTATTCTATCCTATTGTTCTCCATTGTGAGTGTAAGGTCCAAATAGTTGATGATCTCATTGCCTTTTTCCACTGTGAATTTGATGCTCTCATTCATCGCGTTCATTTTTGAAAGGAATAGATCCACCTGTCTATCAGTGCCTGATCACACAATTAGGATATCATGTACATATCTGGCCCAGTGTTTGATTGAGTTTCTGAACTTGCTGCCCTTCAATATCTTGTTTTCCATATCATTCATGAATATCTCCGCCAGTATTGGTGACAGCGGTGATCCCATCGCAAGTCCCCTTTCCTGACTGTAGAACCTGTTATTGAAGCGGCAAGAAATTCTGGCTCAAGATCTCCTCCACTATGTTGGCGTACTTCGACCCATCGGGGTTCCCATGGTATAGAAGTTTCTCCTTCGGTATGGTACCAAACATATTAGTCACATCAAAGGATATCAGCTTGTCGTTACTCCTGATTTCCAACTTGTCAAGTTGCTCAATCAGCTCTCCGTTGTTTCTGATACTTCGTCTTGGTGCAAACTGGTAGTTTTCTTTCAGGAATGTGGTTACGATCTTTGCTATTAGGCCCAACTCGGATTGCACTCGCAGATCTCTAATAGACGGCTATGGTGCCGGTAAAGACATTAAATAGAAGAAAGCCAGTCCCGAACTTGCAAATTCTCGATGGCGGATAAAGGCACAGGTAAGACATCAATCAGTTTAAACCTCCTTGTCACGTCATCAGCTCGAATTTGCCTCGTCGTCATCAATATCCATAACGTTATTAGTTCGTGACGTCATCAATATGACTTTCTTTGGACACAAGCCTAGTATAATCAAGTACATTACATACTAAGTCTAATTTAGTCTAGTTCAGTCTCCACCTTGAAATCGCTCTTTACAATCTTCTCTTCACACCTAATCTCTTTAAATCCGAGCCTCCTAAGAATCCCTGGTCCGCTAAAAAAAGACCACACTCCTCTCTCGAAGGCCCCAGGAAGAGGAACTCTTCATATTCCAAAAAAGGAGTTCAATTTCATATAAATTACTGTCTCCTAATTTTTGCGGGTGTCGATCCAAAAATGAAAGAAAATTAAGTTAAGGATGGAGAGAATCTTCAAGCGAATTTTTTATCACTATATTTCCGACGTACCTAATTTCAAACAGGGATTATGTTCGTCAGCAGGCTGATTATTGGAATCGTATATAGCGATATCGCGCAAACGTGGTAAATTCATTCGAATCTTCGTAGCGGGACCTTCGTTGTTGGGTAATTTGGACGCTTTGAATACCGTATTCAAATTTCGGTCCACCCAATAGACGTCGCTTTTGTAAATCGCTATACCCAACGGATTCGGTAAATTGCGCCTAACAATCTACGAGCACAAAAAAACTTACGTAAAGTTTATCTCGAGCAAAACGAAGAGAAATTCAATAAACTTCAAATTTTTACCTGTCTGTTGCCTCCTGTATACGATACTCTTTGAATGTTATCGTGACGAGCGTCTACCCAGTATAATTCGTGAGTGTTCATGTCGATAGTAAGATCACGAGGCATACCAATACCCACAGTGACGATAGGTGTCCAGTTACTGCCGTCCAAACACGCTCGACCAATTCTTGGATATTGACCGTAATCGATCCAATATAAATATCTGATTCAAAATAAGAACAATTCGAGATGATATCGCCTAAAAACGTCCCGTTTCTCTTGAAAAATGTTTGTCCCCCACCTCTTGACTGGATTGACCGCCAATTCTTTCGGCGAGTCGGTAGTCGTCTTGTACAGAACCTTACGCATCGATCCGTCCAACCAACACACCTCTACATAATTTTCATGCGGAAAGACATTGGTAAAATACAGGTTACCAGCGATCCAATCGATCGCCAAACCTCGAATACCATTCGAGCCGATTCCGTCTTTGACAATGGCCTGAACTTCAGTACCGTTCGGTCTGACGCGATAAATTCCATTCCAGTTGCCGCGATTGAATTCGACCCAATAAATCCATTTTTGAGAATAGTGGTAGTCAACGTGGAGGATATGGTGTCCTGCAAAAGAATGGCTATTAGCATTTGACATTTCCCAAAAGTGTTCGAACAATTTTTCTAGAATTACCTGGACCAGAAATCGGGACCATAGCTTCTGAAGAATCCTTCAAACTAAAACCTCTGGTGATGTCCAGTTGACTAACAATTGCGAAGCTCTTGAACGCCGTGCAATGAACTTCATCCTCCTTCATATATCCCACCGAGCAAGCGCACTTCCGCGCGAATCCTTCAGACGGTATACACAATTGCTCGCAGCCTCCATTTTGTTGCTGGCACAAATGTTGTTGAACTACGCAAGATCCGTTGAATTTTAGTATACATCCGATCGTCGTGCTTTCTAAAATAGCTACCGTAGGTCTAACGTTTATTTACCTTCACGTTTTTTGAAGACCACGAAATATTTCAAATCGGCTTCGTTTTCCAAAATGATCTCCGAGTTATTTGTATCGTTAAGCCAAACACGCGCAAGTTTATCGTACCTCGAGTCCATAAAATATAATTTTTTATCGTACACAGCCAATGCTCTAGGATACGAAATACCAGCCTCTTCGGACAGAACGGTTTGTATATTCTGTCCATAATTATTGATACTTTTGATCTACAAAGAAAGAGGGGGAATTTGAATATGTCATCATTTTCGATGGATGGGAAGTTACGTTCATTCAGCACTCACCGAACTCGGATACTGTGTACTGTAATAAATTTTCTTCGATTCCAAGTCAATAGTGATGGCCACTGGGACATCACCGTTACTTATGAGCACCGTTGACATAGTACCATCCATATTTACTTTGCCTATTTTTGGACTCACGCCAAAACCTCCTTCATCGGCCCAATATAATTTTCTAGAATCAAAAGAAGACCAAGAATTATGAAGAGCGGCGAAGACCAAGCCTGGTAATATTTAAGGGTTCACAATTACTTTCCAAAAAGCGAAAAAAAAATTCTTTGCTCCTTAAAAACCTTTTTTTTTTTTTTGTTTTTTTGTTTTGAGAAATTAAAAACTAAATCTGACCCTTATTATAGTTATTTATTCTTTTCATAGGAATATTTTTACCCACGTTAAAATATCCTTTCTACCTTTATTGTATTTCTCTTGGACCGAGACCCATTATCCCCAAATCTTTTTTACAGGAGCGGATTTACGCCCCTCTCAAAAAGACTAAACAATGAAGAGGAGAAGAAAGGGGAAAAAAGTAAATTCAGCGAAAAGCGAGGAAACGTTTTTTTCTTTTGTTCATTAAATATGGATCGAAAAAGTATTCAATTTAGCCTCTTTTTAGCGTTTTGCAATATTTTCACAAGAACAGAGATCTTGCCAGCGCATTTACTCCATTTGTACCTCGTTAATGAGAAAATCGCAAGAATACTTTTTTCTTGTAAATTTAACGTAGATTATTTTTGTATTCAGGCATTTGCCCTCCAAACTCCATAATTTTCGAGAAAAATCGAAAAAACGTACAAAAAGTGCCAAGGTTTTTGACAAGAGTGGCCTTCTTCAATTCACTTGCTACCTTCATGACAACAGAAACTAGGGATAGTGACTCACCCATCCAGAGGATCCACAACAATGCCGACAGGGTTTGCTACGGATGTATCATTACCGTCGTTCGATAAAATCACCATTCTATACTTCTCTTTACCGTCTACTTTGACTAATTCTATATTCGACGCGATTCTGTTACCAATATAAAGATTTCGACCTATCCAATCGAACGCTACGACGTAGGGTGCACCAACCAGGCCGGTCACGTCGTTTAAAAACGCCGTTCGATTACCTCCGTGATACGACATCGTGTAAATGGTGCACTATGCAAAACAAATTGAAGTTTATAAATTTCCTCTAGTTCGTACAACAGCTTCTTGTCACAATACCAAAATTATTTAAACGTACATTTCCAGTATTAGTTTCTCTATCTTCATCATCCTTGACCCCTTGTACCCAGAATAAATTACCATTAGTATGATCGTAATCTAACGTTACGCCTCCTTCGATACCAACAACAGGCGTTATATGCCCAGTGCTCTTATTTTTAGGTTCCAAACCAACGTCTACTATTTGCGAACCTTTCATGACTAGCAGATAATTAACATCCTCTGTAAGGGAAAAAAACCGCACAAGAGTTACAAGCAATTATCTACACTCCATTGTATCGCATTGAATTTGAAATCTTTAGACACTAACCTTCCTTACAACTTCCATCCGCTTCCAGTTTATAACCCGGTTTACATTTACACGCGTAACCAGTAGGGGTTGAAGGCGACAAAAGACAAAATTGAGAACACTTCGCTTGCGTGCACGGGCTCGTTTTATTCTTCGGCTGCAGCGATGGATGGTGGACGTGAATACTCAACGGTTGCGAAATCAGGTGCGAGACCACAGTCTGGTTTTTGCCTCTAAATTTATGCGCCGATAATACCTACAAATAAACTTTCTCATCAATTTCTCGCTCCATTCCATCAATTCCGGGTGCAGATTCGACTCACTCTATTCAGCTGTCTATCTGTCCAATACAATGTGTCTTCGAATAAAGTCAACGAATGTGGATGAAGTAGGTAATGGCTACCAGCGATCACTTGTTGACGACCGGAACCATCGTAATTACAGAAGTCGACGAAATCTAATTTGGAGTCGGCAAAGTACACTCGACGATTGGCGATATCGAGAGTCAAACCGTTTGGCCAATATATTTTCGCATTAATGATCACTTCCCGACTACTTCCGTCCATACCGACGCGCTCGATTTTCGGGTATTCGCCCCAATCAGTCCAGAAAATCCAATGGGCTCTGTACAATATCAGCAGTGATTATCTTGGGTCTTGAAAAAAACACTATCGAGTAGGGCAATAAGTTGTACTAACCCTTCAGTAGGATCCAAAACCATTCCTCGTGGTTGCGTGATTTGGTCTTTTACCAATACCATTCGATCCGATCCGAATTCTTTACATACTTCGATGACGTTCAGTCGAGAATCCAGCCAATATAGATGTTTACCAATCCAATCGTACGCCAAACCTTCGACCAAATCTAAGCCCGACGAGATCACCTGAAGGAAAAATAACGCGTTCAATCAACATAGCAAATTTGAGATTTCTGTTTGGTAAAATTTAAATTCTTACGTCTTGGGTAGTTTTCCCACGGTCTAACCGCGAAATTTTCTTCAATTTCATGTCTGACCAGAAAATAGTTCCCGTATGCATGTTTGACGCGGTTGCCACCACGTTCTCAACGGCAATTGGAACTCGTTCTAAACCTTGTTCTTTCAGATCAGCTACTAGAATAGAGTGTCTATTCGAGATAATGAGGAAGGCCGCACTATGATCTACAAATAATAGAATTCCGCATAATTGTAATTCGTTATTTTCATCATGTAAGAAAAAATTATAATACAGACCGCAAACTACTTACTCACTGCTTTGCAGCTCCTCTTATCTGGTTCAAGCGTATAACCTGCGGTACAGGAGCACATGAAACCTTTTTTGAAATTTGAACAAGTTTGCGAACAAATTCCTGGCGGCTCACATTCGTCCAAGTCCATACAATCATATGTGCCGTTCAATACTTCACCAGGAGGACAAGTGCACATGGGTCCCTTTGAAATAAAATTCCATCAATTAGCCTGGACTATTTGCAGCTTCTTTTCTCCGTGAATAAGTAAACAAACGTACCACAGGAGTTTCTTTACACGTATTCGAACAAAAACCATTATTCTTTTCACAGCCTTTGAGATCACACAACGGACCTTCGTCAGCTCCATTGGGACAATCGGGCACTTTATTACATACGGATGTCAGATTCACGCATCGTTCTGTCACGTTAGGACACTGCCACATACCGTCAGGACACCTTCATAAAACATTTTTCAGCATTAAAATTAAATTTGAAATCTACTTTCCACGGGAGGGGCAGAATTTGGAGGGGAAAAATAATCTACCATCAATAGGGATTGAACCTGCCAGAAGGTCGGAGGCTGATTCCCACTCAAATCAAGAGAATTTTGGCATTGATATTGTGTCAACTTTTTTTGCGAAGGGGAAAAACGTGAAAACGAGGCTTAATCAGACTTATCTGATCTGTTTACAGAAAGTGTGAAGCAGGAAATAAACTTTGGAGTAAGAAAAATTTTGAAATTACTCAAACATTTAAATAGCAAAAATCATCCTGATCCCGTCTGCGATTTTTTCGGTTGTGGTGTTCCTAGCCGATGACTGGCCCAAAGTGGGAAATGAGGTATAGGTAGATATAGCAGCAGATGACTTGACCAGAGTTTCAAGATGGAAGTAGAGCCAAACTACCTTTCAGGCCTATTCAAGGTAAAATAAGGGTCTTCATGACGATCTTTTTCAAGCATATACCTGAATGGAGGTGGCACACAAGCGTGTCGGACATCTTCGTCAGAACCATCACCGCAGTCGTCACGTCCATCACATACGTACGCCTTAAAAACGCAATGAGAGTTGTTGCATTTGAAATAATTCGGTTGGCAGGCTACCTACGAGACATCACAAAGGACACGAAAAGAATTACGATGCTCTGTCAAGAAAACGCCGAAATTAAAATCCAGTAAACTCACTTCACCACACGTTTTCGGCTCATCGGAATCATCGTCACAATCAGAAGTGCCATCACAGTACCACGATTTTGGTATACAAATCCCGGATTTTTCGCATCGAAATTGTTTCTCAGGATCGCATTGGTTTGGCGACACTGTCGCTATAGAAACACAATACAACTTAGAATCTTCGACGCAGAATCTTATGAGTACGAGCATTCACCGATACTTACGACACCCAAGTTCATCACTACCATCGTTACAATCCAAAATTCCGTCGCATTTATAGGTTTCTTGAATACACTGTCGTAAATCAGCACATTTAAACTGCGTCGCTGAGCAGGTTATCGGAGGACATCCTTCTTCGTCTTGGTTATCGAAACAATCGTTATCCCCGTCACAGACCCACGTTTGCGGTATACAATGTCCTGACCTTGGGCATGTGAACTGAAACGAAAAGTGCAAATAAGTGGCGTGAACTTGAAAATGCGCGCGATAGAAAACACAACTCCCTAAATACCTGGAAATAGGCGCATGTTTTTTCTGTGCAAAAATCACCTTCGTCCGAACCGTCACCACAATCGTTTTCAGAGTCACATTTCCACGTCGAAGGTATACATCGTCTATTCTCGCACAAGAACTGGGACATAGAACAAGTCACATTAACGCAGCCGGTTTCGTCACTGTAGTCACCGCAATCGTTCTCGCCATCACACTTGAAAGTTTGCGGAACACATCGGCCTGATCCGCATTGAAATTCGCCCGCACTACACGTTGGCTCTAAATAAAGACGCAACTCGTTATTATTTCATACATTGCGCAGGAAACATCACGATTTTCCAGAACTTAAAATTCGCGTACTCGTGCAATTTTGTTCTTCGTCCGAGTTGTCCAAACAATCATCGTCTCCATCGCACACCCACGCTTTTGGAATACATCGTTGATTATTGCACATGAAATCCCATTTATTGGGACACGCCGTCATGGGGGGTTCTGCACTTGGATCATTTACGCAGGTACGTTCATCACTAGCCAATCTTTCCCCGTAAGGACATCCGCATTTCACCTGAACCGAAGAATGAAATACAACTCAAGAACATCACGTACGCCATTCACACCATCGATGTGTGATTATATACCTGTAAGGCCGATGAAGTATTCGAGGGAACGCCAAAACATAACTTTTGACAGCCGCTATAGTTCGCACTTGGTAAGCAGGGATGCAATTTATTGATATCTTGTTCCCGCTGACTATAAACTTTGACACCATAAAGGCGATTATTCGGTGGCTCCCTAGTTACTATTTCCTCCATATCTCCATTCAACTTATGCAACTTTACAATCGAATCTAATCTCCAGTCGGTTATGTACATCCAATCTATCAAGCAAATATATTCGATGGTCAAGAAAATTGATTGCGTAAGTAGGTGATTAGGAACTCATGAAGAGAGCGGTGTTGAAGCCAACCTTGAAAGATGACAATCGAAAATGGATGTCTGATAAGTTTCGAGTTTATGGTTCTCACATCGGTACCATCTAAATTCGAATGCTGAACGTGATCGAGTAATGCGTCACACCAGTACAGACGATCCATCGCGAAATCCATCGCTAATCCATTCGGCCAGCCCAGCGTTACGTTACGAAATACTATTAAATTCGAACCATCCGTGTACGTCCTACTAATGTTAGCCGGTCTGTCCCATTCTGAGAAAAATATAAACCTATTAAAAATAACAATAACCGTTAACCACAATTATGGGCTTGTGACGACACAAATAGAAATGTTGACAAATTTGAGAAATCGATAATTACCCTCTGTTTGGGTGCACGACAATCGCTCGAGGTCGTTTCAGATTTTTTAGCAGAACACGTCGATTCGTGATGTTTCTCGTGCTCAAAACATTCAACGTTCCTTTGCGGCTGTCGATGTAATACAAATTTTTCGCCACCCAATCAACAGCCAAACCTTCGACACCCTCGTTTTGCGATGCCAACACAATTTCTCGTCCTGTAAAAATTTACCGAAACAAATTCTCATCAATGTTTTCGATATTCTATCGTTCTATGGTAAACTTGAATCTGTACCTGTTCCGTTTTTGTACACTCTATAGATAACATCTTGTAGCACGTCTGAATAATAAATGTGATTTGTTTGGTAATCGAAATCTAAACCAACGAAACGAGCACGACGAGATACGACCGGTAAAATGGCGTCGCTGAATCCTTCAGATACGGGATTTAATACTCTGCCTTTAATAAAACGTTGCTGAGAGTACAGCAGAAACTCCGAGACACCTGAAAAAAATCACAAACATATTAGGTACACCGACGCTATAGAGACGATAGTGTTTATCAAAACCAAATTGAGACGTGAACCTTGACCTACTTCAGGGAAAATTTCGACCCCGGAACTGATGAGACGATGGATGGTCGGAGCTGAAGGGCCTCATATTATCAAGAGGACTTCGAGAATTTTAGTGTCAAGAAAACTTACTTTATGTGAGAATAGCACGGCGACCAAGAGGCTTAGGAACTTTGAAAATTTCAACGTATATGAAAGAAAGGGGGAGGACAAGGGAAATTTTCGACGTTCAAACGATCTCCGAGCTAATTTCAGTCGTGGAAAATAAATTACAAATAATAAAGAGATGAAATTGAATTTTGTAGAGTGAATCAAAGGTAAACGTATGCATATCGACCTACGAGGAAGATACTGATTGAGAAGCAAGGTCATGGTCGAAGACCGAAATAACAACCCGTCGTTACTCCATTCTCGATTGACAGGAACACAGTCATAATTAACTTCACGCGCGTTTATCGTTTTGCTGAGCTAAAATAGTGACTTTTGGATAATATTCTACCATTTCCCCCGCCCCTTCTCACATCTTGATGATACTTGTCAGCCTAAAACGAAACTCGTAAACTTTTTTCAGAACAGCAGCTATACATGCATAGCTATAGAAGAAAATCCACCCAGCAATTAAAACAATTATTGCAATTAAGAAGTAAGAAATGGCATTGTTTCTCATTTGCTTCATTTGCTATTGATTTAAGTGCAACGAGCGCTGACACGAAAATTTCCTTACAGCGTACTTACTTATACAATTTTTCAAATCGTTTGACAACGCCCAGCCGATTTCACAAGCACAACGATAGCCAACTGCATCCGTCTCGCTGACTTTGGTTATAATGCACAAATGATGACAATGGCCATTATTTTTCGCACACGGATTATTATCTACAGAGAATAAAAATATATTATTTCGGAAAACGTAGGTACGTATTGCGACTTCACTTTATTTACCTTGTTTTTGAAGCAATGGATGAACAATTTTCACAGCCTTTGGATCTTTCACCTCTCTATTCTTGTATACAGTCTGTATGGACGTCGATCCTTCGTATTTATTTACACTCATAATACCTTGCTTGGTACTATCTGACCAGTAAACTCGATTCTCGAACACAGCTAATCTTGTAGGAGATGGCACTGAGGGACCTAAATCAAGGTGTAAAATTTTTTATGAATTTCTTCATCGTTACACTTCCTTCATCAAATAATAACACGTACCTCTTAAAATAAGGAAATGGTTATTGCCGTTATAATCTACTGTTTCGATGTAATCTAACAAGGAATCACACCAGAACACACGTTTGGTAAAGTCGTCCAACGCAATCCCGGAAGCTTTGTACACAGCCTCTGTTACAATCGATTTCACATTTGTTCCGTCCATATGCGCTCTCAAGATCTGATTACCATCGGCTATGAACATCAAGCTACAAAGATGGAACATTTTGAATCAGAATCGGAACATGTATTCCTAAATAATGAAATTTAAGGAAAGACAGTAACTCACCCCGCGATCGGGTCTAGCGCAATATCTGTTGGGTTAGTCAGATTGCTTCCCATAACAATGGCATGGTGTTGTCCGTCTAGTTCGAAAACGTCAATTTTTTGACCTAGAGAATCAACTACGTACAATTTGTCACCGATCCAATCGACGGCAAGAGCAATCGGTGATGACGATCCTGGTAACATGAATTCACGTTTTGGCAAAAATTGCGCAATCGCAGCCAAAGTCGAAACCGAACCGACATTTAGTGCATGGAGATCTTGAACATGAACCTGGAAAAAATACACGGATGATGTACAAATAGTCTAGATCTTAGTTTTATTTCGCGCGAATTTTCGAAAAATACGTACCTTTTTTGTTTTGACATCGATCCAAAATAGTGAATTTTTAGCGTAGTGGTAATCTAATCCGCTGACTAACGAACCATTTGCAATCAACTGTTGATTTTGACCGTGAGAGTCCATTTTCAAGATGGATTTATCGTGAGCAAAATACACGCTGTAGGGTACAGAAGTTTCAATTAGGAGGCATGTTCTATTGTCGACCAACTGGAAGCCAGGATAACATCCACAGAAGTAGGAGCCTTCGGTATTGCGACACATTTGATCACAAAAGCCCCACTCAAGACATTCATCTCGATCTGAAAAATAAAGTGAATATGAATTCCATATTATATCTAAGAAGTCTGCGTTGAAGAAAAACGAGATATTTCAAAGATATGAAGATATAAGGTACAACTTTTCCTTTCTAAACAACTTTAGCACCAATCAATATTGTACAATATTCTAATCATATTCCTATATTGGCTAAAAGATCACGCAATTTGATTCTGGAACTTCAAATCAATTTGTAACAAACCACTCTAAGAAACTACATCACTCATGTAAGACAAACTATCATGATTTTTGAGGTTCCCCATTGACATTGTTCTAGAATTCTCATATCAACCTCTCACCATTCACCTTGTATTGCACGTTTGAGGTTGAACTTTGTGAATTTTATAGATCATCAAGTCGTCGTGTATTTGCAGTCTCAGATACTAAATGAAAACTTTCACGTGAGATTGAATATGATTCATCATGGTGAGTTTCAAGGCAGTATTTCTTTTCTTGGAAGTTCTCTGATATTTTCAAAGCTCCCTGCTCCTAAAATAATGGTAGCAACAGCTGCAGCAAGTCAGCAACTCTGTAACGACCACCATGGCGCATTCAAGTTGTATGACTGTGTATCCTCTTCGTTCATGTGACGTCACCAACTGCTAACATCGAGCAATTTTGATCGATAGTGCGCGAAATTCTGCGATAGTATCGCAGAATTTTGCGACAGTATCATGCGATGGTGCTTAGAACATTATCGACTTTCATAAGAATACACAGGGAACATTTCGATCATGTGTTAGTATTTCAAAATGAGAAATAAATAAGGAATTCAACGTTGATAATCAAGATCTGGAAGATCTCAAGTATTTGAGAATGTATTTTTCATTTCTCACTTTATTCTTCTATTCAAATATGAGCAAATGATCAAATTTAATTTTTCTTCTTATGGAAAAGTCCGTGTAAAAAAAGTTTGTTTACTTTCCCTAAGCACCATCCATTACAAATCTCGAAATTATTTTGAATACAACGACGATACTGTGACGTAGGCGTGAACCAAGAGGATTTGGGCCGGCCACCCGCTAGGATCGCTAATTAGGAGCGTAGTTTGTTTACCTAAAAGGGTATTTTTGCCAAATTGAAAACGGGAGCTAAATTATGGCGGACCTTTGATGGCGGTACATGAGAGAACAAGCTATGTCGCGGGCGACATAGTATCAGGGTCGGCCTGAATCGGATTATAATACTATTTTCTCCGAGTACTGCATCCAAAAAAAAACTGTATTATTTAGTGTTCTGTTCCCTTGTTTGAAATTTGTATTTGTATGAAAAGAATTTGAATCATGCGTATGCAGTATGAGATAAGTCGGTATTATAAACTTCCTTGGAAGCAATTAATGCAGAACTGCATAATTCATTTTTGACTTCAACATGAGTATTAACAAAATATCTTTTGATAGTGACTATGTTTTTAGGTTCGTGCTCAACTTACGAGTCACAAACCAGTGTCAATTGCTTTTTCTCCTTTTTTTTTTTAGTTCAGAGGCCGTTCCCTTGAGAGCGTTGAATGTATAATAACTGCTGGGAACAAGTCTAGTTATTTGGTAAACACAGAGACAAACGACAATGAAAAAACAGATTTAATAATAATAGCGAAGGAAATGACTGTGATGTAACCCCCTTTGTGAAAGAAAAGATATGATTCTATTGAGGATTTGCTTACAATCCTTTTGATTTTTCGAGATTTGTTTTGCTTTTTGCTTCTGCATTTTGCTTCCAGAAATGTCGCCGTTTGGTTAACTGCATTAGGCAAACCCTAAACTACAAATTTGGATGATGCCCGTGTCTTAAGCTCTCTAGGAAGAACTCTATTCACTCTGTGACTAGAAAACAATGATCATGCTCCCATTTTCAATTCCTTCCCGCTCGGTAAAAATGCAGCGCCACGCTAGCGCTGTCTGGCCCAAATTTTACCTTGTACTCATGGCGCATTTACACTGAATGTTCAAACATTTTTCAACAATGCCAATGTTACGCCGATCCAATTCCAATCTGTTTTATGGGGAATGTTGTGTTGTGTTGAAAAATGTTTAAACACACAATGTAAATGCGCCATTATTCATGAGTCTTTAGTACAAACTGAATGTAAGTAAGGTGTCACATTGCCTCCTATGAAATATGCCATAGGAGCGCTAGTTTCTTCCAACACGTTACACCCAAAAGGGTCAATTCCGGTGTTGGAGCCATGGAGGAAACTAAATTGAATGCATACGCAATCCGCACCCACTCCGCCATGGAGAACAAACGGTGCTGCACATGTGATACAAGCGATAGGAGCGCTAGCGTGCATGTCAAAATGTTTGGGCCAGCTAGCCGCTAGGAGTGTTACAATCGGGAAAATAGACCAATTTTCCTGTGACGTCATATCTATCAATAAGAAGTAAATTTCAGCAAACGGCATATCATTGCAGGAATGTTTCAATCATTCATCAGTACTTCAACAAGAAGAATAAGGTGAGAATAAAAAGTTTATATTCACAATATTAAAGCTTCTCTGTAAATGAAAATGCATTTTTTATTCTCAAGTTCATTATTCTTTTTTGAGCATGAGTGAACCATCAAAATGTTCCTATGTTATTCTTACCCTACTTGTGAAGTTGCTTGAAACTAATGGACTGCTTTTTGGCTCCTTTTGCCTGCAATGATGAGTAGTGCGGTGACGTTACAGAAAACAGGAGCAGAGCGATTTTTACGTTTAAATTTAAATGTTCAGAGAGTAATCTCAAAAGAAAAATGAAGGGGACAACTTTTCTAGAAAAAATCATCTCTCATAAAAATTTATTCAGATTGATTCAAGAAAACCTCAAGCCCGTCACTCACACCGTCTACAAGTTTTCCCGTTTTTGTAATGCGTGATGCTAGCGCTTTCTGGCTTGAATTAAGAGGAATAGAGGTATTTACCATGTAATAGGCGATAAAACTTGAACCAGATCCAGGCAGCGCTACAAAAAGAGCTGTGCGAGTGAAGACAGAAAAAATGAAAGCGTGGGGCTTTTAAGGGGAAAACCTATGCTCATCAGTACAGGAAAAAATGGCGAGTAATGTTTTTCTTTTCAGCTATTAGTAGATCCAAAAAGTTCAGAGTAAACTTTTTCTAATTGATTGAAACAAAATTAAACTTTGCTGTAGTTTAGTGCTAAATTGTACATAGTCATATTTCTGTTACATAAATATGTTACCTAATATTTTGAATTACAAGTTTTATCGCCTTTCTCTTTCGAGTGATTCACTTTTTGGTTTTTTAAAAAACAATTTGGTTCACTTTAGAACTATGATTGTCTACTCAACCAGATCCACTAATCAGTTAGACATATTATTTCATCTCACCATCAGAGGACTCATCTTTCAGTCTTTTATTCAAATTTCAATCAACATTAAACCTGATCACTTATCTCGGGTTTCGACAAATCTCTTATTTGTGGTCAATCTTGATGATTTTAGACAACAGGGCATTTTGTTCAGCCAAAAGTCGAAAACTGAAGCCAAGGTCAGCTATATTTACATAGATCACCTTTTTTTTTTCCTTCTTTTTTTGAAGTCTAAGACAAAAGTATAATTATTTTTTGGTCGAGAGCTAAAATCTGAAGTTTTTACCAAAAGAGAGCTGTTTTTCTTGTATTTTTTCAACGGCAAAAGTCAAAGTTTGCGCTACATTGTTCAAGAGTTGGAAGTTTGAGCCCAAAACGTAAGTCATGGAGTATTCTAATTGAGTTAGTTGACTGGCCTACCTAAAAGAAAAAATGGGACCCACCTGTACATTTTCTGCTATCGTTTGATATTTTGAAACCTTCTGGACAAATACAAGATCCTCCTGACGGCGAGGCTTGACATCGGTGTTCGCAGTTCAACACAGGACAACTAATGGTGGCTAAAGCAAAAATAGACAAAATTAATCAATATTTACATGGACAAAACAGATCAGATAAATCGTTGTTGGGCCGAACGGTTGAAGGATGATTCTCTGGATACGTACAGCAAAACGATTAATTAGCAAAGAAAAAATTGCGACAGCCACCCCTTCAAAAGTTTCAAGGTGATGATACGGCAAGGACCGACAACTATCTGCTCCCAGTGATTGTTTTATGCATTGCCAAGCCCGACAAAAACCCTTCCTCTCAAAAATTCTTTCGCTACTAATTCAAATAACGAGGAAAAGAAAACTTACAACAAGCTGCTTCTTCGTCGGCATTATCTTCGCAGTCTTTTTTCTGATCGCACAGTTGTGATTTTGAGATACACTTCGGTTTCCCGTTTGGTCCGCCTTTGGGGCACAAAAATTTGCCCGGACAAGCGATCGTTGTGCAGTTAGTCTCGTCACTGCCGTCGTGACAGTCCGCATAGCCGTCACAATGATAATTACGAGGAATACAGCGGCTATTCGCGCAACGAAACTGGCCAACATGGCACGCTGCAAAATCTGTAACACACGTAAAATGATACCGGTAAAATTCGCGTCGAAAACCCACACAACTATAGCCAGATTATTTCTAACGTTGAGAGAAAGACGCAAAATTATCAATAACGAGATCATTACGTTGTCAGCTGACGAATCGTCGCTGTCGCTGACGTCGTCTGCAACTTGCGCCTCTTTTTGACGGGTATACTAAAACCGACACTCCGGTCGTCGTCGATTTGTCCGCGTAATCGTCATCGTCGCCGCCAGCAGGTATTTCGCGCCGAACGGAAGGGCTTGACGCGAGTACCTGTATATATTTTCCAAATAACAGACGATTCCGGATTGCTGATTTCGTTAGCTACGCTTCACTCCATAGCGGAAACAACCGATGACACGACGATACGTTTGGCGAATATAGAAATGGTATTGAGCACATTGTAGTAAAATAGAGCCGCGCGTTGCAAAGAAAATAGGCTTTCGGTCGTGCTATTACGACAAACGCGAGATAATAACGACAAAAACGTTTCCATACAAGACAGATGAAATACATACAAAACGGAGGCACGACCGAGGACGATAATGATGAAATAAGACTGTTGGAGCTACAAAGGAAAAAATCATACAAGAGTTCAATAATACACAATGAGTTTGGAAAAATCTCTTTCCCACCGAGCCGACGTTATTTTGTAATGTAATCGATATTTAAATATTGGTCTACTTATACTTTAGTAGGTGATGACCGATATGAGGTGATTCGGTTGGAAAAGCGTTCTGAACTAAGTAATTGAGATCTCCTTAGAAGAGAGAAATTGCGATGAAAATTGAGCGAGAACACAATAGGGGAGCTAAGATGAACCTCACAATAAACCACATCAAATGTCATGAAATCGAACTTCAGAGCTCAAAATTTCTTACGAATTCATCTCTTAAGAAGAACTCGAAATATTCGCACCTTTCTCGCAGCGCTCTACATAGTTTGCACTCGGAATACCAGAAATCTCTGATCTTTCCCAGTCACATGGCTCATTAAACCCAGAAATTTTCTCTGCTTGTCTTTCTAGACGGTTCATAACAAACATTATTTTTGTTTCACCAGAGCTCAAACGACGAAACTCATCAAAGGCAGAGTAAAGTCTCAGAAAAAATAGTAGAAGTTGCCAACTCGTGAACTAAGAGGCTCTTCTTTTTCAACTGATTAGATTTCCTTTGTAGAAAAAAAAACAGAAGCCAACGTATCTCCTACAGAGACATACGTAGTGCAGCATTTTATGCGCAAGTGATAGATCAAAATTATTGAGACTTCTCGGCTTATATTTTGACCAAAAACTTACCTGGGCCCCCCACATTAAAACCCTCAAAGCCAAATGCACACGCGCTCTAAACATAATAAAATACATATCTCATCCATCTAAAGGCTGCAAAAGAAAACAAACTCCTTCTTCTATACAAAAGTCTTATTCGCTCAAAATTAGATTACGGTTCCCCGATCTACAACACAGCGAAAAAAACCGTCCTTGCCTTACTCGACCCCATCCAGTCATCTTCTCTCAGGATTGCCCTGGGAGCTTATCGCATCAGCCACAAACTTGGCCTGTGTGCAGAAGCCCCAGATCCTCCCCTTCACTTTCGAAGGCTCATCCTAACCTCCAACTTTTTATCCTCTGTAGCACAATTCCCACAACTTCCAATCTTCAACCGAATCTTTCACCACAATCCCAACCAATCCTCCACCAAACATATTCGCCTTCAATTCAATCACCTGATCAACAAACCGTTCATAGCACATCCCCTAGAACCCATATACACAACCTTCCCCCCTTGGACCTTCCCTCAACCTAAAATACGCCTAGATCTCACAGAAATCCCAAAATCTGACAAACCTGGTTTTACCCAACATATCAACAAACTACTTCAAGAATACCCTGACCATTCACTTTGCCTCATCGATGGGTCGAAAACACCTACTAAAGCAGCTTACGCATACTCCATCGACGGGGAAATATCTTCTCATCGCATTCGAAATATAACCTCTATTTTTACAGCCGAACTGATGGCCATTTTTCCTGCCAATCCCACCTCTCTCAACTACCCCCAAACGGTAAATTCATTATTCTCACTGACTCACTTTCTTCACTCCACTCCCTTACAGACGCATACAACTCTAACCCTATAATCCAACGCATCTTTCTCACACTACACACTTTGGAAACAATCAACACTCAAATTATCTTCATATGGATCCCTGGACACACCAATTTCCCCGACCACGACGCAGTTGATCAAGCCGCTAAGCAAGCTACCTCCCTCAGTCAAATAACTGATAATTCACCCCTACCAACCCTAGATTACAAAAATTACTATCGTTCTCTCATCACACAATCATGGAACACTCTTTGGGAAAATCAAACAAATAATAAACTTCTCAGTATTAAAAAAACCCCGGTTCCTTGGGTATCCTCCATTCAAAACACAAGAAGAGAAGAAGTAATTCTCTCTCGTCTCAGAATTGGTCACACAAAAATTACTCACACCCACCTCATCAGTCCCTACATCCTAACCCCTCCCTCATGTCCCTACTGTCAAAAAGACAAATTAACAGTGGAACACTTTTTTTCATGCCCCAGACTTTTACCCCTTCGCTCTTCTTCAAATACCCCTTCTTCACTCACCCAAGCACTCAAAAACAACCAGGACATCATTTCGAATACCCTACATTACCTAAGACAAACTGACTTTTACGCTCACATCTGAACACATACATCGACTATACCTCTACAACCTTCTACATACACACATTGTAAACTTTTACACACCTTTACCTGAAACAGTTACACTCGACATTATATTCCATCCTCTTATCCTTCCTCACTTTTCCTTACTCTACCAACTTCCTTAAAACCTCCCTTTCTTATGTGTTATTTATAATATTACTTTCATAACTTTTGTAACGCCGAGCCAATAGCCCTCGTGCAGCTCTAGTGCTCGTAAAAATGAAAATAAAAAAAAAAAATCTGGGACTGTCCAAAACATTTTGTAATAATAACGTTGAGACAGTGAAAACGTTTTTTCATAAGTTCGGTACAAATGGCCACCCAATCCCAAATTCAAAGTTTTACTATCCCCTACAATATTTTTCGGCAAAGCAAGAAAAAAGAAAGCTAATTATAAGAAAATATAGAAAAATTCTGTATACTCCGATGGTCTCGCGTCCTGCCATAAAATTTTTGAAAAGAAAAATTGAAATTAGGGTGTATAGCCTTATTTCACTTCCGTGCTCTTTAAAAAGTAAAGAAATTTTGTGCGGTAGTGAAATCCCAAACAAAAAAAAAAAGTTTCAACTTTGCAATCCTTAAATCGCTGCTTGTTAAAACTACACACAGTGATAAAAGCGCTGAATTTTTTTCATTCCTACTTGAAATGACTCTCTTCCTTGATATAAGTATATAGTTCCAATCAGATAAGAGCTGTAATCTTCTCTATAAAGGAACAAAATAATGACTTTGTAATATCTTTTGTAAGTTGCTGCTTAATTAAATTCTCGTTATTTAGTAGTGCACTTGCTGTATTAGCATCGAACGCTGTATCTAATTCCCCCACATCGGAAACCTCTTCAACGTGTAGTATACAAGAGCACGCTGTATCCGAAAGCAAAATAATCCTCTCAACGCTGTCTTAAGTACATGAATAGTAGTACTTTTGCCTTTACTGCAGTGTATTATTTCCACGTGCTCACATTATTCCAATATTCGGCGTCATTCCTTGTTCATTAAAACCTGCCAGCTTTTCTACGTATACAATATGTCTTTGCAACGTTCCACTTTTAATGGTTTGTGCCTGTTGTTGTGACTGGTTTTTAGCCCGCAACTTTTTAGCGATGTCAATGTTATTTTACCGTTTCAATTAAAAACAACGGTGACAGACGGCGCGTAGTAAGCGGGAAAAAGAGAAGGAAATTGCGAACTATAAAATGAAAATATAGTCGCATTTGGGGTGGCCAGGTCCAACATTTTTGTTAGTTAGTAAAGTGTAGAATGTGTCGGAGTTTTTAAAGTCCTGTACTTCATAATAATAATAATGCGCATTAGTCACGATGTGTTTAAACTGGACGTCCTTTCTCTACAATTTTTAACGATTAAATTTTTCCGCAAGGATAGTTTTTTTTTTCCAGCGTGTACGGGTGAAAGAAAAAAGATAGAACGATGCTAGGGTTGCTAAAAACGTGTGTCTTCTCTGTCTTGTACGCATAGGGATACAGAGGATGTGAAGCGTCGTTATTTCGAAATGTTCTGTACAGCATTTATGGATGCACGAAGTATCTGCAGAGCTAAAGTAAAGTTGATAAACCATTTTATTGCGCAAAAATAAATTTTTAGTGCAGGTTCTCGCAAGCGGGTTAATTGTTTGCGCAGAATTCGGATACTTTGGTCACATTCTAGTAGTGCACACATCCTCTAATGAGTGAAGGACTCCAGACCAAAAACACTGGAAATCCTATAAAACAAACGAATACACGAAGTAAGTAGTGCACACATCCTCATATAAGTTGTGTACGTACTCAAGATCCAAAACACTAGAAATCCTATGAAACGGACAATTACACAAAGTAAGTAGTGCACACATCTTAATACAAGTTGTGCACACAAAATCAAAACACTCAAAATACATTTAAACGAACAAATACACTATGTAAGTAGTGCACACATTCCCATATGGTGCACACGTGAGAACATGCAGAACAATTTGCAATCCACATTTAATTCATTCAACTATAATATATCAAGTAAGTAAACCCGATACAGGGAGAAGAAACAGGAAAGAAGACAATGGAATGCTTTGGTTACTGACAAGTCAGCATAAGCTTATATGCCACGACAAGGTAGCATCCCAAGTGAAGGTTGGTTTTTTTTTTTTTTTTTTTTTTTTCACCATCATTATAAAGACATTACAATATTGATACATATTAATGTACCTAATTAACAAACATAAGTTTTCAAATAATTTACAACAGCTAAGTCCAACCGCTTCTTGAATAAATCTGAGTTCAAGACTGCGTGGTACCTGCCTTCATAACAACAAACGCTGCGGGAAGAGTCGAAATTAACATCCATCTGCCACTTGACACGTGCAGCGTGAAGAGCTTCCTGAAGATCGAAAGGAAGCTCCAGACTCCATCAAGAACACTGATTGCCAAAAAGAGCTTGCGAAAAGGAAGAATGGAATTGGAAAATCACGGGAAGGATCAGAAGTGCAAATATTGTCGAAACGGCGAACACTTGAATACAAGTCAATAATGAAACGCTCGCGGCTATTGCACTGATCCATATAATTACCGCGCATCCCCTTGGCATCATACTTCTGCCGAATCATCTTATTCTGACAACAAACCTCAGTATTTGACCAACCAGTGAAGATCTCACGACGATGCTCGAAATCGAATGCATTAACCAACTGACTCGACTGACTAATCCATAAATAGTCATACCTCACTCATAGGGAGTTTTAGGTTTATTAAGGGGAGGCAGTCTCTACTGTCAATCCCATCCTGGCTGGAGTTCCTCTCAATAAATGCAGCAAAATTATCTTCTTTTGAAATACGGGTCGTGTGACAGTCCTGGCGTGCATTTATGGCGTTCGTCATGGTTTCAACGTCGTGTCAGTTTTTTTCCATGGCGGGAGGCGAACTGACGGTCAATATAATTTTATGAGGCGTGCTCTTATATATTTCTCATTTTTCAATCAAAATTTTTTTTGAACTAAAAATAATATTTTACCAAAAAAAAAGTGGCCAATTTTTTGTCCGAAATTTTATAATTTTAGACGATATTTAACAATTGGTCATTTTCGGCATTATTCGGCTAACCCCGTTTTCAGCATTTATTTCATTTTCGGCAAAATAAATTTTTTTCCCTAGCCTCTACTACCCCCAATATGTACTTCTATATCATTTTCATGCTTTTCAGACGCACTAAAATGATTCAGCATCCGGGCTCTGCTCATAACTACACCACACGCTTTCGTTCCCGCCTAAAATTCAATTCCTCAAATTCTTCGAGGTTCATTCTCCTGATTGATATATGTGACACTTCTTTTATCATTTTTACTTATTCTAATTGACGCCCAAATTAGATGTAGGTTTTTGGCTAAAATTTTCTATTAAGAGGCAGACAAATATAGTCCAAAGAGACGAAAAACGCGTTTCTGTGAAGTTGTTCTCTCGTTAATTAAGCTTTCAGATTTACTCAATTACCCAATTCTTCTCCGTAGAAATTGCAGAACGAGTGTTTATTCTGTTTACCAGAGCGTTCAAAACTGCCGTACGATAACAAAAATAATTCCATCGGGAGACAGCTAAAATACACGTGGACGTATGTGTTCGTTGAGAGTGGTAAAAGATTAATAACCGATTGAAATTCAAAATATGTAAATGAATCGTAACTATATGGTGCTGTACGAGTAAGTATATAGGTATCTTCGAGAAGACAGTAGGTGTGTCAGGTTCGTTTAGCACGCAAGTCTCGAATGCTAGTGATGGTGTAGTCATTAATAACTTCGGGTCGATGTATTTCTACCTATACGAGTAAACATCTATACATACACCTGTACGTAAATTTAGACTTTCAATAGGTGACCATTGACCGGTGACCGTTTTTCGCGGTCAAAATTGCTTGTCGCTGAGTTGTTATCATGTGTTGATCTTTCTAGATACTCCACGCCAAAATATTGTGCGATTTTTCAATTTATCCTTTATGCGAGACTAACGAGAATGTCAGCGGCCTGAATCACGCAAACGATCAACAGGATGCAGATTGTAATCTCTAGTGATAGAGATCGAATGACGATAATTTGCAAGAAACATCGAGCAGTATACAAAAAAAAAAAATAAAAATAAAAAAATAAATCGTGCGTGAATCTTGCCAAATTCATTTGCATAAACGAGAAAATTATCCCTACAATGAAGCGCAAAGGATGACGGGAAAGTGTGACTATCGAGTATAGGAGAACTTATCTTCGTTTATCTATTTCAACTAAAATCTTCATGGATCTCTAATAAATCAATTTCAACATTTTTAATACGTAAAAATCTGGAAACAATTCGTCATGACTTCAAAATTGAAAATCTTTTCGAATCCTTTCATTCTCTGGGCAACCTGTATAAGTTTCTACAAGAATAATCAACCTTCCCTTCTCCTCTCTCACCGAACTCCACTTTATATCTATTTACTAACACGGTGAAAGTTCTCACCCTTATTTCTGATTCCCTTCATCCATGGCTCCCACACAACGAAAAAATTAAAGCCAAAAACTTACCATGACCCTTCACCAGATACAATCCCAAATTCTTCGTCCCCTTCACCAGGATCAATACTAGAAGGCGGAGTAGGGCACTTTAAATCCACGAAAAAAACCTTTGCCGGTATTTATTTCCATTTCAAAACCTAATCTGCCTGGGCTAGATGGTACATGCATACGAGTACAATTTTGCTACATATTTTCACAACTTTACAGCACGTGAAGAGCTTTTGGATAATTTGCTTCCTCGTATCGAACTCTGCGAAATCGATTTCATTCAAGAAGGGAATCCGTTTACGAAAATCAAAAGCACATTCCTCTCTCCATGCTAAGAACTTGGATATTCTCTAGGTTCTGCACTCTACTCTTAGAGCTCTCCAACTTCTACAACTCAACAAACGTTTTCAAAGAAAAAACGATCTCATTTTAGAAGAGGATTTGAGAAATTAGAAGCATACTCCTCTCTCCAGGCTCGTCTTTGTCAATAAGATTCAATTTTGAAAGTTTTGAATGAAAAATTTACAGAGAATTTTCAAAGATCCAGACGAAAACCGCGAAGCTTCGGATACTTCTGTATCAAATTTGCTTCCCAAACCACCATCTTTCCGGACTTTTTTTCTAATTCAAATCTCTCGTAAGTTCTTTCGTTTGCGTCCTCTTTCTCCTGATCAACCACGAGACAATACTTGTGCCTGATGTATCAATGACGACGCGACGACATTGATGGAATGAATAATTCGACGATTCATCAAACCATTTATACTCGCGGTCGCTGAATAACCAACTAAAACTGAATCTCTTTAACGTCGAAAGTTGAATACCGCGCGCTGCCCAAAATGAGAAACGAGAAGAGAGTACTCGAGAATACCGTATACCTTATAAAAAGTAAATTGTACGAACACGAACAGAGGAAAAAAACGTCCATTAGAATACAGCAGACTATATATCTTATTAAAGTACTGTCATATACCCGCCGTTTTGATTATACACGTATAAATCCCAGCTTCAACCTACAATAAAATATGTATAATGAATTTGTACATATAGTACTTTTTGATGAGAAAGACGGAGAGAATAAAAGACGAAGATCTATCCACGACTATACCTAGTGAAAGTTCATCCAACAAATTTCCATGTATACCGGCGCGATAATAGAACGAAATGCGCCGCATTAATTCACGATCGTAATATCATTCGCTAGCGTTAGCTTCTCAAATGACTGAAAGTATGGACACTTTATTCTGGGAAACCTAAAAATGTGTGCAGAGCTCGAGAAGGGAATTTATGATGCGCGGCAGTAGATAAGATTACATATTAAGATGAACGCTTCAGAATATGTATGAAATCTCGCTCTTATCGTCGTTTTGTACTTTTAAGACCATCACGTCACAATCGTTTCATGTCACACTGCCATGCAGAAAGCTAATAGATATACTCGAGCGTTATCCGCTTTAATTAGCCGCATCATCTGCGAACGATAAAATGATGGCTACACGCGCATATTTACGTTATATTTCACTACTGACCGCAAAAATTTCTTCCGTTCACTTTTCGACTCGACGTACCCACTTTCTCGTCACGTATATCAAAGAAAGAACAACGGTTCCTCTTTTTGTACTATGTGTATAGAAATTCGATTACTCGCAAGATCGCTACAACCCCCGAGCGGGGGCATTTCAAACACGCCGCACGTCAAATCCTTACGCAACGGACACGCGACAACACCATCTATAACACCCGCTTCTTATTTTGCTCGTACTTTCTCTCTTATTTCTTTTCCCTCTAATAATTGATGTAGTAAACAAATACGCGTTCTTGAGAATAACAATTCAGTTCTCAACTTACTGCATCCAACTTCATCGCTGTTATCGCCACAGTCGTTGTTGTGATCGCATTTGAGTTTCGGGTCGATGCATTTTTGACCGTTGGCGCATCGAAATTGGTCGAGCGTACAAATCACGCCCTGGGAGCCGGAGGTGCACAAATCTTCGTCGCGTTTATTACGACAATCGTAATAGCCATCGCACTTCTTCTCCAACGGTATACAATAAGCATTGATTTTCTTCTCGCATGAGAAATCGCCGTCATGGCACGCTCTATACGCTGCAAAACACATTAAAAAGTATAATGATATGAAAGAATGAACGATAAAACTGAATAGAGAAGAAATAAAAATCGGTTCGCCGGTCGACCTTTCCATTAATTGGGTCAAATCTGAGAAATCTAAGAAATATTAAAAGATTGTAATCGTTTTAGCGGCCTATTTTCCAGTTCTTTCGAAGGAATGCCATAAATTTTTTCATCCTCACATTTCGATTTTCCGCAAAAGCGTGCCTATCTAACCACACCTCCCGCTTCCATCATCAAAAGATCTTATTCATCTCGGGAAAAAGTATACCCTTACATCGAAATGGCACACAGGTAGGATAACATGCCATGATATGACGAAAGTAATGTAGAATGATAAACGACTAAACCTTGCAGGAGCAGAAAACTGTGTATCAAACTGTTGATAATCAAATTCGATTCGAAGAAACGTTTGCGGACCCGAAACCACCAGGGATGCAATTTCTCTAGATATTGAACAAAATAATCAAGAAACGATAAAAATACCCGAAGTCCGAAATTCTTTTACGTAAAAGGCTCTAGCCGGGTAAGGGGGGAAAATGGCCTTCGTCGGAAAATGTTTCAAATGTTCGTCAAAATGTTGTCCCCAATGAGAAAAATCGAAATCCAAAATAAATAAATAAATAAATAAATAAATAAAAAATTGAAAAAATTTTCAAGCATAGCCAAATAAACGAAAATCATGTTCCATGTCTTTTATATTTTATCAGTCATCTTGAAATATTTCAGTCTAGGCTTCTACTAGGTCAAGTGTTCGTGAGATATTATTCGTTTACCCCTTTACCTATCTTGGCGTCGTATAAGTCTTCTATGAGAAATATGAGGTAGCGCGAACTCGCTCCGCTCGTTCGCCCCCTGTCTCGCTGTTGTATTGGAATGGTATGAGACAATTCAAGTCTAGGGGACTTGGAAAAATTTCGACTATCCAGCCATATATGGTAGGAAGAGGGACAAAGAAAATTTTCTAATTATTAATTATATTAATTATTTAATTATTCATTTATTTAATTATTTAATTATTTAATTATTATTGAATTAATTATTTATTATTATTACGCGGGGTGTACTCGCGACTTTCTGCATCACCCACGGGGTAGAGATTTTCTAATTATTAATTATATTAATTATTTAATTATTTATTTATTTAATTATTTAATTATTAATTAATTAATTATTTATTATTATTACGCGGAGTGTACTCACAAATTTCTGAATCACCCACGGGGTAGAGATTTTCTAATTATTAATTATTTAATTATTTATTTATTTAATTATTTAATTATTTATTTATTTAATTATTTATTTATTTATTTATTATTAATTATTATTATTACGCGGGGTGTACTCGCGAATTTCTGAATCACGCACGGGGTAGAGATTTCTCTTGACGGGGGGGAGGGGGGGGGGGGTGTACTCGCGAGTTTCAAACTCGGGGTCCGGCGAGAGAAAAGACATATAATATGTCAAAATTGGACCCATCCGCTCACCCACATGGGCTGCAGAGTCATTTTTAGGCCTAAAATCCAAATGCCTGAAATCTCAGGCATTAATGAACGCACAGCAATGTAACTTGGGGACATTTTAGTATATGTAAACGTTCATCCATGGTTTTTTTTTTCAAAAAAAAAATCATTCATATTTTCCCTAGTTTCTAGCAATAACAAAAGTTCGAACTCGAATAAAAAAAAATCGGGGGGGAGGCACCTGGGGAAAATCATTCATTTGAAGCGCCATACCCTCTACTACAACATACATGAGTATCATAGTCCTCGGTGAGGTGGAACATTCCCCAAAAAAATCAATGTTTTAACGAATTTCTGTGATTTTTCGGGGTGAACTATGACTGCTACCGCAATAGACCGCAAGAAATTAATAGTCAATGTTCGAGGTGAAAAATACGCTATCCTCTGTGGGATGAAATGGGAATGTTGGTAGACCAAAAATATATTTCTAGTATTTTGTTTATCGATTTGGTCAATTCTTATGTAAACTCGTCCACCGATTAGGTGGAGTACGTTAGATTGAGAAAAATAGTTGAAAAATTCTCCAGTCGCTGGAACACTCTGAAAATAGTAGAGAAGTGAGAAAATCCACTCTTTCAACCTGGAGAACCGCGATTTTTCATATTTCATTCATCAATTAGGTCAATTCTTAAGTAAACATGTCCGCCGAGTTTGAAAAAAATTGTCAAAAAATTCCCCAGTCGCTGAAACGCTCTAGACCAGGCGTGGGCAACCTTTTTCACACCGCGGGCCGCATTCATGAAAATTCGTAACTTTTCATGATCCGGTGGGCCACATATCAAGAAATTCTCGTTGTTGGAATCAAAAAATGTAAAATTTTACAGAAATTATTTCCAATATTTTTGGATAAATTTAGTACACAAAAAAACGTGAACTTGGGGGCCAGGTGAGTATGTTGCAAACGCATCAAAGCAGAATGGTTGGGAACCATTTCGTGTCGTTGGTGCAATGGAAGTGCCTGAAGAGTACCAAATGGAACTGATAGATCTGAAAGGCGATTCTTCTCTGCGTACTTTATTTTCAGAGACCCCTTTGCGAGAATTTTATAAAATTATGCCTGGTATTAAATATATTGCAGCATAAGAACCTTTGCTTTCTTTAGGTCTACATTTGTATGTGAAAATGCTTTCTCGCTCATGAAAAATACAAAAACTCCTGAAAGAAGCAAGCTGAATGATGAGCATTTGACTGCTTTGACGCGTTTGCAACATACCTACTCACCTGACCCCCAATTTTGATGAGCTTACCTGTGAATTGCAAAGACAAGTTTCTCACTAGTAACGAATAAATAATCAGTTCCTGTTTTTTTGTATACTAAATTTATCCAAAAATATTGGAAATAATTCGTGTAAAATTTTACATTTTTTGATTCGAACAACGAAAATTTCTTCATTTTCCCAAAAATTTCTTCATTTTTTTGTATTTTGGTATTCGCATTACGGGCCACGGAAAAAGCTTCTGCGGGCCGCGGGTTGCCCATACCTGGTCTAGACATACAGTAGTACACAATCGAGGAATTCCACTTTTTCAACATGTAGAGCCGGGACTTTTGGTGTTTTGTTGATCAAATCTCATGTTAATACATCTTACAAGTTGGACAAAAATAGTCAATAAATTCTCCAGTCGCTGGGACGCTCAGGAAACAGTAGAAAATCAAGGATACACACCCACCCCTAAGATTCAATTCTTTTACTTTAAAGTGTAGAATGCTTATTTTCGTTCCCCTGAAGTCGTAGTGGTACAAACTGTGTTACTAGGAGCCGTGCACTTGCATGAAGTGCAGGAATCTTCTCTCGAGTTGAGGTGACAATGCTTCAAACATTGGAATTCCTGAGCATGACAATATAAAGGAGATGACTGTCTTCTATTGTGTCTCGAGAAAGGATTCCTCCACATCATGCGACTGCACGGCTACCAGTAACACAATTTGTACCTCAGCGACTCGAGGGGAAAAAGTAACACATGAATCATAGTGGCGGGTGTATATCTTTGATTTTTTAATATTTCCAGAGCGTCCAAACGACTGGAGAATTTTTTTCAATTTTTTTAAAACTCGGCGTAAGTGTTCTTATAAAAATTGACCATACCAATGAGCGTCTGGAGAATTTATTGACTTTTTTTTTTTCGAAATAGGGAGGTGTGTACTTAAAAATTGACCTTATTGATAAATATAATATAAAAATCACGATTCTCCAAGTTCAAAAAGTAGATATTTTCAATTTTTCATTTTCAGACTATTCCAGCGACTGGAGAATTTATTGACTATTTTTTCCAAACTCGGCGGACGTATTGACATAAGATTTGACCTTTTCGATAAACAACATGCCAAAAATTAGGGCTCTCCATGTTGAAAAAAAGGATTTTCTGGATTTTGTCTTATTTCTAGATCTTTCCAGCGACTGGAGAATTTATTGACTATTTTTTTCAAACTCGACGTACATGTTTACTTAAGAATTGAACGAATTGATGAATGAAATACCAAAACTCACTGTTCTCCAGGGTGAAAAAGTGGATTTTCTCGATTTTTTGTCATTTCCAGAACGTTCCAGTGACTGGAGAATTTTTTGACAATTTTTTTTCAAACTCGGTGGACATGTTTACTTAAGAATTGACCTAATTCATAAACAAAATACCAAAACTCATGGTCCTCCAAGGTGAAAAAGTGGATTATCTCGATTTTTTGTCATTTCCAGAACGTTCCAGCATTTGTAGAATTTTTTGACTACTCTTTTCAAACTCAGCGGATGTGTTCACATGAGAACTGAATGAAATACCTAAACTCACGGCCCTCCAGGTGAAAAAGTAGATTTTCTCGATTATTTGTCATTTCCAAAACGTTCAGGGGTGCCGTGATCCCCCAAAGCTTACAAAGATTTCACCCCCCCCCCAAAAAAAAAAAAAATTTTAACAAGCAAATAAAAAGACCCCCCCCCCTCAATAATGTTACGAGAACAAAGGAAAAAACCGCCCCCTCAATTTCCTACGAAGAATCATCTTCAAGAAAATGGCCTCACGGCACCCCTGACGTTCCAGCGGCAGGAGAATTCTAGGAGAATTTTTTGACAATTTTTTTCAAACTCGGCGGACATGTTGACTTGGGAATTGATCTAATTGATGAATGAAATATGAAAAATCGCAGTTCTCCAGGTTGAAAGAGTGGATTTTCTCACTTCTCTAACTATTTTCAGAGTGTTCCAGCGACTGGAGAATTTTTCAACTATTTTTCTCAATCTAACGTACTCCACCTAATCGGTGGACATGTTTACATAAGAATTGAACAAATCGATAAACGAAATACTAAACATATATTTTTGGTCTACCAACATTCCCATTTCATCCCACGGAGGAGTGCGTATTTTTCACCTCGAACATTGACTATTGATTTCTCGCGGTTTATTGCGGTAGCAGTCATAGTTCACCCCGCTATTCATGGAAAAATCACAGAAATTCATTAAATATTGATTTTTTGGGGGAATGTTCCACCTCACCGAGGACTATGATACTCATATATGTTGTAGTAGAGGGTATGGCGCTTCAAATGAATGCAAGTGCCTCCCCCCCGATTTTTTTTTTTATTCGAGTTTGAAGTTTTGTTATTGCTAGAAACTAGGGGAAATATGAATGATATATTTGAAAAAAATACCATGGATGAATGTTCACATATACTAAAATGTCCCCAAGTTACATTGCTGCGCGATCATTATTGCCTGAGATACAGCCATTTGGATTTAAGGCCTAAGAATGACTCTGCAGCCCATGTGGGTGAGCGGTTGGGTCCAATTTTTTGGATTTCGAGTTTTCTCATCGGGGACAACATTTTGACGAACATTTGAAACATTTTCCGACCAAGGCCATTTTCCCCCCTCACCCGGCTAGAGCCTTTGCCATAACATAAAACTACATATCGATTTTGACCAATAGAAGCCTCCAGTGGAGGACTCTCAAAAGGTGAGTATTGATAAGGCCCTATTTCCGCCTAGATGAGTCCAAAAGAATTTTTTTCAACCAATTTATTTCAAATTTGCAGGGCTCATAGTCCTAGATATGAGAATCGATATAACCAACAACATAGAACCCCCTCTTACCCAAAGACTATAGTATATCCGTCAAATACAAATTACCAAGCCGAGCACATCGCCTTCTCCAAGATAACCTCAACAACCTATCAAACTAAGCATCAGAAAACGGTTTTCGTTTTTCAGAAAAGAAAACACACCTAATAATTTTCCGCCACAGAAGACCTATCCCAACTATACCTCCCCTCACACTAAACAAAAAACGAATTCACATCCTTAGTACAACAAAATTTCTCGGCCTCATATTCGATCAAACTTCAACCTGGATACCACATATTAAATACCTTGAAGGAAAATGTATTCGTACTCTGAATGTCCTCAAATATCTCGCGCATCCTAGCACAGGGTGCAACTGCAAAATTTTATTACAACTATACAGCAGCCTGATCCGCTCACAGCTTGACTACGGGGCCCCAATTTATGGACTTGCAAAGAAACCTGCTCTCTCAACTTTAGACCCAATCCAAAAATCATCTCTCCGCCTTGCGCTAGGTGCTTTTCGAACAAGCCCTAGCCTCAGCCTTTGCGCTGAAGCTAGCGAACCTCCTCTCGAATACCGCAGACAGATACTTACGACCTCTTTTCTGACCAACATATCCTCGAACCCAAACACATTGACTTTCGACCATTTTTTCCTCCCCAACAACATAGAAAATTTCTCTTCGGACACCACGAACACATGAAACTCAACCTGGAACGAAGTAACGAACAAAAATTCACCTTCTACCCTCTACTTCCCATCTTCAACTCCATCCCTCCATGGGCACTACACACAGCTAATTTCCAAGACGAATTCATCAAATTCTAGGAGTGCGTATTTTTCACCTCGAACATTGACCATTGATTTCTCGCGGGCTATTGCGGTAGCAGTCATAGTTCACCCCGTTATTCATAGAAAAATCAAAGAAATTCATTAAATATTGATTTTTTTGGGAATGTTGCACCTCACCGAGGACTATGATATGTACTCATGTATGTTGTAGTAAAGGGTATGACGCTTCAAATTAATGATTTTCCCCAGGTGCCTCCCCCCCGATTTTTTTTTATTCGAGTTTGAAGTTTTGTTATAGCTAGAAACTAGGGAAAATGTGAATGTTTTTTTTTGAAAAAAATACCATGGATGAACGTTCACATGTACTAAAATGTCCTCAAGTTTCATTGCTGTGCGATCATTATTGGCTGAGATTAGGCCTAAAAATCACTCTGCAGTCCATGTGGGTGAGCAGATGGGTCCAATTTTTTGGATTTCGAGTTCTCTCATTGGGGACAACATTTTGACGGACATTTGAAACATTTTCCGACCAAGGCCATTTTCCCCCCCTTACCCGGCTAGAGCCTTTCTCTTTGGACACCACAAAACACATGAAACTCAACCTTGAACGAAGTAACGAACAAAAATTCACCTTCTACTCTCTACTTCCTATCTTCAACTCTATCCCTCCATGGGCACTACACACAGCTAATTTCCAAGACGAATTCACCAAATGCTCACTTTCCACTCCCAACACACAGCTCAAAAAAGAAATTGAAAATTTCTTAAAAAACCACCACTCACACATCTTTTGTTTTACAGATGGTTCAAAACGCCACAATAAAACTGGGATAGCCTTCTCAATCAATAATTCCCTCTTCAGCTTTCGAATACGAAACTCAGCCTCAGTATACACTGCAGAACTTTTCGCGACCCTCAAATGCCTAGAAAAAATATCCACTTCCACTCAAAACAAGCATTATCTCATAATTACAGACTCGTTATCATCATTTTCAGCCATCCAAAATATCTTCTCGCAAAACCCCATCATTCAAAGAATCCACACCATCATCAACATCATAACACAAGCTACATCATCCGTAACCCTGGTGTGGATTCCTTCACACATACGACTAAAACAGAGCGATGCAGTAGACAAAGCAGCCAAAGACTCAACCAATTTCAACACCGTGACCCTGTCATGGAAAATTTCGGCGTCTGATATCAAAAACTACCACTGCCCCAAAATACTTAAAAAATGGTCTTACCTATGGTCTAACCAACTTGAAAACAAACTCCTCCCTATCAAGGCTAACCCTCTCAAACCCACAACTTGCAGACCATCTAGAAAAGAAACATCCGTTCTAACCCGCCTCAGAATAGGACACACCCGACTCACCCACTCACACCTTCTTTCACGTTCAGAACCACCCAACTGTCCAAAATGTCTCTTCAATACAATAGACATAAACCATATGTTTACATGCCCTGGACTTACAACTTTACGAAACTCACTAAACATACCCCACTCTAGAATACAAGCACTCAAAAGTGACACCTCATACACAGAATTCGTACAATACCTAACCTCAGCCGAACTTTTCTCTCTACTTTAAAACCTTCAACTATCTATAAAATTATACTCAAATTAGCCTTTAAGATGACTGTACCTTTAATGTAATGTAATGCTGTATATCAAGCTCATAGCCCAAAGCGTAGCTTAAGAGCTTGTAAAAAAAAAAAAAAAATTTGATATTGCAACTACCCGCGTCTTTATATGAGCAGTATCAAAAAGACACCTGTTCTATCAGGTGCTCTTTTGACAGATGACACCTAAGATTATTAGTTTTTGTCCTCTTTTACGCGTTCGAGAACTGTCGGAATATACAAGTCCAAAAGCCGTATGATGAGAAAGAGTTATATTGTGGACAGTGTTCATAACTCGCGAAACTTATCTTGTAGGTAGGAAAATTTTTAAAGCTAGTTGCTCTTCCAAGGTCCTCTCAAAATTGTCTTCTTCCGGCATCGTATCGCGCTAAAACCATTACTATAGAGTTGACAACATGTTGCTAATAAGTCACCTTAATGTTTTTCGTGAATCCAATTTCCTGCAGTTTTTGAGTACCTAATAGTTTCAATTGCTAATATTACGAAAATTATTGAAATGAATGAAAATATATGTTTTCGATTACATACTTCGACTGATGCAGAAGAGCAAAAATCTATTTACGACATTAAAATTTAATTTCTTCGACTGAATTTAAAGTACTCGACTCGCGCACCTCAGAATCGAAATTTTTTGATGAGGGCAAAGGTTGAAAAATATGCGAAAAATGTAGATGTGTAGGAGTACGATTCGACGTGCTGCGCGCGTAAAACAGATCGCACAAAATGGAACGAATAAAAAATATTGTTGTGATAAACCAGAATCTGGAAATCGTGTTTCGTTGTATTGATATGTGACCCGGTTTCTGGGCATGAACGTTGGTTGAATGTCAAGGTCGCTCGAAGCGGAAGTAACGTAGAAATTTACTCGTCTAGGTTTCAACGACGTTACGTCTTTGTTTCTCTTTCCTCCTCTTCCACCTTTTTCTTCCTTTCTTCTTTTTTATATTCATCATCATTATTTTTATTTATTTATTTAATTCTTTTTTCAAGATGCGAACCTGTTGAAGTTCTCGAAAATGTATTGTGTTCTCTAAAAATGATCTCGTAGTCTTATCCGAAGCGTCGACATCCGCGTGAGACATTGAAGTTATTAAAATACCAAGCAATGTAGAGAATTATACGTATTCGTTATTATTCGGTTTTAATCGGTTGTTGTTGTTGTTTTTTTTTTTTTTCTTCTCATGAAAAAATAGAACTTTTAAAATATTTGATTATATATGTGAGATAAAGTAGATTTTGTGCTCAAATATTTTCCATCGATTTGAGAAAAGAAAATTAGGACAAGATTTTTAGTTTAACTGATTAAACTCAAGAGAACTGTGAAAATTTCGTTGTGGAGGTTTCACTTGGTCAAAATTTTTTCTTCAAGTTCTCTGATATACAGGGTGGACCAGAAAGATGTTACCAGTTAAATGGGAGTTTGCCCTAAATCTATCGTAGCGCGAAAACTCGAAACTTTAGATGTATACTTCAAATCTACGAAATGTGTATCTCAACTTTATCTTTAATTTGCGCCATATCCGAAGTTTCTACGACTTTTCTGAGCCGAGTTATGGACCAAAATGTGCCAAAATTTTAGAGCAGGGGTTGTTAAGGTTGTGAATTACACTACACAAAAAAAAAAAAAAATTGAAAACCACATGAACGAAATAATACGATTCTAGAAGTATTTTCGACGCTGATCACGATGCCGTTGTTCGTTTTTCAAGTTTTGGCTCGGTTTTCGAGAAATGATCAAATCAAATTACCGCGATTCATTGCGACGCGCGGCGTATGTTACCCAGCTATCGAATTTCGCGAGAACGGGAACATACACTGCGCGCCGCAACGAATCGCGGGAATTGGATTTGATCATTTCTCGAAAACTGGGCCAAATTTTGAAAAACGGGCAACGGCATCGTGATCAGCGTCGAAAATACTTCTAGAATCGTATTATTTCGTTCATGTGGTTTTCAATTTTTTTTTTTTGTTGTGTAGTGTTATACAATTTTCCATGATTGAAACAATCGCGTAATCTTCAAAGTGTTCCCCAATCCTGCAGTAAAAAAATTTAGCGCTGAATCTGAATAAAATTTAAGAAAAATTTTGCGAAGCACCAAAATGGATTAATGGGCCCCAAACGGGGTCAAAATTTCCCTAAAATGATAAAATCGCCTAATCTTCGAAGTTTTTCTCGATTCTGAGATGAAATTTAGCGCTGAATCTGAATAAAATTATTAAAAAATTCTGCGAAGCACCAAAATGGCTTAATGGGCCCAAAAAGGGTCAAAATATCCCCAAAATGATGAAACCGCCTAATCTTCGAAATTTTTCTCGATTCTGCGATAAAATTTAGCGCTGAATCTGAATAAAATTGTTAAAAAATTCTCCGAAGCACCAAAATGGGTTAATGGGCCTAAAAAGGGTCAAGATTTCCCCAAAATGATGAAACCGCCTAATCTTCGAAGTTTTTCTCGATTCAGAGATGGAATTTAGCGCTGAATCTGAATAAAATTGATGAAAAATTCTGCGAAGCATAAAAATGGGTTAATGGGCCCAAAAAGGGTCAAAATATCTCCAAAATGATGAAATCGACCAACCTTCAAAGTTTTTCTCGATTCTGAGATAAAATTTACCGCTAAATTCGTATAAAATTGTTAAAAAATTCTGCGTAGCGCCAAAATAGGTTTATGAGCCCAAGAAGGGTCAAAATTTCCCCAAAATGATAAAAACACCCAACCTCCAAAGATTTTCTCGACTCTGAGATAAAATTTAGCGCTGAATCTGAATAAAATTGTTACAAAATTCTACGAAGGCACCAAAATGGGTTAATGAGACCAAAAAAGGTCAACATTTCTCCAAAACAAAAAAAATCGCCTAACCTTCGAAGTTTTTCTTGATTCTAGGGTAAAATTGTGTGCTGAGTTAAAAAGCTGTTGAATGCGAAGCACCAAAATGTGTGAAAGTGGCCAAAAACGATCACAATTTTACAGATCTGGAAAATCACTTCAACTTTCAAATTTCATTTGGTTCTCAAAGAAATCGAGCTTCGCGAGAACAAAGATTGCTCGCGGTGGTCGACTGAGGCCCTGCATATGATCGAAGCAGGTAACAGTGTGAAAACTCATATTGTTTCATCAGGCGATGGAGAGCAAGGTACTGAGATGCTCGTCTTACATTGTGAACTCGCAGCAGTGATTAATTGACCATATGCCTCTAGCAACGAACGCCGGTAACGTAAGAGTGCGATCATTTTCTTGTAGCACCAGCCGAGAGAGTGACGTTTCAGGGAAGCTTATCTTCCGTTGTCAGTCGCGGTGAGAGATTGAATAGGGCCCCCGATACCACGGAGTCAAACAAATGCTAAAAAATTCTCGTGGTTTCTCACAGAGGCGCAAATGATACCGTGAAGTTCTCTCTTTTGTGATAAACCACGAGTATTTCTGTGCATTCACCCACCCCTATCAAACGTAGGGCCCTGACTGTTCTCTCACCTCGAGCTGCCAACAGAGGACGAGCTTCACGGTATCATTCGTGTTTTTATGAGAAACCACGAGAATATCCGCGCATTCGTTTGCCTCCATGGTATCTGGGGCCCTATCCATTCTCTCATCGCGAGCTGACACCGGGACACGAGCTTCACGGCATCAGTGCCTTCTCTGCATGAAACTTCGGGCCCCAGAGATCATCACAATTTCTCCAAAATGAAAAGCTTTTGCGGAAGCACCCGCCTTGATCATACACAGGGCCTCAGTCGATCTCTTACCGCGAGCATGTAATGGGAAACAAAGTCGCCGGTATCATTCTCTTCTCGACAGGAAACAACAGCAGTTTTTGCGGATGCACCCACCTTGATCATACACGAGGCTTCAGTCGATCTATGTTGAACCCAGGGGTCATTCGCCTGCCTCTGTCATGCACGGGGTCTTGATCGTTCTCTTACCGCGAGCTTATGACGAAAGTCGAGCTTGACGGTATCATTCCCTCCTCCGGGTGAAACCCCGAGAAATTCCGGGTGTTCGTCTGCCTCAATCAAAGACTGAGCTGTAGCTGATCGCTCATCACAAGCAAGACCAAATTTGCGGTATCCTCCCATTGCCTGAATAAAGGAGTTTTTGCACTTTGGCCCGCTTCGTTTATGGTGGGGCGTCAGTTGTCTCTCATCGCAAGCACGCAACAGAAGACCAACTTTGCGTTCTTTGACTGAAACAACGAGAATTTTCGCACTTTTTCCCGCTTTGATCATATGCAGAGCCCTAGTCGATCTCTCACTGCGAACCTTCAACGGAAGATGAATTCGTTGTCTCCCTCCAATCTCTAAGTGAGGAGAATTTCCGCAATTTCCTCTTTCGGATCTGTCACCCGACGCTAGACGATCTGTCACTCCGCGAGCACTCAACGGCAGACAAACTTGTCGACATTCCTTCCATCCTCTGAATCAACAATTTTACTGCAGAATGAGAGAAATTTTTGATTTTTCATTTGGGAGATCATCTAGGGCCATTTCAGTATTTTTCTCGGACTCGGCGTTAAATTTTATTTCAGAATTGAAAACCACTCTTGAGGATTACGCAAATTTTTCATATTGGAGGAATTTTGATTCTCTTCGAGCCCATCGACCCATTTTGGTGTTCTGAAGTATTTTTGAAGCATTTTTTTCCGGACTCAGCGCAGAATTCCACTGGAAAATCGAATTAAATTGAAAGTTCGAATGATTTTCCAATTTGGGGAAATTGTGACTCTTTTTAAGCCCATCAACCCATTTTGGTGTTTCAAAGCGTTTTTTTAATTTTTTTTCGGACTCGGCGCAAAATTCCACTTGAAAATCGAATTAAAATTTGGAAATTTGAACAATTTTCTAATTTGGGAAAATGTTGGCTCTTTTTGGGCCCATCAACCCCTTTCAGGTGCTTCGAAGAACTTTTTGAGCATTTTTTTCGGACTCAGCGCAAAATTCCACTTGAAAATCGAATTAAAATTTGGAAGATTGAACGATTTTCCAATTTGGGAAAATTTTGACCCTTCTTGGGCCCATTAACCCATTTCGATGCTTCGAAGAATTTTTTAAACATTTTTTTCGGATTCAGCGCAAAATTCAACTTACAAATTGAATTACAATTCAAAAGTTTGATCGATTTGCCAACTTGACCCTTTTTGGGCCCATTAACCCATTTTGGTACTTCTTAGGGTTTTGTTACTATTTTTTTCGTTTTCCCCGTCCAACAATAATTTGATTATTAAAATTTTTGAAATTCAGCTCAATACTGTAAATTAACTAATTTTCAAGCCCTATTTTGGGAACCCTGGCGATTTGGTGAATTTTCGGCACATTTTGGTCCATAACTCGGATCAGAAAAGTCGTAGAAACTTCGGATATGGCGCAAATTGAAGATGAAGTTTTGGTGCTTCAAAGCATTTTTTAAACATTTTTTTCAAACTCGGCGCAAAATTCCACTGGAAAATCGAATTAAATTGAAAGTTCGAATGATTTTTCAATTTGGGGAAATTGTGACCTTTTTTGAGCCCATTGACCCATTTTGGTATTTCAAAGCGTTTTTTAAATCTTTTTTTCGGACTCGGCGCAAAATTCCACTTGAAAATCGAATTAATTTGGAAGTTTGAACAATTTTCTAATTTGGGAAAATTTTGACCCTTCTTGGGCCCATTTACCCATTTCGATGCTTCGATGAATTGTTTAAACATTTTTTTCGGACTCAGCGCAAAATTCAACTTACAAATTGAATTACAATTCAAAAGTTTGATCGATTTGCCAACTTGACCCTTTTTGGGCCCATTAACCCATTTTGGTACTTCTTAGGGTTTTGTTACTATTTTTTTCGTTTTCCCCGTCCAACAATAATTTGATTATTGAAATTTTTCAAATTCAGCTCAATACTGTAAATTAACTAATTTCCAAGCCCTATTTTGGGAACCCTGGCGATTTGGTGAATTTTCGACACATTTTGGTCCATAACTCGGATCAGAAAAGTCGTAGAAACTTCGGATGTGGCGCACAAATTAAAGATGAAGTTGAGATACAAATTTCTTAGATTTGAAGTATACACATCTAAAGTTTCGCGTTTTCGCGCTACGACAGATTTAACGCAAACTCCCATTTAACTGGTAACATCTCTCTGGTCCACCCTGTATATAGAGCTCGATGGTCGGCATTTTTTGAAGTCCTGAACTCCTCTACATTTTCTCGAATAACACTTTTCCAATCAGCCTTTACCTCCCTTTTCCCAAACATATAACTCAAACTTCAAAATTTTTCAAAGTCATGTGGAAGAATTTCTTTATAATATTTTTTCAAATGACACTTTTCCGATCAGCCTTTACCTCCATCCCGTTGAATTATGTGAGTTTTTACTTCTACTCAAATCCTTTTCTCAAGTTGTTTCGGTACAGGATTCAGAATGCCCTAAAACGATTTTAATGATCGAGTACATTAGCAAAACGGTTCTCAAATGCGTTGACTCAATTTTCAATGTCATTCTGGAGCTTTTTCTCCTTCAGAAGACATGAAAACAAGTAGAGTACACAATGACTAGAGACCCTGTTCTATCGAATCCCTCACAATTTTGCTATTATAAAGAATATGATAGGAAATGTGTACTTACAACAATTTTCTTCGTCCGATCCATCTACGCAATCTACAGTCTTATCACATCTATAATGGGCAGGGTAACAATAAGTTTTATTCCAATGGTACTGCCGGCAGGACAGCATACCAGGTTCGCATTCCGGTGGAGCTGAAAATTAAAGAAAATAGTATTAGATTTATTTCACAAAACACTAGTAAATAACATAGGGAAAAGCTCTACTATGACGTGAACGTTGGTATCCAACAGAAGTTGGAGAGAATTCGTTCTACAGGAGGTTATTTCGTGAAGAAGGGCCGTCAGTGAAGTTTTGCACGGTGATGTGTCGAAGTGCATTTCATTCGATTATTGATCTCTACTGCTATCAAATCTTCGTATTCTTCAATCAGTTCCCGATTTATGCAGCACACTCTTTTTCACATTATTCTCAATTTTTGGCCTCTATTAAAATGCTTGATTCGGCAGATAAGTTGATGAAAACAGTCAATGTCACAATCACGCGAAATCGTTCTTTTATACATATATACGTCTGAAACTCTATCGAATAATTTCTATCAGCACAGACAGAAATGATCAACCGCTCTCGCGAATTAATGATTTTTACTTTGTCGGTGAAATGTAGCGTGCGCTCCACTTATATCAAACTGGTGAAGTATTCGTCAAGAGTATTCATGTGTATACTGCCACACCATTGTTGTAATACGTTTTGCACTCATATCGCATAATTAATCGCAACGCGTCCCAACGCTTACGTACCGACACGATGGTTTTCGATAAGACGACCCATTTCATTCGCTACCTGCGCCTTCACTACACACGGATGCAATTATAGAAACACGATCATAAAATCACTCACGGATGTACATCCCAAAATACCACCAATACTGAGGTAATCTGGTGTGTAAAATTTTTAAATATAGAATAACCAGTCTATAAAAAGAAAGAAGCGCTATTTAGGTATCTATGGTAAACATGAATACAATATCGGTAAATTTCACTGGACGAACGAATAGAATCTGTCCACCACATACCGTCATCGACCGCGAGAGCATTGAGGAAATGGACGGTAAACGAGAGAGAGAGAGAATTACAACAGGTCTCCCTGGAAATGTACTGCATATTCGACGCCCTATTTATAAGTACAGTGTAGTAATGCGTCTACAACCGCGGACAGTATTTGCTTATACATAGCAATGTAAAAAAAAAAAAAAAGGAAAGAACGACACTATGTTCTAGATATTCCTTATTATAACTAGTCACGACGGTTTTACAAAGCGCAATAAGATGGGGCAATTATAATCTGACACAATGGACCGGCTAAACTGATATACTAAACATCTTGTAATTGTGATTGTTCCTGTGAAAAACAAGGTTTCAGAAGAAAAAAAAAAAAACGAAGAAAGGAAAAAACATAAGTTACGTTAATCAGTCGTTTCTTGATAGTTTTTCTTTCGTCTTCTATTATTATCGTGAAATTTTCCACGTTTCCGCTGCATTAACAAATAGAAACAGGAAACTTCGAATAAATTACGGTAACGAAACTAATCGTAGACTTCTAGTTCCTATAAATAATTAGTAAAGAGCTGTCAAACATGTAAATCACCGATTTGGGGGTAGAACGTGCCTGGCTTTCAAACTCCACTCATCAATCGCTCCTCCATCACCTGCATTGCTACCGAGATAAATCAAATTTCAGACTGGATATGTCTTAAGGAAGATACTTAAGAGAATAGCTATTTAACCGATGTGTTAAAAGTTATTGCGGTTTTAGCGGGAAACCCACTATCCCTTTTGTTGGGGGTTGCTTTCAGGAAATTTTCGTTTTCGCGAGCGCGGGTGCGAGCGGTCCGAGGTTGATGACGTCACGGGGGAGGGGGGGCAGAATTCAAAAAATTTCGACTCTCGAGCTATATGTAATAGAGAGGGTCTTGAAAAAATTTTGACTCTCGAGCTTTACATGATTGGAGGGAGACTCCTTTTCTTGAGGGTACTTTCGGGAAATTTTTTCATTTTTATTTTATAAACCGTTTATTAGAAAAAAAAAAAGAAACAAACAAAAAAAAAAAAAAAAGAAAAAAAAAGAAAAGAAAAAAAATACATGAAGAAAATACGGTTTATGAATAGGGCTTCGACCGAAGAGTCATTTCGCCCGATGATGTAACATAATTGTGAGGTAGAAGACAGGGAGAAGCAAGTGGATTAGAAACAACACTCTCCTTCCAAACGCTCAGAACTTTCGACAATTTTTAAAAGGAAGTTCAAGTAGTCTATTTCACGGACAATTTCAAAAAGAACAAGTTTTTCTAATTGAAACTCAATTTTCCAAAATATTTACTACTAGCGGTTGGCAGCGCGCCTCCGGCGCGCCTGACCGCCTGCTGTGTGTTGAGTAGATATCAGTGTTTTGTAAATATTTCGATTTTAACGGTAAGAGCTGAGTTGACAGGTAAGGGCTGTATTTCAGCAAAAAACGGACTAATTCATGAACCGTCGCAATGATTAAGGAAATAGATGGACAGTAGGTAAAAAGCCTGCCATATCCCCGAAGCATTACATCAGTCTGTGTAGAGGCATGAGACGAACTCAGTCGTTTCCTATATGAGAAACCGGATGTAATTTTCTTAATTCTTTCTCGAACCCAGTACCTTTTCTTAGGTAGTTTCAAACTCTGACGACGATATTTACCTAATGTATAGTTACTCGTCACAAAAGAAGAGCAAATTTTCAAGAAATTATTTTACATAAACGTCTCCTTTCAAAATCGAAAATTGGATACGTAAAACTCGAATAGTCTCTGTAGATTCATCCAGAGCAACCGGTTTAAATGCTCTCTCTCTCTGTAAACACAATGATCTTAGATACGCATCAGTCAAAATACCAATAGTTCCAAAATTTCCTCCTAAAAATCTGGAATTGGGCTCATTCGAAAGGAAATTAAAGGGGCAACAATTTTTGTTCTCTTCAATTTTTCATAAAAATGAGTAAAACTCGAGTTATCACCATAACTTAATTTTTATAACTGCGCCGCTCAACGCGTTTGAACGGCAACGTTGGAACAACGCGTTCGATGGACCACCACGTTTTTTTATATTGAAAAAAAGTCATTGTTTTCGCCCTTTTTTGAAATTACTCAGCACCTCCCCGTCAAATTTTTATTTTTATGAATCTATGTGCTGCTCTGGGATGAGGACAATATATCCTGAAAGTTTGAAAGCGATCGGCCCAGTAGTTCTCGAGTTATAAACGGACAGGAGGACGGACGGACAAACTTTCTGCTTTATATATTAGAGAAGATAGATGAATCGATTTTTTCTAAAACTTTTGGAAGCTTTTCAAGATCATAACTAGACTGACAATAAAATTCAGATGGTCGGTGATGTAGGTAGTGAATTTCATGAAAAATATTTTTTGTTTGGAACTTTTTCTTATTAAAACAGCTTATTTTTTTATAATATTTGGAAACAATCGATCTTCGTTCAAAAGCTCAGAACTTTCGAGAAACTTTGGAAGAATGTTTAGGCAATCTATTTTGCAGTTGACATTTTTCAATAAAGAGTTTTTGTTTGAAATATTTTCATATCATTAGTGTTTGATTTTTTAGATATTTTATTGCTGAAAAATTGACTTTTTCCTCAAGTTCTCTACTTTTGACGAACTTTTTAAGCTGATAATTGAACGCATAGCAAAATTTGAAAGGTATTTTCTATAACAAATTTCACGAGGAACATTAATTATCTGAAACTTTTCATGATTGATGCCCAATCTTTCAAGATATTTGCAAAACACTGATTTTAAGAAGCTAGAACGTATCACAGAAAATTTATTACCGGATGTGCGGGACAGGAAGTTGGACATGTCGTTCGGGGCCTCATTTTCTTTTATTGAAAAAGAAGAGTAGAAAATTCGACCCATACAACATGAGTTATTCGCCTTTTACCACAAGACCGATATGCCATTTTGAAAAGCTGCTCTTCTCAGAAGTCTGTCATTGTTTTTTATATTAAATATCACCCCTACTAACATATCCCGAAGTAACGCTTTGTCCCCCCAAATGGTACCGCATTTTCATATTAGGGTCCATGGACTAGTGAGCGCCGTGGGCGTGAACGGTCTGAGATTGATGACGTCAGAGGTGGGGGGGTCTCGAAAAAATGTTGACTCACGAGCTACATATGATAGGAGAGAGACTCGAAAAAATTTGGACTTTCGAGATTCGAACTTTATATGATTCGACCACAAAACGACCCCTTTCTTACAGATACACGTACGTACACACGACACAAAGTATAATGAAAAAAATTATTTAAAAAGTAGACTACCTACATTATTTTATATATGTCCTACTTTTTGAAAGACCTTCCGCAGTGGTATACAGGTCTTGCGGGTTCCCCGCTCGCCGTTGCAAGACTTACAACGACATCCTAATTTCTTGTATCTGTTCTTTCACTCCTTCTACTATCTGTTTCAATGATAGATAGCCGTCAATTTCAAAAATGTATTGATTCCATGGATAAATCTTTTCTTGAAATTTTATGAGCTGAATTTGTTTTGTTTGTATAGTAATACGGTAATATGAAAACAAATTAATTGAAGTTCCATGTGATGAAATTATAGAAGACCACCACAAATTGAAAAAACGACGACTTCCTTCACGAAGTTGAACGAGGAACGCAGGAAATCTGTTCCAAGGGGCGAATTAGTCTCTCCGCAGCTTCCATATATATCTCTGAAGTTATAAATTGAATTTTTTCCGAGTGTAACTCATTCTGTTATATGAAGCTTTGAAGTCGAAAGTCGGCATTTCAACAAGGAACTTGTTCTATGGGGGGGTTTTTTGAAAAATTTGTCGTACACCGTCCGGCGAAAACTCACCTATGACGTCATCAAATCGTGAGGTTACAGTGTCAATTCAAAACACTCTCATGTCTCTAAAATAGGTCGAGGTCACTGACGAAGTCATCGGGCGTTCTCACCCCTCTTCTTCCGCTCCACGCAGTATACTAATTTTATACTAAGCTTATACTAACTCTAGGCCTATTCAGTACTAGGTTTATGAGTCAAGGTCTTTGATGAAGTCAAGCGTTCGTACCCCTCTTCTTCCGCTCCATGCAGGTAGGTCTAGGCCTCTAGGTCTAGACTTCCTCGTTTCCGCGTCTCCAAAATAAGTCAAGGTCACTGATGCATTATCAAGCGTTTCTACTCCTCTTCTTTCGCTCCATACAAAATACTAATTTCATACTACAGGCTTATACTCCTCTCTCATACTATTTTTATACTGCTTCCTCGAATTCCCAATAGCAAAACCAATGTGACTCAGGAAGCCCTCATTTTTTCAAATTCGACTCCGTTATTAGGGTAGGTCAGTGAAATCATCATGAGACGTATCAAAAGTCGATATTATAGTAACATATAATTCTGCAGCACAAAGTTAAATTGGTGTACATCCAAATCGACAATCAGGTAAACTATATCTCACGGTCGATTGGGGGCGTGTATGAATCATGATAACGTACTTCTACTATTTCATTGATTGAATAATAGGAAAAAATTACAATCTGGGAAACTGGAGCTTTGTTTCACGTATGATAAAGACTCTTCTCTAAATTGCGTTAAAATGAACATCACGACCGACGTAGACGTAACAAAAAGGTAGAATCGAATCAATATGATTGATAAGATTGACATATCGATATAATCGAAATATTACGTCGAAGTGTACAAGTACACTACCTCTCTGGAGGAGACATCTTAGTTTCTGTACTGAATCACGTTCCTTTTTTTTTCACGAGAATATATTTTTCGGCTGAGAGTCAGTCGGAAATCTGTGTCACGCTATCTCCCAAAGCGTCACGAACTGATGACGTCATGAGTGAGCTTCACCTACTTAAGGGACTTCGAAGAAATCTCGACCTTCGCTATTTCAGGTCTTATATCCCAAGCCATTGTGAGAGATGGCGAATACTAATCATGATCGTCTGATGCCACCATACCCGTATATTCAGTAAAAATATTTGTCATGCATCGTACAGTAGAAGACTGTAATTCAATTCCAATTCTTGTTCTGATGAAAACAAATCATCTTGAAAGTCATTAAACCGTTTCTAGATTATCGTTCTTGGTTTAATTTCATCCATCCATCCATTCGAAATTGGGCTTTCAATATGGCTACCAAAAAAGAAAGTCACCGTTGGTGAACTACCTCTTGCTCTAGCACTTTTTAGGAAACTTCCCCTCTAGATATACCTGGAAAAATATTTTTTTAATACAAAGAACTCGAGAGAGAGAGAGAGAGAGAGAGAGAGAGAGAGAGAGAGAGAGAGAGAGAGAGAGAGAGAGAGAGAGAGAGAGAGAGAGAGAGAGAGAGAGAGAGAGAGAGAGAGAGAGAGAGAGAGATTCTGCCGGAAATAATTTTTTTTGAAACGTTGCTTCAAAATTAGACGCCTTGCATTCATCGACTAATGTATAGTGATTTACGATCACCCATATATTCCTCCGTATGCGGCCTAATTTTGGGGTCAAGAAATTTTCCATTCTTTTTCTACTCCCTCGTCTGTCTCAGGCCTTGACTCAGCTGTGTACATGTTGAATTCTTTATTGTACATTAAAGACCGTCTCTTCTTCAAAATTTAAAATAGCACTTACAAGTAGTATGACGGGAATGCATTCACTGAATGTGACCGTCATATACATATTGGTACTACTAAATTACCTGGTCCGAAACGAATACTTTCGTAACCAAATATTTATGCAGAAACTCCAGACTAATAAATAAATTTTCTGTTTGATATTCGTGCTTATACTTGAGTCAGAGATTGTTTGTGAGTACACGAAAGGTAATTATTAGGAACACCGCAAAATGTTTGGGCTTTTTTGTTGTTGTGTACAGCGCACTGTTAAAGAAAGTCATTCTCCGTCCGACACGCTAATAGTTTCCTCATGTTTGACCCGTTACGTATGACGTCACAGACGCGACTAAACGGAACGGTAGAAGCGAGGAATGCGTGCTCAAAATTTGAGATCATTGCTTCTATTCCTGTATTATAAAATCTACTTCGCTCTTCTCTTACTAACCTATTACTTTCCGCTCATTGGAAACAAAACACTCTGCCTTCGCGTATGTTCCCTCGATCTCATTCGTAATATGCGAGCATCGTTTGCCCTGGTTAGTGAGATCATCGTCGTTATGGAAGTTGCGACAAAAAATTCGATCACGGAAGTAAGCTGTCAGCGATGGGAAGAAAAATGCAAATTACTAAGGTAGTGAGATATTTTTCTCATCGTCTCATTTCTACACAGTAAAACTGACGTGTATCGAGCCACCATAAAATGAAGATATGCTATTTTGAAAAGTCTGCGCGTTTCACATCGACGTTTCACACAATATTCGATCACTCCAATAATTCATATTATACATCTCTCTTATAATCAGGTAGAGGTCATCTTTTCAGAAATTTACATTTGCTTGCGAGGAGAAGACTTGAATCTCTGCTTCTCCCCTGTCTCACTGCATTTACAAAAAAATAGAGAGGAGAGAGGAGGCTAACCCTAGCTATGTCTGGCCAATGCCCACTTCATGACATCATCATACAAATTAAACTCCTTACTCTAAAATAAATGTTAAACTCTCTAGTCTCTATTATAATTACTCGATTTAAACATCATTGATAGCAGTGACATGCACACCCAGGCCATGAACTGCAAATTCCAAAGTGAGCCAGAAGGTTACCGTGCATTTGCCCGAATGACACTTTCTCAACTAGTCCTCGTCCACTGCGGAATCACAATTTGCCAAAAGGATAACGAACGTTTGTCCCGAATAAATCCAAAATAGGTTCTTTTTTGGAGGGAGCATAGCTCCACAAAAATCTTTTCGTCGCAGGGACTGATTAATCTCAAACACTAAAACGTTTAAAATATGAAAGACACCTTATGGTAAGCGTGTTTCTTCTGCCTTTCCTGCGTAATGAGGAGTCGATTTCAGTCAACAGTTAGCAGATTGTACAGATTTAGGATGAACCATCATAATTTCAACAGTATTGTTTCATGTAAAGTTTATGGAATCGATTCATGTTAAAATGATGTAAGTTCCACCAACCACCAATATCTTGCTTGGATCAAATTCTAAGAAATTCTATCAATCATTATTTTAATGATTGTGGTAAAAAATCTAATTTAAATTTATATTGGTATTCGTATATACAACTCATCGTTTCTTTGAGCAAATCGATAACACGAAAATTGTATTCATAATGTAGAATTTTTAATTAGGTGCGTCGTGCGGTATTTCCACATAATTGAAAATAACTTTCCTCAACTATTCCGGATTTTCCACGCTGATTTTGTAGCTATCGTATGCGCAATAATTGATGGTGAGAAAATGTGATCGTCTAGTCAAAACTTAAGTATGGTCAAGGGTAAACTACGACGTGATCAGAAATTCTTGCGTTCGTCACAAAGTAGAAAGAATTTGAAACCTAGGGCTGGATGGGCATTACTGGAAGTAATTTGGATTTAATTTACATTGACGTCGATATCAAGTCCATATGGGCTTGACATGGTTTTCAACCTATATTTGCCATATCGATTTCAGGTCAATATCTCCAATCAACCTAAAATCGATAGGAGGGGGACTTGAAAAAATTTCGACTATCGAGTCATATATGATAGGAGAGGGACTTGAAAATGTTTCAACTCTCGAGCATATATGATAAGAGGTGGACTTGGAAAAAAATTAGACTCTCGAGCCATATACGATAGGAGAGGGAATTGGAAAAAATTTCAACTCTCGAACTATATATGATAGGAATTTTATAAATCCCCCTTCTATCAATACTTAGCTCGAGAGTCAAAATTTTTCCAAGTTCCCCTCCCATCATACATAGCTCGAAATTCGAGAAAAATTTGCACTTTCAAACTATATTATACTAGGCTTATAGTAGATCTAGGCCTTCTTTATACTATAGCTTTATCTAGGTCCAGGCTTCCTTGAATTCTCAATACTAAATCCCATGTCACTCATAAAACAGGTTCCCTGCGCTCCTCGTTTAACTTCGTTAAGGTAGCCGTCAGTTTTCTGGGAATGTAAAACGGTCGACTTCTAAATCGACTTCAATGTCCAGTAAGGCGCATTGCTTGTTTGGTAACTTCACTACTCGCGGATAGAAAGCGTAGCAATCTAAATAAACAAAGCAGAAAGTTTGTTTGTTTGTCTATTTGCTCTCATATACCAAAGAGGAAAATTTTAGCTTCCAGAGAAAAAAAGTTTTTATCAAAAATTATATCTTTGCTGAACGACGAGGATGTGCGAAGTACTAATTGAAAGTCTCCTCGTGCCTTAAGCCTCGTTTACACGAGCGACCAAGTCGCTGCGAATTGGTCGTAGCGAATCGGTCGCAAAAGATGAACATGCTCAACTTTTGCGGTGTGTTCGCACGACTCGCTGGGAGTCGCTGGTAGTTCAAGTCCCAAATGTCCCTAGTCGCAGCGTCTCGGACGCTCGTGTAAACGAGGCTTTATCAATTCGTTTTGTTTGCCATATGCCATACTTGGAGACGAGTCGGTATTTCAGGCCACATTGGGAGGGAAGTTGATTCCACGAGTCTTCGAAGTTTTTGCGTTCGCACGCTCGCGTTGCGCGATATTACGTCTTGTATTCATGCTTTGGACTGCCTGTGGGTCCTTGGGCCTGTATGGACTTTGAATATTTTCCAAAATGTTTTACTCAAAAAAAAGACGAAGTACAAGAATATTTTTGTTGAAAATATTTTTCGAAATATTTTACTCAACCAAAGTACCAAAATATGTTTGGACTTCAAAAATTATTTGAGATATTCTATTTGAAAAAACGATGAAGTCCGAGAATATTATTGGACTTCGAATATTTTTCAAGGTAATTCACTTGAAAAAAAGAGAAAGTACCAGAATATTATTGGACATGATATTTTCCTGGACGATTTACTCAAAAAACGATAGAGTCCGAGATTAATACTGCACTTGGAATATTTTTTGAGGTATTTGACTCGAGAAACCGACGAAGTACAAGAATATTTTTGGACTTGGAAAATTTTGTTAATTCAAGATATTTGACTTAGAAAAACAACGAAGTATGAGAATATTTTCCAGGATATTCTACTTGAAAAATGACAAAGTCCAAGAATAATATTAGACTCGGAATATTCTTCGAGATATTTTACGCGAGAAAATGACAAAAACAAGAAAGTACCAGAATATATTTTTGGGCTTGGAATATTTCTCGTGATCTCTCAAAAAATAATAAAGTTTTGGAACATTTTTTGACATACAATATTTTCTGAGACATAACTGATTGTTTTTTCAAGTAAAACATCTCAAAACAATTTTCCAAGTCCAAAATGTTCTTGAACTTGGGTTGTTCTTGGCGTAAAATATTTCAAAAAATATTCCAAGTACAAAATTATTCTCATACTCAGTTGTTTTTTGAGTAAATCATCCAGGAAAATATCCCAAGTCCAAAAAAATTATTTTACTTTGTCGTTTCCTCGAGTAAAATATCTCGAAAAATATTCCAAGTCCAGTATTAATCTCGGACTCGGTCGTTTTTTTGTGTAAATCATTCAGAAAAATATAAGTCTAATAATACTCTGGTACTTTGTCCTTTTTTTAAGTAAAATACTTCAAAAAATAATTCAAGTCCAATAATATTCTCGGACTTCGTTGTTTCCTTCAAGTAAAATACCAAAAAAATTTTCCAAGTCCAAAAATATTCTTGTACTTCGTCGTTTTCTCGAGTTAAATACCTCAAAACATATTTCAAGTCCAGTATTAATCTCAGGCTCTGTTGTTTTTTTGAGTAAATCATCCAGGAAAATATTATCAGTCCAATAATATTCTGGTACTTTGTCTTTTTTTCAAGTAAAACATTTTGGAAAATAATTATTCAAAGTCCATACAGACCCAAGGACCCACAGTTTAAAGCATGAATACAAGACGCAACACCGCGCAACGCGAGCGTGCGAACGCAAGAACTTCGAAGACTCGCGGAATCAACTTCCCTCCCAGTGTGGCGTGAAATACCGACTCGTTACTTGGAGTAAGAGGCGAGTTAGAGTGATGCCGCGGGACTTCGAAATATTTTTGTACTTCTTGGAGTTGTAAATTTTTAATTTTCAATTCTTGGACTAAGAAATATTTTCAACTATTGGACTTAGAATTATTTTCCAATTGTTGGACTTGGAAATATTTTCATAAGTGAACTTGTAAAATTTTTCATTTTCAATTGTTGGACTTTGATATATTTTCATACTTCTTGGACTTGGAACTATTTTCCAATTGTTGGACTTTGAAATATTTTCAACTGTTGGACTTGGAATTATTTTCAAATTGTGGGACTTTGAAATATTTTCATAATGGGGACTTGTAAAATTTTTCATTTTCAACTCTTGGAATTATAATTATTTTCCAACTGTTGGACTTTGAAATATTTTCATACTTCTTGGACTTGGAATCATTTTCCAATTGTTGGACTTTGAAATATTTTCAATTGTTGGACTTGGAATTATTTTCAAATTGTTGGACTTTGAAATAATTCCAAGTCCAACAGTTGAAAATATTTCAAAGTCCAACAATTTGAAAATAATTTGCGGTCCAACAGTTGAAAATATTTACAAGTCCAAGAATTGAAAATGAAAAATTTTACAAGTCCAAGAAGTACGAAAATATTTCAAAGTTCCGCGGCATCACTCTTACTTGCCTCTTACTCCAAGTATGGCATATGGCGAACGAAACGAATTGATAAGGCACAAGGAGACTTTCGATTAGTACTTTGCACATCCTGTTGTGAGACTCATGCTGAACGCATCACTTGACGCGAAGGAAGATAAAAGAATAGTACAGAGAATATTATCTGAACCAAACGCGCATTCTGTCCAGCGCATGCGCAGAAACATAAGATAGTAGTCGTCTTTGTCCCATCGAGGGTCTTATTAGCCGAACGATGAAGTATATAAAATATTTATGTTTGAATACTACCCAAGCAGCAAGACGTTTCATCCTCTGTTCTTCTAGGTACATTCTGTTTTGGTTTGAACCCTCAAGTAAAAATTTTTAATTCATGAGATTTCTTTTACAAAACAAAGTCGAAATGCCCGTTGATACTGGTCGGACTCTTGATCTCATTTAGCTTCGGCTTTTTGAAATGCATTGGGATTGGAAAAAAACGAATTGAAAGGTTTATGAGAATGCTTGTACAAAACAAACGAATTTGCGAGCTCTCAACTGCGCAGCAAGCAACTTCAAAGCATGAGCATGAGCAGCCTGCGCTGTCCTGCTCTTTTGCGAGTTTTTCAAGAAATCGTTCAAGCACAAGCTTGTGTTGGAGCCACAGTGGCTAGTAAATTATATAGTCAACATGATGCAAAGGGATGAATGTCTCCTTCCTATACATGATGTAGCATTCAAATAAGCTCAAGTTTGAGCCTCAACTAGCCAACGCAGAAGAATCCAATTCTATCCACAAGTTGAAAAATACACCTTGCAATTTTCAACACCATTACCAACGATATAAAAATTATATAATATAAAACGTTGCTTAATATTCTGAACTAAGTTTTCTGCGACTATTAAAAAAAATTATTTTGGATCCACAGCATATGTGATTCAGTTGTCAGTTGAATCTGGAAGTGACTCAACTGTCAGTTGAATTATAGGATGAGATTCAACGGTCAATTCAAACCAAATGTGATACAACTGACACTTGAATCCGGATGTGATTCAACTGACAGTTAATTCCAGATGTGATTCACCAGACAGTTGAATCAACGTGCGATTTAACTGTAAGTTGAATCTAAATATGATTCAACTGAAATCTGGATGTGATTCATTTGTCACTTAAATCCGGATGGGATTCAAATCTCATTTTCAAATACTATTATGTGCCGTAGTATGGAAGAGTGTGTTCTTGTGATTCAATTATCAGTTGAACCCAAATATAAGATTCAACTCTCAACTGAATCTATAGGCGACTCAACGGTCAGGTGAATCCGGATGCGATTCAGCTGTCAGTTCCCAGACATGATTTATGTGATTCAAGTGTCAGTTGAATCCGGATGCATTTCAACTGTCAGTTGAATCTGTAGGTGATTCAACTGTTGATTGAATCCGGATCTGATTCAGCTGTCAGTCAAATCTGGCTGTGATTAATTGTCAGTTGAACCCAAATATAAGATTCAACTCTCAGTTGAATCTGTAGGTGACTCAACGGTCAGGTGAATCCGGATGCGATTCAACTGTCAGTTCCCAGATATGATTTATGTGATTCAACTGTCAGTCGAATCTGTAGGTGATTCAACTGTTAGTTCAATTTGGTAGCGATTCAAATGTCAGTTGACCCCAAATAGAAGATTCAACTGTCAGTTAAATCTGTAGGTGACTCAACTCTTAGTTGAATCCGGATGTGATTTAGCTGTCAGTCGAATCTGGTTGTGATTTAATTGTCAGTTGAACCCAAATTATATAAGATTCAACTCTCAGTTGATTCTGTAGATGACTCAACAGTCAGGTGAATCCGAATGTGATTCGACTATCAGTTTCCAGACATGATTCATGTGATTCAACTGTTAGTTGAATTTGGTAGAGATTCAATTGTCAGCTGAACCCAAATAAGAGATTAATCTGTCAGTTAAATCTGGACGCACTCCAACTCTTAGTTGAATCTATAGGTGAGTCAACTATCACTTGAATCCGGATGCGATTCAACTGTCAGTTAAATCCAAATGTGTGATTTAACCGTCATTTAAATCCATATATATGACTCAACTGTCAGTTGCGTTGGATGTACGACCCAACTGTCAGTTGAATCTATATGTGATTCAATTGTCAGTTAAATTGGGTTGTAATTCAAGGGTTTGTTAAATCTGAATACATGATTCAACTGTGAGTTGAATCTGTAAGTGGCTCCACCCATCCGTCCAGTTCCCGAAAGAAGGCGGTGGTAAAACCTTAAATCGTCTTTATCTCACTGTGTGCCTTGTGACAAAGCCTCCAAAACTTAACCTGGTCATAGAGTTCGCGATCTGATTACTCACTACATTCGAAAGTTCACAAGGTCCCCAGCACCACAAACTCGACCATTCATCGGCTCCTTGCCCTTTTACTCTCTCCTGCGACTCGCGAGATTGAAATAAATTAAAGCCATCCAATCCATTAGCTGTACATAACGGTCTCCACATCGATGTACCAGTTGAATCCGGATGTGACTCAAGCTACAGTTGAATCATGATGAAATTTTTTGAATCATCACCAACTGGTGCAAGTAGATCCGTTCCTGCTTTATTTCTCCTTCTATTTTATCCATACAGAATTCACTTTTCTCAATAGTCTCAAACTACTTCTGCGTACCTTGTAAACCATAGGTTAAGAACCGTTGAAGTACACAAGTCAAAAATTTGCATTGAAATGAGCCATAAGAGAGCGACCCCTCTGCGCTCAGACGGCAATCATACTTCAGAAAATGATATTGTACTTAGATACTGAACCAAGTCAAACAAGAGTCCCGTATCATTCAAAGTGCGTTCATCATCATCGCCTAATCATCACGCAACCTCACAAACGAAAATATCTCCAGATTTTATACGGAGTATGAAGTCTGTCGAGTCTCGCTGCTAGCAAATACAGCTTAAAGAAAGAAATACAAACGAAGTCCATCACACAATTTGAAACGCAATTTTCTGAGAATTCAATAGCAAGAACAAACAAGGAACAGAGAACGAGTTTCCTGCGGACCAAAGTTCACTAAAATAATGCCAAATACGCTTTTATATCATTCGCGAAAAAGTCTTATCGCGTCGATTGATCATCAGCAAATTTTACGGATAAACCGTACCACTAAAAAACGATCTGGCTGTCTCCAACTAATTATGTTCGACAGCCGATTTTTACTATTCAGATTTCTCTCAGCGCACATTGATCCACCGATGAGATGCAGATTAGAGATAACATATTTTCAACATCTTCTTCGTCGCCCAAGAAAGAATCGTCATTTATTGGCATTTTTTCAGCGACAAGATAGGACCTCGATTAACCTTCAGAAGAGAAAGCTCGTATTGAAACAGTATCACGCCCAAGTCGCACAAATATTTCCCCCAATATTGGATTGCTTCATGAACACTATTATAGAATGATTTGTTTATGGTGAATTTTTTTTTCAATTGTTTCATTTTTACTGTAATACTAGAAGAAAGAAGGAAGAAATAGTTTCGGACGTATTAATGAGTCGGTTCAAGGGAGTATTAACAAAACATGACTTACGGCAATTCTGGTATTCATCCTCGGCTTTATCGCAGTCTTTTTGTTCGTTGCACAACAATTCTTTTGAAATACATTTTCCTTCGGAACAACGGAACATTCCAGGCCCGCAGGAGGTACTGGCAGGCGAAGAAGACGTCCAACTAACATCTGTAAAAAAGGCAGAAAAAGAAACAAAAGATACTCATTAATCAACGATAGTAATTGCTTAATACATTGTGCACGAGCATAATATTGCTTATAGTGATTACAAAGTCAAGAAACTTATACTCATACAATAATATAGTACACAATGCATAATAAGAACGGAAAGGTGACTTCGAATTAGATTAGGTCTACATATTTTCACATAATGACGACTTTTCTCTTTTCTCGGCAATAACCTCTCTCTAATGAAACACCAACATCATTAGAGTATCATCATGATCGATATCTTGCACTTTGCAACATTTTTTTTTCCATATATAGGTGCTCTTCAATTTTGATTTCTGCGAAACGGCGCTCGTTAAAAATATCGGAAAAGCAACAAAAAAAAGAAAAAAGAGTCAAATAGAATAAAGTACATCTTTTCTCTCTTTTTTACGTTCTTTCAACATTTTTCTTCATTCTAATTCATTATCATGGAAACGAGTGGTCAGCAAACCATCGTCGCACGTTGATTATGATCGCAGATATCGGTGTATATGATTGTAGTGAAAGGGATTTATCATTAATTCGTTTCGGTTAATTCGATATAGGCCTATATTCGGTGTTCTATACTTTTACCATTATTGAAGAAAACATTCGCAATTATACGGGAGACGGCTCGACGCGTCTCATATCTAATTATTTCAAACATTATACATATATATATATTTTTTTTTTTTTTCTCACTCATTTTTTCTACTAGGTTTGATAACTTGATAATTATTTCATTTTTTATAGTAATTTTTTGAATTTTCTCACAAAATAAGACGACAAAGTGGCGATTGTATTCACGATTCACGCAAAGAATGCAGACTAGTCACAACCTAATTCTTCTGATCATTTACAGAAAACTGAAAAAATTGACCATCAAACGACGATCGAACTATTTTATCGGACTTATCCATTACATCTAAGTGAAAATATTCTCAACTTCTGTCGACAGAGATATTTCTTTCGATACCAATCTATGCTTGGCATGCGTGATAAAAGTGTGAGGCCAATTTTCAACAATTTTTTGAACCTTGAAACACAGTCATATAATATGAGACTTTCAAAAATGAAAAATTCAATTATATGACGAGATAGACTTCGAATATTCCAACTTTTGAGCTTAGAGGAGCCCTTGGAAAAATCTACAGGAAGCTAACATGTCTCCTACGACAGAGATACGTATTGCAGCAGTTTATATGCTTGCTCTCATCCATATTCTAAAGCTTCTACGTCTTTCGTTCTTCCTTTGAGCTATGCATACAATAATACTGATTTATGAAAAAGAAGACGAAGTTTTCCAAAGTTTCCCCAAGTACGTCAAGGTCATTGATGACGTCATAGTGACGAAGGAGCATCACATTTTTTGCAAAAAGAAGTCTAAATCAAAAACAGATAGAACGCTAAAGTTTTAGTCTGGAAGACCAGCAGACCGGTTCTATGGGATTTCGATTAATGATCGACCAGGAAGAGGACGTGACGCCATCGTGGGATTTTGGCTGAGGACAGAGGTAAAAAATTCGTGCAAGTTCCCTCTTCTGATATACACAGCTTGAAAATCAGAAATTTTTCGAAACCCCTCCAAATATATACAGGGTGGGGCAGAAAGATGTTACCAGTTAAATGGGAGTTTGCGCTAAATCTGTCGTAGCGCGAAAACGTAAAACGTTAGACGTATACTTTAAATGTACGAATTTTCTATCTCACTTTTATCTTTAATTTGAGCCACATTCGAAGTTTCTACGACTTTTCTGAGCCGAGTTATGGACCAAAATGTGACGTAATTTAACAGCAGGGGTTCCCAAAGTTGTGAATTATCGAAAGACAATTTTCCTATTGAAAAAATCGCGTAATCTGCAAAGTGTTCCCCGATCCTGGAGTAAAATTTAGCGCTAAATCTGAATAAGATTGTTAAAAAATTCTGCGAAGTACCAAAATGGGTTTATGGGCCCAAAAAGAGTCAAAATTTCCCCAAAATGATAAAATCGCCTAATCTTCGATGATTTTCTCGATTCTGAGATAAAATTTAGCGCTGAATCTGAATAAAATTGTTAAAAAATTCTGCGAAGCACGAAAATGGGTTTATGGACCCAAAAAGAGTGAACATTTCCCCAAAATGATGAAATCGCTTAATTTTCGAAGTTTTTTTCGTTTCTGAGACAAAATTTAGCGCTGAATCTGAATAAAATTGTTAAGAAATCTTGCGAAACACCAAAATGGGTTAATGGGACCAAATAGGGTCAACATTTCTCCAGAACGAAAAAAATTGCCTAATCTTCAAAGTTTTTCTTGATTCTAAGGTAAAATTGTGTGCTTAGTTGTAAAAAAAAAACTGTTGAATAATTTTTCGAAGAACCAAAATGTGTGCAAGTGCCCAAAAACGATTACAATTTTACCAACTTGGAAAATCGCTTAGTCTTTTCAATTTCATTTGGTTCTCATAGAAATTGAGCTTCTTGAGAACAAAAGATTGGTCGCGGGTGGGAAAAAGTGCGAAAACTCTCGTTGTTTCAGGCAAAGGAAGGTATGATACCGCAAATCTGGTCTTCTGTTGCGTGCCCGCAATGAAAGTTCCACTTATGTTTGAAGCAGTGCAAAAACTCCTAGATTCAGCCGCAATGGGAGGTATGATACCGCGAATTTGGTCTTGCTCGTGATGAGATATCAGCTACAGTTCAGTATATGATTGAGGCAGACGAATGCCCGCAATTGCTCGGGGCTTCACCCGCTGAAGAGAATGATGGCCTTAAGATTGTCTTCTGTTATGAGCTTGCGATGAGAGATCGGGTAGGACCCCCTGTTCAATAAAGACCGAGAAATTTCCCGTGGAGACCCGCGAAGTAGAGAAGAGTACTAGGAAGATTGTTGTCTGCCATGAGCTCGCGGTGAGAGACCAGTTGGAGCCCTGTGTTTGATCTAATTTGGGTGAGTACGTGAAAATTCTCGTTGTTTCAGGCAGTGGTGAAAAACATACCGCGAAGATCGCGTTTCAGTGTGACCTCGCCACGAGAGAAATGTAACAGCCCCGTTTTATCTAGGCCGGTGAATTCAAGAAAATTCTCATTTTCACAGCCAGTGCTGGGAAGGATATTCCGCGACCGTTGTTCGTTAAGCTTGCCGTGAGAGAACGATGAAGGCCCTACGTTCGATAAGGCACTGGATCCGAGAAAATTCTCGTACTTTCGCGCGAGGAAGGAACGATACTGTGAGGCTCGTCTTTCGTCATGAGCTCGCGGTGAGAGAAGGATGAAGGTCTGTGTTCGATAGAGGCAGGCGGATGCGAGAAAATTCTCGTACATTCCCGCGAAGGAAGGAACGATACTATGTGAAGGTGGTCTTTCGTCATGAGCTCGCGGTGAGCTGTAGCTGATCGCTCATCACGAGCAAGAGCGAATTCGCGGTACTTTCCCATTGCCTGAATCAGGGAGTTTTTGCAGTTTGGCCCGCTTCGCTCATAGGTAGGGCGTCAGTTGATCTCTCATTGCAAGCACGCAACAGAAGACCAACTTTGCGTTCTTTCGCGAAAACAACGTGAGTTTTCGCACTTTTTCCCGCTTTGATCATACGCAGAGCCCTAGTCGACCTCTCACCGCGAACCTTCAACGGAAGACGAAGTTGTCGTCTCCTGCCAATCCCCAAATGAAGAGAATTTCCGCAATTTTCTCTTTCGGATCTGTCATTCGACGCTAGTCGATCTCTCACTCCACAAGCAGTCAACGGAAGACGAACTTGTCGATATTCCTTCCATCCCCTGAATCAACAATTTTACTGCAGCATGAGAATTTTTGATTTTTCATTTTGGGGATTATCTAGGGCCATTTCAGTATTTTTTTTGGACTCGGCGCAAAATTTACTCCTGAATTGAAAAGAACATTTGGAGATTACGCAATTATTCATCTTGGAGGAATTTTGATTCTCTTCGAGCCCATCGACCCATTTTGGTGCACCGAAGTATTATTTAAGCATTTTTTTTTGGACTCAACGCGAAATTTCACTTAAAAATCGAATTAAAATTTAAAAATTTGAACAATTTTCCAATTTGGGAAAATTTTGACCCTTTTTGGTCCCATTAACCCTTTTTTGGTGCTTCGAAGAACTAAATTCAAACAATATTTTCCAATTTGGCAAAATTTTGACCCTTTTCGACCCATTAACCCATTTCGATGCTCCGAAGAATTTTGGAAACATTTTTTTCGAACTCAGCGCGAAATTCCACTCGAAAATCGAATTAAAATTTAAATATTTGAACGATTTTCCAATTTGGCAAAATTTTGACCCTTTTTGGGCCCATCAACCCATTTCGGTGCTTCGAAGAATTTTTTAAAGATTTTTTTCGAACTCAGCGCGAAATTCCACTTAAAATTTGATTTACAATTCAAAAGTTTGAACGATTTGCCACCTTGGGGAAATTTTGACCCTTTTTGGGCCGATTAACTCATTATGATGCTTCTTAGGGTTTTGTTACTATTTTTTCCGTTTTTCCCGTCCAAATTTACTTAGGAAGCAATAATTTAATTATTAAAATTTTCGAAATTCAGTTCAGTACTGTAAATTAATTAATTTTCAAGCCCTATTTTGGGAACCCTGACAATTTGGTGAATTTTCGGCACATTTTGGTCCATAACTCAGCTCAGAAAAGTCGTAGAAACTTCGGATCCGGCTCAAATTAAAGATGAAATTGAGGTACGAAATTCGTACGTTTAAACTATACTTTGCGTTTTCGCGCTACAACAGATTTAGCGCAAACTCCCATTTAACTGGTAACATCTTTCTGCCCCACCCTGTATAAGTAGTTCAACTACCAATAGTACAGGAGATTGGTATACCCCTCCTAGGTACCGAGGAGGTGGAAGCAGCAGTCAATAGACTACGGGGTAAGCATTAGAAACTTCCGGGTCTGGATTAGATCCCGAATCCAGTCTGGAGCGCAAGAAATTCAGTTGACCCGGCACTGCTTGTTGATCAATGTATAGCGGATGCTGCGGATCCGTTCTCTTCGGGGTGGAAAAAAACCAGGCTAGCGTTCATCGGGAAGGAAGATAAATTACCTATCGGTCACTTTGCCTGCTAGATAATGTGGGTAAATTTCTAGGAAGAGTGATAGCCAATCAGCTCAAGAGCTATCTGGAGGAAAAGGACATAACCTTAAGGGGTTAGTACGGTTTTAAAACTGGACGCTGTATATCGGATGCTGGAATCAGACAAAAGAGGATAGCTGAGTCAGCGCCAACTTTGCGCTGTTTTCAGCCACGAAATTGGAAATGCATTCGACTCGAATCCGTGGGAGAGAATGTTGGATACTCTTATGGACGCAAAGAACCAGCAAATATCCTCCAAAATCATAAAATTTCGAACAAAACTTGCCGAATTTCGCTTAAAATTTAACAATTTAGGTAAAAATCGGGTAGGTTTTGTAGAAAATATTAATACCATTCATAAATTTTAGTACAAAATTGAAAAATTAGAAATTTTGATTGGAAAATTGCTAGGATTTTGTATTGATGAGTCTAGTCTCTAAATTCGTTTATTTTGGTCAAAAATCACGTGATTTTGGTCGGAAATTGAATAATTCTGGCCGTCAATTTGTAGAAGCACTAAAAATGCGTTTTTTTTTTTAAATAATGCCGCAAAAATATAACATTTAAGTGCGAAAACTTTTCATTTCTAGTGCTCTGGTGATTAACTTTCTGGTTATCTGGCTTGATTCGAAGCTTCGCTTCCTGCAGCATTTCCTGGGCCGGATAGAGTAGTGACAAGCCACTTGATGACAAACCTGGAAGGGCAGAAGGAGGATAATGATAATCCTCCCCCACATGGTTCTCCAGAGTGGCTCGACTCGATGGAGGAAAGAGATCGAAAAGATCTAACGAAGAGTTGCGTTAAGATGTGTTCGTGCCTACTCAGACTCTTTGCGTATTAGCACCGTTCACCACCAATCGAGCTCCGTGCTAAGGAGAGAGCGTAGGAGTTTAAAGCAAAGAAGTGGAAAACGACAAGGCTTTACAGGTCAAACAGGAGGTCAGACGCTCCTTGCTTGAGAAATGGAAAACGAGAATTGCTCAGAATGAGCTAGGGAAACGTACGACCCGTGCGTCAATAAACGACCTTGATGAGTGGATGAATCGAGACCATGGTCAGCTGAAATTTCACTTGACGCAGAACGAGTGCATTCAGGAGAAGTTATGGAAAGTTGAAGAGGCAACGTGTTCGCATTACGATCAAGGGCGGGATAATGGACTACAATACCTCTTATTTGAGTGTAAGGCGTGGAGGCGTGAGCGAGGCAAGCTTGGTCGGTCATCGCAAGAGATTGGGTTCGATGAAGCGCTCACTCCGAGTAGCTTGGTAGTCACCATACTAAGTTATAAAGAAGTACAGAACCAGGTGTCTGCATTTGCAGCCCGTGAGGATGAAGACGGATAGGGAATGGAATAGGCAAATTCAGAGCTTTCCCATGTCCTACTCAACACTTGTGTACCATTCATATACAGATGACACTTAACAGGAAGAAGAGTCAAGCGTACGGACCTGAAGACAGAACAAGAAGAGACTCCGAAAGCAATTGAGTATAAGTTGTGTCTGCTTAGTGCGTTAAAGTTTGTGTGTCAGAGGGCCTTGTGGGTTTTGCCAATGAGATTCTTTCAACACTGAAGTTATGACCGAAAGGATTGATACCGGTGTTGGAGAAACCAAAATCAATGCATATGGGCGGCTGCAATACTTGAAATTCATTTGACAAACCAACATTAATACGAAAAATCCAACAGCAATACAAATGATAAGAAATAGAACAGATTAGGTCAATTCTTTCTAATATTGTGGAAAACTTGATACATAACTCATGTCACCTGTACTTGAATAATGAGGAAATAATTAGTGATTGAAATTTCTAAAAAAAAAAATCAAAATAAGAAGCAAACGTATCGATTTATATTTTCAAAGAAAGGAAGAGAGAGAAAAAAAAGAAGGATTTTCATCTCCTAGCGAGATTTTGAAAAATGAAATACGCGATTGCAATCTAGAACGAATATAGAGCCTGTACTTCTACATCCAAATCATAATATGCCATTTGAATCATAATACCACTACTAGCCACGATGTCGCCGATGAAATTTCCCGAAACGTAAACTGTATACGATAAAGAGGAAGCATCAATTACAAAAATTATAACGAATTCAGCATCTATTGAATGACCTCTGAACACGTATCCTGTCAACGTCACTTGCTTTTTCACAAAAATACAAATAGACAATATAATCCGCTACCGAATAAGTATAGTGGGGTATTAATACAACATTTTCCATCGCCCTCATCCGTAAGCGACTACATATACAAAAATATCAGGAGTACGCATTTTCATGAACAAGGAGTTCACGTTACACGCGTGGAAAATTGATGAATCAATGGCTAACACAAGAACAACATAAAATCTTTACACGAATGAAAAATAAGGTAAGGTTAGCTCTAAGGGAAAAGAGAAATTAATGCTCAACGGAACGATCCGGCAGGCTGCTTTGCAGTTTTCCCCATTTTTTAGCTGAAATACTTCTTCGTCACGACATATCGTTATGCCGCGAGTAGAATTCATTTCCCGTAATGATGTCGGAGTCCTTTTATCATCCATTATTGTCAACTCTTCAGTGCTGAACGAAGATAACCGACTAATCTAGAATTTGAACTTTCTTCTTAAGCTTTTCACGACTGCACGCGTCGCTCGAACAACTCCAACACTCCGCAAAATCTCCATCAAATGCCTACTATTTGTAATATTTCATATATTTGGTGGGAAGCCCACTTAGACGGCCATCGTCAGCTCATTTGTGACGTCGTCATTTTCGTGTAGTTGTCTAGGGCCTAGAATTTTCTTGATCTGCGTTCGACCTTGATTGTTATGTTACCTTGCATAGAAAAATTTGTCTAGGCTAGATAAAGCAAGCAACAGTAAATTAATTAAGTGACAGCGGGTTTCCCGCTGGCATTGCACTTCTGCACTGCAATCGCATCTAATTTTTTTTTTCTTCGTTCAGAAAATAGATAGAAAAAGACAGCCAAAACGTCTCCAACATTGGATGACCTACATCGAGAAAAGATTACCACAGATGACCTTTGACACGCTGTGATTCATCAACTTTCTTAATGAAGCCTAATCTGCAAGTAGCAAGTTTACGGGAAGATTCACAAATGGCGACTTGTTTCCAATAATGAATTCCCCAGACTTTTGCATGAATTGAATCTGACTATTCTCCGATTTTTCTAGGTAAAATTTTCAATTTTTTTTTCAATCAAGGGTTGGAGGATCATCTCGGCTTCTAATTATTCCAACTACATGACTTAGAGATAATACCTGACTCTATCATTTCCTCAGAACTCCCTGACTTTTTCCTGTCTTTTAGTTTTTTTTAGAAAAGAAACCTTTCTGCCCACTATCCTTTTGGAAGGGTAATAATAGTATCGTCTTAATATTACACTTTTCTTTCCATACTATTCAAGCATCAAAAGCAAACGTTTCAGGCTCACAATTTTTGAAAACTTTCTTTCCTCCAAAAGATTTCGAACGTCCCATATTCCCATAGGCCTCCAAAGTCTTCCAAGTTTCACGCGCCGCGTACGAAACTAGCACGGTACCTTAAGGTGGATTGCCGGAGTAGAAGGTGCTGTCTCTGATGGGTCATTTCATATACATAATGATAGGAAGGGATTCAAACAATCTTTTTCTCCAATTTCATGAATAGGAAGGAACTTGAAAAATTTTGAATTCTTATCATAATATACGACAGAAGGAGATTTTGGATAATTGGTGTTTTCTCAATTTAGTTCCACACTACCCTAGAGGTCGAATTGATAGTGTGTTCTTTTTATAAAGAGTTTTCCCAATAGAGGCCTATAAACCTTACTAAAACCAATTTGACCTATAAAACAGGTTCCCTATGTTCCTTGTTCAACATCGTCAAGGAAGCCTCAATTTTTTCCCCCAGTCCCTCTAGTCTGAAATAAGGTCAGGTTGGCCCAATTGTGAAAAATGTTTCTCAAGTCCTCTTAATATAACTCGAAAGTCGAAATTTTCTCCAAGTCCCTCTAGTCTCAAATTGAGTTACGTTGCCCCTATAGGGGGAAATTTTTCGCCAGTTCCCCTAATAGCTCGAAAGTGAAATTTTTTCCAAATCCCTCTTGTCTCAAATTATGTTAGGTTGGCTCCATAAGTGGAAATGTCTCCCAAATCCCCTAAATAGCTCGAAAGTAGAAATTTTTTCGAACTCCTTTTAGTCTCAAATTAGGTCAGGTTGGTCCCATTGTAGAAAATTTTTCCCAAGTCCCCTTAATAGCTTCAGAATCGAAATTTTTTTCAAATCTCTCTAGTCTCAAATTAGGTTAGGTTGGCCCCATAGGAGGAACTTTTTCCCTAGTCCCCCTAATAGCTTGAAAGTCGAAATTTTCTCCAAATCCCTCTAGTAAGTCTCAAATTATATGAGGTTGGCTCCATAGGCGGAAATTTTTCCCAAATCCCCTTAATAACTCGAAAGCCAAAATTTTTTCCAAGTCTTTCTTGTCTCAAATTAGGTCAGGTTGGTCCCATTGCGGAAAATATTTCCCAAGTCCCCTTAATAGCTTCAGAATCGAAATTTTTTTCAAATCTCTCTAGTCTCAAATTAGGTTAGGTTGGCCCCATAGGAGGAACTTTTTCCCTAGTCCCCCTAATAGCTTGAAAGTCGAAATTTTCTCCAAATCCCTCTAGTAAGTCTCAAATTATGTGAGGTTGGCTCCATAGGCGGAAATTTTTCCCAAATCCCCTTAATAACTCGAAAGCCAAAATTTTTTCCAAGTCTTTCTTGTCTCAAATTAGGTCAGGTTGGTCCCATTGCGGAAAATATTTCCCAAGTCCCCTTAATAGCTCCAAAATCGAAATTTTTTTCAAATCTCTCTAGTCTCAAATTAGGTTAGGTTGGCCCCATAGGAGGAAATTTCTCCCAAGTCCCCCTAATAACCTGGAAGTTGAAATTTTTTCCAAGTCCCTCTAGTCTCAAATTAGGTTAGATTGGTCCCATAGGGAAAAATTTTTTTGCGGGCCCTTTAGTAAAGCTCGACAGTCAAAATTTTTCCCAGATCCCTCTAGTCTCAAATTGGGTTAGGTTGGCCCATACAAGGAAATTTTTCCCAAGTTTCCCCAATAGCTCGAAAGTCGAAATTTTTTCAAAATCCCTCTTGTCTCAAACTATGTTAGGTTGGCTCCATGAGTGGAAATGTCTCCCAAATCTCCTAAATAGCTCGAAAGTCGAAATTTTTTCAAACTACTTTTAGTCTCAAATTAGGTCAGGTTGGTCCCATAGGGAAAATTTTTTTTCAAGTCCCTTTAGTAAAGCTCGACAGTCGAAATTTTTTCCACATCCCTCTTGTCTCAAATTGGGTTAGGTTGGCTCCATACAAGGAAATTTTTCCCAAGTTTCCCTAATAGCTCAAAAGTCGAAATTTTCTCCAAATCCCTCTAGTAAGTCTCAAATTATGTGAGGTTGGCTCCTTAGGCGGAAATTTTTCCCAAATACCCTTAATAACTCAAAACCGAAATTTTTTCCAAGTCCTTCTTGTCTCAAATTAGGTCAGGTTGGCTCCATAGGCAGAAATGCCTCCCAAATCCCCTAAATAGCTCGAAAGTCAAAATTTTTTCGAACTCCTTTTAGTCTCAAATTAGGTCTGGTTGGTCCCATTGTCGAAAATTTTTCTCAAGTCCCCCTAATATAGCTCGAGAGTTGAAATCTTTTCCTAGTCCCTCTAGTCTCAAATTAGGTTAGGTTTGCTCCATAGACGGAAATTTTTTGCAAGTTCCTCTAATAGCTCCAGAATCGAAATTTTTTCCACATCCCCCTAGTCTCAAATTAGGTCAGGTTGGTCCCATTGTCGAAAATTTTTCCAAGTCTCCTTAATATAGCTCGAGACTTAAAATTTTTTCCAAGTCCCTCTAGTCTCAAATTAGGTTAGGTTGGCGCCATACGAGGAAATTTTTCCCAAGTTTCCCTAATAGCTCGAAAGTCGCAATTTTTTCCAGATCCCTCTAGTCTCAAATTGTGTTAGGTTGGCTCTATAAGTGGAAATTCTTCCCAAATCCCATTAATAGCTCAAAAATCCAAATTTTTTCCACATCCTTCTAGTCGCAAATTAGGTTAGGTTGGCTCCATATGAGGAAATTTTTCCCAAGTTTCCCTAATAGCTCGAAAGTCGACATTTTTTCTAGATCCCTCTAGTCTCAAATTATGTTAGGTTGGCTCCATAGGCGGAAATGTCTCCGAAATCCTCTAAATAGCTCGAAAGTCGGAATTTTTTCGAACTCCTCGTCTCAAATTAGGTTAGGTTACCAGTCGGCGAACACCAGATATTTTTCGCGAAATAACCCCCCATGCAACAGATTCTCTATTCATACGAGAGAGCAGGGAAGAATTGAGAAATTTATTGGGCATTTCTAAGGATTAAGAATAAGTACTTGAAAAAAAAATGGTCTCGACACTCGATTCTTCTTCAGTTTCATTGGTCAAAATTTAGCTGGTCACTTGAACAATATTACAAAACAATACAATTTAATGATTCCTTTACAATTCTTAAACCTTGCCTGAACTTTCTCGCTAGGCTTACGTGAGAATCTCCAAATTCCTTTTTATTTTCGTGACGGCTTCCGAGTACTCGTTATATACGTTCACAAATACGGTCACCGCCTTCATTATTCTGATTCATATAAACCACACCTTTGAAAATACGTACGACTAAGTTCTATTAAATTCTGTCCGAGACGATCAATATCGTCCTCCTTCGAAACGTGTAACCACTTTCTAAGCACCGGTGCTCCATTCTTAGCGTTCATTGAACTTCCTACTCATATTTTTCATAGTACCACCGCGAGTATTAGGAATACCGTATAAAATGAAATCAGTCATTAAAAATTCATTTTGAATGTTATCAACAGAGATCAGTTGAAATGAAAAGAAGAACATAGGTAGGTACTGGTAAAGAGGAAGACTTCGTGGAACGACATCGAGTTACATAACTGCGCTCCATCATCCGAAGTGGACAATGCTTACGATAACCTTATACGATCATCGAAAGCTGAGACGATATCTTGAGAGTAAGTCTAAGACCATCGAGATAGGTATGAAAGAGCGTATCTATCAATATTTATGTACGCGTGCAGTTGCTGCAGCAGTTGCACTTCTCATCTACAAGCTCGATATTGTCCCTCTAAAAGTTCTAAAACTGATAAATTACTAGCGATATCTCGGTCGTATACTGCACTGTATTGAATTTGATACGTCGAGAAGAAACCACGTAACGCTGAATTGTTCGTAGGTTCTTTACTCATCAGTCAGTATATTTAAAGTACAACAATACACTACTTTAATAACAATGACATGCTCGTTAGCTCGTGAGGACATTTAGCGTGTACCATACTGAATTTTATACGTGACATTCACTCTGGAACACGCCCGCAGAGGTACTTTTGTACACAAAGTTACCATTGTTTCATATGTCCGCGTACGTTTTATAGTTTTGAGAATAATTGGTCGTTCGATCAATTTTACGAACGATTCTGTTTTAAATATTATACAAAATATTAATTATCGATTCTCAGAACGAGATACGAATCGTACATACATAAGTTTAGATCCAAAGATGGAGGGTACTTCACTTCGATCTGTCAGTCTGCCGTAACAATAATTGCTGACTCATGTTGCACACAACGTAACTAACAATATGTTTGAGCGGCTCTCGATATCGGAAGATGGATTATCATCTTCTAAGTTCTGTAGAATCATTCACTCTACAGCTAATCAATCACCTTCAACAGAGTAAATAGACTCGAGTGCGCGAAGTAAATACATACATATATCTGCAGTTCGCAATACTGAGGAACATTGCACTACCTTGCAAATCACAAGGTAGATACTTATAACTTGTACCAAAAAATTAACAACAGTTACAAGCAACATAGTACCCAAATTAAAATTACTCATCAATTTTAAATAATTATTTTAGGACCAGTAATCGAGTCTACTATTTCTCTTTCGTACATTCGAAACAGGCTGTCGAATTTCTGAAAAGTTCCAAAAGAGAAATGATTAATGGCTAGTATATGAAGCTATCTTGCAGGGTAATCATCTCCATTTTTCCAAGATAACTTTTCTTTACTTTCTATAAGAATTTTTGTCATCTTGAAACCTAATTTAGGGGATGATGTTTTACCGACTATTCGTAGAAAAGCGAGTATTACACCCGTCACAGTTGTCGCAGAAAGGGGGGGAAATGAACATTCTCGACGTTTTAGAGGTCATAGATCATCGCTACGTCATTAAAAAAATTTCAGGTTTCCTTATATATATATATATATATATATATATATATATATATATATATATATGGATCAAAATTTGTCCGGACTTCTCCTCCGAGACTACTGGATGGATTTTCTTGAAACTTAGTCAAGTTGTGGTGTTATATCTGAAGTTGTGCACCTGCATTTTTTTTGACGATCGGATCAGTAGTTCTCCAGATATACCCAATTTTTAAAAAAATTCCCCACTCCTATAACTCTGATATGGTTTGTTCAATTTTTTTCAAATGTTGATATATTGTAATTTACATGTCTAAAAATATAATTGTGAACTTTTGGTGTTGATACGATGTCTGGTTCGTGAGAAACCTCAAATTGAAACGTGAACTAATTTGATGAAATTTGCAAATATTCGAGCTACAACTATTTTGTAGTACTAAACTTCAGGTACTTGCTTTCGTCATCAAAAGCGAAGGGTAACCTTTGGTTACGTAGGTCAGTGTAGTTGTAGCTAGTTTTATTCATTTTTTGGGTTACCTGTTCACACACGTAAGGATACGCTCTTTATGAATGAATTTTAAGTATGTGTTGAGTTTCTCATGAATGAATTTTATGTAAGGATATGCTATAGTATTGGAGAGCAATCTTTTGCGTACGTATAATCTTTCATGTTTCATTTTATTTCTTTTCTTTTAATTTTTTTTTCAATTAATGAGCTAATAAGAGCCTGTCATAAGCTTGGTGTTGTTAGTTCAGATGTGGGAGAGGGAATGAGAGCATGAGAGAAGCATAAGATGAGGGATAAGAAGTGTATGTGTGTGAGTCTAGGGTGACTGATTCTGTGGCTAACCCTTACTCACACTCTGTGGCAAAAACATGAGACTACGCGAAGTACACAACTTAATTTTCAATAACACTTTAATTTCAACATCAAATTCTTTTGAAATACTCCGGTTTGAGGTGGGGCGTATAATGACGCGATGTTCTTGCTCCCATGCTTGCAAAATGGGGTGGGGCGGTTGCTATTGCATAACTCTTTTGAGTTTTCATCCATAAGTGTGCGCTTTTAATTCTCTTAAAGATAACATTTTTCAAGGAAAAAGCTTTGTATAAGCACGTGCAAGGACGACACAGTTTTGAAAATAAAAAGAGGCTTTTCCCGCCTCTTTTTATTTTCAATAACATTTTTCGGTTATTCTCTCATAGATTGCGATGAGAGCGTGAATACAAATTATGATTGCATGAAGAGAAGAACAGCTGGAAATAACATAGAATGATGCTCGGGAATTGGAGATGATCAAGAATGAATTATGAGTAGAGGGGTGAGAGATGGTGAGGATATATGTAAGCCTCATTGAGAGAACGATTTATAGAATAAGTTGGAGTTATGAAGAAAGGACTTAAGCGAAATGATGACTTGTAGGCAGAGGTAAAAATTATTTCATTTTTTTTATTTACATTTAGATTTCTTTTAAATTGACGAGTTACTAAGAGAGTGGGAGCTCCGTGGTTTTGAAAAGTGAAGACGTGGAAAAATAAATTTAGTTGTTGGAAGAATTGAAAGATGTTGACAACAAATAGAGAGTCATCTGATAGTGCTTCTATGTGATTGTGAGAGATAAGTCAGGAGTTCGGGAGTAAAACTAATTTGGGACAGGAAAAGATATTTTGAATGAGGGAGCTATCAGAATCGCAATGAGAGCATGAAAAAAGGATATAAGTGATGAGATGGGTGTGTATGTGAGTCTACAACAACCAACATTAAAAGATACTTGAGAATCGGAGATGATCAAGAATGAATCGATACGTTCTTCTAATTTATGGTTATTCATATTACCAAGAAGAGTGTACACCCGAAGGTGTAGCAAATTATATTGAACCACAAGAGAAACAGCCGCTAAACGTTTTCGGTTAAACAACCATCATCGGAGCGTAAACGAAAGCGACTTTATTAGAGAGGCAAGAGATGGTGAGGATGTGTGTATCTTATTGAGAAAACGATTCATTGAATAAATTTGAATACTAGAGTTAAAGTTTAAGCAAAAAACTTGGTTGTAGATACAGGTGAAAAGTCGGGTGTTGCTTACGCGGCTGCGTAAGCATTTTTTTTTTTTTCTTTTCTTTATTTTTACAAGCTTTTAAGCTACGCTTTGGGCTATGAGCTTGATATACAGCATTACATTACATTAAAGGTACAGTCATCTTAAAGGCTAATCCGAGTATAATTTTATAGATGGTTAAAGGTTTTAAAGTAGAGAGAAAAGTTCGGCTGAGGTTAGGTATTGTACGAATTCTGTGTATGAGGTGTCACTTTTGAGTGCTTGTATTCTAGAGTGGGGTATGTTTAATGAGTTTCGTAAAGTTGTAAGTTCAGGGCATGTAAGAATATGGTTTATGTCTATTGTATTGAAGAGACATTTTGGACAATTGGGTGGTTCTGAACGTGAAAGAAGGTGTGAGTGAGTGAGTCGGGTGTGTCCTATTCTGAGGCGGGTTAGAACGGATGTTTCTCTTCTAGATGGTCTGTAAGTTAAGGGTTTGAGAGGGTTAGCCTTGATAGGGAGGAGTTTGTTTTCAAGTTGGTTAGACCATAGGTAAGACCATTTTTTAAGTATTTTGGAGCAGTGGTAGTTTTTGATATCAGACGCCGGCATTTTCCATAACAGGGTCACGGTTTGAAATTGGTTGAGTCTTTGGCTGCTTTGTCTTCTATATCGCTCTGTTTTAGTCCTATGTGTGAAGGAAACCACACCAGGGTTACGGATGATGTAGCTTGTGTTATGATGTTGATGATGGTGTGGATTCTATGAATGATGGGGTTTTGCGAGAAGATATTTTGGATTGGCTGAAAATGATGATAACGAGTCTGTAATTATGAGATAATGCTTGTTTTGAGTGGAAGTGGATATTTTTTCTAGGCATTTGAGGATCGCGAAAAGTTCTGCAGTGTATACTGAGGCTGAGTTTCGTATTCGAAAGCTGAAGAGGGAATTATTGATTGAGAAGGCTATCCCAGTTTTATTGTGACGTTTTGAACCGTCTGTAAAACAGAGGATGTGTGAGTGGTGGTTTTTTAAGAAATTTTCAATTTCTTTTTTGAGCTGTGTGTTGAGAGTGGAAGGTGAGAATTTGGTGAATTCGTCTTGGAAATTAGCTGTGCGTAGTGCCCATGGAGGGATGGAGTTGAAGATAGGAAGTAGAGAGTAGAAGGTGAATTTTTGTTCGTTACTTCGTTCAAGGTTGAGTTTCATGTGTTTTGTGGTGTCCAAAGAGAAAGGCTCTAGCCGGGTAAGGGCGGGAAAATGCCCTTGGTCGGAAAACGTTTCGAATGTCCGTCAAAATCTTGTCCCCAATGAGAGGACTCGAAATCCAAAAAATTGGACCCATCTGCTCACCCACATGGACTGCAGAGTGATTTTTAGGCCTAATCTCAGTCAATAATGATCGCACAGCAATGAAACTTGAGGACATTTTAGTACATGTGAACGTTCATCCATGGTATTTTTTTCAAAGAAAAACATTCACATTTTCCCTAGTTTCTAGCTATAAAAAAACTTCAAACTCGAATAAAAAAAAATCGGGGGGGAGGCACCTGGGGAAAATCATTAATTTGAAGCGTCATACCCTCTACTACAACATACATGAGTACCATAGTCCTCGGTGAGGTGCAACATTCCCAAAAAAAACAATATTTAATGAATTTCTTTGATTTTTCCATGAATAACGGGGTGAACTATGACTGCTACCGCAATAGCCCGCGAGAAATCAATGGTCAATGTTCGAGGTGAAAAATACGCACTCCTCCATGAAATGAAATGGGAATGTTGATAGACCAAAAATATATTTTTAGTATTTCGTTTTTCGATGTAGTCAATTTTTATGTAAACACGTCCATCGATTAGGTGGAGTACGTTAGATTCAGAAAAATAGTTGAAAAATTCTCCAGTCGCTGGAATAGTCTGAAAATAGAAGAGAAGTGAGAAAATCCACTTTTTCACCCTGGAGGACCGTGAGTTTTGGTATTTCATTCATCAAATAGGTCAGTTCTCATGTAAACATGTTCGCCGAGTTTGAAAAAAATTGTCAAAAAATTCTCCAGTCGCTAAAACGTTCTGGAAATGACAACAATTAGAGAAAATCCACTTTTTCACCCTGGAGGACCGTGAGTTTTGGCATTTCATTCATCAAATAGGTCAGTTCTCGCCAAGTTTGAAAAAAATAGTCAACAAAGTCTCCAGTTTCTGGGATGCCCTGGAAATAGTAAAAACTCTAGGTAATCCACTATTCCAACATGGAAAACCGTGATTTTTCATATTCTGTTTATCAACAGGACATCCGCCGAGTTGGAAAAAAATAGTCAATAAAGTCTCCAGTCGCTGGAACGATCTAGAAATAGTACCAAATCCAGAAAATCAACTTTTTCAGGAGAGCCCTGATTTTTAGTATGTTGTTCATCAAAAAGGTCAAATCTCATGTTAGTACCTCCGCCGAGTTTGAAAAAAATAGTCCAGAAATTTTTCAGTCGCTGGAATAGTCTGGAAATGAAAAATTGAAAATATCTGCCATTTGAACTTGGAGAATCGTGACTTTTATATTCTATTTTATTTATCAATAAGGTCAATTTTTGAGTAAATACATCCCTATTTCGAAAAAAATATTCAATAAATTCTCCAGACGCTCATTGGTATGGTCGAAACACTTACGCCGAGTTTTTAAAAAATTGAGAAAAATTCTCCAGTCGTTGGGACGCTCTGAAAATATTAAAAAATCAAAGATACACACCCACCACAATGATTCATGTGTTACTTTTCCCCCCTCGAGTCGCAGCGGTACAAATTGTGTTATTGATATCTGTGCACTCGCATGATGTGAAGGAATCCTTTTCCGAGACCCAAGAAGACAATCATCTCCTTTGTATTGTCATGCTCATGAATTCCAATATTTGAAGCATTGTCACCTCAACTCGAGAGGAGATTCCTGCACTTCATGCAAGTGCACGGCTCCCAGTAACACAGTTTGTACCTCTACGACTTCAGGGGAACAAAAATAAACATTCAACACTTTAAAGTAAAGGAAATAAATCTTAGGGGTGGGTGTGTATCGGGTTTTTACTATTTCCAGAGCGTCCTAGCGACTGGAGAATTTATTGACTATTTTTTTTCAACTTGTAAGACTTATTAACATAAGATTTGACCTAATTGATGAAGAACATACCAAAAATCAGGGCTCTCCATGTTAAAAAAGTGGATTTTCTGATCTTGGTATTTCTAGACCGTTCCGGCAACTGGAGAATTTATTGACTAACTCGGCGGATGTATTTACATAAGAATTGACCTTGTTGATAAACAGAATATGAAAAATCACGGTTTTCCATGTTGGAAAAGTGGATTACCTAGAGTTTTTACTATTTCCAGGGCATCCCAGAAACTGGAGAATTTGTCGACTATTTTTTTCAAACTCAGCGGACATGTTCACATAAGAATTGAACGAATTGTTGAATGAAATACCAAAACTCATGATTCTCCAGGGTGAAAAAGTGGATTTCCCCGATTTATTGTCATTTCCAGACCATTACAGCGGCTGGAGAATTTTTTGACTATTTTTTTCAAACTTGGCGTAGATGTTTACTTAGGAATTGAACGAATTGATGAATGAAATACCAAAACTCACGGTCCTCCAGGGTGAAAAAGTGGATTTTCTCTAATTTTTGTCATTTCCAGAAGGTTCCAGCGACTGGAGAATTTTTTGACCATTTTTTTCAAACTCGGCGAACATGTTTACGTGGGAACTGACCTATTTGATGAATGAAATACCAAAACTCACGGTCCTCCAGGGTGAAAAAGTGGATTTTCTCAATTCTCTTCTATTTTCAGACTGTTCCAGCGACTGGAGAATTTTTCAACTATTTTTCTCAATCTAACGTACCTACTCCAGTGAGGCCAACCTTGTATTTTGTGTAAAAAGCGTAAAAATTTGTACAAATGTTCAGAACAATCGAACGAACAATTAGAGCCATGGCCCCACGTTCTGAACCCCATAGAAGCCTCCAAATTGCTTACCTAAGAAAAAACACTGATTATTTATCTTCAATTACGTCCCCCAGGCTTTCTTAGAAGGACCCTAAGAACTTTTCCAGTATTTTTCTCGGGTTCTACGCTAAATTCTACTTCAGAATCCACCAAAACTTTTACATAGAACACACATTTTTCCCCCTCAATTTTGGGGGTGTGCATCCCCCGGGTCTTAAGATGGTCCGAATAATTTTTTCAATATTTTTTCTATAGTGAAAAATTTCATTCCAATTTTACCTTTATTTTTTGGGTGGGTTTTTGAGCTCTCCGCGACCCCCAAATATCCGGAGAATTTATTTACAATTTTTAGGAGGAATTTTTAGGAGGACTCAGCGATTAGACGAATTGTAGACCAAAAAAAAATTTCAGACGCTTATGGTTATGGGCAATAATCCCCTCCATTTAGGTACGCAAATAACAATTTGGGGACTCCAATGGAGTTCAGAACGAACGTGGCAGTGACCGGACTATGTTTCCTTCTTCGCATTAGAATATCAAACATTTTTTTAGTCGAGCTGTCCTCAAATAATCGATTTTCAATTACTTGCTTTCATTTTCTGTGGAGAGACGAACGCGTGAGGTAGATTGCGACAACTCCTCCCGTGATTATTATTTATAATATTCAACTAACACACGAGCACACTTATCAAACTCGTTTAAAATACGTATTATAGACCACATTTCAATCTTCTATCTCTCTTGCGGACCGAATAATTAAAAAATTCGAAAAATTGAAATTCAATTTCTCTATTGATTACCAACGTACGTGTGGCGAGGTGAAGTTGAATTTTAGAAGGTGGACTCGGGTCGCGTATTTGATATGCCTGATTGAATGTTAGCGTAGATGATACCACCAGTGAAAGTCATACGAAAATATATTCTTATATTTACTCAGATTAGTGGTCGACTTGAAGGTATGCGTGTTTGTGCTCCAAATAGATTGACGATGATTCATTGCGAGCACAATATTAGCGGCAATTCGTAATACAATGTAATTTCGAGCAGTATTAATCTCGACGATTCGAAAAATCCATTTTCTAGTGTATTCTTTTTCGAACCCCAATTCCCCCCTTCAATTCGGCTCTTTTTTTTTGATACACTCATCTTTCTTCTGATTTTCTCTCTGATGGATAATTATCTGTATATTTCGTCCAAAACAAACTTCTGAAATAGACTTTTACGAGTATTCAGAGGATTTATTCATTCGACAAATTCCATCACGAAATGTCCGAACTCCAAAACCAAAAAATATGATAAATGACGACGAAAACTGGATGTTATGTGTGACGGGGCTGCGATAATGAGACACGCTATCTTGTTTTCAGATTGTTTCGTTTCCTTTTATCGACGCATGATCTGAATATCATCAATAAGAATCATCTTATGAGTGAAATTTCCCACAAAATTAATGAATATTTTAAAAACTCAACACGCTAAGAGTTGGGAGTTTACCGGAGAGAATTGTGATCTGAAAACCCAAAATTTGACACTCTAAAATCACGTTGAATCGTTTCCTTTTGAAAAAATTGACTTTATTTTCTATTTACATCAAAACATGTCTATTTCCCTTATACGTGAGAATTTGGCTCCGACTAAATACAGGAGTGCAGTACTTTTCTCAATTATATTCATAAAACCTCTTAATTACTTTCTCGTATATTTACACGTACTTGAAACTGCGCACCTTGTTTTTAAATAAGAATAAAACTTATTGTACGTCCATGGTTGAAGAAACTATGAAACGTTAGAAAATATCGTAAGTTACTGTGTGCGTTATGAACCGTTATCTAAGAGTTGGATCTTTCGCACGAAATACAAGTATACTGGTTGCCTGTTTGGCAATGCTTACATTTTCGCTCTACATTCTTGCGTAATTTAACGTGAAGATCATGCATGATGATGATGATGGTGATGAAGATTATTCTGATGATCAAATGACAACCTAAGAAACGATGTTTGATCTCGTATAGCCTATTCGTATAATGAGGAGTAGTCATCTTATTACACGTGTACGATCGCGCGGCGATCCTTGGCCAGCTGAGATCTTCTAATTGGAAAAAAAACGACTTGAAGGTAGTGCGAAGAACGAGTAGTTCACGATAATTCGATATTTTGCCCGTAAGAGATTGTAGATCAGGTTGTCCTGCCTATAATTCTAAGATACACATTGGAATTGGTTGTTACCGCAGTTTATCAATGACATTAAGACAGAACTTATTTTCTTTGTTGCCTTGAAAGAAGCGTTTGTTCGAGAATGGATAACTTTTTGGACGGTACCTGCGCCTGAACATCAATATTTCTGAAGATAAGGCCAGAAAATAGTCTTTCGGCTGTGGAGGTTGGCGCTTATAGCTGACTGTCCACCAGGTTTTCTATAAAATAGTAAATGAAAAGTGAGCAAGAAGTGACTTCAAAAAATTGAAAAGTGACCAAACAGTGACTTTCAGAAATGAACGCGATGAATGAGAGCATCAAATTCACAGTGAAAAAAGGCAATGAACCATCAACTATTTGGACCTTACACTCACAATGGAGAACAATAGGATAGAATACAAAATCTACAGGAAGCCGACGCATACTGACACCATCATCCCAAATGACTCCGACCTACGGGCAGGCACAAGTTAGCGGCAATCCAGAACTACTGCGATCGGGCAATTTCTATCCTCAAGAACAACGAAGAGAAGAGGAAAGAGATCAAGATAGTAAAGCAGATCACAGAAGCCAATGGCTACCGCAGATGTGTGGTGGAGGGAGTCTTTGAGAAAATGGAAACAAAGAAAGGAACACATGACAGCATAGTGAGAAAGTACTCCGGATCGATACCATATATAGGAAAGTACACAAACAAGGTGATAAAGGCGTTCAATGGCTACGATGTGAATGTGGGTATCCAGAATAACCAACCCATGGTGAAGAGAATCAGCAATGACCAGATGGAACAAAAGGACAAGGAAAGCTTGAGCGGAGTGCACAAGCTCAGTTGTGAACAGTGCGAGGGGATCTATATCGGTGAGACTGGAAGAAAGTTTGAGATCAGGAGAAAGGAGCACAAAACGTCGAGGGAGAAAGAAGATGGCAAGTCACTGTTTGGGAAACACTGTAACGAGGAAAACCACGATGGAGAGGGAATATTTGAAGGCATACACGTAGAGAATCGCACAAAGAGAAGAAAACTCTGGGAACAAATGGAGATTGCAAAAGCCAAGAGGAAGAAAGCCAGCCTCTTGAACAATGTAATCACATTTGACAGCGAAAAATTATTCGGCCTGGTGATTGGACGAGAGAAGAGCGAAACCAACCAATGAGACGGCAGGAAGCCAGGTAACCAATAGAAACGCAGTATATTTAGAACAATAGATTGAACCAATCACAAAGCAGTATGTTTTAGCCAATAAGAACACAATGTCATATTATTGTAAGAATAAGCTTCTAAGAAGTGAACCAATCACAACACAGCATTGTTATAGCCAATAAGATCACAGTGTTATACTATAAAAACTCATGGTTAAGGCCTTGTTGTCCAGTTGCGACACAACTGATGATGGGATAACACCCGAAAGTCCTCTTGTATAAGCAACTCATAAAGTAGATTTGTACAATTGAAAAACCCCTTTTTCGAAATTGTGGAATTCGCCTTCTGTGCAATGAGAGTCTTGAGAGAAGACGTTCAGCACTGAAGAGCATTGAAATCCTCAAATAGTTTCATCATAGTAAACGAGGACATCTCTCATCTCACACTTGCTAATGACGTTTACGAACACGACGCCAATCCATGACTAATTTTTGGTATCTTCTTTTATTTTCGTTATTGTATTCGTGATTCGATATTTTCAACTTTAGTTTGATAATGGTCATCAAATTTTATACCACCTACCGTATTTGAGGTATAATAGAAGTCTTTGCGGATTTATTGTTTTTCAATACGTTGGAAATAGGGGTATTTTCCATCAACTTTTTGGATTTATCGATCTCTATAATAGACGGTATCCATAAGTTTGGAATTTACAGGAAAGATACTACGACCGATATTTTCTGTTGCTCATAAAATGGCTGCTTTTCACAGCCTAGTTCACAGACTGACTCGTATTCCTTTCAGTCAGTCTGCCTTCATGGAAGAGTTACTCACAATAAAACACCTGGCCAGAGTGAATGAGGTCAATGTCGATGTTGACGTGATGGTTCGGAAGAAAGTTACGAGGAGCCTTCTTGATTCCACCACCTCCCTCCCCCCGAGACACGATCCGTGATCGCCGTTTGTGTTGGACCAGTCTCCCTTTCTTAGGGAAGTTCTCCATCCAATTGGGTCGGGCCCTCCGCCCGTTTGGCTTCAGACCCGCGTTTTACAACCCTACCCCAGTCTAGAGGTTGTTTGTGAGACTGAAGGACCCATACCTGTTGATAAGAGGAGTGGTGTTTACAAGTTGGAATGTGGGGATTGTGGAGGCTTTTATATTGGTGAGACCAGCCGCCAAATGAAAGTTAGAGTAGCTGAGCACCTGAAGTCTTGGAAGAAGGGACACTTAGGGAAGTCAGCTTTTGCTAATCATTTAATAAACAGTGGCCACAGCTTCCGCGAGGGATTCTAAAAGCTCTCTATAAGGAGAATTCCTATCATAAGCGCATCGCCCTCGAGCATTATAGAGATAATGCGTCATCTCAACACCGACGGTATCACTGTACTCAACTCGTACATTCCGGAAGATGGCCTGATCGACCTGGTTTATGATTCACACCGCGATTTCTCGTTTGGACAATCTTAATACCTTGCTCTTCTTTTCTGTTCGTCAGTTGGTTTCATTTCAGGCTTAAAGATGGTTTATCAACCGAAAGCGCTCGTCGTCTTATATTTTTCTGCGGTTTGCATTGTTTTCTCTCCCTTCGGAGTATTCGTTTTTCGCGTTTACTTTGATATAATGGTTCGCACGTTAACTAATTGGTGACCTCGGTGGACAGTCTTATACAGAAGAGGGGGGGGGGAGGAGATGTGGTGGTTCCAGTAATTTTTTGTGCTTTCCTTAACAGTCTGAAAGCCATTTACTTGGTGTCCAGACTTTTGAGCGCGGTTATTCGGGCGCGAAGGGGTGTTTTTCGAATTTTCAGTGCCATTTACTGGTGGACCAACAAAAAGGCCAATTTGTGGAAGGACTGCGACTATCACCCCCGGATATATCCGCGTAGTAGAGGCCGCGAAGGGGTGCGGGTGGTAGCCGGATGTTATGGAGCAAATCATAGATGGCGTTTTCCTACACATCAGGCCGTCTACCAAATTAAAAAATTGAAAGTATTGGTTTCTTATAGAGCTCTTAAAAGGTGTTCCACAAAACCATAATCCCAGTGGTGCAGCACTAGGAATGGTGTCAGTGAACATTTGCCTTAAAATACTGTCAAAATTACAGAAAAAAACTACTCGACCTAGGAATTCAAATTTCATTTTTTGGGGGGGCCGGGGGGGGGGTCAGAAATGAAATTAATAGGACTTTTATTGGGTTTATTGGACCATTTTATTTAACAGGAAACCTGTGCTATCGTTTTTTTTTTTTTTTTTTTTTGGAAAAAAACCTTGCTGTTCTACCGGACAGCAAAACTCCGAATTTGAAAAATCTTCAACTCCTACTCCTATCATATATAGCATTAAGTGGGGGCCTGTGACGTTTGATGACGTCATAGGTCAGCCTTGTGACGTCACAACCTACAATTTTCAGATTCCGCGCCCAAATGACCCTGCGTCCACAAGTCCGTGAACCATTTATTTGAGGTTTCATTGGGAAGCAGTCCCCGTAACATTCGAGACCGTACTTCTTCCACTGTAGTATTGTTAATCATTCTTTTGATCCTTTCCTTCAGGTGCTCATGTTTATTCCCCGGTACTCAAAATTTCTTCTTTTCTTTTTGAATAGTCTCCGGCCTATGATGGAAATAACTAATAAGGAATTTCTATCCTGTCCCTCCACGTCTTCTCACAGGTAACGATCCATTACCTCCGCACAATGCATCAACAAGTGTCGAAAAGAAGCTGACTTCTGATTATTTCGATAATCTCAAAGGCATGAAGTTTCTTTTCAACACTCACCCGCAGCTCGTTCTTCTTTAATATTACAGCTACGTCCTATTTTCTCTATCAAGTGAATGTCATCGTCGACTTGTTCCTGCTCACGGTTAGTTTCTTTCTCCTTCGATTGCTCACTCGAAGATTAAAATTAATCTCTTCATCATCTTTGATCCGCGCTCGAAAACTATGACTTCGTATTTTTCTTTTTCTTCTTCAAACTTAGTCCTCGTCGAATCTTCGAACTTGAAAATAAGACTTCATAACAGATTCCCTCTCTTAACGCGGTTAACACGTCGCTGTCAGAATTCCCTCTCTATTTTTGGTTCTAAATCTTTCGCGTTAGTTGAATAGTTTTTGCCCGGTATCATTCATAATCCATCATAAATTAATTCAGCAGAAATAAAATTAACTAGTCATTTTCTGGGCAGCTTTGATCCTCGTCGCAGGATTAATTACTACTCATCATCATCGATCATGAACAAGTACCGAAAGACTGTCGAGGTCAGGATATTGAAAGCGCTCTCTCTGAGGGTGGTATATTTTGCGGTGATGTCGCCGGTTTCTGCGAATTTTGTCGATGGAATTGCTTCTTCTATCTTATCAATTATTGACCTCTCAATCCGAGCAAAAACATGTCATCTGTCACTCTATCGTGACTCACGTATCAAAGATGGGAAATTGCACATACTCAAGAAGACTAGGGCATTGAAGAGGGAGAGGGGCGTTAATGAATAGAAATGAAAAACAAAAAAAACTAATTTTCATGATGCGCGCGTGTTAAAAACAACGTTCAATAAATCAGATATTATGATTATAAAATAGAAAAGAATTCACTTTTATAAAAGCGTGGAATGAGATAAGCAAAGTAGATACTGAAAACAAACATAATTTATAAAGTTTGTAAAAAAATTCATGTACGATGATAAATAGTTCGTGACTTGTTTTGAGTAGAAGACACAAATCATTGTGCGATTGATCGATAATGAACTATAAATATAATATGTATTATATAAAGAGACCTTTTCTTATGATGCGACAAATATAGCGTTTTTTCATAATCATATTTTCGACAAAGTTTGTTGATACATCTGCAAGCGTTGAGTGAGGATATTTAATACAGCAGGTTACCCTAGGACAAGCGCATCAAACTAGTCAGCCTTGAACTGCGGCGTAAATTTAAGAAGAGAGAGAAAAAAAATCAAAATTCACGATGAATTTCTACATCTTTTACTCCCTCAAAGTGAAGAAAACTTCTTCGCGTAAAAGAAACCAGTTGAGTCCTGTTATTGGAAGGTATAGAGGTTCTTCTCTTGCATCAGAATACATATGCAAATATCGAACGGATACTTTTCCGTCGTACTTACATAACCAGTACTTGATCGTTTTGTGTGGACAAAGATCAGAAATACTGGTACTGTTGGTAGTTCAAGTTCACTACGAACACCACTTTAAAAAAAGCAGTTGATACGTCATTTTATTCGACGAACTCGCGACTAGTTTGGATGACTGGGTCGTACCTCGTACCAAAGAGTACGGAAGAATTGCAGTCGGCAGCGTTCTCTCATTTCTGACTGTGGCTTTACTCCAAAGATTGTATGCGTTGTTTTGACTTCGTATTCTGCTCACTGTACCTCTCTTATGTTTTCGTTTGATACCCCAGGGAAAAAGTCCATAAATTTTTTCCAACATGTAACAAAACTCAAAGGCTCTTTTGCTGGTCTTTGCTTGAATTTTTGATTTTGTACCACAATCCATTTTTGCGTAAGGAATTTGATAATGATCATTTCGTGAGACATAAATCAAGGACAAATGACGCCCTTCCGAATTTGGGAGAACATTCGGAAATCGGTTACTTGAGTCGAGAAAATTTCTCGAAAATGAATTTGGTTTTATTGTGTGCATTTGTCATTTTTGAGGGTAAGAGTCACGATGTGACAGACTAAATACCAAATAATACAGATGATAACTGCATTTAAAAAAAAAAAAAAAAAAAACATTTATTTTGTAAATGTCAGGCTACGTGTCAGAAACAACATAAGAAAAATCTGACCTCTCGAAAGTTGTGGTCGTTTTGACCCACAAAAATTGATTCTTTAAAAATATTCCGTAAAGTTTCAATTCATAATTGGCCTAAGAATTATTATGAGATCATAAGCTAATACCCATTTTCCCCAATTTGGAGACGATTCGTATTCCAAACTGAATCGCGTACAAATTACCTACTTTACTACAAATCAATTAATTTTTAATTAATTCTTCGATATAAATTCATTATTTAGTAATATTTTAGGGTATCTAATCCTTTATTTTTAAATTATTTATTTAAATTATTTTTATAAATTTATTAAAAAATTTCATCTTGAATAATAAAATTTATTAAAATTTTTATATTTTTACTACTGACCTTATGAAATCAAATATATTAAATGAAATATTTTATTTCATTTTAATTTTTGTTATTAGATTTTTTTTTATTAATTTTAATTAGAAATGTAATAGAAATAATAATATTATGAAATAAATTAAATTTGAGATTTTTTGGTGAAATTTATTTTTCTTCTTTAATTTTAAATATGCATTTTTTTTCATATGTATTATTATTATTTTTAAATTTACTAATTTTATTGATTTATATAACAGTTTTCAAGAAAGGAACATAGCTTTTTAAGATACATCAGCAGGAGTCTTTCCTTTCTTCACTCCCTCGAGAGTCAAAAATCAAAATTCCCCTCTCGATAGTACGTACATTCTTGGAAATCCCCTTTAACCTATACTTCTGATTTCTCCTGTCTGTATCCTCTTCCACCCAAGATGTGTAAAAATTTCCAAACCTCGCAGCACCAAATTTATACGACAATATCATACTGGCGCAAAGAATGCACTGCAGCGCTCCATCAGCTGTTGTCGGCGAGGAGCGCCATCAGTCAGATCAATTGTATTTGCGTAATTAGAGTTTACTGGCGCTAGACAGTCAGTACAGCACCCGAAGTAGCGGAATGAATGAATTCAGATTATTGGTGCTAATCATCCTGAGCTAAATTACAGCTCAAAGACTCCTTGGCCAATTTCTATTGATAGCGTTATCAGTCGACTTAGGAAAACGGGTTGTCAGGGGTTGACCGGCCACAATTACCGTCAGTAAAGGAAGTTCCTGTATTTTTTCTCAATACGTACTCTTCCAATTTCTTGTTTTATTTCAGAAAAATCAATCATCCACTCCACCCTTAGGCTTTCCCAAGTCAATCAGTGTAACTGTTGTTCGAAGCTAATGTATGTGAAATTCAAGTAGATCGAAATTTTCCAGTATCAATTTCATTTTCATCTCGGATTTTAATCCGCGCGAAAACGGCGTTGATTATGCGCGGAGGGAGAGCAAAATAAAATTATTGAGAGTGGATTTTCGCCGATTATTTTCGTCGACGAGGAACGCATTGTCAAACGTATATAAGTATTATAAAAATGGTGGCAGGTGTGGTTATGACCTTGGATTTGTTCCAGTCATGGTTTATCATATTTTGTTTTCCTCTATTCAAATAGACTACATACATCTTAGCATCCTAAATATTCTTAACACTTCGTACTATGGAGACAAAATTACCGTGTGTTCGTGCGGGCATGTTCACATACACAAAATACGATTCGGTACAGTGCAGTGTACTTTATGCACTGTAGGTGTCCATGTATGTATATTGTGTGTGCATTATAGTGCCGGCCGATCGCTACTGACTGCATGAAGAAAGTTCTCGTTACGAAATAATTTGACTGAGGCGTTGGATGCCTGTCACGTGGGCAATTATTCAAGTTCAGAAATAATATGTGATGCAAATTTTCCTATTGGAGAAATGGCCTTTGGAACCGATCGTTGACCGAATAGACAAACCAACTGTTGCTCTTTCGAGTTGTCGGTCTTTGAAAGCTATAGGTACTAGAAAATTATGGATTAGGAACAGAGGTCGTCGTCTTGATTGTAAAGAGAGATCAACTCCATTCTTCGAGTTTTCCGTCTTTGAACCCCAATTTTTAAAACGTATTTTAGTCATGGACCAAACAACAGAAGTAGGGAGATGGTTATTCGTGTAATGAGATTTGAACCACGCCCTTCTGAATCAGGAGTCTTTGACTCGACCGCTCGGCCATCGGCGCTCAAAAGACAGATTTGACTTTCATCCCATTCTTATCCTTTCTTTTTTCAATAAGACGATATTTTGGCTGAGATTCCAGACTAAAATGTATCTAGTATCGTTCCGTATTATGATGGATCAAACGTGATTTGTGTATCCTCCTATTTCTGGTTCTAATTTAGTCAGGAACTTTTTTCTCCCTTTGTTTTATATTACGTTTGTAATAATTAAACGTACGAGAGCATCTTGGTCACATTGACGACATAACTAATCACATAACCATTGTGCGATGCATTAATTCTGCGAATTTCATATCGTACCATTTCGAGCTCTAATTACGTAATAAAAATGCGTGTGCCAGCCATATTCTTCCGTGTACAGACATGACATTGGCGCTTTTCTTCATTCGTTAGACAAGTAACACGTTTATAAAGGACCAGTTTACAGTTAGCGGAATGCGCAAATGTTCAAATCTGGCGAAAAATGTATTCGGAAAGAACAGCAATGATGCATTCTTTGGTCGGATGCCAGAAGAGAAGAATATTTATCGCAGTAGGCTACTTGACGTTAAAGGTTTATGCGCCAGAGCGTTTGTATATTACGTTAAAAACTAGAAAGGTGTTGAAAAAAAAAAAAAGTTTGTAACTCAGAAAATTCTGAAACTCCTACACAGAATACAAATATAATTTCGCGCTTGCCTTATGGTACGTATCCAGCTATACGTAATTGTGAGCTGAGCACACAATCGAACTCTCGATGCGACGTTAAATTTGGAAATCATAATCAGCTGTCTAGAAGTTTACAGTTTTCACGTCTATTAAATAGAATAAAAAGTAAAATAAATATCATTGACATCGTGATTACTGTTCCACCGCTTTTTCTCTTCGATTTTATGTCGCCACAGTATGAAAATGTGAAAGCATATTGTGCAGTATGAACAATTTTTGAATACTTGTCAACCTAATTGCTGAAATAATTTACGATATCATGTTGAAATAATGCTTCACTACTCGGCTGATTTTCATTAATAGTATCTCGTTTTCGTCGTCTTTATTCCACTCTTCTAAGAATAAGGAATGTCAAATTTGAATAGAAACAGGGTGGCTGCTTTCTTGAAAAAACTGGAAAACAGGGAGAAGTCGGGAGGTGTGAAGAAATCGATAAAATTCAGAGAAAATGGTGAGAGCAATCCACCAGAACAACTTACTGAACCACCGAGAAGTTGAAGGAATGGTATTCAAGCAAGGTGAGGAATACGTGAAAAACCGTGTGGACGCCCAAACGAAGCAAATGAAAAAGAAACTTGCCCGAACCAAGAAAAAAGAAGACTTTACTAACAATTGAACAGCAGGTCTGACGACGCTCGGCCGCGTGGCGTGAAATTTCCACTTTTTGAAGAAAACGTTGTCAGATCTGCTGTTTAATTGTTACTCAGCACCACTTGCTCCCAGGTCCGAGAAACTGTCAAGCGTCACTTTCACGGAAGAAGAAGAAAGACTACTGGAAAAAGACATCAAGTGTGTTCAGTTAGAGAGGTCGAAACTTTGTAAGTTTGATAGCACGGCCATTAGCTGCGAACAAATAATCCAAATCATACTTAGAATACGGCGGGAAACCAAAAGCTCGAACCAAAATTGGGAAAGTACTGTTGTGGATATCAAGGAGCAATGAAAAAACGCAAGTAGTGCGGAGGAAAGTCACAAATCTACAGAAAAATATCCGACAGAACAACTTGGTCTCGACAAAGGCAACACAGTATTGGTGATGGAGAAGGACAACTACGTACAAGTACAAAAAGTGAAAACGTACAATGCGGAGAATGGGAACCAAGGGCCGAAAAAGAACTCGACCAAGAAATAGCAGAACTGGCTGACAAATCGGTTGAAAGAGAATAATGAAAATGAAAGGACGATTAGGATGTACCCGGTGGTACCCAAATTCATGAGGCTTGTACAAATCCACAAAGCGAATCGTCCGATGAGAGCACTCGTCATTAGCGTTCAATCGCTATGTTACAAAATAGCGAAAATCGCCGCCAGATTCTTGAAAGAAAACCAACAGTTTGTACTGGAACAAAGTATCAGAAACAATAAGAAGCTGATAGATGGATTGGAGAAGGTGGTAATCAAGATCAGAGGAAAACTGGTAATCCTTGGACGTTACAAACATGCATCAACTTGAAAATCCCGTTCAATGCGACGCACCACAAGAGCGGCCTAGGGAATCGACTCCTGCGGCCCCCACAAGTAACTGGGCGCTTTATTTTACCAGCAGACGTCTCACCACATCCATTTCCACCATCGCGTGAAACAACCAGACTGAATGGAAAAACTACAGCAAAAACGTAGCACACGAAATTGAGCCTGTTTTCAGTCCAAAAATGAAGCACGACATGCTGGCCTGGCATATTTACAACCCCCTCATAAGTTTGGAGGGGAAAGAAGACCAGCTCAAACGGAAAACTACGGCACAACCCAGCACAAATGAATCCACCCACACCAACCACAAACATGGAAATGGAGGAAGGGCTAGCGTGTCTACAGGCCTTCATTCAGCTTTTTACATATCATACGTATTGTAAAGAGTGCATAAGAAACGATTTTCAAAATATTTGTCCATGGTACGGAAAACTGTATTTTCATGTATGATGGGCAGTTGATTATACCTTTCTCAAAATAATATCGTGCAGCAAATTCCTATGATAATTAATTATGGGAAATATAAAAGTGCACGCCTCATAAAATTATACTGACCGCCAGTTCCCCTCCCGCCATGGAAAAAACTGACACGACGTTGAAATGCACCCCAGGATTAGCACACGACCCATATTTCAAAAGAAGATAATTTTGCTGCATTTATTGTGAGGAACTCCAGCCAGGATGGACTTGACAGTACAGACTGCCTCCCCTTAATAAACCTCAAACTCCCTATGAGTGAGGTATGACTGTTGATGGAGGTGTTTTTCCAGTTGTTCCACCCCGGAGGAGTCAGTCGAGTCAGTTGGTTAATGCATTGGATTTCGAGTATTGTCGAGAGATCTTCACTGGTTCATCAAATACTGCGATTCGTCGTCAAAATAAGATGATTCGGCAGAAGTATGATGCCGAGGAGATGCGCGGTAGTTATATGGATCAGTGCAATAGACGCGGACGTTTCATTATTGACTTGTATTCAAGAGTTCGCCGGTTTGACAATATTCGCACATCCGATCCTTCCCGTCATTTGCCAATTCCACTCTTCCTCTTTGCAGGCCCTTTTTGGCAATCAAGGTTCTTGATGGGGTCTAACCTTCAGGCCCATTTGGAGCTTCCTTTCGATCTTCAGGAAGCTTTTCATGCTGCACATGTCAAGTGGTAGGCGAAAAAAAAAATCTTCACTTGGAATGCTTCCTTCAGGCTTATGCTGACTTGTCAGTAACCAAAGCATTCCATTGTCTTCTTTCCTGTGTATTCTTCCTGTATCAGGTTTACTTACTTATAGTTGAATGAATTAAATGTGGATTCCACATTGCTCTGCATGTTCTTATGTGTGCACTACTTACATGGCGATGAATTTGTTCTCTTCAATAGATTTTGAGTGTTTTGATTTTGTGTGCACAACTTGTATCAAGATGTGTTCACTACTTACTTCGTTTTTATCCGTGTAATACATTTCATAGGCGTGTCAATTTTGTTTCCTTGGCGTGTTATCGACAGGCGGGCAATTTCGTTTTTTAAGGCGTGCGATTAAGTGTATACCATTAATTAAAACTAACAAAATTAGTATACATTTTATCGTACTAGTGAAATTTTAGAAATCGCTCAACTTTCAAACCAACTTTTGAGCTCGAGTTTTTGGGCTAAATTGACATATACATAGTGAAATTTGTAGGAAATTTGATGAGGAACAACTTTTGCTTGGAACTTTTTTTTCTCTGGTGCTGAGTTTTCGATTTATTCTCAGAAAGCTTATTTTTGTGGTACTTTGGCCCCCTTCGGGGGAGGGCCCGCTCTCTGATCGCTGTGGGTTTTTAGTATGTTTATCAGGAGATCATTCTGAACATAATCCACGAAAAAAAAACACATGACGGCATTTATTTCCATTTCGAAAACCTAATCTACCTGGGCCTGCATTTGCCTATTCCATTCCAGGTCCATCTTCTTCTTCAGTCACGACTGTGGCTCTAAATGCAGCCCTAGCAAGCACGGTTGGAAGAAGTGCTGGCTTATATAAAACAGAATGATATTGGTTGGAAATTGCGACGGGGTAGGGGTACACCACAATCGTTAGAATAGTGGAATGTTTGAAGAAGAACCCTCGACAATGACGCGCGAACCAATAATACGATTTAGAAGCCGCGGTATTCGAAAATTACAATTAGAATTTGAGTATATAGTCATCCCACAATTTGGCACAACGCTGCTAAAAAACTCGAGATCTGGAATACACGCAAGCTGAAATGTCTGACACTCCAAGACCAAGTAGCCGTAGATAATCATCTCTACAACATTGTTACAAGTTATGGTAGAGAGTGTTATTCGGTAGAATACTCGCGAGCCATCGCTCATAATTTACTTAATTTTATTTAGCAAATCTTATGACAACGAATTCTTATATAATTTTTTTCGCGGCAAATTCTCTCCAAGCTTTGCATTCGGCGAGTTCTACCACACAGTGAATTCTCCCCCGGTGAGTGAACTCTTCCGCGGCAAATATTTTGACTCGTAATCTTGAGTTGGTAAGACGGGCCCGCCGGATGAAAAATTATTTTCACGAGTTAGATGTCATTCGATCTTGATGTTGACTCTTGAAACATATGTAAACTCAAGCGAGGAAGAAAATGAGAAGTCATCACAACCACCCTTTTGAATTTTTGTTGAAAAGGCTATACTGTATACCTCCGTCGTAAGATTTTTGTTCAATTTGTATGCAACTTCTGAGCCAGAAAAGAATACTTCCAGAAATCGTATTCTCAGAGCATGGTATTGACGTATGAAAAGAGTACAAAAGCGAGTGTGATTACCGCTGTAGAATTACAGAATGCAATGATGGGTACAATCATACCGTACGTAAATATTCGGTCCAAAAGCAACGAAAGAAAGCGCAACCAGTTTTGTAGGTATCGTAAGTTCGCGACCGTGTTCGTCGTCAAGTTTCGACGAGTTCTCCAGAAGGCCTACAACTATTATATACATAACTGTATTTACCTATATACATATAATATTTATTCTGGATAGCTCTTTCTCTTTTTTTTTCTCCCCTTTTCTTACGCTATACGATATTTTAGGTGAATGAACTGCTATGTTTCATCTCTTTCATTATATATTTGCACATTAATCTACGCACACGTATAGATGTACGCATCGCGCAAGATAATATAACCCTATATATTCGTATTTTTGAGCGAATACAGGTCACGAAATATGTACAAGTGCGTATACGTACACAATATTAATCCATAATATAGTCTACATATATATTGTCGGGTGCTTAGTTTCATATTTCGCTCTCCTTTAATCTCATGGCCCCCTCAACTATATTGTATAAATAGAATGTGCGTCAATTACCAACATATATACACAATACCAAAACATCGAGTACACACTGCACAATGTATTCGCGTCTACTATATATACGTATATACGCTATTATACAATAATAATTATCATCGCGACCGTACCTGGCACCTTTGTACGAGTATGACGATACACTCGTGCGGCTCGAGCGTTCGCCTACCTTCACTTTTCAATATACCTACAGTTTTATCCAGGCGACCTCCTGCTTATGAAAGTAACGATCACGTCAAATAGTTGAACACATATATGATTGTACGATTTACAAAAGAGAGGAGAGCGTGCGACACCTTATCAAGTTCAACATGGTTGCCACTTTTCTCCTCGAACATGACATTCCCCAACTTTCTCGGCTTTTCCTGACCAATTTTTCCCACTCGATATTCTTCCAGCGAATTAGGACCGTCGAAGAATATCGATTACAGCCTGTTGCTCGGGAGAGTACGAGTAATTCATTCACAAATAGCTGACATATTTTACGGAGCCTATGGGGGTTTTTCGAAAAATTTGCCGTACGCCGTCCAAACAAAAACTTGGAAAAATGTTGACTCTCGAGCTAGGGACTTGAAAAAATTACAGCTTCCTTAACGAAGTTGAACGAGGAACGCAGGGAACCTGTTCTGTGGGTTGAATTGGTTTTGTTATTGATAATTCAAATTGAAATCTTGATGATTCTCAAGTTTTCTTGAGTCCTTTATCCCACCAACTCTTTTGTATCATGGTGTATGAAGCCTGAAAGTAATAATTTTTCGAAGTCCCTTTCCTTTTCTATCATATATTATGGCTTGAAAGTCAACATTTTCTTTGAAGTCCTCCTCCCATCATACATAGCTCAAGATCAGAATTTTTCCAAGGGCCCCTCCTATCGAGTTAACTCGTTCCTCAATTTTATGATTGAACATTATTTTGGTCCATTCGAGGTTGTCTTCCCTCCCTCCTTCATCGTGGTGAATTTGATCCATTTATAAAATCCGCGTCAATGATGATTGTCGTGATTTTGAACGAGAAAAAAGATTATGCTGAGGATGGCATTGTCCAACAGTGTCAGCCGCGGATCATCAACTACAGTAGAGTTGAGTTTAATAGTGACGTATTAACCTTTTTGGAGAAGGGACTAAAGTTTGGGCCTGAAGATTGGACCTGGGGTAAATATCCAAAAGAAGTGTGCCGAAATGGCCTGAAGTACCCCCCTCCCTCTCATGAGTAATGCTTGCAATGACTTGATTCTAGGCCTAAAGAAGGATGTCGGGGAGGAGGGGTTAATCCTTACGAAGGCAGATAAAAGTAATGCCGTCGTAAATACGGATAAGTCCTCCTACGTATCCGGAGTTTATGATGTGCTCAGGCAGTGAGGTGCCCAGGAAAATACATTTTCCAATTTTCCAAATTTTATCAAAGAAATGGGCAATCTCGTGAACGGTAGTCAATTTATTATCAAAAGGCCCTTGACTAAAAAGGCCATCTTAGAACCCAATCCGGTTCCTCCCCTCCTTCATGAGTTGCCAGAAGTTCACAAAAAAGATGTCCCAACGCGGCCAGTTGTATCTTTCGTTTCGTCACCTACTTATAACTTAGCTAAATATCGATCCGATGAGACCCCTGGTCAACAACATTCAATCACCATGCTACAAGATAGCGAAGATCGTAGCCACATTCCTGAAACAAAACTACCAGTTTGCACCCAGACGAAGTATCAAAATCAACGGAGAGCTGATTGAGCAACTGGACAAGTTGGAAATCAAGAGTAACGACAAGCTGATATCCTTTGATGTGGCAAATATGTTTGGTACCATACCGAAGGAGGAACTTCTCACTCTGCTCAAAAACAACAGATACCACGGGAACCCCGTTGGGCCGAAGTACGCCAACATAGTGGAAGAGATCTTGAGCCAAAACTACTGCCGCTTTAATAACAGGTTCTACAGTCAGGAAAGGGGACTTGCGATGGGATCACCGCTGTCACCAATACTCGCGGAGATATTCATGAATGATATGGAAAACAAGATATTGAAGGGCAGCAAGTTCAGAAACTCGATCAAACACTGGGCCAGATATGTAGGTGATATCCTAATTGTGTGGTCAGGCACTGATAGACAGGTGGATCTATTCCTTTCAGAAATGAATGCGATGAATGAGAGCATCAAATTCACAGTGGAAAAAGGCAATGAGATCATCGACTATTTGGATCTTACACTCACGATGGAGAACAATAGGATAGAATACAAAATCTACAGGAAGCCGACGCATCCTGACACCATCATCCCAAATGACTCCTACCACCACCCCAGGCACAAGTTAGCGGCAATACAGAACTACTGCTATCGGGAAATTTCTGTCCTCAAGAACAATGAAGAGAAGAGGAAAGAAATCGAGATAGTAAAGCAGATCCCAGAAGCCAATGGCTACCGCAGAGGCGTGGTGGATGGAGTCTCTGGGAAAATGGTAACAAAGAAAGGAACCCATGATGGCATAATGAAAAAGTACTCCGGATCGATACCATATATAGGAAAGTACACAAACAAGGTGATAAAGGCGTTCAATGGTTACGATGTAAATGTGGGTATCCAGAATAACCAACCCATGGTGAAGAGAATCAGCAATGACCAGACGGAACAAAAGGACAAGGAAAGCTTAAGCGGAGTGCACAAGCTCAGTTGTGAACAGTGCGAGGGAATCTACATTGGTGAGACTGGGAGAAAGTTTGAAATCAGGAAAAAGGAGTACAAAACGTCGAGGGAGAAAGAAGATGGCAAGTCACTGTTTGGGAAACACTGTAACGAGGAAAATCACGATGGAGAGGGAATATTTGAAGTCATACACGTAGAGAATCGCACAAAGAGAAGAAAACTCTGGGAACAAATGGAGATTGCAAAAGCCAAGAGGAAGAAAGCCTGCCTCTTGAACAATGTAATCACATTTGACAGCGAAAAATTATTCGGACTGGTGATTGGACGAGAGAAGAAGAACGAAACCAACCAATGAGACGGCAGGAATCCAGGTAACCAATAGAAACGCAGTATATTTAGAACAATAGATTGAACCAATCACAAAGCAGTATGTTTTAGCCAATAAGAGCACAATGTCATATTTTTGTAAGAATAAGTCTCTAGGAAGTGAACCAATCATAACACAGCATTGTTATAGCCAATAAGATCACAGTGTTATACTATTAAAAACTGATGGTTAAGGCCTTGTTCTCCAGTTGCGACACAACTGATGATGGGATAACACCCGAAAGCACTCTTGTATAAGCAACTAATAAAGTAGATTTGTACAATTGGAAAACCCTTTTTCAATAAATATCGATCGTTGGTCTAAGTCTCGAGTCGAGGTAAACTCTACGTACTCAGTAAAGAACTCCGGTTCCCTTGCAGATAGGCTGAAAGACCTAAGTCTTCCTCTGGGAACGACTTTATGTTCCTTTGATGTTGTAGGATTATTTCCTCACATCCCAAAGGCAGTCGCTATGCATCACATGGGTGAGTTACTAGTTAAAGCAACTGTCCCTCACGATTTGCGGAATTCTTTGGCCTTCTAAATATCTGGTCCCCTAATTTTTGTAAGTTTGATGAGAAATTTCTTGAGTTCCCCGAAGAAGTAAGGATTCTCATTGGCTCTTCCTTGGATTCGCTCATTTCGGAAGTATTTAGGTCGAAATTCGAAAGTGATGGTGTTCTTAAGTCACGTCTACTATTGGCATAGGCACGTGGACGACATTGATTGGTCTTTTCCAGCCTTTGGAACAAACACCATTCTTCCTTTCCTCCAGCGTGCTGGGAAGTAGCCGGCAGTGAGGCAGGCTGTATATAGTGTTGGGAGTATGGTGGGGTGGTGTCTGTTCAATGCTTTTGGACTGCGGTTGCAGACATTGTCCGGTCCTGGGGATTTGTTGGTTGCGAGTTTTTGGACTATGTTGGTTATTTCTTCCTCTGTAACAGTTGCATTTGCTGACGGTCCTAGAGCTCCAGTGTACTGTTCAGGATTCCTAATTGTGCCGTCGAACGGTGGAAATTTCGATGCTAACAGGAGTATGATGTTCTCTTCTTGGCTTTCACAGGTGGTGCATCTGATTTTTTCAGAAGGGGCATTACATTGCGGTCATCTTTCTTCGCCCAGTTGAATGCTTTCCCGCAGGGCTTGTCTTGATTACACATTTTTCTGAAGGCATCGTATCGGGTTCGATTCATCGTCTTCCGGTATGCTTTCCTTAATGTTCTTCTGGTGTGTTGGAGGATTTCTTTTCGAAGGAGTCCTCAGGTCCTAGCCTAGTATAATCTAGTATATTGTATAAGCCTACTGTAGCCTACCATAGGCCTAATATACTGTATGCTAGGACGGGGCAACTCGTGTTCAGCCTAACATTCGTACAGCGTAGCTTAGGCCAAGTATATAGGTCTAATATACTGTATGGTAATATGCTAAGCCCTAGTAGGCCTAGTATAGGCTAGTATCAGCATAGCAGCTAGTACAGCCAAGGGAAACGTGGACTCGGCCTCGCAAATTTCTGGATCAGATCGAGGGCTCGAGAATTCCAAGTTCGTCAACAAAGGAGGGTGGCAACGCGGCCTCGAGGGTTTCCAATTATGGGGTGGGGTACCGGTAAAGACATTAAAAATGTCAACATTAACCATCCTTTTATAGACTCGACACTTGGACAAGGTCGAGAAGTTATGTACCTATACATAAAATAAGAAGAAAACTGGAGCGAATAGATTTCGTAACCTTTCGTTTAATCCTACCTGCATCGCCGCATCAGTGTTTGTTTATATATCAACACATTCTTATTTATTGCTGAACAAAGACTTCACTTTTGATTTGGTGTGTAATTTACAAATGAACGAAGGTCGTAGTAGAATACGCGAACAACAAACCGTCGAATTATTATTAATTGTATTTGTAAATAAACAAATACTAACAGATTTTTCTATAGCGGCGTCGCGTCGTTTCTTTCACCAACATATTAGATTAATCTCATTGATAACCTCTCTCTTGTCTTAACGTAGCGTAGATCTATCATATTCTCGATTTTAAGCGGACTGAAAATCCCATATTTAGAAGAAAAATAGAAAGAAACAGCGGTACAGCATGTCCGTGACTTGAAGTTAAATGAAATCGAAAATAATTGAAAGATGATAGTCAAGTGCGAATATTTGACTTGACTCTTCCATCAAGGACACGTCATAAAGTATACATTAAATTAATGGAGCGGAGTGATACGGACTTGAAGACAACAAGAAAAAAAATGGTATAGATCTATTTCAGTGAAATCTGATGAAAATTAGACAAAAATGATATATTTCGCGTACTTGTACATACGAAAAGATTAGGTGTAGAATTCTACTCTACGATGCGACGCAAACCTTGGTGTAGGTTCATATTTTCTGTCTAGTAAACTCGATAAACACTCTGGAATTTTCCAGTTACTTTTAGAAAACAAGTTTCTTCATCTAACGATAGGATAGGTTATCGAGATGGAAAAAACAGTTCCTTTTATCAAGTCTTGGACGCTGCACTAGAGTTCACAAGTTTCTAAAGAAGAGCGGTTTTTAACTAGGTACATTCTAATGTCCTAAATCTTCGTACCGAGCTCCGGTGGAGCTGTACTCTGGTAAATTTCGTAGAACGACGTTTTTGTCCTCTTATAAGCAAAGACTTTATATAGGAGCAATGAATGTTTTGAACATCAAAGTACTGCACTTGCACATATTTTACAGGTGCCGTCTACAGTTAATAGGCCCGAAAGATCATTAACGAGTGGGATTCGATCGAATTTTCGTAACAATTTTAATCACTCATTATCTTTGCCACACATACCGTTAATTTCGAAGGTTATTATTTTTTCGTTTTTTCACTCGTGCACACTTACTACATCATACGATCAATTTCGTTCCATTACACGTCGAAAAATTGGCTCCGTCAAACCTGATGTCTGTCTGCTGAACTCGACAGTAGGTACGTACAGAAAAAGAGAGAGAGTTTGAGAAGAGAACGAGAGCATTAAAAATTGCGAATAAATCGTGATGACAATCCGTCAGAGAGACTTGTATGTTATTTTTCAATGTGAAACCTTCGAGGTTGACATTAATAAACTAGGTACTCAAAATGAGTATTCTAGTAAGATTGCTGATGATAACGACGAAACGATAAAAAATTATTCTCGTTTTCACTGCATTCAACATCAGCTTGCTGAAAATATGTCAACATTTTACGCGTTTATATAGAAGAAACAGAGACGTATCTAGAACGGCTTTTAGAAGCTCCACAATTAGAAATGTAAACGAAGGTAAAAAATTGGAGGACAAAAATCCCAAATAAAAAGCGCCGAGTCGGCCTGATGATTCGACAATTCACAGTGGTCATCGAGAGACCCATCACCCTACTAGATACAATGGGCAAAGTGTTAGAAAAATTAGAATCGCTGAACATAGGAAGGCGTGGGAAAAGAAGAATATAGGTGAATCGGCGTTTGCGGACCATCTAATCACTAGCGGCCATAGCATTAAAGAGGGGTCCGAGGTCCTCCTTTATATAGAAAATTTTCTGGCATAGCCAAATAAATGAAAATCATGTTCCATGTCTTTTATATTTTATCAGTCATCTTGAAATATTTCAGTCTAGGCTTCTACTAGGTGAAGTGTTCGTGAGATAAATTATTCGTTTACCCCTTTACCTATCTTGGCGTCGTATAAGTCTTCTATGAGAAATATGAGGTAGCGCGAACTCGCTCCGCTCGTTCGCCCCCTGTCTCGCTGTTGTATTGGAATGGTATGAGAAAATTCAAGTCTTCTATGAGAAATATGGGGTAGCGCGAACTCGCTCCGCTCGTTCGCCCTCTGTCTGGCTGTTGTATTGGAATGGTGTGAGACAATTCAAGTATAGGGGACATGGAAAAATTTCGACTATCCAGCCATATATGATAGGAAGAGGGACTTAGAAAATTTTCTAATTATTAATTATATTAATTATTTATTTATTTAATTATTAATTAATTATTTATTTATTATTATTACGCGGGGCGTACTCGCGAATTTCTGAATCACCCACGGGGTAGAGATTTCTCTTGACGGGGGGGGGGGGGGGGGGGGGTGTACTCGCGAGTTTCAAAATCGGGGTCCGGCGAGAGAAAAGACATGGAACATGTCAAAAGTGCTGAAGCACCATATCATTGCACACTACGATGAAAACAACCTACTTCATCCCAGACAGTTTGGCTTCCGCCGCAACACTAGAACCGAGCAGGCTGTAACCAAAGCTGTTGAGAAGGAATAGCGGGTTCCCCGCTAAAAATTTACAGGAAGCCAACACATGCCGACACCACCATTCTAAACGACTCTTACCATCACCTTAGGCACAAGTTAGCGGCGATTCAGAACTACTGCTTTCGAGCGACCGCTCTCCTGAAGAAGAATGAAGAGTAGAGGAAAGAAATAAAGCAGATCGCAGCAGCCTCTCGAAAAGACAAATTCTCGAAAACCATGTTCTCGAAAGACATTTTCTCGAAACGACATTTCCTCGAAAATTTTTTTTTTACAATTTGCGAAACCGACAATTTTTCGAAAATGTAAAAACGACATGTCTAAGAATTAAAACGACATAAAATTTAATAACAACGATTCTATGAAATGTCAACATTTGCACCGATAGTTTTCAAGTAATCCAACAAGGGCCTCTGGTCATATTCTGTTGCAATGGATTCCAACCGGGCAATTGGCTTAGTACCTCTTCAGGTACACCTTGTAACTCGGTGCGCAGCAACTGAGCCGGCGGCAGCTCCGGGTGCTCCTCGGCCTTTCTTTTCAATGACTGCGTAATTTTTGAGGCGACGTTTTCTTCCACATTCGGTGGATGGAGGTGTTCGGAATTATCTGGCCCCTTGAACACCACAACGGGTACGCCAGCCGCAGGGTCACTCGTGATGGCACGGGCAGTGCACTCCTTTGTGTAATACCTCTTGCAAACCCAATAGGCGCGCCCATTCGATACGTTCGTTCGTTGGTAGACATACCCCTGTAGGAGCATCTGTTTGCCGTCGATTTCAGCCATACTTTCTTCGAGGATACTGAACATTATTCGGCCAGTAGCCAGGACCTCAGTATTTATAATTATTTTCTAGGCAAAAACTTAATGCGGGAGTGACGTCACTGCTCTCCGAGAAACACAAATACTGCATTTATAAATTTTCGAGGAAATGTCGTACATCAATCTTTCGAGGGAATATCGTTCGAGAATTTGTATTCGAGAAATTGTCGTTCGAGAATTTGTTTTTCGAGAATCCGTTTTTCGAGGAAATGTCCCTCGAGAAATTGTCTTTTCGAGAAAATGTTTTCGAGAAAATGTCGTGAAACCACTCTGAAGGCGTGGAGGGAAAATGAAAGAACCCATGATAGCACAATGAGAAAGTACTCCGGTTCAGTAACGTCCATAAGAAAATACACAAACAAGGCGTTGAGTGATATGTGAATGTGGGCATCCATAACAATCCGTCCATGGTTAAGAGAACAAGCTCTTCAACGACCAGACAGAGGGAGCTGTAGTAGAAAACTTTGAGATCAGCTGGATGATCCAAGATTACTGAAGGAGAAGTTGCGAGTTGGAGGTCGAAGTATTTTTCGTCGTGATTGAAATAACATCAAAAAGAGAGAAAAATATACTTTGAACAAACGTATCGAAGTAAGACTTACAACTAAACGTATACAAATGAGAAACTCAATAAAGGGAGATCTTGATGGCCAACTAGCGGCTTCCTGAAAAGCAATGACCGAGAGAGTCAACAGACTGTAGATCCTGTGAATACTACGTCAATTTTCTCTGAGAAATACGCGTGAATTTGACAGAGATTCAACGAAGAAGACATATTTGCAGATAAGTGCTTCCATCATACATTCACTATTTTTTTACAGAATTGGTGCACACACTTTTCAAAACTTCAATTGAAAAACAATAATTTTCTCAATTTCTGAAGACGAGGCCTTTTAATTGAGACTTTTCAATGTTTCAACGGAAGAAAGAGAACTTGGAAATTTGATGAAAATACAAATTGAAATCATTAGGTACTACTAACATCAATCTCAAAAAGCTCTTCTATATAATTGCAATAAGGAAGTTCGAGAGTACACCGAGTTCGAACAAATAAATTGTTTTTATTCATACATTTTTACTTTTAGATACACTCCTTCAATTTACAGAAAGGCTTGAACATTATAATTCTACACGCTCGAGCGTGGGCGTAAGTTCTACATACATCAGCTGTCAAACAGCTATCTGAGTCTGATATGTGACAAGTTCTCTCCTACAAGAGGATTAGATAAAAGTAGAACTAACTGTACACGTCTGATGTTAATGACCTACCGATTACATTTCAGCCCTCTAGCCCAATACAGTATTAAATTACAAATGCATTTGCTTTTTCTATGGTTCATATACTGTATACATCGCGTTCGTGTCGCATACTTCCTATTCCAATTTATACAAATGACAGATAATGAAGACCATTTTTGATTAATTTATATTACCGTTGTTCTTAATCGGTGCTTATACACTTAATCTTCGAACACAATTTACGTTTATATCGGTTTGAAAATTACGCTACTCGAACAATATCATACTTCTTATTTCCCCTTTGGAATACGATATTTCAAGTCTCTCGGAAAAAATAATTCTATTCACGTAACTGGGCACGATACGAAGCTTGTTAAAGAAAAAAAAAAGTTATAAATACTTCACAGAATCTGGTGCACGTAAGATACTCGTACATTCTCATAGAAGAGAGAAAAAAAAAGGCACATTATAATGTACAACTTCTACATAGAAAGAGGAAAAAGAGAATAAAGCGAAGGAAGAAAAAACACCAACCATGAAAGGTATAACAGCTTTCTTACAAATATCGACACCTGTTACTGGAACTACGACCTTCTCTCTTGCTAAGTTTTATTTTTACGAGTACGCGAAACAGATAGAGCAGGTACAGTTGTATCAGTCAGTACCAGGTTCAAAACAGAAAATTATTCATTTGAACGCGTTTCCGATGAACACGTCTTCTCAGAATTCCATTACAACGTATTATAGGTTCATGTGTGCAGTATTATATGTGAATATTATGCTAATCGGTGTTGGCATCAAGAGTATAGATGATAAGGCAGAGAATATTATTTTAGTATAATTATATTTTCAGATTTTCCACAGATTCATCAAGCTTATAGGCTAGAGAAGCATCCATTTGCCTCCGGTAAATCGATGTGAACCTTCCTAAGAAGTAGTCGACCGACGTCACTCGTCAGATACATGTGCTGTTGCTTCCAAGTACTAATACGAGGACTGACTCTAATTCACGTTGAAGAAAGAAATAATTAAAAGGGAGTAGACTTGAGGAGTTTCTAATCGCTCGACACTGCCCTACATCTTCAAAACCACAGAAACCACAGCCACATACATACTACAGATTACCGAAAATAAAATTAAAGGAACAAATATCACTCTGGTTTTCTCTGAGGAAATCTGATGGTTTTCTATACAATCATAGATTCATGACACCAGAATAGTGTGACGAAGTCCAAATAATTCAATGAGCACGTGCTTTTTCAGGTTAAACCAATATAAGATGATTTCAAACATCAGGAAAATCACGAATCTACAGAAAATTCCGCTTCTCTGTCCTGAATAACCGTTTTTCGATCTCTCAACACCGCCATTTCAAGAAATTCCCCATACCGACAACCGTGAGCATTAAGAAAACAATGTGTCATTCTCAGAACTCCAGGAATCTGGACTCTCTCTTTCTAGCATCCACAGGCTAGAGAAGTCGGATTCAGCATTGAGCATCCCGACAAACCATGAAGCCGATCGAGACTATACCTCTTTCAAAGTCTTGGTCGACATTGCGTCGATATAAAGTTGAAATCATACCGATGTCGATACCAAATCATATAAAATTCTTTGACTCTTTTGCCACGTCGATTTCAGATCGATCTCTAAAAATTTTCCTTTCAACCTTGACTACCCTGTTCGGTCGATTTCAAGGCGAGTTGCAGAGTTTTCTGGTAGTCTAGTGATATACGCCGACGTCGATCTGGGGTTGATATCCAGTCAACTTCTGTGACCTAGAATCGACTACTCTGTTACGTCGCTTACCGGTCGTTTTCTAATTTTCTAGGAATGTACACTTCTCGAGTTTCAACCGAACTCAAATGGACGTCAATCTCGAGTCGTTACACACTCACCCTCTTGCAGAAATCTGTTTATTTGGTGACTTCACTACTCGCGGACACGATGTGCAGTCATAATTATAAACGGAAGGCCGTTGAGAATCTCAATTATGCTTGACCAAAGCAGCAATGGTCGAATCGACTCAATTTCTACGTCGATTTTCAGTCTACAATGAAACCTGATATCAAAAGTCGACTCACCTTTGACCTAGATTTTGAAACCGTATCAGATTTTGCACTTGAAATCGACTTAATGTCGTCTATTATCGGAACTCATAATGAGTGGTGAGGTGTAAGTAGAGCACTAATATTGAAAAAGGGTTTTTCAATTGTACAAATCTACTTTATTAGTTGCTTATACAAGAGTACTTTCCCTTTTTCAATATTAGTGCTCTACTTACACCTCACCACTCATTATGAGTTTCGATAATAGCACACCAGACATGGTTAACGAGGTTTTTAAGTTTCTGAAGACCAAGGTCAAACTAAGAGTGCCACATGTGAAGATTTGGTTCAATAACGAATGCTTGAGACGAGGCATTATTCCCAAGTATGCGACCATCAGGCTACCAGGAAACAGCGCAGCAGTGAAACGCACCAAGATGCAAGCCGAAAGATTGAGAGTGAAGAACGAAATTGGTGAACTCTACAAGAAAGTCACCAGGCTTAATGGTCTACTGTATGATCAATATTTCCATCTGTCCAGGTTACTCCACCCGCAAGAAGTCAAAGAAATGATGTTCGAAAAAGGAGGAGAGGGAAAGGAAGGAGAAAACTATGTGGAAAAACGAGTAGAAGCCCAAACAAAACAGATCAAGAAGAAGCTTGCCGAACTGACCCGAAAGAAAGAAGAAAGAAAGGAAGAGACAGCGAGCGTTGAGCACAAATTTGCTCCCAGAACCGAGAACCTATCAAGCGTCACCTTCACAGAAGAAGAAAGAAGACTGCTGGACAAAGGCATCAAGTACGTGCAGCCAGAGAGGCTGAACAGTTGAAAGCATGGCCATTAGCTGCGAACAAGTAATCCAAACCATGGAACACGACGTGAGACCAGAAGCCCGGACTAAAATTGGGAAAGTGCTGTTGGACATCAAAGAGGATATGTGCCCAACCTATGACAGAACGCAAGTAATGCAGAGGAAGGTCAAAAATCTACAAAAGAAGATCCGACAGAACAACCTGATTTTGACAAAGGCGGACAAGGGCAGCACGGTAGTGGTAATGGCGAAGGAGGACTACACCCAAAAAGTGGAGTCATACATCGCAGTTAATGGATACCAAGAGCTGGCAAGGGACCCAACGCGGAAATACCAAGATGACCTGAAAGCTGTGTTGAAACGGAACAATGTACCCGGCAGTGGAAGGACGCTTGAGATGAACCCGGTTGCAACAAAACTCAGGGGGCTTGTAAAACTCCACAAAGCGAACCGTCCGATGAGACCCCTGGTCAACAGCATTCAATCACCATGCTACAAGATAGCAAAGATCGTAGCCACATTTCTGAAAGAAAACTACCAGTTTGCACCCAGACAAAGTATCAGAAACAACGGAGAGCTGATTGAGCAGTTGGACAAGTTGGAAATCAGGAGTAACGACAAGCTGATATCCTTTGATGTGGCAAATATGTTTGGTACCATACCACAGGAGGAACTTCTCACTCTGCTCAAAAACAACAGATACCATGGGAACCCCGATGGGTCGAAGTACGCCAACATAGTGGAGGAGATCTTGAGCCAGAATTACTGCCGCTTCAATAACAGGTTCTACAGCCAGGAAAGGGGACTTGCGATGGGATCACCGCTGTCACCAATACTCGCGGAGATGTTCATGAATGATATGGAAAACAAGATATTGAAGGGCAGCAAGTTCAGAAACTCGATCAAACACTGGGCCAGATATGTAGATGATATCCTAATTGTGTGGTCAGGCACTGATAGACAGGTGGATCTATTCCTTTCAGAAATGAACGCGATGAATGAGAGCATCAAATTCACAGTAAAAAAAAGCAATAAGACCATCAACTATTTGGACCTTACACTCACAACGGAGAACAATAGGATAAAATACAAAATCTACAGGAAGCCGGCGCATACTGACACCATCATCCCAAATGACTCCTACCACCACCCCAGGCACAAGTTAGCGGCAATCCAGAACTACTGCTATCGGGCAATTTCTATCCTCAGGAACAACGAAGAGAAGAGGAAAGAGATCGAGATAGTAAAGCAGATCGCAGAAGCCAATGGCTACCACAGATGTGGGGTGGAGGGAGTCTTTGGGAAAATGGAAACAAAGAAAGGAACCCATGATAGCATAGTGAGAAAGTACTCCGGATCGATACCGTATATAGGAAAGTATACAAACAAGGTGATAAAGGCGTTCAATGGCTACGATGTGAATGTGGGTATCCAGAATAACCAACCCATGGTGAAGAGTATCAGCAATGACCAGACGGAACAAAAGGACAAGGAAAGCTTGAGCGGAGTGCACAAGCTCAGTTGTGAACAGTGCGAGGGAATCTACATTGGTGAGACTGGGAGAAAGTTTGAAATCAGGAAAAAGGAGTACAAAACGTCGAGGGAGAAAGAAGATGCCAAGTCACTGTTTGGGAAACACTGTAACGAGGAAAACCACGATGGAGAAGGAATATTTGAAGTCATACACGTAGAGAATCGCACAAAGAGAAGAAAACTCTGGAAACAAATGGAGATTGCAAAAGCCAAGAGGAAGAAAGCCTGCCTCTTGAACAATGTAATCACATTTGACAGCGAAAAATTATTCGGCCTGGTGATTGGACGAGAGAAGAAGAACGAAACCAACCAATGAGACGGCAGAAATCCAGGTAGCCAATAGAAATGCAGCATTTAGAACAATAGATTGAACCAATCACAAAGCAGCATGTTTTAGCCAATAAGAACACAATGTCATATTATTGTAAGAATAAGTTTCTAAGAAGTGAACCAATCAGAACACAGCATTGTTATAGCCAATAAGACCACAGTGTCATACTACAAAAACTCATGGTTAAGGCCTTGTTCTCCAGTTGCGACACAACTGATGATGGGATAACACCCGAAAGTACTCTTGTATAAGCAACTAATAAAGTAGATTTGTACAATTGAAAAACCCTTTTTCAATATTAATGTGGACGCCGATTACAAGTATTTTACCAATGAATGACGTTTCGAGTGGATATCGTACCATAATACCAGGAGTCGACTCAATTTCCACGTCCACGAAAAAGAAGTGGTCGATTTTGAGTCGACTTCCAGTCATTTAAGGTCGATTTGCGGTCGACATTGAGTGTCTGATTTTAAAATTAAACCACTTTTGGTCAAAATAGTCAAAACAAGGTTAATTTGGAGTCGACAGGATTCACCAGGATCTGACAGAACACGGTAAAAGCAGACCTCACTGCCATCAGACTAGCATTACCAGAGTACTGGGAACAACTGCTTCCTTACTTGAGTAAAATTACCAGTACTTTCTTCGTTTCAGATTGTTAAAAAATTAGTATAATAAACTAACGCTGATTACATAGAAAATAATATGAATAAATAAATACAGGACAAGATCAAAACTACTGCAAGTGGCTTTCAACAGCATTTCACACTCCCCTGAGAATTCTTTTGTAGGTACACAACTTACAAACTGTAATCTGTATAAACCCTTAGACCTCAACGACACGGGAGTTGAGCTAGGATTTTTTTACTTAAAAAACGACTGTTCGAAATGAATTCCCTACAAAGGAAAAACCATTAAAAATCTTCATTGCACAATTATAGATAGCTTAACGTACTTTAAACTCCTGTAAACAATTTTATTATCAAACGTCATCTGAAATTCGAAGTAAGATTTCCATATATGAAAATTTTGGACATGCCTTTCGCAGTACATAATCCATCAAAATCTTTCCACGAATCCTCATAACCAACACGAACATCCTCATCTTTCATACGTGTATATTTTTCTTTTCTCCCTCCGTACAAGATTTGAGAATCCGAAATTACAAACTCAAAATGTGTACACTCTATATTTGTTGAGACCGATCGTTCTATTTGTAATTCCCCAGGTCTACCACACACCATATTTCACCTGACGGGACGCACGAAGAATAGAAAAGTCGAATTTGGTGGCGTCAACATTAGGGTGAGACACTGTACATAACAATAGAAACGAGGACAAGAAACGTCGGAACAGGAAGAAGAATAAACCTTGAAAATCGAGGTGAAAAAAAGTAATAGCTCTTGGAAGTACAAACAACAATGCCAAAGTCTGGTATAACTCACAGCTCGTAGTAAAAGAAATACTTCAATCTTTTCGACGTTTCTTTTCTCTACACATGATACTGAAAGAAACGTGAAATGCCAGCGAAAAAAATAATAGTGTTCTAATGATGAGTTTTATAAATACGAGTAAAAAATACTTGCGGCCTGGATACAAAATGATCGTAGAATCGGTTTCGAATATATTCGGTTCAAAATGATAATCCTACATTTTGTTGGATTTGAAAACTCACCTGTAACAAAATAAATGAAATCACGATTTTAGAAACCAATACAATAAAAACATATACATTGGAGAAAACAGCTGTATATTTTGGTTTTATGACGACGGCAGATCACTTATGCTAGGCAGGGAAAGGAAAATCATGGGTAGCACGGAGTGTAGTAAAGAGCAGGACAGACGTAGAACAAACGATCAAGTCTGTTTTCCGACGCGACGTGGGTAGAGGGCTACTCACCATGGATGCATAGTGTCGCTCCAAAACACACTGACCTATGCACCATAATTTAGTATTTTTAGTTCTTCAAACGTCTTCCATCTTCCTTCTGCTTAATTCAACTTACATCAACGCAACTTATTCTATTGTTTCAGCCTTGAACAAGGGATCGTAAGCATTGCTTTCATTCACCCCCACGCATCAATATTAGCGATATTTTCCACTCAATTAATTTTTGGTGCAATGTTTCCATAAATGAGGTTGAATTTACCTCACACCAGAGGAGGAAGGAGAAATTAGGGCTCTATGTGTACGCGAAAATGCGCTGTTAACGCGAATAATGACTTATAAATACAGACCCCTAGAAACACAAGATTGCTAACTTGCCATCTACGCTGTGTTGAATTTTCGTACCCTGAAATCGATTTTATAGTTTATCCCACCAGATGTCGCAAAGTCGCACTCAATGTATTCTTATGGGAGGAAAAAATTTCACGGATTCGCTCGAAGTTAAACGCATATGAAAGGAAATTTTATGCAGAATAAATTCACATCTCTTCATTTTTTTGAAAAACTGAATATTTGTGGAGGAAAATGAGTTTTAGTGTCAACTCTCCATAAGAGCCTGTGTTAAAGTGCTGAAGGTTGACTGCAGCGATTTTTGTACGTGTGGCAGAACAAACAAACTATCGAAGTTAGCGATCTTGTGTTTTTAGGAGTCTATACTTATAAACAAACACGAAGCGCGAGCCCTTGTGAGCGGCGCAGGCCTAGCCACCAGGCGCGCCACAGCGGCTAGTATGACTTATAAGTGCGAAAACAAAATTTACACGGAAAAATGACATGTATGTAAAAATGGTTCTTAATTGGATGCAAATAGGGCTTATTAAAAATGCAAAAATGACCATTGAACGCAAAACGGAGAAACTCAATAATGACACCAACGAGAAAACAAAAAAATCTAAAGATATAAAAAGCAGAAAGTTCGTCCGTCTATCTATCTGTTCTCTTATAACTTGAGAACTGCTCTACCCAACGACTTGAAATTTTCGCAACACATTCGTGTCATTCAGGAAAACCTTCCAAGCCATAGATTGAAATTTTAGCCCACAAAGAAAAAAAGTTCTTGTAAGAAATTGTGCCTTCGCTGAACGCATCACATGACGCAAAGGAAGGCGAAGGACAAAGCTGATAAGGAGAAAAGGATAGAGAATTATCTGCAGTGAACGCAATGGTATTTGTATCATTCTAATGTCCAGTGTATGCGCTGTGATGCTAGAAAGCGTAGAGTTGACGGGTTGTTCTTTTGTTGTCATTTTTGGCCTATGGTCGGTATTTGGGTGCGGTATTTTCAGTTACAATCAATCCATACCAAAATTTTTGCTCGAATATTACAACCCATTGCCTCAGTTACCGAAATAAATTGCTTACTGACCGCAACCAGTCGCAATAAATTATTTCTACAATTCCATAACACTCATCTCGCGTAATAACGATGACAAAGTTGGAGGACCATTATCCTGTGCCGTCACTCAGCAAGTAACGTTAACAGAAACCCAGCTGATTTGCGGCCAAAGGCACTCTTGACTTCCATAAGAAAAATACACAGAGCCAAGATCAATAATTTTCTTAGTGATTGACGTGGTTGATTCTTGATATAGAAGGTCCTAAGCCTTTGCAAATAAACTTTTGACAGCTAAGATATTCCTTATTATCAATCAGCAGACCAATGATCTTTGCTCTCTGTGTCTTTCTAAGGAGAATCGATAGTCCATTTGCCTTAAATGACAGGGCAAATTGTAACACGCTGTGGAATTACAAATTATAAATTTATTTTTAAATTTGTTATTTAAAATTATTAAGCGAAGTTAATAATTTAAAATATCTTTCTATCAGTTAATTGAAATAATTTTGAAAATATTAAAATGTTTTTATAATTTATTTTATGTTTTAAAATTATTTATTAAAAATTTTATCAATAAAAATTTTAAATTTTAAAATATTATTACATAAAAATTTTTATTTTATATTAATTGATAATTATATTAAATATAAATTTTAATTCAAAAATTTAATTTAAAAAATTTTATGAAAATAATATTTTTAATTAAAATATCCACAAATTTTAATTATTTAAAATTTAAATTTAAAATTTATTCTAAAAATCATTTTTAAATGATAAAATTATTTTCAAAATAATTCATTTATAATTTTAGTAATTATTTAATAAAATTTCATCTAATACAGTAACACCTCTAATTAGCGGACACTCGCGGTCGCCTGAAATTTGTCCGTTATTTAGAGGTGTCCGGTATTCAGAGGATGGGGGAAAAAAAGTACTGTTACAGGAAGTCATAGCAAACACGATGCGAAAGATAAAATATGCCTACAGTTCCAATTCAGAGGAAAAGAATTTTATTGGTGAACACCCGAACACAACTTGTTGAAAAGGAAGAATGATTGAACATGTGAACACCGTTTGAAGATAAGCTAGCAGAACCTTGCAAAATCGTGCAAAAAATTGCACGATTATCATTGTCAGAAGTATCTTTCTTCTGCTAACATAGCCTAATGTTATACACAAAGACTAAGAAATCATTGTACGTACAAAAAAAGATGCATGTAAGGTAGAAAATTGAATAATAAAATGGAAAAAGTTCAAAAAAAGTGTCCGGTATTTAGAGGATTCTCTATAGAAAACAAGGTGAAATGTTCCCGTTCGCGAAAAAGTGTCCGTAATTTAGAGGTGTCCGCTATTTAGAGGTATCCACTAAGGAAGGTTTTACTAGCGGAAAGTTTGTCTGTTTGTCCTTTTATAACTCGAAAACCGCTGTACCTATCGACTTGAAATCTTCGCCACATATTCGTATTATTCCAGAATAAATTTTAAATCATAAATGAAAATTTTAGCTCCCATAGAAAAAAAGTTCTCATTAAAAATTATGTGCCCTCGCTGTACGCGTCACTTGACATGATTCGATTCACCAAAGAAGGGTAACTACACGCAACTGTCTACAGTATTTCTCTTCCACCCTCACATCCTGTATTCTTGAGAACCGGATTTTGGCGCTACCTTCTAAATTGCAGTACGTTAGAGGTGTGTTCTTTTTATTTTCTCAAAAATCACAAAAATCATAATTACACGTAAAAATGACACCCATATGAATACCCAAACATTACCGGTAAATGCGAATTTACATTAACGCGCAAACATGACATTTGAATGTAAAAATGGAACTCGAATGCATGCAGACCTGACATGAGCTCAATATTGACACTTATATGGATAGACAAGAATAAATCTTGAACGCAAGAATGATAGCTGTATAGGAATGCAAAAATGAACCTAAATCCAAATATTATATTTTGCAACAAGGTTGAAAACAAGGAAAACGGCCGATTAGTGCAAGTTTTCAGGATTGAGGCTTAATTGAGAACCAAAAATTGTACAAACAGTAATTTTTCACTGTTACAATTAAACTTTATTTTTTTTTTAAAGTGCAAAGAAAGTACGAGTAGTTTCACTTCGACACTTGTGCATAAAGGGACCTAATTTTTGAACTAGTTCATAAAAATCACATTATTAAACACAAAATGTCACCAATGTGAATACGCAAAAATTAAACCCATGTGGATACACAAAAGTGATATAAACTCAATAATGACACATGTATGCAAAATTTACATTTGAAAGCAAAAATGATACCTCTATGTTCAGGCAAAAATGACGTAAATTTTAAGATTTTGAACGATCACGAGCCTCCAAGACTTTTCCGAACCATTAGTGATTGCCTGCCAATGATTTTCCAGTCGTTCTTCCTAATAAATCCAAATCAACTTCACTATGAGAAATCTTATCTTGTCGCTTAAAAACGTCATACTTTGTACCACTTTCCCCCTTTACCCTCCTCCTCACATTGTAAACACGACATGGATTCGTAGAGCAGCAGCTACAGGAAGTTTAACAAGAAAATTATGTCCTCCTCGAGCATTACCGTCTAGTCATGAATTTGATACGGTAAATTTGAGAGATGGCATACATCATAACAGTTTCAAACATATTACGCAATGGCCACTTGAGAAAGAACAACAAACTGATGTCCTGAGTGGTTTGCAAACACATCGGTGTCCAGGTGCATTAACGACGTGCAAAACATAGAAATATAATTTCGTTTCTTCATTCTCATTCTCTTTAACAGCGTCATTAGATCTTTTCAAATGAAAATGTAACACTTCTCTCGGTCTCCAGAGATACATCATTGTCACCTTCGCAAATTCGTACACCCCACCCGACCCAAAGATCGTGAACTTTTTCTATTCACAGCAAACGAGAAAAGTAACTCGACGCTGGTTATGAGAATTATAAATGAGCACTAATTCCTGCTGTATAGTCGACTTGACCGCAAACTAATGATCAAAATGTAGACTACGACACGAAGACGATTGTAAACCGCGAAAAACACGTTGGGGACGATAATGCACCTACTTCAAACTGTACTTTACTCACAATTAGTTTGTTAAAAATGTAGAACGAAATTAGCTCGAAACTGCGGCGATTTTCTTACCAAGAGCGATAACAAAATAATACCTATAGTCAGTACCTAGGTACGGTACCTATGTAAATAAACTGAATTAGATTAGGCGTACAAAGGAAGTGTTGTTGTATAGGTATCATCATTTTATACACGTCGCACAAATTTAAACAAAATATGGATAACGTAGGAAATTTTAATAAAATGCAATCTCTATCGGTCGATACGCTTAGTATTCAAGCGTTGACACGAAACCAATGAACCAACCTGTACCTTCAACTAGTACGCCTAATGTCAAACCATTGATATTTGCCGAAGGGCGAATGCAACCACCGCCGCGTGTTTATGGATCAGTTCACAAGGACTGCTGTATACCTACTCGCTCTTCGTGAAAAACTGTTTCCATCGTGTCTGGTTGTTTCCGTTCAATTGGAACAGTTTCAAGTTATGATTTAGCGTCGTGTACCTACGTCCATCATCGACGTAATGAACGTGCATCTATCGGTTGATATCGAGTCGAAATAGCTCGGCGCTGTACATCATTAAAACAGGAAACGCAAGTCTAAAACTTCATGACAAGAATCACCGATTCACGTGCGAATACAACGTTATTTTACTTATGGATGGTATATTTACACTTTAATCGATATTGTGTTACTCGCAGAAGACTGGGTATTCTCTTCTAACCCACAAAAATGATGTCTAGCCTATTGTTCCTAAAAGTATATTGTGGCACCGATGAAAACAGTGTTATTATTGCGGTCATCGACAGTCACTCGTAGTGTTTTCTATACCGCTGAGAGAAACTTCGGATTTATGCACCTACGCCCCAAGAAAAAATACGCCGCGGCGATAGATCGTCGACTCGTTTCGCGTCCGGAGCTCAAGATCGCTAAGAATTCTCCGAATGTTCGAAATGTTTCACTCGGCCACCTACGCCACCCTTTCTGGATAGGATTGAACTTGAAATTCCGTAGCTCTACCACCGCTGTGAGAGGCTAAATTTAATTTTCAACAATTTTCCTTTAAACAACGTCACCCTCTCGATCAGCCGAAATATTATACTATACTTCCGGGTTGGTACTAACATTAAGGTGCAAAAGTTGGAGACGGTGTTTCCTTCTTAACGCGGGGAATCGGCCATTCGAATTCGGTAAATCGATAAAGAGCCACTTTGAATTGTGACATATCATACTTCAACAAGGATTAGGTATTGATTGACTTCCTACAACAGAAAGAGCTTAAACTCGTGCTGGAGACGAATCATCAAACATCAATCTGCAAAGATTATAGATCAAACCCTGTACAACGAACCAAGTTGTCACAATTGTGACAAGATTTACGTTCACGCCCAAAGAAATAACTCGGTGTATTACCTGCAGACTATAGGTATAGTAAGTACATAATATCACTTCTCAATGATAGATCTATAACATGAATATTGCAGGTCCGACAGACAGCATTCAAATGGAACAGAAAGATAGACCACCATGGGTTTATGTTCTACACGTACGTGAAACAGCAATCAACTGCAGTCGCGTGCATATTTCCACTTTTAGGGTTGGCGCGAGTTTGCGAGCTGACGCTGTATTGCAATCACTTTTCCAAATTTTTAAAAAATTTTTCTCCAACTTTTACGAAACCTTACGTAAGACGGTCACACTCATCATACTACGACAGTTAATACTATTAGAATATAAAAAAAATGGGTTGGCAATTTTTAATAGGCATTTCGAGGGGTTGACTTCAATTCCTCCTCCCCTCCAAAACTACGCCAATACGCCAAGGGCCAACTGAGATGATTTTTCAATAAATCAAAACTATATATTTGCTAATAAACGTCTGACACATGTTTAGAGCATCACAATATCTCGAGTCGATTTCAGGAAGGGACCAGCGTGAAGTAAACGAGAAATAGAAAATACTTTTTTCAGCGAGTGCCTGAAACTTGAAAAATTGGAATTTCCCAAGGTTACTTCGATGACGATGTAGGATTTTGACTTTGATACTTTATCGCTCGTCAACGACCACTTTTTCAGTCAAATTGAGTCTTGAGGTGTCGAGGTTGCGGTAAAATAAATATCCGAGTAGAGTCCCGAGTGCACAAGTTCGTGAATGGTACTCTTATTTCGCTTTTCTATTAAACAGACTTAGAACTGTCGATGTATGTATCATCCGTACAATTAACAGTCAGAGTTTGTACGTGGCTACGATGAAGCACATCAATACTAGGTAGGACTTCAAAAATTATCCAGAATAATTATTTATGTATCGGTGTAGGAAGAAACTTGGAACAGACGCGCTTCACAAATTCAATTCTTGATGACTCGGCGACCGTAACCTCTTCTTTGACTGTATCTGAACGTTATTTTCTCAGACTTAGTGCTACCGACATTTCGGAACTCCATTTTGTCGCCCCGACACTAAGGGACTCAATTCGGATTTCATTTCACCGACGGTCTCACCCTTTCAGAACATGTTTCGGTTATATACCTCCGATATTTCGTGACTGAATTCGACGAGCAAAAACGGAGAGGTCCGCTCCTGGGACCAATTCGGATGCGCCTCAATGTCCTTGTGTTGAAAGTGCTCGCGCTTTTCTAACAGTATTCCGATTCGCAAACCTATACATATTATGTAAAATAAAATCGTTTTACTTCTATTTTATTCAGTTTTGAATGGTAAATCTACCAATCAGCCGACAGTATCACATTTTCATCATTGCTGGCAAATTTGGGCGTATGAAAACCGATTGTTTCACCCCCCGCGTTCGTCATTTTCAAGTGACAGAAAGAAATCTCGAGTTAAAGGCAGGATGGATTTGGATAAATTCGAAGTCCATGAAATTTGTCCGAGCGAAAATTGAACGACAGACAAAAGAACACCGCAAATTCACAGACAGTAAATTGGGTGAACGTACGAAATTTGAACGTGGCGAAATTTAATCGTGCGAAATTTGGACATTACAAAATTTGAGCGTTAGAAAAATTAAATGCCATTGCAGTCCTGAAATGGCATCTAATTATGATAGGAGGGGGACTTAGAAAAAATTTCGACTATCGAGCTATATATGATAGGAGGGCGACTTGGAAAAAAAACGACGGCTACCTTAACGAAGTTAAACGAGGAACGCAGGGAACCTGTTTTATGAGTCAAATGTGATTTGGTATTGAAAATTCAAGGAAGCCTAGACCTAAATAAAGCTAGTATAAATAAGGCCTAGAGCTACTATAAGCCTAGTACAATATAGTTTGAGACTCTAAATTTTCTCGAATCTCGAGCTATATATGATAGCTCGAGAGTTGAAATTTTTCTAAGTCTCCCTCCTATCATAATTATTATAGCTCCAGAGTCGAAATTTTTCCAACTCCCCCTGCTATCATATATGGCTCGAGAGTCGAAATTTTTCCAAGTCCCCCTCCTCTCATATATAGCGCGATACTCGAAATTTTTTTAAGTCCCCCTCCTATCATATATATAGCTCGAGGGTCGAAATTTTTTCAAGTCCCCCTCCTATCATGTATGGCTCGAGAGTCGAAATTTTTCCAAGTCCCCCTTCTATCATATATAGCTCGAGAGTCGAAATTTTTTCAAGTGACCCTCCTATCATATATGGCTCGAGAGTCGAAATTTTTCCGAGTCCCCCTCCTCTCATATATAGCGCGATGGTCGAAATTTTTCCAAGTCCCCCTTCTATCATATATAGCTCGAGAGTCGAAATTTTTTCAAGTGACCCTCCTATCATATATGGCTCGAGAGTCGAAATTTTTCCGAGTCCCCCTCCTCTCATATATAGCGCGATGGTCGAAATTTTTCCAAGTCCCCCTTCTATCATATATAGCTCGAGAGTCGAAATTTTTTCAAGTGACCCTCCTATCATATATGGCTCGAGAGTCGAAATTTTTCCGAGTCCCCCTCCTCTCATATATAGCGCGATGGTCGAAATTTTTCCAAGTCCCCCTTCTATCATATATAGCTCGAGAGTCGAAATTTTTTCAAGTGACCCTCCTATCATATATGGCTCGAGAGTCGAAATTTTTCCGAGTGCCCCTCCTCTCATATATAGCGCGATACTCGAAATTTTTCCAAGTCCCCCTCCTCTCATATATAGCGCGATACTGGAAATTTTTTCAAGTCCCCCTCCTATCATATATGGCTCGAGAGTCGAAATTTTTCCAAGTCCCCCTTCTATCATATATAGCTCAAGAGTCGAAATTTTTCCAAGTCCCCCTCCTATCATATATGGCTCGAGAGTCGAAATTTTTCCAAGTCCCCCTCCTCTCATATATAGCGCGATACTCGAAATTTTTCCAAGTCCCCCTCCTATCATATATATAGCTCGAGGGTCGAAATTTTTTCAAGTCCCCCTCCTATCATGTATGGCTCGAGAGTCGAAATTTTTCCGAGTCCCCCTCATCTCATATATAGCGCGATACTCGAAATTTTTCCAAGTCCCCCTCCTCTCATATATAGCGCGATACTGGAAATTTTTTCAAGTCCCCCTCCTATCATATATGGCTCGAGAGTCGAAATTTTTCCAAGTCCCCCTCCTATCATATATAGCTCGAGAGTCGAAATTTTTCCAACTCCCCCTCCTATCATATATGGCTCGAGGATCGAAATTTTTCCAAGTCCCCCTCCTCTCATATATAGCGCGATACTCGAAATTTTTCCAAGTCCCCCTCCTATCATATATATATAGCTCGAGGGTCGAAATTTTTTCAAGTGACCCTCTCATCATATATGGCTCGAGAGTCGAAATTTTTCCGAGTCCCCCTCCTCTCATATATAGCGCGATATTCGAAATTTCTCCAAGTCCCCCTCCTCTCATATATAGCGCGATACTCGAAATTTTTTAAAGTTTCCCTCCTATCATATATGGCTCGAGAGTCGAAATTTTTCCGAGTCCCCCTCCTCTCATATATAGCGCGATACTCGAAATTTTTCCAAGTCCCCCTCCTCTCATATATAGCGCGATACTGGAAATTTTTTCAAGTCCCCCTCCTATCATATATATAGCTCGAGGGTCGAAATTTTTTCAAGTCCCCCTCCTATCATATATGACTCGAGAGTCGAAATTTTTCCGAGTCCCCCTCATCTCATATAGCGCGATACTCGATATTTTTCCAAGTCCCCCTCCTCTCATATATAGCGCGATACTGGAAATTTTTTCAAGTCCCCCTCCTATCATATATGGCTCGAGAGTCGAAATTTTTCCAAGTCCCCCTCCTATCATATATAGCTCGAGAGTCGAAATTTTTTCAAGTGACCCTCCTATCATATATGGCTCGAGAGTCGAAATTTTTCCGAGTCCCCCTCCTCTCATATATAGCGCGATATTCGAAATTTCTCCAAGTCCCCCTCCTCTCATATATAGCGCGATACTCGAAATTTTTTCAAGTTTCCCTCCTATCATATATGGCTCGAGAGTCGAAATTTTTCAGAGTGACCCTCTCATCATATATGGCTCGAGAGTCGAAATTTTTCCGAGTCCCCCTCCTCTCATATATAGCGCGATATTCGAAATTTCTCCAAGTCCCCCTCCTCTCATATATAGCGCGATACTCGAAATTTTTTCAAGTTTCCCTCCTATCATATATGGCTCGAGAGTCGAAATTTTTCCGAGTCCCCCTCCTCTCATATATAGCGCGATACTCGAAATTTTTCCAAGTCCCCCTCCTCTCATATATAGCGCGATACTGGAAATTTTTTCAAGTCCCCCTCCTATCATATATAGCTCGAGAGTCGAAATTTTTCCAACTCCCCCTCCTATCTTATATGGCTCGAGGATCGAAATTTTTCCAAGTCCCCCTCCTCTCATATATAGCGCGATACTCGAAATTTTTCCAAGTCCCCCTCCTATCATATATATAGCTCGAGGGTCGAAATTTTTTCAAGTGACCCTCCTATCATATATGGCTCGAGAGTCGAAATTTTTCCAAGTCCCCCTTCTATCATATATAGCTCAAGAGTCGAAATTTTTTCAAGTGACCCTCCTCTCATATATAGCGCGATAGTCGAAATTTTTTCAAGTCCCCCTTCTATCATATATAGCTCGAGAGTCGAAATTTTTTCAAGTGACCCTCCTATCATATATGGCTCGAGAGTCGAAATTTTTCCGAGTGCCCCTCCTCTCATATATAGCGCGATACTCGAAATTTTTCCAAGTCCCCCTCCTCTCATATATAGCGCGATACTGGAAATTTTTTCAAGTGACCCTCCTATCATATATGGCTCGAGAGTCGAAATTTTTCCGAGTGCCCCTCCTCTCATATATAGCGCGATACTCGAAATTTTTCCAAGTCCCCCTCCTCTCATATATAGCGCGATACTGGAAATTTTTTCAAGTCCCCCTCCTATCATATATGGCTCGAGAGTCGAAATTTTTCCAAGTCCCCCTTCTATCATATATAGCTCAAGAGTCGAAATTTTTCCAAGTCCCCCTCCTATCATATATGGCTCGAGAGTCGAAATTTTTCCAAGTCCCCCTCCTCTCATATATAGCGCGATACTCGAAATTTTTCCAAGTCCCCCTCCTATCATATATATAGCTCGAGGGTCGAAATTTTTTCAAGTCCCCCTCCTATCATATATGGCTCGAGAGTCGAAATTTTTCCGAGTCCCCCTCATCTCATATATAGCGCGATACTCGAAATTTTTCCAAGTCCCCCTCCTCTCATATATAGCGCGATACTGGAAATTTTTTCAAGTCCCCCTCCTATCATATATGGCTCGAGAGTCGAAATTTTTCCAAGTCCCCCTCCTATCATATATAGCTCGAGAGTCGAAATTTTTCCAACTCCCCCTCCTATCATATATGGCTCGAGGATCGAAATTTTTCCAAGTCCCCCTCCTCTCATATATAGCGCGATACTCGAAATTTTTCCAAGTCCCCCTCCTATCATATATATAGCTCGAGGGTCGAAATTTTTTCAAGTGACCCTCCTATCATATATGGCTCGAGAGTCGAAATTTTTCCGAGTCCCCCTCCTCTCATATATAGCGCGATATTCGAAATTTCTCCAAGTCCCCCTCCTCTCATATATAGCGCGATACTCGAAATTTTTTCATGTTTCCCTCCTATCATATATGGCTCGAGAGTCGAAATTTTTCCGAGTCCCCCTCCTCTCATATATAGCGCGATACTCGAAATTTTTCCAAGTCCCCCTCCTCTCATATATAGCGCGATACTGGAAATTTTTTCAAGTCCCCCTCCTATCATATATGGCTCGAGAGTCGAAATTTTTCCAAGTCCCCCTTCTATCATATATAGCTCAAGAGTCGAAATTTTTTCAAGTGACCCTCCTCATATATAGCGCGATAGTCGAAATTTTTTCAAGTCCCCCTCCTATCATATATGGCTCGAGAGTCAGAAATTTTTCCAAGTCCCCCTCCTATCATATATGGCTCGAGGGTCGAAATTTTTCCAAGTCCCCCTTCTATCGTATCTAGCTCGATACTCGAAATTTTTCCGAGTCCCCCTCCTATCATATATGGCTTGAGAGTCGAAATTTTTCCAAGTCCCCCTCCTCTCATATATAGCGCGATAGTCGAAATTTTTCCAAGTCCCCTTCTATCATATATGGCTCGAGAGTCGAAATTCTTCCAAGTCTCCCTCCTCTCATATATAGCGCGATAGTCGAAATTTTTTCAAGTCCCCCTCCTATCATATATGGCTCGAGAGTCAGACATTTTTCCAAGTCCCCCTTCTATCGTATCTAGCTCGATACTCGAAATTTTTCCGAGTCCCCCTCCTATCATATATAGCTCGAGAGTCGAAATTTTTCCAAGTCCCCCTCCTCTCATATATAGCGCGATAGTCGAAATTTTGTCAAGTCCCCCTCCTCTCATATATAGCTCGATACTCGAAATTTTTCCAAGTCCCCGTCCTATCATATATGGCTCGAGAGTCGAAATTTTTCCAAGTCCCCCTCCTATCATATATGGCTCGAGAGTCGAAATTTTTCCGAGTCCCCCTCCTCTCATATATAGCGCGATACTCGAAATTTTTCCAAGTCCCCCTCCTCTCATATATAGCGCGATACTGGAAATTTTTTCAAGTCCCCCTCCTATCATATATGGCTCGAGGGTCGAAATTTTTCCAAGTCCCCCTTCTATCGTATCTAGCTCGATACTCGAAATTTTTCCGAGTCCCCCTCCTATCATATATGGCTCGAGAGTCGAAATTCTTCCAAGTCTCCCTCCTCTCATATATAGCGCGATAGTCGAAATTTTTTCAAGTCCCCCTCCTATCATATATGGCTCGAGAGTCAGACATTTTTCCAAGTCCCCCTTCTATCGTATCTAGCTCGATACTCGAAATTTTTCCGAGTCCCCCTCCTATCATATATGGCTCGAGAGTCGAAATTCTTCCAAGTCTCCCTCCTCTCATATATAGCGCGATAGTCGAAATTTTTTCAAGTCCCCCTCCTATCATATATGGCTCGAGAGTCGAAATTTTTCCAAGTCCCCCTTCTATCATATATAGCTCAAGAGTCGAAATTCTTTCAAGTGACCCTCCTCATATATAGCGCGATAGTCGAAATTTTTTCAAGTCCCCCTCCTATCATATATGGCTCGAGAGTCAGAAATTTTTCCAAGTCCCCCTCCTATCATATATGGCTCGAGGGTCGAAATTTTTCCAAGTCCCCCTTCTATCGTATCTAGCTCGATACTCGAAATTTTTCCGAGTCCCCCTCCTATCATATATGGCTTGAGAGTCGAAATTTTTCCAAGTCCCCCTCCTCTCATATATAGCGCGATAGTCGAAATTTTTCCAAGTCCCCTTCTATCATATATGGCTCGAGAGTCGAAATTCTTCCAAGTCTCCCTCCTCTCATATATAGCGCGATAGTCAAAATTTTTTCAAGTCCCCCTCCTATCATATATGGCTCGAGAGTCAGACATTTTTCCAAGTCCCCCTTCTATCGTATCTAGCTCGATACTCGAAATTTTTCCGAGTCCCCCTCCTATCATATATAGCTCGAGAGTCGAAATTTTTCCAAGTCCCCCTCCTCTCATATATAGCGCGATAGTCGAAATTTTGTCAAGTCCCCCTCCTCTCATATATAGCTCGATACTCGAAATTTTTCCAAGTCCCCGTCCTATCATATATGGCTCGAGAGTCGAAATTTTTCCAAGTCCCCCTCCTATCATATATGGCTCGAGAGTCGAAATTTTTCCGAGTCCCCCTCCTCTCATATATAGCGCGATACTCGAAATTTTTCCAAGTCCCCCTCCTCTCATATATAGCGCGATACTGGAAATTTTTTCAAGTCCCCCTCCTATCATATATGGCTCGAGGGTCGAAATTTTTCCAAGTCCCCCTTCTATCGTATCTAGCTCGATACTCGAAATTTTTCCGAGTCCCCCTCCTATCATATATGGCTCGAGAGTCGAAATTCTTCCAAGTCTCCCTCCTCTCATATATAGCGCGATAGTCGAAATTTTTTCAAGTCCCCCTCCTATCATATATGGCTCGAGAGTCAGACATTTTTCCAAGTCCCCCTTCTATCGTATCTAGCTCGATACTCGAAATTTTTCCGAGTCCCCCTCCTATCATATATAGCTCGAGAGTCGAAATTTTTCCAAGTCCCCCTCCTCTCATATATAGCTCGATACTCGAAATTTTTCCAAGTCCCCGTCCTATCATATATGGCTCGAGAGTCGAAATTTTTCCAAGTCCCCCTCCTATCATATATGGCTCGAGAGTTGAAATTTTTACTCCCCCTCCTATCATATATGGCTCGAGAGTTAAAATCTTTACAAGTTTTTCGCCGGACAGCGCACGGCAAATTTCTGAAAAAGCCCCTCATAGAACATGTTCCCTGTTTAAATTTCGACTCTCGAGCCATATAATATGATGGAAATTTTTCCAAGTCCCCCTCCGATCATATATGGCTAGAGGGTCGAGATTTTTATAAGTCCCCCTCTTATCATACAGATCTCGGAGGTCAAAATTTTTCCAAGGCTCCCTCCTATCATATATAGCTCGGAGGCAGAAATTTTTCTAAGTCCCTCTCCCCTCTCCGTGACGTCATGAACCTCGCTCGCGCTCGGGGACGAAAATTTCCTGGAAGTACCCCCAAAACTAGGGATAGCGGGTTCCCCGCTCAATAGTATAAATTATGGAAAATAGAAATGTTCTGGATTAGAAAAGTATTTCATAATGTAGAGATCTTAATAAATGAGATTGTGAGCGATACGCCTTAGATAAGTCAAGAAATAGTCGTTTACACTGTCGACGACGTCACTTTGCCTGAGATTACGAATAATTTTGTTAAATACAAAAGCAAAGATTGAACGAAACGCATTACTTCATATTTTATGGTGATATTATCATCATCCTCCTTCCTATATACGTGTATGTGATAAAATTACAGTAGTTAAGACACACGAGTACTCCATTCAGTAACAGGAACTTTCGATTTCTGTTATCATGTTCAATATCCTGGGTTTAGTCGAGCTTATCGAGAGTACAATTACGAGTGACACGAAGTTCAATTTTTCTTTAATACTGTAAAATTTCGTTATTGCCCAATTTCTCAACGACTTTTTTCGCACTGACATTTTTCGTCATTACTTATAATTTCTCAAGATGACTTTTTTCTGTCGTTCAATTTTCGGTGTTTTTTTTTTTCTGTTGGTCAATTTTCGCTCGGACAAATTTCCTGACACCCAAATTCGTGCTCTTTATTGGAAATTCTATTGCACAACCAATAAGTTTCAATGCTCAAATCTATAATATAATTGTCGAAATAGAAACCATAATGAGTAAATATCGTCTCCTAGCACCTAAAACACCATCACTAGATTCGAATGGGGATTCTGTAGATTGCGAAGAATTGACTGCGAAAAAACAAAAATTTGAGAAGGAATCAGAGGATGGAAATACTTCACATAGTTCAGAGGAATAATTTCTGTCAGAAAATAATGAAATGATGTTGAAATTGGAAAAATTGAAAATTCAACACGATAAGAGTCCGTTCGGAGAAAAAACAGACAACAATGCAAAAGCGGAAGTCTTATTCGTGTTGAGAAAATTCTTCGAACATTCTACACCTTCAACGGAAGATCACCTCTCACTAATACACTAACTTTCTCAACTACCTGGGAAGCAAATGGATCATTGGCGGTGACTTCAACGCCAAGCATCCTTACTGGGGACCTCGGCTTACCACCACTAAAGACCGTGAGCTCTGGCGACCTATCAACACCCTCAAAACATCATACCTTTCTAATGGAAAGCCAACATACAGGCCAAAGGACCGTAATAAATTGCTAGACTACATCGATTTCTTCATCTCACGTATACAATTTCAGTCTCTTATATGGATATCGATAATTTTAATCAATTTAATTTGCTAAAAAATCACGGTTGAGAAATTGACTCAAATTTCATATTAAGAGGATCAATAATGTCAATAACCTTTCAGCAGATCACTCGGCGATAGTCCTGTTCCTCGTAAAATGTCCTAGAAGATTCACTATTCATTTGTTACCTTACGAGCCATTTTTTGCGTTATACCGGATTATAGTGACAGTTTTGGTTCAATTTTTGCATTTTAACAGGGAACCTGTTTTAAGGGGGGCTTTTTGAGAAATTTGCCGTGCGCCGTCCACCGTCCAGCAAAAAACTTGGAAAAATTTCGACTCTCGAGCCATATATGATAGGAGGGGGACTTGAAAAAATTTCGATTCTCAAGCTATATGTGATGGGCGGAGGAGTTAGAAAAATTTCTACTCTTGAGCTATGTATGATAGGAGAAGGACTTAGAAAAATTTAGATTCTCGAGCTATATATGAATTCGAGCTATCATACATAGCTCGAGATTCGAGAAAAATTTAGATTCTCAAACTACCGAGCGCATTCTCGAACAATTTCAAGCCTCGGGGACATCTCCGAGGCCAACAATGATGCACACCGAACAGCCTATCCGTCGCAGGTATACGGAATGATTTTTTTCGGTCCTTTCAAAACTGACATTAAGTGATAATTTCCCTTCTACCTAGAAACGAATTGTAACATAGAAGAAACAGCATCGAGCGGTACTGGTGAAAAGAAACTGCTGAGAGGCTGAGAAAGTACTTTTACTTGGTGAACACGTTTGTATGCTATGATAACCACGAGACAGCGCAATTAATGCAACGTTGCCACTACTTCGACGCCAAGAGTGCAAGCTAATACGTAGGTGTACCTATATAAACCAAAGGAAGAGTGTATAATTTCCGTACAGTAATTTCATACACAAAATCGTAAATCCGAACGTATTTTCCCGTTTTCACTACGCACAGACCTATGTACAAACCTCAGAGAAAACCTCTTTCAGAATATGCAGTAGATATTTCTCAAGTGAAAATTACCTTTTTTTTTGCGAAAGATTATGCAGCGTATAAGATTGCAACATAGATTGAAAAAAAAAAAAACAATAATTATAAATAATAACCTTGAACGTTACTTTCAACCATATCCTTGACCTTAGCTCATTCTAAAATTTTTACCGTACGAACAAATTACTCGAAGCTATTTCAATTCCTGTGACATGAAGAGCGCGAAGGGTTAACGAGTGAAGTGGTCGAAATAATCACATCCATCATCAACCAACGCATATACATCTCGCCAACATATAAATAACCTCGTCTACGTCAATGAACTTCGAAATTTTTATTATTCACCTTCAATTTTAATTTTTCGTATCCTAGCGTCCGTCACCTGGCCACGAATGAGGAGGAGGTTGAGAGATACGTTGAGATGAAAAAAATGAAAGTCTATTCCGAAGAAAACATCTCTTATTCCACGTACATGCACTCCTGTGCGCCATTTATTGCGTACTCGACGAATATAAAAACGCTACGTTACTAATACAATCACGACAACCATAACATATATGTGGGCCAACGTACGTATGGCGCCCTAGTTAGCGGATGCAAAATGACCCAGTTGAATGACCTACGATATTAATGGCGTAAAGAAGACGCACGGAGACTCTTTCACGACGTCGACGCCTACAAACAGTCTGCTCTTTGGCTCTCCACTCTTCGTCAACGCCATTGTGTTCGTCTTACCAAACTTTGCCCTTTTCAGAGATACGTACGACACAGCGCTCTTGTAGATAAAGACTGTCAAAAGCCATGGAAAAATGAAAAATATCTTCTTCTTTTAGAACAGCAGAAATATAATTTTCGATACGTATTCGGCGACGACCGCAAAAAGAAACCTCAAATACCAGCGACGTCGTAAACGGTTAATGGCACGATTTTGGAACACGAAAAAGTAGTAGAAAACGACGCACGTAAGTCGTATACAATCGAGACAGAACGAGTGCAGGTGTACTAACTGAAAAATTGAACATCGATGTCGAACCGTCATTCTTATAAATACGTAATAGGTGAGCCAAAGCATGAAAAATTGCTGAAACGTATTCATTATATAGCGAATTCTAAATTCCCTTATTTTGAGCTCATTAAAGAGGAGAACGATTGCGTGAAAGCTAGGTATACGAATTTACAAATTGATCGAGCGTACACGTAATAGAGCACATCCTTGGACTCAAACAACAGTCTACATCACGTACTACAGTAAAAAATCAGTCACCGGAGTGCTCACGTCACGATGAAAATAAGCTTTACAAATTTTAAAATTACAGAAATCAAAGAAGCAGGGCTCCTACATAACAACCGCAACCCCTCCTCACAATTAAGGTCTTACCAGCCAAGATGCTGAGATAGTACCGTTCTTCGTTGGGACCTACAATAAATTTTAGCATTCCATCCTCGTTTCTATGCAATCGATAAATGGTAGGTAAGACCTTTTGTTTTTATCACTCATAAATCTGTATAATTAAAAGACGGCCGGGTGAATTTCTTCAGAAGTTGCAAGTTCTTTTTTCCCCAAAATATTACTCACTGTCCACACGCGAATCACTCACGTGATATCGCGTGTTTCCTCGGTCGATAGCCTGGACGCGCGCTCATATTTTACCCGTATCGCACAGCCCCAAAGAGAGCACTTCAGTCTTTTTAATATTTCGTAAAACAAAGTTCGAGTCAAGTCCTCGAAAATTCAATTGAAAAAAAGAACAACTTCACAACTCCTTTCTCTACATCTTCCGCAAAACAGGCGGGGCCTGTAACGTACTCGAAAATGTACAGGCCAGGCAGCGGGAAACCCGCAAGCTCTACTGCCCCATGAAAAAGAGATGCATAATACACCACCTTTTGGCTAAAACGCCCTCTATCGGCTGAAGAAGACATTTCCTTCCACGAGCTATAATTTTCTCTATATTTCTTTCGTTTCCTTCCTTGGAAACTACAAAAATATTCTAGGGTCTTGTTTTTTCCAAGGACAAGTGTACTTGGCTAATATTAACAGGGATGAGGGGGTTTTCCGGAAAAAACGTCCGCCGTCCATCTCATCTGGCCGGCAAAGCTCGGAGCTCGAAAATTTTCCAAGTCCCCCTCCTATACGTGCAATGTCCGAAATTTCAAAAGACCGCAGTTCCAATTTTTACAATCCTATCACCTTCAAATTTGGCACACTTTTAATATTCACCTATTTCTCCCACACACCTCAGTTTTAGCTCGGTTGATAGAGTAGAAGGTCGTAAAGAGGTTAAAAATTGTTTCGAAAACAGTTGAAAGCCTTTTTATGACCTTCTACTCCATCAACCGAGCTAAAACTGAGATATGCGGTCAAAATAGGGAACCATCAAAAGGGTGCCAAAATTGAAGGTGATGGATTTGTTAAAATTAGAATTGCGGTCTTTAAGCCTTGGAGTATTCTTTGAAATCTCAGACTTTGTAAAATTTCGGACATTGCATGTAACACATATATCTCGAAGGTCGAAATTTTTCTAAGTCCTTTTCTTGACATAATTATAAAGCTTGAAGTCGAAGCCTGTGACGTGTTTGATTATGTTATAAATCAGATTTTTCAATAGCTCCAAAGTCTGGGCCTATAACGTCACAGGTCAGCCTTGTGACGTCACAATCTGATGAAGTCTTAGATAAGTTTTTTTCAAGTTTCCTCCTATTGACGTCACATTTTCATGACGTCGTGGATCCTTTTTTTTTTTCTTTGTCCCATTATGTATAGCTTCAGTCCTCATCTGTGACAACACAATTTGATGACGTCATGGATCATTTTTTTTATCCTATTATATATAGCACCAAAATCCGGACCAGTGACATCACACTTTGATGACGTCCGAGGTCAGTCTTGTGACGTCATAATCTGATGCCATCATGGATCATTTTTGTTCATCCCATTATATATAGCTTCAAAGTCGTGACCTGTGACATCAAAATTTGATGACGTCATAGGTCAGTTTTTTTCAAGTTCCCTCCTATTTTATATATAGCTCCAAAGTCCAGGCCTTTGACGTCACAATTTCATGACGTTGTGGATCCTCTTTTTTTTTTTTTGTCCCATTATGTATAGCTTCAGTCCTGACCTGTGATGTCCCAATTTGATGACATCAGAGGTCAGTCTTGTGACATCACAATTTGATGACATCATGAATAATTTTTTTATCCTATTATAAATAGCTTCAAAGTCCCGACCTGTAACGTCAATCCCATTATGTATAGCTTCAGTCCTGACCTGTGACCTCACAATTTAATGACGTCATGGATCATTTTTGTATCCTATTATATATAGCACCAAAATTCGGACCAGTGACATCACACTTTGATGACGTCCGAGGAGAGTCTTGTGACGTCATAATCTGATGCCATCATGGATCATTTTTGTTCATCCCATTATGTATAGCTTCAAAGTCGTGACCAGTGACATTACAATTTGATAACGTCCGAGGTCAGTCTTGTGACGTCATAATCTGATGCCATCATGGATCATTTTTGTTCATCCCATTATGTATAGCTTCAAAGTCGTGACCTGTGACATTACAATTTGATAACGTCCGAGGTCAGTCTTGTGACGTCATAATCTGATGCCATCATGGATCATTTCTGTTCATCCCATTAACCCCGCCATTATATATAGCTTCAAAGTCGTGACCTGTGACGTAACAATTTGATGACGTCATAGGTCAGCCTTGTAACTTCACAATCTGATGACGTCATGGATCATTTGTATTCATCCCATTATATATAGCTTCAAAATCCTGACCTGTGACGTCACAATTTGATGACGTCAGTGGTCAGCCTTGTGACGTCAAATTCTACATTTTTTAGATCCACATGCCCCGTACGCAGGCTCCCTGCCAGCCCTCGTTCAACTCCGTTAAAAAAAGACTGGCTCAACAAATCCATCTTACAATAATGTGATCTATGCCCAGTCCTCCACATCACACCACATGCGTCTGACGACTTCTCAACTGGCATTGCGGGAGGAAAGTTCGACTCATTCTTCGTTTTCTCTGTATTTCATTACTTCGTCCAAGCTGCTTGTAGTTCTAATCGCTCCATCTCCCAGAGGGCCATGGCTATTCACCTCGTGAAGTCTATCACGGATACTGCCGTTCAGTTCAGCGTTTCTGGCCGGCCTGCTGCGAATCTTCAAACACTCTTTCAGTACATGCTCAGCCGACTTATCCCTTCTCGTACAAGTAGGACATTTCCTCGGGTAGTCTGTTTTATTTATTATTAAATACTTTCTACAGCAGCTAAAGGGGCTGAGGGCCTGACCTACATAGGAGTCTACCTCTGAGGTAGAACACGCAATTTTCACGATGAAATTATAAGTCCATTAGTCGTATTTGTAGTCATCCCACCATTTTTGCAACAGCCTCAGAATCTCCTTATCCAGGTGATCCAGAAGTGTGTTACTATTGGTGTCTGGTTGTTTGTTAAAGAAGCACCACTTGATAGGCCATTTCTTCCTTGCTGCCGTTATATTTTCACGAGGCACGATTATTAGCACCATGGCACATGCACCTAGATATGACACTGTCCTATATAGGAGCCCAATCGTTCAGTTCACGAAAAAATTGCCACATGTAGACCATAAATATCTGAAGACTTGGAAGAGAAAAGAGCAGAAAGAGAATCGAATACTTTCAACGAACTTCCCAGAGGTGTCGCCGGAAGTTCTCCACCGTTCAATTTTCTTCATTTATCCGTGGTTCATGAAACGTGAATTTTCCCGAATTCCTGAAGTAGATTAATATATTACTTCTATCGACATCATCGGTTGTAGGCCAACATAAAATAGATCGAGGCTACAAAATACAAAAAGAAGTTCAAAAACATTATGAATAAATTTTCGAGCTTTAATAGCCAATACCACATCAGAAAAACACATCAATTTCGTTATCTACGATCTCTGCTTGAATTCGTCAATCTTCCGAGCCTTCCTCACGGGCTACTTGAATACCAACTGATTTCTATCTGTTGACAATACTTGCAGGCTTTGCTTTACCGTCGACCGTTTGTCGTTGACTGTTATTCCTAATTCAACGTGGGCTAGAATAGGCGCCTCATTAAATCCCAATTTACGGAAATCTCTTGAAACGAGCGACCGGAATTTGTCATCTAAAACATCGTACCTTACCATGTGCTGCGCTACTAGCGGATAAATTTCCATAATTTTGGGAAGAAAGTCGGCGTCATCACTCTGAAGTAACTTTCTGTATTCTCTTCTTATATCTTTACACAGTATCAATGCTCCACATTCAAAGAATTGGAAAGTAGACTTCTATGATAGTAAAGATAAACGCCTTGGATGTCACTTCTGATTGTGTCATGGAATATAAGATTTTTTATATTCTCCTGTTAAATTTGCAATTTGAATACAAGGTGGTAAATCAAATTTTACATGTGTCATTTCCTTCGAAGTACAGAAAAAGAGCACAGATAGAGTAGAGTCATCATAAAATAGTTTACAATTCTAGAAAGACTACAAGCAGATTCGAAGGACTTCAATCTTAAGAGCTACGATTGAATTTAGGATGAAGATTTTCCAGTTCTATTTGATCATTCCTTCCAGAAGGACTAAGAGTCTGATACCTTTAGCGTATACGAGAAGCATTCCTTAGTAGAAGTCTCTGAAAAGAAGAGCGATTCTCTCGTCCAGTGATACAAAGTACACACGTACCAGAAGATTAATTCAGAAAAGAATTTAAATTTCCCTAAAATCTTCATCTGCCATACTCATTAGCGTTTGTAGTGAGAGTCTATTTTCAAATTCTGAATAATATAATTATTATATTTGTCCAGAAGCGGATGGAATGATCATAAGGTACACACATACGACCACAAAAACTCACTGACTTCAAGTGCATTGAGCAATCTGGCATTTGGATTGCAAGCCCTGTATAAATTGAATTTCATTATCAATTTTTTCTTGATTTTCTGTAAAATTTTAGCAGTTTCATGATCTTATACATAATGACTCACAACGACTCGACATTCTCACCTCGCTATTTTACCCGGAATTAAAACACACAGGCATGCTGGTGTCAAGTATTTGCATCATCACGCATACAGGAACGAAGACACCATCTCGATAAGAATGTAAAGGGGGTTGACTTTGAGCGATGAAGAACGACCGCAGTCATGGGAATGATGATTTCAAAATCGAGTAAAAATCCGAAGAATTTTGTCGTATAAATGGTTTAATACACATATACGTCAACGTTCGACGTTATACACTTTCGCTTTAGTTTCCATTGCTCGCGTAAGCCGCGTCTCGTTGTACTTCTTCTACCGTAATTATATATCGAGAAATATCATCATACGAAATTTCTAAAATACATTCGTCAAGGATATTAGAACAATAGTTTTATTTATGTACACAGTGAACACTCAATGCACTGCGAGCAATTCGAAATCGCAAACAAATCAAACCACGTTCGCACTCGTTATCCGCAGAAGAAAGGCACGAGTTTCATAATAGCATCATTCGTTTCGCACCTTTCTCGTTATCCAACGATTCGACTTTTTCGCTTTTTCCCCTTCGAGCATGCGCAAGTAAAATGTAGGTAGTTACTTCTTTCAATAATTAAGAACGCGAGAAAAAAAAAAGACGAGAGAGAAAAAAAAATGACTTCCGATTATCACGAATCTGCCAACCGCTCGAATTTATGTGAGTCCATAATCAGGACTATACTATACTATACACGCGAAGTCCATTCTTCGACAAATTGAACTTACGATGCTGCTACTTTTGAAAATTTTAACCACGCTATACCATTATTCCGCGCAGAACTGGTTTCGAATCGTGCCGTATGTGCCTGATTTTGGTGGTACCTAACGTCATTACTACGCCAGAGCCTATTTTTGGTACTGTATTTCCTTCCACGTATATCAAGATATCATCATCATTACCAACATTTTAAAATCATTAAAGCAATAATATCACTACCATCATTATTGTTAAAACGTCGTTGACTCATTCGATTTTGTGCTTTTCGTTTCCAAAACGTCGACAAATCTGCGCAATTATTGCTTTCCATTAGATTAAACCTCGACTCGCGATGACTAATACGTATATAACAGGGAATAACGTCAAAGATACTGGTGTCAATCGGAGGCTTAGTCATGGGGAAACGGGGTTGAAGTTTAAAACTACCCGAGTTGTGACGCACAATACTAGTTTGCGACAACTGAAAATTATACACGTGATACGAAGTGCACATACAGCCGAAGGATTGGAGATCAAACAAGAAAGAGGAATACTCCGACGTGGAGTAAACATGCAAACCGCAGAAAAATGAAAATACGACGAGCGCTTTCGGTTAAACAACCATCTTCAAAGCCCGAAATGAAAGCAACTGACGAACAAAAGAGAAGAACGAGGTATTTACCCCCTCTGTGCCGAATTAGTCCGTAATAACCCCCTCCCTCGCATGAGTAATAAATTGGGAGGAGTGATTCAGGGTTTAAGGAGGAAGATGAAAGAGGGAGATTTGATCGTCACTAAGGCTGACAAGGGCAACGCTGTTGTAGTGATGGAGAGATCGGCCTACTCTTCTAAGGTCCATGAAGTCCTACAGCAGTCTGGTGCTAAAGAGAGTGAGGATTTCAGCTTTCCCAAGCACGTCAAAGAAGTTAGGTGTGTCATCAACAGGAGTGAGGCTATTGAAAAAAGCCCTCCTTGTTCCTAACCCCACACCCCCCCCCTCTTGTACGGGCTGCCTAAAGTGCATAAGAATAATACCCCGATGAGACCCGTGGTTTCTTTCGTCTCCTCTCCTACCTACCTCCTTGCTAAATTCCTTGACCGTTGGTTCAAAAATCGTATTGATTTTGAATCCCCTCATTCGGTCTTTAATTCGGCCTTTTTAACTGACGTCCTCAAGGATGTAAGCCTTCCCCTGGGAACGACCATCTGCTCGTTTGATGTTGTTGGTTTGTTCCCGAATATTCCTAAGGCTGCTACTATTCAGCGTATGGGTGAGCTACTCGTCAAAGCCAACATTCCTCATAATGAGCTTCACGAATTCTTCGATCTTCTTAATACTTGCTGGTTCCCTAACTACTGCAAATTTGAAGAGAAATTTTTCGAGTTCCCTGACGAAGTAGGGATCCCCATTGGATCACCACTAGGCTCTCTCATATCCGAAATCTTCATGTCTAAGTTTGAACTTGACCTCTTTTCCTCGAACCAGGTGTTACTTAATCATATTCATTATTGGCACAGGTACGTTGATGACGTTCTATGTACCTCGACTGGTCACCCAGATCTCCTTGGTGAGTTTCTGAGGTATCTCAATTCCTGGTACCCTTCCATCAAATTTACGTTGGAAATAGGGGTATTTTCCATTAACTTTTCGGATTTATAGATCTCTATAATAGACGGTATCCATAAGTTTGGAATTTACAGGAAAGATACTACGACCGATGTTTTAGTCCACGGTGGTTCGTTCGGTCCTGTTGCTCACAAGATGGCTGCTTTACATAGCCTAGTTCACAGACTGACTCGTATTCCTTTGAGTCAGTCTGCCTTCAAGAAAGAGTTAATCACAATAAAACACCTGGCCAGAGTGAATGGGGTCAATGTCGATGTTGACGTGATGGTTCGGAGGAAAGTTACGAGGGGCCTCCTAAATTCCACCACCTCCCTCCCCCGAGACACGATCCGTGATCGCCGTTTGCGTTGGATCAGTCTCCCTTTCTTGGGGAAGTTCTCCCAGCAATTGGGTCGGGCCCTTCGCCCGTTTGGCTTCAGACCCGCGTTTTACAACCCTACCACAGTCAAGAGGTTGTTTGTGAGACTGAAGGACCCCATACCTGTTGATGAGAGGAGTGGTGTGTATGAGTTGGAGTGTGAGGATTGTGGAGGCTTTTATATTGGTGAGACCAGCCGCCAAATGAAAGTTCGAGTAGCTGAGCACCTGAAGTCTTGGAAGAAGGGACACTTGGGGGAGTCAGCTTTCGCCGATCACTTAATAAACTGTGGCCACAGCTTCCGCGAGGGATCCGAAAAGCTCCTCCATAAGGAGAATTCCTACCGTAAGCGTATCGCCCTCGAGAATATAGAGATAATTCGTCATCTCAACACTGACGGTATCACTGTACTCAATTCGTACATTCCGGAAGATGGCTTGATCGAACTGGTTTATGACTCACACCGTGATTTCTCGTTTGGACGATCTTAATACCTCGTTCTTCTCTTTTGTTCGTCAGTTGCTTTCATTTCAGGCTTTGAAGATGGTTGTTTAACCGAAAGCGCTCGTCGTATTTTCATTTTTCTGCGGTTTGCATGTTTACTCCACGTCGGAGTATTCCTCTTTCTTGTTTAATATGGATAGCCGTAATTTGAAGGAACGGATTCGTTTGTTTGATTGGAGATCACATGAACTGGCTCTGAGAATTTTTTTCGAGGGACGAGAGACTCACGCAAAACGTTAGTCTCGAAATCTCATGGAAGCTGAACTTAAATTTCAGGAGGATGCCCATGACCTCACACCCTCCACAGAAAATTTCGGAAAAACGCAGCGGTGAGCCCGCAATGTCTGATGTAGCGTCGTCATCCACCATGATTTTAAAACAAATATCTTTTATGCTTTGTTTATTTCTAGCGTGTCTGCAAAAAAACGTCTGTATCCATCACGTCCGCGTCTATCTTTGGTGACGTCATCATCAATCCCTCACTACACCTAGAGATCATCGAACGATCGGTGAAATGAATATTAGGAAAAGAGCTACTGATACCTTTACTGGGGACATCTTCTACCAATCGGAAGAGATGAAGACGGCAGCGGACTCGTACTTGAGAACAGAAGCGTGAGCCTGAACGAATAGGACAGTCAGAAGAAAAACATCAAAGTGGGCATACGAACTGTTCCTATCCATGAAGGACCGACTCCGGCTCAAAATCACGCCCACCTTCTGGATATCGCCATCCTTCAGCAACAAACAAGAGACACTAGAAACAACAAGAGACCGCCCATGTGTGAGTGCCTCCGCTTCACCGACGGCAGACTTTGGTCAACCTCTGAAGAACACCAAACAGTCATGATGAAGTTGATCCTCAACCATATCGTATGTAAGACCTTATAATAGGGGCATCTACAGAAAGTGGAAACTTGAATTTCTTGCCTGGTGTTTCACAAATTTCTTGCAACTTCATTACCTCCCTCCTTCTTTTAAAAGAATTTGGCAGTAGGGAACCCGCAAGCTCCGCAGTTCTGTGGGAAACGGCTAGTCTTTCGAGTAGACGTATGAGGTCTGATCGAGGGTTAGAAAGTTTTCATTTTCTTCTCTTATCATATATGGCTCTTCATCATCCTAATAGCTCGAGAGTCGACATTTTTCCAAGTCCTCCCCCCCCCCTCAGCATTGTACGTATATAGCTCGACAGTTGACATTTTTCCGAATCCCTCTCCTACCATCATCCACCGGGTAGACCAAAATGATATATCATCAGTTAAATGGGAATTGTTCTAGCGTAAAAACCCAAAACCTTGGATGTATACTTCAAATCTACGAAATTTGTATCTCAATTTTATCTTCGATTTGGGCCTCTGCTCAACATTCTACGACTTTCCTGAGCTAAGTTAAGGACCAAAATGTGCCAATAACTGACCAATTGCCAAAATTCTCAAGAAATAAAAATCGTCCAAACTTCCGTATTTTACTTGCTTTGAAAGTGAAATTTAACGCTGATTCCGAAAAAATCCCTGAACCAATTCCAAGTTGCGATCTAATGACGGTATAGATCAGTTCATGTCACGTCACGTTCTGATGACGTCATAGGTTACTCCCTGTGACATCACAATCTGATGACGTCATGAATTAGTCCCCCTGGGACGTCACAAACTAATGACGTCATAAAACAGTCCTTAGCTCAAAAGTCAAAATTTCAACAGGGAATCAATTCTAAAAGGGGGCAGGGGACTTCGCAAAATTTGCCGTGCGCCGTATGGTCCGAGTGCAACACCCGTCCCTCAAATTCCAGCGGTAAAAATAGCCTAAGTACATGGAAGGTCGAAATTCTTTCAAGTATCCTTCCTATCATGTATAGCTCGAAGCTCGAAATTCCTCCAAGTCCCCCTCCGATCACAAATAGCTTGCAAGTAGAAATTTTTCCAAGTCCCTCTACGACCACTATCATCATGGACATTCTTTAGAAAATGAAGATGTTACAAAAATCAGACGAGCTCGGGCCCTTCTTTTAAGAATACTCCTCCCAACAAAGCAGATAGCGAGTTCCCCGGAACATGATTTTCTAAATATGTCAAGAATCATTGAATTTTTCATTTTTTTGGCGTTTTTGAAGATTAATTGGCCAATGGCTGCACTGTGATAAGTTATTTATATATCTGAAAAAAAAATCTTGCCCTGTCCCTTAAAAACTTGCCATTTTCTTGCTTTTTTCAACTTTCTTACGCTCATGCAGAATTTCTTACCATTTTCTTGCTTTTCTTACACTGCAGGTATCTCGTTGTGGGCAAGTCGGCAGATTAACATGCACTGCTCCTACCAAGAAGAGGTTCCACTAATAAGCAGGGCAAAGTATGGGTAGAAGAGGAAAAAACTAGACACCCGATGGAAACCACCCCCGCAGGAACCAGCGAAGAAGAAGTCAGCGCTAAACTGGAAGAAGACATCCTAGAAAAAATAGAGTAAACTATTTATTTAATTATATTTACACGTTGTGGAGGGGCTCAACCAGTGCATAAATCAACTCGATGGCCTCTGTGTGAACTCCTCTGCGACAACCACCCTATCAACGTCCTTGCCCTGGGAGATCACTGTTAGGCAAAGTTCCCAGATCAAGTGACACATGTAATAAACTTATCCATTACAATTGATAAAGACCTCGTCCTCTTCTCTGGAGGCCATTGTTAGACGCAGTTCCTCCTCTACAAGAATTAACCACTGTACTTATTGCACTTATTCTGAAGTATATTCTCAATAACCTTTTCCCAGGAAAAACGTCTCGACTGGCTGGCCCCATAAAAGAGAGAAAGAAAAAAAAACAAAGTTAGTTGGACAAAAGAATTAGTCTACGTTAGATTATAGGAATCGGTCTAGGCCAAATTATAAATTTCACACCCTAATTCAGCATTCATTTAATTGTTTTGTTCAGAAGGAGAGGGGTTCATCGCCAGAACACGACCACGTCCGATCCAACGTGACGTCAACCTAGCTCGGAGAGCTGATTGAGCAACCGAACAAATTGGAGATCAGGAGTAACGACAAGCTGACATCCTTTGATGTGACTAATATGTTTGGTACCATACCGAAGGAGGAACTTCTCACTCTGCTCAAAAACAACAGATACCATGGGAACCCTGATGGGTCGAAGTACGCCAACATAGTGGAGGAGATCTTGAGCCAGAATTACTGCCGCTTCAATAACAGGTTCTACAGTCAGGAAAGGGGATTTGCGATGGGATCACCGCTGTCACCAATACTGGCGGAGATATTCATGAATGATATGGAAAACAAGATATTGAAGGGCAGCAAGTTCAGAAACTCGATCAAACACTGGGCCAGATATGTAGATGATATCCTAATCGTGTGGACAGGCACTGATAGACAGGTGGATCTATTCCTTTCAGAAATAAACGCAATGAATGAGAGCATCAAATTCACAGTGGAAAAAGGCAATGAGACCATCAAATATTTGGACCTTACACTCACAATGGAGAACAATAGGATAGAATACAAAATCTACAGGAAGCCGACGCATACTGACACCATCATCCCAAATGACTCCTACCACCACCCCAGACACAAGATAGTGGCAATCTAGAACTACTGCTATCGGGCAATTTCTATCCTTAAGAACAACGAAGAGAAGAGGAAAGAGATCGAGATAGTGAAGCAGATCGCAGAAGCCAATGGCTACCACAGATGTGTGGTGGAGGGAGTCTTTGGGAAAATGGAAACAAAGAAAGGAACCCATGATAGCATAGTGAGAAAGTACTCCGGATCGATACCATATGTAGGAAAGTACACAAACAAGGTGATAAAGGCGTTCAATGCCTACGATGTGAATGTGGGTATCCAGAATAACCAACCCATGGTGAAGAGAATCAGCAATGACCAGACGGAACAAAAGGACAAGGAAAGCTTGAGCGGGGTGTACAAGCTCAGTTGTGAACAGTGCGAGGGGATCTATATCGGTGAGACTCGGAGAAAGTTTGAGATCAGGAGAAAGGAGCACAAAACGTCGAGGGAGAAAGAAGATGGCAAGTCACTGTTTGGAAACACTGTAACGAGAAAAACCACGATGGAGAGGGAATATTTGAAGTCATACACGTAGAGAATCGCACAAAGAGAAGAAAACTCTGGGAACAAATGAAGATTGCAAAAGCCAAGAGGAAGAAAGCCTGCCTCTTGAACAATGCATGTAATCACATTTGACAGCGAAAAATTATTCGGCCTGGTGATTGGACGAGAGAAGAAGAACGGAACCAACCAATGAGACGGCAGGAATCCAGGTAGCCAATAGAAACGCAGCATGTTTCAGCCAATAAGAACACAATGTCATATTATTGTAAGAATAAGTTTCTAAGAAGTAAACCAATCACAACACAGCATTGTTATAAGCTATAAGATCAGAGAGTTATACTATAAAAACTCATGGTTAAGGCCTTGTTCTCCAGTTGCGACAAAAATGATGATGGGATAACACCCGAAAGTACTCTTGTATAAGCAACTAATAAAGTAGATTTGTACAATTGAAAAAACCCTTTTATTAGTGCTCTACTTACACCTCACTCACTCATTATGAGTTCCGATAATAGTCATCCTAGCTATTTTTCACTGGGCGGTGGAACTTCACACCCTAATTCAGTATTCATTTATTTGTTCTGTTCAGAAGGAGAGGGGGTCATCGTCAGAACACGACCACGTCCGATCCAAGGTGACGTCATCCTAGCTATTTTTCACTGGGCGGTGGAACTTGCGGGCTCCCGCTGCCATTGCAAAGCTCGCAATATTCAAAGTCTCCTTCCTGCAAGGTAAGGGGGCGATCAACCTTGCAATTCTTTTCACGTTTTTATCCATTTTTTGCATTTCTGTGCCTCTCTGAGTGTAGCTCGTGACTCGATATCTTTTCACGATCCTAAATTGAGCGAAAATTTTCTCAAGAATCTCCGACCGACGTCAAGATTTCTATAATTCTTTCGTCAGTAGAGATTCAACTCAAAACCTTTCTTAGTCTCTAAATTAGGTCGAAATTATCTGAACGCGGATCTTTCTGCGGAAACACCTACAGAAACAGCAATACCGAATTCCTCTTCAGAAAAAGGATCCTTCAACAGGGCGCATCTGTTCACCGTCTGAAGGGGCTCTCAATAGACCTTATAATGGGGAACCTGCTTGAGGAGAGGGAGAAAAGGTATTCTGGTATCATTGCCGCAATTTTTCGGCCAATTGTGGTTTCGAGGAGAGTGGGTGCGTCAAATGCTTTAAAACTTCCGTCCATCGAGCTATATTTATCAAGAGGGGGGATTTTGAGGAAATTTTGATCCTAATGATCTTCTATAAAAAGGTTCATTGCTCGCGTCAATCAACGTATAGTTAGTCAAAGTGGCTTCGGGAACCTTGAGCGAGTTTCTCAGTCCCCATTTCGTCGTATTCAAAACTTCTGCGTCACTGTGGTTCCATTGAGGTTTCCTCTATAAAACTCGAGGCATTTCAGTCTCACTTCTCACAAGGCTGAGAACGGAAGGGCAGGCGCGCGTGGGTAAATCGTAATGAAAAAATTGATAGTCAAGTCTTTTAATGACGTCACAATGATAGCGCTAAAAATCAGGCCGTATAGACGATACCATTCTTACTTGGAAGGTCCCTCTTCCTCGGTGAATTTTAAGGTTCCAGAATTTCCCCAACCCCCTCGATAACGTCACATCCAAAAGAATTTAATTATAGGAGCGACGCCCCCGCAATAAACTTAATAAGACTCAATAATATGCGACAATGAAAATCAAATATCGCATCAATTTGGTGCTCTAATCGAGTGAATTAATTTTTGGCTCACATACAAATTCTAATCATGATCCGCACTATTCAGACAGTCGATCCACCTCATTTATCACGAGATCAACTCTCCCACAAAAACTCGTTATTTTGCGTGGAAATTGATTACACTTTCCATCATATATGTATCAGCTGCCGCACTGATCCAGTTTTCCAAGTGTTCGAACGCATGTTCGAAAAAGTTTTCGCGGTCGATTCACACAAGTCGTGTAAGGCATGAACGTCGTCTCGATGTCGACCAGCACGTAGAAATACTGTACTACGATCTGGTTTACATTTTTCATGCAAACAATACATTCATGAGCGACACAACTTCCCAGGTGCTATTGGAAACGAAATGCGAACCAAACGCGAGGATGATTTCAGGTTAAGTTAATTTTCATTCGACAGATAAATCAGAATGCAGATCCACGTGAACGCTTCCCATATTTAGGTCGCATAATATATGAAGTGAACGTAAAAAATTCGTCTACGAAGGTTCGCAAAACGAGTTTATTTTCTTCATTTTTAACGTTGGAACGATTTTCGGGAGAACGTTAAACCGGTGCCGTTTATTAGTGGTGGTGTTTGCTGCTGCACTCTCAAACCTCGCATATATACATCATCTACGAATGTAATACAACAGCAGAAGAAACGTTTGAAGGTCAAAACGAAGGAGGTAAAATTGTATACGAGAATAGAGAACGAAATTTTCTTTAATTTTCGATTAGAATAACTCCTAAGCGCGTCACTCTAAAAACATTGAATTACCTCCGTGATTGAGTACGAAGTGTATATAATTAGAGTGACGAAAAGTATATTATACGTCAGTACGTCAGCGAAACGTCCTTTACTAATGAACGCCTCCTTGGTGATAAACGCCCGCGCCCTTGCAATAACCCTCCACTGTAGTCGAGCACGAGCACAAAACAATCACGGCTCAATTTTGTTTTTTCTTTTCTTTCTTCAAAACTCCACTCTACAAAGAAACTTATTTTTCACTCGCACACTGAGTGCATCTTTCAGCGAATCCTACTTATTCACCTCAACCCTAGTCCACCATATGTATATACACGATAATATCATGAATTCTCACGAATGTGGTATAATACGTCATCGGTCACTGTATACAGTCCATATTATCGTAGATATGGCGTTTTTATGAAAATTAGATAACCGTAGCTAATTGAGAGTTGTTAAAGATTATGGACACATTAATCCATACCTACAACGGCTCACGTAAGTTTCTACACTGCGAAACTATTTTCAAAGATTAGACGATTTTCACACGAGAACCGACTACGTATTTCCGTAAAATCGATTTGCTGATCATGACTGTTCAGAAGAATTACTACAACAAGCAGGTATAAAGTCGTACAACTAGAAAATCTTCAATTATGAATCAAGAGAAATAAACAAAATAACGACATTGAGGTCATTTTTATAGGCAACGAAATTTATGCTCACCACTATCTTTCTCTCACGCTAAGCGGAATGAATATTTTGCGAGCAATAAATCTACAATTTTTCCAAGTTCCTTTCTTGTGAAATTACACTCATCACCGACCATCAATCAGAATTGACAGGTCCATATTTATAGTTGAAGGAGTCCTTGGGAAAATAAAAGCAAACTCATGACAGCACAGTGAGAGAGGATTCCGGATCAATACCATACGTAGGAAAGTGCACAAACAGGGTGCCGTGGATATGATATAAATATAAGCATCCCTACCAACACCACCCATGGTAAAGAGAATAAGCAACGACCAGGCGGAAGAAAAGGACGATGGAAGCTTGAGCGGGGTATACAAGCTCAGTTGCCGACAGTGCGAAGGCATCTACATTGATGAGACTGGGAGAAAGATCAAGATCGGGAAAAAGGAGCACGAAACACCAAAGGAAAAACAAGATCACAAGTCACAGTTTGGCGAACACTGCAATGAAGGACGGCATTGAAGAAATATTTGAAATCATACATGTAAAAAATTTCATGAAGAAAAGAAAACTCTAGAAACAGATCGAGATTGCAAAGGCAACGAGGAGAGAAGCTAGCCTCTTGAAAATGTAATCCCGTTTGACAGTAAAAGATTACTCGGCTTGTTGATTGGACGAATCAAAAAGAACAGAACCAACCAATAGGATGAGAGCAAACCTAATAGCCAATAGGAATGCAGTAGAAGCAAAAGAACCAATCACGACTCTTGCAGGGTGTCCACTTTTTCTCTGAAATGAAATTCCCCGACTTTTCCCTGACTTTTTCAGGTTTTTCCAGACCATAATCTTCACTGAAAAGCAAAAACGAAAAAAAAGAGAAAAAAAAAAAATTTTCTGGCATAGCCAAATAAATGAAAATCATGTTCCATGTCTTTTATATTTTATCAGTCATCTTGAAATATTTCAGTCTAGGCTTCTACTAGGTCAAGTGTTCGTGAGATATTATTCGTTTACCCCTTTACCTATCTTGGCGTCGTATAAGTCTTCTATGAGAAATATGTCTCGCTCCGCTCGTTCGCCCCCTGTCTCGCTGTTGTATTGGAGTGGTATGAGACAATTCAAGTCTAGGACACTTGGAAAAATTTCGACTATCCAGCCATATATGATAGGAAGAGGGACTTGGAAAATTTTCTAATTATTAATTATATTAATTATTTAATTATTTATTTATTTAATTATTAATTAAATAATTATTTATTATTATTACGCGGGGTGTACTCGCGAATTTCTGAATCACCCACGGGGTAGAGATTTTCTAATTATTAATTATTTAATTATTTAATCATTTAATTATTAATGAATGAATTATTTATTATTATTACGCGGGGTGTACTCGCGAATTTCTGAATCACCCACGGGGTAGAGATTTTCTAATTATTAATTATATTAATTATTTGATCATTCATTTATTTAATTATTTCATTATTTAATTATTTATTTATTTATTTAATTATTAATTAATTAATTATTTATTTATTTATTCAATTATTTAATAATTTAATTATTTAATTATTGATTTATTTATTTATTTATTTATTTATTTATTTATTTATTTATTTATTCATTTAATTATTTAATTATTTAATTATTCAATTATTAATTAATTAATTAATTAATTAATTAATTAATTAATATAATTATTTATTATCATTACGCGGGGTGTACTCGCGAGTTTCAAAATCGGGGTCCGGTGAGAGAAAAAACATGGAACATGTCAAAAGAGGAAAAACTTCTTAGCTCGAATTTTTTTTTGACGTAGGTATCTCAAAAAATTCCCTGACTTTAGGTAAAATTCCCAAAATTTCCTGACTTTTCCAGGTCTCACAAAATTCCCTGACTTCCATCAGATCTTCCAGTCAAGTGGACACCCTGTCTTATAAGCTAATTAATGAGCAGAATAGTACACTCAAGATCTTTTCAATCTTGTGCACTACTTACCAGAGAATCGCTTTTCAATTTTGTTTTTAATTTTTAGAAATAAGACTTTTGCTTTTAGTTTTCTACTTTTTCAACTTCTGTTTCGCTCTTCGCTCACGCTTTTCACGCCCTTACTTTTTGTTTACAACTTTTTGTTTTTCATTGAAAAAGAAGGGGAAAAAAAAAAGATTTTTAAAATTCTATTTGGCATTTTTGTCATTCATACAAGAAACCCTTTTTCCCAATTTGTTATTTTTAAGGGGGCGTCCATAAATTACGTGAGGCGATTTTTGTGATTTTTCGACCCCTCCTCCACCCCTTGGTGAGATATCGTTAGATTTGCCTTGACCCCCTCCCTCCCTCCTCTTATCTCGCGTGAGATTCTCCGAAATGTGTATTTTTGCTTTAAATACGTTTATCTGTGCTTAATCGCGCTTATCTATTAAAAAAACGTAATTTTCTTGATCATATTTTATACCTATTCAAAAAGAAATAGTTTTTATTAAATTTAAGCCCAGTTTAGCAATATTTTAGAATGTATTTGTGTGAGGAAAAAAATTACGTGAGATCTGTCGGCACCCCTCCCCCTCCCTCACGTGAGTTTTGGTGAGACTTGGCTGGACCCCCCCCCCCCCCAAAGAAAAAAATGCCTCACGTAATTCATGGACGCCCCCTAATGTACGAAAAAACCTGCAAAATTCATTAAGCAAAAAAAAAGAGCGTAAAAATGAAAAACTTCTGCTGTTTGCTTTCTTGACATTTGTTTCGTTTTTCACTTACGCGTTTCGTTTGCAAAAAAAGCTGCGCTTTTCGCTAAAAACTTTCGTCGTTGGATCGGAAAAACCTCCTGTGTCAAAAATAAAATTTTACAGGAGAAGCAAAAAACTGATTATTTTGTGAAAAGAAGGCCAAAATACTTTGGAATCGTCTCATTAAATGTGGAAAAGCTTCTTTGATACAGTAGTAACAAAAAATTTTCAAAATTCTCTAAAATACGGCGGTATTGGGCAATAAATGCACATAGAAGGAATTCCTGGCCCTAAATATTGCACATAAGAGGTTTGCTCTGCACATAGGAGGTATTTGAGACCACATTTTCTGGGTGGTGCACATAGGAGGTATTCAAAATCGCTCCTACGGGCGTAATTTTGAACTTAGCACATAGCGGATTTTTCGAGTCGATGCACCTTGAAATCCGCGTCCAACCATATAAAAAAGTGAATTTCTCAAAAAATAGCAAATAGGAGGTTTTTCCGATCCAACGACGTTCGCTTTTCAATAATTTTCAATCTCGTCTACTTTGCACCTCATCACACTAATTACTAGTTCTGATGACCCCTATTTACAACTCAGAGGTTCAACTTCTTGCCAATTTAAAGTGAAACGAAAAAGTGGAAACGGAAATTTGTCCGAATCGAATTTTCACTGGGCAACTAAAAATAACGGTTTTCTTGACAAGGAAATCAATCTGGGACGAATTTGGTTTTGATAATGAGAATCGAATTTGGAGTCACAAAACGTCAAAATTTTCCTGAGTTCTTTTCCTGTCATATTTTGTACCTCGATAATTTTGTCGAGTCCAATTCCTTCTATATGGCTGAAATTTCGCAAGTTCCCTAGTGCCTAATTATAGTAGGAAAGATTAGTTATCTGATATTTTGTTGTCTACAAAACTAATATTAAAGATCGAAATCATGTTTTTAAGTTTACATAGGCGAGACGAGTATACAATTGCGTACGAGGTTACACGAACAACTTGACCAAAAACCTATACTTCTCCATTTTCTCGACATCTCACTAGCCGTACTGTAGGCACTAGTTCCGTGCCGGTACAGAAGGACTTATTTCATTCGGAAAATTCCTTTCGCAGGCGCCTCGCCTTAGAGACCATGGAATCCGCCTGATATACGGGCCAAGTTTTAAGGTACTTGACTATTCACTGCCGAGTCAGGGTATTATTGGTTGCCTCTTTCCCGCTGACCCTATTTGATTCTTTTCTCTTCATTCTCTTTCCCTCAATGCCTTATTTCTCCTCCTCCTTCCAACCTTACTTATCTTCCTTCTTTCCTCTTTCCTACCCTCCGTCCTCTTCCTTTGCTCGCACCTATCCACTCAATCTTAGTTCCCTTCCTCCTCTGTTACTCCTATTCTTATCCTTGTCCGCTCTTGACTATCCTCTGGCTGTGAATTCTGACCTTTGTATTCATGTTATTCTGTTATTTCGATTCCCGTTTACCTGTTGATTTCTGTGTATTTTTTTGTCCTTACATCTTAATTTTATGTTTCCAATTTTTAGTTTTTTTGGCCCACTATTAAATGTTCGATGTTTAATTTTTCATTTCAATTTCTCTATTTTTTACTTTTTTTCCCCGTCCTCAGTCGGTCTTTGCGATTCTTAGTCACTCAGTCTTGTCCTTACTCGTCAACTACCTTTTTGGTAACCGTGTTACGCAATTTCGTACTTGTGTTTTAGTTTCCGTTCATCGATCGTTAATGGCTCACGCCGAAAGTGCTCGCGTACTTATTCTATTTGTCTATCGCCTTTGGGGGCGTATGAGCGTGCACACACGCCCAAAGTGGTCCCCGAAAAACCGCACCTCCGGCACCGGTATCCACCCCTTGGGGCATTGCGTCGGTAGTCCAGAGGGCTCGAATTGAGAGTGGTCTTGCTTCATTTCAATGAGGCCACTAGAGGGGTCTACCCTACTGACACGAGGGCGCGCTCAGCACTCAACCTGGAATTCAAATAGTCCTATACCATAGACGCACGCGTATCAACTCCTCCATCAAAGCTTTCAGTCACCACTGGGAACTCACTAGGAGCTCACCAGCAATGTTTCACGACTCTGGCTTTTCAGGCAGGGGTTTCTTCCTCCTCTTCTTCTTCTTCTTCTTCTTCTTCTTCTTCTTCTTCTTCTTCTTCTTCTTCTTCTTCTTCCGGGTTTTGTTTTGTGATTGCCCTCTTTTTTCCTTCTGTGAGCGCCCAGTATATGGTGGTATTGGTGCTGGCAAGGGGTGATATGGCAGCATCAGCAGCGCACGTGGGGTATGGTACACGTAGATGTGAGAGGCCATAACGTGGCTCTACATCTGCCGTTCCCATTCCGCGTTCATTTTCTTCTTCATTACCTTAGTGGCAAATCCATGCCTGCATTGTTCTGGCATGCATGGAACCAGATTACTTGCGGTGAGTTCTTCATCTTCCCCGATCTCAGCGAGAGACCGTTTTAGCTCACCGCGCACACGTCTTCACGCCTCACACTTGAAGATGGTGTGTTGTGGTTCATCATTCCGCTCCTGACAGTGTGAACACGACGTTGCTCAACTTTCCCCATTTTATGTAGGTACTGGTTGAAGCACCCATGGCCACTCAAGTTTAACTGGCCATGGTCTTGGTCCATCCACTGGTCAAGATCACGTATTACCACGCGGGTCCACTCACCCATTGCTATTTGGGCGAGTTGCTCTTTCCATTTGGCAAGCAAGGAACGCCCGGCCTCCTGCTTGACCCACAAGGCTTGATTGATGGTCTTTGTCTTCTTATTTGCCTTTGATTCATCTATACGGTGACCGTAATTTTATTTCTAACAGCCATTAAAAACATGGTACGAGTAGATTAGGTATCGCCAAATTTGTCAATAGGGCCCACCCCTTCCTAGAACAGGTCTATGATAGGATAGGAAAGTCGAACTCCTATGATGGTTGATATTTTTCCAAGCCCCCCCCCCCCCCGTTCTTAATTGGATAAGAGTAAGCCAGTTCTCGCCGAACGGCGGACGTAAAATGTTGAGCGGGGAATCTCTTCTATGGGGGGTTATTTTAAAAAAATTCATCGTCCGGGTAAAACGTGGAAGATTTTTGACGCTCGAGTTCCTAAGTTCCCCCTCTATCAAATATTATGGTTCAAAAATGTCCCCCTCCTATAATATATTGTGGCTAAAAGTCAAAAGTTTCTTCTAAGTCCCTTTCCTATCATATTATGGCTCGAGAGTCGACATTTTTCTGAAACCCACTTTTAATATACATATATTATGGCTCAAAAGTCGAAATTTTCTTCCAAATTCCTTCGGGGAATTACAAAATTGTTGACTCTCGAACCATGATATATGATAGGAAAGGCACTTAGGAGAAAATTTCGACTTTCCAGTTGTAGTACATAATAGAAGGGGAGGGGGACTTGGAACCCTCCCTCAGAACAGATTCCCTTATGAAGAAAATTAGTGGTCATTGATTGCATTGAGTGCAATGATAGCCCATTAGAGGGGCATTTAATATCCAGTGTTCTCGAGTCCAAAAACTCATACCACGTAATCTTGAGTCTGTATCTTTCTAAGTTCTCTTCTTTCCTAAATGCAGCTTTAAACTTAAAATTTGTTGAAGTTCCTAGAATGAGTCTGTTGTCGCATCCTTCCCATGTGGACAAAGATATTTCCTGACGATGTACGGGCTCATTAAAAAAAAGAAGGGGAAAAAAGAAAGAGCGAGCTTACGGAAGAAATTGAAGGCGCACCAGTCGGTATATTCCAAAAGAAAAAAGACTCTTATTTTCGATTTTTTAGAGGCAACGAATAAGATTCAACAAAATTATATTTTGCCCGATAGTATTTTTTCTTGATACAAACAGTAACTCGAAAATTTTAAAAAATTGGTATTTTGTGCAATGATTTCGCGACATTAGCGAGTGGACCAAGTCGCGTAGAACGAAAATATTAATCTCTCACGATTGTTCGCGTTCAATCATTTGGAATTTTCGATACCTAACTCACATTCACGCGCATAATCAATAGTCACGAAAAATATGGCATTTCTTACCATTTTCGGATAGCTTTCTATATACGAAGAAATAATCGTGAATAAATAAATACCATAATACTTGGACAATCGAAAAAATGTAACGATATTTATTGACCTTCAAGGCAACGATGCGAGAACTTTTTTTCTATCATCGTGACACAGTTAACTCTAAATTATACCGACATATACGATTAAGTTTAACGATATCGTCGTCCTTTTTTCATTGACTGTTACAATCCCTTGAAAAAAATTATTTTAATTTTCATCTCGTTCGAGCATCAGCACCGAAAACCAAATGTCACCTATTATTTCGATTACGCTCGACTGGAGCCCCCCCCCCGCCCTCCTCCCTCCAACCGACGAAGCGATTATCACGTGCGTTACCGTCATTAAGAAAGAAAACCATATACGTGCAAAATTCGTTAATTTCATCACCGTTCAACGAACGCGTGCTCCATTTTTTTTTCCTTTTTTTTTTTGCAGCTAGTGCAGCAAGGCTTATGATCATTGTATGTGATTAGAAACATCATATATTTACAAACGTTTGTTCTCGAATGCTATAAACATTGAACAGGCATATTCGCCTCATTTGGAATTAGTTTTGATGAACACTACGACAGCAATACGCGGCGAAGATAATGCTACAATGGCAAGACGCAGAAAATAAAGAAAAATAACAATCTTTACCAAGAAGGCACAGCATTGCAGCCTAAATTCTACGAACGTTTTGTTTTTCTACAGCATTCGCACGGTTTCTTTTATTTTGTTCGGCACCTATACGACTAAATATACCTCAAAAAACGTTGAAAGAGTTCATGAAATAAGGAAGCTTACGCAGCAGCGTAATAAAACGAAGTCTTTTAAACGGAAGCCAGAAATAAGTATTACCTCATCACAATACATCAGAATGAAAACTGTCATTTGATATCGTACCGAAATCAATGATGCACTTTTTTTTCTCGTCTCGATATTCTTTCTTCCTCAGTTTCTCGCTATTCTTTGTCCGCAGTCCATCACAATAATTAGTGACAGCAATTAATACTTGAAAACGTAAAAGAATTATGAGGGCAATTGAGGACTTGTACTGGCCATTGCTCAGGATAGCGACGTGTCAATCGAATATATACGATATTCACTCAGGACAATTTAAGGGTACCGGTATGCTCTACCTTCGATGAAATGGTAACTTGGAATACCTCTCAGGAGTCTAATATTGCACAGAATGTGATGAAACTTCGGAGTTTTATTGTTCAAGGTTACAGAAATACCGCTAATTAGTTTACAAGTAGTGTATATCGGAAATTGTAAAAAATAATTATGAATATTACGCGCTCAGAACCAATTAGCGGTATTTCTGTAACCTTAAACAATAAATCTCCAAAGTTTCATCGCATTCTGTGCAATATTAGTCTCATGAGAGGTATTCCAAGTTACTATTTCATTGAAGGTAGAGCATACCCTTGACTCATGTGGATTTCACAAGAACGGACCCAGGACAGAATTATAGGAGGAAACTTCAAATGTTGTCCTGTCGTCATTGGAACTTGTCAAACACGCAGGCAAGCAAGACAAAAACTGTATTTACCAGTAGATTGCATTCGCAAGCCAACCGTTTTATCATTACACTTGGCCCTACAAAAGACACGAACTTTAGATAAAGGCCGAAACAACGCAAAAACTTCTTGGTTTTATTCCCTCATTATGACGACCAAATAACACTTGGATCCGTAGAGATGAGGGCGTACACGAACCTACGCAGAACACTGAGAGCAAAGGTTCCAACTCAATGATTTGGCCATAGACGTGAATCCGGATATCTAACCGACTGAGGACAAAGAAACCAATCTACTTCACCGAAAGAGGTAAAAATATGATCAGTGAAGAAAGCACCTGGCCATGACCGAATCTCGTTTCGTATATTGCAAGAGCTTCCTCGCAAAGGACTACAAGGCCTTACTAAAACTCCCATAAGTTCCCAAACCGTGGAAACTGGTTAAGATGACAATTATGATACCAAAACCAGATAAACCTCCGGAAGGGCTCATTTTATTCCAACCCGTATCACTCCTCCTGGCGATGACCAAGCTATTTCATCCTGCGCCTCATGAAAACTGTCGAAGATAAACAATAAATTCCCAACCATCAATTTGGATTCGAAGCCGAGCACTATATTGTGGAACAAGTATATCGAGTTGGTGGAACTATGAGACAGGCCCTTAAGGAGAAAAAGTTTTGTCCTTCCGTTTACTGCAGCAGAGAAGTACCACAGGGCAGCGTGCTTGGTCCCCTGTTGTACCTCCTTCACACCGCTGATACCAAAACAAAGTAACACCATACTTGCCACTCTTGCAGATGATACTGCAGTACTCTCACCGCACGAAAATCACATCAGTAGAGTACAAGCAGCATGCACCAAGATAGTCAACTGGGCCACCAGATAGAAAATCACAATAAACGCAGGGAAGATAGTGGGGATCCCACCAGTTCACCGAAAGATTTTTCACCGAGTAAGTCTTTTTGGAGGAATGTACACATCACCGACAGGAAAGTTCACCTGTCAGTTTTTCTTTTCATTGTCAAGAAAGTTCATCTTCCTTTTTAGAGTTCACCGACACCGACGACGAAATTCACCTTTTTCAATCAGCTGTTCGACTTTTATTTGAGTATTATTTATATTTTTATATTTTAATTGAATTTACTTTAAAAAAAAAAAAAGAATAAAATAAAATTATTTATTAAATTATTATAATTTTTAAATAATCATTTATTGAAATAAAAATTATTTATTAAAATTTTTATTGACATAATAAATTAAAAATTATAATTATAAATAATAAAATATAATTTAAATAAGTATTAATTTAATAAAGAAAATTTATTTAATTAAATTATTAATACATATGTATAAATCAAATCAATTAAATTAAATTATTAAATCACATTTTATTATTTATAATTATAATTTTTAATTTATTACTTATGTCAATAAAAATTTTAATAAATAATTTTTATTTCAATAAAATGATTATTTAAAAATTAAAATAATTTAAATCATTTTATTTTATTTTTTTTTCAAAATTCACCAACAGGAAAGTTCACCTGTCAGTTTTTCTTTTCATTGTCAAGAAAGTTCATCTTCCTTTTTTGAGTTCACCGACACCGACGACGAAATTCAATTTTTTCAATCAACTGTTCGACTTTTATTTGAGTATTATTTATACTTTTATATATTAATTGAATTTACTTTAAAAAAAAATAAAAATAAAAAATAAAAATAAAAAATAAATAAATAAATAAATAAATAAAATAAAATGATTTAAATTATTATAATATATATAGGCCTATTTTTTTTTAAACGAGCAATTCAGCTGCGCTAAGGGCTATTTGCTCGGCAGATAGTTCTGCTTTCACATAAACTTAGTATTTAATAAAGTAGAAAGGAATGAAAACAAAATACATGTAAAAGAACTGAGATGAAATAAAAATATAAAGGAAAACAAAAATATTTTTTTTTTTTTTTTTTTTTTGGGAGTTAAACGTGGTTGTAAAAGTCAGTAGATTGTAAGATTTTGAAAAAAAAAAGAATAAAATAAAATGATTCAAGTTATTATAATTTTTAAATAATCATTTTATTGAAATAAAAATTATTCATTAAAATTTTATTTGACATAATAAATAAAAAATTATAACTATGAATAATAAAATATAATTTAAATAAGTATTTATTTATTGAAGAAAATTTATTTAATTAAATTATTAATATGTATAAATCAAATCAATTAAATTAAATTATTAAATTATATTTTATTATTTATAATTATAATTTTTAATTTATCACTTATGTCAATAAAAATTTTAATAAATAATTTTTATTTCAATAAAATGATTATTTAAAAATTATAATAACTTGAATCATTTTATTTTATTCTTTTTTTTTTTCAAAATTAAATTCAATTGAAATATAAAAATATAAATAATACTTGAAATTATAAAAAATGATATAAAATTTAATTTTATTAAATAAATATCAAAAATAAAATTATTAAATTAATTTTTTATCATTAATAAACTTAAATTAAATAATGAACTTCATTAATAAAAATATAATCAAATTTTGTCGATGAACTTTTGTCACGGGAAACTGACCATGTGGTGAACCACTATTTCAATCAGGTGAATTATCTGTGGACGTAAACTTTCTGCAGGTGAATCTTAATCGGTGAATTTTTTTAGGTGAAAAATTTTTCGGTGAAACACCCTAGTCCCAAGATAGTGTGAGTGAACTTTGCACTCCGCGTTCATGGGTATGACTCAACAATCTTCAATAATGAACTTATCCAGCTGGCTGAAAACGCTCGCTATTTAGGTTTCCATCTGGATAACAAATCAAACTGTAGAACTCACATTAAGAAAAAGAAAGAAAAACTTCAGTCACGATATGAGTCATCTTTCGCTCACAAATATACGGTTGCTTTTCATGATGGAACTATGGCCATTTATGCAGATCAGCTGCAAATATTAACATCCAAATTATACCCAGATTCGAGGACATTATACTCCGCAAAATCACAGTGGTCTCATGGTACATCACGAACTACCAACTGCATGAAGACCAGACCTTAGAAACCGTTCACCAGATTGCATTTCGAACCACTGACAGGTACGTTGACCAGCCTACAGCAGCGATGATTCTCGAAAAACCTACCATAGAGTGACTTAAAAGGACCATTACAAACATATCCTGACTAGCCGTGACTGCCATGACATACTAGTAGTCACTCACGTTAATTCTCTCTTCACCTGTTTTAAGTATATGCAATATCATGAATTTTAGAAAAAATATCTTTCCTGAGCCTCGCGACTAATTAATGCCTGAATTTGCCCGCATCTTCTAGCCTAAGGCTCTGAGCTTCTTCATATGCGGGGTTATGGTTAGTATATGCTGCCGTAAAGGATCTTGAGTGACTATTAGCGGAGGGAAGGCTCCCCCCGCTAGTTGTGTCATAATACTATAGACCAAACTTTAGGGACATGAAATATGGTATTTTTTCCTCAGATTATATTCGCCCCGGCGTGAATTTGCAGAAACAGAAATTGAAAAGTTGCAAATTTTTACCTTTAGTATCGTTAAAGACAATTAGATGCTATGATATTACACGATGTATCTTTCCATCCATCATCATAATCTGCCAGAAATTTCTCTCTTTTTCATATGGAATAGCTTTTCTTCCAGAGACAGGAAAAAAAAAAGAAGAAAATGATTCAAATTTTCCGAGCTTGGCGATGAGTTTGACAGAAATTTTTGGTAACTAAAACAAATGAGGCATATTTTTTTCTCGGATTTTGATTGTTTTTTTTTTTAATCAACTATTATACAAAGAAAAAGGTAGGTCGCTACGAAGAAAGTTTGCTGCAATACGAGCATTTAAAGTTGCAATATACGAGAAAAATTTTTCACATCGTTTTTGTTTTTTGGCTGCTGGGAAAAATTTTATTTTGCGACATAATATATGGTTTTGCTAAGCGCGCCTCAAATAGCTATTTCACTATCACTACCCAAAACCTTGTTTCTAGTCTTAAAGTTACTCTCTTTCGAAGAAAAAACTGATGTGTTAACTTCGATGTGATGACTGTACGATTACGTACATGGATCGCTTCTTCCTGTGTCCATCATTCCCCCTTTTCAGCTCTTATCAATACCGTTAGCGAAAACCCAAAATTCATCCATCCTCTGAGGCTGATCACCTCAGTCCCCTCTAAAAGTCGACGAATTGAAGCGTAAAAAAAAAACAAAAAAAACTTGAAACCGATAACAACCGTACCTACGTGCACAAAAACAATAAGAAAAGTAAACGTCTTAGTATCGCAATAATTGCATACGAGGTAGAAGAATGCCGCATAACTTGTGGAAAAATTTCGTAATACCAATAAGTCAAGCGAAGAGTCATCGGTAGTATTCATTATCATCGATCAGCTATATAGCAGATGATAAATTAGCGATTCGAATAAATTACCTGTCGTGGTAACCTCGAGGTCGGATTTTCAACAATCTCAATGAATACGTGTTCGATCTCACTGCGATAGATCCTAGCGACAAGGAAGTGCGGAGAAACGTCGAACAAAACAGCAGTTGCCGGATTGCCGGTCACGACAAGCGTCGACATAACACAATAGGAACACTGCAGTCGAATAGGAGACACCAAAGGATATTCACATTACATCAAATGGTTTTGCGGCTACATGTCGAGAGGGAGATGCGACATGATTCGTGAAGGAGCGCGTGGTGCACGTTCAGATCTATTGTATCAATGAAAGTGAGTCAGTTTTTCGAGAAAATCTCGGACCGTGCAAAGGTATTTTCGAAATCTCGCACATTTTGTCCTTATAGACTGCAGATGAAGTTACTTCGAATCCTATACCTACAACAGCGTTTCGTTTTATTAACATAAAATGTAGAGATCAGCCAGGTTACTATCGTGAGACCAAGTTTTCAGAATATTCTCGACGCAATAACGTGGATACGGTCAACTCGAGACATCAGGAGAAAAGAGATCAGCGTTCAGTAACCCTAAATTAAAATATAGTTAATGAACTAATACGAGTGTAAATTTCAGCGGTTGTAAAAAAATACCGGTATCTAATGTCAACAAGAAATCACCAAGCGTTGAATAGCAACCGACAGAATAACATCACGCCATATTTGTAACAAAAACTGTTTAAAGTTTAATTTCCATTGCACATTCTTGCTACTTTTTCTCGTTCGGTAGGTAGTCAAGAATTTCCAAATTTGAAACTAAATTTATTTCGATAGCCGTCTGCACAGAATATCGCTAGAAAATCTACATTTCATCACAGAACGGGAACACCCACCACCACATAACTAAATTTTTAATAAAATTCGTCGTGATTTTCCTTGCTACTCTTTTGGTCGGACTTCTGGAATTCAAGTCATTTTACACAAAAATACAAAATAAAAATATAAAAACTTTTTTTTTACTCTGAAGGTGCTGGGACGATTATTGAAGAGTTGAAAGGCAGAGAATGTAGCTAGGTGGATACAAAATTAGAATATTCCATCGATTCAATTGAATGATATCCATTTCGCATCTGATTTCAATAAATTGGGTATGAAAAAAGCTTTAATCGTTACACTAAGACTTTAGAATCTTCAACTTGAGGGCAGCATATGCTTTCCTGTGAAAAATCAAGATCTTGAAAAGCTTTACAAGTGAAAGGACAAATTGAAGATGGCATATGGCCAAGTGGTTCTGTCGTGTACTTCTGATTCTACGAGGAAAATCTCGTTCCTATAACAGGGCAAAAAATATCGCTATTTTGAACTTCTTACGGTGCGTCAATTGAAAATCGATTGAATTTCTTGGATAAATGTTATCACTATTCAGATCCGGTCGAATTAGTATCTCAAAAATAAGCCATTAGGAATATCGATTTCATTGGCTAGAAGTGTCATTGGCCAACTTTCTAATGACCGAGACTCTCTAACCTTAGATGGCTAGTTCAATTTTGAAATTGTCTGGCTAATAACTGAAAGTGGTAGCTCAGTGGATCACTCCTGCAACATGGTCGAAAAACCCCTCGCTCAATCATGGACACTACATACTTGTTACGGACTACGATTGGTTGAATTTGACTTTCTCATGCATGACACTTTATGTCACCCTTCACCTCATAAACTCGCCGCTCTCAACTCTTTCATCCATGGTCTGATTTCAATACCTCTCTCTCCTGCTACCTTCCGACACAAACTCGAAACTATCAAACACTTAACGAGAATCAACAACAACACTATCGACCCAGAGAAAACTTGTCCGTAGGAAACTCGTCTTTCGCGCCCTCACTCTCACGTGATGACAGGGAAAAGAAGAAACAGAGGTTGCTTCGACTCCCCTTTCTTGGTCCTACGATTGCTCTCCAAGCTCCATTTCCACACCGCCTTCTACATGGTTAACAAATATTCAAAAAATTTTCTCAAATCTCAAAGGTCCCATACTAGTAGACGAGAAAAGTGGAGTGTACAAACTCCAGTGTGGTTCTTGACCCTTCACCTACATATATCAGCGAAACAGGACGAAAATTGAAAGAACGAATCCACGATCATAAGAAAGCCGAAATAAAAAATACTCCTAATTATCCGTTCGCCAATCATCTCAAAAGTTGCGGTTATAGTCCAGACATCATCAATGTTTTCTCCTCCATCCGGAGGAAAACTTTAAAAAACGCAAACGCCTCGAAATGTTCGAAATAAGGTAAGATTAGAAACAAAGAGAGTGAGAGCGTTGAACTTGTCAACGAAAGCATCCCTCTCTTCACGGCGTTGATAAATGGGAATAATTTTCATATTTTTACGAATCTACGCATTTTGTGAGTGGTACCTTTTATTTGTACCTGTTGTTTCCTACCAGTTTGATAATAATGAGCACTGCCCGAAAACATTCATGCGGTTCGAATTGAATTTGCTACTAAAGTAACATCGATTTCATTTATGGATTTCATTTTCATCTCGTAATGAACTGCGATGGTACTCACATAAAGAAAATAAACTTTTTTTACATGGACTTTTCCATAGAAGAAAATATGAATTCGATTATTTGTCAATATTTGAAACAAAAAATGAATTTTCAAATACTTGGAAACTTCCAGACCCTGGTCAACAACGAAGGATTCCTTATTTATTTCTTAATTTTGAATATTAATGATTGATAACGTTTTCTATGTATTTGTATGGGAATCGATAACGGTGCAAGTACCATCGCACTAACTTATATCATTTCTGACAATTGTCGATTTTCAAGTTAGTAAAACTAGCCTAATTAATAATGATTCTATGGCAGACTTATTGTATACTATTGATCACAAATACCGGTTCTTTTGCCGTGATCCCTCTATTTTAGCAGTTAGTGACGTCACGAGAACGAGGCCCATTGCGTCAAGAACTGACAACAACAGAGTCCACAACACCAATATTTTGAGAAGTCGCCCCTCCTGGAGCCCTCTTTTAGCCTTTTCTCAAAGTGAAAAGAAGCTAATTCGTCATTAGTTTTGTCCCTAGCCATGCTTACTACATCGATCCCAACACTGACATGTATACAAAACAACGATCATGGAAAAGTATCAAAACAAATCGAAAAATGTGTTTAGAAGAAAATCAGATCACTACTGTCATTTTCTAAATTCAGTTTCCAAAGGAGAAATCAATAACTGTAATAATTTCCTTCAACAAGTTCTCGGTATTCAGATAGGGTACCGTCAACTGAGGCTATTATGGACATCAGCTCAAACACTTTTTCTCGAAGTTTCACATGAAAATAAAGCGTTAATTGTGCATTCGAATATGATAGCTTCATTACTAACACACTTATTACAACAAATTGCGCAGAAGACTTTGTTTGAGTGATCGTTGTTTTGCATAATACGCCAATATTTTGTATTTATACGGCAGAACAGTGCCAAATTTGGACAGTTCTATTTATATTGGTCAAATCAGCGGTCAATCTACGTCTCGTTCAGTGACGTTTTTTGGTAAAAGTGGCCCTAAATAACTTAGGTGGCTCGTTTTAAAACGTTAAAAATACTACTAGATTTGCCTTAAAATCCTGCTGTAGGAGCGGAAAAAAAAAAAAAAAAAAAAAAAGTAAAAATCTACCATACTTACTGCCGCGCAAAAATAATGTTTGACGAATAGCGTCGACGAACGTGCAGAATCCGATTTTACAAAAAAGGCACCATTGTCTTCCTACCGTGTATGAGCTACGAGTATCTCAATCTTTCCTCAAAACCACGTTCTACACGTTCGTCAAACATATTTTTGATTTTGCACGGCAGTATATCATGGATCACGATAAAAGTACCTTGAAATCATTTTTCTTTGAAAAATTGTAGGATGAGGGTAAAACGTACAAACAAGTTTCAATTTTTCAAGAGATTATTGGTAATGAAGTAAATTCAACTCAGAATAACAATAATTAGTTGTTCCTGGAAAAACGTGATGCACGTTCGTTCAAATAGTTTGGACGAATGCGCTTATTACAAAGCTTGATTTATGTCAGACGCACTCACTGCACTGACACATTTATTTTATGGAGCCAAAGACCTTCTTTTCCAGATCGTTAAAAACCAAGCACGTCAATTTTGACGCATCTAGGCTCTTTTGTCACAAAAGAACCGGTTGCCCCAATATAATAACACTTGAGAATTCGAAAAATGATCCTGGAGAAAAGACTGACCAAGGTGATGAGAATTCAAATGAATGATCAACAGCTGGTTGGAAGAGGAATTGAAAAGTAAGTAGATAGTTCTTCTTTAGCCACAACAATGTTTAACGAGCAACCCGAGGATATTCAGTTTTCTTATCCTGACTAAGCCGTTTGTATTCCAGAATTCTGATCACTTTAGAGGAGCATTCAAATTGATCTACATGGGTAATCGTACCAAAATGAGATCGATTGCTTTGGAAGCTGCCATCTCTTCTTGGTTGATATGTACATACACGCGTCATTTCGACTTCATACGACTGATAATTCTATGAATATGATGCATTTGTACCTCGAAATAGTAACAAGTACCAAGAAAATGTAAAACGAGGAAACGATGATGATACGCGAACACGTGAGCGTATCTTGCGAAGCGTCAACACCTTCTCGAAGCTAGAGATAAAATATATGATGGCCACCGGCTTACCTGTTGATTTTGTAGATCCATTTGCATCGCAACACAATATCAATAAAAACACACAGAATAAGGCATGAACACCACACTGAACTATGTACAAAGACATATTCAAATGTTTTCTCCCGTTTAAAAACTACGTACAACGCCGAGATCACTTCATATTTTCAGTTATTATAAGCAGAACCGGAAAACGTGATCAATACCCAACCGACACTGCAACTAAAAATAAGAAAAAAAAAAAAAAAAACAATAATATTTCGTTTATATTACTCGTCAAAATATAAACGCGATCCGGCAGGCGAACGGGCGATACGAAATCGCGAAAAATTTATACGCTCGTATGTGCGGTCACCATTCAAGAACCCACCTTCGACGTTTGACCAGGTTCGTAAAAAGAATATTAATGATTATTTACCGAGTGGAGAGAGAGAAGTCGAGTGTAAAGTGAACGTTTTCCAGTTTGTCAGTCGGTGGATTGTTGTTATCCCCGCTCCGCTACTATGTAAAAACCTACCCGTAACAGGCACAGGCAACTATTTTGTTTACCGGTATATACGACTACACGGCTAATAACTGAATTTAATCCGAGCTCTCGAACTCTATATGGCATGGCATTTCAGTCAGTTCCTTCCTCCGGGCAGTAGAACGAGGAACCACCGAATGACAACGCTTCGTCGTATCTTCTTGACTGTGCACAGATTTGTTTCTTCATCTTTAGTTCCTACTGAAATGATCACCAAAAATTAAAACATTAGATTTCAGAACAAGTAGTAGACCTGCAATCTGCTAGCGTCGAAAGACTACAGAGCATGTTGCATTATTGCAACGTTTATCGATCAAAATGTTGATTCCGTCTCTCACCATGACCATAGCCTGCTGAAATCAAGGCAGAAATTAACTACAAGCTAACAAAATTAAACGCGAGTATTTCTACGATAAGTAAACTCCATCGTGAATTTTGAATCTCTAGTCTCCACAAAAATTCAATTCGTATTTCACTTAGCAACTGATAAATCAACAGGTAATAGGCCTATTATCAGTGCAACAATCTCAAGAAAATAAGCTTGTAATTCCTTTATTTTCGTTATCATCTCTTTCAATAGACCTTTATCCTGTGAACAGTCTATTAAGTATTGACTCTTGTGAAAAAAATCCAGGGAGTTGAGAAATCCAGAAACAGACTTTTGAGTGATTGAAGTTGTAGATTCTTAATAGGTATGGAAGGTCTTTAGCAGTTTAGCTTTTGCAAATAAACAGATGATATCTCCGCCTAATGATCTTTGCTCCCTGTGTCTTTCTTACGGATAAGGAAAGCGATTCAATAACGCTTCCGCTATTCGATATTGCTTCAGCTTTGGAAATAAAACTTCCGCTTTTCGCTTTTCTCTTTTTCCCGACCTTTGTCTCGCTTTTTGCTTACGCTTTTTGCTTCCCAAAAAAGTATCGCTTCTCGCTAAAAACTTCTCGCTTTTTATTAACTTTTCATCACTGCAGTCTGCTGTACAATATTTCTGACATCCATACAAGAAACTCTTTTTCCTAGTTTGTTATTTTTGACAAAAGTTGAAAAGCGAAAAAGAAACGCAATACCTAATTAAAAAATTCCGCTTTTTGCTTTTTTGACCTTTGTTTCGCTTTTTGCTTACGCCTTTTGCTTCCAAAAAAGCGTTGCTTATCGCTAAAAACTTTTCGCTTTATTTTAGTAGGTAACTTTCCATCACTGCTTTCTTACACGCTGTGACGTCACCAGGATAAGGTCTATTGGACGTTGGTGAATAGCATCTTCTTTACCAAAGATTGTGAAGAAAGAGATTTGCTAAACGGTGCAACATTTCTGAAATTTTTATGAAACAAGTTGAATACCTACACATGATAAATTAATACCTATGAGTGATTCTCCAAAAACAGCAAAATTTCAGGTTTTCTTTTCTGAATTTGAAAGATTAGTTTTCAATATTTTTTTCCGTGGAATATCTAAGATATATATTCCTTAGGACATATTAGAGGTTGGTCATACAGGAGTCCTTTCCTGTGGAACCGTTACAAAAATTTTGGTTGCAAGCCTTGGTAGAAGACAAACAAAAGCATCTACTACAATGGGAATGATGAATTTCCATTGTAGTTAACAAGACCGACCTTATTTGTCTTCTACCAAGGCTTGCAACCAAAATTTTTGTGACGGTTATCGGTTAAATAAATTCCTTTTTTTTTTTTTTTTTTTTTTGGTTATCGGTTATCAGTGAAAATCAGTACCTCTGGACAGTGAACAACTTGATCGTTTTAGCTCATGAAAAAAATTATTTAAAGACTTTAGCCGATGATTCCTTGTATATTATTTCATTCTTGCAATCGCACCTTGAGTCTTAACAGTTTGATATTGGAAAGAGGATTTCTTTCAAGTGTTTGTGGGCAAAGATTACATGTACGAATCATTTCTAGACTTCAAATCATAACAACTCCTTTTTCTGACCTACAAAATTTCTCCACTGTTTTATAGTGTATCGTGGGTCATTCTAAATGCGGAAGGCTTCCTTGTAACAAGGTAGACTGCATACTAAAATAAAAACTGACAGGTGGATCAAATGTCAAACTAACTAACTGACGGTCTCACTCGCGGGTTTACGGTGGATATTACTTAGTACCTAGTTATGAGAGCTTTGTTCAAAAATAGTTGCGCTCCAATTTTTCCGACTTGTGTAACAATAACTATCATAAGAAACTCCCTCTTCCCAAAATAGAACCCTATCGAGTCTTCGTATGAAACTTATATTGTTACTGACATCAGGTATAAAGTTTTGAGTTTTTCTAAAAAACTTTCAATCCGGGCCCAGAAGCTCCGATCGATCGGAAAGGCAGGTACAAAAAAATATTCTATCGAACATTTTTTCTACAACAAATCACACAATAAATTTTATTCATTTTGTATAATTTTCCTGAATTTTTTCGTGTATGTCATAGAAGTTATGTCTCTTCCCTCAAATTTACAATTTTATGAAATTACCGATCCAAGGGCTTTAAAGGAAGGGTTAATTTTAGAGAAAAATTCGATGAGATATTTCGTTCTACGAATATATCTCTTTCAATTTTTGCAACATTTGTCTTCAAAATGAATCCTCCCCCAAAAATAGGCTCCCAGGAGGCACTAAAACGACGGCTTTCTTAACGATATTAAACGAGGAACGTAGGGAACCTGTTTTATGAGTCATATTGGATTTGGTATTGAGAATTCTAGAAAGCCTAGACCTAATATAAAGCTAGTATAAAGAAGTCCTAGACCTACTACAGGCCTAGTATAATATAGTTCGAAAGTCTAAATTTTTCTTGACTCACGAGCTATATGACAGGAGAAACATTTCCACTCTCGAGCCATGTATGATAGGAGGGGACTCGAAAAAATTTCAAAATTTCGTCTCGAGCTATATATGACAGGAGAGGGACTTAGAAAAATTCCAATTATATATGGCTCGAGAGTCGAAATTTTTCCAAGTTTTTTGTTGGACGGCGCACGGCGCACGCCAAAATTAAAAAAAAAAAAAACTATAGAACAGGTTCCCTGTTAAAATGAATTTTCGCGTGGAATTCTCGTTCGTACCAAATTGTATAGCTACGACTATATACCAAAATTCAAGTTTTTCTGATCAGATTTACAATTTTGTGAAATTATGGGCTCAGGGGCCCAAAGGGAAGGATGCATACGCAAAAAAATTCTTTAAGATATTTTTACTACAAATCGCATGATGATTATAATTTGCATCATTTTTTTTTTTCAGTTGCTGCGACAGTTGTCTCCAAAATAACCCCCCCCCCCAAAAAAAAAAAAAAAGAAAAAGATGATCTCCAGGATGCACCAAAGCGAATTTTTTGTGCACCATTCTTCTTAATAACATCTACTACACCCTTCTACGCCTACATACCCAAAATTAATATTTTTATCACCAAATGTGCAATTTTTCTCTTACAGCCTGTACCGTACTAAAATTGTAAATCTTAAAGAAAACGATTATGAAATAAAACCTTCGAGAGAATACCAATTCAATAAAACTTATGCAGTCGCTATAAACCAATAGTCCTAGCCGAATTTCGAGACGATAACCTCCCAATGCTTATGAATTTATTGACATTTTCAATTGCGGTGGAGCAATTTTCATGACCAAATTAATTTTACTTGTATTAAGAATAATGACCGCATCAACTTTTTAGACCTTCAATTTACACGGTTGCATCGAACATCATGAAAAAAATCATATTTTCTTAATTATCGATACCATATACCATCGTCTCAAAATTTATAATGCTCTCAAAAAAAGTGTTTTTATTCGTGCTCACGGTCGTATTTCAGTGACCGATGAAGATATGAAAAACAGGGCTTTAATGTTTCACCGGCTATTTCCAACAATCCGATGTTGGAGGATTTCCTAATGATGAGATGATTAAGAAGTCTTACAAGTCTAGGGAATAATTTTTAAAAATTTGACGAGTCTCTCTGAAAACTCATAAGAAATAACCGGAGGTGTTTGATTTTCCCAAATTCAATTTGAAGTTCAAAAAAATCTCCGAGAGTCATAAACAGTGGCTACTACTTAATTAGAAAGTAGAAGTCGTTAATAATTTCAAACATTCATCAATACTGACTCGTTAAAGTGTTAACGCAATAAGACCACTATAGACCTATACCTATAATGGAGTGAAGCATTTAGTATGCATGTATATTTATACAAAGTGTATTCTATCTATTCACATACGTTTTCGTGATAGTCCGGAAAATACGTGTTTTCCTAAGAATTTTGTGGTTTATAGTTGCGTAATATTTACAAACTTTGATACAACAAAAAAGAAAACAAAATCTATTCGTATAGATTTTCGAGAAAAAGTTATTAAGAATGACGTCATAAGAACATATCAGTAGAATCGGCCCGCAATATTCATATTGATGAGACTGTGGTTATGACCTGCAACGTCGTCTTTAACAGGCTCCAATTAGACACTTCTCATTTGTATAAAACTAATCTCTCTTTCGAGAGCACGAAAAACATCGATTTTACAATATCAGGAACAATAACTGTTCAGTCATTATTGAAAATTTAGCTTCCCAAAAAGTTTTTTGAATTATTTATGCTATGATCCAGCTCGTCTTTCTTTAGAAGTAATTCACAAGGCGGTCAGAAAATTTCTCATGAGATGAACAGGTGTCTCTATAATGACTGACGCATGAAAAAATGTTGAGTCAAAAACCATCTGGAATATTAAACACTGGAACAGAAAATTCTTATGAGAATATTCCTTACGCACAATTTGCGCACAACCCACTTTTCTTACCGTATGCATTGACTATAAAAAAAATTCGATAAAATATTATGGCGTTCAATTCTCCAAAATAAAAGTTTGGAAAATCATTCGAATTTTAAAATTTACGAGGACATTGCAATAAGAATAAAACTGCACTCAGTAAAATTTTCAACTCCCAAAGTTGGACACCTTAGGTTGGTAAGAATATATAGATCTTCCTTGAAATAACAGATCTTAAACCAGATGCGAACGTTTCTTTTGGGTTACTTATGGTCACCTTTTAAAAATAATTCAAAATTTGTAAACCAGGTCGGAGCCCTATTTTCCTCGGAATTCACGACGCCAGAAGTCAATGTTTTCCTTATTCTTCCATATCTATTGCTTGGAAGTCAACATTTTTCAAGTCCTTCAGCTCCGAGCCTCTCTCTTCTCAAAGAGTTTTTCAAGTCTTCAAACTAGGTTAGAGTCTTCTCTCCCTCAGATAGTTAAAGTCATACTCGAAGTTTTTTCCGAATCTGTCACATCCCCTTTCTCCCTAGGAATCACAATCTGTCAGAAAGATGGCGACGAACGATGGAAATTCTCTCCAATTGACCCACTTGAAACAAGTTCCTTGCGTAATTTTAAAGAAAGGTGCTAAGAAAATCAGTGTTTCCACGCCTGTATCTCGTGTGGAAAGTCTCTCATTTCTGGAGACTTCCGTTAGACGAGCGGAAAATATTTTCCGACTACTTTCATTAAAATAGTATACTGAATTCCTCTTCTGTCCAGTAATATACTAGTATAAGGGTCATGTTTGATCTAACAAAATTTTTCAACGGAAACAACTCTACTTCTCAAATAAAACTGGTTGTTCTGAGGAATAACGTTTTTTCACGCAAATGAGATGAGAAGAACAATTTATTACATTTTTTCTGGATGCGTACACAAAACTTCAATGTTTGAAAGAGATTTAATTTGACAATAACGCTTCAAAGATGAGCTTGAACATCACTGTATTGATAGACTGGGACCGTGAAAATGGGCCAAAATAAGTCTTCAAAAAATCAAAAAATATTTGGAACAAAAATTGAAAGGAATTTATTAAAAGCACAGTATCTGTTTTGTGGGACTTATAGCTAGTGGAGATGACTGACTGGCTGGAGGGCATGACGTCATTGCTCTTCATGAACAGATTCAGAGTCGGAATTTCTCCATTTCTCTTTCCAGGTACATAGCTCGAAGAACACTACTTTTCAAGTTTTCCTAGTCATATGTGACCCCGTCTACAGAAACTCGGCTTAGCGTTGGATATTGATCAGGAGAAATGAATCTTTTACAAGGGAAGGAAGGTTCCTTTTCTCCTGATTGTAATTCAACACTAGGCCGGATTTCTGTAGACGGGGTCACATATGCAGCCTCAAGAATCGAGAATTTTCCAAGCCCCTTCCTGGATATTACACATAGCTCGAAGGTCGAAATTTCTCCAAACCCTTTTGTCATACACAGCTCGAGAGTCTGTATTTTTGGAAGAGTCTCTCCTCATATAGATGTGCGTTATCCAAAGGTCCAAAATGAGACTCATGAGTCACAACTCTTATACCCGGCTCAGTAATAAGACCCTTTACTATGACGCCGTCAATTTGGGATGTACGGATTGTGAAAAAGAGTGTGAAAATATATGTATTCTACAAGATGTAGCGGGGGAAGACTAATGAAAAATCGAAACCGTAGCGAAAAATTCAACTTTTAGCCCAAATTATGATCCATTTATGAGAGTGAACAGAGAAAAGGTACTTTTGAACGAGTTCAAATATACCCTTTCTCTGTATACCATCTTGAGTCGTAGCCAAAAAATGGTCTTTCCATATCGTTGGTTTTCTTTCACTGCATAAAAAAATAGAATGTAAATCCGTGTTTTAAAAAAACAATGAAAAATAATAATGCATTAAACAAAGTAACAAACACTCCTCCTTTTCTAGATGCGATTAAGGAAAACGTTGCTTCCTGCAGTATGTCGTCGTATCGCTTCACGCTGCGCTGCTAGCTTCAATCTGTGTGTTATTTTCCTGTTTATATTTTTCTTGTTATCAGTCACAGTGTAGTTATCACTCAAATCTCAATCCACGAACACGAGTAATGACTTCACTTCGTATTATTTCTTAAAAATTTGCTTTCGTTTTCGCACAAATTAAGCCAAATTTAGAAGTTCCTTCTTGAACTCTGCAAAATAACAATGAAAAACTACGGTAAGTTCTCGTACACCATTATATTTTCTAGAACGAGTCTTGTCTTCTCGACGAATAAAATGTTGCTGCTAGGTTTGTATTCGAGATATGTTGGTTTAAAATTTAAAATACTTTTTTAAATATCGTTCTTTTGATTTCACGAAACGTAAGCAATTTGTAACTCTCACACAACAAAGCAAAGAATTATTTAAAAAAGTATAGATATGTTTGATGACAGTATCTTTCAATTCGCGTTCTCGTAATTTATGGTTTCACTATTATGAGGAGAGGCAGTCCCTCTCACCGTTCTTAAATTTGAATACCGAGACAGTTGTATCGGTTTTTTCTTAAAGTATCAACTCGTCGTACCTTGTTCTTCGGACGATTTATTCTTCTCTGTTCGTGTACCCGTCCATGCAAAAAGCATCTCATTATTAATTACTGTTGTTCGTCTCCGTTTTCAGATGTAAACATTATAGGTTGCTGGAGGTATGACGTGTACGGGCAGATTACCACGAATCGCTTATTCAGGTGAAAATATCTTAGATCATTACTTCTTTGGTCACAAGATCGTAAACCCGATGAAAGAACTCGAAGCTCACTGATGTAACCAAAAAAATACTCATTTTGTACGATTAGTTGAAGTGTAAAGGAGTGGAAAAATTTCGGGACTGTAAGTAGTGGAATCCGCCAAGTTGAGGAAAGGTTTTTGAAGAGATAGTGAGGACGAAAATCAAAAATTCGTATTGCCATCCAATTCTCTCGTATTGCTTCTATTTTTCTCAGTACAGTTTGAGGAAGAATCATCGAAACGTATTTTTTTTGTTTTCTGGCATGCGTTGTTCTTCAAAATTTCTAGATTAAAGTTAATTTCTCGGAGAAGGGGGAAATTTGAATTTTAGTAATTCCCATCACTATTTATTTTCAGTCATCTAGTATACTCCGTCTCGCCTCTTCACTTCCGGATATCTCTTTGAAGATACTCAATGGTGAATTTTTTAATGTTTTCAGGAGAATTTACTGATAGAATTCAATCTATTGGAATTTGAGGATCGCTCACGTATGACCTGATGAGTCAAGTAATGCTGTACGAAACATACCGCGGCTGATAACATTCATTAAAGTTGAGTTCTTCTGTTCACTCCTTCAGTCTGACGGATGCTATTGAAAGAATTGAATATAATCGTCTTTAAAGGTGGCATTGATTTTTCAAAACGGAATCGCATTGTGAAATAAAGTTGTAGAATAACCATGATTGAGAATTGCTATCCAAAATAAATATTTTGAAGTGAGAAAAATTTTCTTCGTCGTTGAAGAATATTGGCTAGGTCAGTCAGAGCAAGTTGTTGATTTGGATACATAAATGCAAGATGTTTCAAGTAATTTGATTTGTCCTTACATTTACCGAGAATATGAGTAAAACAAGTCCGCCCTCGAATTCTGTAATCAATCGAACCCTCAATAAGCGAGACTTAATGCGTATTGCCTTTATTCAACAAACTAGGATCTTGACAGTTCTCGTTAATTAGTTTTGCTCAATTTTTTCATCGTATTATCGACAAATTTTGCGGAGAAAAAAAGTAGAAAGGTTCACTGACCTCGTATTTACGAAAATCATTTTAGATTTGATGTTTCGTAACATAATTGTAAGATCAAGAAGAGGATCGAGGAACGTAAGTTTTCAGGTGAGGTTGAAAAGCTGAATTGATGAAAAAAAGCCGGTCTTCTCCCACTCGGTCTATCCATCGCTTACTTGAAAGCTCGGAAGGATTTATCGCAATTGTATTTTCCTTTCAATAATCATTATTATTTTTAGTATTGCGATTTAGACGTGTGAAAAATTCGGTCTTTCTGTTGCTAAAAACTTTTACGTTTACGTAGCGTGTCTGCTATTTACTCGTGCACTATCAACCCATCTCAGTTATTGTGCGCCAATGAACGACGGGAACCGGTTCGTTGATTAGGAACAGAAATTCCCAGTTTAAATTCGTATGTATAGTGTACACTTGCACAGAAGCCGTGTGTCGGTATTAACGCGTAGCGGTTTAACCAGTAACAAATGGAAATGGGCTTCAAAGGTGTGCGCGGTCGAGGGGATATGCCGACTAGTTCATGTGTTACGCGGTACCAGGTACGGCGGCTTCATCCAGCAACCATTGAGGTCGGCTCCTCTCGTCTCTCGCTAATGATTTCCTCACTCGAGTATTGCATAGTGTACGTTCGTACTTTGCTACTCGGTTCCGACGACGTCGACGTTTGCACACGTAGGCCCGTCCTGCGTCGAATGTCGATTCATTTTTCTTCTCGCAAAAGAGTTGAATTGTACCGAGTACATCATCGTTCTCAAAATAGTACCCAATCTATCCATCTGTGGAGACGGAAAAATTGATTTTTTGAAAGTCATAAATCCTCTATTCTGGCATGTTGAAGTAATACTGTCTGTGATAACAAAAAAATTATAGCTTACATCGTCCCGAAAAATCATTGTTCATAAAAAAACGTAATTATTGTAATGCATACTCAAAAATCTATCTTCTTCTGTCGAAGCAGAAGGCCTTCTAGTCAATAAAAATCGAAGCCGTAATAATTTCAATACAGTTCAGATTGTTACAAAAAAATTTATGATTTATTTGACGTACGTAGATTTACCGGTGTAAAACGTAATAGAAATAGTTCTTGTATTTCAAGGTGGCGTACCAGTCTTCTTTCAACCGACCGAGTGACGATTGCGATACAATTAGTGCTCAACTGTGGCTCAACTATTAACCGGCAGGTAATCGAATGAATTACCGGTACCCGACTAATCATTAGTTTGACCCTCTGTAAGATGTATTGCTACGTGAGGTACATACATTTGCCTACTCGAAACATTGAAGGAACAGTGCTCTTTAAGTTGCTTACACGCAGAAAACTGATTAAATACGAATCATAGGTGTGTTTAACAAATTCGTCTATTCCGTGAAACGAGGAGACGTTGCCTTACCATTTTTGCAGGCCCAAATATTTGAGTCTGCAGTTCGAAGCTAATTTTCATCGTTTCCTTTACCATTAAAAAAATAGAAATTCAATCAGAAACAGCGAAAACGAACGTAAGTATTGCAAAAATAAAGTAAAAACGATTTTGAAAACCATCCTTGACTTCAGAACAAGAGTTGGATTAAAAGAAGAAGGGAATTACTCAAGAAGAGTAATCGCCCGATACAAAAAAAAAACGCAAAAACACCTGATCAGCCACTGACCTTTTTCGGTTGAACAGCCAGGTTTGGAGAGGACAGTATGCGAGCACGGGTTAATCCTTACGAAGGCTGATAAGGGTAATGCCGTTGTAGTTATGGAGAAGTTCTCTTACGCCTCCAAAATTTACGACGTGCTCAGCCAGTGTGAGGTCAGGAAGAACTCCCTCTTTTGTTTTCCCACATTCGTGAAAGAGGCCTGAAATGTTACTAATGTTATCATCAAGAAACCTTTGGAACCTAATCCAGTGCCTCCCCTCCTGTATGGGTCATCTAAAGTACATAAAGAGGGCAACCTAATGCGGCTGGTTCTTCCATTTGTTTCCTCTCCAACTTACCCTTTCGCCGAAGTCCTAGATCGTTGGTTCAAATCACGTGTGGAGTTTGAGTCTCCCTATTCAGTTAAGAACTCTGGTGCCCTCGCGGAAAAGTTGAAGGATGTGAGTCTGCCGCCGGGTTCGATCTCATGCTCCTTTGATATTCCCCAACATCCCTAAAGCAACCGCTATCCAACGTGTGGTTGACTTGCTCGTCTCTTCTTGTGTTCCTCATGAGGAATTGAGAAAAAACGTTTGTTGGTCTCGAAATTTTTGTAAGTTTGACGGAAAATTTTTCGAGTTCTCAGAGGAGGTGATGATCCTTATTGGCTGGACGTATGTACATGTTTTATGTAGTGAACTAGACCGCGACAATAGGACGTATATGTACGTTTCTACACTAGTTTGGTCTACGCTGTTGCCCGTATATAAACGTTTATGTATTTTTTTGGTCTTTTTCTCTCGACGTATATTTACGGACACTATTCCGAGAAACATACGTGAAAAGTGTGGCCGTCAAAGGGTTAACGAATTTTGAGAAATCAAAAAGAGGGTGCTCCTTGACCACATTGGCCAAGCACATCGTAAACCTTAGAGACGTAGGAAGCCTTGTCCATAACTACGACACAATTCCCTTTGTCAGCTTTGATAATAACTAACCTTTCCTCCCTAATCTTCCTCCTCAAACCTATGATCAATTCACTCCCTGCATCGCTTATGCAAGGGAGGGGGGTATTAAGACCCATTTCGGCACATTTTTTCTGGGTAATTACACCATCAGGGCCGATTTCCAGGCCACAACGTTTGCTGAAGTCTCCTGATTTTTTAGAGGCGGGAGCCCGAATTTCAATCCCTTCTCCAAAAGTGTCAGCTCATCACGGTTAAACTCAGTTTTGCTGTGATTTATGACATGTGGCTGGAATTTTTGAGTGATACCATCGTCGCCACGATCTAATTCGCCATCCCTAACCTTAGAGCTCAGAAGAGAGGTAAGTTTCCGATTTTTCCTTTCTTTTAATTTCAGCTCAAAGTCGCGACAAACATCATTTATGGAATGAATAAATGGATCGAACTCACCATGATGGAGTAGACTAGAGAGCCGAGAGTGTATTAGGAGGTTAGGCCTAGTAGTTACATTGAGTAAACCATACCACCTCCTCAACTCAGTACGAATCCATTTCTTTGTCATGAAAGTTTCCAACTTCTTAGTTGTTGAATCACTATCGGAATAAAAACGGAATATCACAAAATTTGGCTTGAAATCGAACTGGAGGCATTTACGAAGGAACCAAATATGAGACGAATAAGAAACACGTTGGGTTTGGAACTTTCTGAACAAAAACGTTAAATATGGCGTATCAACACCATTAATAGAATCAATTCGTTTTTCAATTTTACGGTTGTCCATTATGAAGAAGTATACTCACGAAGAGTAAAGAAAGAAATACAAAAACCGCAATAAAATTAAACTACCGAGCGCTTTCGGCTAAACAGCCATTCTTGAGGTATAGAAAGCGACTGAGTCCAACACCAACAAGAACGAGTGACAACGAAGAGGAGGTCATCTCCCCCACCTACTCCCTCGCCAAGTCCCTGGATACATGGTTCAAAGCTCGTGTGGAGGTGGAGTCTCCCTATTCAGTTAAGAATTCGAGTGCCCTGGCTGAAAAATTGAAGGACACATACCTTCCTCCAGGTTGAATTTTATGCTCGTTTGATGTCGTTGGGCTTTTTCCCAACATCTCTAAGGCTACCACTATGCAACAAATTGCTTGTCAAATTTGGTACTCCTCATAACGAATTTGGCGAATTTTTCGACCTGTTGAACGCCTTTTGGTAACCTAATTTTTGCAAGTTTGATGGTAAATATTTTGAGTTCCCTGAGGAGGTAGGGATCCCTATTGGTTCCCTCTTGGGTTCTCTCATCTCGAAGGTTTTTATGTCCAAATTTGAGCTTGACCTGTTTTCAGGCCCGTAGCCAAGGGGGGGCAAGGGGGCCTCAGCCCCCCCTAGACAAATTACAATCCTAATGAAAAAAGAATCAGTACTACAAAAGAAGCTCGATACAAAAAAAAGTGTGGAAAGAATTAATTTTGATGGACTCGTTTTTGTTTGTGCCTCCTCAAAAAAATTTTTGGAATTTTACATCCAGCTGACAAAATTTTACAAAGTAGAGATATATCCTTATGGCAAGGTAAAGAAGTGATGGGCTCTGTAATGAATGTGCTGAAAGATATGAGAGAGAACAAAAACGATACAGAGTTTGAAACAGTGCTTCTCCAATACCAAGCATTTGAGCGTAATAGGGAGAAAGAACAAGAAGTACGGGAAGCAGAAAATAAGCCGAAAAGAAAACGTCGCCTCAATACAAAGTTCAAAGACTTTCATGTTCTTGAATTTGTAAATGAACCTGACGAAGATGACGAGACGGATATTGTGAATGAGGAAATGGCAGGTGTTTCAAGATTAAAATGGAAACGGATTTACACGGAAATTTTAGATAATATTCTAGCGGATCTGACTTCTAGATTTTCAAATAATGAACACCTACTCGATGCTTTGGAAGCCGCGGAAAATTTGAGTCCCAATTTGCAAGATTATGAATATTTAAAAAAAATTGGTGTTGAAATACCATCACTCGAATAGATATTTGTGGCGCGGAATTATGTTGAGAAAAAAAGGGGTGAGCTTTGTGAGGCTCCTGTAGGAGCAACGATGAAAAGCGGGCGCGCAATCTCATTGCTATATGGCGTGCGAGAGGCCTTTCAAAATGTGTACGCTTTATTAGCTGTGTGTGACACATTTGGATGCAGCACCGCAATTTGTGAAAATTCGTTTTCCTCTCTGACCCAAATTGATCGATCAACCACAACGGCAATGCATGACAACAAGGAGAATGTTGAATTTAACCTTGTTGTCATGTGAAAAAAAAATACTGAAAAGTTTGGAGAAATCCACATTCCTCCGTAAATTCCATCACAATAGGAGAATTCAGTTATTTTAAAATTAATTTTCTCAGTAAGAGTCTTTTCATTTTAATTACGTCATTGTTCTTCAATCGATTGTGTATTTGAGAACTTTTTATTATACTTTTTATCTCAGTGTTGTATTTGTGCACTCGCCTTGATTATCATTTGACAAAAAATTTTGGCCCCCCTAACTTTCATGGAGCCCCCGCTACAAATGGTCTCTGGCTACGGGCCTGCCTGTTTTCTTCTGGCCAGGAATTTTTGAATCACGTTTTCTATTGGCATAGGTACGTGGATGACATATTGTGCGCGTGGACCGGTCCTGCGGAGCTCCTTAGTGAGTTTCTCGCTTATTTAAATAGCGTATACAATACCCTTCCATCAAATTTACTCTGGAAGTTGGTGGTTCCTCGATAAATTTTCTGGACTTAACCATACCTGTCATTGACGATGTCCACAAATTCGGTATTTACCGGAAAAGTACTTCGACCGACATTGCCATCCACGGGTCGTCTTTTGTACCTTTTGCCCATAAATTAGCTGCATTTAATAGCTTAATCTATCGCCCACTCAACTCCCTCTGAGTGAAGTTGCTTTCCAAAACGAACTTGTGACGATAATTCATTTGGCTAGAAGGAATCAGGTCAAGGTGGACATTGACCTTATGGTCCGTAAGAGACTCACAAGAAAATGTCTCGATTCTATAACCTCCCTCCCCCGTGAACTGCACCTTGATAGGCGAAAACGGTGGATTAGGCCTCCGTTTCTAGAGGAGGTTTTCTTCGGATTTGAGCCGGGTCCTCCGTCCTTTCGGTTTTCGGCCGACGTTTTATAGTACCAATACTGTTAAGAGACTTCTGGTCAAATTAAAAGATCCGATACTGATGGCCGAGAGGGGGGTGATTATAGGGTGGCCTGTGGTTATTGCCCTAGTGTTTACACAGGTGTAACTAGCCGTCAACTCCAAATTACCTCACCAGAGTGAATCAAGTCAACGTTTACGTTGACCTTATGGTTCGAAAAAGGCTTACAAGGAAGTACCTCAATTTCACAACCTCCCTCCCCCTGGAATCACACCAAGATAATAGGAAACAGTGGATTCGGCTCCTGTTTTGGGACATGTTTTTTCACAGTTGGGGCGCGTTCTCCGTTCCTTTGGTTTTCGGGTAGCTTTCAACAATCCTAATACAGTTAAGAGTTTATTTGTCAAATTAAAGGATCCTATCCCTGTGGCTGAGAAAGGGGGAGTCTATAAGTTGGTTTGTAGAGAATACCCTGGAGTTTATATAGGGATGACTGGTCACCATCGCCGATTCCAAATTAGAGTGGCTGAATATAAAAAGGCGTGAGACTGAGACTACTCGACCTGGAGAAACTGTCACAAAAAACCGTCAAGGTTTTTCGCCACCTTAATGACCTTGACCTATTTCAGGGACTTGGCTTACGTACCAGGCCTAAAATACAGTATACTAGTACAACCATCCTGTCCCATAAACTAGGCTTTCCCTACACTAGAGCCAGTGGCGTGGATACGATTTTGCAATGGGAGAGAGGATATTCTTTACCAGGTGGAGCTATCATCAAAAAAATGGGAAAAAATTCTCTTCATGATTAAAGAATTGCGAGAGATAGTAAAAAAAAAACAATGGGAGGAATATGTCCCCCATATCCCCCTTGAGCTGACATACAGCATGCTAGACTTTACTTTTGGTATTTGGCAAAATTTCGACCTCTGCTACTTTATAAGTTGGCCAGTGATACACTAGGCTAAACTTGGTTCAGCTACTCAGCCCAGGGCCATAGACAGAGAAGAACCCGTCCAAATTGGGTCCTCCATAGACCTCCACAATTGGATAACTCAACGGAACAATCTAGCGCAAATATGGAACCCACTCCAACCGAAAATTCGATCCGAGGATGGGGATATGGACCTGAAACTTGGACTTTTTTTGGATGACGGGCTTTTACTTTGTCTCGTGAAATCATAACTTCCAATTAATTCACGTGAAACAAAGAAAATGGAGGATATAATCGCCCGCAAAGAGAAATAGAAATTCCCGTCAAAAAATTGGTTCAAAATAATGCATCACATAACTAGATAAAAACAATTACCACAAAAAAACTGCACAAGTCATTTATATTTTTGGGCACAGCATAATGAATGATGAAACCACATTTATCACATAGGCGTTCAGTCAAGGAATTTGTTGATTATCTCAAAGAACAGTGGGTGAAGAAATATCCATACTGGTTTGAGAGGGCGGCAGTTGCCTACCCCTCAACAAACAATGGATCGGAGTCTACTAATGCGGTGCTAAAACGTGATTACACCTCGCGATCGGCTGCACAAGGGTACCAGAACGAAGGTACCATAAACGATTCCATCCATCTTTATCCCAAAAATCCACAAACCGTTCAAATTGGGTCCTGCATGGGCATCCACAATCGGAAAACTTAGCAACGGAACAATCCAGCGCAAACGTGGAACCCACTACATTCAAAAATTCGATCCAGGAATAGGGATATGGACCTGAAACTTAGACATGTTTTTGGACGGCCGGCCGGCTTTTGCATTGTCTCGTCAAATCATAACTTCCAACTCAACGACGCGAGAAAGAGGAAACGAATTAAACAGTAGACGCGTAGTTGAGAATGCTTATTAATATGTCAGTAAAAAATCACAAATTCTCATTAACAATTTTGTTTTAGAGTTCATAATATAACATCACATACATAGATTTCAACTTTGGTCGAGACGAAGACGTGTTCTACGGAATAATAGCCCAATATACCACGGTCTTTCCAACACTCAATGGTTGGTAACTTTCAGAACACACTGGAGACAAAACAATGTCTTTATCGGAGCAACTTTCACACTTGTCGACTAGTTTTGCGTAGATTTGAGGTCCTGAACCAGAATAAATGACGACTTTTCTGCCACATAATGGATCGTTGTTAGGATTTGGGGTTGTGAACCACGAGGGACCAATCCCGCAAACATAGTCGGAATCCTTGTAAGATTGTCCGCACGCGGTCATGTCAAAATGGGCCCATGTGGCATTGCCTAACCCTCCAAGAGCGCCCGTAAGTAAGCCTAAAACGATTGCGCATAACACAAGTACGGAATTCATGCTGATTTTTCGATGATATTGAAGAAAGACAATATTGTACAAATAAATATGTTATGCCAAAATATGCACTAGCCCAGTCGGTAACCTATAAGTAAGTGTTTATATACCTTTTTCTACTACCTTTATAGAATGAAACAAGTGTAATTTTACAAATATAACGTCATGTTAAAATTATCTCTTCTTGTAGTTTACTTCTTTTTTTTTTTCATACTTAGTAGCTTATACACGTAGGTACCGTATAACATGTAACAAAAAATATTGCGTATAATTTCATGAAAAATGTAAGGTGTGATCTGACAATTGACGTGTACATTGTTTCAACTTCCTGTCTGAAAGTAAGACTTGTAAGAGAAAGAAAAAGAAAAAATACAAATGATTTTATCTTGTTTGAAAAGTATTGAATATGGATTGTAGGTATATACATTGTCTTATCAAAGTATTGATATGTACTTATACTCTCGATTTTTGAACCCGACCGACGATGGAAACCGCGAGATCATCATAGAGAAAATAGTAAATTTGTAAATCAGAATAGACTTAGGTTAGGAAAAAAATACAAATTCCCATCTACACTGACATTTTAGAGTCTGTACGAAATCACACATAACGCCTACATAAAGTTCAACTTGATGGAGACAAAAATAATATGAGTAGTACACGACTTTTCTTCTGACAATTTGAGACTCAATAAGAGAACCACTATTAATCATTAGACTAAATAATAATCACCTACCAATCGAGCCAGATATTTGTAGAATGAACAATAAAACTCAGTTTATTGAGTCAATCACTACATCAATTGATATAAGACTAATGAAGGTCGAGGCCTAGTATAAGTCTAATATACAATTGGTGTACAAGCAGTACAAAATACAGCATGGAACAGAAGACGGGAGGGTGGGACAAGTAGGAAATCTTCGAAATGGGTCCAGAATACCAGTTGAAAATTTTTGAAAGCCATCAATGGAAGAGGGGTAGCAAATTCAGAAATTTTCAAGGTAGGTGTGGGGTTCAGCTAACGACAAGTCAACTGTAAACCACTATTAATTATATATACGTAAGAATCGGTTGATCGTTTATCTTTACGTATTAACGCATTCCGGTTTGTCAATCTCAACTCAAAATAGAGAAAGCAACTGACACTCGGCTATCATTTTAAATTTCCTTATAAGAACTTGAACTACTTAGTACTTTATCTGCGAGTGCCAGCGTGCAAGAACATGCAAGGAAAATGTTTTTCCGGCCACAGTTATTCTTATGGTCAGGTATATCTGCTGGCATGTACAGTATTTTAATGGATGTTACATTTAATCTGTTTAACAAATTGTCTATATCTACAAATATGAAGTGTATTGGAGTCCCTTTAATTCAATGACTTCGAACATTTTATTCTATGAAAAATGAAGACAAAACGAGCGGTGGTGTTTAAAGCAAAGAAAAGAAGAACGACTAATTAAAAGGACGGGTCAAGCAGGAGGTCAGCGGCTCATTACTTAAGAAATGGAAAAGCGAAAATTGCTCAGAATTAGCTAGATGAATGGTCGGGGCTACAACAGTTTTTTCTGCGGTCTTTGCAAATTTATATTTCGTTTATTCTCATTTAAATATGATCAAGAATTGTATTAACTCAATTGGAAACGCGTTGAGGAATTACTATCAATTAATCCTCGAAAAAATTGTAGATGCCCATCTTCAGATATGCGACTATAACTTGTAAAAATCCATCCAGTAGTTTTGGAGGAGGTCCGTGTACAAAAATTTTTACTTAAGCCTCAAGGGCCTCTGGAGCGTCGAGAAAGTTAAATGATTCCTCCCCCCCGTCAATCTTGCTACAGATGTGATACCTCACTTTTCGAGCTAGAAAAGTTGGGTTAAAAAAAAAATACACACGACTTTTCACCTCTACCTACAATCAAGTTTTTTGCTCAAACGTTAACTCTAAAACTCCTATTTATTCAATGAATCGTTTTCTCAATAAGATACACACATCCTCACCATCTCTTACCTCACTAATTCATTCTTGATCATCTCCGATTCTCAAGCATCTTTTAATGTTGGTTATTGTAGACTCACACACACACACACACACCCATCTCATCATTATCTCATCCTTCTTTCATGCTTTCATTGTGATTCTGATACCCCCCACGCGCCATAATACGCCCCACCGTAAACCGAGATATTTCAAAAGAATTTGATATTGGAATTAAAGTCTTATTGAAAACTAAGTTGTGTACCTTGCGTAGTCTCATGTTGTTGCCACAGAACGTGAATGAGGGTTAATCACAGAATCAGTCACCCTGGACTCACACACACATACACTTCTCATCCCACATCTGATGTCCTCTCATGCTCTCATTTCCTCTCCCACATCTGAACTCAATAATAACACCAAGCTTATAGCTCCCTAATGACAGGCTCTTATTAGCTCATTAATTGAAAAAAAAAAACTTAAAAGAAAAGCATATTCTTACTTCCGAATCTGATATATGCCCCCCTCCATCCAGACAATCCTTCTAAAGGCGACATCAATCATTATCTTTTCGAATGTCCAGAAATATCCAACATTAGACAAATACTGTACTCAGAAGCCATCAATCTACAATTCGCTACCCCACTCAGAGCCACCGACCTCCTATCATCAGAAAACCCTTCAATTTTCTCACACATTTTCAAATTTATCTCTGACCTACCTCCTTCCATCAACATTTAACATTTAAATTCAATTCATTTTTTCCGTTTTTCCTTCGAGGTAAGGCCCAGTAGCCATGCTCTTTCCAACCCTCCTTTTTTTTTTTTTTTTTTTTTTTTATTTTATGATTTACTCTCTTTAAATTCTAAAGAGCGATTAAATCATACTCTTTTAATACAAGAAATCAAACTCGGCTCCAGTCCTTACAACGGATTGCTATGTCGAAGTACTATTGTTTTCACTCCTTTTTTTTTTTTTTAATACATTTATGCATGTGTGTAATTATTTTCCCCCTATTCTTTTTTTTTATTCTATTTTATTTGTTTTCTTTTTTTTTTATTTTTTTAATAATTTTTTTCTGGTTGGATGTAATAAAAAAAAAAAAAAAAAAAAACATTCATTCATGAGAAACTCAACATGAACGAGCAAATCTTTCACACACGCATATAAAACCATTTCATCGCTCAAAAAATAACAAGATTATACGCAAAGGATTGCTGCACTAATACTATAACACAACATTACTCAAAGAAGCTAGACAAAATTGAAAATGATATTCCCATTTCCTGAGACACCTCAGATCAACTATGAACCACTATCAATATGTACACACGAAAAAAAAATGTATAAATCAATAATTAATTAAGAATCAAGTCACTAAAATAGTCTCGTAGCACACTTGATGAAGACTAAAAAATTGTACTCAATCATTCAAATTTAAGGTTTTCACTATCGAGTATGACTAATAATGATAAAAAAAAAAAGTCGAACAACCCGCTATCGCTACTATTCGTTTAAAAATAAATTTAACAAAACAAAATTCAAGGCTCTAGGGGCTGTGGAAAGAGAGATACAAGGACACTAAATTTCCAGGCAGGAAGAATGAATAAAATATCATTGAAAATAAAATTCAATGAACTCTTGGTCAAGAATAAACCTGATAAGTAAAAGGTTCTTAATCACAATACACGTACTGATAACAAATAAAAGGATAGGAAAATCCGCTTCTCGTGACGTAAACAGCTACTCGTAATATAATAGTGAGAAATTTTTCGGCGTCGGGCGAAAACTTCTCAACCCTAAAAAAGAATTTAGACTTGAAAAAATGTCGACTTCTGAAGGAACGAAAAAATCTCAACTCTAGAGGTATAATACAAAGTCGGTTTCCCAATTTGCATCGAAGAAAAAAAAACAGAAAAAAAAAGTACGTGTACAAAACTTCTTTTTTTTCTCTAAAACTTCTTTTCTTTTCAGAGAAAAAAAAAAGTTTTGTATACGTACCTACTTTTTCCTTTTTTTTCTTTTTTTCTTTTTTTTTTTTTCTTTTCTTTTCTTTTGTTTTATCGATGCAAATTGGGAAACCGACTTTTGCCGCGCCCTGTATATGATAGAAAGGGGGCTTGGAAAATGTCGACTTTCCAGGCACAGTATATGATAGGAGAGGGACTTGGAAGAAAATTTCGACTCTCGAGCCATAATTATATGTGGTATGTATGTAAGAAGGAACTTGAAAAAAAAATTTGACTTTTAAGCCATAAAATATGATAGGAAAGGGACAGAAAAATTTTGGCTCTCCCATAATATATGACAAGGGGACTCGGAAAAATTCTAACTTTTGAGCCAAGATATATGGCAGGAAAGAAACTTGGAAAAATTTTTACTTTGTGGCTACATACACCATGATACAAGGGACTCAGAAAAACTGAAGAATCTTCAAGATTTCAATTTGAATTTTCAATACCAAAACCAATTCGACCCATTAAACATTTTCGCTGCGTTACTCGTTTAACTTTGTTTAGGATAACCCTCCATAGAATAGGTTCCCTATTAAAAATTTTGACCTTCAAGCTATTCGCGTCAGGCCCCAAAAGAGTCGCCCTCTACATTTACTATAGCGGCCATTTGTGGAAACTGGACGAAAGGGTGATGTTTCAGATAGTTGGTGAAATTTTTATGTTTATGAGTTTCATACTATTTTACTAGTCAAGAGAGTCAAAAAAGGTCATTATAAGTGGTACTTTTTTTTTCAGTATTAAAAGAGATACAGCTAGTTGAAATAACATATGCTCTTATGTAAATTTTCATGGATCACCTTTTCGTCCATGACACTAGCGCGTCTACAGTAGTGGCCTGATGCGAATACTAGGTCTGACATACAATATACTATCGGCTTCACATACTACATGTTATGCTAACCAGCTCATCCCGCCTCCTATACTAGGTTTTCTCTGTACTATGGAGCTAACATACAATATAGGCCTACTAGGATTCATTCTCGGGATTTGGAAGGACTTTGCTCTTTTATAAGTTAGTATACTAGTAACGAAGGTGAAAAAATAAATTATTCAAAAAGAACAAATATATTGATTCAAATGAATTTACAACCGCATGAACTGCGGTTGTAAATTCATTTGAATCAATAAATTTGTTCTTTTTGAATAATTTATTTTTTCACCTTCGTTATCAGTATGTGCCGTAATTTAGAAGGAAGGATTAATTAGTATACTAGGTTAAACTAGGCTCAGCTACTTGGCCTAATATGTAGTAAATGAGGGCAACAGAGAAAAAGAAGACGGAATTAGTGTGACGTCATAGGTCTATAATAGGCTATTCAGGCAAATGAGTGGAGCGAGTGAGCTGGTTAACCTAACATACAGAATGCTTTAAGCAAGAGATAATGGTGAAGGCGACGTTACTACGATGTCATCATGACCAACTTATCAAAAGTTGATGAGAATCAATTCAGTATGATCGGTATAATCACTAGGCCTGTAAATATTATATCAAAAAGTAGAAAGCACTATGTGCAGGTGTTTCTGGAGTATAGACATGTTAGCTTCTGTCCTGTGTCACGGTTTTTTTGAAAAGACAAAGAGGTAGGAAAAAAGTGGGCACCGGTACTCAATAATGATATGATCACCCAGCTTGTCTAATCCTTAAAAATGGTGACTCTCGTGCCCAGAGCGTAGAATAATTTGAAAAAGAAAAAATTATCAAACACTTCCTGAGTATAGAGTCATATACCTATAAAATCTTTTTCCACTGCCATTGAAATTTAGATAGTTGTTGGACGGTATCTGACATACCGATATACTTTGTTCCGTCAAATCATAACTTCCAACTGATTCACACAATAAAAAGTTATAAGAAATAAAATTTTCTGGCATAGCCAAATAAATGAAAATCATGTTCCATGTCATTTATATTTTATCAGTCATCTTGAAATATTTCATTCTAGGCTTCTACTAGGTAAGTGTTCGTGAGATATTATTCGTTTACCCTTTTACCTACCTTGGCGTCGTATAAGTCTTCTATGAGAAATATGAGGTAGCGCGAACTCGCTCCGCTCGTTCGCCCCCTGTCTCGCTGTTGTATTGGAATGGTATGAGACAATTCAAGTCTAGGGGACTTGGAAAAATTCGACTATCCAGCCTTTATTTATTTAATTATTTAATATTATTTATTTATTTATTTATCTATCTATTTATTTATCTATTTATTATTAATTCTTCTACTAGGTCAAGTGTTCGTGAGATATTATTCGTTTACCCCTTTACCTATCTTGGCGTCGTATAAGTCTTGTATGAGAAATATTTTGAGGTAATTGTGGGTGTTCTATATTTTGAGGTATCAACTTTCGTGGGGCGAACGAGCGATCTCGCTGTTGTATTGGAATGGTATAAAATTTTCTAATTATTAATTATATTAATTATTCAATTATTTATTTATTTAATTATTTAATATTATTTATTTATTTATTTATTTATTTATTTATTATTAATTATTACGAGTTCGCCCCCTGTCTCGCTGTTGTATTGGAATGGTATGAGACAATTCAAGTCCAGGGGACTTGGAAAAATTTCGACTATCCAGCCATATATGATAGGAAGAGGGACTTAGAAAATTTTCTAATTATTAATTATATTAATTATTTAATTATTTATTTATTTATTTATTTATTTATTTATTTATTATTTTAATTATTTAATTATTTAATTATTTAATTATTTAATTATTAATTAATTAATATAATTATCTATTATCATTACGCGGGGTGTACTCGCGAATTTCTGAATCACCCACGGGGTAGAGATATCTCTTGACGGGGGGGGGGGGGGGGGGTGTACTCGCGAGTTTCAAAATCGGGGTCCGGCGAGAGAAAAGACATGGAACATGTCAAAAGCAAATGAATTGAACAGTAATTACGTAAACAGAATAATATGCTTATTAATCGCTGGGAAAACAGAATTACAAATTAGACCATTTACAGTTTTGTTTTAGAGTCTATTATGTAACATCACATGTACATATATATTTTAATCTTGGTGGAGACAAAAACATCTTCCATCAGATAGAATCGGGGAAATACCAAGATACCTCGAATTTTCCATCACTCAACGGTCTGCATTTTTGGAAACATGTTGGAGATAGAACAATATCCTTGGGCCCGCAGCCTCCACACTTGTCGACAACCATTATTCCATTGACTAATGTTCCCCTGGCCGCATCCTGAAGATTGATTTTCCTACCACATATTGGATCGTTGTTAGGATTTGGTGTTGTGAACCACGAAGGACCAAGCGAGCAAACGTAGTCGGAATCCTTGTAATATTTTCCACACGCGCCCAAACCATAATGGGCCCACGTGGCATTACCGTAATTGCCAAAGGCGCCCGGAAGTAAGCCCAAAACGATGGAGAAAAACACGGATAAGGAATTCATGATGAATTTTCGATGATCTTAAAGAAAGACTTGATGACACGCTTGTAAGACTGTACAATAATTGTATAGAAGTCGATATTTTATGCCAAAATGTTCGGCAAGAGGTGTTTATATACTTTTTACTCTGACATATACACAGGGAATGAAACGAATTTAGTTCTACAAATGTACCATGTTAGAATTATCTACTCTTGTAATTTTTTATTGATTTATTTTTTGTTTATTACGCACGTATAATGTACAACAGATAATATTATACGTATAGTTGTTTCATAAAAATATGTATGACTATGAAACCCCCAATTTCCTATCTGGTATTGAGAATTGATAAGCACATTGTTTCAATTTCCTGCCCAAGACTCTCAAAAGAGGAAAAAAAGAAGGAAGAATAAAAGACGCAAATGATTTTATCTTGAACCTCACGATGAAAGTCATACGATAACTATTTCAGTAAATAGAAAAACTATGGAACTATCGCACGGTGATAAATTTGCCATACATTCTGCCATACAGACAAATTTTTATGCCGAGGACATGCTTGCAAATCACTGTTTGCAAGCACCATAGGTTGACAGGATTTATGGCGGGTTCAAACCATCGAAAGATGACCATTTAGCAGCAAGATTCAAAAATTTTGCGACTTTTTTGCAGTCAGCTGGTCCTTCATTGGAAGCAATAGAACACTGTTAGTAGTTTGGAACGTGATGTCGTCTCTGCAAAATCTTCTTCGTTTCAACAGTCCATTAATATGCCTCATTATGTACAATTGATTGAGGCTGCGTCTCTGTCTTTGACCACTTAAAGCGAGAAATTTCGCCACCATCATTGTTGCAGGCTTCCATTCAAAAAAGATATAAAATTGATTGCAGCGCACAAGATCATGTTTCATGTCTCTCCCACCTCTCTAGCCTTATAGGGATGATGAAGAAGTAGACGCAAATATTGGAAGTAGAGGGAAGGGGAGAGCAGAGACATAGAGCTTATTAATATCTATTTTTACTTTTGTTTCACGGCAAGTAACGGTCATTATTTATAAAGGAGTCTGTGGTATGAGTCTAGTCTTCTTAGACTGATGACGTTGTGGACTTGTGACTCACTCGTTCTGCTTGTTCGCCCCCAGTCTTCGCGTAGTGGAAGTTCAGTATACTGTATATTCGATTAAATTCCTCCCAGGAACCAGTATGTATCTTGTTAAGTTGAGTGGCCCCGGGGCTCACTCGCTCCTATTCTTAGCTAGTTTGAGTCTCGTAGAAGCCCAGAATAAAGCTAGTATACAAGGAGAGGTCAGAACCGTGCGGACAGCGGTATATACTTAGTCTGGTATAATTGCGGTGGCCTGATATAAGTTTAGTATACGTTCTATTGGGACTGATTATCGCAAGCTAGTATAAGCTTATTACCAGCCTAGTTCGTAGTTAGTGAAACCCCATTCGAGCTCGGCTATTATTGTCTAGTACAAAGTGTTTCTCGCTACTTTTATACCAGTTTTATACTAGGGTTTTGGAATAAATGGGGGTGGAGCTAGCCCCTTTTCATAGTTCAGTATAAGTCTAGTATACTGAATGTCAGGCTTACGGGGGCTCTCTCGCTCCGCTCTCCCCCCCCCCTCCATTGCCTAGAACAGTTAGCCGCCTTGCTTAGCCTATTGTTACAAGTCAGCCGTTCTTGCTCTCCCCTTAATCCGGCTCTGCTTTGATGCTTCAGAATAATATTATGTTATTTCTCTTACCTCGCTAGCAAACTAACTCGAAACCTTGTTGACCAAAACTGCTAATCTTTCAAATGACTCGTCCAGCAAGACTTATATCAGATGTAAGGTAACGTTGAAGGGATGGATAAGGAAGCAAGTTCACGGAAGGTCAGTTATCATGAAGTCAGTTTTTAGACGGTTTCGTAGGCGGTTTTGTTGTTGAAGTTTCTTCAGAAAGTGGTGTAGTGCTGTCAGGCTCCATCAAATCGAGGTCTATTGTTGGTGAGACGGGTGCGCAGGATTTACAGATTTTCAAGTACATTCGTTTTTCGATATCGGGGAAGTTTTCTGGAAGATTGGTTTCATTCAAGTAGTCTTCACATCTGAGAAGAAAGAGTTGAAATCAGATGAAAAAATATCTTATGTTAGCTTTTGAACTTGAATGCCTGCTTACTCAATTACTGTAATTTCTTGAACCTTTGGATCTGGTGGGCAGTACAGTATCTGACATTTTGGACAGAGAAAACGATGCTGACCTCTGAGTATAGGACCAACGTCAGCTATACAAGCTTTTTCAGAAAAATTCTCATGTGATAATGGAGGGTATACACGGTAGTACGGAGGATTTTCAGCGTAGTTGAATGCTGCCGCGAAAAATACCAATTTGGTAAAACTTGACCGTGTATAAGTATAATTATAAGCAAGAAATTTTTCAACACAAAAGCTTACCGAATAACTTATCAAGGAGTACAAACATTAAGAGTAAATTCATTTTAACCCTTTCGAATGATTTGTGTATACAAAACTACGAAAACTTGGATCATTTCATCAGATTGAATTGAAATAAGTTATCTAGTGTTTATCAATTTGATTATCGATGATGAGTAGGCCTTGATTAACGTAATTTTTTTTAAGTACCTTAAATAAATTAATAATTTACGACCTACCCGTGAATCGAACGAAGAATCGAGTATCTACAATTTTTCTTAATTGTTTTAATAATTTGAAAGGTATTGTATATCATTGAACTTTTCAAGCTCACTATAGAAGCCGAGTAGGTATAGGATCGATATTTCAATACAATCAAGATTAATATAATTGATATAATCGAGATTGATATATCTTTACATTGTGTTTTCTTGCACACGCCCAAAGACGTATACATGATTCAATGTTTTTCCATGATCTGGAGAAATTCACTTGATTTGTTTTTTTTTTTTTGGCTTACCATTTTTGAGTCCTTGTGTCCGGTTTTTCTGAAAAGCAAATCTAGTAACCTTAATTAGCATCGCTACCTGGACCATGAGTTCAGTATTCTAATTTTCCGAATCGACATTATAGGAAAGTGTTTTGTCTTCCGAATATTTTTCTCTTTTTCAGAGGGCTGAAAATTTTTCCCACTGACGTCACAGTGTAGAAATAAGATCAGTTCTACTGGTGTTGGTTCTACACTAGTAGGAAAAAAAACGGTCTTCAAAATTGATAAGAAAATAGCGCTCTTTGCTCATCTAAGTTTACTGTGGAAAAGTTTACTTTCCTATATTTCGATTTGGAAAAAGTTACACCTGCAGTATTGACGGATACTCACGAGAGTAAAAGCAAAAAGCATAAAATTACTCACGAGAGTAAAAAGAGTTGTAATTACCGAAAAACCATCTTTAGCGAGAACAAGAAAGTAACTGACCCAAAGATGAAACGATACAACAACACCAACTCGAGACAAAAAGGAAGAACTAATCATCGAGTTGTGACTCATAAACAAGCTCGATCGATCAAACCTTCTTCCTGTATATACCTGTTCAGCACGATGACACCACCAGTGAATGATTTCTATGTGCTCCAGGGTCATGCATTTAAAGTACAAATTCTCCTTGTGGAGAAGCACCTGATAACCCTCCCGGAAGGTATGCCCACTGGTGATTAAGTGGTCAGCGAGTGCCGAATCTCCCTCGCTGCCTTTCTCCCAGGCATTCTTTTGTTCAGCCACCCGGCTTCAACTTTTGATCACCTTTCATAGGAACATTAGCAGATGGTCAAGGCCCCGTTGGCCATCTGGGGTCACCTACCTCTTTCTGTTTGCACCAGTAGAAAGGTCCGCCGGAACTGGCGGCAATGTGTTAGTAGTCGCAGCGCTTGATGCGGACCAACAGATGCAGCAGCCGTATTAACGGGTCGTGTTCTTGAAGCCCTGCAGCATCCGCTGATAGTCCAGCAGCAGCACAAAAGCACATCGCCAAGTCTCATTTATTATGACGCGCACTGCCTGTTGCTGGATCATCGGTTACACCAGTGGGTGCCCGGCCTTGCATCCTCTACTGAACTGTCTGAAGTGGACTGACTACATTTCCAGGAATAATTGGATTGGTGCTTCCCATGGATGACTGTTTGGCGGTGAAGGCGGGACTCTCGGGCTTCGGCCCGGTTAGGAAAAAGAGAAACACCTATATAATGAAGGTTAAACCTACTATGACAACCTAGTTTAGGCCTACTTAGTTTACGCCTAGTATGCTGTATTCTGTATATTAGGCCTACATAATGAAAACTAAACCTACTATAGCAGCCTAGTTAAGGCCAAGTTAGTATAGGCCTAGTATGCTGTATATTAGGCCCACTATATAATGGAGGCTAAAGCTCGAACTTTATCCAGGTTTTTAAAGTAGGTCAAGGTCATTGATTACGTCATAAAGTGTCGCGTGACGCAGATTTAAGCATAACCCCCAGCCTAAAGACATATCAAAAACGACGGCTTTCTCAACAAAGTTAAACGAGGAACGCAGGGAACCTGTTTTATGAGTCAAATGGGATTTGGTATTGAAAATTCAAGGAAGCCTAGATCTAGATAAAGCTAGTATAAAGAAGACCTAGACCTACTGTAAGTCTAGTATAATATAGTTTGAGAGTCTAAATTTTTCTCGAATCTCCAGCTATATATGATAGCTCGAGAGTAGAAATTTTTCCAAGTCCCTTTCATATTAAACGAATACGCTCCTCAAGGTTACGGCTATCCTTAATAAACGCGAAAAACGAATACTCCGAAGGGAGAGTAAACAAATGCAACCGCAGCAAAATATAAGACAACGAGCGCTTTCGGTTAATAAACCATCTTCAAGCCTGAAATGAAAGCAACTGACGAACAGAAAAGAAGAGCAAGGTATGAAGATTGTCCAAACGAGAAATCGCGGTGTGAATCATAAACCAGTTCGATCAGGCCATCTTCCGGAATGTACGAGTTGAGCACAGTGATACCGTCGGTGTTTAATGACGCATTATTTCAATAATTATGCTCGAGGGCTATGCGCTTACGATAGGAATTCCCCTTATGGAGGAGCTTTTCGGATCCCTCGCGGAAGCTGTGGCCACTGTTTATTAAATGATAAGCAAAAGCTGACTCCCCTAAGTGTCCTTTCTTCCAAGACTTCAGGTGCTCAGCTACTCTAACTTTCATTTGGCGGCTACATTCCAACTTGTAAACACCACTCCTCTCATCAACAGGTATGGGGTCCTTCAGTCTCACAAACCACCTCTTGACTGTGGCAGGGTTGTAAAACGCGGATCTGAAGCCAAACGGGCGGAGGGCCCGACCCAATTGGAGGGAGAACTTCCCCAAGAAAGGGAGACTGATCCAACGCAAACGGCGATCACGGATCGTGTCTCGGGAGAGGGAGGTGGTGGAATCAAGGAGGCTCCTCGTAACTTTCCTCCGAACCTGAAAGAGGGAGATTTAATCGTCACTAAGGCTGACAAGGGCAATGCTGTTGTGGTGATGGAGAAGTCGGTCTATTCTTCTAAGGTCCATGAAGTCCTCCAGCAGAGTGGTGCTAAAGAGAGTGAGGCAATCTTAATACCTTGCTCTTCTTTTCTGTTCGTCAGTTGCTTTCGTCATTTCAGGCTTGAAGATGGTTTCTTAACCGAAAGCGCTCGTCGTCTTATATTTTTCTGCGGTTGCATTTGTTTACTCTCCCTTCGGAGTATTCGTTTTTCGCGTTCCCTTTCATATCATATAATAGCTCGAGAGTCGAAATTTTAACAGGGAACCTGTTTTATGGGGGGGCTTTTTGAGAAATTTGCCGTGCGCCGTGCTCCGTCCAGCAAAAAACTGAGAAAAATTTCGACTCTCGAGTCATATATATATAGTCATAGAGTAAACGACCTCTCCGGATCTCGACTGCCGGATCTGAGATCTCGAAGAGCACTGAAATGCGTGTGGACTACAATACGAACAGAATGGAGGGAGGAGGAATTCATTAATATGGTTTGCTGAAAATATTTTTAGGGAAAATGACGTATTAAATTCTGTAGTGAAATTTACTTTCGGGAAAATGTCTCTTTGGCAATTTGTCGTTAGGGTCAATTGTTTCAGGGAAAATTTCATTAGGGAATTTGTCGGTTGGGGAATTTGTCGTTAGGGAATATGTATTAGGGAAAATGTCGTACAATCGGAAGAAATGACTGGAATTAAAAAATGAAATTGCTTGCGCGGCGAAGTGATTCGATCGATTGATTAAAAATTTAATAAAAATGATTTTTTACCTAAATAGAGTTTTGTTTTCTTTTATATGACTTCCAATTAAAAGTACTATGGATAGGAGGGGGACTTGGAAACATTTCGACTCTCGAGCTATCATATATAGCTGGAGATTTGAGAATAATTTAGACTCTTAAATTATATTATACTAGGCTTATAGTAGGTCTAGGCCTTCTTTATACTAGCTTTATCCAGGGCTAGGCGTCCTTGAATTTTCAATACCGAATCCCATTTGACTCATAAAACAGGTTCCCTGCGTTCCTCGTTTAACTTCGTTGAGGAAGCCGTCGTTTTTTCTAAAGTCTCTCTCCTATCATATATGGCTCGAGAGTCAAAATTTCAACAGGGAACCTGTTTTATGGGGGGCTATTTGAGAAATCTGCCGTGCGCCGTCCAGCGAAAAACTTAGAAAAATTTCGACCCTCGAGCTATATATGATAGGAGAGGGACTTAGAAAAAATATCGACTCTCGAGCTATAGATGATAGGAGGGGGGGACTTGGAAAAATTTCGACTCTCGAGCTATATATGATAGAAGGGGGGGACTTAGAAAAAATTTCGACTCTCGCGCTATATGTGATAGGAGATTATATTACACTAATAGTCGGTCTAGGCCTTCTTTTTACTACCTTTCTCCAAATCTAGGCCTCCATGAATTTTCAATACCAAATCTCATTCGAATCATAAAACAGGTTCCCTGCGTTCCTCGTTCAACTTCGTTAAGGAAGCCGTCATTTTTTCCAAGCTTTTTGCTGGACGGCACACGGCAAAAAAGTCCCCCATAAAACAGGTTCCCTGTTAAAAGTGTCGAAATTTTTCCAAGTCCCTCTTTTATTATAATAAGACTCGAGAGTCGAAATTTTTCCAAGTCCCCTTCTATTATGTATAGCTCGAGAGTCAACATTTTTCCAAATCCCTCTCCTATCATATATGGCTCGACAGTCGAAATTTTTCCACGTTTTTTGTTGGTCGGCGCAAGCACACGGAAAATTTCTCAAAAAGCCCCCCATAAAACAGGTTCCCTGTTAAAAGCTGTCAAGTACAAGGTACGCTACTACGGTTTGTAATAAAGATGAAGAACGGAAACTACTTGAATTTACTTGAAAATAATCAATCTTACTGAGGAGTAGTTTGAATTCTATGTCCTCCAGGATACGGCACACGATTATAATTTTGATCAAGGTGACAAAAACCTTTCCTTGCGGTGGTTGTAACCTTGATTAATAAAATTGCACTCACTGAAAAAATTTTGTCAAGGAATCAGGGAATAGGGCAACATTTATTTCATTTTACTCAGTAGTAATTTGTTGTAATTCTAAATACTATGGACATTATTATTGTCCGTAGGGAGATGAGAAACCGGAATGTCCGTCCAAAAGCGGACGTCTTGCAACGGTAAATATTGCTGGAGGACGATAGGTATAATACAGTCCGCTCTCGATTTAACGAACGTCGATTTAACGAAAAACGCGATTTAACGTAGTAAAACCCTGTTCCCTTGAGAAAAACTCGATTTAACGAAAAATTTGCTCTCGATTTAACGAAATTGAAATATGTACTATGAGTACAGAAATACGATAAAGTTTATCCAAAAAATCAACCTGTCATGTCATGAATTGTTCTTTTTTTTCTTGATTGCACGTTTGAACAACGCATGCACTTTTAGTACAGTACATCAGTTGACGTTGATAATGTATGATCACCGGTTCATCGTGCTATCGTGTTTTTGTTCGATAAAAATGGATACGAGTAATCGCCGCCGGAAGAGAAAAATTCTAACGATTGAAGAAAAACGTAAAATTATTGAAGAGGTAAAGAGCGGTGATGTGAAGAAGAAAGAAATAGCCGCTAAATTTGGCATTCCATGTAGCTCCTTATCAACCATTTTAGGAATGGAAAAAGAAATTATGGAGGATACAGCCTCAAAGTGAGGAGAATGATGAACAATTTGTGCGGTTATTGGAAGAAAATGATATAGATTTTAATACATTTGCGCATTTCGATGACGATTTACCCACAACTGGAGTGATGACTGATGAAGACATTTTAACTAGCGTCATGGTATCTAATGGACACGAAAGTGAAGAAGAAGAGACTGATGAAATGCCGACGATTACCACAAAAGAAGCGTGAGCTGCATTACAAAAAGTGCGTGCATTTTTACAACGATGCGATCTCCAGGAAGATGCTGATGTTCTATTTAGCGCTATAACTAAAGTTGATAATGTAATTGATAAAAATTTCAGTAATTTCTTAACGCAGAAAAAAATTACAAATTTTGTGCAAATTTTTTAATAAACTCGATTTAACGAATTTTTTTTCCTCTTCTTGATTTAACGAAATTTGATTTAACGAAACCTCAATTTAACGAATTTTTTCCTTGCTCCCTTGGCCTTCGTTAAATCGAGAGCGGACTGTATTTTGATTGCAGTGCCTCGAGTTATAAAACGTGTACTTATCGTATTTTCGTGAAATAAATATTTTTTGTAATAATGAATTTATTTCGAACTCCTCCCTTGAATTCTCATCTATTAACTACCCCCTCCTGAATATTATCCCGCAAGTAAAAAATCATGGGGTTAATAAAATGCACGTCATCGAAAGGGTTTTTGTATAGGAAACTCCAGTACGGGAAATAATTTTAAGATCAAGACTTTTGAAGATCGAATCGTAGGGTGACGCGGACACGTCATTTGAAGGCTACTGAACATATATGCGTATAATTATACACCTACGTACTTGTATTTTTCAAAAACAATTTTTTTGTTCCGTTTTCCTTAGTTGAGTGAACGCGAGAATCTATTCCCTGACTTCACTGTCGTCACTGCAACTGGTATGAAGGAGCACCTCCCAATCACCCGTCAACAAACAATGGGATCGAGTCGACTAACGCTGTCATCACGCGGGAGCATACCCTCCACGAACGGCTCCCTTGTTTCCGTTCTTCTTCATCTTTATTACAAACCGTAGTAGCGTACCTTGTACTTGACATCCTTTACCAGGGAACCTGTTTTATGGGGGGCTTTTTGAGAAATTTTTCGTGTGCGTGCGCCGTCCAGCAAAAAACGTGGAAAAATTTTGACTGTCGAGCCATATGATAGGAGAGGGACTTGGAAAAATTTCGACTCTTTTAACAGGGAACCTGTTTTATGGGGGGCTTTTTGAGAAATTTCGACGGCTTCCTTAACGAAGTTAGCGGTACTTCTGATTTAATGAAGAAGTGGTCAAAACGGAAGGTCCCAGGGTCCGTCAACTGTGTGCTGTTTGCTGATAACCCTTGTATATCATTGGCTGTGTGGACGAAAGCCTACCATTGGCCACTTCAAAATGCACCAGTCCTGCAACGTGCAACCGATGTTTGTACGCAGTACTTCACGGCATCCGCAACCTCTAAGGAAGTAATATCAGCCAAATATCTCGCTTCCATTGAGCGCAAACAGGGTAAATGGAAGAGCTTCGACGAATACAAATCGTGGTGCACATTTTGGAAAATCGAAATGAGGTCTGACGACGCAATATCTCGTACTTGTCTGTTTTTCTTAAAGAAGAATCTGTGAAAGCACTCAATCCGGTTGAAGATTAAATTGAAATTGGTGCAAGTGCCGTAAGAGGCAAAGTGCATTCCACTAGATCAAAAATTGAAGCGTGGACGTCCAGCTAAAGCCAAAAAAGCAATGATATTTTTTTTATGTATCGTTACTTTGTTCTTATTTCCCGGTCCCCCGATTCCTGTGTGAATTTTTTTTATCCAGCTCAAACAATATTAAAATGTTGGTGAGAATTTATTCTTGGTAAATTCATGTGCTTTTGAAATAGAAACGTGTTTGTAATTGTGAGCCTAGCAGTTGGCTGACTCATTATCTTGAGAAGATATATTTTTGGCAACTTAATTGCCTACAAAAATCCAATAAGTATTTTTACCGACTTTTCGTAGAAAAGCGAGTATTACACCCGTCACAGTTGTGGCAGAAAGGGGGGGAAATGAACTTTCTCGACGTTTTAGAGGTCATAGATCATCGCTACGTCATTAAAAAAATTTCAGGTTTCCTTATATATATATATATGGATCAAAATTTGTCCGGACTTCTCCTCCGAGACTACTGGATGGATTTTCTTGAAACTTAGTCAAGTTGTAGTGTTATATCTGAAGTTGTGCACCTGCATTTTTTTTGACGATCGGATCAGTAGTTCTCCAGATATACCCAATTTTAAAAAAAATTCCCCACTCCTATAACTCTGATATGGTTTGTTCAATTTTTTTCAAATGTTGATATATTGTAATTTACATGTCTAAAAATGTAATTGTGAACTTTTGGTGTTGATACGATGTTTGGTTCGTGAGAAATCTCAAATTGAAACGTGAACTAATTTGATGAAATTTGCATATATATTCGAGCTACTAATATTTTGTAGTACTAAACTTCAGGTAGCCGCTTTCGTCATCAAAAGCGAAGGGTAACCTTTGATTACGTAGATTGTCAGTGTAGTTGTAGCTAGTTTTATTCATTTTTTGGGTTACCTGTTCACACACGTAAGGATACGCTCTTTATGAATGAATTTTAAAGATGTGTTCGTTCGTGTTGAGTCAGTCATGAATGAATGTTGTGTTAGTATAGTAATAGTGCTACAATCCTTTGCGTATAATTTTGTCATTTTTTTGAGTGATGAAATAGTTTTATATGGGTGAAAGATTTGCTCGTTTGTGTTGAGTTTTTCATGAATGAATGTTATGTGTGAGTCTACAACAACCAACATTAAAAGATGCTTGAGAATCGGAGATGATCAAGAATGAATTAGAGTGGCAAGAGATGTTGAGGATGTGTGTATCTTATTGAGAAAACGATTCATTGAATAAATTGGAGTACTAGAGTTAAAGTTTAAGCAAAAAACTTGATTGTAGATACAGGTGAAAAGTCGTGTATTGCTTACGCGGCTGCGTAAGCATTTTTAATAATTGGGCATGGGAAATTATTTCGAATGATCGCTCTGGATGATGAGGATTAAGGAACGAAACTTTGTGACCCCTTCTGTGTTATTTTTCAAAGATCCTCTTACTGGTCATGTGATTATAGTTCAGCCAATCAAAGTCATCCAATTATTTCAAAACTTGGCACCATTATCATCGTTAATCTATATTCTAAATTAAGAAAGAATACTACAAAGTTTGTTCTAAATTAATAAAACAATCAAGAAAAATTGATTTTACTGTAGATACTCGATTTTTCACACGATACCTACACGAGTAGGTAATAGGTAAATTATTAATTTAATGTAGAAAAAATTACGTTAATTAGGGCCTACAGTTTATCATCGATAATCAAACTGATAAACACTCTAGATATTTCAATTCGATCTAATGAAATGATCCAAGTTTTTGTAGTTTTGTATACACAAGGGTTAAAATGAATTTACTCGTAACGTTTGTATTCCTTCATAAGTTATTTGGTAAGCTTTTGAGTTGAAAAATTTCTTGCTCATAATTATACTTATACACGGTCAAGTTTTACAAAACTGGTATTTTTCGCGGCAGAATTCAACTACGCTGAAAATCCTCCGTACTACCGTATATACCCTCCATTCTCACATCAGAATTCTTCTGAAAAAGCTTGTATAGCTGACGTTGGTCCTATAACCAGAGGTCAGCATCGTTTTCTCGGTCCAAAATGTCAGATACTGTACTGCCCACCAGATCCGAAGGTTAAAGAAATTACAGTAATTGAGTAAGCAGGCATTCAAGTTCAAAAGCTAACATAAGATATTTTTTCAGCTGATTTCAACTCTTTTCTCTCAGATGTGAAGACTACTTGAATAAAACCAATCTTCCAGAAAACTTCCCCGACACCGAAAAAGGAATGTACTTGAAAATCTGCGAATTCTGCACACCCAGTTCACCAACAATGGACCCCGAATTGGAATTGTTGGAGCTTAACAGCACTACACCATTTTCTGAAGGAACTTCAACAACAAAACCGCCTACGAAACCGACTACAACCGGTCAAACTGGCTTAAACTTAAATTTGTATGATAACTGACCTTCCGTAAACTTGCTTCCTTATCCATCCCTTCAACGTTACCTTACATCTGATACAAGTCTTGCTGCACAAGTCATTTGAAAGATTAGCAGTTGTGGTCAACACAGTTTCCAGTTAGTTTGCTAGCGAGGTAAGAGAAATAACATATATTATTCTGAAGCTTTAAAGCAGAGCCGGATCAGAAACGCAAAATTCTTCTACGTCACGAAGACGCTTGATTAGTGTCAACCGAAGTGTTCGTTCATCTGTTCATCTCCCATGTATATTAAATATATCTCCCCTTCTTCATTGAAAACTTCACAAAGAAACAAAGAAATGCAGATACAACAAAAATGGAGACGATCTTCAAATTACGAGGATACGAAATGAAACTAAGATTCAAACGCAATTTTGTTTAATTCGATTCTTTAAGATTGTTAAAATACGTACGATAATGAAAAAATAGTTTTACATAAATTCACACAAAATATAAACAGACAAGAAATAGAAGAAAAAAGAAGAAGAAAAAAACGATAGAGAGAAAGAAAAAGAAAAAGTATATGAGAAGAGAGAAAAAAGGAATATAAGTAAATAAAAAGCATGAAAAAAAGAAACGCGAGTCGTATCACAGTTTTTTTTTGTTGGAAAAAAAAAAAAGAATATTACAAAAATAATAATAATAATGACAGTTGGAAATTTACACCCTACCTCTGAACTGTCATAAGGCTAGAAGAAAAGTGAAGAGAAATACAATTATGAGTACTACAATATAGATCTGTTTGTAATGATACTAACATTTTAGAAATACGGACTGCAACAACAGTCTAAGAATTGCTGGGTTCCAACTGTACAGGCAACGAAATATTTAAATTGTTTTTGAAAGAGAAGAAATAAAGGATAAATATGGTAGCTATAATATAGAAGCTCTGTACACTACATTTCATACTTTGTAGTAAATTTATTCACAATTATAAACATTAGCACCAATAACTATCATTCATCTTTCTATGCGCTTAATTATTGATCAAAAAAGTCCACGCATTGAGAATAATATAAAAAAAGAGAGAAAAAACCAAACAAACAAACAAATAAAAGGCGTTAATTACTCGTACATTTATAAGTACGGACGTCTCCTACCTTGAATTAGCATTGATTTAACCAAACTCATTCCCAAAATTTTCTCCATATTTTAAATTTCAATAAATTCAATAATAGGTAGAAGGAAGTCTCAAGAGATTACAGGGGGCACGAAGTTTAAAAATTATACGAAAATAGCCAGCGGCATTATTTTAAACAAATATGCAAACACAAATTTTAATAAAATAATAGTCCTTACAACTTAATTTCTGTTAACTATTTACCCCCTCCAAACAAAAACACGGAAAGAGTTTGCTTAGCGCGGTATAGCACATTTTTTTTTTTTTTTTTTTTTAATTCCAATCACAAATTTTTTCAACAAATGCTGTATTCCTTACCGATTCAAAAATCAACTATGTATACTAGAATTCTCCCTAAGCAATGTCTTGAAAACAAACATGAGACGAAAAGTATTTTTTTAGTATAGTTATTAGTGAAACTATCTATATCTTTGGTAACGAATAAGAAAAACTATAACTAACCAAATTACACAAGACTATGTTGAAGAAAAGGTACATCGTGAAATCGTGAATATATCTATAAAAAATCCCAAATATTAACAAGAGCACTATACTTAAATTTTACAATACAAATACAAAGAAGCAGATAAAAAATTTACGAAGTACAATTATACAGTACAACAATATAAAGCAAAAAATATTCTTTCCAAGTTTTTTTTTTTTTTTTTCCACCTTAAAAGTAATAATATAAAAAAATACAATCTAAAAATTAAAATTACGATTAATTCAATACAAAAATAATTTAAGTATTTTACACTGCAAAGCTTTTTTTTTTTCTTTTTTCGCTATCATTATACATACAATACTTAGATTACTACAAAATTGGTCTTTTTTTTCCTCATTTTATTTATCTTGTATAGGTATAATAATATAAACATTAATTTATTGAAGCCCCGTTTTTTTCCCCCTTTTTTTTTTATTTATTGATAATCGTACAAATAACATACAAACAATTTCTTAAAAGTGAAATATTAAGGTACTTCAATTTTTGTAAATTAGAAAAAGTGACTGACTAGAGTTGAAGACAAAACAAATATTATTATTTTTCGAATAAAGCTTCATTTCACAGATCAGAGTTTCTATTTCAAAGACTATGATAATAACCAGAGTTGAGATTTTTTGGCATAAAAAAAAAAAAAAAAAAAAACTAAGACAAGCACCCGTGTAACACATTCTTGGATAAGATGTACTCTCTCTGTAGATAGGTTTCAATTTAAACAAGAGATCAATTGGTCGTTTTTTTTTCCGCCCAACAATGATTTTTCCCAATCAATACATTCCAAAATTGATATTTGTACAGCTTCTCATCTAAAAATGTAAATCTCATACAATTCCAAGTTCGTGTACAATAACGAAGAACTAAAAACTCTATGCATGAAGGTTTCAATATCTTTTTAGATTGAATTCCTTAACTCGTCTCTTTCTTATTCGAGATAATTTTTCATCGGTTCCCTTCTCACCGTTGTCCTAGCCAATCAAAAATGCCAAACAATCCCAACTCCAATACATTACTAACTAACGCTCATTATTAGCAAGATAGAAAACTTTACAAAATTCTGAAAAAAAGGATGCAAGTGAGAAAGAGAAATTGCGTAATATGATGACATCAACTTTGTTACCTCATGAAAGTTTATTTTGTCACTCACCCGAATATCTACAATAGCAGAATGATAACAGGAACCAGGTTACTATAAACTCTGTATCTTCAAAACTGGAAATAACTTTTCCCATTGACTTCTTTCTGTTCAGGTATTCGTTGATCTTGTCTTAATGCAGCCGCGTACGTTTTCGCAGCACCCATATCATTGTCTTTCCCCATCGACGAAACCATCAAATTCCAAGCGTTTGATCGGCCGTCGAATAATAACTTGTGCGGGTCTTTGGTGGCTGGTATATCATTAGCAGGTAGACCACCCATACCTTTATTCCCGAAAGTACAGTCGTAACCACCATTCTGCAGTTTATTGTATGGTTTATTCAGATCTCCAAACGAGTTGTATGTTCTCTGCGCATGACCTCGCGTTAAAGTATTTTCATTGTTAACACTTCGTTCATAAATATTATCTACGCCATTGATGATTGGGGGTGCCGCGCTAGGTTGTCTTTCGTAGAGCGGCCCTTGCCGTTTATTCCCAGGTGGCAATAGATCCGGTAATAACGAACTTGGCAGATGAACATCTAGCGGTATGGCAGATAGATCATCGCATACATCTTCTGATTTAGAACTGCTCGCAGGATTTATCTAAACAAACAAGAAATAAATGAAAATAGAAATTGTACGATAACTAGGTTGGTCATTGGATATAGAGATTTACCTGTAACTGCGCGAAACTAGATTCCCAAGGATTTAGCGAGTCTGTTTCCAATTTTCGACTCACCTTGGTTACTTTTCCTATTTTAATATCCTTCTTCCTAGAAGGCGAACTGATCAAATTTAGAAACCTGAGCGGAAATTTCAGAAAACTTTGAGTCAAATACCGATTGAAAATAGCTACGTAAAGAATAAGTTAAATTGTACAAACATTTTTGCTCGATGAATTTGCTTCGAGTCTATCAAACACGACAGCCATTGTTTCTGCAAATCAGTATTTTTCAACGTATCTTCGAGCGTAACTCCTGGAGGTAATAGGTCTTTCACGTCGTATTCTAGAGGCTGCAATACAACGGATGAGATGAGTATGAGCTCAAAATCAATACAAACAAGAGAGATTCCCAGAGGAAGAATAAATATCCATTAATGACCTCGTGTCGAACATTTGTACTCGGAACTACTGTTCTGGAACCAACAAATACCGGATAGGATGGAGACACATTGTCTTGTTGAGTTTTTACACCATTAGACACTTCCGTGTAGTACGACCCGTTGAAATTATTACGCACAGGTATCGGTGGCGTACAAACAGGAGCCGGAAGGTTCATAATCGGAGGGTTGAAAGTTTTCGGCGGCGTAATTGTATGCGCCGACGGTGGTTGCGACCTCATGTATTGCGACAGTGGAATCAATGTCAACTGTAAAGGAATATTCGTATCCGTCGTGATAGTATTCGTACGAATGGTAGATGGCGGCAAGTATCGGGCCGGAGTCGAAGTAAACTGGGTAGGTTGATATACGTCGGTATACGGTTGAGGAGGTAGCTGAGGAGGATACAGAACTGGATTCGGAGTCATGGATAGTGGTACGAAACCAGGAGGCGTCCGCACAACTGCGTTCACTTGTGGAAGAGGAGGAGGCGGTGTGCTCCATTTTGACGGTGCTACGAGGGGCTGCTGCGGTATTATAGCGGGCTGCATAACAGGCTTCTGCGGTAACTGATATCGTATGTTGTCGTAAGTGTACACACGATTCGGTATCATATTCTGATTCTGTAAGTTATTCATGTTCATATTCATCGGGTGGATACCGGGGGGAGGGCGCGTTAGAGGAGCTCCAACAAATTGTAAATACGGTTCCGTTTGTAGGCCTCGCGGCACGAATTCTGGAGCCAGTGGATTCAGCTTGTATTTCTTCTTTAGTTCGACCGCGAACAATAAACTTTTCAAGTCTTGCCACGACAATCCGAATAGACTGTTATTTCTGAAGCAAATCTCGACGAAAGTTTCCCAAATTTTTCTACAACGACCGACTGAGCAGAGTGATACTGGATCACCAACAACGGCTACCAAGCTTTGCGCCCGCGTAACAGCCGTATTCAACAATTTTTTGTTAGATAAAAAACCGTAATCGAATAGAGAAGCGTCCTCAGTGTCGACTTCGTCAGTAACGCAAGTTCGTGCTGTTCGAACAGTGCTCAGAAATACGACCCGAAATTGTTTACCTACAGATGAATACATTCGGTCAGATCATTTGGGGGATAACAAACAGATGGGATATTAAACGGCGAATCTTACCTTGCACATTGAGAACTCGCTCAACAGATATACCCGTCAACTTTCGTTTCTTCAATTCAATTCTAATTCTATGGACTTGATCGGGATACGGTGTCATAATACCGATCGAATGTTCATTGAATTTTCCCCAACAGTCCGGCCAGTCATTTTTTATTTCTGCGACTCTCTCAACTAGTTCGTAGACCTTGATAAGTACAGAAAAAAAAAAAAAAAATCAGTCAAAAGTGAAGCTAGTTTTTAGAGAAAGATACTCTAGAACAAGATATGCTTACTTCAGCACAATTGTAGAATCCGGTCGAATTAGTTTCTTGCACGTCTTCACCCAAGGCAGTGAAAAACGTTAACGGGTAGAATTTCTTGTGCCTAGGTTGCGCACCCAGACTAAGCAATTTATTGTCGTAGAATAACCTCGACGTAAATTGCACAATTGCTTTGTGGGCTCGATAATTTTCGCACAGCACAATTTTACAAGGAAAATCCGCGGGATAACTTTCATACAGTCTTTGTAGAAGCGAAATGTGGAACTTCTTCTGCTTGGCAAAGGATGAAAATATTTCTGGACTCAACTGAAATGTTAAAATCCATATAAAGTTGTACAAATCTGAAACGATATAAATTACTATACCGAATAACTAACGTTGCCTTACTTGCATATGATCACCAGCAAGGACAATTCTGGTCTTTTCGTTAGCTAAAGATAGAGGCATAATAGCTTCGCACTCGATAGCTTGGGCCGCTTCGTCCAATAATATATGCGTGAAATGACCTAATGACAAATATATTCATTTCGTAGAAAATTTATCGCTATAATTTATATTATCCTACAGATAAATTTCTAATGTACCTTTCGGAAGTCCTATAGCTGACAAATGAGATGAAATATTCAGGGTAACAACAATGACACGATGCTTCAAGATGTCTGAAAGCTGGGGTATTTTGAAAACTCGCATTCCATTTTGCACCTCTGTACAGCAATACTACAAACCACAATATGTAAATATGAAAGATACATCATCATAAGCATAAGATACAATAAGGAAAATATGATGCTAGTACCTCTAAAACAACACTGTTTACAGTCGAGACCCAACGTTTATGATAGTACATTCGAAGAGGACGCGCTTCTGTGAAACCTGACTGCACGTAAGAATGCAGGTACTCTTTTATATATAAATCTGCAGCGCTATTAGAATGTGTACAAATAAGTATTCTTGTGTCTTTTTCCTGAAGTATGTGCTTAACCGCTCTAGCCAGAGTGTACGTTTTGCCCGTGCCAAAAGGACCTTCAAACAGAAGTTTGTTTTCAGAAACAAAGGTTCTATTTCAAAATATATTCCAGTCTTTCTCGACTTACCTATGATCAGAACTGGGGGTAAAGGTATATCCGAGGGAACGGTGATGGCTACAATAGCTTCTTTTTGTTTCTCATTCAGTTTTCGGTCATCTGCTGTCCATTGTCTGGAAAAGAAAAATGCTTAGAAATTAAGTATTTAGAAAAGAATAAGAAACGCGATTATTGTCCAAAAAATGGGTACAACTACTTACTTATCGGTGATTTTCGGTACGATAGGAATGTTCAGAATATCTGGAAAAATGATGTTGTAATTCGAGACGCAATCAACTGCTTGATGCCATTCGCAATACGGAATCCTATTCAACTGGAACTGCATTTCCAGAGTAACACTGGTATCGGGCTTCAACTTCAAATCCATTACGGTTTGCGCAGACAATCGTAGGTACACGATATTTTTTCCTTTATCTTCGATCAGAGACTCATATACTTTCAATTTGCTTTTGTCTCCAGTCCTCACTGTGGAAATACGAAGTGAAATACAGACAAAACAAAAGATAACCACCAAGATTAAATCACTGCTATCATTTACCTTTTTTACCATCGGTCAACAATACCGCCACACAGTTATTCAGTACAAGGCGACCTCCAGGACTATCTTCACTCACATCTTCACTTAGAGTTATCAATGCAAATAATTCACCCGCTGTAGAAAATTTTGCAGTACTAGTCGCGAACATGCTAGATGATATTACGTATCTTTCAACCACTTGCATATTTGCACGAACGCTGTACTTCGCTACTTGATCGTAACAAGCCATCTCTTCGATATACAATAATTCGTGCATTCTTGATCGATAATTATTCTTTGTGACGCAATCGTCATTCAGCATCGATTGCGTTATGGTAAATTTGTGTCCAGTTGGTACAAAGTATTTTCCCAACAAATCTTGTTCTCGCTCCGTAAATGAGTGATCAACGACTGTAGACGTGAAGGGTATAATGACTGAATTACTTTCTTCCCAACGTTCAGACGATGAAAGGACCAATTCCTACGAATATATTTATAGAATTAGAAAAAATTACAGTGCTAACAGAGTTTAAGATAAACAAAAACTCCAACCTGTTTAACTTCTTTCATCTTTTCTGCATCGTTAACTGGAACTACATCCACACATAGATGTTTTACCAAAAGCGGTTCACTACCGAAATCAAAGACTACAGTTTGACGGAAAGTGCCATACAGTTTCGTCGAGAAAGCAACCTCCACAGTATGAGTCAGTTTCAAGTCCATATCTGGTTCCATATCAAGACGTGACGTCCACTCTTGGTTATTGATAGGTTGTTCGCATAGAAGTTTATTTTTGTCACAGAATGTGCTGAGTCGTTGCAATGAAAAATGGTTCCTATGCGAATCATATAATAACGCAACGACTTTCAAAAGTCGCGGAGTTTTTAAAGTGAAAACCCATTTTTTAGTGCTAATTTTCGTTTCGATAACCGTTGTGAGATCGCCTTCTATCTCTTCTTCAATTCCATCGAGAGTTTCTCGAATAATCGTTTCTGGATTCGAAGATTCTGATAGTCTGCGCAAAAGATAACAAAATAAATAACGACTACAAACAGTTTTCTTTAGGTACTCTTGAGTAAATATTAATTACTTGTCTAGTATTCGTCCCGTGTACGATTTCCCGTACAGGAGATTCTCATTAGCTTTCTCTAAACGCATCATACGATACTCAAAACGCTCCTTCCATTCATTCAATTCTTCGATACCGTGCGCATCAACACACTGGGCCCCGTTTTTACAGCCCCCAATAGCATTACTTTGATACGCAGGACATAAACTGTAACAACAATAAACAAGCGTTACTAATACATCGATAACTCTACGACGAAGTACTCTACAATATGTACTTGTAGGTATCGGCTGTTAATCCTCTTGGAGGAGGTCTTTTCTTCCAGTCTCTACCCTCATCGCTCATGACTGTTCGCTGATGACTCTGAGTAGAACAATGAATTCTGAAATCATCAACATTATCGTGGGAGACGTTACAGAAGACGCAATGATATTTGCTGACTTTCTTCTTGACTTCTGAAATGATAGAAGAACCAACAAATAATTTTTATTCGACAAATCACTTCTCAAGAAGATTGAGACTATCTAATTTCTAGTATCCATTAACTATGTAAAGTTACATCATCTTATTATTTCGTTTCCTCACCTCCGTTCATTCCTAGTTCATTCGTAAATGTATTCGTGGAATCGCTCTCTCGTTGTGTAAAATGCAGACCGATTTCGATTCTCTCGAGGAGTTTTGCGCATTCTTGCTTCGTGAAATCTGTACATAAACTTTTCAGTTGTTCCACAATCAGCTTTGCCTCTTCGAATTGTTTCAGTTGAATCAAAGAATGGGTTAAACGCCAGCGAGCCTTGAACCAAAAATTGTTTCTCGGCGCTTCATTCGGTAAGAACTTCATTATCTTCTGACAGTCCTCGATACAAGCTTCATGTTTACTCAATTCGAAATAACATTGCGATCGCCATAACAAGTAAGCGAGAAGTTTTTCATCTTCCATCGAATGTTGATTCTCATCGTTAAGAAGTTGATTGAGATGCAGGAGAGCATTTTCCCATTTCTTTTGCTTCAAACACTCAATCACGACGAACTCAACTCCATTCATATTCGAATTAAATCGTTTCCTGTACAACGATAGTAGTATAACGAAATATTTACAGATACGATACCATGATTTCGTTTGTAACTTTTCCAACTTTAAATTTACAGAATTAATATTACTTTACACATCTATACATGTAAGTTTTCATAAAAATAATAATTGAAAAGAAACGTTTCATGTAAAAAATTAAAATTTTAAGTTTAAAATTTACAAAAACTGTATAATAAGACTTCGTCCAAAGCAAAGTTTAAGTATTATTATTATTATCAAGAGTCAAGACCAAAGTCTATAATAAAAAATACAAACAGAGAACGGAAGAAACGAAGAAGGGACACGACAGGACGGAACGATCTGTCTAAATTTTTCTCTCTCGCTCTTTCTCATATACGTGGATGTATCCTTTCTCTTTCTAATACAAATTATCAATGAGTAGATCGGCCTGTAGTTTCGCTTGAAGCGGGAAAATCAAGATGGACCAATCAAAATTGATGGCTCTTGTAACTGGAATACGATTGGCAAATTCTTCATTAGAAGTGAAGAAAGCAAGCTGAAAGCAACAAGCAAGTAATCAACTAATGTGATATGTGATAAGAATTTTCCCGGTCATTCTACGAACGAGAACCGAAAATCGAGATTAGAACACTCGACTCGAGAATAATAATGAGGAGAATAAAAAATAGATGTAGACTAGATAAAATGAAAACTTCTTACTTTTAATGTAGCCAGCTTCGTCAAACATATATGTAGCATACCTTCGACCAAGTTTATATGATTCATCTATCTTATAGCGCTATCACTTTCACTTCATGACTTAATGCTCAGGACTACAGCTTTTATGAGTGGGAACTCTTCTGACTGCTGACCGCTACCTATTTGCAAGAATATTCAAGTTTCTGTGTGCTAGTGAAATCCTGAAATCTCTATGAATGAATGCCACAGAGTTCGAATCGGACGAACTGCAGTTCTGTCCTATCTGCCAAGTACCATTAAAACTGCTGAAAATCATTCACACTATTCATGTAAATATGTGCGATGTACTCTGGGATGAGTTACCAGGTATCCCAAAATTCTTTTCACATATTTGTATGTTTTGTTGAATATCATTGTTTGACGGATTTGCGTATTGTTTCAGACTGTTCGGATGGCATCCAATGCCACAGTGAAAGTGTCTTTCATTACCGAGATTTTTCTCATAAAACATTGGCGAATCATAGAGAGAATTTAAGAAAAAGGAAAATTGAAGAGACGGGATCTAAAGGTGATCTAAACGCTGAGTCTGCGACCAAACCTAAGCTAAGACGAATTATCGAGCGTCTTGAATCTGAAGGTAATGGTGATGACGATATTTTCGTATCTGATACTCCTAAAAAAAACCGCTCTCAGAAACCAAAGACGGAAAAGAAGTCACGTATAAAAAAGAAGGGAATTGTTGACTCAATTCCACTAGGTGGAAATATTGAGGATATTGTTACGAAAATATGTCTGTCCCTTAAACCCGAAGAAAATGATGCCCCAATCATTTCCACCGAAAATAACCGTCGAAACGAGGATGAGATGAACGATGCCTTCACAGATGACACGTCCGAATGTAGTGTATCACAGAATAATGAAAGTGAAAACAATGATGGAGTACAAGAAAACGTGGAAGAAGATCTGGAAGACGTAGACGAAGGGAGTGAGTCGTCGATGTCATGGGAAAATGTCACGAACGAAATTGATGAAAACGTGGACAAGAAAGGTATTGTTTTTTAAAAACTCTTGGGAAAATTATGTACTTTGACTCTACTTTTTTCTTTATTATATGTATATATTTTTTTTTAGAAAAATGTAAAGCTCAATGGAACAACCTGTTCAAAGGTGCTACTAATTCAGGGAACACAAAATCCCCGAATGCGAATAAGAAAAAACGGAGCAGCATGTTTGGTAGCGCCAAAGAAATTAAAGTTTGCCCTAGTTTCAAGAAAATGCCTGGTATTTGCAATTTCCTCTCTACTTGATTGAATGAATAGGAAAATTTTCATTCATATCATGAAATCGTTTCAGGAACAAGTTTTGCTGTTGATGCATTCCAATTCGGTAACATCCCCGGTATCACCGCTTACTTTTTATCCCATTTTCATGCAGATCATTACATAGGCTTGAAAAAATCATTTTCCAATCCTATTTATTGTTCCTTAATTACTGGTAGGTCAATTATTCTGGGATTTCGATATGAAATTGTAATAGTTGAATTGATTTGTTTGAATTTTGTTTTAGCTAATTTGGTGAAAAAAAAAATACGAGTAGCTGAAAAATTTTTGCATGTGCTCCAGCTAAACGATCCCATCGTAATAAGTCGAGTTGAAGTAACTTGTTTTGATGCCAATCAGTGCGTCCTATTGTTATTGCATATTATTATTGTTATCATTATTTTCCTTTTTCAACTTACATTAATTATTATAATTTAACTCTTATAGTTGTCCTGGTGCTGTATTATTCTTATTCCGTTTAACGAGCGGCGAACAATTCTTACACGTAGGTGACTTTAGAGCCTGTCCAGAGATGGAGAATATTCCTCAGTTACAGAATAATCATATAGATAGACTGTACCTCGATACAACGTGAGTCGATTTTTATGAATGAAATTGAATGTGTGAATGGAAAATTGGTGATCACTGTGGAGGAAGAGCCATGAATCCACTATGTATAATTAGTCAGAATTCACTAGTATGATGAATCTCTGCTCTAATATAGAAATGTGCGAAGATGAATTTCATAGGATTTTCATCGTCAAATTCTTTTCGCACCATTTTACTACGATACAAACTCTTCGAAGTTCCTTGAAATTGATAAGAGTGAAAATTTTGAAAAATGAGAAAGATGCCTAAATTTGTGATACTTGCTGTGATTCTTCCTGGTTCAAATTTCTCTCCATAAATTTATTGGATTTCTAAAAATTCAATCGGGTGCTTCTTTGACTGGAAGCATTAAAACTGAACGAAAATAAAGTTATTCTGATAGATGTTTCGGAAATAATTAGAATACTACTGTCATCGCATCACTTCAAATTAAATGTGAAAATTCATCCTTGTTTCAGATATTTTAATCCAGATTACGTATTTCCTACTCAAAACGAAGTGATAGAACGCGTTAAAAAAATAGTTCGTAGTAAACTTACGAAGCACGAAAAAGCACTTTTTATATCTGGAACATATTTAATCGGTTAGTTGAAAGAGATATTCTCTAAAATTATGCGTGTATTATTATTATTTTTTTTTCGGGATAATGTATGACTGAGGGTTTCTTGAAAAATTTGTTGTCAAAATAATGAGTCTCCTTTGGCGATCTTGACCTAATTAAGATACGTGGGAAAATTTATAAATAATTGTGCGGATGAAACTTAAACTTTCGAACTCTAGCTTTTTTCATCTAGAATAAGCTCATAAGTCGTTACTAACTTGTTTTCGGCTTACGCTAACCATAAAAATTAAGCTGGGGCTAAAAGTATCTCAGGTTCTCCGTATAAACCTAAAGTCACTTTCTTTTCATAAAACGAGCTTCAGCAATGTACAAACTACAATAACTCTAGCTTCAGGGCTAAGCAAAAAAGACAAATAGCAATAATTTCTCATGTTTCAGTAATACTGCTACCTTCCTAGCCTGAGCTAAAAATTTATAGTTTTTTTATTTTTGTAGGAAAAGAAAAAGTATTCTTAGGGATGTTGGAAGAATTAAAATGTTTACTTTGGGCGCAGCGTCAAAAAGTAGATGTGTTTCGATGCCTAGAAGATTATGTGATATTATCGGCTTTAACAAGTGTTCCTGAATTAGCAAAAATCCACGTATTACCCATGAATCATCTGAGATTCGATGTAAGTAGCTTTTCTCTCTTTTTTTTGGTCTAGGCACTATAGAGTAGTACAAATACAACTGTGATCATTCGCTTTACAGAGATTAAAAAAATATTTATTGGATATGAATGGAGCATTCACTCATATTTTCGCATTCAGACCTACTGGTTGGGAGATGGGAAGAAGAGCAGACTCGGGAGATTGGTTAAACGAATCAACGCAGGCGAATATCACCATTTATGGTGAGTTTTTTCAAATAATAAATTCAGTTGTTTTTTCGAATTTTTTTCGAGTATAGATTGTTGCAGGTATTCCATATAGCGAACATTCCAATTACGAAGAGCTTTGTCGTTTCATCAAATTCATCAAAGCGGATAAAGTTATTCCAACTGTACCAATGAAGAATCGTAATATGTACGGACTTCTAAAATCAATAGTAGATTCTTACAAAGTTGGACCAAAACAACAAGGTATTCAACAATTTTTTAATTCTTCGTCGTAAGCGTAGAAATATATTGAGTGGAATCAATTCAATTGTAACACTTTGATAATGTTTGGCAGTTTTTCTTTATGAAAGAACTATTTTTAAATTATCGATCAATTTTAAGAACGTTATGTACGCAATAAGTATCCCGTGAATTTGTTTATCGTTTTTTATGCGCTCGTATTTTTTTAAACTCGAAACGAAAATAAAATTTCAAAACTTTATCTTATTCTCTAGTTTATAATATTCGTCACACTTATCAACAATTATTTTTCAGCCTTCAAACGCGAAGAAAATTTCAGATCAATAATTAATTGCCATTAGTTGCATGACAAAAACTCGTAATAATTGTTTACGCGGGTTATCTCGGTTGAGTATGAATTCTCATCAATGGTAATTCTATAGCTTGTTTCTTGACCGTCGACACTTTCGATTCAGTTTCATCATCGTCAAACTTTTCTATCTCTTTAACGTAATACCATACAAAACAGTCGGAAAGAGTCCCAAACACAAAGAATCCTGAAAGTTGTTTTGAAACTATGCAACGCTTATTTTTGAATTTATTTCTGATGATGTGGATCATATTTACCACAGGCTGTCAGATTGAAAGCTAGTCGTAGTTGTTGGTTATCGTACAACCAACAGTTACTTCTCTCTCCGCAGTTGTTTCCCCAAATAATGCAAGTCCAGTCTGGAAAATTGAATGAAATCATATAAACACATTTTGATTATTAAATCCCTTTATAGATTGAGTTTTCAGAAAGCGTAATTTACCCAAAAACGTTCCATAAATGATGGGCGCTGGGATGAAAGCAAACAGCGCAAGCAGCACTTCTGTAAGACCTATTGATAAAGATCTATCTCTCTCTTCAACACCCCTATCAGAGGAAAATGATTTCAACGGTTAATTTTTTTTTCTGATGAAAACGCCAGATATGGGTCAATATGTCACCTGAATTGTATTAAAGTGTTTCCCGAACGTCCCGTGGCGTGTGTAAAACTCATGATACCCAATATAATCGTAAACAAAAATATATTGCTCGAGCAGTCGGCCGGACACGTACCATTTATCACCTTAGAGCTTGGAACGCAGCTACAATTTGTATAATATTCCTGGTGACCATGTGTGGCACATTATTTTAAGAATACAATGTTGTAGAAACGTGAAAAACTTGTCAGTTGACCGTTGATACTCAACTGTAATTCCTTCGATGATCTTTGTCGCGTTGCACCCAGCGTGGCACCAAGAGTAATAGGTAACACCAGTTTGAGAATCGCACACAGGTGCAAATTGGATATCGGTCATACAGTCTAAATTCGCGTTGCATGTCTCTGTGAGATTCCAACTGTAACAACACATTTATTTCTTATACAACTTATGAGTATTTCATGAGATTCAGGAAAATTTTTTGAAGATAATATTTTAAAAGAGTAACGCTGATTCTATGTGAATAACCTGCGATCGGGGTTCCAATGGCCGTGATATTCTGGTTGAGGACAACCTAGAAACATGTAAATAACATGTCCAATAATATCTATAATCTCGGTTAATACGTTCCAACCTGCCAGACGTCTCAGTGATGGACGAATCTTGGAAAGGATCAAACCAGCTGACATGACACCCAGTCCATTACACAGGATATTGACCGTACCTAAAAAAATGGAGTACGAAATTAATGGAAAATGTGTACAGGTCTATGGAATATCTAAAATACGTTACATATTTAGAGGTAAAATAGTTTTGTTGCCGCATTATACCTACACAAACAAAAGATAGGGGGTATTGAAATTTGTGAAAACTCATTTTCAAGTCCATGTTACAAGGACTTGAAATTATGTCCTTAAACAATTTAACCATATTTCTTTGGGACGAGGGAAGGTGTGATATGTATAATCTGGAAAGCAGGTGGGAACAATTTCTTACAGTTGAAAAATTTTTTCCCGCAGTACCAAAGCTATGGGGTCATATCTGACTCTCTATAGTCAAATTCTTTTGAATGGTTTTCCAAGTTTTCTTACCAGTCAGAAAATTCGATTTAGACGGAGATAATCTGAACTGCGATTCCATATATTTTGGCAAGAAAGTCCAGTACGCCATCAGACCCATCGTGAAACATACAGAACTCAATGAGTTGTACACAATTATCTTGTTTTTGCTTATCCTTTTTAATGCTTGTTTGAAATCTGAAATAAAGCAACGATTTCAAACATTTTTAAGAGGTCACAAACGGAGCTCATCAAGATGAGCAGGAAACCTGTTCCATCGGATTCGTGTTCGGGGAATATGACTTACACGAAGAAGGATACGATTTGATTATAGAACAGAGGAGAAGCCAGATAACACGAAAACAACAATTCTTATCCAAGCTCCTCTTCTGAGTTTTCTCCCCTCCCCCCTCCTCACATACAGCTGAATAATCGAAATCTTTCCAAGTCTCTAATTACCTATTGTTCGCAAAATTCTCTACGAATAATGGACGGCAATCCCCTATGAAACCAATTCCTTGCTAAAATTATTGTTCTCTCATTTTTGTCTCACCTGAAAATGAAGTTCCTCCTGAATTTCGAACGTTCCTTCTACGATTCCGAGCGGCCGCTCTTGGTAGTGATTTTGGAAAAAGATATAATAATGCACCCATTAATAAGGGTAAGAAACAAAGAGGATACAAACCTGTTTGAATTTTAATAATAAAATTATGAAATTTTGTTAGAGTAGGCGATCGATGAATGCTCTTTACCTATCCACCAAGCTCCAATCCATCTAGGATCTTCGGAATTGATGAGTGGCGTTAAAGAAGGTTCGACGTAGATTTTCAGCGTGTGAGACGCTATTAGATAACCTACACTCGGTCCAAATAATCGAATGAATTGTACAATGGCTGCAACAAATTTTCGAATGAGGTTTCTAGTTGGAGATTTGCACATCGTCTTTAGGGCTTTACTCCTACATCATATTGCATACTCGTTTGCCTGATTTTTATCCTAATGGCCACTTGCGCTTTATATTGTATTATAACAGGAGAATTGAATATGCAATTATAGCATAACTTTTACCCTACCTCAAGACCAGAAGTGGCAAGCTTTAGCTTAGAGCTCTACGTTAGCCGTGGCGTTGCCCGACCTCTTTGCAGGGCTGCTTCGTTAAGCCGAAGCTATTAGCCGTTAGCCGAGCAATTTTCATCCAAGATTAGCTAGCTGTAGGCTGGCTAATGAAATAACGTTAGCCATTCAAATTGGAATTGCTGGCGGCCAATATTTTCTCTTCCCCACACCTCACCTTTCCACGTTGGAGCGACCCCCTCCCCTACTTTCAGTCGTTAGCTTTTACCTGTAAACCATTCTATTTTGGTCCAAAATTAGTTAGCTGTTAGCTAGCCAATGAGACCGGGTTAGCCGTTAGTTGATAGCCGAAGCTAATCAATTTGAAGGGTGAGCTTTTAGCTAAGTTTTTAGCTAATACAATTGAATAAGCAGCCCTGCTTTTTGGACATGACGTGTTAGGTTCCGGTTTCAAAACCCAATAGAGTGAGATCCGGTTCCTTTTGGTTCCGGCAGGGCTTGCGACCGAAATTTTTTTAACGGTTAACGGTTATCGGTCAAATGACCTCCCAAATTTTTTCAGTTATCGGTTATCTGTCAAAATGTGGGAAAATATAACGGTTATAACGGTCAACTGTTATAACCGATATAACCGCTATAACCGTTAAAAAATATATATTTTTAGAGGTTATAACGGTTAAAATGCGTGAACGCAACACATATGCATCGAAAAATCACATAATTTAGAAAATAATTCAATATTATTACTACCTCAGTACCTCTAGATACTAGATAGTGGACAAACTCGACTATCTCGTGACTCGTCACTCTCCAGTCTCCAAATTCACAGATTGCAAATATTTTTTTCTTTGTTTTCTACTTTTCTTATTTCTAGTTTTCTTCTTGTTAATGTCTCATTACTCATTAGTCTTTAGGCTACTTCAAAAGTTGAAAGTTCAAACTTCAGAGTTTGAACACTTTGAAAGTTTGAACAGTTCCCTTCTAGACCTAGTTTTAGTCAGGCCCTGGTTTTAGTTTGCAAACTTTTCAAAAATATGATGTATGAAATGATGATGATTGATTAGGGAATAGCTGAATGAGTTAGCAAATTCATTCTCTTCAAAATAAAATTGGAATTTATCACAGAAGATGGAAATTAAAAAAAACCTTAGTTCCAAATAATTCTAGATTTTGTATATTTTTGAATTCAGAAAACAAAAATTTAATAGAAAAAACATTAAACATTATGACTAGAGCCCGGATTCCCTGGTTTTTGTCGCATAATTTCCTTAAAGGGCAAATTTCTGAAAATCAAATAGAAGTTCATTTCATGGTATTCTGAGCCCAGGAAAAAAGTTTTATTTCTCCGAAAAACTCCGAAAATGGGGATAAAATCCGAAATCCTCCGAAAACCTATAATTTGTAGAAAAAGTTATTTTTTATACAAAATTTTTAATTTTGTGATTTGAGACACAAAAATTTAAATAATTATGAATCGAAAAAATTTCTTTACTGCCTATATAGTTGTAACTTCACAATATCTTGTGCTCTAATTGAAGCGTGAACCAACCAGAAATTAAAATAAGACAAAATCTAACATGCTAGTGCAGCATAACGTGAAATTTTTATAATTCTTTATGTTCAGATCAACTACCTATTTAGATTTTTTTTCTCTTTTTCGATGTAAAAATTTTGATACATATTTACCTATTGTATGAATTTTTTTCCCAACTTTTTAATACCTAATTATTTTAATAAATCTGAGTAATGCCGAAAATTCTCATTCTAGTTCCGAATTTTGCTGTTTTTAACTCCGAAAAATCCGGGCTCTAATTATGACGTATCTATATATTATTTAAAACTGATTTAAAATCAACTCCAAAATCTTTTGACTGTTCGATTTCGACTTCTACTGAAGCGATTCTCTGACTGGTTTTTCTTTTCATGAAAAGGTATTCACCTCGACATTTGCAGTGTTAAATATCAAGTTTCTACCTTCAATAGTCTTTGAGAAATCTCGAAACGCGATTCCCTCCCTACATATTTCTCATGGGACATATTTTCATAGAAAAACACAGGTCTTTTAACAGTTCGATCTCGACTTCTACTGCACCGATTCTCTTACTGTTTTTTTTTTTTTTTTAATGAACAGTATCCACCTCGACATTTTCATTGTTCAATATCAAGTTTCTATCTCTAATAGCCTTTGAGGAATCTCAAAACGCCATTTCCTTCCTGTACATTTCTTAGGTCCAAACTCCGAAGAATCAACTGGAAAAATTTTTTTCTTTTTTTTTTACCAATTTTTTTTCTGTCGCTTCAAATTTATTTTGGTCAAATAACAGTTATAACAGAAAAAATAACGGTTAACGGTCAATCGGTTAAGATCGCTTGTGAATTATAACGGTTAACGGTCAATCGGTCAAAATTGGTATTTTCATTTCGGTTATAACGGTTAACCGAAAAATAACTGTTATTATGCAAGCCCTGGGTTCCGGTTCCATGAATCCTAGAAATACGGGAGGAGAACCGCAATTCCTGTTGCGGTATTCGGTTCCGTTTCTCAGCCCTGCTGTAAAGGTACTAGCGTAGATAATTATGGAAACTTCGACAGTGAATTATTGAGAATAACACTGACTTTTTATTTTATTTCCTATTATTAGCGTCCATAAAAGCATTAAAGGCCAAAAATGACAAAAAAAAAAACGGTTCCGGCTCCAAGTTTTGGCTCCTTTGGCCGACTCCAGCTCCGGAGCGGCTTCCCTACCTCTACCTAGCAGGCTTATGAAAGATTAGCTTTAGTCACAAGTTTAAATAGGGTACTATAGAGGGAGGTATGGCAATACGCCATTTTAGCAGCAAAAAGAAGGTTCTCAAGTACGAACGCGTTCGCGCAGTGTCGCGGAATATTAGGCAGGGCCGGGCAACATCGGTCACATTCGTCTTCTCGTGATGCTGTGCGATACGCATTTGTACGTTAGACACTTCTTTTTGCTGCTAAAATGGCGTATTGCAATACCCCCCCCCCCCCCCCACTCTATAGTACCCTAGTTTAAAAAGCTAAAGTAGCCGAAAAAGTGAGAAAATAACCATTGGGGAGTTGAACATTTTTTTCAAAAGCTAACGAGCTTTAGCGTTTTAGCTTGAGTGAGTTATCAATGGCTAATCACCTTTGCATGAGACCAATATAAACCAAGTACCATTACTATAAGAATCAGACAAACGAGTATGCAGTATGATATAGGGGAAGAACCCTATGGCAGAAATAAGATTTGAGACAAACCGAGCAAAATTGGAACTACATTTTTTCTGACATTGTCACCCATATAAGCCGCTCCGCATGTCCAATATACAGCGCTACCCATTCCCACCAACACTTGGGAGAGAAGAGTAATGTAAAAAATTGATTCGTTTTCTTGCAAATGTTTTTCCGTTCGACACGTTCCGTTTGCACTCAATCTTCTGGCTGTTTGACATAATAGTATTCTTTCAGGTATTTGTCATGTTGTGCTATAGTACCTACGTTTTTAATTAAATCAAATTTGAGAAAAGTACAGTTTACGTAATTTAGGTCTTCTGAAGTTGGCCACTTCTTAGGAAGCACACGTGTATGACATTTGTTGGTAGAAGATACAACTTGGTCTGTTTGTTACACTTGACCTATCCAGTTCAGTGAGCGGCCAAATACAAACAAAAAGGGAAACAGCACAAAAGTTAACACGTCTCCTCCAGAGACACATAGTGTAGCATTTTATATGCTTGCTTCTTACACATCAATGTAATTTATTGACTTTATCGATCATATTGAATCGATTCTACCTATTATATCGACTCTTGATGCGTCGACCTTTGTCATGATGACGTCATAGTAATGTCCCTCTCCATAATTTTCATAGCTTAATTTAAACCCAGTATTCTGTTTGTTAGGCTTAGCCTTGTACACATTTGAACGTGTAATACACTGTATGTTAGGGGGAGTGGCTCATGGCTCATTCGCCGTCAAAAAGCCGTCGATTTTTGTGAGAGCTTATCGTGACGATTTTTCAAGAGTAATCCCGATCTCAAAAGCAAATAAAATGCTAAAATCGAGTTTTCAAGAAGTCAATCATTTTGAGGGGGTAGAAAATTTAAATCACCCAGAAACTCATGAATCAGAAAACTTGTAAAATTTTGATATTTGAACTACATCCAGGTATGTGAGGGGGAGCATAATAGCATATTGACCATTGAGTTATACATATCGGGAGTACTAAGGTCGGGGGGCTATTTGGAAAAAAACCATAGGGGAAATACGTAGTAACCCTGGAAAATTTGCTGGATTGTGGAATGAAAAATTTGACCTACGAGTTATATACTGAAGAAAAAGGAGGGAATAGCATTCGAAGCATTTTACTCGTATACACGCTCATAAGACTGAGACGGACCTAACATACAGTATATACTTCGTGCAGGGCTGTAAATTGTATACAGGGTATATCGATATACATTCAAGGTATCAGTATTAGTATTTTATGTGCTTTTAAGATTGAGAAAACTAAGAAATATGGGTAAAAGAAGGAAAAAATCGAGCAAATTTAGAGGAAAAAAGAAGTATTTTTTTGGCACATTTCCCCTCCCATATCATCCTCTGTGTGTTTGAGAGGGGAGACAGTGGCGTAGATACAATTTTCCAATGGGGTTCTTTCTGTCATTATTTTTTCATTCAAGCAAAAAAGAAGCGAAAATGAAGTTGAAAACGAGCAAAAATCATAATGGGAGCATATGTACTTCATAACTCCTTTGGGGAGGTGAACGAGCTGAGAGCTAATGACCCCGTCAGCTGATCAGCCTGCCAGATGGAGTAAGTAAATAAAACGCGGCAATACGTGTAGCTGTAGAGGGGTATATCAGCTTATGCTTTGGTTCGTTTTTTTTTTGACATATGTTTCGTCTTTAGGCTGAGCTTCCAAGTTGATTGACTTTCAAATCCTACCCTCTTTTCTGGAGGCGTCTCTGTGTCCGGGCGCCCGGGCATTATTATGAATTTGAGACTCGAAAAAAAAAAAAAAATTGGCAGAGCTAAAAAAATGGAGATCATGCTTTACGAGCCCTAAGTATCTGAAATTACTTTGTTTCTGAAGTAAGTCAAGGCCGTTGCCTACTTAGGGGCGGTCGGAAAAACGAGATTTGCACCCCTACGATTTTTTCACATTTTAAAGGAGCTTATTATTCCCCCCTTCCCCTTTTAATAAATAAATCGATTTTGAAAAAGACTAAGACGCCATTTGTATCACACAACAAACTGTCCTTCCCAACGGATAAATCTCTCTTACAGATAAGGGGAAGAAGTCAATAACATAGAGAATAGTGTAGCGTATGTTAGGCTGACTAGCTCACTCGCTCCATCCGTTTTCTTGAATAGCCCAGTGTAAGCCTAAAACATGATAGAGGCTCCATAGTCGAAATTCTTCCAGTGAAAGCATGTCTCTTTAGCTTCAGACAAGCCTAGTATGGACTTAGTTTCGACCCGGTATAGATCTAGTTTAGAGCAATACCATCATGAGGGGAACTCGCAGATTTTTATGTCAGCGGGAAGGGTTTCAGAAGAGACATATAACATGTCAAAATTTCAACCTTCGAGATACTCCTACACTTAATCTTCTACCCTATTTCCTGGACTTGCACCCGTTATCGTTCGAATACTAGGGTATACTAGAATACAATCGTACATTCATACTAACCTAAAGCATTGGTGCATTCTATACTTACTCATTTCCATGAACTCTGATGAATTGTTGTTGCTGTATTCCTTAGTATACATCTTGACCACGTCATTTGGACCGTAAATGTAATGAGGTGATATTCTGATAATGCTTGCTACACCGAATAAAAAAGTTCCAGCTGCAATCCAGCGAATTCGATGACCTTTTGCAACTATGTATGTCACCGAAATACTCGTAACAAAATTACCGACGTCCCAAGCGGCAGCAATGAGTCCTTAAAATTTCCAAAAACATATTTTACTAAAAAAAATGTACATTTTTAGAATTTATTCGAGTAAAACTATCCGGTCCAATAGATTGTGTCGAGGGAATATTCAACTTGGATATCCAGTAGTTCTCAATATCAATTTATAAATAAATTTTCGAGTTCTTACAGGTTGAAGATACCTAGTGGTTAAAATTTGTAAAGAATACTCGTATAAATGCTGAAAATTTTGAAAAATTGGAGATAGGAGAACTAATTCTTTCATTGTAGGCATTTTTTACAGGCTTAATGTCAGACCTGTGGTTGGGAAATTGACCCTTGAAGTAAAATACGATGGTTTCTCTTCCGGGATGGATTGAATTAGGTCTTCTCAATCTTCCTTTTCCCCTACAAAGTCTAGACCCGGGGTTCACAGCTGTTCAGACTAACTGCGATGAGGACCTTGTAAGACCGCGAACCTACAAAAATTTTCAATCCTGGAAAATCAAAGCGTGTGGTAAAAATTTTCGCCATCCGGTATCCTCGATAGAAAATAATCAAACTAGGTAGAAACAGAAAGTTCATATTTTTGATGGGTTTGTGTTTAAAACTGACCGATGTTTTCAAGTGGTTAGACTGGTCCATTCGTGACAAACGAAAACTGAAGTTCTACGGGCGGGTTTCTGGTTTTTCTCGCTTCAAACTGGTCGAAATATGACTAGCAAGACTAATTTTCTTCAGGAAGGACTCTCGGGGAAGGGAACAGGAAACACAACTCCGAGATCTCTTTAGAGGATGCATCCAACTTTCCATGGAGGGCGAGGATCCTTAAAAAAAAATCCTTTAAAAAGTTGAGACAGTATAGGGAAAGTAGAACTAGCCTACATAAAATCTCAACTTCAGTGTTGAACTTGGAAGAATATCGAAGACCTTGGAATTGTGCTCTATAAAAAACAGAGGAAGGAACTTTAACATCTTTCCATCAGTGATATTGACAACCTTGTCATTGAAACGATTGTAAGCAAGCTATTGAAAAAATGACGTCAAGATCGTACCTCACACGATATCATTTAGGTCACGCATCATGAGTATACGTCATCGAAATAAGATTCTTATAGGTAACTTCATTTACGGTTCTTGCAATCTTCAACTAACTTCGTAACCATTTCCTCCAATATTAAGCCTTCCAAAAAACCTATAAAACAATCTGAATAGCATCGAGAACCTGAATGAAGAATGTCAACTTGGGATACCTAGCTGCAGGTTTTTACACTCCCCGATCCCGGAATACTCGTTTCACCGGCTCTTTTATTCTTCGATTTCAATTAGGTCTTTCTAAATGTTTTTGGTGGGCACAACTTTTGAATAGTAGCAAAATTCCAACGGCCAAGATCAAGTTATAAGTAGGTAACTATAAGAGTGTTTATTTTAGAAGAATATCTAAATGCCCCCTCTTTCTTGTAAGACCTTCTTGAACTGAATCCTCGCGATGGACCTATTTCGTGGCTCAAACTACGACAAAACGGTATCTTATTTTCTTCATAAATTTTTGAGGGTAGACTAAGTATGAAAGTAGCGAATCGTGAGTCTTCCACAGTTTAATTTAACGACAGATCAGAGGAATTGCATCAACAGGGATAAAAATTAGAAATAGGTATGAGTAATTTAACTCACCTGACTGTTGACTCGAAAAACTGAAAGCTTTTTCCATTGTGCTTATTATGCCTGTATGGTAGGTACTTAATATAAACTGTAGCATACCAACCACACCGTAGACAAGCATAAATGCTTTTTTGCTGGCGAAGATCTGTAGCCATTTGGGATGAAAACAAGTGGAACCACATTTCACGTCGTTCGGGTCGGTTTTCAGATCTTGATTTTTGATACAAAAAAGTATACCAATCAATGCTAATTAGCCTACTAATAGAATAACATTTTGACTGTACAGTCTAGAGATTTGATTGTACTTATGTGCGAAACTGAAGAATTTTTTATTCGTGGTTGACTTTGTATTCATAAAGGAACGTCTAAGATGAGCTCAAAGTGAGGTATTTTACTTTCTTATTTCAATACTCACCTACATCGATGCATGAACTCTACATCTAGTGCTTGCACATCTAGTGTAAGTACTTATCTTTAAAAAACACTACAAATATGATTTGCTCACCTCTTTTTGAATTGAAAATTTTAATTTCGTGTTCATCATACCCATTCTTGTTTTTTTCTCCTTCCATATCAACTATTGTTCTTTATTTACGTGTATGATCGCGATCTAGGTATTAGTTAGCAGTCATTCACTCCGTTAAAACACTATCATACATTTTTTACGGAACACACTTTGCGTTCATACGCTTCCCCTAAGATTTCAAGTAAGCGCACCGTAAGGTACTGTCGAGATAAATAAGGTTATAAATTACGAGGACGTTGGATCGAGGAAGATAAGAATAGAAAACATGATAATATTACACCAGGCGTGCGAATAATATTATCTTGTGGAATATTATGAAAATAGTGTTGCTCTTATATTCAACTTTGACGACTTATGCACTTTCTACCTCCAAAATTTTGTCAAAAATATGTTCATAAGGTCATCTTCAAAATAGTGAGAGTGACTACGAATCCCGCAACGGTTCGCGATAGAGTGGAAAGTGAGTGACTGATTATAGTTTTAATTACCTATGTGTGGATTTATTCATTTTTAAATGGGTCGCCAATCGCCATCGGTTTTAGGCTGAGTTTATTTCCTAATGGAAGTGAAGAAGAAGAACGCGTGTATAAATGATGAAAGACAAAATATTTCATACCTCTCTTCTGTCTCCAAAAAAATCGAACGCACCGTCATATTCGACGTGAAAAATTCCTTCAAATTTTAATATTACCGGCCAAGAGTTAGATCTACTTCTTTAGTCTTTTTCATGTAAGATTTTTTTAGACTTTTGAAAATTACTTTTTTTCCCCTTTTCCTTTCTGCCGCTAACTAGCTGCTCGATTATGACTCATAACATAATTATTACAAGAGTAGGCTACGTACAGTAAACCATTGACTAATACCTAAAACTAATTTACCTTCCCCATTTTCTAGCGTTCCAGCGGTACACATATTTAGCTCGCTTTTATTTCTTTCAATCACGAATGGATGTGCATAGTTAGAGTGCTAGATAGCCCAGATTTTACCATTCAGATGTCGCATAGGTAATCATCGAAAAAAAGTTGGTATCTTTAATTTACGGGCAGGCTGTATCAAGCGTTCTTATATATAGGTACGTAAATTCATTCTAAGATTTACTAGTTTATTAGCTTACCAAATATTAAACGTGATACCTACGATCTTTCGTTAGTTTCTTCCAAAAATCGTTGAGACACTGAATTCAGGCCATCAACTAACGAAAATTACCATCAAGTATCATTTTTCTAAATCATTTTTATAAGACGAAAATTCTTCTGTTGATATACCTATTTAAGTAACGATAATTATTTTTAAATCTCTCGACTCGTGGTAGGCCTACTCCTTCTTCTATTTTACTAAATCACCCAAGATTTTGTCTCGGAGCCTTTTGTCAAGTAGATCTTTTGCATAACCCCTTTAAATGAAGAAAAAAAAAAAAAAAAAACGACAGTAGGTACCTACCTACTTATTTAAACAATGACGCTTGAAGCTCGATGAGGTACCAGTCTATACGAATTTCCCGAACATTTAAAATTTCGTTTGTTTTTTTCCGCTTGTCATCTTGAGCAAAGCTCGATAGAGTCAAAAAAACTTTTATTCTATGAAGATAAATACCTATATAAATCTGTATAGTTATAATGTACCGGAAATAGACTAGTACTACGTGCTAAACAAATTTGTGTTATCGATCGGTGATTTTATCGAACTATCTGAAATGCTGACTTCACAGAGATAACCAGGAACCTTCAAAAGGTATTTACCCTTTGAAACCTCGGTTTGGAAGCGAGATACCCCTGCAATCTACAGTCTGCACCAACCTCTCAACTTAAATGACCGTTCTGTGGCTGTAGAACTACAAGCTAGGAAGAAATTGAAATTCTATTATCTTCAAAACTGAAAATAGGTTTATACAGCTATAAATTTAGTAATTGAAATACTAATATTGTCGTTTCTCAGACAATGTTTTATTGAGAACAATTCACTCGTCACATCAGTTTTTCGTACGAGTTTTTCGATACAAGCATTCTTTCTTTCAATATCGGCGTTTTTGGATCTTGTTTTGATGTACGTCAAAATGTGCTATTTCACACTATTTAGGAAAGAGTGTTCATCATGAATATTCGGAACAAAGCTCAAATTTATTTATCAGATCGTAATTATTTTTCCCTTTCATCCAATTAATGAAGTAGTAGAAGTTCGTTAGCACGATTCACGCGTGATTCACAGTCTCATGCCAACGGCAACTGTACGAAAGATACATTTTGCCTGATCGTCAAAGAACTCACATACGAACCATAGCACGAGCTCGAGCACGAGTCACGTCACGTAAAATACAGCTGCTGCAGGCTGCAGGCTGTCTAGAGTTCGTTATCGTGTTGGGACGTTCGTCATTCACGTTGTTACTGGCATTTTCTTTCATCTTCCATCCGAATTCCGAACTCGAACATTCCGAAAACGTCGTCAGACGAATTTGGTTGGAAAGCAACTTCATTACGTAATCACAATTTACATTTTCCTCCTCATGTGTTCCTTTGAAAAAGTTCTTCTATCATTATCTTGTTGAATCAATATGATTTTCGAGCCTTACCTGTAATATGGAACATATATTTCACGAGAAGGTAAGAAACTACAGTTAATATTTCCTTTAAAAAAAGTATTCATCTGTTTCTCCCGTTCCCTCCAAACGAAATATACCTATTTTGTTATTCAATTTTGACGATGTCTCGGATTCCAGCAAGAGGGACGAATGTGTGCCCAGCATTGTCTTAATTCGTTATTGCAAGGACCCTATTTTGGACCAGTCGAACTGAGTGACTTGGCTTTAACTGTCGATAATCTGGAGCGTATGAGAATGGCCGAAAATGGAACGGAGTCTCAGTCGTATCGAGACTTTCTTCAGGTTGGCAATTGAGTTTCACGTGGGAATCAGACAATTATCATATTTGCATGAATCTTTCGATGTAGAAAATTGTAGTGTAAAACTACTTCTTGCTTCTTTCGCCGTTCCATTTTATGGACGCCGTTGTCTGAGATGAAGAGCAAACCACTTATTCTGTTTCTTAATTTTAAACAGGCTCCTTCAGAAAACGTAGACGATTCTGGTTACTTTTCTCTAGAAGTATTGAATGCTGCTCTAGTGCCTTGGAATTTAGAACTTGTACCCTATAATTGTTCCGAAGATCGAGCGCGAAGAGCTAAAGAAAATCCTTCGTAAGTATTCATACGTTGTAATTCGATACGGCCTTAATAAAGAGTCCATGAAATTTGTCCGAGCGAAAATTGACCTACAGAAAAGAGAACACCGAAAATTGACCTATAGAAAATTGTGATTGCTGAAATTTGATCGTGCGAAATTTAGATGTTACAAAATTTGAGTGTTAGAAAAAATATAAATTCTGGAAAATTAAAATGTTCTAAATTAGAAAAGTATTCTATAATTGACGTCATCCTCCTCTTCATGAAAAAAATCGGGTGAATGATTTGACCTGGCCTGAGATGACGAATAATTTTGTGAAGTAAAAATGCAAAGACTAAACGAAACGCATTACTCATATTTTGTAGTGGTATTATCATCATCTTCCTTCCTGCATACACGTGTGATGAAATTACAGTAGTTAATACACACATGAATATCATTCAGTAACAAGAACTTTCGATTTCTATTATCATGTTCAACGTCCTGGATTTATTCGAGCTTATCGAGAGTAAAATTACGAATGACACGAAGTTCTATTTTTTTTATACTGAAAAATTTCGTTATTGCCTAATTTCTCCAACGACTTTTTTCGCACTAATAATTTTCACGTTGCCAACTTTCGTCATTGCTTAATTTCTCAAATGCCTTTTTTCTGTCGGTCAATTTTCGGTGTATTTTTTTTCTGTTGGTCAATTCTTGCTCGGACAAATTTCCTGACCCCTTAATAAATTGTTACTTTATATTCTTATTTCTGCAGTTGTATGTCTGCTTTCATTTGCAATTACCACGAACATTGGTTCACCATTCGTAAAATCGGTCATCAATGGTTCAATCTGGATTCAACTTTCAAAAAACCGAAATTATTATCGGAAACTTATTTGGACATATATCTTGCTCAGGTCATGGCTGAGGGTAAGCCAACTGTCAGTTTAAATTTAGAAACGCCCAGTCAACACGTGCTTATGGTTTAATATACCTTTATAGGATACTCGATTTTCATTGTATTCGGTGATCTACCTCCATGTGATGCGGACGAGATACTGAAAGCATGTCCGGTAACGGATCAACCTTTAGCCACATCATCTAATAGAGGTATCGCACTGAATGATGTAAGCGATGATGAGGACGATAGAAATCTGAGATTAGCGTTACAAATGAGCTTAAAAGAAACCCAAAGCAATAACATTTGCGTCAATATGCAAGGTAGGTGAGCCCTGGCTTTCAGGAAAATAATAGAACTATCCGGCTCCCAATGAAGTCTCTTGTTGGTAGTGCAAGTAGAAACGAAACTCGTAAATTTGTCGCGTCAAAATTATTTTAGTTAGAACGTTTTCATGATTTTCTTTACAGGAATGCTTGGAAATCAAAGAAATGATTGGAAAAACATCGTATTCGCATTGATAAAATTTTCTGCCTTAATACTAGTCACATTTCTCATATTAAGTTTGATTCAAACTAAGGAAGATTTGTAAAAGTCACCTTGACAAGAAACTTCATTCCGGTCTGCTTTGTGGTTGGTTTACTAATTTATTTGACTATTCAGGTCCAAATGATCAAGATGTGGATGTCGAAGAAGTAAGAAAGAAGAGAATGAGTCGTTTTGCTTCCTAGACAGTACCGAAATGCATCTTCTGTCCATGTATTCACTAATGGATTGATTATTTTCGATTTTCTTAATCACGTTAACCATTTAACTCACCATTCGAGTACGCTTATGGATGATACAATACTAGAGCAAGTTCCAATTTTATGAAAAATTGATATTCGGAAATTGAAATATCGTGTTTAAACTCGAATTTTGTTTACGACTCATTCACTCATTACTGTGTAAAAACGTAGGACAGTAATAGGAATCTTTTACAATATTGCGAAATGGGTTTTTCTCGTAGATTACCGGAGTTGAAGGGTATACTTTTTCATAATGACTATTATGCTGATCTCGTTCCTTTCTTTTTTCGTTGTAGAATACCATCACGCCGAAGATAATCCAATTATAAAAGGCAAATATTTTTGTTGTTAGTATTTCGTTATTACTTGCAAAGTAATTTACCAAAAAATTTTGTTATTTTTTTCTCGTACCAATAATGTAATGTTTTTCTACTTCAAAGATGCTCTGAGTCCTCTGATCCTCTACTCCTGCGCTTATGTACTTGTTGGTTCCATTTTATTCATTGTATTTTGTTCGAATAAAATGTAGAATTTTTCTTACCTTCAAACTATTTTGTGTACTTACTTATCGAGCTAAAAAAGTAATTAACCAAAAAACGAAGCAATTACAAAAAATTAAACTTTAATGCTCTAAAAAACGATAACTTTAACAACGACAGTATTTCGATATAGGAGTAAAAGTAAATAAGAAATCAACGTCAATGATGAGTTTACATCGTAATAACAACTTCGTCAACATCATTTAGATTTTATTTCGTCGTTCATTTTAATCAGGTACATTGAATGACACCATGCGCTTTTGATAGTTGATGTATAGAAAGTCGTTATTCATTACTTCTCCTTCTATGGGTGAAGGAAAAGGCTTCGAATAATTATTTCACCTAATAAGTAGGTATTTGACAGATGCTCAATTTCTTCGCCGATTCACACTCTGTGACTTCGGTTACTCGATTGTTCACAGATTGTAACACCCAACAAGTCGATGGTACTGGCTGATTCATACCGATCTCAAATCGTTTATGAGATTTTTTCGAGTGTAACGCTGAAATTTAAAGGAACAGTTTTTAAATTCTTGTTTGTGAGCTATTAATTTAAAAAGAAAATATCAGTATTTTTGTTTCCGAAGCGTTCAATGAAGAACTGACGAGAACGTCGAAGATTCGCTAGTTGGATCATCGAAGTAATATAAGCTAAGTACCATAGTTTCGAAGGAGAAAAAAAAAGGGAAAAATTGATGGGATGAGAGATGTTGAAAATTTGGAATATTCAAATTTTTGAATCAATCAAAAACAAAAAATTTTCTTGACAAAAAGCTTACTTCGGTACTTTTAAATTATTAGCCGGAAAATAGCTCTTTTCATTGTAATTAATTCGTCAGTTCGAAGAATACAGGAAGAAACGATTGCCACCGAGAAATGATTGACCTTTGGATTCTGAAAGAGTGGAGTCAAAGGAAAATACAATTTCAAAAGGCTTGAAATTCGTTTTACGATCGGGAAACGTGAAGAGTGGAAGAGAAAAAAAAAGATCAAAACTGGCGAAAATTAAAAAAGAGAGTACAGAGTGTGCCATTTAGAAGTGTCGTTTTTTTTTTTTTTTTTTTCTCAATTAACTTATTTAATTCAATTTTAACAGATTGTTCGTCCTTACCATTTTTTCTATTTTTTGAGAATTTTTCTAAATTTGATGGTTCGCTGACCCACGCTTCTTCTTCTTCTCTTTCTGACAGTAATAATGACGCCAGTGACACAATTTGAGGGCTATTCGGACTGACTAAATAGGCATGATCTCGGTCGCAGTCATGTTCAGATCGGTTGTACTCCACCGGTGTATTCATTAACTTAATGCAGGAATCGCTGAATTCCTCGTAGACGTATCCTTTTTTTGAAACTGAAATACAAATAAAAACTATTAGGTCATCTGCAGCATGGTAAGTTGAGGAAATATATTCCCCGAAAGTTGAACAGAATAATATGTAAGACGTCGTCTGTTTGTTTGATATCGAGTGTCTCGAAAATTACAATGGCAGCTTTATTGACATAGTAAAAATAAATAAATGAATCTTCGTGAAATATTGTTTCCTATTTTGGCTTTTCAAATGGACGAAATAATGTAGCAAATGTCTTAGTTGTAACTGTTTCACTTTATTCGGAGATTGTATATCGTTGCGATGCAACTAAGCGATAAAAATGTCATATTCCTAATCATTATTTTTTCTCTAGTAAGCTTTGGTACAGCTTGCACTTCTCTAAATATTGATAGTTCATTATTAAGTATATATTGGCGACTATCATTTTATATTTCGATAAGAACAAGTGAAGTAAAAAAAAAAAAAAACATTTTTATAAAATTTTGTTACGAATTCCTTACTTAGGCATTAGGAGCGCATTTCGTATATTTTTAGAATAGAGAAAAAACTTTTTTTAATGGATGGAAAAACAATACCAGTTTGCCTACATTGTTTCAGGTACAGCTCACCTATTTTTGAAATAATAAAGTACGAAATATTATCTTTCTCAATAATTTTTATAATACAAAATTAGGCTTCGCCTCAAGCTACCTATGACACACCCACATCCATTTTCATTTAAGGTGGAACTTGTCGATATAGGTTACTTCCTAGAAAAAAAGAAATAATACAAGGCTACCTATTTTTCGAATCGAATTTCTCGCCTTAAGATAGTGATGTTTACTACCGTAGGTACTCGAGATTATTTATGGGAAGATGCAACGATAGTCATCATAAACAATGGATGACCCTCAACACATCCACAACCTTCATTGAAATAGCGGTGATTATTATTGTATTATTTTTCTGATAGAATACCCATCACGGCTAGTTTCTCACAGATGGCGCATCATTCAATCCGCTACTGATTATTAATAAAAAAAATAGGTAGGTACTATGTACCGTCAATTGAACTCCTATAAACGAAGTATGTGCCTAGGTTTGGTACCAATCATTATCATAAATAGGAAATTGAATTTCCTTTGCTGGAGTGTTTGTTGTCCTGTACAACATATCTAATGGAAAGAATTCTCGCCACTTTGGAACACGTGCAGTTCTCTACTACAAAGATAATTACCTATATAATGAAACACAATGCTATTCTCATGAGAAAAAACGGAATTTTTCAATCTTTAATAAAATTGTAAGTACGTAAGTTACTCGCCAGAAAGGAAATTTTACTCTTTACAAATTAGGTTTTTTTCTTTTTTTCACCATTTTGTATTCATTTCTGAAATATTCTAAAAAACCATCAGAATTTTCAAAAGCCGTTGTGTGTAGTGGTCTTCGTTTTCTTCATCAGTAACTAGCACTTGACTTTGTAGTAGTGCTGCACAGTCCCAATATTTGTATATTTTACGACACAGCACCGCCAGAATACGAATTTTTGAAGAAGAGAAATCTTGAAGAATTCTTTTACGAATTTCAAACACGTATAAGGCGCGGTTGCAGTGAAAATAAATTAAGTAGGTACCTACGAAACAACTTCTCGCGTACTCAAACATCGTAAACGTGAGTCTGTTTTTAGACTAAAGAAAAATAGGAAATACACGCGGTAATAAATGTTTTCATCTGACTAGGTGTAGGAAGTCAAGACCGACATAAAATAGCATTAAAAAAAAAATTAAATCACATTCTTATACCAAGTACAAAAGCTACTAAATAATAAGGTTGAACCACTTTACAAGGGGCAACATCGGATCTACACAGTTAGCGCGGTAAGTGTCATTGCTTCACCGCGACGCTGTAACGAGAAAATTTCGGTTGCGGCAAGAATTCAAGGAAATCATCATTTCTAAACGAAAATTTTACGTAGATTAAATTTTGTTCTTATGAGTTTTTTGAAAAAATCAATATTTTCCGAGATATTTGGATTGTGTATACTCTTATGCGATGAAGTAACGTCGAAGTCTACAGTGACTTCATCGCAGCGAGTTGCATTCTAGGTAATTTAACCTTATTATTTAGTAGTCTTGCCTAGACCTACGGTCGATAGAAACATCGGTCATCACATTGTGGGTTAAAGTAATAGGTTTCATAGAAATGTCTCTGGTTTGGTGTCTGAAATAACATACTAAAAGCCGAGACCCCTCACTGCATAGCTCGCGGAATTGTGGCACGTTCTTGCCCCTTAAATTCAGTTTTTCGTCAATATCTTCAGTTCTGTTAAGCCTGAAAAAAAACTTTCCACACAAAAAATATGTTCCTCGTGAAATTTCCTATAAGATAGACTATTTTTTTGTTAGCTTACGTCTAACCGAGAAAGTTCATTTAAGTAGTCAAATATTACGTTTTCACAAATTTTCTGAAATTATAGTTAATTCCCTAATACATAGAAAACGCGCTCAACACATTCATTCTTTTTGCAGGATAACCCCAAGGTTTTTGAAAAGAGGTGTACTCAGTTCGAGTGTGAACAAAACGCAACCCGCGTGCACATTTAAAAATACATGGGACGCGGAACCGTTTTTATATTGTTTTAAATGGAGATCAGCTGGTGTAGCGCCTTGTTGTTTACATTAAGCTGAGCTCCTTTCAAACACCTTAAGATAACCTATGTCAATATACTTTCTTTTTTTGAGGGTACTCCAATACACATGTGCATGGTGGGGGCGATGTATTCCTTATTAGACTGGGTCACGGCCTACTTTATATAAGGCCGGAATGTAGCAAAGTCACAACGTCGCACTTCAAAATCAGTGGATACAGAATTACATGAACGCTTAAGGGAAAAAATGAAAAAATTCACTCGTACGCTAAAAGAAAACGCGGTTTTCAAAAAAAACGAAGAGAATTTAATTTGAAGAGCAAACGATTTTCTGTTTTTCAAGCCCCATTTCAGTGAAATTGATGTAGTATGAGTGCAGTTATCATCGTTTGAAAATAGCCTACGTTTTTCTGACGTCACTCACGATTCAAGAGATACATTTCCGTTGATTCCTATCAACGTGATCAAGAAGAAAGTATTTCATGATCACCAAGATCAAGAGAACAGTAACTCTTGAAGCATGTTTTTCAAGCTGATAAGTGTTTCATTCAATTGTCTGTTAAAGTTATTCTCAATATTATGAATCAAAAGATGGCTAAATGTCTACAGTTTTCAATTATTACAGTCCAGTCAGTCCTAATATTAACATTGTCAAAACTTAGCCGTATTTGGTATTTCAATGACGCCATTTGAGAATGAAATATTGAAATATTCACATTTTTCGATAGGTTCTCAAAACGTTGTTTTTCAATATTTTTCGATGTACTAGGTATATCTTATAATAATCTACAGAGTCTGTAGAATTCAATTGCGTAAATACTTTTGATTCACTTTGCAGAAGACTTATAACGTGGTTACACTAAGGAACTACTGTAAAATGGGGTGACTATGAACAGTTTTTTGAGTTTTTTGACTGTATCACATTCAAATTTGAGTTTAGCACCTCTTTACCTCTATGACAAAAAAACGGTATTACGTTTAGCTACACGATGGAAAAAAAATTATCCAAATCGGTTGAAAATTCAATTTTTTAGAATTTTTTGAAGAAGGAAATTCGAGTAGTAGCAAAATGGGGCGACTATGAACACTATTTCTACGGCTATCAACGCCGGTGTCGATTCGTACCTTGACGCCATAACGTAGCGATAGCTGATACGAAATTGATTTTTTACTCGTTTTTCGCGGACTAAATTGACCATAACTTTCGATCTACTTGCACAATTTGGAAAATCAAAAGTGTAATCAACTCAGGAATAAATTCTAAATCATTTCGTTAAACGTTTCAGGCAATAAATGTCATAAATGATGAAATACATTCATAGGTTCCTTTAATTTCCAACGTAAACGATAACAACGTGATAACAATCAATATTAATTGTTGCATGATCTCTCAGTTACATAGAACATAAACAAACCCTATACCGATAGATTCGTCTAACTTTCCTCTTTCTAACGAGGTATCATGTGAACATGTGACGTCACTCCAACATGACCCGTGAGCACAAACAATCTAAAAAAAAATAATGTGAATTGTGTTCATAGTCGCCCCAGTGTTCATAGTCACCCCATGTTGTTGAAGGAGGAGCAATTTGAGTAGTATCCTAAGAGAATTTTAAGCATCAAACATCGAATACAAGAATTTAAACTACAAAAAATGAAGGAAATTCCCTAATTTCTTGTTTCCATCGATATACGAGTAACAGATACCATTGGAAACCCCGATGGGCTGAAGTACGTCAAATAGTGGAGGATATTGTGGACCGGAATTACTGCCAATTTAATAACAAATTCTACAGTTAGGATGAAGGACTTGTGATGGGATCACCGCTTACTTCAGCAATACCTACTGGCGGAGATATATTTATAGATGTTACCAGAAACAAGATATTGAAAAGCAGCAAGTTCAGAAAGGTCGAACAAACACTGGACTAAGTATCTAGATGATACCTATAATTGTGCAGGCAGACACTAATAGACAGGTGGACCAATTCCTCTTGCAAACAATGCGATGAATGAGATAATTTCAGATTTTAAGTTTCAGTAGACTGTACATATCTTTTATTAGGTTTCTAAATCTATTTTCTCCATAAGAATGCAAGCTAAACGCCGTTACGCGTGTGCGTAGATGTGAAGAGAACCAAACTACAGATAATTACAGCCTTTTTCATGACCTTTCTTTATAAGGTGGCCATAGTTGGCATGAATGAACTCGCGCTGCATGGCGGCCTTCTCCCTGGCCGTGGCTCAGGTCGTCGAAGCGCTCGTAAAGAATTCGCTTTCTTTGTTCCCCTACTCCGCGAGTCATACAGTGAGGGGTCTCGATTTTCAGAATGTTATTTCGGACACCAAACTTTAGACATTTCTGTCAATATTCTAGAATTGGCACCCAAATACATGGTTTGACTTTTTTCGTGTCTTTATCGACTGTACTAATCTGCGCAGGGCCTCGGCTGATGTGAAATTAATTTTACGAATTATTTGATCTAATTTTCTGGTAGGAAATATTTATCTTCCTCATTGCACTCTTGTGAACATGTCTCAAAAATTTCGACAAGAATGGTTGAACTTTATTCGACGGTCTGACTGAAAAGAATTGCAGCTCGCGAGGTCCCTTCCATCCACCACATTGAAATTGGGGCGAACTATTGATCCTCAGTGCATGGGAGCGTACTTGTAGATTGTTTGACTGGGCGCACGATCTTGTGTGTAATTTGTAGTCGATTTACGGTCGACATTGAGCACAATCTTGTTGCTTTTGAGTGAACGAGTCGTTTTGGAGTTGATTTTATTCGACTTTAAAAACTGGTACAAACTTTGATTTTATAATCCTCATGAGACGGTAGATTTCGAATATTTCAGCGTTCGTACCCATCTCAGCGAATAGAAAGGAATGAAGAAAGAAAGAAAACGAAAAATAAAATCAACGACAGGACCGAGAAAGTATAAAAATAAAGATAAATAAAAAATTAATTGTTTACTGCGATAATTACCGATAGCGAGAGAGCACAAACTGTTGAGGTTATTGATACTTATTTCGAAATTAATGTTATCTTTATTGCACACACTATATCAACTTGATGACCTCTTCAATCTTTTCTTCGCGACCGAAATTAATTTTGATCAAAGTGAAATTTATGTTAGGTTTATTGGAAGCCACAGGTGCCGAAGAATTGGCGCGTTTCTTCCATAATTTAGACTCTGTGACATGCCTTAAGAGGAATTATCATCAAGGAAACCAGTGTTAAAGTAAATAGAATATTATAGAGGCGAAAAAGCCTATTTTAATCTATTTCTCGAAGCTGATGGTTCATATTTCTGCAATAACAAAACGAAGACTGCTCATGGAATTAAACTTCTGAAAATAACATAATAATAAAATTGTGCATTTCTGTATCAATTTAAATAGACATCGGGTAATTCTTTAGTTATACCTAGGTCGTATTTTTCAACATTAAACACGATATGTCCTTGGATCACTTCGACGCGTTACAAAATAAAGTACAGATTTCCTATTCTAATATTTTGAATTTGCCGTCATTTATCACAGTTGTTTGTGACAAGCTGTGAGTTGACAGTGTTTCATAAATTTCGATTTCCGCGGGTACTACTTATGGTGCACAAAATACTAGGTACTTTACAATAAATAGGTATAGGTACCTATTGAAATACTCAGTGAAATTTAGGAGAGTGGAATTTGGAAAAATCCTGTTCTATGAGCCAAATGGATGATGACCTACCTAACTTATCGCGCTTTGAACCTACACGGATATAGACTTGAACGAATTTCGAACTCGAGTGCCCTTGTAATTGAAGAATTTTGACCGCTGAGAGATATTTCTAGAAATGTCGAGCTATGGTAAATCCCTGCTCGAACTGATGATCTATTGACACCCACCTCCTGCATCGCCCATCGACTGCCCAGTTCTCGTTTTGCGCGATATTAGCGCTGACCAATCCAAATAGAAATGGGACTTGGAAAAATTTCATCTTCTAGACTAACCATGAGAATCTCCACCCCAAAGCCAAAGCCAAAGCAGACTCACAGGGATCATTACCCGGAAAGTTGCTTGGATTGTTGGCCGGGTGGTTAGCCGAATACTTGCCCGATGGTTACTCGAATTGTTGCTCAGATTGTTGCCCGAAACGTTGCCCGGAAGGTTGCCTGGATGGTTGCCCAAAAGGTTACCCAAATGGTTCCCTGAATGGTTGCTCAAAAGGTTGCCCGGATGGTGAGTGCATGCTGTATAGAGTGCTAGTTAATAAAACAAAATGACAATTTGTAGGTACGAAACGAGAAAGGAATAGGATTAGGGTGTGTTGCAGGTGACACGGTTGTGAAGTTTGTCACGACAGTTGAGTCCAGATTTTAATGTTCAGAAATGTGAAAAAACTACTAGATCTCTCACATCGATTTGGTGTTTCGTCGTCGCAGTTTCAATTTCCAAAAATGTACAATTTGTCACGTGCCCCCCCGAGGAGGGAGCGTTGGAAAATCGACGATGTACGACTAGACCTGACGGTGTTCTGGTGGTCTAAATGGTTAGTGATGTCGTTTGTGATGTCGTCGATAAATTCTTCTGAGAGATTTTCTTCATTATCCGATAGTAATTCTGAGAAAATAATGAACATGCTCGTACATCCCCTCTTCACTTTTTTGGCCCATACTGTCACCTTCTTCTTAAAAGCCTCAATTTTTTTTTCTGTATCGAAAATTGTACTTTTTTTCCCCTGCAGAGACACATTCAAGTCGTTAACATATCCTAAAATATCAACGAGATACGCTGTACTTAATGTAATCAGGCAAATATTTACGCACTTTCACATTCGAAATAGTATCTACACCCTCTTTCATTTTCTTCTTTGGCGGTTCATTGTTGATGTCGATTTCCGTTGCACGACGTTTCTTCAAAAACTTATCCATACTTAAACAAAACTGCAAACACTGCCTGAACTGTTCACTTCACTTACAAGAATTGTACTGGCTGTACAGCTGCACGACGAAAATGTATGAATCATTACTTGGTCCATGAAAGAAAGATTTAAAGAGGACAAGTGGAAACCAGATCAATTTAATCATTTAATCATTTAATGCAATAGTTTAGTAGCCTATCAATTTGTATTTGCGGCGTACACGGTGCCGAACTTTATATGGCTTTTTCCTCTTACTTCGTAAATTCATTCCTGTTAAATTTATGAAAACTGCTACCTCTCGCGGACCGCCGGTTGAAAAGCACCGCCGTAGTGGATTGTCGTAGAGCCGGGATAATGGGAGAAGAAGGAGAAAACAAGGATAAACGTCAGATAAGGATAGACACGAAGGGGGGAAGGTAGGAATAACGTTCGCTACGCGACGGCAGATTAGGAAAAACACGGATGCACGAATATCAGTTTGATTATCTCGCCTCCACACCAATACCACCACAGCCAGTAACTTCGCACAACTACAAGCGACCAGAAAATTTGTTCGCCGTCATTGTCGCTACATCACAAATGTGAATGCCATTTCCTCTTAATTTGTCGGTTAAAATAGTGAAAAATATGTGGATTTAAATCACAGAATAGCGAAAATAAAAATTGAATATATGCGCTCCATTTCTTCTAATTTTGTCAGTTAAAATAGCGAAAAAATAAACGTGGTTTTGAATCAGAGAATGGTGAAAATAAAAATGTGAATATATGCGCTCCATTTCTTCTAATTTGTCGGTTAAAATAGCGAAAAGTATGAGGATTTGAATCACTGGATAGCGAAAATTAAAATCCAATATATGCGCACCATTTCTTCAAATTTTTTCGGTTAAAATAACGAAAAAATAAACGTGGCTTTGAACCACAGTTTTTTGTAACTAGGTACTCTGAGCCATAGACAGTGTCACAGATATTTTTTTAAATTGTAGTCATTTTTCATCTGAGACTCGATTAGCAGCAAAATGTATACATCAGTGCTACATTAGTACACAAGCACTCAAAGTTGAAAAATTTCGAATGTTGAGCGTTTAAACATCACGATTGGAAAATTATGCATGGTAACCAAGCCAGCAACAATGGTATTTTCTCTTAAGCCCTATAACTTATCAAATGCTCTTCTTACTATCTACAATACTCCACTTCCATTAGTTTCTAAAGTAGAATATCTGATCCCAAATTATTATGGAATGAACATATTCCCAAACTCATTTCAAAAATCGGTCCCTGTATCAATGTCCTAAAGATGCTTGCCTCCACCCGATGGGGTGGAGATCCAAGCACCCTAACACTCCTTTATAACGCGATAATCCGCTCTAAACTAGACTACGGCTCTTCTCTTTCGTAAAATTCACTTGAATAAATTAGAAACTCTCCAAAATAAATGCATTCGACTTATGATAGAAGCTCTAAATTCTACCCCTATTCCAGCCCTTTGTGCTGAAACTGGCATTACTCCCCTTCAATTTCGTCGAAACTATCTCGAGGATAGGCTCTTAATTCGCAGTATTACCTACCAAGACTCAAACCTTACAAACAATATAAGTAGTAACACCGGGTCTTTAACCCACCCACCCCATTCGCTTATTTTTCTTCAAAATGAGTATCATTATCAGAGGAAATGCACTTCAAAAAAAATTATTTTAGACTGCATATTTGGAAAACGTTCAAGCATTATTTTACTCGTATTTCAAGCCTTTTTTTAGTGAAAATCACCAGTCTGTCATTTTTACCAACAGTAAGAACTACCAGCTCAGTTTGTCAAGAAATTACTATCACTTCACAAAAAATTATACTTCAAAATGTATCCGGGTCTCTGACCCAGTTTTAACTATCATCAACTTTCATCCCAATTTACCCTAAAATTTATTAAGGCCGTAAATTGATCCTAGGCCACATTTATTTTGTATCACTTCAACGCTTTTTTTCTCAAAAATTTGAGTAAAAAAATTAAAATTTAATGACACGTTTTCTTTCCCTTCTCATTTGATGACAATCTGTACAATTATCAATCGAAGCATTTTTCTCAATAACTTCAACGCCTCTTTTCTCAATGATTTCTATCAAAAACACCAAATTCTAACCCATACTTTTTTTCAACAAATATTTCTATAATCATTAATTCAACACGACTTCAAGGCCTCATTTCTCACAAATTTCTACAATCATTAATCAACAACATTTCTTCAACGACTTCAACGCATGATTTCTCTTAACTGGGACAGTCGTCACAAACCCTTCATAATTTTAAATAATTTTAATTAGGTTAAAAGAAACCAAATGCCATTGAAACAAACAATGGTAGACGATTTATTCATTAAATTTGTAAGATTTTTTCCTCTAGATTGTTTTCAATAACGTTTGATTCTTTTTCATGAGTTCAAATATGAAACAAATTCAACATTAAGAGTAAAGAACAGGAAACAAATTATAATTCTCCAAAATAAAGAAAAAATTATGCGCGAAATAAGAAACACGGTAAGTATTCTATTACTCATTTACATCTGTACGTTTCTTTTTAAGAACAAATTTGGGACCTTTATGGCGCTTTCGCAAAGCCATGGCATTAACTAATGTTGTGAGGTGACGATCAATAACCGGATCATTGAAGAAATAAATCATCTCGAACTCTTCTTCTTCTTCTATTCGCAATACACCGAGAGTAAGAATCGAGCCCTCTTCGTGAGCTTGGGCCAACGCTTTGCAAAAATCCTTTAAAAAGTCATCTAGTGATTTGGAGTACGTATTTTCTTGTATTCCTCGCTCGTAATCCCGCTCGATATATTCCAACAGTTTCTCTATTTGTTCACTCTTTTTGTACTTGAATCCATAATACAACCTTCGAAATCGTTGTTCGATTCTGTGTGCAGTTGGATCCGAAGGGAAAGGGCTAACGTAAAAATTTAACCCCTCAATAATTTCCTGTACTCTTTCCATCTCCAGTGTTGAATTGAGGATCTCCTCTTGGAATTTATCCTTCAGCGGGTCATCATCGACCAATTGACTCATCTTGGTTCCCAAATTTGTGATCGTTTTGTTCAGCTTTACCAGGCGTCCATCGAGTTTAATTTTCTCAGAATTCGTTAGGCTCCAATACTGTACATATTCGTCTTCGAACGGTGCCTCTAACTCATCTATCAATCCTCTTGGTAAGAGCCGTATATTGAAATCTTTTGCAACTTCCTAAACATCCAATAAATACTTTAATTCTTGCGTGTTATGAAGAAACTACACGTCGTATAATTCAATTCTTCGTACCTAACATATCTCTATTTAAGACAAATGCCTATCCCTGTCGCGTTTTCTGACAGCCTCCAACATAACTGAATTTTGAATATTCGAATTTCAATATACTGGAAGGATACAACTTCAATTTGGTCTAATTTTTCTTACCTTAAAATACACAGCGAACTTGACCTCACTTCTCATTTTCTTATTCTATGAAACAAACCTCAATTTCCCCTCATTTTTTATTACCTCTGATCTCAACTTCTTTTCTATATTTTTACGTATCAAAAATAGACAAACAGAAGGTCGAAATATCCGTAAACTTTATTTTCCTTCTAAACAACCCAGAGGAATACAATATTTGTTCACAAACACATTGATTCATAAAGAGTGTGCTCCCCATCTAGCTGCGAATCTCATCAGTCAGGTCAGCTTTGAATTTTCACCTCGCAAATGCGTCATTGGGATTTGACTCTAAAATTTATTCTTTGTACGAGTTTATCCGCGGCTCTCACAAAGGCTTCAGTTTACTTGAAAATAATGAACTAAGAAGGAAACATTCACGAAAAACAGAAGAGAGGGGTAACTTTTTCCCTTAAAATACACAGTTTCTCCTGTAAAACGACTTGAAAGCTAAACTACAATGCTTAAAAATAAAATACGACTACAAAGGCATAAGAGTAGATTTGTTAATTATGGTGAACACGGGGACAAAATATTCCCGAGAAACGAAACAGAGAGGTTAAAATATTCGTTTAAACTGACTGATTTAGAAAATTTACGCCCTCATTCACCATTCAGCTGTAAATCTAGAGTCAGTTCAGCTATAAATTTCTCTCTTTCTACCCAATCTGTCCTCTTTGGATCTAAATTTAAACGAATGTCTATTCTTGTCTTTTATATAATGAGCCTCGCATTATAACTGAACTTACACTGAAAGAAGGTGGGACAAAATATTCACGAGAAATGAAATAGAGGTAAAATATTCGTCTGGAATGATAAAATCTGTTTATACTTACTATAAGTCCTTTTCTAGAGCAGTGACTTTTTTCTCAAGCCGTATTACGTTCTGCTGAATTTGATCACTACGAAGTTGATCCCGATCACTACGAAGTTGATCCCGATCACTACGAAGTTGATCACGTTCGCCCTGCAGTTTTGCATATTCGGTTCTCCAAGTACTTATTGTTGAGATCATAGTGAACTTGTTTATAGCTCTCGTTGAGATTATAGTAAAGCTGTTTGTAGCTCACACGTGCCGTAATACTAAATGCGATTTTACAAAAAAATAATCCCAGCGCCACAGAACATAGTATTGATTTCATTTTTATTATACTGTGTACGTTATACGGGAGTATACGCAAAATGGCTTAAGAGTACCTAAGTATAATCCTTGTTAATGTTGAATGTTTCATGAAGTTCTTACCTTATCTTACTCGGTGATGAGTAGAACCTATTAATGGAAAAGGCTATAATAGACTTAATCGATACAGTCTGTACTTAGCCGATCAGATAGCATAACGGAAAATTCAATTCTCGTAAATCAGGTAGTAGACTAAATAATTCCCTCGTAGGTGAGTGGTAAAGGAATAACTAGAATAATGATGAATTTTTGTGAGCCTCTTGATTTAAAGGAGCGTTTGTGACGTAGCGCCGGTAAGACTAATGTGTAAGAGAGAGAAATATTATACCAGTATTATGCATTGAAAAGAGAGGTACTAAAGAATTCACTAGTAATGAATTAAAACAAATGAAATCTAACCCTAAAAAAGGACCTAGATTTAATAATATTAATAAAATAACTACTGTGAATGTCCCTAGTATAAATAACGACGCAACTATTATACAACAAAATTAAATTAGAAATTATTCTTTTTTAAAAATAGATTTTGAGAAGGTTATGAACGTATTATGAACATGTTCTGGGTGTATTTTAATTGTATGTCTATTTTGGGAAGGTTTTGTGAAGGTTTTTGTCAGGTTTTGAGAAGATGGCTCATTGAAAATGGTGTATAAACAATGTTTTCAAAAAGTTGAGAAAGAGTTTTTTATTAAATTGATGACCAATACAAAATATGACAGTGTTTCAAGTTTATTAAGATGATTAAAAAATTTAAATAATACCGTAGTGTAAGTAATTAGATATATATCAACTAACAAACAAGATGAAAACTTCAATGAGATACTGTAGACTTTGTAACAAAACAATCAAACACACAATTATAGAGGAAGAAATCATATCCACATTGAAAAAAGAAATTAGAACGTGTACTCAATGTAAAATCACTCTCTCTAGGGTGATAAGTACTTATGATGGAGATAAAATCATACTTACTTGTTATCAATGTAAAGAAGAAACCAGGCATTTTGAGATGCCTTTTTCACATCATCAATGTACCATATATGTGGAGAATATAAGAGATAAGTATTATTAAGTAATTTTTTTATTTTGAAAATGAACAATATTTGAGCGTTGGTAGGTCAGAGAGAAAGATTGAAATTATCTACAATTTTCACAGTAAAATTCTATATGATGTTCTTCAAATTGTATTGAATATGCACAAGTACATTCATCAAGATGAATAGAGTACTGGTAAGGTAAAACACATTTAGGACATTTATAAACACATTTTTTCTTATATTTGTTGTCGATAATATAATGTTGTAACTCTTATTTATTACATTGTTTACATATAATTTTCTCATTTTTATCTATTATATTTGTTGAATCTTTTTTAGTCATATTATTTATTGTAGGATGGAATGTAATTTTAAATTTACTTAAATCAATCTCTTTAATTAAGTCATACGGTACATTTTTATTTAATTCATAATAAATTTTTTAAAACTTTTTCAATCTGGATCATATAGGTATAGTTATAGACAGTTATATGGTCCGGCAACACCAACCCTGATAAATATTTGATAAGAGGAATTGGAGGGAAATTTTAAACTAGTAAGTTATTCAGATTATCTTTAGCTTCTCTAATGAACACGTGCCTGAAAAAAGTACACGTTTGAATCAGGTCTAAATTGATACAAAAAACTCTGAAATTTTATGCCTTGTACGCAGCATTTCGACTATTTTAATAGGAGAAAATCTGAAGAATATAACACGTCCATCTTTTGTGGACATGTTAGGTAGATCTCATTGTCATTTGAAATTATGTACTTTAAGAACATTTTATTGTTATAATTATTAAGTAATTGGGGTGAACAATCTCCTCTGAAAAAAATTAGTATACTTGTATGTCTTTGATTAATACTTTTAGGATAAATCTTCTTTTGAAAAAATTAGCGCGTTCTGTGTGGTTTAGAAAGTTTGTCATCTAAACCAAGAATTTTTTTGAGCCTGAATTTAATTAGCACAATTTATGTCTTTTGAAAAGTTTGTCATCTAAACCAAGAATTTTTGAGCCTGAATGTAATTAGCATAATTTATGCCTTTTGATTTTTTGGTTAAATAAATGAGTGGGGTGACAGCCTGGGGTGAACTACAGTCTTTAAAAGTTTGTCAGTTATATCATAATTGTATATTTAGCACGTCCGCGTGCGAATAAAAATAAGTCTCAATAATTCCTTTGGTTATACCATTGGTTTTCTTATTTCCTGTGGTACCCTAATTGGTATTTCTGGTTTTTTCAAGGAAGATTGAAATAATGCGAAAAATGACAAAAATATGAGTAAATAATCACTTTGTTTTTGCCTGCACTTTTTCCTGAATGAATACATGCTCTAAAAACGCTAGTGAAAAAAGTATTTGTTTTTCATAATGAGTGATACTAATTATTTGATAAACGGGGTGATAGTTAACCGTGTTCTAAAGACCTGGATGAAGTGTAAAATGATGGTAATTTCTTCACAAATTGATCTAGTAGTTTTTTACTGTGAACCTACCTTGGTGAAAATGACATACAGGTGATTTCTCCAAAAAATGCCTGAAATACGAGTAAAATAATTCCTGAACGTTTTCTGAACGAATATGCAGTCTAAAAAATTATGAAGTCTATTTCCTCTGATAATGATATTCATTTTTGAAGAAAAATAAGAGAATGGTGTGAGTTGGTTAATTTTTTTGTAAAATGATAGCAATTTCTTGACAAACTGATCTAGTAGTTTTTACTGTGCACATACCGTACCTTGGTGAAAATAACATATGGGGAAGAAAAATGAGTGAATGGGGTGAGTGGGCTAAAGACCCGGATAAATTTTGAAGTATAATTTTTTGTAAAATAATGGCAATTTCTTGACAAACTGATCTGGTAGATTTTACTGTGCACTTACCTTGGTGAAAATGACATAAGGGTGATTTCTCTGAAAAGAATTAGAAGCCATTGCAGACGTTGCAATGGCAGCGGGGAACCCGCAATTCCTTAACTCGACCTCTCAGGTGGTGTGACACTGAGTTGATAATCTTGTCATATAATTCAAATCGAAATTATCATTCTACATTCCCTCCTATCATATATAGCTCGAGAGTCGAAATTCTTCCAAGTCCCCCTTCTATCATATATAGTTCGGAAGTCACAATTCTTCCAAGTCCCCCTCCTATCATATATAGTTCGAGGCTCGAAATTCTTCCAAGTCCCGTAACCTAACCTAACCTGCGGACGCGGACGTTTTCTGAGGATGTAATCTCATAACAAAATGGATAGCGGGTTGCCCGCTAAAAATGCCTGAAATACGAGTGAAATGATGCCTGAACGATTTCTGAACGAATATGCAGTCTAAAAAATTATAATTTTTTTTGAGGTCTATTTCCTCTGATAATGATACTCATTTTTGAAGAAAAATAAGCGAATGGGGTGGGTAGGTTACAGACCCGGTGTTACTACTAATATATCATATCTTCTTAACCGCTGGAGATTTGTAGACTGGCGATTACCACTAATATGTAGAAGAGCTGCCCTTATTTTTCGCTTCCAAAACCTCATCGTTTCAATTACGTCTTATCATCTATCGGCCTTTTCCTTTCAACGACTCTTCAAACGTATTGAAATTCACCAACTTCCCAAAACTTCTGGTTCAGCTTTTGAAGAACTCTCATTTTCCTCATCATACACATATTCTTACTGACGGTTCTAAAGATCATCAGGAAGTAGGTATGGCCTTTTGGATCCCCTCAACTAAGCTTCATTGCTCTTAATCTCTACCAAACTTCACATCTATTTTTCATGCGGAACAGATGGCGATATTCCAAGACCTTTCCTACATAAAGCAAAACACCCAAACAGGACAGTTTACCATAATATCTGACTCTCTCTCCGCTCTCCAATCCATTTCTTCCATCCCTTCACGCGTTAATTCATCCTTAGCTTTATCAATCATCTACTTGATAAATTCTCTCAACCCAATTCAAATTAATTTTCTCTGGATCCCCAGTCATGCAGGAATATTCAACAACGAAATTGTAGATGTTTTAGCTAAATCAGCCCGCTCATCATCAGTCTCATCAAATCTGCTCCCTTTGTCAGAACTATTTTCTCTTATTCGATGCTCCACGCGAGATGACTGGGCAATATCCTACTCGAAACCCGCTAACAATCTGAAATCTTATTGTTTCCTTGTTCAACCTCTACTTCCGGTATTCCCTTGGTATAAACTTTTTAACGATATTCCCCGCTCCCTTATAGTTAAACTCAGCCGTCTTCGTTTTGGACACAATCGTCTCCCCACTCACTTAAAACGTTTAAATCTTTCCGAATCTGATATATGCCCTCTCCATCCAGACAATCCTTCTAAAGGCAACATCAATCATTATCTTTTCGAATGTTCAGAAATATCCAACATTAGACAAATACTATACTCAGAAGTCATCAATCTACAATTCGCTACCCCACTCAGAGCCACCGATCTCCTATGATCAGAAAACCCTTCAATTTTCTCACACATTTTCAAATTTATCTCTGACCTACCTCCTTCCATCAACATTTAAATTCAATTCATTTTTTCCGTTTTTCCTTCGAGGTAAGTCCCAGTAGCCATCCTCCTTCCAACCCTCTTTTCTTTTTTTTTTTTCATTTTATGATTTATTTTTTTTTTAATTCTAAAGAGCGATTAAATCATACTCTTTTAATACAAGAAATCAAACTCGGCTCCAGTCCTTACAACGGATTGCTATGTCGGAGTACTATTGTTTTCACCCTTTTTTCTTTTCTTTTTTTTTTTATACATTTATACATGTGTATAATTTTTATTCCCTATTCTTTTTTTTTTTTTTTTTTTTTTGTGTTTTTTTGTATAATTTTTCTCTGGTTGGATGTAATAAAAAAAAGAAAAAAGTATCTCGTAATTGACTCTTCGTCAAATGTTGACATATATCATGAATAACCATAGATACGGTAGTTTGACTCACAATATTGTTATTAAGTTTGTAATAAATTTATTCTCATTGTACTGAAAATTTATTGAAAAGAGTTTGTGTTTTCCCAGGATAAACTGAAGCCAGTCAAGTAAGTACCACATTAGAAAAATGATCTTTAAGCGGTACTTTGATTATTGGTTCAATTTTCAATACGAATTCATTGGCAGTGATAGAAACTATAGATGAGAAATTGTTAAATAAATTTGTTCTATTTTGTATACCCTTGGATTTGTGCTGCGTATTAATAAACGATAATAATTTTCCGATTAGATAACTTATTAGAAAATAGACCTAGACATCGTGAAGAGATTTCACCATCAGTTTTGAAAAACTATGGCGGATAGAAGGCGTATGTCAACAATATAATTCAATTCAGTAAGATGTAAGTTTTTATTGAAATATTTGTAATTTACCTAAAGAACATACGGTATCAGAGAAAAACAAATAATTATATCGCCTACATCAGAACCTATACAGTTTGTACATCACTGATAAAACTTACGTAGGCTACCTGCTTACAACATTGTATTCGTCGTATGAGAAGATTATTACGCAGGTACCTACAATTTCTAACGTAGATAGATATAAATATTTCATTAGCATCCTATCAAGTTGTAATTTATCATAAAATTCATGATGCGAGGAGATTCTTGATCGTACGGCGAACGTGCAGGATCGCACGCGAGCTCCACTTCTTTCAAGTTAAAAAGCAAATTCGAGAATGATGCATTGAATTATGCAAAATTTTCATCTGGTCAACGTGCTTCTATCGTAATATTTCTTTGATATGTATTCAACCCAAGAACTTGTCTTAGGAATGATGAAGGTCAGATATGTCAATTAAATTTCTCTTCCTAGAGGCACGTGGCGAGTATGGACTTCGGTATTTTAATCGTTTTAAAAAAGCAAAATTGATCTAAGATTCTTCGTAAAATATTCGTATTCTCGTTGCGATTTAAATTTTCTTACGCGAGTGGCTATATTCAATGATTTCTTGTCAATCAACTCTTGAAAAGAAGTTTTATGAGTGTCCTCTATCGTCTCTGAAAATAACCTATCCTAACATACGCAGAAAGAGGCGTCAGACAAGGAGATCCGTTTTCACTAGAGGAAATCTTCGGGGAAATGAACAGGGAAAATAAGGGAGTTGAAGCAAATGGAGAGATTTATCGATAATGTGCTCCTTATACAAAGTGATAACATACAAACACTTCAAATCATAAGAGAAGAATTTATAGAAGCAAGTGAGGAGATTCAGTCGGGGCCAAATTTATCGAATTGTAAGAGTAAAAATCCATTAGCAATAGAAGATGAAAAAATGTAACTAATTAATAAAATGATGTGCCTAGGTTAAAAGATCTCACTCACAGAAGAAGAATTATTCAGGAGAACTGACCAAGCCTGGAGGAACTACTGGAGTTCTAAAGATTGAGTATACAAGATAAAAATCAGTACAAGGGTGAAGGTGAAAATGTTGGAAAGCTGCACCATCCTGGTCCTCATCTATGGGACACAGACTTGAGCATTAACCAACGAACAAAGGAAAGGATTAGGAGTAACGGTTAGAATAATGGAAAGAAGTGTGATGGAAATAAAGAAAAAAAAAAAGAAGAAAAGGAGTCAGGGTTAAAAGATGGGGGTAAAATGATCCCAAAACTAGATAAGAAATACACAGGCTCAACCTAAATAAAGAAAGAATGGACACCATGGGACAAAAAAAAGAAGCAGAGGTAGGAAAGCTATATGTCGGAGAGATTACATGGTAAGGATATGTGGGAAAGAGTAGGTAGCACAAAATACAGAAACGAAGAAAAAACAAGGGTAAGCTCAGGCCTTAAGGAGTTGAGCGGTTCGGCGAATTGGAAGTAGGAATATAAAAATATGTAAAAATATAAAATCATTGTTTGTAGTTAAATAAAGGCTGATTTTATTGATTTTTTTTGCGCTGGCAAATGCACTAGTAGTAGGTATACATCATTGGTCTCAGCTTCATTTACAGGGATAAAAATCGAATTACTTTGAGATTCACTTCTTCTACTTCAAACTTTTTATCATATCTATGTATATATTTTATATTCTTTCTATAATTTTTGTACGCGCTGATCCGTTCATTATTTCGATCTCCCTTACTTCCCGATTTCTGGCTTTGCGTTCATATACGTTTGTACATCCCTTACCTTAGGACATTCGACCTTCCAGATACATACTTGCACATTTTTCGTTTTAGTGAGATCCTGTTAGGAGGGCTGAGAGATCAATGACCTTGACGTTACACAGAATCTTCAATGACGGATCTCAGGGCAAACTTTCTGACAACCTAAAAGACCCTGACATCACATCTCTCGACAAATTAATCGAAGAGTACAAGGAACCCATTCTATGGGGTCATACTGGAAAAGTCAAAATTTCCTTACATATCTAGGTACGTTGCTTCGGTTCACAAGCTTTGGACGACGAGCGCTCATAGTAAGCCTATAAAAACCTTGTAGTCGCGCCTTGATTTTGAATGGGACAACAAGAAGTTTTTACCTTGGAACTCAAATAGAGAAATGTTCGAAATGAGTTAGGATTTTGCAACAATTTTTTCGATTTTTTGTTTTCATATCGATGTGCGGTTACAAGTATGAAAAACGAAGTGAAATTTTCTTCAGCCTCTAAATTTCAGTAACCAATATTGAGACTCCCCCTTGTCTCACAACAAAGGTCTATCAATTTATCAGCTTTGCTTAGTCCTGTTTCTCTGGGAAGTTTGGCCCAGAAAACGGAATTTTTTCAAATTCTACCTGTACGTGTGAGAGTTTACAGCTCAATATTAGCGGGGAACCCGCTATCCATTTTGTTAGGAGATTACATCCTCAGAAAACGTCCGCGTCCACGTCCGCAGGTTAGGTTAGGTTACGGGACTTGGAAGAATTTCGAGTCTCGAGCTATATGTGGTAGGAGGGGGGACTTAGAAGAATTTCGAGTCTCGAGCTATATATGATAGGAGGGGGACTTGGAAGAATTGTGACTTCCGAGCTATATATGATAGAAGGGGGACTTACAAGAATTTCGACTCTCGAGCTATATATGATAGGAGGGAATGTAGAATGATAATTTCGATTTGAATTATATGACAAGATTATCAACTCAGTTCCACACCACTTGAGAGGTCGAGTTAAGGAATTGCGGGTTCCCCGCTGCCATTGCAACGTCTGCAATGGCTTCTAATTTTTTTTTCTTGGTCTTACTTTCCTCCAGAGGTCAACATTTTTGTGAGTCTCATTCCCATAGGAGCTCGAAATTCTGAATTTTTCGAGTTCCCTGCGGTGAAAATTTTCCAATTCCCTTCCTCCACATGCTCAGACGTTGACATCTTTCGAAGACTCGCATCGATAAAGGTTAAAAAATTGAAATTTTCCCATCTTGCGTTCAATTGATCCTATTGGGGTTCAAAGCTCAATATTTTCCAAGTCCCACTGCTCGAGGTCGCAAACTTTTACTTCTATTTCGAAATCTTTCAAGTCCTACATTCGAGCTTGAAATAGTTGGAAGTTCCCAAATCAGTCGAAGCTGGGGGTTCGAATTGCGTAGGGTAGGACGACAAAAATAGCAGAAATCTCCACCGAAAACTCGTCCCTAAAACAGGTTCCAAGTTAAAAAATTAGAAGCCATTGCAGACGTTGCAATGGCAGCGGGGAACCCGCAATTCCTTAACTCGACCTCTCAGGTGGTGTGACACTGAGTTGATAATCTTGTCATATAATTCAAATCGAAATTATCATTCTACATTCCCTCCTATCATATATAGCTCGAGAGTCGAAATTCTTCTAAGTCCTCCTTCTATCATATATAGCTCGAGACTCGAAATTCTTCTAAATCTTCTAAGTCCCCCTCCTATCATATATAGTTCGAGGCTTGAAATTCTTCTAAGTCCCCCTCCTATCATATATAGCTCGAGCCTTGAAATTCTTCTAAGTCCCCCTCCCATCATATATAGCTCGAGACTCGAAATTCTTCTAAATCTTCTAAGTCCCCCTCCTATCATATATAGTTCGAGGCTTGAAATTCTTCTAAGGCCCCTCCTATCATATATAGTTCGAGACTTTAAATTTTTCTAAGTCCCCCTCCTATTATATATATCTCAAGACTTGAAATTCTTCTAAGTCCCCCTTCTATCATATATAGCTCAAGACTCGAAATTCTTCCAAGTCCCCCTCCTATCATATATAGCTCAAGTCTCAATATTTTTCTAAGTTTTTGGTTGGACGGCGGACGGTAGCTCGAAAGTCAAAATTCTTCCAAGTCCCCCCCCCCCCCCTATAATATATAGCTCGAGACTTGAAATTCTTCTATGTCCCGTAACCTAACCTAACCTTAGGTTACTAACTTCGCGGACGCGGACGTTTTCTGAGGATGTAATCTCTTAACAAAATGGATAGCGGGTTCCCCGCTAAAACGCTAAAAACTTTCACTTCTTCTGGAAGGCGACGAAAATTTAGTGCATCAGAGGAGTGTGAAGGACTTACAGAATTCTGTTTGTATACGTAATGCCGACTCAAATAACATCCCAATTCTTTTAGAAATGCTTGGTCGAATCTATTAAGACAAAGATGTGGAGTATTCATATCTCTGCTCTGACCAACCCCTGCGTCCGTAGGCCCATCCCTACGACCATGATGGAGCTTGGAAGAATTTTGACCAATCTCTCCCCTACTACTAATTCCTGGATTTGCGTCCGTACGGTTCTGATCTCTCCTAGTATATTAGCTTTATACTAGGCTGGTACGATAGCGTACTAGACTTGAAGTATGCTCAAAATGGGGAAGAATTCGTTAGCCTAACATGCAGTATACTAGTGTGCATTCAGGCCAACAGCATTTACTAGCTTTACACTAGAATCCTAGGCTACTAGTAGGTCCACACTAGGGATTGTCTGAGCCCTCAGCTACTTCTATATTACTGTTAATCGAGCCTATATTACATTATTCAGGCTTCCGCGAGGACCATTCAGCCTGACACACAGTATAGTAGACACGAAATATGATCTTTTTCACTTCGGTCTACCAAACATTTTTCTTTTAGTCGAATATTTTGAGATGAAGATGTAGAGTATTCAATATTCATAAATTGTTAGTGAATTGTATTCCTTACTTGGAGGTCTTTTGGAGAAGAACCAATAGTGCGACGATTTGTTTTGCATTTTCATCGGGGTACATCTTTTGAACAAACGACACTTTTTCGAGACGTCCTGAAAGGTTATGGCATCGCAACTGGTTTCCTTATTGCACAGCGCTAAGCAGTGGGTAACAGAGAGCGCGTACTGTGATTGACTCTCGCCGGCCACCTTTACATTACCGATAAATTTTGCTTTATACGCGATATTGCAGCAGATCTTGGCGACGCAAAATCCGAAAATCACAAAAATACTGCACTTCATCGTAGATCTAATCACGCCGATAAATGTACGGTACTCGGAATGTGAATATTACGCGGGTACATTCGCGAAAAGAAATTTCCAACGCACCCCTACAACTGAGCGCGATTATGATAGAAAATGAAAGATTAAAATTGAAACCGGAAACCACTTCGTAGACAATGCACGTTTACTCGCATTTAAAGGCCGATTGATGCACTTGTTCACTAGGTTGTCCATTTTCCCACAAATGAACGAAAACACGTTAATCAGACCTGGTCTTGAGTAAGTATATATGTGTAATATCGCGTATCGCGTTATGAACACGACAGAAAACAACTATCGATAACTCGTCGTAACGAAATTCTATAACGTAACGTAAGACAAAGCGTCGTCACATGTCTACGGTAAAGCTGAAAAGTGTTCGCACGGGTGTGAAAAGCGCCTACGGATGGTGATAGGGAACATCGGACCAGTTAATCTGAACACACAGAACCTATGAACTATAATATCATTTTTATCGGAGCTAGCCTGCGGCAAATAAAAAATTTCCTCACGTAAGGTAAACAATTGAAGATCGAGAATAGTCAAGTCACCTCTGCATTGTTATGCGTAAATGTTTGCGCTGAATTTGATCCTTTAATGCTTATGAGAGTCCGAGACCAATTTAGCTATTTTAAAGATCTACATAATTTTAGTTTGCCTGAGCGTATATTTGTAGTTCAGTAATAATTATAAGGTAAACGAGTAGATGATTATCTGCAAAAAATAACTGCTTGTACTTTAAAAGTGACGTCACAGACGTCGCGATAGCCTTATGATGGATACACAATTACGTATGCGTGCACCGGTGTATAGATTGTACCGTTAGTAGCAATTGGAATTTCGTTAATTAACTGTATTTTATTCATGAGTCATTACAGTTTTTCACCCGAGAATAGATATTTAGATTTTAGATGCCTAGTATCAGCTTTTTATTGTTGTTGATTTACGTGTAGGTACATGGCGTAGGTATCACGGTAAACAGTGCAGCGTGTGCATGGTTAATCCTATCAAAGACATCCACAAACAAGTACCCCCTCGCAATTATAGTATTAGCGCATTGAGCTCACTTCTTTCGCTGCTCGCAGAGTCTTTTTCATTGACCATCTCATTGAAAACCTTTGTTATGGGGAATTTTTGAATTTCGATTGTGATAATCGATTTTCATTTAAACCGAATTAAAAAGTATTCCTCTCCATTTTTGGGATCATAATTCGCCACGTTTTTGGGGTCAATAACCCCTATGACCTATAAAATATGACATTTAATTCTGAATAACTTTCCCAAAAAATTTTTGCAACCCTGTTTTTCTCTCACTTTTTCTTCAAGACCCCCAATATTTTCTGATTACGTTACTGATTTGCTTTTCAACTCTGAAGATGAACTTCGCCCAATTCCTTAGACTAGGTCAAATTCTACTCTCTATCGCATATCTACAGTCACAATTGAAAGTTGTTCTAAGTTCCTGAAGATTAGGCCACCAAGAACCAAACCGGGTTCGAGAGGAAAATTATGAGTTTTTTTAATAATACTAAACCTCTTTGAAAATCCCGAGCCCGGGGGAAAGTTACCCTTCTCTTCCTTTCGGCGGCCTTGCTAAAGATAGAGGAGGCCTCACCCTCTTCTGTTGGCGGCGCTCGAATAACTCGCCCGGCAAACAGGTACCTCGTCAAACCACAAACTTTTAACCCGAAAACTACTGGAATGAATGCTGAACTTCATTGCAAATCGCAAGAGCAATCGTCGAAACCTTTAAAAGTGGAAATGGAACCACAATTTACGAGTTGCATATGTTGACGATTTGAAAAGCTATGTGGATAGAAATATATTTGAAAACTTATTTTCGTTATGTGCATAATTATCGAGAGTAGAAACGCGGATATTTGACAATAATTCTTGATATTCGACGGAAAAGATTAAAATGGAAGATTTGAACATGTCCGATCAAGAGTAGGAAAAATTGTGCCTTTCAAGCTATATGAAAGGATTGTATAGCTACAAATTTGCATTATAATCTCAGGAATTGGATTTCGAATAATTTCCACTACCTACCAAGCTATAGGGAAACTAGAATTTCAATTTTCAAATTGGTCCTCAATATCAAATGATTCCCCATATTTTTCGTTTACCCTTATTCAGAAAGTTGTCAGGTTTTTTAGATTTCAAAAAGCATTTCAAGTCAAAATTCGTACGTGCAAAGTATTTCAATTAACTCTAATAATCGCAGATTCCAAAAATATTGCCATATACTACTTTGTCAATTTTCCATAAAAATATATCGAAAAAAGAAAAAATAAAACGAATAAGAAAAATGATACAAATAGCAAAACCAAACCCAAATTGCGTGAAAAAATCAGGGAATTATTCAAAAAAATCAAAGTTTCCTGCTCACTCTTTCTTACTTTAGGCACCAACATTTTGAACACTACAAGAAGTCCATATAATCTGTGCAAAGTAAACGTAATACCAAACTCAAAGATCCGGTCCACAACAGAGATTGCACCGAAATTGTCTACAATACTTCGACCAGAAGGAGAAAAACACAGGTCTGACCACTAACACCACCAAGGAAGGACACATTTTTCATTTGAGAGAGTCATCGATGCGAACGATTGATTAGAGAAGCCATCGAAATCAAGAAAATTAGCTCGGCTATTAACTACAAGACTGACGACTTCTGTTGGCCTCAGTTCAACACCCCTCCCTCTCTCCCTCCCTCAAAAAAACACCGGCATTATAATTTTCATTAGTCTGTTCATTTTTTTGTATACTTCCTACTGTTGTTCAATCGACGACAGTGCCGATAATAATTCATTCTAGATTGAAGTTTTTGTTAGAGATGGCCAGAAAGGTGTAGCTACCTGTCTTAAATGTATCTTTACACCCCAACCCTTACAAAGAAGTAAGAACAGAGTCCAAGGAAGGAGCAAGGCTGAGACCCGAAATCAGAATCCAATATGGTATCCGGATTCGATCCGTTGTATTGTATTCAAGTTTCAGAAATGGACCCAAAAATATCCCGTTCTTCCATATTCCATGAAGGATCTGGAAAGAACCCAGATTATTTTGTCTTTCTTTTCTGGGAGGTCGGGATACGAAAAGATCCCAAATTTCTTACCTGTAGATATTTGGGTTTTGTGTCAACAGGGAACCTGTTCTATGTTTTTTTTTTTTTTTTCAATTTAGCATGTGTTGTGCGCCGTCCAACCCAAAAACTTGGAAAAATGTTGACTCTCGAGTTATATATGATAGGAGGGGGACTTAGGAGGAAATTTTGACTTACAAACCATTAAAAAATTCCTACTTTTAGGCTACATACACCATGACACAAGGGACTCAGGAAAACTTAAGAATCTTGATCCGGATTCAGTAGGATCCAATATTTTTTTAGCGGGGAGCCCGCTATCCCTTTTGTTGGGAGGCATCTTCAGGAAATTTCTCCGTTTGCGAGCGCGTCTGACGTTGATGACGTCATCAACCTAAGGTTACAGGACTTGGAAAAATGTCGACTTCAAGCTATAGATAATAGGAGCTAGGAGAACTTGAAATAGAACAATTTTGTAGGGTTTGCAATATAACAGTTATATAACTGTTATAACCGATAACCGAAACAAAAAAAGTTCGTTAACCGTTTGACCGATAACCGTTTCAAATTTTGAAGACCATTTGACCGATAACCGTTACCTAACCGTTTCAAAAATAAAACAGTTATAGCGCGCGGTTATAAAACGGTTATAACCGATATTTTCTGGGAAATTTTCTGACCGTTTGACCGATAACCGTTTTAAATTTAGCGAGTCTCCTGACCAATAACCGTTAACCGTTATAAATCATTTTGGTTGCAAACCCTACAATTTTGACTTCCAAGCTGTATGTTAGAGAAGGGGGACTTAGCTTCCTCAATGAAGTTGAACAAAGAACGCGCAGGGAAAATGAGTCAAACAGGTTCCTTGTCAATTAAGAAATTTTTGTATGTACATATATAGGAGAACTGGGAGTGGCTTTGCCAAGTGAGATAAATTTCTTGTTGATTAGTGTTGTACTACTTTCAATTTTTTTGAGAGCCGACGCGGTTTCTTCTCATATATTGATGACGTACAGGGATACCTGTATTTTCATTGAAAGAATGCTTAGCCTCAAGTATTTGAAGCAGCCAGCTTCTCTGTGTTCTTTCTGATTTGATCTATTTGTATCAACTTACTTTGCAATTTAATGGAAGAAAAGATCAATGCGCTTTTTAAGAGTATGGAGCAGCTTCAGAAGACAGAAATTGCTTTCCTGAGTTACTTCTGAGCTTGTGCAAACAAGCTGGAGCGGAGACTATGGAATGCTCTTCTGGCTGTCGGATCCAGGTAGCTTTGTTTAGTGTTCTGGAGAAGATTTAACTTGAAATACTGCTTAAAATTGTATTCGCCTGTAAGGACTCTGAAAGGAGCCCCACTTTTCCATGTGATGGTGCGTTAGTCCCATATGAATGACACAGGAATGATTTTTAAAAGTTCCTTACTACTTAATTCACCAATCAATTTTAAAAAATAAAATATAAAAAAGTTGGAGCCGAGTCTACTCTAACAATTTCAAAACTCTTTTAAATGGCCTTCCATTTGAATTTTACAAGAAAAAAGAGCAAAAAGAAAATAGGTTGTATAGTCATTAATACTTCACCATCTTTGAGTGCAAGCTTTGGAGAAATTCCGCATAGCAGCGCATACTCCGCCTTTATTGGCAAATTCTGATTCATCTTTTTTTATTCTTGGAAACTTGGAAAGAAACTCGAGTTGAATAAGGAACTTATTCACTCTTATTCCAATATTCGAACACGAGCAAGTTGTTGAAGATGTCAACCATTTTCAATGTCTGGTTGATTATCCAACAGGATGTTCGAAGCATTCTCGAAGGGACGAGTTGGGGTGTAGTAATGAGAAGTGTCGCTAGGAGCGCTACTTCCAACAACTCGCAAACAGCAAAAAACACCTTGGAGCAGTAGAGCCAGAGCAAAAGACGCAGACTGCAGCTGTGCAGTTTTGCGGAGCATGCTGTCGCTGAAGACCTTCCTATGTGAGTATCGTGAGCACGCGTGAGTATGTGCAGTACAGGCTCACAGGTCACGGCTGCACGCAATGGGTTACGTGCCAGCCGCGTACCACTCCTTCACTCAATCATAGATACCACCACTACCGGCGGCGTGCAGCTTCCGTTGACTTATCATCAACAATGAAAATCGAAAAATAAAATATTCCAGAGATTTCCAGAAGTGAGAATTTGCGATAGCTGCGTTTCGGAATTTGGATAGGTAGTTGAGAACTACAAAAACTTGTTGTAAGAAAGAAGAATACCAAAGCTTTAATAATTCGAAATTCTATTTTGCGCTTTCTACTGCAATCCCACGATTGAAATACTCAAAGGATTTCATCGTATTCATCAAAGCATAGGCCAACTTCTCTTCGTTGTTTATTGGAAATATTGTAGCCATGACGAAATTGGAAAACGTAAGTGGTATTTACGATATCGATTAACATGAATTACGACGCCCTAGAAGTAATTGTGGTTTTGTGTTTTAGTTGAAATTAGATGCTGCGGAGTTATATAGATTAGCCGAATTGACTGAAAGACGTCGAGTGAAAGATTTACTGACGATCGAAGCGAAGAAAATTGAAACAGAAATATCCTTATCACAAGAAGAGGAGAATGGAGCATTGATGAATAGTGCTAGTAGTAAAGGTACATCAGTTGGTAAACGTACTTATGACGTGAAACTGAACACTTATGGTGAGGATATCTTCATTTTACCTTCTTGAATACCATTAACTCGGAATATCTTTGACTTGAAAGTCGATCTATTGTAATTCATCTGTTTAGGTTGGGATCAGAGTGATTCATCAGTGAAAATATTCGTTTCTCTCCCGAAGGTGGAAACATTGCCGTCTGAAAATATTCATTGCAGTTTCGGTGATACGTAAGTAAATAAAAAGTGAAGATGAACGTCTTGACGTATTTCTGTTGTAATATAGTAATTTAGAAATATTTATGGAAAGTATTAGCATGTATGGTTAGAATAATATGTGAATTAGATTATTTGGATCTTAGTAATGGCCCGTTTCTTCGATAACTAAAATACCGGTATTTTAAATTTATGAAAGTAGAGAAGAATTTCGTACTAGAAAGGCCATAATATATTATGTGGTTATCTCTCGGCAGCATTGTACTAAAACTCCGATAAAGTTTTAATTTTAAAAGAAGGAAAAAAATTCTCTCCTGTGAACTCGGACTGAGTTCATTCTACTCGATACGGGTTGCGTCTGAAAGGCCTAAATCGTAATTTTATTCATAAGTTTATTTTCAATCGAATTTTTCCCGTTTTTCGTACTGAAAGACTCTATTTTCCTTTCGGTCTCAACTTTTTATTCGTTTTGCACAAGTTATTTTATATTATTTTATGTAGGTAAAATCTAATATTTATTTTCATTTTATTTTCGATGAAGGTGGTTCGAGTTGCGAGTCAACGATTTAGATGGAAAGAATTATATACTGCCTATTAAGAATCTAAATAGTTCAGTTAAACCCGAAAAATGTTCGTGGAAAGTGAAATCAGGTTAGTCTTACGTATAATACCGATGTTGTTTCATTTGCACGTATTATGAATTTGAGTTCTTCTCATATAACTCTCAAAGGTTAGCTCATGTAACTATTTATAAACTGAAATTGAGCGGGAGTTCACAATAACTTCGAATCCGAAGGGCTTGCCCTAAGTAAAAGTATAATTTTCTGTGAGAGTGAGATCTATATTAATTAGTAGTTGACCCGTGCTGCTCCGCAGCATTTTGTTATGATAGTTATAGTAAAAGGAAGACATCCAATACGACGACAAATAATTCCTAAAATAAATACTTATGAAGATATGATAAGTAATTCTGAACCTACCCTGTCCTAAAAACTTATGAAGACTCTTCCGAGTGTAAATGCTGTATATAGCACGTGGTAAGTTTTAATTTAGCAGTACCCACTATAAACATATATTTGATATAGTGAGAGCAACATTGTGCGGCGAGAGCAAACTGCACTAAATTATAGCGATTGTATAGGTACAGCGATTCCTGATTTACCGGGACAATCGTATTGGAAGGCACCAATGCATTCAGAAAATGAAGAAGGAAAGAAAAGAAGAAAGATTTTGGTATAGTTTTTTAGGCTCTGCATCCCTTTCGGCAATTCGGGGATTTCCGACTACAATATACTCACAACGTATTTTTATTTTTATTTTTTTCACTTCAACTTTCGAAAAGGGATTCATTTCGAGACCACTTTTGGTTATCCTAAGAAGAAAAGAAAAGAAGAAATCTTCTAGGTAACCGGTGCATTCTCTATATCCGCAATTGCCGTCTACAATATACACACAATTGTCAGTTTCAAATGTCCTAAGAAATCAATAGTATTGCTGTCTAGACATAAAAAAAAAACGATTGTCCCGACCTAACCCAACATCTATATTACATTGTTTTTTTTTCCTTCTCCTTTTATTCTTAAAGAAAGAATGTGACTTTTACGCGTAAAATAAATGGAAAGGTTCCCGTATAGGTATCGTTCTTATGTTCGTTTATGTGTATCAGGTAGTTTGCAAACGATATTTTGATTTTTGCTGTTTTTCAGCGAAGTATTTGCGTATTTTTAAAGTTTCGGATTTTTGTAATAAATTACAGATAATTATGAATTGATAGGAAAAAGAATCAGCTTTCTAGCTCATCAGGAAGTATAAAGCAAGCCTGGGCGAAAAAAGTGCTGCCATTTAGGGATTTTATATATCGGATAACGTGAGAAAGAACGTAAATTTCGTTTTCGGCTTTTACACGGGCATTCACTTCACTCGGCTTTGTCTCGTTTTGTAAACTTTGGCACGTGTTAACTATCGCGTACATTTAAAACGGTACTTCCTACACAATATTCGCACTCATCATTTGACAGGACAAATGCAACTTACTGTTTATTTGAAAAATCAATCACAGGAATTAGAGGGCGGTTTTGCTCAACGTTGCTACTTAGGTGAAACCGTCACTGATTACTGTTGACAGAAATAATGTATTTTTCGTCAACTTTGAAGTACTCGTTCTCTATGAAAATTCATGATTTTGGGCATACAATATATGAGTAATAGACCGTGGACGACCTGTTTTTCAAAAATTTTCTAAAACACAGATTACTGAAAGAATTCCTCAAGCGCGTTATTGTTTATTAAGCAACGCGTTTTTGTGGATCGTTTTACCGGTTTTGCTTCATGCAGTTGTTATGAATGATTTTAAATAATAATGTTAGATGTACATCGTATCTTTTGACAAGAAGAAAATTTCTCAGTGTGTTGATTTATCGTGAATATTTACGTTTGAAGTTGAAGATGATTAAGAAATGTGTACTGAGAATTTGAAAATGTGAATCGTAACCTAAAGATTGGTATAATAAAAAGTTGATTCCAGATAAATTACCACCAGAACAGAGAAATTCTTGGCGTGTTGTATTAATGTTGACATACGTAGATCTGTTACGTATCAAAAACATTTTTGAATTGTGGTACCAGCTACTCAGAAATAGTGAGCTCTCGGGCATTTGGGATGAATTACAATACTGTAAAAATCATTCACCATTGAATAAAAGTAGCTAAGTTATTTCAAAGCAGGAGTTTAGTCAAAGTATGAAATTTGAGAACATAATAAAACCCTAAACGATACTAAGTACCGGCATTGACTGTAACTGGAACTTGAAGGACTGAACGCTTGCTATCGTAACTAGGAAAAATATAACAAAAAATGAGAAAATTATAAAAACAAATTCCTTCGCATAAATCAAACACCCACATTTCAAAATAATTTTTCGCAATTCTCTGTATCTACGTTGTGTTTCATTATATTTATGGGAACATATTCGTATTTTTTATCACGTTCAAAATTCGAATATGAATTTGAGAAGAATAAAGAAAATGAGAAAAGTAGATATAATGTACCAGAGCCAGCGCATGTTGATTTATTGACATTACTTTTTCTACAAATTTATCGAGAAAAACAATAAATTCGGACACGTCGTTTTTCATACATAACATTTTTAGAAAATGATCAACTTTCTGAAAAAAATAATAAATTCGAATATGTTGTACAAACACGAAAATGTGTGGAAAAAAATTAATAAAATTCTTCATTTTTCTATTTTGAAGAGCCATCCTGTGGTGATGTGTATCATTGTATCATTACAGTTAGGTTAGGTAAGATGATTGTAATGTAGTTATCAAGTATCGAATAGCTTTTTATGTACTTGGGTGTATGTGAATGGGCAGTACTTGAGAGAGGCTTCATTGTCCGTAAATTAGAGTACACTCGTTCTCGAGATTTTGTGCTGTACGTTATCTTTGACGTAACCACGATAAAAGTGTTCCGGTACACTACCTACAGACAGTTGGTGCTTTCATAGCACGCACCTTTTTTATATCTTGACTAGAAAAGCTAGTATAATCATTCGTGTTCTCGTCAGTAGTCGATTAATTTACTCTACTAATATGAATATTATTATGTATATTTGTTGCTGGAGCACGATTTTCAGAAGTTTTCATGTTGGTCGCAACGACAATAATACATCACCATCTTGTAAAACTTCCGAAGAGGAAACTAAAGTCTATAAGGTTTTGTTCGAGAATATAGTAAAGCAGCGGAAGGAAGCAGAGGCGAAGTTGAACCAAACAACCGCGAAATTGATTGCATTGGAAAGAAGAAAATGAGTCCTCCACTGTGGCCAAGAACAGAGTTACGCATTGAAATATTTTGAAATAATCTTCAGGGAGACAAGTAACCCGAAGGAATGGAAGATTTCGCATAAGTGAGGAATCGCGCTTTCAATAAAACTATTCTAACAAATCTCTACGTAACACTAAATAAGACGTACAGTAAGAGATATAATGACTGTAACAAAGACGAGAAAATTTGGTACGATCGAATGTACCATGCTGAAAGACTCACGAGAAAGGAAATATGGATAATAGGCCCTAAGTGGCTCGTGAGGTCGGACGAGTACAAAGAAATCGTTAAAGGAGATGAAATTGAGCGATTAAATGAACTGGTAAGTGCTATTCGGTCATATTCACATACCATCGAGTCCCTCTTGAGTGGAGCAACAAGAAGTCACGCCAGATATTGTTCTTTCTTATTATGGTCCATCTTGAAGAATAAGCCTCTGAACGAGGAAGAAATATTGGATTGATGAGTCGGAAGAAATTAGTTTTGAAACGTGGAAATTGGACCTCGATGCAAACTATCCTGACCTTTCTCTTGATACTCTGTTTTGATAATCTGTATTCACTGCTTAAATATTTCAATTTAAATGTGTCTGAAACCACTCATGGTAGTAATTTTGTGCTTACTTCAGGAAAGGAATCCAATAGCTTTGAACCACAGCAATATGTAATTCACTTTATTAGCGTGTAATCCTGGAAAGATATTTCAATATAGTCTGTCCGTTGGGTTTTAAAACAAAATTAGGGCGCTAAATGGAATACTAAGTGATCAGGTATGTATAATGTTTACTCCTCCCATATGTCTGTCGGCCCTGTCTGTTGGTCTGTCTCCTTTAATAAAAGCATTATGCCTAATGAATTATTGAAAGAATTGCGAGTAAAATTTAAAACGTCTGAAAAAGAGAGTAAAGCCCCAAAAAAAGAGTGTGGGAAAATCAAACGAGACTTAATGGAGATCAAATGAGGATTCAAAAGAAACTATAGATATTCCTCCCATTCTCAAAACTCCTCTCATTTTGTAACGAAGATGGACGAAATCGTACATTCCATTCATGTTACTTGCCCCCCTAAAGATTTTTTCAAGATACTTCACTGAGTACCTCTGTTCCTGACCACAGTGAAGGACCCAGTTTTTTCTTTCCAATGCAATCAATTTCACGTTTGTTTGGTTCAATTTCTCCTTTACTGCCTCCCGTTGCTTTACTTTTTATTCTCAAACAAAACCTTGTAGTCCTCAGTTTCCTCTTCAGATGTTACAGAAGATGGTGATGGATTACCGTCGTTGCAATTAACATGAAAACTCACAAAAATCGTGCTCCAGCAACAAATTTATATAATAATATTCATAATTAGTAGCGTAAATTAATGGGGTAATCAAGGTTTCAGAAGTCTCTGTTCTTAAAGCAAAATTGAAGAAACAATTTAAAAGAGGCACACAAGATCTGATCTCTCAGTATTCTATTCAGAGCCCTGGATTCATTTTCTTAAGTGAGCGCCAAATTAACCACAAGGTGTGCAATAAAATAAGAAATGAATGGTTTCAGACACGTTTAAATATTGAAATATTTACCTGAGCAGTAAATAATACAGATTAACATGAGTAATTTTTCAAAACTGAATTTTGTGATATTATTTTATAAAATTCTAGTAGAATTTATAGAAATCTAATTATGAACCACTGTTGGCTTGTGGTTCTTTTTTATTTTTTTCCACATATTTTCGTGTTTGTACAAAATGTTCGAATTTATTATTTTTTTCAATCAATGTTTTCCTAATGTTATGTATGAAGACCAACGTGTCCAATTTTATTATTTTTTTCGATCAATTTTGTTAGGAAGTTGATCGTTTTTTAAAAAGTATTGTGAATGAAAAACGACATGTCCGAATTTATTATTTTTTTGATCAATTTTTTTAGAAAGTCAATGAATCGACATGTGCTGGCTCCAGCATATCATATCTACTGAGAAATTACCTCCTCTGTGATAACATAGAATGTTAATTACACACACAACAAATCGACGATGGGTATTTTTTGTGCTGAATTCAAAACAGTTTTCCGTTTTTTAAGAGAAGGTCGCCGTTTCTTGTTATGATCTTATTCAGTTACGGGGTATCGTCTTGAGACAAAACGTTCCTCCTTAAGGGTATGCTCGACCTAGTCACTCACACCCACAAAATACACGTGTATAACACAAAATTTTGTGTTGCGGGTGGCGATTTTTGCCCGCGGATAACTATGAACTTTGCTATAAATAATGCTCAAAATTTTTCAAAACATCGGGTACCTAATTATTCTTGAAATTGAGGAATGTATGGCGAATTAATTACTTTATAGCTCGCAGAATGTTCTGAGAACTCGTCAGGAAACGTTCAAAGTTACGTCCAAAATAGCCATCCTTAAGGGTGTGCTTTACTTGATCGGAAACTCCGGAACGATGTACAATAAGTTGCATAAACATCCCCAAAACCCTGCAAGGTTCGGGAAGCGACGTTTGTCGGGCGTGCGTGGGTGGGTGGTTCTCGTAACAAACGACGAGGAATGATCTTGCAAGGTCACATCTCAGGGCTCCATTTTCCGACGAATTTTTCTCTATCTTTGGAAATGTTGTACAGAAGGGTTCAACAAAAGGCGCTATCGGAGCAGAATCCTAAATTTTGGCTCCAGTAGAATTTCCCTCTCGTCAGAAAATATACGAATTTTTAACAACCTCAACGTTTAATTGAGAAAGTATAAGAAAAATTTTCAAAATTCTGCTTCGATAGCGCTCCTGGTTGGACCTTTCTGGAAAACATTTCAATTATATTCAGAAAGATCCGTTAAAAATTCGAGCAGTAAAATGTGATTTTCGGTACCATAATATGTTTTGCGAGCATATTTTCACTAGTAAAGCACACCGTTAAATCGTGGAATTGGGGTTTCAACTTAAGAGTTTCAAAGGTTGGCACCCTGCGTTTTATCGATTACTGAGATGAGTGATGATCATGATGATTTCACCGTTAGACTACAGCAAAATTAAAACTTTTTTTAATGAACTAGAATTTCATTTTAAAAGAAAACTTATCCTACATTTTATTGCGCTGTCGTTGAAAAATCGAATTACAATCAATTTAACAACGCAGAACCATTTTCCAGCATTTCTTGCCCTCCTGAAGTTGACAGTATTTCCGTTTGAAACTATCCACAATCACTCACTCAATTTCACCCGTACAGGTAACTTTGCAACGCCATCTAGTGCAGGTTTAAACCCCAATATCAATTGGACCCTATTTAGCCAAACCCAACCAAGCGACATGATAACAATCTAGAGAAATGTTCCTTTGCTATAAGCGAAGGTTCCCCTTTTCGCCAGATCGTTATCATGTCGCTTGGTTGGGTTTGGCTAAAAAAGGTTCAATTAATGAAAGAAATTCTGCCGTACAAAATTAAATTGACGTATGTCCATTTCATGAGATTACCAAATATGTAAGGAACTATATAAGACAGGTATGCGCAAGTGATAAGAATAGGATCGTCACCATGTCACCACACTGATAAAGTCGAAGTAGGAGCAATCTAAGTATTCCTAAGAGAATTTTAAGCATCGAACATCGAATACAAGAATTTAAACTACAGAAAATGAAGGAAATTCCCTAATTTCTTGTTTTCATCGATATAATCTTTCTAATTACCTAACCAAAATCCAATGTTACATTTAAATTTTTCTTACACGGCCCTCCTGAAATCTTCTAAAACTGCTCCTCCTTCGACTTTATGAACATGGCCATGATCTCTTTCTTATCACTTGCGCATATACCCAGAGTATTGCAGCCGAAAAATTCGGCTTCGGCTTACGGCTGAAGCTGACGACCTTCAAAAATTTGGATTCGGCTTACGGCTTATGGCTGATCAGAAAAATTCGGCTGGCTTTCGGCTGACTTATGGCTGGCTGATCACTGATTTTTTGGCGGGATTTCAGCTGATTTTTGGCTGGCTGATGATTTTGTTGTCGGTTTGTTGCAACCAGGGAATGAAAAACGTAACAAAAATATGAATCTGTGTTCTGTGGATTGAGTGACAAACTGACAAACGAGGCAGAAAGCTGAAAACATGGTAAGCCAGACTGCTTCTGAGGGAAGCGTGTAAGTTTGAGGTTTGAGCATCAAAATTTTCGAGATCAATTCATTGAATTCAATTCACATATGAAAAAATGAGTTTGGAATTGGAAGTGGCACAAGTTATTCTTTCTCCCGATCAATATGATTTTAATCTGGTTGTCGATGCTTTATGACGACCCATTTTGAAAATCGCCGGGGCCCGGGAATACACACAACACAAGCACGCAACAGACGAGAGGATGTGCGAAGTACTAATCGAAAGTCTCCTCGTGCCTTATCAATTCGTTTCGTTCGCCGTATGTCATACTCGGAGTAAGAGGCGAGTAAGAGTGATGCCGCAGGACTTTGAAATATTTTCGTACTTCTTGGACTTGGAAATATTTTCAACTGTTGGACTTGGAATTATTTTCCAATGGGGGGAGGGGGGACTTTGAAGTATTTTCATAAATGGACTTGTAAAATTTTTCAAGTATTGGACTTGGAATTATTTTCCAATTGTTGGACTTTAAAATATTTTCATACTTCTTGTTTCCAAGTCCAAGAATTGAAAATGAAAAATTTCACACATATATGAAAATATTTCAAAGTCCCACAATTTGAAAATAATTTCAAGTTCGACAGTTGAAAATAATTCCAAGTCCCATAATTTGAAAATATTTCAAAATCCAACAATTGGAAAATGATTCCAAGTCCAGCAGTTGAAAATATTTCAAAGTCCCATAATTTGAAAATAATTCCAAGTCCGACAGTTGAAAATATTTCAAAGTCCAACAATTGGAAAATAATTCCAAGTCCAACAGTTGAAAATATTTCCAAGTCCAAGAATTCAAAATGAAAAATTTCAAGTCCTAGAAGTACAAAAATATTTGAAAGTCCCGCGGCATCACTCTTACTAACCTCTTACTCCAAGTATGGCATACGGCAAACGAAATGAATTGATAAGGCACGAGGAGACTTTCGATTAATACTTCGCACACCCTCTCGTCGCAACAGAGTGCAGACAATATGTCAAAAACACGATTAATATTTAATAGTACTAGTTATAACAGGCAGACTCTGATAACAGGGATCACCAGTTCAGATCGATACTTCTAGCCTGCTATACAGATTACAGCCTACAAGATCGAGAACTGCGTGTCACACGTCATGTCATTTCGCGCGTATGAGAAATAAGCCGAAAATCAGCCGAAAAAATTCGGCTGAATTTGGCTTTCGGCTTCCAAGAGTAAACATAAAGCTGGCTTTCGGCTTAATGGCCGGGAATTTGGCTGAATTCGGCTTTTGGCTTTCGGCTGGCTGCAATACTCTGCATATACCTATCTTATATATCTTATATAGTTCCTTACCAAACGGTATTTTTCGCCTAACGAATGTCTAAGTGTGCGCAGTCAGCTCGTAATCAGTTTGTATGTGTGCGTGGTACCCCTTTGTCGGCGAATATTTTAAAGTGCGTTAATTCAACAAAGTCTTGATGATTTCCTACTCAATTTTCAACAAGGAATCCGGAAATCAAATCAGATTTTCCCAACTCGGCCTGGTGTTTGAGATACTGGACATACTTACGTCAAAATGATAAATCTATCAAATTGACGTAACTCCATTATCCCAAAAACCAGATTGAATTAGGAAAATCCAACGTCATTTTCGAATTCCTCGTTGAAAATTAGTGGCGATTCTTAGAAACGAACTCGATTGAAGTCCATTTTTATCATCAAGGAAAGATTATTCAGTTTCCCAGATCGACGTTCTGGATATACGTCAATTTAACTTTGTACGGCAGAATAATTAGTCTGGGGTAACCAGTTAATCACATATTTCTGAGCTTCATCTACAAAAATACGCAATTTTGAGATATTTGATGCACTAGGCCTAGGTATTAAATTAATTATCTTTGGGCAGAATTCGCAACGCGCAAAACACCATTTTGTGAATGTCTATCACTAGATTCAACATTAACCTTGTGTGTTGATACTGCTATCGTTGATCGAAGCTCGAGAACGAACATCACGGATCGCGACAATACGCATCAACTAAACAAGGTCATAACAGAGAAGAACGATTTTCTGTCGAAAATTAATAAAACACGGTTCTAAATTTAAATTATTATTGATAATAACCGGTAAAATGAAATTATCAACACAGTAACGTCGTACAAGAAGCACCCTTCCGATAATAATCTGTGTTACCATACGTGGAATTTTAGTAAAAGACTATTTTGAAGTAAGATGCCTCAGATCCTATTGAGAAAGCTTCAATGTTTCTGTTCATAAGTTGTATGCCCTGAGATTACTAATAATAATAATATTTCATCGAAAACGAATACTCTTCAAGATGACGAAAAAGATAACCAGTTACGGTTTTACCCGAGTATCGACGAATGCGCGTTGCGTAGGTGTGTGATGAATGGAATTGTGTTATAGGCGAAAAACAATACTAGTACGTTTTGTGGGCAGTATGGCGCAGTGGAAGCGTGCTGGGCCCGGGACGCCGGTATCACCCAGAGGTCCGAGGATCGAAACCTCGTGCTGCCATGAGAAATTTTTTTCGCGATTTTTTTTTTTACTACGCATCAATGATTCGATGCGAGGTTTCTATCTTTTTCTCCCTCATGTATCGATTTAATTATTTATAATATTACTTTCATGAATGATACAATAACTACGACTGTTGACTTAAAGAATCAATGATGTAGCAAAAATTAGAAAAGATTGTTGCTAACCTCACGGGAAATTATTTTCAACCGTGTAAACAAAATTTACTTGTTGAAAAATGAATTTAGGTCCGCATCCTTTGCTTGAAATTCATTTGGAGAACTTCATTATATCGTTGATATAATAAAAGAAAATGAGACATATCGATGTCGAATTCACTCAATAAGATAGATCGCTAGGTATAGGTACTTTATGTCTTGATTTTAATCGGAATTGTATTTTGCAGGTCTGGTTGTCATCACATTACCTAAAGCCAAAGATGATTCCTGGCCTGATTTGGTGTGGAAGGAATCGAAAGTCAAGAAACCACCCAAACTCGACGAAACTGCCGATCCATCCGCAGGTATTATGAATTTAATGAAGCAGATGTACGATGATGGCGATGACGAAATGAAGCGTACTATCACGAAAGCATGGTATGAAAGTCGCGAAAAAAATATGAATGTGGAAATGTAGACAATTTTGGTTTGTGTTCGAGTTCGGTAAAGAATTGTCTCAAAGCCGAGTTAGCTCCTTTTGATTCCTTTTATGCTTAAAGTTTAGTGCACAACTTTGTTGTATACAGTGTATGTGTTATCGAATATCTTACAAGTTTTTACTGGGAGTTTTTATTATTTTTAATTAAAAGAACGGATTCTTGAAGTTGATATAACTTAAATCAAATTTTCGAATACCTAACTTTTATTGGAAATGTCGACGTTGTACTTATAAACAACTCGTGTATGTTAACAAACAAAATGAATAAAGAAGTCACTTGATTCTCCGATTGTCAAGTATTTCGCATTAGCTTGAAAGGATTAATTTATGGCCGAAGAAGCGGTACGAATGCTATCAGCGGATAATCGCCTGAAGCACGCCAATCTTAAGTCAGTTGGCTTAAATATGTCTGACAATCAACTTCCCTCAAGGATAATTTAGCTCCCAATTTCTGTATTCTTGGTTGTAGTTATACCCGAGCACTTTTTCTGGAGTATGTAATTTTTCTACACTCGTAAACACGTTCTAAAATAGACATTGAGTTAGGATCCTTAGTCGTCAGTGTTGACGCGGGAAAAGTAACACTAAATATGCATGTAATCTTTCTGGTAATGCATAACAACGAGTTTCTGTCTTCGTTATCTATATTTCGAGCTACGCGTCTCGTGTAAATGGCCAAAATTCGTTTGAGCTATTTTTCTTTCGAGAAAAATGCATACAGCGTCATTCAGTCCAACTTCAAGTAGGTACTGTTCATTTGAAATAATATTCTCCAAGATGGCGGTTAATCAAAACGCTTTTGGGGAAGTATCGTTTCACTTTACCTTCGCCATCATACATTTCTGTCCCCTAAACGCATTTTTTTTTGTCAGAGTAAAAGTTACCCTTTATTCAAAAATTTGAAGTTGGAATCGCAGACTCGAGAAAAATTGGAAGTACTTATACCCATTATAAAGATAAAAAGGATAGTAAAACACATCTCAATTCAACTTCTAAGTAGAACTCTTGCAGCACGTATTTTCCAGACTTCCAAGAAAAAATTCCCTTACGCTTCGTAACAAATTCAAGTAGGTAACGCAAAAAGTATTCTGTATCTGGATTAAGGAATGGTAAAATTTTTTAGTTAATAAATTGAAGTCAATTTTTAAAAAGGACAGATACCGCTTATTTTTATCCGTTTACTTCGTAACGAAATCTGCTGATTTATCAGTTGATCCGATGGTTTATCTAGGAACACTGTGATGATCAGTTGTAAGAATAGATGCAGACCGCAGTTTAATTATGCCCCCTCCATCCAGACAATCCTTCTGAAGGCGACATCAATCATTATCTTTTCGAATGTCCAGAAATATCAAACATCAGACAAATACTATACTCAGAAGCCATCAATCTACAATTCGCTACCCCACTCAGAGCCACCGACCTCCTATCATCAGAAAACCCTTCAATTTTCTCACACATTTTCAAATTTATCTCTGTCCTACCTTCTTCTATCAACATTTAAATTCAATTCATTTTTTCCGTTTTTCCTTCGAGGTAAGGCCCAGTAACAATCCTCTTTCCAAGGCTTTTTTTTTTTTTTTTTTTTTTTTTTGTTTTCATGATTTACTTTCTTTAAATTCTAAAGAGCGATCAAATCAATCTTTTTTAATACAAGAGATCAAACTCGGCTCCAGTCCTTACAACGGATTGCCATGTCGAAGTACTATTGTTTTCACTTTTTTTTTTTTTTTTTTTTTTTTTTATATTTATGCATGTGTGTAATTTTTTTCCCCCTATTCTTTTTTTTTTTTCTGTTTTTCTTTTATAATTTTTCTCTATGGTTGGATGTAATAAAAAAAAAAAAAAATTTTTAAATAATGTATATTGTTCAAAAATTGTTCAATCATACTTTCAAACCATGCGAGAATTATCTTCTAATCTTCCGTCAGGAAACTGATATTATCCTTCCGTAATCTATACTCTGTTGGTGTTAATAAACCCCTGTAAAAGAAAATGCGTCATTTATCAAGTGGGCAAGAATCATAAGTGAAATTCAAATAAAATGATTTGGTGGAGATTGCCAAGATAAACCTGAAGGACTAATAATATCAAAATTTGGTTAGGAGAGCTCCATCTCTTAATGATTGTATACTTACTTACCTTAAAATTGTATCAAAAGATATAAGAAATCCTTTTTTCGTCATTTTATGAAAAGAAGACCAGCATTCCTTCTCTTTCATTGATTGTCTTAGAAGCAGTTGGGTTTCCGTCGACATCTTCGATTCTAGATCTTTACTCTCAACCGACCGAGTTCGTTCCTTATCGACTCTCCGAGACGAATGTTGTTCGACTGCTGGAGATACACTGGAAATAATATTCATAAGCACCTACTTATTTTTGTACTTGTTTTGCTTATTGGAATCAATTACTTCATCGAATGAATTCAAGAGTAGTAATATTGTTCTGAATCATGAACTTATAGTAATGTTCCATAATATTTTATGCAGCGTAATTGAGAGTTTGTACGCACGATAAATAAGGTACTTTTTCGTTTCATAGGTATCATATATGATATGTAGGCTACGGTAAATAGAAATCTTCATGTATTTTTTATTAAAATTAATTTTGAACAATTTCGTACTTATCAGATTATCGATGTTTTTACCTTCTCGTACATGTTTAAAAAATTGCCGAATTTTAATCTTGCAGATAGGCCTATAAAATTTACTTACATGGGTGTGAGGTTCGAAAAATTTGTTCTTTCTTCATCAGTTATGGAAAGCATTATTGTAAACAAGATTCTACAAACTCTCATTTATAGGTATTTTTGAATCATTTAAAAGGAATTTCTTTTCTTTATTAAAATAAACTGTGCAAATCCGATGTGAAATTCCTCCACAGGTTACTAGATTTCAATCAAGTATAAATATTTTTGAAAATTTAAAATGTAGCTGCCGATAGGCAAATTCTCTTTACAATAATTTCAATAACTTGTGAACACAACTTCTTCTTTCATATAAATAATATCGTGTAATCGTGATTAGGAAATCTTGGAGTGGGGAACGGTCAACTAGAAGTCGTAAATGCTATATAGAATGCTTCACCTCCATTTTTGAATTTGTAAACTCGAAAAAAAAAAAAACTTGAACCGTTTCCCTTCAGTACAACCCCAGTCTGAGAAAGAGATCCTAATCTAAGTTTCACATAGAAATGAAAACACGAATTTCTTACCGAGAAATCTCATCAATCAATGAGATTTTGAGATTCTTGGATGGTGCAAATGGATTTCTCCTTTGATCTTGACTCAATATTTGATCACACTCAGTTCTTTTGGAATCGAGTCCAGAAAATTTCATTATTCCTGTACGTAATGACAAAAAAGTAAGCGTTGTAGACAAATTCATCATCTACACCAGTGGCATATTGGCGCCCAGTGGCAGTGGCTAAATTTAGAAGGACGAAATGGGAAGGGATACAAAAAAAATGTTATACCTTATCCCTCTCAATTTTTGGTACATTATGGGTATCAAAATACAAAATGTTTTGAAGCTGAGTAAGAGAGAACTAAAACACGAAAATCCCCCGCCTTGAAAAAAATATGTAGACAAAAAAAATGAAATCATCGTAAAATTGCTGGAGCTATCAATTTTCATGATAGATAGAGAAGGGGGAAAGAAAAAAAAATCGAAATCCTCTCACTCCCCAAAATCCGTTTAAAATCTTCTCCGAATACTTTTTCCTGCCCCCCAAAAACCGTCCCTGTCACTATGAAAATTTTCTAAGTACCTACGCCACTGATTTAAATGCCTTAATTGTGATGCGGTGCGCGAACCCCTAAGATAAGACGGAAATCCTTTTTCTCTAAATTCACCCCCAAAAAACGCCCTGGATCCTCCCGAATCGCTTAGGACCAAAACCAGCCCGATCCTATAACAGTGAAAACTTATCGGATCGGGCTGGTTTTGGTCTTAAACGATTCGAGAGGATCCAGGGTTTTTTTGGCGGTGAATTTAGAGGGAAGAAATTTCCGACTTATCCCAAGGTTTCGCGCACCACAGCACAATTCTTGGTTGAAGCGACAAATGAAAAAGATGCATTAAAAATATCTCGACTAAGCGAACCGACCTTAAGTATTATACTTCTCTTGCCCAATTTCGTCGATTTAATTCGATCTTCAAACTTTTTACAATACTGTACGTATGTTGAAAGAGGGCGAATTCGAAGCATTGAAAATTACAATCAGGGGGTAGCCTAATTATTTTGACTTCTTAGAAAAAATATTAGGTACGCCTACTAACCTGTCAGAGACTGATGTGGGAGATCCGTTCTAGAGTGGGTCGAGACTAATCTATTGTCGCTTGAACAGCTTTCCAATTTGTCATCATCCTTAAGATCCATTGACGATGACAATCCATTCTCCGACATATTCTTTACACTTTCTAAATCTTTCTCCTCATTTTCTCCGGTCTGTTCTAAAGAGATCATGGTAACCACCTCCGGATGAACAGCTTTCAAGGGTTTCTTGTACGAGAAAATGGCTATCTTATTTTGATGCACGATCGAAGAGTCCAAAGATTTATGGAACGAACGACTTCGGCAAGACTTCAGTTTTCTTTTTGTCGTCTGTTGCTTGAATCGGTCAACGCCAATTGTAGTGCTCGTAATTTGCTTGACTGTTCTGGAAGAGACGCCGACTTCTGTTGGGACCTCCGCTGCATCGTGGGCACATTGTTCGAACGCCACCGAGTTTGGTACTTTCGATGGCGTACATTCCGAGTTTTCCGTTGACGACGCTGCTACATTATTCTGATTGAACTTACTTTTATCTGCCTTCGAGTAGCTTTTAAGAAAATTTTGTCGCCTCATCTGCGCGGTCAAACTTTGTTTCTTCGGCATTTCTAGCACGAAAGTGACTTTCTTCTCTCGAAGTTGACGCTCTTCCGCGTCATTTTCGTCCGTGGAGAAATAATCGACTCCGGAAAGATCTTCGATACTGAGAGCATCCGAGGGTGAAAATACTTCCGGCGACAACGTTGATGGATTGGAACGATCGGACAGAGGAGCATCAGCAGATTTACGTTCCCGGTTAATAAAATGCGCGCTATTATCTAGAGTCATGATTTTCCGCCGAACGTCCGAATTCGTCTGGCGCGAAATTATTCTGACCTGCTGGTTAGACTTTTTTAACGACTCCTCGCAATTTGTGTTGATGTTCTGCAAGCTAATCGCGCGTCGAGAAATCATTTTGGCCTCGTTTCGTCGACGCGATTCTTCTGTCGAACGCTGACGATAATCGCGGACTGAAATAAATTCGGCTCTCTTGCTGAAATGTCTTTCTGGGCGGTGGTAGTAAATGTGAGCGCGCGACATCATTTTATTTCCGAATGTCGTGATGTGAAGCGTTTCAAACGAATGCTGACACCGTTAATTCTGCATAAACAGGTATATATGTCACAGGTACGCAGAGGAGAAAAATTCGTCGAAAAACATTTAATAACGTTTGACGTCAAAGGTTATACAATTTTTTTATGTTTAAAATATTTAAATCAGTTCGATCCTTCGAACTTTTTTCTGAAAATTCGTGTAAAATGAATTTTTTGAATGACATTTTTTACTCCGGGTCAAGGTGATACGAATTTATTTTTTTTATTGTTACCAGTCGGAAGATAGCAGGATATAAATTGACGGTGCTTGAAAAATTCTGAAACAAAAAACCAAGAAATTAGAAAGAAAGGAAAAGAATGCTTAAGCAACACACGAATTTCACCTCTACTTGCAATTAAGCATTGCGCTTAAGCCTCCTTCTCTCAATGAGGCACACACATCCTCACCACCCCTCTAATTGATTGTTGATCATCTCCAATTCTCTAAAATAATTTCATGTTATTCCCTGCCACTCCTCTCTTCATCCTCTCATAAATTATATTCACGCTCTCATTGCTACCTTCTGTGCCAATTCTATTTTCACAAGAGCATCTCAAGAAACGAAAAAATCGACAAAGCAGCCAAACAGGCAACCAATCACCCACCAGCGAGTTTTCCAAACACATGAATACATGATCCATGCCTGGTTCCCTCATTGGTCTAATCTCAAATCTCATTCAAACAAGCTGTTCCAAATTAAAAATATTCTCATCCCCAAGACTCCCCAAATCAACTCACTCGCAGAGAAGAAATTATAATCACCAGCCTCAAAATCAGTCACTCGAGAACCACCCACACATCCATCTCATCATTCAATCTTATGCCTCTTTCATGCTCTCATTGCGATCCTGAAACCCGCCTTCCTCCTCAATCATTCAAACATATCTCTTCCTGTCCCGAATTAGTCTCAATCTCGAACTCCTGATTTATCCCTCACAATCACATAGAAGAACTATCAGACGGCTCTCCATTTGTCTTCAACATCTTTTAATTATTTCAACAATTAAATTCCTTTTCCCACATTTAAACTCCTCTCATTGCAATCCTGGTACTTGCCCAATCATTCAACATATCTTTTCCTGTCCCAAATTAGCCTCGCGCCACAACTCCTTACTCATTTTTCACAATTACATAGAAGCATTATCAAGCGACTCTCCATCTGCCCTCAACATCTTAACCACACAACGATCAAATTTGCTCTCCCACATCTAAACTCAATAACAGCGTCAAGTTTATAGCCCTAATGATAGGCTCTTAGTTGCTCAATAATTTAAAAAAAAAGAAAAAAATTAGGATGCCGTTGCAAGTTTTGCAACGGCGAGCGGGGAACCTGCAAGACCCTTATACCACTGCGGACGGCCTAGCCCCATCAAGAAGCCTGGTATGCAACACCATAAGACTCAAAACGCCCTTTCAAGGTACTCCATAAAACAGGTTCTCTTCCCCCCCCCCCCTCGTCCTCCCTATCATATTAGCCTCGAGAGTCAAAATTTTTCTGACGTCATCAACCTTGGACCGTGAGCACGAGTCGAAATTTTCCCAAGTTCCTCTCCTGTCATGTACAGCTCGAGAGTCGAAATTTGTCCAAAAGTCCCCCTCCTATCATATATAGCTCAAGAATGAAATTTTTTAAAGTCCCGCTCTTATCATATATAGCTCAAGAGTCAACATTTTTCGATGTCCCCACCCCCCTCTCCGTGACGTCATCAACCATGGGCCGCTCGGGCCCGCGCTCGCGGACGAAAATTTCCTGAAAGTACCCCCAACAAAAGGGATAGCGGGTTCCCCGCTAAGAAAGGTTATATACATAGGATTACCGCCGGGGAAGCAGAGAACCTGTTTTATGGGGCACGTTGGATCTGAAAAATGTTGACGGACCAGACCTATAGCGTCATCAAATCGTGACGTCACAGGCCCGGACTTTGGAGCTATCATAATTATAACATGATTCAATGTTTTCCCATGAAGTGGAGAAATTACTCAAACTTTTTGTCCCCGTGTTTCAGGTTGTGGCCCACCTGTTTCCTGTTCTTGCGACGCGACTCTCAAACGGGAAGAGGAGGAGGCTCCAGGTTACTGTAAGTGTTCATTCGTTGAGAAAGTTTTGAAAGATATGAGGTAGATTATCCTGCGATCTTCTACAGATGTATTCACTTCCGACTCGAAGGAAAGCTCATTATAAGTCGGAGAAAATGAAATAAGATCACCAGGAAAGAAAGAGACTACTAGTGTGAGCATTTGTGTACAGACTATATGGTTGATAGTTGAAAATGGATGTTCCGAGTACCTTAAATCGTGGTCATGTGTGCAACCAGCCGTCAGCGCCGGATATACCAGCGTAGTAGAGGCCGCGAAGAGGCGCGGGCGGTTGCACCTGAATACCAGCTGGTTCGCAAAAGCCTGAAGAAAGCCATCAAAGACAGCAAGAGTGCTGTATGACAAGAGCTGTGTGAGATGACAGAGGACGACCCGCTCGAAAAGCTTTATAAGATAGTGCTGAAGAAGCTAAAGGCCCTCTCAGCAATGAGCCGGATGGATCCGGATGTTGTGGATCAAATCATTGATGGCTTGTTCCCACAGCAGCCACCACCAATGGTGACACTACCAATAGTAGAAGAGGATGGTATATCCCTCCTAAGTACCGAGGGGGTGGATGCAGCAGTCAATAGACTGCGGGGTAAGTATTGGAAGGCTCCGGGTCCGGATGAGAATCCGAATCCAGTCTGGGGCGTCATACATCAGTTGACCCAGCACTGCTTGTTGATACATTCAATGCGGCGGTTGCTGGGGGACTGTTCCCTGTGAGATGGAAGAAAGCCAGGCTACTTTGATTGATAAGAAGGATAAACCACCTGGTCTACCATCCTCTTCTCGTCCACTTTGTCTGCTGGACAATGTTGGTAAACTCCTGGAAAGAGTTATAGCCAATCGTTTGGAGAGCTATCTGAAGGAAAGAGATATAATCTCTGATAGCCAGTGCGGTTTTCAAACTGGACGCTGTACATCAAATATTGGGATCCGGCTGAAGAGGGTAGCCGAGTCAGCGGGGCGTTAGTTTTGCGCAGCCGTCAGCCTTGACATAAGAAATGCGTTCAATTCGATTCCACGGAAGAGGATACTCGAAGCTCTCATGGACGCAGGGGTGCCCGCATACCTGCTCAGGATGATCAAGCTATCTTAGCTGTCGTGAAATCTAAGCAGAGACTTCTGCTGGTACAGTAAAGAGCTCTATTACATGTGGGTCGCCGCAGGGGTCGGTCCTTGGGCAGCTTTTGTGGTGCGTTGCATTTAACGGGATATTTAAGGTGAAGCTGCCACCGGGTGTCCCGGGGGTCGAGATCTGCTATGCGGATGACACCTTGGTGGTCTGCACTTCCGAAACAACTGTAGCGGTGGAGTGCAGGGTAAACCGGGCTGTAGAGGTAGTGATGCGTTGGATCGAGTCGGCTGGACTCGAACTTGCAGTCGGTAAGACGACGCATTGGAAGTTCAGCCCACCCACCTTTCGCCTGCAAGGTGTGGAAATGGAAACCAAGAAGCAAATGAAGTGTCTGGGCATCTGGTTTGACTCAACGCTGAGCTTCAGGCACCATTTCCTGATGGCAGCGGAAAAGGCGGACCGGGTAGTTGCGTACCTAAGCCGCCTGATGAGGAATCTAGGAGGACGGAGAGGAGCAAGAAGAAGGATCATGATGAGCATCGCCTTGTCGATCCTCCTATATGATGCGCTAGTATGGGCCGACTCCATGAAGATACCATACAGAAGGAGAGAGATGGTAAAGATCCAACGAAGAGCTATGCTGAGGTGTGTTAGCGCCTACCGCAATGTCTCTATGGAGGCTCTTTGTGTATTAGCTCGTTCACCACCAATCGAGGTCCTTGCTGAGGAGAGAGTGGGGGTGTTTGGGAGGACGATGACCAACCAAGCGGCTTTACAGAGAACTGTCCGGCGTGAGCTGGGTACATAGACAACCCGTATGCTGATACGCGACCTTGATGAGTGGATGAACCGACACCATGGTCAGCTGAACTTTGACCTGACGCAGGTGTTAAGCGGCCATGGCTGCTTCAACAAGTACCTTCACGAGAGATAAGGAAAGTTGAATAGGCAACGTGTTCGCACTGGAACCAAGGGCGGGATGATGGACCACAACACACCTTATTTTAGTGTGAGGCGTGAAGACGTGAGCGGGACCAGCTTATTCGGTCTCTTTAAAAGATTGGGGTAGATGAAGCGCTTGATCCGAGTAGCCTAGGTTCCGAAGGAGCATGGAACCAGGTATCTGCGTTTATGGCCACCGTCATGAAGAGGGAGATGGACTGGGAATGGAATATGCAAATGCAGAACCATGCTATGGGCCTACTCGACACCTGTATACCATCAACATCCGCAGATTTGTAGGAAGAGGACGAGGATGATCATTCCTGAAGATAGAAGAAGATGAAGAAATTTTAACAGCGATCTACTATATTTTGTAATGTGGTGGTGGTGTTGTTGTTGTGTGTATTCTTATGCTTTTTGCGTGCCAGGAGGGCATTGCAGCTTCGCAGTTGCCAAGGTAGCTTGGTGGTTTCGGAGTAGAAGAAGGGGTTCGCCGAGGATGTTCTTCCTTCATTAAGGTTATACCCGAAAAGGTCGATTCCGTTATTGGAAGAAACAAAATTAAATGCATACGCAGCTCGCACCTATACTCCATCATGGAGGACGGGCGGCGTTTGCAAATGTGACACAAGCAAATGTGCACTACACCTGGAAGATAACGGAATGGACAATTCTTCTGATTTTATTAGAAAATTATAGGGAACGCGATTAAGTTATTTCAACTTATCTCCGCGACTCCTCAAATTCTTTCCTTTAAGGCTGCGAATTCAGCGAGAGTAGATCGAGTGAAGAAATCATTGAAGACTCGACCAATAACGATGAACGAATTAGCTTAAGAATACGGTATAATAAGAAGTTTATTGAAAACAATAACGTCATATGATACGCGAGGAAAAATTATTCTAGATGCATTTGGTATCGTATTTCTTAAAATACCTTGTTTTCTGGCAAATCATCATCAATACTGATTGGAACGTTCAAAGCACAATGAAATCGTATATATTCAAACTGCCGTGCGCCGAAAACGCGCACATGTATGGGGTGAAGTAAAGATTATCTTTCTTATTACAATGTCGTGTCGTAACGTGTTCGAACAGATTAGGACTATTTCTGTTTGTAAACGAACACTAATTTGTGCACTCATTTGGGTACTTTAAATTGCATGAGAACTCGTAGATGATGCATGCGCAACAGCTTATATGAGCCAAACCGAGCGACGTCTTCGATAAAGGAGTCTGTGTGGATCGCCATACTGCAATGACAGGTAGCTGGTGGTCAACGGCGTCCGTACTACTAGGAGGCAAACTTGTTGGCTTACTGGGCCGCGAGTCATCAAAAAAAAAAACAAAAAAAAGCCAAAGCGAAAAAAAAGAGCAAAAAAAAAAAAAGCAAAAAACAGTGCCCGATAAAAAAAAAAAAAAATTTGCCGTCGTACGTTACGTTGATCGACCGTGATCATCCTATCGGTTGCAGTGATTCAATGGCAGGAAGCATTCAAGTCACTCATTTTTGAAAAATAATACTTAATTTGAACGATTATACAACTCTGGAAATTTGGTCATTATTTCGTACCAGTACATCCAATACAAAAATTTTCACGATATTGTCTGAAACTTTACCATCGAAAGTCTGAATAAAATACAACTACTGAAAACGTGCGAAGGGGCTTAAAAAAATTTGAACAAAAGGACGAGATTTGATAAAAATAATAAATAATTCATAGAAGAAGGGAGGGGATGCAAAGTTTGTCCTAGTAATTGTGCTGTGTGACTGCATAGAGGTCAGCCGATTAGAAAGCTTCATTAAAGGAGGTGAGCAACTTTTACAGAGTAAAAATAGCAAAATGTAAGTGAGAGCGAGAGCTATTTTGAGTAACATTAATGGGTTCTAAAGTGAATTAAATCGTAACTTTTTGTACAATTTTTTTGTTTTATGTTTTGCATTTGATAATTCTGAGATAAGTATGTAGTTTGACAAGCTGTGCACTGGAATATTCTCTTATTCTTAGCACACCCGTATCAAATTTGTGTACAACTGAAAACACAGGCTCGGGTGAGATACGAATCTAAGTTCGAGAAGATTCACAGTCAAAACTGAATCCAAGAAATCTCTGAAAGGTCTGAGTCCGGAAAGATTTGTCGTCGTAAAATGATGCCATGAAATTCTGAAAAGGTGCAAAACCTTGAAGGAAAACGAAGGAAAAAAGATCATAGATGAGTATCATATTTAGTAAAGTTGAATTACAGCAAAAAATAAATCGGGTATTAAAAGAATTTTGATGTATGATTCCTGATCTAGAATGTATTTAGAATAAATGAGGCAAGGGAGCCATTTTTTCCAGTACCTCCTCCTCGTGAGCACCACCCTCTTTCGTGAAATTGTGTGTATCTTCTCTCCTAAGAGTTTTACGAAAAAAATTTTCAGACAAAAGTTGTTTCTTCAAGATTCTTCTACATTTTTACTTATACAAAAAAATCATTTAAAGCAACTCCTGAGGCGCAAATTTGGAAAATGTGTTCCAAAAATACATCGGATTTTGATTTTTTTGTCTTTATAGCGAAAACTGTCGATAATAGAAGGAAATTTACTTGTATTAATCATGTGAACTATTCAGAATTTAATTTTTCATCTGTAGAGTCCATGTTAACTCACCCTCCCCTTTCCCTCACCCAATTGTTTTTCTCGCTGCTTTCAGTCAACCGCTATAGTAAGTTATGTAGACTACCTGATGACCTCAATAATAAAAGTTTTTATACATCACATTCTTCTTTAATTCACCCAATACAAAAATATGATTTGGACCCACAGTGATATTAACAAAGTAAACAACACACAATAATGTTCACTCAGTTCGCTGAATATTTTATATCTCGCGTTTTTCTCCAAAAATAAATGATTATTTCCTCAACAACGGCATGACCCTTGAGGAAATTTTGACCTTCGAGCCATTGGGTCTTGGAATTATTTTCACTTCCGAGCTTTATAAATAAAAGGCTATGGTTCTGAGGAGAGAGACGAACAGCAGAAAAGTTGGTAAAGACCTCAAAGTTGTGGACACATCAGTAGTGGGGGTGGGGGGATTTGACAGAAAATTCGTTTTGTGAGGCGTCTTTAGAGAAAAAACGGCAGAAAAATGAATAGATTGCTGTAACCATAAGAGCGGATCCATTTCTTCGACTCCCCCCCTCCATATCACTTTTGAATACAACCGGCATGAATCGTTTGTATATAAATTTTTCCCACGCAAAATCATGAAATTGCCTGGGGGGACCGCGGAAACGAGCCCCCTCCCACTTCGCTTTTACAACCACAACTTGCGTCAATCGTTTGTACATCGTTTGTATAGGTTTGTATATCACGTTTCATCGTTTGAATGTCAATATTTCTCCCTTTCTACCACAAAAAACAAAAAAAAAAGTTTTGGATTATGAGAAGGGAGGAACTAAAGAATGAAAAATTGCAATTTTTCATTCTTGTGTTTCTCCCTTCTCATAATTTTTTGGAGCGGTGTAGTGAGAAATTATGGACATACAAACGATGAAACGTGATATACAAACCTATATAAATGATACACAAACGATTGGCAGGCGTTTTGAATTAAAATTTTGTACTTAAACTTATCGTTTCAACAGCCCCCCTCTCCTGTGAGTTATAATTTGCTGTGAAAAATTAACATACAATCGATGAAACGTGATATATAAACCCGTACAAACGATATACAAACGATCGGCAGGAATTTTGAATAAAAATTTTGTAGTGAAAATTATCGTTTCAACGACCCACCTCCCCTGTGAGTCATAATTTACTAGGGGAAGTTGATATACATACAAACGATGAAACGTGATATACAAACCTATACAAACGATTGAGGCAAGTTGTGGTTGTAAAATTCGAAGTGGGGAGTCCTCGTTTCCACGCCCCCCCCCCCAGACAATTTCATGACTTTGTGTGGGAAAAATTTATTTACAAACTATGAAAGAAGGTATAAAAATCTATACAAAAGACGTACAAACGATTCATGCAAGTTGTATTCAAAAGTGATGTAGTGGGGGGTCGTAGAAATGGACCCCATAAGAGCTAATCAAGTGAAAATATTATGTGTTCTAAAGGAAAGTATGAGCAACATTCCTTTTCACTTCTTTCTATATCTTCAGGTTTGTAATGATACAATATAGTATTTCAAAAATGTCAGTTTCAAGTATAAATTCAAGCACTGAAACGCAATTTCTAAAAAACCTAAAGGAGATAGCACGTGTTCAGCGTAAAAAATACTTCTACAAACACTTTTAATGTGCGTTCCAAAAGTTTGAAATTTGTTCATGTGTGTTATGATATCTGATCGGTTATATCGACTGAGTCTATTATATGGCCTATTTCCATTGATATCATTTATTAGCGAGTAAAATACGCCATGAATTTCATGAAACATTAAACACAAATACATTTACATTCTAGGGCCAATTCTGAGTAGGTACTGTGATTTGTACAACGTTCATGACTGAGACTTTGCTTTTAATTTTTTGTTGTTTTGTCATCGTATTCTGCGGTAAGTGTTTATATCGTAAAACAATTTGAGTATCTTTTAAAGTCACGTGTAGAAAATATGTTGGATGTCTATCATTTATTTTACAGTTGACATTACGGTCAGCCAACCGACCAAAAATGTAAGTACAATAACCATTTCTTTTTCAAGGAAACAAATACGGATAAAGTGTCGCAGCTTCAGTGTTGACCTCATTTTGGTGGTCAATGCCTTTTAATTTTTTCTTTTTTCAAATAAATTTCAAAATTTTAGGGGGAACAAGATTTGCTCACATTCTTGCAAGAAATGGGTGTGAATGCGACGTCGGTAGAAAAATTAACGAAAGGCGAATTAATGTACGCACTGGGAAATGCTCAAGCGGCACTTGTAAGTATGCTGGTAGTCTACTGCTCTGTTTTCCGTTGTTCACGGTTGTTCTCGCTCTCGTGTTTTCTACTGCATTCTTGGGTGTTCATTTGGTTCGCATTTTATGTTACACACCTTTTCCATTCACAGAAATTTGTACTTGAGAAGAGAAGATTAGATTTAGAGGAAACGGAAAATCATGGGAAATTGAAATTCATGTGGTGAAGGTGAGAAGTGTGAGTTCAAGTTGACTGCTTGTCACCTCACACAAATACGAGCCAATCAAATCCTCTGGCTTCAGTTTACGAGAAACAACTTTAGTTATTGTGAGGCTCGGTAGAAGAGATAAGGATAAGCACTCACCTTAATTTAGATGCAAAGAGGAGTGGTTGGATGGAAATGAGAAATTTAAGAGCTGAATTGACTCTAGATCTACAGATGAATGGTGAGTGGAAGCGTAAAGTTTTTAAATAAGTCAGTTCAAACGAATATTTTACTCTCTGTTTTGTTTCTAGGGTATATTTTGTCCTTGTGTTCGCCATTGACGAATACTCCCTCGAGGTATTCTGTTTTCTATCGTGGTCGTATTTTATTTTATCTTACCCATTCTAGTTTAGTTTTCACTTGAGAGTATGGATTTAGAGATAAAGAGCGAATTATCGGACAAAATTAAAATTAATCACTTTAAATGGAAGGAATGCAAGCTAAGTTCATTGTCCTCTACTTTGTGTGGATTGGGAACCATAGTTGACACCATTTGGGAGAGTCGTGGATAAACTCGTAATCCGCTAAACATTGTTCCCACTTGGTACCCTCGAAAGCAAAGGGCTCCAGGGATTCAAAAAAGGAAACAGGGCTTCAAACGGGAATTAAGTAGGTAGTTCATCTCAAATGAAGCCAGGAGATCAGAGGGGTTCAGATTCGTCCCTGATGAAGGGGATTGACAAGGATTCAAACGGGGGATCCGAGGGGCGGTTTTCCCATTTTTTCCAGGACTTCAGTGGCCGGTAACAAATTGTCTACCAGGACGTGTAGAATGAATTTTTGTGAATACTTCAACCGCAAATCCAAGTGACACACATTTGCGAGGTGAGAATTCAAATCTGAAGTGGCTCAAGCAAGGTTTTGAATAACAGGAAAGACATGCTGGAAGATATTTCCTCAACTTTGTCAGCCAACTGAGAAGCAATAATGAGTCGATTGAGAGCAATAAGAGAAAAAACAATTTTTAACCCTGGGCAACAAGGAGAAACAAGAGGAAACTCTAAGCTTAAAAAAAATTGTAACTTGGTCATATTGTAGTATTATTAAATTTTCTGGCATAGCCAAATAAATGAAAATCATGTTCCATGTCTTTTATATTTTATCAGTCATCATGAAATATTTCAGTCTAGGCTTCTACTAGGTCAAGTGTTCGTGAGATATTATTCGTTTACCCCTTTACCTATCTTGGCGTCGTATAAGTCTTGTATGAGAAATATTTTGAGGTAATTGTGGGTGTTCTATATTTTGAGGTATCAACTTTCGGTGGGGCGAACGAGCGATCTCGCTGTTGTATTGGAATGGTATGAGACAATTCAAGTCTAGGGGACTTGGAAAAATTTCGACTATCCAGCCATGATAGGAAGAGGGACTTAGAAAATTTTCTAATTATCAATTATATTACTTATTTATTTATTTAATTATTTAATTATTTAATTATTCAATTATTTATTTATTTATTTGATTATTTAATTATATTAATTATTTAATTATTTATTCATTTAATTATTTAATTATTTAATTTTTAATTAATTAATTATTTATTATTATTACGCGGGTGTACTCGCGAATTTCTGAATCACCCACGGGGTAGAGATTTTCTAATTATTAATTATATTAATTATTTATTTATTTAATTATTTATTTATTTAATTATTTAATTATTTAATTATTTATTAATTTATTTAATTATTTATTTATTTAATTAAATAATTATTTAATTATTTATTTATTTAATTATTTAATTATTTATTTATTTAATTATTTATTTAAATAATTATTTAATTATTTAATTATTTAATTATTTATTTAATTATTTATTTAATTATTTAATTATTTAATTATTTAATTATTTAATTATTTATTTATTTATTTATTTATTTATTTATTTATTATTAATTATTATTATTACGCGGGGTGCACTCGCGAGTTTCAAAATCGGGGTCTGGCGAGAGAAAAGACATGGAACATGTCAAAAATTATAGAATGTCGACCAATCAGGGGTTATTACCCCAAATTGACTCTCAATATCCCCGTTTTGCCATGTTTGAACTAAGGGGTTTTTTAAAGATTTATGCAACAGGGATCAATATAACATATAAATATGGGGAAATTTTCAGCTGAGCAACTCAAGAAGCTCGGACAGCCAATAAGAATTTCGACCAATCAGAAAGAGTCAAGACTGTGGGTTTGTTTCATCGTCTAGAAAAGATTGTAGGTATAATCCGAAAAGAAGTACACTTTACTTGTAATTTACAAAATTGATGATAACATCAACGTATTGACTTCGAAAATTATTTTGTAATACCTTTTCCATTATAAAGTTATATATAATTGTGTGAATTGGTGTAATTACTCGTAGAAAACTTCAAAAAGAGAGACTCGTGTCTTGAAGAGGACTATATGGAAAGTAGCTCCTCGTGAGTATCTATATGATATTCAGGCTGAATTTAAGCCTCGATACGACAAATTTATGTCGGAATTGGTGAAAAATGAGACAGCACACAAAGAGGCCGATGATGAAGTGCAAGTTCCAAGAGGTAGTCTAAAACCTCCTTATGTTATATTATACCCCACACCGCATGAAAATGACCCGGAAGCAATGCGCATACGTCAAACAGCAAACTTCTTCGATTGGCTGACAAAATACCAAGTGGATGACATGGATGTTAAAATTATTCTACAAAACATGGACGAGAAGTACCGCTCAATGCACACACCGCCTATCCCAAAAAGAAATAAATCGTGTAGGGCGGCTGGAATTGCATCAGAGAGTGCTTCATTAACAATCGTTGGAGATATGGCTCAGAAATTAATGCGAGGTGAGTTAACAGAAATGAATATATATGGTCCAGAAGTCGATCCTTACCTTTTACCATTGTTGAATGCTTTAGGCCCGCTTGTACCTAGAATTAAACCGAGTTTAAACTGTACAATATAGAAAACCCACTACGTATTTACGATTTCTCTGAATTTCTTCAGTAGAAAGCAATAAGTTCTACTTCAATCATTTCGAAACTTGATTATAGTGCTCTACTTACACCTCACTCACTCATTATGAGCCCCGATAATTCTGATATGTGTTTTTTCAGACACACGTTCTTGGTGAGTATTAGCCTATTCTTTACTATCTTCAAGATTTATTTGGAGAGTTTAATACGTATGGTTCTCCTCTCTCCCATCACCGCCAACTTTCTCTCCAGAACTGTCGGGAAGAAGCTCGAGTGGGAAACGAACCCGGGATCTTCGAGTCAGGAGATTTTTTTGTCATATTTCCTCTTCTATCTCTATCTAACTTGCTTCGTCTTGCCTTTAGATATCAATTCCGAACTTTCAAGCTGAGGTATTCGTGAGACGGGAAAGAGGGCGTTACTCCCCCTTCCTCCTCGAAAAAGGAACGAAAATATCAACTAATTAATACTAGGCCTAGGTGAAATAACAAATATTTGTATTGCTAATTATGAAAAACCGACTGAAATTTTTTTTTTAAGTTTTTTAGGCCCTTCCCCTGAGGACAATTTATTCCGCCACCTGTTCTAAAGTCCCGAGGTCAATGGCGAGTAGACGCTAGCTCTTCGACGAGAGAGGAAAATAGGGAAAAATGTAAGTCGGTTCGAATTTCTCAAGCCAGTATCGTAGGATCGCACGGTTTGAGAAATAGTAGGGAGGACAGAGTAGATCAGAGGTGGAGTTGGAAGATAATTTTGAGAGGGGAATTAACGACTTTTCAAAAAAAAGAAAAGCTCTCTCACCGTCCCCTGAATTCACTATTTTTCCCTCTTATTTTTTAGCTTTTTGGGGATGTGGGGGGAATATCCCTCAGTTCCCCCTCCTTGAGTCCACCCTTTGAGGATATTTGGAACATATCAACATTTTGATTTTCAAGCCATGTGATCTGGAAAATTTTCAAATTTCGAACTGTACACCTGGGGAGGTGAAATTGAAAAAATTTCGACGACTAAAAGAATCTCGCTAGAATTGTGGCTCTAAAATAGCGAATTCTATTGATATTTGATCTAAAACTCTAAATCTTTAGTTAAGTAGTGATCACAAAAATTTTCTCCAGATGGGAAAAAAAATTGCCGTCTTATATCTGTACAAAATTATTTTATACTTTTGTATAATTTCCTCAACTCTCTTTTCCTGCCGAAGTGATACTCTCACACCATATTATTTGAAGCTCTGTTGATGAAACTGTCGACATCATATTTTTAAATGCATGACCTATCACAATAATATTACGTATTTCACTAGCTCAATTGAAAGGAAAAAAAAAGTTTTCGTGACTAAGGAAAACAATACACTATCATTTCACAATAAGACGGTTTGTAATTTCAAGTCTGACTATAAATATTGTTTCTTGTGTGCATGTTCACGGCCAAGAGAGCAGATAGGTATGATCGCGTTTCACATTTTTCCGAACATATACCGATATGTAATATTGTATCGATGAATACAAATATATTGTATTATTAATTCAACTCAAGGCAAATAAGTAGAGACGAATGGGTACAGGTACCATGTACAAGTAATCACTTATTTTGACATTTTTTTTATCGTGTGTAAAAAAATACGAGTAGCAAATTGTGATCATCTTCTTGCGCCTACTGTACTTGTATTTCAAAATTATGTCATATTTTTCTGTTACTGTCAAATAAATATAAGTTTTTCTTCAACAAGTAAGGTAGGTAAATATATTTTCGACTCAAACCTCGAAATCTAGGCGATATAACGGATGAGAGTGAGTGCTACAACAGGATATTGTAAATGAGTACAATAAAATAGTATTCAGATTTCAATTTTTTTTTTCTTTCTTTCCGAAAATGCGTGAGTATGGCCGAGTTCTTGAATTTATTAGGCTAGTTTAATTTTTTTTTTTTGGAAAAGAAAATGTAAATGCTGTGGATTTGAGAAGAAATATTCCGTGAGTCCAAAAATATTGAAATATATATTTCAGAAAAAAAAAGAAGAAATTATTATCACTCCGCGAATTCCCATAGTTCGGAGAATGTGAGAATTTACAAGATTTCTGCCAAAAATGATTAGTTACTTTCGTTGACGAAAATCAAGCACCAAATTTTTTAGTGCAAGACACTAGTTTTTGTCTTAGATAGACTACAGTAAATACGAATAATAATTATTACAAACAAAATATAGTAGACTGCCGAAAGGATGAACTTCAAACAAAATTTGAATCTGTACCAATCTATAACAATTCGACAATACACTGAATACTTTCTCTAGTGAAAGCAATGAGTTGAATACCTTCATTTCTAGATGAACGAAAAGCTTAATTTCTAGAAAATACATTTCCCGTGTGCGTGCGTGCTTTAATTCTAAATAATACAATGATGTTAGGCCCGTTTAGATGCTTTAGTCTGACTTCATGGATCTCTTTACATGGAATCTCAAAAATGTTAGGGTCAATAACGTACAAGTCTGCAATAAGAAACTTACCATCGATTACGCTTCGTGTATCATCTTGTTATCGATATCACGATGAATGGAAATGATTGAACCATATGAACCAATTCATAATTTTTCAAAATCAAAGCTTAGTACTCATATCGCGATGAGAAATATTTCAAAAATTTTTACACCATTTAGAATACCTACTGAGTATTAATTTTTTCGTACTTCATAACCCGATACCAAAGAACAAGCAAAAAATTAAATGAAAACTATCGCTGGAAAAAACTCAAGAACTTTTAATGTAGCCATGGCAACGTAGGTAATAATTTTTTACTTTTTTATCACGCCACCATCATTTGTCCAGAGTATTCTACTATCAATTTAATGAGCGAATATAGGCGAGTAATTCGTGCAAAATTTGTGTTGAGGCCGCATTATCACTTTCAAAAATTTATCCATCAAACGATACCAAAAGAAATTAATTCATTGCCCAAGGCTCGCTGTTCATACTTTACTTTCATTACGTCACATAAGAAAGAGAGAAAAAAAAAGGAGATAATAGTTATACAATAATATACTGATTTAATCCCCAAGAAAAAACCCCTTCTCAATCTTTCCGTAGCCTGGTAGTTAAAAACAGCTCAGTCATTAGAAATGAAGTTAAGCTATCAATTCTATAAGTCATCCTCACATTTAATCTGAAATAAAAATTCTTACATTTCCGGAAATGTTCATCAGAAATGATTAAGTGAAAAATGATAAAAGTGATCAAATAACATCTCTGGATCACGATTTTAAACACATTCGTAGCATTTTACTCAGAGGGAGAGATGAATCGCGAAGTATGAAGCGCAGAAATATCATATTAATGATACATAATTCCAAACTACACAATTGTACGAATTTTTCTCTCAGTATCACACGTAGATATCTCCAAGTCGACAAATAATTACAAGTTTTACAAAATTTCCATTTTAATTATTGAAAGCGAATTTCGTTCAAAAAAGATGAAATCCGATAGAAATTAGGTACCTACACATTCATAGTAGTAAATAATAGTCATATACGAGAAAAAAAAAAAAAAAACTTCGAAAATGAAAGACAACTTAAAATACTGTCGATTGACATCACAACGTACTTCATTCTACGCAAATACGGATACAATCGAAACAAAAATGAAGACAAAAAATTCAAAATAGTTTATAATTTTTTAATAATTCAACTTTCTACGCTTATTTTATCAGCTCGATCATTGAATTCTTAACAAACTGAAGCGATTAGTTCTTCAGTTTGCCTAAGGAATGTATTTTCATTGCGTCCGAGCGAAAGTCCATTCGACGATAAAATTTAATAGCCTCTGGATTCGCCCAGACTTGTCTAGCTTCAAAATCTCTAACTCGTAAAGACTGCAAACTTTGAGCCCTCGATAGGGCTACATATGCTTGACCAGCCTCGAATACTTTGCTCAGCGACATTTCAACGCAGTCGAGAGTGAGTCCCTGTGAGGGAAAAAAAATGAAAATAATAGTATATTGCTGTACATGAACGTAAAGTGAGTGTTTACCCGAGGCAAAAATTGCGATCTGAGAGTAGAGCAATTTGCCGAGTTGGTGAACGCTCACGATATCCGCATGTATTGTAAGGTATTTTTTTCTATGAATGATGTTAAAAAAAAATCAATCAACGAATACTCGAATGCCATTGGCTGATTCATTATTTTTTTCTTTTACGCTAATCTAGATGTGGGTAAAATTAAACTTTGACAGCACCCATAGATACAGTCGAAACACCATTTCAACACCACGTATAGAAAAAAAAAAGTCAATTTTTACAACAAAAATTGTTGATGGAACAGTCTCTTACTTGGGATTTATGAATAGAAAACGCCCACGCAAGACGAAGTGGAATTTGTTTCCGCATCATCTTGACACCACCGCTGAAATTGATAATCCATTTTTCTAAATCCAAAGTTCGTTTTACTCCGCAACGAAACTGTACAACTGGTAGTCCTGATGAAAATAATTTCTATGTGGAATAGAAAATATCGACAAATGAAATCATACGATGGATGGCTCACTAACCAGACGATGAAAAAGAGGTAACTACACCGCGAGCACCGTTCACAAGACCATCGGAAATTTTAATATTTTTCAACAACATAACTTGTGCACCTTCTTTCAGCACTAAGGTTTTTACAACAGGCGTATGATCATCAAGCGCTTTCTCACTGCCTTCATCCACAGCTACAAACTTGTGTTCTTTGGCTACGGAAAAAAAAAAGAAAAGAAATATCAAGACTTTTTTCTTTTTTCGAAGTAAACAGAAAAAATTGTTGATCAGAGTAGCCTAGATACAATCTTACTTGTCAATTGTTGTAGCTGATAATCATTAATCTTCTGAGCTTCAAGAGTTCTACAACACAACTGTGTAGGAACGATACCTCCTTTTTCTAAATTTTGTTTTGCCGTAGCTTTCAGTATTTCTTCAGTTTCTTTTGTGATCCTGAACAAGTTGAATGGTCATTTTAAACTAGAATCCGACAGTATTCATGTCACACATGACTTTTTTACTCACTTTCCGATACGAACGTGATTTAAAACTGAAATGAATTGATTGTCGTTCTGTCGGTAGACACGTTTCAAGTTATAACATTGCAATTGACATCGTGCCCACGCTTCACTCTGGAAACAAAATTTTACTTTCGAATTTTTCGACACTGGAGGCAGTTGAAGAAAATCTCCGCAAAGAATTAACTTTATTCCGCCGAACGGATCTTTACTTTTCCGCACAGCTCGAGCAATCTGTTCGATTTTCTACAAAAAAGTAGATACAGAATAACGCACAATGTAATGTTTCTCGAAGTACCCGAAAATTCTATTAGTCGTACTTCAAAATATTCGCCATCTATCATAGAGATTTCGTCAATAATTAGATATTTGCAGCGTCTCCAATTGGACACAACTGCTGGTCGGCTGGCTAATTCAATCCCTCTTTGCAAACTCACATCTCCGGCTCCGATACCTAAAATTGAAATATAAATATACCATTAGGTTCAATAGAATTTACATGGTGGAAAAGGTACACGGAACACGTGTAGTTATTAACCAGTAAATGAATGCAAGGTGATGCCTCCTATCAAACAAGCAGCAGCTCCTGTACTGGCTGTAGCAACTGTTTCATCTGGTGGAAGAGTGCTAATAATTATTCGCAATAAATACGACTTTCCCGTACCAGCGCTTCCTGCGAAAATTCAGAATTGAATTATTAACACGTATTCAAGTCGTCCGGATCATTTTATGTCTAAGAAATTAATATTTGCTCACCGGTGAAAAATATGTTAGTCTTTGACGTGGCTGCCTGGAGTATTTCTTGCTGCTCGGATGTTAATTTCGCGTTACTAACAAGAGATATGAGACACTGCTTCTTTGATTCCTGTGAAGATGAATCGGTAAAGTAAGGAGCAAATATTCCTTCAGAAATGAAAAACGATTTACATTCCTAATCTCGAGACCAAACTCACCTGTTTCGATTTCAACGCTTCCATTGTTCGTTTTCGTTTCAATTGCAAATCCGTCATATTACTCTCTTGTAACTGAATCTCCGATCGCACTCGGTTCATATCTTTATTGTTCACTGGACTGACATCTTCTAGAACTTGTGCTTTTCCCGATAAAAGCTGTTCGCGAAGTTTTACTTTTGGAGATTGTTTTTTACTCGTCAATTTGATGAATAGAGTTTTGAGAAATGGTATGAGATTGGCAGATGGAGCATTGTAGAACATCATAACAACATTTTCAGCATTGAAATGGATCGAAGCTTTTCCTTCGGTAACGAACTTTTTATGAATACTCACATTAACTAGAACAAACTTGTGTACGGTTTTTCCGTATTCTACGTGAAGGAATAAATCTCTAAATTCATTTCGAAGCAATTTTATATACACCGTCGAGTATTTAACTCGCTTCGTGACAACTTTCTGACTAGACATCCATTCAATAGTACAGCCACATTGTAGGGTTGTAACGTCCATTTTTTAGAAACGTTCTCCTTAGGGAAACGAACAGAATTATTTTCAGTTATTTCTAGAACACGGTATAAGAAACATTTCTTATTGACCGATAATTAACTACAACACTTCGCTATTTGTCTATCCAACGTCCACTTTGAAAATTCTTCTCGTGGATCGTGATAAAAATGATAGCGGCTTCTAGCAGAGGCGGGAACCGAAAAACCATTGACTATATATAGATTATAGACGATGTGTATCCAAAAAGACTACGCCAGTCATCAAGCCATCCGTAAGGAGCGCTACAAGCGAGAAAGTTATTGAGCGAACAAGAAAGTGAAGAAAATCCCCCCCCCCCCAAAAAAAAAAAAACGCACACTTGTTAATCCACCAATTTCCGACATGAATTTGAATAGAATTCTAGATGAAGATATCAAGATAGATTGAGGACTCTCGGACGTTTTGTTTTCTCGCAAGTAGAAACATTGACTATATATTACTTCGAAGTAATATATAGTCAATGGTAGAAAGCACTGCAATAAGATCATAATTATCATATTTTTGTTTTACCGTATTTTACCGTGTATAAGTCGCACGCGCATATAAGTCGCACCCCAGATTTGAAAATGAAAAATCAGAAACTTTTATTTTGCTCGCGTATAAGTCGCAGTATTACTTATATACAAAAAATTCAAAAAACATACAAAAATAATACCTTTTAGGTATTTTCACAAAAATCAATCTCCATCATCTTCATCCATTTCGCTCTCAGAACCACTTCCACTTTCATCAGATGACGTCTCAGCATCTTCCTCTGCCTCACTGTCATTCCATATCATCTCATCCTCAGATCCATCAAGTGCGTTAGTGATGCAGCACTTTTTGAATGACTTGCGTACTGTCTCTTCCGAAATTCTTTTCCATGCACTTGAAATCCATGCCGCAACTGTCGAGGGTGGAGCCTTCTTGATTTTACTAATTTTACCAGCTGGTGTTCGCGGTAAGTTTGGTGTCTCTAGCCATGAATCGACAAGTTTGAGATAAGAAAACATGCACGCTCTGAAATTTTTTTTTCTTCATTTTTATACTCGCATATAAGTCGCACCCCTTTTTTTGAGCTCTTAAAACCTGTTTAGAAGTGCGACTTATACTCGGTAAAATACGGTATTTCCATACAACTGTTCGTTTTTCTCTATATTTTTATATTGATATATCCCATCGTAGTTCTTACTTCCATTCTCTCGTGAGCTTCGAATCCAAATTTACTTACCTTGTTTTGATGACTATTTCAACCAAAAGCGCTCGCGTTAACTATTCTCGAATTATACAATTCATAATAGCTTGTTTTTAAAATTCGAATTTATGAATTAATTTACAAAATAAAATAATTCATTTTTCAAAATATTGACGAAGGCATCAAAAAAAAAAAAAAAAAAATCAAAATCAGGTTTTGATGCCCGATCAAAATTTTGATCTGATCCTTCCCCAATTCCTTTACATGATCTATAAGATCAACAATACGTCAAGGAACAAAATTCTTGACAATAATATTATTGACCAGCTGGAGTGCATTTAAATCTTCACCAACTTTGAGAAAAAATAAATAAAATGTATATTTTTAATGAAAATAAAAGATTTCTCTCAAAGAACAATGAGTGTGAAGTTTGAAGAGCGTGATACAAACAATCATCGGTTTCATAAACTGAAAATCAAAAGAATGACTTAGCCTACTTGTATAATTAAAGAGAATTTAATTGTTTTCAGTTTTCAAACGATACAAGTAAGAGGAGTAACAAAATAGGCCTAGCACCCTAATTTGATAGCCATCATGCCGTTTGGCCCTATACCAGAAATTAAAATATTGACTTTCATTTATTGGTATTTTCCATTTTTTCCTCTACAACTGATCTCTCAAAACAAATCGCGCAGCTGATGGAAGATCAAATGAAATAGGAACGATTTTACCAAAGTTGATATTCATTATAGCTAACAACACAGATAATCCTCCTCTTTTGAATGAGTTCAAGTTGTACATGAAATAAACGTAGAATGGAGTCCTCTTCAAAATTATCAAATCAAGAGTTCAAAAAAAAAAAAAAAAAAAAAAAAAAAAAAAAAAAAGAGAATAAATGACTTAGTTCACTTCAATTCAAGGAAATTTGACAAACAGACCTATTTTGCTATAGAATTGGCTTTAGAATGTAGTATGTTCACGTCTAGGTTTTCCATTAATTCGCTTAATCTCCTCTTCTAGCGACTTGATTTCTTTCAAATAACCACGTTTCATGATCTTGTAACACTTCCTAAAACAAAGAAATCGCGTTAGGACCACCTGTTCACCATGGAAAATTGTATATTTATTGAGTAGGTAGGACTTTTACCTGATTCTCTCAAATTCTTTAGGGATATCTACTGATGAACAAATGATCGTACGTTCTTGTTCAAATAATAACAGCTTAGCCTCAGATAAAATATCTTGGTGCTTGGCCCCTATCAGGTGGTTGAGTTCGTCCATCGCTGCATTCAGCTCTTCTTCGCTCTACATCAACGGATTACAGAATTACAAATTTGGAAATGTAGGTACCTATTTGGGCTACAAACATGCAGCTTGTATGGAAATCCGTTTATAATACATACATATCTTCTAGTTTCAACCAAGGTATCATTTACGTCAATCACCCTTTTTTGATCCAAGAGTCTAAAACATCATTAAATATTCAAAATCAATTTTTTTAATGAAAGTACATAACAGCCAATTTTGTTACTTGATTAAAAACAACATTGACGCACATTTCTGTAAACTTTTTCTTTTCATACGCCATCGCCGTTTCAGAAGAGTCACAGTGATTTTTTCTTTCTAGAGCGAGCAGTACATCTCGTTCTTCGTCAATTTCTTTCTCATTTGTGTCTACCATCGACTTGACAGACTGAAATTCAACTACAAGATGATAAATTGAATAAATCTCATTGGTTAGGAAGATTGAACATCATCCATATAAAGTTTTCTATGGAGCTATCCATGATGGGGCAAGTCATTATGCGTTAAATCATAAGTATATTACTTCTTTTCTTGAGTAAATCACATTCCAACGAATACTCGAGTGTCTGGATTTCACTACGTCGACTCTGGTACTGATTCAATATTTCATTGATGTGATGAACTGCTTTCACCTGCAACATAGAATGAAGAAATTAGAGAAAAGTGAACGTATGCGCGTATTTGTGAACTCACAGTACCTTCGAGAGACCCTTCAAAGAGTAACGGACAAACTGAGGGGATAAATTTGCATTCATCTCTGTGACAGAATCACTATCCGTAATCTTTGCAGAAATTTCTTCCACACCTTTCATAATGCTTCTCGGTACTAGAGACAAGTCTTCTTCAGAAATTACAAATCAATAATGATTAATGATCAAGTTGGCTGACAAGTGACAAGTTAGCACTTGAAAAACAATGCATTATCCACGGTTATATAAGCAAACACTCTTGTCTACGGTGCTTTTGTCTTGTAATTAATATCAGACAATTGGTAGTCAAGTCCACTCTACCATCCAACAAGACCGTGCGAGTCAGGAATCACCATCACCTGCAAGCCTCTGTTGAAATAAAAACCGGGAAATTTTATTCCTTAAATGTGACGTCACTTGGGAAAATCACGATCGCAGCGCTATCTACAATCCAAGATGATACTTACCGTCTGTTTTGAAACCGAAGATAATGATTGGTGTGTTTCTGGTCACTCCCCACCTACTTCGTCTCGTGCAATACCCAATCAGAAAAAGAAATGTCATTCAATGATAAGATTCATTGAAAAATATTATTATTGTCATTCGACTTGAGTAGTCTAGTATTCGTCTAATTATTAACAAAATTGAAATTCCGATTTGTCTGTTGATCTCGATTAAAAATTATTGTTGAAACAAGATTCACATTATCTCAGTTCAAGTTTTGTATCATCATAATGGTGTATATTGCTTCAGGTAAGCACTTTTGTCTTCAAAGACAAATCTTTTCTGATCAAAGAAAGTCTGTACTCGGAATAGATATGATTTGATACGTTCTTCACTTTACTAGACGGTAATATCCACAATGGACCGCGGCCATGGGATTTGAAGAGAGTCAAGGATACGTTTTGGTCTTTCCTTTCGACTATAGAATTATTGTAAGCATTCTTCCTTATCAATAATCTGAGGTGTATCAAAAACGTAAGTTTCTTTAAATCTATTAATGATGCAATAATCTTGTAGCGTTCAGACATTGTTACCATTCCCCATACCCGGAGTTCGAGATCGAGCTCTTAGATACAGATCGAGTAATGGAAATGCTGGTGCATCTGGATCAGGCGGGTATGTATGTCATTTAACTAAGATGTTTGATTGTGTTGGGAAAAAGAAGTTGAGTTGATGTCTTATCCTACATTATACAAATGCAAACTAGAAAAAATAACCCTTATTGATATTTTTCATTTCCTTCTTAGTCCAAGAGGTGGATCAACGTTCAGATCTAGCGGAGGATTTAGAACAATATCAGATATTCGTCCACCTCCGCCAGCATTTGGTGGTTGTTCGGGTGGTGGATGTAGTAGAAGATAAATCAAGTTTTGGTGTTTTCATGGTCAACAAATAGCTGGCCTTTCGTTCATGAAAAGTATCAACAGCATTCTTCATTTGTTTATTTTTTGAATTGGTGAGAACCCAGGTTACATCGGTTTTTTATTCGTATTAATTTTCCATTGTTTTATTCTTACCACTTGTTTAACAAATTTTCTCTTGTTTGTACATAATATTATATTGTATTATTATACGTCGGTGAAATTTATCGAGTAACGAAATTCTTTGGAAGTATCTAGAAACATTCGTGATGTCATCTTATTGACAGTTGTTCAGTCTGAATTAATAAATTCAACCGTGACGTCAATTGATTGAATGTGAAGTTATTGTCATGGCTTGATAACTCCTTTGTAATCCTAGACATTTCTCTTCTTGCATTTCGTTAGATCTGTAGTATTATTTGAAAGAAAAATGTTGTTACCCGACGTAAAACTCGAGTAGGTTGCCTGTATGGTTTAGCGTTGTAGATCTTTCTCTTTATAGCCAAATGAAGTTAATGTAAATAGTGACGACTTCAAGAAAGACCAGCTTTCAAGTTTACAATCAGGAATTCTTGAGACTAATGCTCATTTACCCAATCCTATTTTTCCTTTGACTTGAGAAATTTCTCGAGTTGATTCATTCAAGGATAACCGATAACATAAAAGATGTCCGTAAAACGAGTCGGAACCTTTTTTCTCGACTGTATTACTAGGAAGGCGGTAAATCAATTTACCTTTCATTTTTTAGGCTATCTTGGACAAAATCGAAAAAAGAACTATGAAACTATACTTGACACATATTTAGCTCTTACTTATTCGTTTTATTATTAAAATAAATAAATTTAGAAATACAGTATTTTAACACTGAAATTATTAACACGATTTCACAGAGAATATAATATAAAAACATGATACAGTAATAATCACTAAAAAAAATTAGTTGCTGAGTATCTCGTAAAAAAATACAAGTATTCAAAAGAGTAAAATAAAAAAAAAAGAGAAAAAGTTTTACGGGATAACTCGTAATTTTAATAGTGGCGACACCAATAGTAATTGAAGATACAGTAAATTATAATGAAGATGAAAATTAATGTGACCATTGGTACGTGGTGACTTTCGCGATCAAGAAAGATAGCATACGTCAAATTTTTAAGATCCAATGTGCATCAAATGGGAGAATAAGAGTAGAAAGTACAAATTATGGCAATCGCGAGCTTCGTTTTTTTTTTCGAACGAATACTATCCTGTATGCAGCTCATTCAACAAAAGTAATAAACAAATTTTGAATGGCCCCAAAAATTTACTGGAATAAATCTTTGGTTCAACGATAGCACCTCCCATTCAAGCTATCGGAGCGTACCATAAAAAAATACATCAATAAAGAAGAAGTAAGCCTAATATTGACGACTTCCATAAGGTCCTTGAAAGACGTATCGATACAGCTCAATTGTCCAACTAATTATGCTCGAATAACAACCATGCAAAAAATTACGAATAAAGAAATATATCAGCCTTTTACAAGAAATAAACGTATGAAAGTAACGCGTTAGAAGAGAATCACTGAGCTCGCATACTAAATATTGGATCAATATCATCGTACGCGAGTTTTCATAATTCAATGTAAACAAAAATAACATTCACACATGTAGAATATATCACAGCAAGAATATTTCAATAATTAAAAAGAGAATGAACTGACTAAAAACAAAATAGTATTGAAGTTAAATATAACGCGTTCATTTTATACATAGGTACCTACAAAAGATTATTATAGCAAATATTATAAATAAGTTCAACAAATAAACAGAAATTATTATCTGAAACTACCTATATTATGTAAATGGTTTGGTGTTCGTAACAACAATCAAGGCACAAAAATACATAATACCATTCACTTCCGTTTTCGATCTAATGATTCCAAATATGCGTACAAATCGCTGAATCACAGATTGGCAGTTAATACAACGAGAGAAAAAGGCGACGATAAACGCGAACAGTACATGTAGAGCGGCATTTGAGCAATAGGCACGTAACTATCGTTCAACAATACGAAGCATCATCGTAATGGTAATTGTACAAGTAACCGGTCCTTCCGTTGGCCATCTCATACCACGGTGTCGTGGACTCTGTCCATAAGAATCACAACGCCGATAGTTGAAGGAAATGAATTTTTCCACAATTTCTATACACACAACGGAGAGAACAACCGATTGATGGCTGCACTGCGACATTCTAACACCAGTCTGCTGTATACGAAAAGTCTTTGAAGAAATTTTGCTCGTCATCCGTCAACATTCGCGGATCTTTCGGCGGGGTTAGTTGCGGCTTTTCAGACGTAAATTCTTCATCGAAATTACGCACATCTTCAACCGACGACTGTTGGAAGACGAATAACATGAAATGGGAATAAATTCTACTATTGAAAATATTGTGTACGAAATTTCAAACTTACCACAGTTGGTACAAACGGCGGTCGTATCTTCCGCATTAATAAATCATCCCAGACGATGTTTTTGAAGAAGGCTTGTTTCTTTACATCTTCAGCGTCTTTATCACTCGAGCCTAGTCGACGTTCAGGGTTCTTACGCAGTAACTGAATAAAAAGAGAGAGAGAGAGGGATACGAATAAGTAGTCATTGCAATTGCAAGAATGAAAAATGAATTATTGTTTACTACTTACGCGTCTCATAATTGCTATTGATTCTAAGGATAGATATCGAGGATATCGAACCTCATCATTGACGATTGAATCAAAGACTTCTTCTTCATCATCGCCAGGGAATGGGGACTAGAAAGTGAAAAACATAAGACAATAAGTAGTAAAACGATTTCTTGCATCACACATAATAATGAATAAAAACTTACTTCGCCGACCAACATTTCAAATATGAGCACACCAAGACCCCACCAATCTACAGCACGCGTGTATGATGTTTCGGTTAAAACTTCGGGGGCCAAGAATTCAGGTGTACCGCAGAATGTACCAGTGCGATCACCAAAACCCATACCTTCCTTGCATAAGCCAAAGTCAGCTATTTTGACATACCCTTCCGTGTCCAGTAATAAGTTATCTAGTTTCAAATCTCTGAAAATAATGAATTGAAGCAAATAATTCAATATGCTGGAGATGTCGTATGGATGGGAGAAAATGAAAGCTCCTAGCTATACCTGTATATGATACTGTTTTCGTGTAAATACTGTAATCCGGATACGACGCAAGCCGCGTAAAATACTGCTCGTGGTTCAGAGAATACGTCAGCGTGGATGTGCATCATAAGATCACCTCCGGCGGCATACTCCATTACAAAACACACATGAGCCTGTAAATGATTACGATGAAATTATGAATTCATTTTTAAAAAAGTAGGGATTAAATTCATTTTTTTAATCAAGGTGAACTCTTATTGATTGAAGGGAGAACACAAAACCAAATTCAGCTTCGATGATACAGTCAGTGATGCATTTAGGATACTGATAAAGAAGAAATTGTACTCTTAAGAAAAGCTGGTTCTATTGTACTGGAAAGGAGGGAGGAAAACAACTAGTGAGAGAGCAATATTTAAAATAAGAAGTAGACACTCTTAAGGGTGCGCTCTACCTAGTCACTAACACGTAGACACTCATACAATGGTGTATCGCGCGTAGCGAATTTTTCTCAAAGAAAATTAATTCAATAGTGCATACAATATCTAACTGCTTATTTTTCGTAGATGAAGCTGAAGCTCAGAAATATTTACACGAATTAATTTCATTCTGTAATTGATATTAGACAATTCGAAGATGGCTATTTCAGATGTAATCTTGAACGTATTCTGATGATTTCTTAGGAGATTTTGCGAGCTGTTAAGTAATTAGCGGTATTTTTCTCAACTTCAAGAATAATTAACCGATGTTTTGAAAAATTCTGAGCATTATTCATAAAGTTATGAAATCGCCACATGCAACACACCATTTTGAGTCATACCATGTTTTGTGTGCGTATGTGTGAGTGACTAGGTAGAGCATACCCTTGAGAAAAAAGAAAAATCTTCCCAATGAATTCGAATTAATTTCCAAGTATCAATCGTTGATAACACTGCATAGAAATTAAAAAATTTTCAAAAACCAATGAAATGAGATGGGTTGTCCTTCATGGTAGTTTTGGCACTGAATTCAGGACAACTTATCGTTTTTTGATAGAAGATTGTATGTTCTTGTTATCATCTTACTTAGTTGCCGTTCGTTCTCGAGCTTCGATCAACGATAGCAGCATCAACGCTCAAGAAGGATTCTATCGGAAGTAAGAGATGAATAAAGAAACCATTGAGAATATAGGAGTTTCAAAATAAGATGGAAATGTATGCTTGGTTTCTTTTAATCCGTACTTCCGAGTATCGAAAAGTTCCACAAGGTAATGACCAAACGCGAAAACTCAAGGTTACTTCACTGGGGGGCGTTCGTTATCAATGTGCATTTACGAACCATTACAGTGATATTAGGAATTTCTATTACGAAAAAATCATGAGAATAAAAATAACAAAGATTCAAATTCTCTACAATTTGAGATCATTCGAGTTTCTCCTCATCTCCGGCTCCCTAATCATCATTCAAGATTCGAATCGAACGTTTGATAATCGAGATAATGAGATATTGAAGATGATGATTATTATTATGCACAATTAAATGTTCAGTGTTCATTGGTCAACCATCGTCATCAGTGAGTGACGTCACGACGATTCGATCATCGATAATCAAAGAAACGATTCTAGCGCCTTGAAAGGACAATGGACTGTGTTATTTGTGATAGCAAAAATATCGACTGATATCGATTTGTTTGGCAAGAGTACTCATTCTGCAAGAAATTTATCCAACAAGAAATTTGCTCCCATAAGAAATATACGGGGAGCAAAGATCAGTATGAAATTAATCAAAAATTAAAACGGATTTTGCGGAAAAAAGTTTATATTTATAGTGTGTGAGTAATCGACTTCTGAAAATGAACTATTTTTCCCTCAATTCTTTCTCATTTTTGATTAATACCATATGATCGATTTGCTTCCCATGTTTTCTTATGGGGAGCAAATTTGCGATTGGATAAATTTCCTGCAGAATGAGTACTCTTGCCAAACAAATGACGTCACAATAACACAGTCCATCGGTACTGTCATCGAAGTTTAATTTTACGTTTTTTCATCTCTACGAGTACCTATATCAGCCTTAGGACAAAATCTTGGCTAAATACGATACCTATTACTTTTTGATTATTTCTCTACCAAATCAAACTTGATTACTGAACACGTTGAAGTAAACAAACGGCAAGATATTGAATATTTTATCAAAACATTTAACAAAATATAGCAAGTTTGCTCGTTCTTGTGGAAAATATCAAAGAATCAAAATTCATTATCAAGGGTAATTTCATTTACATTCGCTAATCCCACATCGACATTAATCCCATTTCAAGACGTCATAGATTTCATCCAAGTCTATATCTCAAGAATATTGTTTACCTCAGATATTTGTTCTTCAACAAAAAAGGGCTCGCCTTTCACGTAATACAAAATTGATCGAACTCACTGATACTAGAGTTACGATAAATGAAAATTAAATATCGGAGAAATCGAGGGCAATGCCGCTTGAATTTATGATGAATCTCACCTCCGTTTGAAAACAGGCGAATAAATTGACTAAAAACGGATGTCGCATAGCATTGGCCACCTGGAAAATACGCTTTTCCGAAAGTAATGATTCCACTTCATCACGAGCGATGATATCGCCTTTCTTCAACGCTTTTATAGCGAAATACTCGCCAGTATGCTTGTACTTGCATAATATAACCTAAAAATATCGCAAAGTAAGATACATTTTCATGAAAACACGTTTGAAGTCGAGATTATGGATATCACAACCAGGTTCACTTACTTTGCCAAAATGTCCTCTTCCAAGTACACTCATTAGGTAGAAATCCTCCATGGACATACCGGCAGATTTATTCGATTTCTTGCCGCTATCACGCTGATCCAATGATTCCATTATCGACGAGGTATCGAACACGGGTGGCTGGAAAATACCACAATTTTTAAATTAGCTTTCGTCGTTACCTCGTTATCTGGCTTCCGGATAAACTAATCAATAATGTACTCGAAAAAATTCCATATGATCTCAAAGTACGTCAATAAGATACCAGCTTCTTAAATATAATGAGGTTAATAACAAATAATCTTGACCACAAAAGCGATTTTATGAAATGACGAAATCGTACGTAAACTTCAAAAAATCTTATGTTGTGATCTATTTATCACAAAAAATACAAGAAATGCATGCAGATCGATTGGTAAACTGATGATGGTAAGAAAGGGTATGATACAAGATACTCTAAACGGATAAAAATCGATATAATTATACGGCGTATTTTGCAATCACATTATCATCAATAGTAAAAGTAAGTTAGAAAAAAAAAAAACAAAAACAAAAACAAAGAAAATTTAATTTGCACAGCGAAAATAATACAAAGCAAACAGTGAGTAAGGAATGAGACTGGTTTTGTTTTTCATGTATGCGATAAAACACTTCAAAAGTTTTGAAGGTTGTTTCAGGGTTATTAAAGCTAGTTACGGACAGCATGAAATCCCACCAACAAATAAGCAAAGACCTATTCATGATGTAGTCCAGCTCCCATCCAACATGATTGCATTTTTGAAGTTGAGGGAAAATAACGAATAGGAAGAACCAATTTTGAAGAATCCTCTACCCAGAATTCTATCATGAACTGGGGACAATTTATTAATTCTGCTCACCAAATTTCGATTCGAACGCTGCGAACTTTATTGGATCTAACTTAAAATTTATGATTTTTTAACTTTTCCAAAGCAGAAACAATAAAAGAAAAGTTTTTCGACTTCATCATTGGATTTTGAAAAATTTTGTTACGACCAATTTTAGCAAACTTTAGAAATAGGTAACAAGAATATTTTTATCCGAAATTGAATGTATTTTTCAATCGAAATTGTTTGTTTTGAAGGAAAATACTCCAGCAGCGTTTTTGAATGTATTTTTGATACATTAATCTGATAAAAATAGAATTCGACAAAGGCGTAACAACGATTAGAACATGTCTGACTGCACCCGTTTCTTAATATTTTACATCACGAGGAGAGATTCTATCCCCAGCTTGAATTAAAGCGAGAAATATCTACTTGAAACCTGTCATTTTTTAAACTCAAAAAGTTTAGAGTTCATTTGATTTTAAATAGTAGCCCTCTTGTTCGCGTTACCTGATAACATCATTATCTATAATACTAAATTGATAGGCAGACAATTTCTAAAAAACACTCGCCCATGATTCACATGACCCTTCTTTGAAGAAAACCACTTTCAGCGACATACATGAGTCAGGTGTCGAATTTGAGAAACGGTACATGAAACGTATGAAGACGCAAACAATGATTGATCTAAAGTGTGTTTGTCATAATAAGCAATACGAAAGCAGTGCAAAGTTGTCATCCAATTCGTACGGTCAAGTTTTCCGTCAATTCTGATCAGAAGTTTAGTTCAGAAGAATGTACCAATATTTCTACAAAAATTAATAAGTCTACCCATAATGACCACAAGTTAAGATGAGTAAAATTGAGGATACAAAACAAGGTCTCCAATGGATGTGGCAGGATAGTCGCGAGGAATGACTTTACCCTAGGAAGTACTTTTCCGAAAATGGTGGCTCATTTGAATTTGAAAGTTCAGGTCAATAATTATGAAGTTATCGAAGAAATGAAAAGGAAGGAAGTGTCAAGAAATGCAGATATTATTTTCTATCCAAGTTATTCTAGAATTAGGAACGTCTTTCTACTAATATTACCAACTACTACTGTCGATTACTGAAAGAAGTGACAAAATGTGAAAATATACTTTATAAGCATCGATCTGAAGAGCTACAATTCGTGGCCGAGCACTCCGCATGCGAACAGACAAATTAAAAAAAATAATCAAATGATGTTTACCGTAATGGGTAAAAATGAGCAATGAATTGGCGCGGATATGATTTGCAAAGAAAGGCACCTGTAGGGAGAATCAAATTCCACCCAGTTAAGAGCCCCCGTAGCATGATAAAAACGATGGTCTCTTCAGAGTAACCTTTGCTATAAAATGTTTACACGACTTAGATTAGATGTTTCCTCCAAGAGCCTTAATTCGAATTTTTCCAAGAAGAATGAAAATAGCCAGGAACTAGTGAAAGACTTCGAGAACAGCTACTTTTATCAGCGAATAGATGAAAAATTTGAATGAAGCTATGATGTTTGCGCGGGTTAGAAGGAAATAATTAATAGCTGTAGCGTTAGCGGTAAGTACTCTTTCACCAAGACAGTTATTAAAGTATTGTTGAATACCTCATCCAGGGGAAATTCGATTAGGGGGGAGGGTTGGGGTGTCGATATAGGAGTATCCGGAAGTTCTACAATAGGTTGAGGACACCAATCCGGGTCTGCATCCTTCAAGAAATCGAATTCCTGCAGTGCTCTCTGGAGCTGAAACAACAACGGGATGAGTGCTCGATGGTTTTCTCGAATTCGCGTTCTTTTCTTCTTTTTTCAAAAACATTATAAGAGAGACGAAGGAAGTGGATTGAATCCTAATATATTATTCCTAATCAAAATACTGTACACGAAAAAGCAGCCTTTAAAAAAAATAAAAGTGATGCACACTTTCATTCGTCATACAAGAGTGTTTTCTTCTATAGACAAACTTTAGTGTGTTGGTAAACTGTACAACAGTGAGTAGAAAAGCTACTTCGTTGCTTTCAAGCACTCGAAATTTACACTCGAATGTCCAGCGAACGCGGTCTACGAGTATTCTTCTCTTAATTCCTATTTCGCTCGTTACGTTAAGAACCTTCACCTATAGTTTAAGCCCTAATTAGTACGTTAGAATTTGCCAAGCTCGAGAATTTCGTACTCACCTCGGGATCAATAGGCGCAATATTCTGTACAGGTTCCTTCGGTATTTTTGGAGGCGTCTCCACCGGCCGCAATGACGGACCCTTCTTCTTAATCGAGGACGGTAATAGGAACTGATTCAAATGCGTATCAGGAGGAAGAGGAGGCAGAACGGCGATGCCCAAACCCAACGGTCGACTTCCGGTTAATCCAGTGATGTGCGGATCTGGCGTTTCTCCGGGCGTTTCGGCTTTATCTTCGAGCTCTTCTGGTACAACGTCTTCGCGCGCAACATAAAATACACAATAAATTGTTATGCGAAACATAGAAGCAATATTTTTATCGACGAGAACCCAGTTACGAGTGTTGTTTACATGAATCAGAATAGGCCCAAATATGAATAAACGATAACGAAAATGTACTGATAAACAGAGTAGAGCAATTTAATTGCATAAGTGGTGCGACCTTCGCGTTACATAAGAGCCGCTTACCTGATGATGGACTTTCGGAACGCGAGTAGGTGCGATTGTTATTTTGTATAGGTTGCGGCGCGTGCGAGCGTTTTAGCAGACGACCCCACGTAGCAACATTGATATTCATTTGCTTGGCTCGCGGGAAGTTCTTGATCTGTTGTTTTAGTATTTTCTTCTGTCGGCGAAGTCGCGGTTTCCTGGTGATCATCGGGTTCAGGAACTTAATCTGCGCGTTACACGAAGACACATTATACTCGACCGTTTTAGTACGCATTGCGTACGAACGTGTTTCTGCGCACGTGGGCGACTGAACTTGGCCAGAGTGTACTTACTTCGGCGAAAAGAAGACCCTGCGGTTCTAGCTGTAACGCCATACCGTGCCTGATATCGTCGATAAATTCTTCTAATTTTAGGAATTTAACGGCACACAATGATCGCCAATCTTTCCAGTAAATATCAATTTCTAATTCACGCGATTTCTCGAGCTCTATCGAAAATCTAACAAAACACATCGGTAATGGTCAAGGTCAATGCATGGAAAAGTTTTCGCGGCATTTCGTTCAGACTACGGAAGGTAATCATGTAAAATTACCGTTGATCCCATGCTTGTTGCGAACACGGTTTCCAACTCGTCTGAGCAACGGTTTGGTTGTCCAATTTTAAAACAGCCATAATTTCATCTGTTGAAGAAAAGAAGATTACTTTTTATTCTCAATTATTATTAATAATGTCATACATTATAATTCTGGTCTAGTCAATTAGGGTAAAAAAACGGTGTGAGTTGAGAAGAAATTGGGAACGGCTGAAATTTGTTATACAACGTCATTCGCGAAAATCCCATTTATATGAAATGAGTATCGTCTCAAGGGTTGATTAATGAACTACCTATTTCGATTGCAAGCATAAAAAAAAATGAAAAAAGTTGATAGAAGAAAAATGAGACTTTTCAAGTTTTTATAAATGCATATTACTAATATGTATAACTTGATATTTGTGGCAAAAAATTATTGATCGGAAGAGTTTTCTGTATAGTTTTTATTCTAATCTCGGTGGTAGCGCGCCACTACTTCGTCAAGTTTGGGTACGCCTTGAAGGACTGAAAATACCATCAAGTTATGTTCATCAAAACAACGTTAATAACTCATCTCTCAGAGCAAACAAACGCATACTCATTGGCCTTCAACAAATTAGAAAAATTGTTTTATAAATGAAGCGTATCGAGTGAGAAGACAAGAATACACGTTCATTCTAATGTTCCAGTACGTACGTTTCAAAAAATAATTCATATCTATATTCTCATGTGCAACGTGTTGTCAGTAAATATGACGGACAGTATTCTGAATAGGAACTTGTGGGGTACAATATTTGAGTACAAATTACACAAATCTAGGCGAAATAGCGAAGAACTAGTACACAATATTGTTTCCAGAGTTACAAAGTCCAAGTCACTTTGGAATATCCAGCAACCGAACACATTTCTCGAGACAGTGTTATCCAAAAACTACAAATACCTATAGGCACACTAAAATCTATCAACAAGGAGTACATTGATCATCGTATTCATACTTACTACTAATTTCATCCTTAACGCTGTATGATTTACACGAACTGCGACCCGTTACACCTTTTACAAATGATCGAAGGTCATTTGGCGTCGATAAATTTTCTTTTTCTTTTCTCGATCGACCTGGAACTTCTTCCAAAAGGTCTTGACAACCCATCAATCTGCAAACGGATTAATTAGTCTTCGTTTTGGGTTTTGAGTGTTTTCAAAATTTGAAGGTAAGTTTACACACTGCTGGATGAAAGAAATTCACCTACAAGAAAAACCTGACATTGAATATTTTTACAACAGATGGATCCGCGAATAACTTCAAATCATAATGATTTGATTTATTCCGGAAATTTGAAAACAAGAGAACTCTGACGTATGGTTGCTTTTGATTGCCGTTTTCTTCAAGGACTGCTATAATATAACGCGCAAAATTTATAGATCTATTTAGAGCACTACAAAGATTGTCGTAAGTACGGCAAATTTTCTCACATTTTCATTCTGTTTCATAAGATGTTCTTTGAGTTCTGGGCATGTCTTTGACAGAAATAATGCAAATTGCTTGCTTGCGAGCTCTTGACAATCATAGGTCAAGGTTGTTTCATTTGTCTTTTGATTGTTCTTTTCACATGCAGTACTCACTACTGAACAGCAATACCGTCAAGGTTCAGTCTGCAGTTGATTTGAGAAGTATTCTCAACGCTGATATTGAAATCCATATTTTTCGTTTTTTGTTATTGTATCACGTCCTAGAGCTATCACGTGAGATGATTTTCAAAACATCATAGTCATTATCATGTTGAGAACAAATGATACCTGAATGAACTGAAACATGAAAATCCATCTTAAAGTTTCCTTAATGAAAGTTCGAAAAGATTTAATATTCTCAAGATGAACAATTTGCAATCTCGATCTTGCGACGGATGTCATCTTGCAGAACATTATAAGTCTTGAATCTTGATAGTGTTATCATCATAACATTGAAGAAATTGCCAAATACTAGTTTAAGAAAATATTATGGAGAATTGCCTCAAATGTTTAATGTGTGCAATGAAAGAAGATTCAAGCTAATGCTATACTCATCTTTGAGTTCATCTAAGTAATTATTAGGTATTCCTTTTCAAATGACAATTTTTTGAAGTACCTCACAAGATTACTCAAAAACGTGACAAGATAGCAAAAAACGGTGAACGGATTCCGAATTTTCGATTAAGCGTAGAACTTACTTCTAGAATCACGTTCTTGAATGCTTGATGCAAACAAAAAATTTTATTCAGTCTAGTTCAGTACATGTTCATCATTTTCTGCCATACAGAGTCAAGTTGACGTACATCCAAATCAACGATCAGGCAAACTGTATCTTTTGGACGATTGGTGCGAGTGTGTGAATCGTGATAACACACTACTATTACTTCATAGATGGAATAACAGGGAAAAATTCAGATCTAGAAAATTGGAGCTTTGTTTCACGTGGGATGAACACACTACTCTGAATAGTGTTGAAATGAACGTTGGATATAGGTACGTCAAAATTTTGACGTATATCCAAACCACGATCCAAAAACGCTAATATTGGAAGGAGGGATGCTTGTATTGGAAAACTGGTGTGATAATTAGATTTCTCATTGAAAAATTATTCTAGTAACACATATTTACATCTCAATTAGCCGTATTAATCTTATTTTAAGAAAATGTAACTTCTTCCCGATCGTCGATTTGGATATAGGGTCATTCACGGTCGACGTCGCGGTGTATCGATATTTGCTCGATGTGGCACTATCCAGTAGAAATATCGTTGAAAAATATCTAAGAATGAGATCGATATTTCCATCACTAATGTAAACAATTTTTTTTACACGTTATTCCTTATGGGAACAAATTTGGTTCTAAAACTAAAATTCGTCAAATATAACAAGAACGGAAAATTTCTTAGGAACAAGTATTATATGATGGCAATCTAAGAACTTCTTAGTAATAAAAAATTAAGTTTTGGTTCCTTACAAACAATTTCTTTTCAAAGTATTCAACGATTTCTGGAACACGATTCTTTCTTATGGGAAAGTACGTGCAAAAGAAATTGTTTACATTTGTGATGGAAGTATCAAACACTAGAAGATCAATAGTATGTATTATTATCAGTGATGTGACTTCAGCGTGAAAGACTCTATTCGGACCGGGCATATTGTAGGATAGCTAGCGTCGCCTATGTAAAATACCTAGAAATTACTGATAAGCGAACGGTGATCGTGACTTGAAACCAAAGGTGATTTTTTAGTTTTTCTTAAATTTCTCCAAAAATAATGAATTTAGGCGTGTACTCGTACGGACCGAAAATGAAGAGTGGAAAATTTTCTTTCAGATGATCATATTTTCGAGAAAAATTTTGCGCGATGCTAGCGCTGCCCGGTCCGAATATACGTCAATTCAAGTATTCAACTTTGTACGGCAGTTTTACATAGGTTAGGTATTTAGGTAGCCATCTTTATAATGGTCGCCATTTGTCATTCTTTTTGTGCAAACAAGATGGCGGATTAAAGCACTCAATTCTCTTAGCGCTCTCATAGATTCTGAGGGTAGTGATAGAGCAACAACTTTCACATCCATCAATTAGTGTGATAATTTGCGCATAATTATATTTCCGGCGAACTTCACGATTCAAATTGCAGCCATCAAATGTAAACTCACGCTAGTCGCTAATACTTGTATTTGTAACGGCAACTAATCAACAAGTACAATTGTTGGCTGATATTGAATGAAAACAAATCTCTTTCTATGTTGTATAGTGCAATCGCATAATATGGGATACAACGCACATCAATTCTTCTCCTGTTTCACGGCGTAATTTCGTTTCCCATTTTCTATACGGTTGAGTGCTTCAATAAAACAGAGATGGCTAAAAGAATAATCGCACAAAAGTTTGCGCGACATTATTTGCCATCTAATAAAATCATTTGCGGGTGGATTAGAACTTTCGTCGAGCAGTGTTTGAAAAGAAATCCTAATTAAATATCCGAACTTTTGAACCAGAAGACAGATGAGAAACTTGACAGGGGCGTACTTATACAGCTTACCTAACTTCTAATTTTCCCGTCACAGCTGCACATCGTGACACGGACGAGTTCGCGTACAATCTACCATTATTGGACGGCCTAAAGGGTTGCAGACTAGTATATGCAACGGGAACGGGACTGGCAGATTGAACGATCTGCAACTCTTCCTTCAATTCGGCAGCCGCAATGGAATTCATCGGTAACTCCTGTCTTCGAAGTTCCAATGATTTTTTAATGAGATCCAACTTTCTACTAGATTCCGATAAATTTGCTTGCGCCTAAAACAGAATAACAAGGAATAAATTTATTAAAGTCTGAGGCAAAAGATGTTAAGCTAGACGAGGCACCACAAAGAAACAAAATACTTCAAATACAAAAACGAAACGAATTTATTTTTTAAATTTTACAAAAGGCTATATAATAAGAACATTATTTTTTCCCGAAAAATAATTTACAATTGTCGCACATACAATCCGCATTTTTACTCGGGCCCACGTGATGCCCGGGTTTCCTGAATGAACCCACAATCGTACCGAACTTCTCCAGTACGTCCATCGTACGGTTGGTGTTCGACTCGAAAGGCGTTATCGTCCTAGTAGTTGACGCGGATTTTTGAATTTTTTCGCCAGCTATCTTCGGCGAAGGAGCTTTTTTAATCGTACCGTTCTCTACTTCCCAGAAGCTGCCGAAACTCCAGCCCATCTCCGAGCTACTTGTACATGTCTCGTCTTCGGATTCGCTCGAGTTATCCATCGAAGAGAAGACGTTTCGTAAATATCCAACTCCGCGACTGCTCGGCACTGTTGTGTTCCCCACATTTACAGGATCTTTTTCGTAACTGAAGGAACTAGACGTACTACACTGATCGCTGATGAAGAAATTCTCGAACGAATTTTCCCAGCAACTGCAATCGGTCGATGAAAGTCCCGATCTCGAACTGAAACTTTGGTTCAAGAAAAACGGCAAATACGAACTGTAGGAGGACGGATAAGAGGACGAATACGACGAATTAAAATCATCCAATGTCATATTCGACGATTTCATACTTTTGACGATGCTACCGCGACGAGATAGTCCACCGCACTTGTTACAGGCGTCTGCGACCATTGCTTCTGGCGATGACTTATCTGCACTGAAGCTGGAGGTTGATAAAGTCGACCCTACATCGGTGCATTTGAAGGAACTGGTGTCGCTGTCAACCTCTGATTTACGACATTTATTGTCGTTGCGTTGTTTTTCTAGGAACGTGGACAGTCTCGAGACATGCCCTTGACTCTGAAATCAGTAAACACGTATTTCCGTATTATAAAACTCGAATAAATCCTTCGTCCAGTGATGTCGTACTCGAGGTGATGGTTTGTGCACATTCGGAAAAACTGTTTAGCACTGATGTGCTGCACGCGTGTTACAGGAATGCAGCAGCTTCACTTACTTTTGGAACGCGGCCAAAACATTACACGATCTCGTATGATGTAATTTTTATACAGCCGTTTTGAAATAATTTGACCGAGCTGCATTGTAGCACGCACCTCGAGTACCGAAAAAATGTGTATCAAAAGAACCGAAGCTTACCTTTAAAGGGCTTTTGTATGAACTAGCAATCGAGCTGGCGGTAGTCGAATGTACGATTGAGTCCGAAGAATTTCCTTCTTGCACGACGGGAGAAAGGGTGGAAACATTCCTTTTGGCCGGAACTCGGGTACAGAAGTGGGTGGTGAAACTGTGCGCTCGACGCGAAAAACTCGGACTCCGAATACCGCAACAAACTTCGCAGAAGTCGGTCCTCGTCTGCGGCTCTAGTGAGCTATTCGCTACTTTGTTGCAGTTCTTATCTGCGATATTTACACTGCACTTCTTATCAACGGTAAAGCTAGTCGAAGAAACGCTTCGGGCTCTCTTATCGTCACGAGACGGCGGTATCGTCGTGAACACAATATTTCCACGTTTATAAGCATAACACGGACGTTTCATCACATCGCTCAGATCGATTTCTGTCCACCCGGAGGTGACGCTAACGCCATTATCTGAATTACCTAATGGATTGCGACTATCTTCCTTATTTCCATATTTGTTCATCGTTTTCGAGGAAACGTTTTTATTCCGTTCGCGACGATTACCGTCACCACCACCATTGGAAAATGGTCACCGCACTAATTGCACACTTTCGATCATATCGCTGTATTTAAACGGTTTTCTATAAATTCCCGTGAATGACAAAACGAAAGCAAACGTATTTCGCGACAGTGCACACACAAAATATACAGAAATAAAACAGTTTGCAATTAACGCGAAAGTCGTTCGTTGAGTCGCGCGGCGAGAATAAAATATCATTCGTTTGGAACGCTGCCCGGTGATTAAGATCAAATCGTCGACTTGGACGCGGGCCAAAGTAACGCCGTGTTTTTTTTTTTTTTTTTAGCGGTGCTGCAGCAGGGGATGAAAATAGGAAGTACGGAGAGAAATGAAAATAACTGAAATATCGTACTTCAACGTACGCCACCGCAACGACGATCTGAAAATCCACCCTCGGGAATATGGTGAAAAACCGATGCGAATGGTATTCCGGATGAACGCTGTTAAAAAAGATGTGCAGATTTTACTAGAGACTGAAAAAAGGACTGGTGAAGAGAAGGATTCGAAAAACAATTTCTAGATTTCTAACCTTTTATAATGTCAGAATAATTACGACAGTGCGAAAAAAAAGAGAAGCATCATTTTATCGTATTCTGACGTTTACTTCTGGAAATGACTCGGAACCAAGTTCATCGATCACGACCACCATTATTACACTAAGCGTGAAAGAAGAAAGGTCAGGGTCAAGATAGAAACAAGCAAGACAGATCGTTGCCGGGACCAGTTAGCCCTTATTTCACCAAAGAATGTTGCAAAAGCCGAAACTCGAGGAGCGCAGTATTCCATGGGGGGAGAGAGAGAGAGAGAGAGAGAGAGAGAGAGAGAGAGAGAGAGAGAGAGAGAGAGAGAGAGAGAGAGAGAGAGAGAGAGAGAGAGAGAGAGAGAGAGAGAGAGAGAGACGTGATGACTGATAAAAGTATCGAAGTACTGTCATGCACCGCACGTTCAAGTCGTAGAGAGCGTCATTGACTGTACTGGGCGACAGGTCATCTCAAATATTCTTTAGAAGCGCTCAGGGTTAAAGAAGACTTTCCTACTGGTTACGGTCTCAGTAGTAAATCTCGGCGATGATAGTCCGAAAACATATGAGCGATACATTGTTGAAAAAAAAAAACAGGAAAAGAACAGAAATTGCGTGTGCTAATCCCTTCATATTTGAAAATCAATCTATCGATCTTGAAAAAGGAATTAAGAAAATTCTATCGTCAAATTGGCAAAGGGGAAAGGAGTGGGAAAATTTGAGAAATTTTTAGAGGTTGGAAGAAGAAATCTGTGAAATGGTAGAGGGTCTTGGATAGTAAGTAAGGATGAGACAGAATCAGTTGGTATAAGAAATATGCGAATTGATTGGCACCATTTCCTGATGGCAGCAGAAAAAGCAGACAGAGAACTGACCTACCTAGCCGCCTGGTAACAAATCTAGGAGGGTCGAGAGAAGAAAGAAGGATCACGATGCGCACCGCATTGTTGATCCTCCTACATGGTGCCCTAGTATGGGCTGACTCCATGAAGACAGCCTACAATAGCCTACAAAAGGAAAGAGATGGAAAATATCAAATAAAGAATTGTGCTGAAGTAAGTTTAGTGACTACCGCATGGTTTCTGCGGAGACTCTGGATATATTAGAATATTCACCACCAATTGAGTTGCTTCAAGCAAGAGGCCAGGCGCTCCTTACATGAGAAATGGAAAACGAACATTGCTCAGAGTGAGCTAGGGAAATGGACGACCCATGTGTCGATATGCGTCTCGATGAGTGGATGAACCGAGAGTAAGATCAGCTAAACTTGGGTCGTGACAAGAAAGATATATGGAGGAAAAGCTCCTCAACATTCTTCAATAAGTACCTTCATAAGAAGATGAGGAAAGTTGAGTAGGTAACGTGTTCATATTGCGATTGAGAGCGGGATGATAAGCCACAGCACAACTTATCTGAATGTCAGGCGTGCATTGAGGTGGATGAAACGCGGGCTCCAAGTAGCCTGGTAGCCACAATTATAAGTCTCGAAGAAGCATGGAATCAGGTGTCTGTATTTGTAGCCAAGGTCATGAAGAGGAAAATGGACTAGGAATGGAATCAAGGTGTTTGAAAAGAGGTGTGCTCAACTCAATGTAAACAACAAAGCGCTAGATCAGCTGATCTCCATTTAAAATAATGTAAAAGGGGAACCGGGTGACGTCACCCGGTTCATGTATTTCTAAATGTGCATGCGGTTTGCGTTTTGTCAACAATCGAACTGAGCACACCTCTTTTCAAACACCTTGGAATGGAATAATCAAATGCAGAACCACGCTATGGCCTACTCGACACCTATGCGCCGATGTGCAGGAAGAAAAGGAAGATCATCCCAAGATGAAGAGACTTCAACAGCGATCCACTATATCTAATGTGGTGTTATTATCGGAACTCTTGGCGGACAAGGGCAGCACGGTAGTGGTAATGGAGAAGGAGGACTACACCCAAAAAGTGGAGTCGTACATCGCAGTTAATGGATACCAAGAGCTGGCAAGGGACCCAACACGGAAATACCAAGATGACCTGAAAGCTGTGTTCAAACGGAACGATGTACCCGGTAATGGAAGGACGCTTGAGATGAACCCGGTTGCACCAAAACTCAAGGGGCTTGTAAAACTCCAAAAAGCGAATCGTCCCATGAGACCTCTGGTCAACAGCATTCAATCACCATGCTACAAGATAGCAAAGATCGTAGCCACATTCCTGAAAGAAAACTACCAGTTTGCACCCAGACGAAGTATCAGAAACAACGGAGAGCTGATTGAGCAACTGGACAAGTTGGAAATCAGGAGTAACGACAAGCTGATATCCTTTGATGTGACTAATATGTTTGGTACCATACCGAAGGAGGAACTTCTCACTCTGCTCAAAAACAACAGATACCATGGGAACCCCGATGGGTCGAAGTACTCCAACATAGTGGAGGAGATCTTGAGCCAGAATTACTGCCACTTCAATAACAGGTTCTGCAGTCAGGAAAGGGGACTTGCGGTGGGATCACCGCTGTCACCTATACTGGCGGAGATATTCATGAATGATATGGAAAACAAGATATTGAAGGGCAGCGAGTTCAGAAACTCGATCAAACACTGGGCCAGATATGTAGATGATATTCTAATTGTGTGGTCAGGCACTGATAGACAGGTGGATCTATTCCTTTCAGAAATGAATGCGATGAATGAGAGCATCAAATTCACAGTGGAAAAAGGCAATGAGACCATCAACTATTTGGACCTTACACTCACGATGGAGAACAATAGGATAGAATACAAAATCTACAGGAAGCCGACGCATACTGACACCATCATCCCAAATGACTCCTACCACCACCCCAGGCACAAGTTAGCGGCAATCCAGAACTACTGCTATCGGGCAATTTCTATCCTCAAAAACAACGAAGAGAAGAGGAGAGAGGTCGAGATAGTAAAGCACATCGCAAAAGCCAATGGCTACCGCAGATCTGTGGTGGAGGGAGTCTTTGGGAAAATGGAAACAAAGAAAGGAACCCATGATAGCATAGTGAGAAAGTACTCCGGATCGATACCATATATAGGAAAGTACACAAACAAGGTGATAAAGGCGTTCAATGGCTACAATGTGAATGTGGGTATCCAGAATAACCAACCCATGGTGAAGAGAATCAGCAATGATCAGACGGAACAAAAGGACAAGGAAAGCTTGAGCGGAGTGTACAAGCTCAGTTGTGAACAGTGCGAGGGGATCTATATCGGTGAGACTGGGAGAAAGTTTGAGATCAGGAGAAAGGAGCACAAAACGTCGAGGGAGAAAGAAGATGGCAAGTCACACTGTAACGAGGAAAACCACGATGGAGAGGGAATATTTGAAGTCATACACGTAGAGAATCGCACAAAGAGAAGAAAACTCTGGGAACAAATGGAGATTGCAAAAGCCAAGAGGAAGAAAGCCTGCCTCTTGAACAATGTAATCACATTTGACAGCGAAAAATTATTCGGCCTGGTGATTGGACGAGAGAAGAACGAAACCAACCAATAAGACGGCAGGAATCCAGGTAGCCAATAGAAACGCAGCATTTAAAACAATAGATTGAACCAATCACAAAGCAGTATATTTTAGCCAATAAGAACACAATGTCATATTATTGTAAGAATAAGTTTCTAAGAAGTGAACCAATCACAACACAGCATTGTTATAGCCAATAAGATCACAGTGTTATACTATAAAAACGCATGGTTAAGGCCTTGTTCTCCAGTTGCGACACAACTGATGATGGGATAACACCCGAAAGTACTCTTGAATAAGCAACTAATAAAGTAGATTTGTACAATTGAAAAACCCCCTTTTCAATAATGTGGTGTTGTTGTTGTTGTTGTTGTTGTGTGTTCCAATGTTTTTCGTGTTTAGGGGCACTGCAGGCGGTCGCCAAGACGAGGAGGTTTCGCCAAAGAGATTCTTCCAACACTTGAATTATACCAGAAAAGGTCGATACCGTTATTGAAGCAAACAAAATTAATGTATACATAACCCGTACCCATTCTACAATGGAGGATGGGCGGCTGAACATACGATCGATACAAACGATAAGGAATATGCCACGAGGAAAGAAGCGGGCGAGAAGGGAGAGGCAGGTGAATTTAGCGATAAGTTTGGTGGTGAATATGGAGGCAAAGGTTTCCATAAGATGTTATTCTCGGTTTTGGTCCCGATTTGGACCGTTTGCCTAGCAGGGAAGTTCTGAAGAAATGATTTTGTTGATATACCGCTCGTATAAAAAGTCAGCTGTTTTGGGAATTTCAGTAAGATCGAGCCGGGTGTTAGAGATAGGGGTTAACAAAGGGGGAGAATATGAAAAAATAGGGAGTAAATGCTGAAATTTGAAATGAGTGCAGACTTGCATAAGATTGAAGCGACGGAAGGGGTGAATTACATGAGCTGAGAGCAGTTGCAAAGATGAAAAGATTTGGGTGCGGGGCTGTTGAGGCCAGAAAATTAGAGGTGAATGAAAGAATGTGATAACAGAGAGGAGGAACATCTGCATCATAGGCTGAATGAAGAACTGTTGCGTAGTGCGCCAGGGGCCAATCAAAGCCTTCGAGTCCAGCAATGTTAACGCTGTGGGTGTTAATTGGAGAACCACAATCAAGTTGATCTCTTCTACATGACCTTAAGGGACATCACGACTGATTCTTCGCCTTCTTCCTCGTATGATCTAAAATCCTATTACTGCTCTCTCATCTTCTTCAAGCATAATTTCTGGAGCACTTCATCGTTGAATAAGCTCGCTCTTCCCGATGTGAAGAAGTCATCAGGCTACACCCGTTTCACTCTACACGATCAACACTTCTTTTCTTGCTCAGCTCTCATACACATTCGTCTTTATCAAGGAATTCGACGAGACTGTCGCCTCGACGAATAATTTAGCGGAGAATTAGATAACACCTCGCCAAACCTCCAACGAATGCATATTTTCACTCGCGTTACGCGATAATGCTCTTTCCGCAAACACGAAACAAAAATACCATTGCGATAAAAAATTTCGATAATGAATATTGGGTTAATTACGATACTACGAGTTGGTCGTCGAACACGACGGGGTTTCCTCGAGTATACATTCGTAATTTTGAGAGCATAAGATGAAACTTCGAATAACTGTCCCAGAGTCGATGTGAGAGAAAAGATTTATTAAAGCACGAAATCCTGAAAAAAAAACTTTTCTCAGTCCCCCCCCCCCCCGTTCTCCTATTTATGTATCTCGAAAATAAAAATTTCACTCAAGTCCATCTTCTGATCTATGCAGTTTGAACGGCATTTTTCTGAATCCCTTCCTGATACATGTATTTTGGTAGTCAAAGGTCGAGATTCCCAATCACTAAAAGTAAGTCAGAAGTTTTCACGCATTTTCCCGAATAAACTCTCCTAAATGACACTTTCGCTGTCATCAACGGGTAGCAGACAAGGGCTTCGGCACTTCGGTCGCAATATCAATACGTCGAAAATAGGAAAACGTAATGCCATCACGAAATTAACGAAGCCCAGGACAGCGCGACGAACAATGCAGTCATATAAGGCTTGAATCGTGCGTCAGAATTTACGATTACATAACTTACGCTTCAGACTTGCTCATTCACCGACTTTGTTTCTCTTAAAAACGATCCTAATCCTTTTAATGACAGCGGCGGGAAGTCACCGGTACTTTTCTTTTCCGTCATAGTATGAACATTCTAAATACAAAATGTACGTAGGTTCTTATTTTGTTCACAAATCCCACTTCAACGTGTAATAGAGACTTTGAAAGCTTCATTCACAATTAAATGTAATATTCCTCGTCTACAGAACACAGTTCCAATTTTCATATAATGCGTTCTATTTTGACGAATGACTGTTTACGTCATATGCATCCGCGCAAAAAGATTTTTGGTTGCCGTCATTTCGATACCGCGACAGCACTATTTTTCGGTACAATACGGTCGAGGAAAAAAAGTCGGAGTTCAACACTTCGCTTACGGCTTGTCATCTTTTAGCACACGAATCCGTAATAACTGTGGTAATAATGCAGACAGAATGTATTATCGTTAATCAAACTTCAACGTGCTTGACTTTGCTGAAGTTTCACTTATTATTCAACGCGAGTACCGTTCGGGCTCGAAAATGGATAATCATCGAGCGTATTGCATCAGGAGAAATGAAAGAGAGAGATAGAAAAAAAAAAAGAAAAAAGAAAACGAATGTCATCAGATGCGCATCATTTTTCGTTTTCGATCGTGCAGTTGATGAATTCTCACACTTCTTCGATTCGACGAATCGTGAACGTTACGACAAATAAAACGTTCATCGAAAATTAGAAATTTGTCTATCGTTACGGCACTACTTACTTCGTTGAGGGTTTTTTTATCGGCCGATTTCGCATTTTGAAATGAACGTATCACGTTTTTGGCTCCTTCGTACACAGCTAACTCGATTCGTAAACGATGCCTCAACTCTTCTATTCGATCTTCTAAAACTGGTTCTAAGGTTTTTCCAAATTTATCTGCGAATGAAGATAAAATACGTATAGGGTCAAACGACAATGACGACGATAATAATAACAACAACAATAAAAGGAGCGGAGAAACCTAACAGTACGCGGCAAGGAACGAACCGCGCTCGATATTTTTCAAATTAATTACCATCGTAAAACACACTGAGCAATTTAGTTTCTTACAACCGATACACTCGTACAAGCATTATATACAGAAGCGGAGCTCGTACCTATCGATGATATCTGGTGGCGTGGAATCGCTAACTCCGAAAACTGCGATATCATCGCGAATTCTATTTACGATCAAAAACGAAAGCGGAATAGAACGCAGAAAGTAAAGTCTGTCCTCTGGTATTCGCATTCAAGCCCTTTATCGCGGTGCAACTTCAATTATTTGGCGTTCGGTGGAAATCGTACATTCGAATCGAAAATTAAATAAAAAATCGATAAAGAATCTTCGTGTACGCGAACGATTAACCTTACGGTGATAGTTCAAGGAACCATAGAAATATCGTGTGCAAGTTCTATAGGAGATCGCGAACCGACAATTGTCGAGTCACGGAATGGAAATTTAAAATGTCCTTCGTAATTATCGTTTACGTAGAAGAGGAAGGGCGAAGGAAACGAAAGAAACCGGCGTGGCGCTCCGATGTCGGTTACAGAATTTAAGGTCACGAAAGTTGTGCTTCGAAAGGCTCGCGAGATAATTACCTTTGTTATTATTATTATTAGGTACGTCTCCGTTCGAGGAGGACATTTGTTCCTTGCTCTGCTTTGCCTTCATGATTCGCATTTTCAGGAATTCGATTTTCGCTTTCGAATCGGACAACATCTGTTGCGCTTCGGCGGCTAAGAGTTTCTTATCACGCGAATGACTACTCTGCAAACTTTGTATCATATTTTCCGCGCCTTGTTTCACCTACAAACATACAAAAGAAAATCAGGTCAAAATCACATTGCAAAACAATATAAGCAGGAACATCTTGAGAAGGGAGTTTCTTCACAATGTCAAACTTCGTGTACACTATAATTTATGAAAAACTGACACCACTTCCCTTCCATATAACAACGAACGTGGGTTTCCAAATAATTTTAGTTGATCTGCAGCTGACGTCCCCCCTCCCGCTCCATTATGTAATTATGTTGACTAATTTTACAATTCTTTCATGGAAAAATCCACCAACCCATCAATTGTGTCGTTGTTTAGGTGGTGGAACTGTGAGCTCGACGCGAAGAAACTCGTCTGGGGTCTACGTTGGAAGTCAGGTTCGGGGGAAGATTCTGTCGACGTTCGAGGCAAACTGATTGCCGCAGATTTTCTAGCTCAACACACGTGACGTCGCACTAGACAACGTGTCTCGGATTATCACTGAGGGTGGGAGCGATGGTTGTGATCGAGCTACATCCTTCAGATCCTGTACGAGGAGTAGCGCTTTCACAGCATCTTGATTAGGCGGGTGCGTATGCTTGAAAGTAGTTGGCCGAGTAGGCACTATTATGGGTACCAGAACATTGCCAGAATCGAACTTTTTGGCAGTCCCAATACAGCCTATTCTTTCGTTGTCGGGACTTGAAGTACTATAATTAACTTTTACCCTACTGATTCCGCCATCTTCACTCGACTGAAGTGCCGTTGACAAGGCACACGTTAAAGTATACTGCTCCGTTACACTTACTATTTACTTACGAGTGACCAGTTCTACATTATAAAGAATTATAAACAGTCTCCTGAACTCCTTTCAATCGAGGTAACCGCCATACAGGAATCATTCTCTTTTGCCCCAGAATTGTTCACACGAACCTTTTTTATCGGGCCGGCCGGCAAAGCTCGGAGCTCGGGAATTTTCCATAGCTCGGTGATCGGTGTAAAAGTATAGCCTGAAAAATAGCCCCTTTAATGAGCAAGATATGCACCGCTTCAAAGACCATAAGACTCAAAAGGTCCTTCTAAGGTATTTAGTATCCCCCTTGTATCATATAATATATAGCTCGCCTGAAAAATAGCCCATTCAAGTAACTAGATATGCAATGCTCCATACACCAATCAACTTGACCCCTTCAATGAGCCAGATATGCAACGCTCCAAACATCATAGGACTCAGAATGTCCCCTGTTTTATTGCGGGCCGACTGGCAAGGCCCGGAACTCGGAAATTTTTTAAGTTTCCCTCCTATCATATATAGGTCAGTGTGTATAGCCTGAAAGATAGCCCCTTTAAGTAACTAGATATGCAATGCTTCATACACAAATTGGCTTACCCCTTTCAATGAGCTAGATATGCAACGCTTCAAACATCATAATTTTCAATTTTTGTGCTAGGTTGCACGACACCTTAATACTTTTAGAAGTGCACAAATATTTTCAAAATTTATTTACCGACCACGGTTTCGGACATGAACATGACCAAAGATGCCCCTTTAAATAACTAGATATGCAATGCTTCATACACCAATTGACTTGACCCCTTCAATGCGCCAGATATACAACACTCATTGGTGTGTTTTTCGGAAAAAATGTCCGCCGTCCGGCTGGCCAGTAACCTTAGAGTCGTATCATATACAGTATACAAATAGCTCGGAGGTTGAAAATTTTCACACCCCTTCCCCCTCCCGTTATACACAGCTTGGAAATCGACATTTTTTCAAATCCGTCTTTTATCATATATCGCTTCAAAGTCCAGAGCTGTGACGTCAAAACTTGATGACGTTAGAGATTAGCCTTGCGACGTCAGCATCATAGGTCAGCCTTGTGACGTCACAATCTGATGAGGTCATAGATAAGTTTTCTCAAGTTCCAATTCTCTCGCATCATGTGAGTTTCCAAGTCATAGCCCCATAAAACAGGTTCCCTGCCGCCCCTTGTCTACTCCGTTGAAGGACCCGTGAGTTCTTAAATCTATTTTCTTCTCGTTAATACTGACAATATGATAATATATCTGTTTATCACCTCTCCTCGAGTCCCCGTCTTGAAAAATCCGACCCTCTCATTCAGCTTCTCCAGGTCTTCCACCTGCTCTTTGTAACAATTCCAATACTGTCACGAACTCTCTTAACTATCTGCGTTTCCCTGACTTTCACCCCCTACTGTAGTCTCTGATCCATTCCCAACTCCCACCTCAATTTTCTCAAAATCTCCACAGTTACTTACCTCTAGCTGATAACCTTTAGTGTCGATGTATACCTCGTAAATATGATTGTAGGTAACAATAATAATCACTGCGAGTAAATAATTTTCGAATTCTTTTTCTAGACTTTCGCGATCTATTTTAGCGAGAAACGTTTTTTTATGCACATGATTCAAATTATTCCATCACAAGAATGAATACGGTGACTCGAAAACTTTTTGGACACTGTGATAGGGTTAATCAATAATACAACGCACAATTTTCTCCATGAAACATTCCCAAGTGGCGAACTAAAATTGACAAAACTCGCAGCCGACTTCGTCAGCTCCTCGGGTGGCCTTCATTAACTCAGTTAATCGAGGCCAACAGCGAACCTGTTAGCGGGGAACCCGCTATCCATTTTGTTAGGAGATTACATCCTCAGAAAACGTCCGCGAAGTTAGTAACCTAAGGTTAGGTTAGGTTACGGGACTTGAAAGAATTTCGAGTCTCGAGCTATATATGATAGGAGGGGGACTTGGAAGAATTTCGAGTCTCGAGCTATATATGAAAGGAGGGGGACTTAGAAGAATTTCAAGTCTCGAGCTATATATAATAGGGGGGGGGGGACTTGGAAGAATTTTGACTTTCGAGCTACCGTCCGCCGTCCAACCAAAAACTTGGAAAAATTTTGAGACTGGAGCTATATATGATAGGAGGGGGACTTAGAAGAATTTCAAGACTTGAGATATATATGATAGGAGGGGGACTTAGAAGATTTAGAAGAATTTCAAGTCTCGAGCTATATATGATAGGAGGGGGACTTGGAAGAATTTCGAGTCTCGAGCTATATATAATAGGGGGGGGGGGGGCGACTTGGAAGAATTTTGACTTTCGAGCTACCGTCCGCCGTCCAACCAAAAACTTAGAAAAATTTTGAAACTCGAGCTATATATGATAGGAGGGGGACTTAGAAGAATTTCAAGTCTTGAGATATGTATCATAGGAGAGGGACTTGGAAGAATCGTGACTTTCGAGCGATATATGATAGGAGGGGGACTTGAAAGAATTTCGACTCTCGAGCTATATATGATAGGAGGGAATGTGGAATGATAATTTCGATTTGAATTATATGACAAGATTATCAACTCAGTTCCACACCACCTGAGAGGTCGAGTTAAGGAATTGCGCTGCCATTGCAACGTCTGCAATGGCTTCTAATTTTTTTATGGGGGTTTCGTTGTTTATCCTTTTTCTGAATAAAGATTGAATTTTGTTCCTCACCACCTTGGGAGATGGAGCTTGAAAGTCAATATTTTTTCAAGTTTCCTCCTATCATAAGAGTGCTCGAAGGTGTTTTTTTTCCCAAGTCCCCCTCCTATCAGGGTCGGAGGTCGAAATTGGTCCAAGTCCCACGTTTTGCCGAACGATGCCCGCGCTTGACATTTTTCTTCAAATCCCCCCCCTCACCCCGCCCCAATAAAACAGGTTCTCTCTTAAAACTTTAATTCATACCTACAGATTCCACGATGAAAAAATGCAGCTAAAGACATCCAATTTTCATCCCTCGCCATGGCTTTGAAAGAAAGAGTTTTAACAGGGAACCTGTTTTATGGGGGGCTATTTGAGAAATCTGCCATGCGCCGTGCGCCGTCCGCCGTCCAGCGAAAAACATAGAAAAATTTCGACCCTCGAGCCATATATGATAGGAGAAGGACTTAGAAAAATTTCGACTTTCGAGCTATATATGATAGAAGGGGGACTTAGAAAAATTTCGACTCTCGAGCCATATAATGATAGGAGAGGGACTTAGAAAAATTTCGACTCTCGAGCCATATAATGATAGGAGAAGGACTTAGAAAAATTTCGACTTTCGAGCTATATATGATAGAAGGGGGACTTGGAAAAATTTCGACTCTCGAGCTATATATGATAGGAGGGGGACTTAGAAGAATTTCGACTCTCGAGCCATATATGATAGAAGGGGGACTTGGAAAAATTTCGACTCTCGAGCCATATATGATAGGAGGGGGACTTGGAAGAATTTCGAGTCTCGAGCTATATATGATAGGAGGGGGACTTAGAAGAATTTCGACTCTCGAGCCATATATGATAGAAGGGGGACTTAGAAAAATTTCGACTCTCGAGCCATATATGATAGGAGGGGGACTTAGAAAAAATTTCGACTCTCGAGCCATATATGATAGGAGGGGGACTTAGAAAAATTTGGAGTTGGTCTAGGCCTTCTTTTTACTACCTTTCTCCAAATCTAGGCTTCCTTGAATTTTCAATACCAAATCTCATTCGAATCATAAAACAGGTTCCCTGCGTTCCTCGTTTAACTTCGTTAAGGAAGCCGTAATTTTTCAACAGGGAACATGTTTTATGGGGGGCTTTTTGAGAAATTTGCCGTGCGCCGTCCGCCGTCCAGCAAAAAACTTGGAAAAATTTCGACTCTCGAGCCATATATGATAGGAGAGGAAATGACAGAATACTCGAAGAGTAGAGTAAACGAAAAACCAATTACAAAGACCGCAGATATAAAAGAGAAGATGCGAGATCTTTCGGTTAACAAACCATCATCGGGCAACGTTCTGTCATTATGTCGAGCCGTAACGTTTCGGACCGTGACAATTCTATAGGAGAGGGACTTGAAAAAAATTTCAACTCTCGAGCTATATATGATAGGGAGGGGGGAAGGTTGAAAAATTTTGACTATCGCGCTATATATGATGGGAAAGGGATTTGAAAAAACGACGGCTTCCTGATCGAAGTTAAACGAGGAACGCAAAGAACCTGTTTTATGAGTCAAATGGGATTTGGTATTGAAAATTCAAGGAAGCCTAGACCTAGATAAAGCTAGTATAAAGAAGGCCTAGACCTACTCTAAGCCTAGTATAATATAGTTTGAGAGACTAAATTTTTCTCAAATCTCGAGCTATATATGATAGCTCGAGAGAGTTGAAATTTTAACTGGGAACCTGTTTTATAGGGGGCTCTTTGAGAAATTAGCCGTGCGCCGTCCGCCGTCCGGTGTCCAATATCCGCCGTCCAGCGAAAAACATAAAAAAAATTTGACTCTCGAGCCATATATGATAGGAGAGGGACTTGGAAAAACGACGGCTTCCTTAACGAAGTCAAACGAGGAACGCAGGGAATCTGTTTTATGAGTCAAATGGGATTTGGTATTGAAAATTCAAGGAAGCCTAAACCTAGATAAAGATAGTATAAAGAAGGCCTAGACCTACTATAAGCCTATCATAATATAGTTTGAGAATCTAAATTTTTCTCGCTCGAGAGACGAAATTTTTCTAAGTCCCTCTCCTATCATGGCTCGAGAGTCGAAATTTTTCTAAGTCCCCCTCCTATCATATATGGCTCGAGAGTCGAAATTTTTCTAAGTCCCCCTTCTATCATATATAGCTCGAGAGTCGAAATTTTTCTAAGTCCCCCTCCTATCATATATGGCTCGAGAGTCGAAATTTTTCTAAGTCCCTCTCCTATCATATATGGCTCGAGGGTCGAAATTTTTCTAAGTTTTTCGCTGGACGGCGGACGGCGGACGCCAGATTTCTCAAATAGCCCCCCATAAAAAAGGTTCCCTGTTAAAATTTCGACTCTCGAGCTATATATGATAGGAGGGGGACTTGAAAAAATTAAACTCTCGAGCCATATATGATGAGAGGGGGACTTGGAAAAATTTCGACTCTCGAGCTATCATATATAGCTGGAGATTCGAGAAAAAATTAGACTCTCAAACTATATTATACTAGGCTTAGAGTAGGTCTAGGCCTTCTTTATACTAGCTGTATCTAAATCTAGGTTTCCTTGAATTTTCAATACCATATCCCATTTGACTCATAAAACAGGTTCCCTGCGTTCCCCGTTCAACTTCGTTAAGGAAGCTGTCGTTTTTTCTAAGTCTCTTCCAAGTTTTTTGCTGGACGACGGACGGCACACGGCAAATTTCTCAAAAAGCCCCCCATAAAACAGGTTCCCTGTTAAAATTTCGACTCTCGAGCTATATAATTATGATAGGAGGGGGACTTGGAAAAATTTCGAGTATCAAGATTCGAGAAAAATTCAGACTCTCAAACTATATTATACTAAAAATTATTCTATTTTTGGCTCTGAAATAATTTTGAATAATGAAATTTCCTTGCACGGAAAAATTGTTTTGGATTTTACTTATATTATACTAGGCTTACAGTAGGTTCAGGCCTTCTTTTTACTAGCTTTATCTAGGTTTAGGCTTCCTTGAACTTTCAATACCGAATCCCATTTGACTCGTGAAATAGGTTCCCTACGTTCCTCGTTTAACTTCGTTAAGGAAGCCGTCGTTTTTAACCTTACTATCAATGATTGTGTACAAAAGAAGAAGAAACCCCCGCCTGAGAAGCCTGGTCCGCGGAGCATCACTGGTGAGCTCTTAGTGAGCTCCCAGTGGTGACTGAAAGCCCTGTTGGAGGAGTTGATACGCGTGCGTCCATGATACAGGACTATCTGAATCCGAGGTTGAGTGCTGAGCGCTCCCTCGGTCAGTAGTGTAGACCCCTGTAGTGACCTCATTGACGGACATTGTACAGTGCGCGGTACCTGAGGAAAAAATGGAGCCAGGCCACGCTTTTCGGACTACCGACGTAATGCCCCAAACGGTGGATACTGGAGCCGGAGGTGCGGTTTTTAGGGAACCACGTTCACGCTCATAAACCCCCGTTTTCAAAGGCGATCAATGATCGTGTACTAACAGGAAGCGACGTTCAATTTCACAGTAAAATTGGTACCATACGAACAGAGCCGATCCATCCAAAAAAACGGCTCTTCTCCTCTATAATACAGATATCACCGTCTCTTCCTAGAAATCTTTTCTGACCATTTTCAATGTGACAAGATGTCAGTTTGCTTCGCAAAAGAGCGGCCCCCTATTATATTCGAATACATATATACGTCAAATACGATACACCTACTTTTAATTCGATATTCAGCTGTTTCTCCAAGGATAGAATTTTGAAATCGGTCGTGAAATTGGACTGGTGAACCGGCGTTGAACTATCGTTACACGTGACTTTCTCATTTCCGGACAGCGCGGAATTGTATCTAGCTATGGTGGGCGTAATAGCGTCTGCAACAAATTTATAACAGCCATATATTAATGCGTTGTTTATAGCGTGCTTTTTCAAAAGAAACGCGAACAACATAGTACGGAATGACTTCACCGACACGTAATAATAATACATTTATAACGAAGAAATTTCTCGCGCGGACCTTTTTTCTCCGACGGTTTGCGCTACACGCGCGAATGTTCCGAGCCAAAATTCAAAATTATACATATAAAATGTACCTAATAATCACCGATACTACACGCTGGATTTCATACACAAATACACATACACGATGCCTACAGTTTTTGTTTTTATTATTCAAATAAAACTAATTGGCGTTACAATTGGTCACCGTCAAACGATTAGGAAACACCTATGAAAAATGCTGCACAGACGCAGAGTTCAATGTATCCTTCATACCGACACAATAATATTATGCACAAAGAACATGTAGTCGTATTCGGTACAATGTACACAAACGAACTTCACGCTTTGTTTCAATACGCGTATAGATTTCGACGAATGGTCTCTCTTTCTCCGCGGCAATTCGAATCGAAATGTAGCAAGAGCCGAACTGAGCATTACATTCATATTGATGAACTCAGACAGATCGAGCGTGGATTAATAAAGTCTCCAGCTCGAGGCCGTCGGTAACTTTGATGTACCACAGTTCTGATTTTGAGCAGATAAGTACTCGATAATATTGAGAAGACACAAGAGCTCTACAAACGATGTAAACATAGATGACGTTGTTTGTCGATCTAGACTAAATACGCCAAAGAACATGTGACACATTTCATAAAGTGGATACCAGACGAAGTTCAAAATCATTCGTACCTTCTCGAAAATCGTGCCAAATTTGTACTTTTATATACAGAACAGTATCAGAACACTCACGTTTTTGTCCTTTCGTTATTCACTACACATTAATTGACCGTGCGCTAGCGTGCACTCATGCACTGACGAAGCATAAAATTGAAGCAATTTGAAATAATTATTTACGAATAATCTTACGTATAGATATGAAGAATGTAATGTATAGCTCATTATACGCAATACTCAGCTAGAACACCAGTCCCACAACTCGAGTAGCCACCCACTTCGTGCGTGACCCGAGTAAGTGAAAATATATGGACACCAAATTACAATATTTGGCTAATAATTTTTCTGAAAATTTTCGGAAACTTCATTCTCGGCGAGAACGTGGGAAGATATTTCACAACTGAGTCATAATATTATCACCGAAAAATATGAAAGAATAAGACATTAAAGACACGCGGATCTTCGAAATGACACGCTAATGAGTTTTTAGGACGAGAATGTCAACAACGCAGGAACTAAGTTTCATATATAGGAAAGTTAATATTAGGATACATGCAGGGAAAGATCATAAGAATGCGTTACAACAGGAGCGTATGATTCGTATCAAATTTTCGTAGAAAAATAGGATAATTCTGTTACCTACCCCATAATTAGTTACTGAAGAGAACTGGTTCGATAGTTTGATCATCTAAATCATTTTTGCGGTAAAATTCTAATGGATCCCATACAAATCCGATGAACCACGTTGACTCGAAATCGACTCCTAGTGTCGACGAAAAGTCGACTCAAAATTGACCGCTCTGTTTTACGATCGATTCATCTTCGACGTCGAAATTGAGTCGACTCCCGCCGACCCAAGATCGACGTCGATTTCACGTCGGTTTCGAGTCGACTCCTCCAAATCTTTCGTCGACCTAAGATCTAATGCGTCGCTGCTTCGATTACAAGTCGATTTGTAGTTTTCTGGTTCATTGTAAACTTGTTGACTTCAAATCGACGTCGATTTCAGGTCAATTCAAAGTTAACCAGCTTGTATTTTACGAGCACTGAACATGGAGTTCAGATTTAAAATTTTGAAAGGCCTGACTCAAAATCGACCACTGATCGACGTTTTGAATAGGTCGAAAAATGTGACCTGTCACAAGAAAACCCCCCGTAGCGTCCTAAACATAATTTTACAGGAGCGATGATTCTAACTTCAAAAGCAGTTGTTGGCGTCATTATGCGATCAATTTGGCTGAATATTTTGTCAGTTGTAGATTATAATGATTCAAGCATACAATTCAATAGCGCTTTTTATATTATTTGAGCCTTAATAGTTTAAAATTTTGAATTTAGTGAAAAAAGTGTCGGAGAATTGCCTGAAGAATTGCATAATAGCTCCATTTTTTGACCCGTGGACCCAAAATATGCATTGGTATGAAATTTGTGGGTCAGATTCATCTTCAGCGACCCAAAATTACCCCTAACACTGAATTTCATCAAATTCCAAAATAAAATTTATCCATAAGTTTCAAATTTTCCCCCAACTTTGAAGACCCTAAGGGCCTATAAATAAATTTTTGGAATTTTTTCAATACCACCACGTACATAAAAAAGCGGGATTCAATTATGAAGGGTCACTGAAAACCTCAAAAACGATTTTTAAGGGGGGTTTTCTGGTGACAGGTCACAAATGTCGACTCGAGGTCGATTTGAAATCGACGCAACAGAGCATTCGATTTTTAGTCGACTCAATTTCGACGCCGACAATGATTCGACTTTCAGTCCATTTGTGGTCGACAATAAGGTGAAACTGAATCGATCGATTTCGAGTCGCGATTTACGAATTGTCGACCAAAAATCAACGTCAAATTGGCGGTTTTCATGGTTTATCGCGGGAAATATAAAGAGCTACAATTCTTATGTAGATTAATCCCAATGTTCTTTTCTGTGCAGTGTGCCGTCATAAAAACCATCGTTGTTTGACATAATCAATTATGAACGAACTCGGAAGTTTTCCTGCCCGCTATACAATATGGACAATTCATAGGTCTTCCCATAAAAAAATTCCTTTTTATTTGCGTGAAGCTGCTTCCGGGTAGAAATAATTTTGAGGAATTGGATTCGAAGAGGTACAGACGATCGTGTACGAAAGAAAAATATGTTCAGGCGGAGCCAAATAAATGAAGATCATTTTTAATATCTTTTTATGGGTATTCGATCCAGCTACCAGTTCAGACTAAATACTTTTAGATGACAGACAAAGTCACAGTAATGATTAAATCTTATATCCGCGACATCATCAGCTTAGACCTGCCTGTGACGTCATCATACTAACTTAGTATTTCTTCTTTCTCTCTCGGATCGAGTCCAAGACGGCAAGGAGACAGAAGCCTAGTGCAATCTAATCTGATATATAAAGCAGAAAGTTTGTCTGTTTGTCTGTCTGTCCTTTTATAACTCCAGAACCGCTGTACCATTTAAACCAATTGCTCTGGATAAATTTATTCTACAGAGAAAGTTTCACGTATTTTTATAATTATTGTAATTTCCTTTGCAATGAATCCAAGTTTAGATTTTAAGAGGAGACGTTTATGTAAAATAATTTCTTGAAAATTCGCTCTTCTTTTGTGATACGAGTGACTATACATCAGGTAAATATCGTCGTCAGACTTTGAAACCCCCAAATAAAAGACTACCGGGTTCGAGAGAGAAATTTGAAAAGTACATCTGTCATACAAAAAACAACCAATTGCGTCTCATGTCATCGTCGTCAGAGTTTGAAATTACCTAAGAAAAGGTACTGGGTTTGAAGAAGAATTGTGTAAATTACATCCGGTTTTTCATATAGGAAACGACTGAGTGCGTCTCGTGCCTCTACACAGACTGACCTAATGCTTCAGGGGTATGGCAGGCTTTTTACCAACTGTCCATCCATTTACTTAATCATTGCGACTGGTAAAATATTGATGAATTAGTCCGTTTTTTGCTGCAATATAGCCTTTACCTGTTAAGTCAGCTCTTACCGTGAAAATCCAAATATTTACAAAATACAGATATCTACTCAACACACAACTGGCGGCCAGGCGCGCCGCCAATCGCTAGTACATTGTATGCTAAGCTTAGTTCAAGCCGAGTATAACCTAGTATTAGTATGGCGTACCACAGGCAGATTCTAGGCCTAGTTGAAAGCTAAAAAGAGTAAATTCTCCAGTCCGTGTAAAATCATTGAATCATATGTACGTCTTTGGGCGTTTTATCAATATATCGATCGTATACTAGACTGCTTCCGCTTGTCGCCTCCATTCTCGGTCCAGTTTACACTATTTTGAAAGCTCAGCTTTCGGGGACTCGTTCTTGGTCTAGTATAATAAGCTAAATATTAAGGGTCAAATCAAGGTTCCTCGCAAATTTTCTTGGAGTGAGGGGGAAGATTAACCCGGTCTTGGACTCGCATATTTCCAATAGACGGCTGAGGTGCCAGTAAAGACATTAAAAAGAGGAAACCCAGTCCCCAAACTTGCGAATTTTCGAGGCACAGTAAAGACATGAATCAATTTAAACTTTCTCGTGACGTGGCATCACCATGCGTGACGTCATCAGCTTGAATTTGCCTGTGACGTCATCAATATCCATGACGTTGTGAGGGACCAAAGCGCTCCTTATTTCAATGTGAGCCGTGGAAGCGTGAGCAGGGTAGGCCTAATTGATCACTGCAAGAAATTCGGGTCAATGAAGCACCCTCTTCCAGTAGCCACCATGTCAAGTTCCCGAAAAATCTGGTATGGAATGGAATAGGCAGACGAACAGCAAAGACTACGTGGGTGCCAAGTTTGCAGTTGCTCGTGATTTTCGTCCCGCCTATGTCGGAGAAGAATGTCAAAGAAAAACTGGTGGCTGACCTCGCCATTTCCAAACCGCGGCTCCCGAGTGACGCAATCTACCAAATAGCGGGAATCATCCATGCCACATCCGCCCCCCTTGCCGATAAGGGTCTATGTAGGACGATTAAATCTATCCAAAAGAAGATTAAAGAGGATGGACTCATCGTTACCAAAGCTGATAAATGGAATATAGTGGTCCTCATGGATAGACCGGAGTACAAGAAAGTTCATGAGTGCCTCAGTTCCATTGGTGCCGTACCTGCCCCGGAAGAATCTATCCCGATACAGAAATACCTCCGCTCAAAAGGACTCACACAAGCTCACTGAACAAGAAAATTTGATGGGGTTTCCTCGTCATTAACTTAATTCTCGAAAATTGAAGATATTCGTCAAAATATTTCATCAGAAAATTATACTACGACGGATTTCTTCTCAAATTTTGTCACATATATTCGAAGCTCGAACGGGATAAATTTATATTTATTTATAATTATCGTCCTGTATTCGAACACACTAATTCATTGCCCATTGTAAAACTTCCGCGCTCTAACAATGACGTTTTTATGATTGGAATAAAACAATGATTTATTATTTGACTTACGGTACAATTACTCGTATTTTCGTCGCTCATCGCGGATTCCAATATAATATTGCGACTGTATTACTTGTTCCAGTGACGTAAGCAGAACGTTTTTCAGGGGAATATCTGTAGCCAATTCCGCGGAAAATAATTTTTCTAATGAGGGGGTGAGAAGGGATGAGGGTTACATGAGTGTTTCAAACACTATTTATACTTATTCATTCACGTTAATCTTGTTAATCTTCCATAATATCGCTTTAAACACAAATTAGGTACATTTGAGATCTTATTTTTCAATTTTGGGGCTCAGGGGTTGCCCCAAATAACTTTTTTGTAAGAGGTAAAAATGTATAGAAGTCTTCAAGGAACAACTTTTGTACGAAAATTTTTTTGATCAAACCCATAGGAGAGAAGAGTTTATTTAGCGTAAAATATGATACGTCAACGAAACTCCAAGTTTTCCACGTCTCAAACTTGACAACGAAACTTTCGTCGACCTTCCAAGTTCTTCACAACAATATTCTCGCTCATTGCATATGAGTGGAAAAACAATTAACCTAAGACAGGTAATGGTGAGTTCAAAAATTTATTCTTGGACATATATGATTTTCAGGACTTGTGTTTCGACCCACAAAATCTTTGGTCCAGTGCTGTTGACGTTCGTCAAGTTCATCATTACTAGAGTATCAAATCTGTCTTCGGTGATTTCAGGGCCAGTGATTTTAGTACAGTTTAATTTCACTCATCATACGAACTACGTAAATCATGAAAGTCAGCACTGTTCTGGACTAAAATTCTCGGTGTAGCATTTCCGGACGCGTTGGTCACAGTTAGACTTTTCATCAGAATCGTCGTGCACATGATTCGTGCATTCGTAATACGCGATATGTCATGAGCAGCGATCTAATTGTTATTGTTCTATTTTTTATTATTATCATCGGTGCAGTACGCGAATGTGCATTGCCGAGAGTTGTATATCAAATTTTTTACTATAATTATTTCTTCTTCATAGCGCGATAATCTTTCCGCTGGGTTCATTAAACCCGAGCAGAGTTGACTTTTCTCTTGTATTATCTCGCGGGCGTCGACGAATGTAAATAGCTGCATAAAAATCTCTTGTAACGTCACAGTGGATGCAAAGTGAAGAATATCAATAAATAGTATGGTGAGCATGTATCTCTACACCTACATGGAGGGAAGGAAAGAAAAAGAGCAATTTCTGTTACTGTTCTATTGAAGCGTAGATAATTGGAATGTCGAACTCGACGCTATCATACCGACAAATGTCTTCTCTGCTACTCTCACTCTTTCTTCCTTTCGTACTTTTGACGTTAATCTCATATTTGAATCGTACATATTTGAACCCTGCCGTTGTCGTAGAGATTCGTATACGAGAATTTTTTTCACAATTTTATGTCACACCATGTTAGAAATAAGTCCAAAAGTAAAAGTGAAACTCGTCACCATAGTCATTAAATAAGTTACTCGTAGCGCGTTTTTGCTCGCTTCCAAATTGATTACCGCAAATTATTATTATCTTCATGTTAGGAAAGTCGTGTCAAAATACTTTCTTGTTTCTTTTTTCTTTTATTTCTTTCTTCCTTTTTTTTCACTATTTTACTGAAATCTGGGTGCATTGTGCATTGTTTCAACCTATAGGGCGTATGAGTTTTCATACGTGTGTATTGTAATTCATTAATGTTTAAATTGGAACGTGAGAAATTGGTGGAATTTTCTCTCAAAGTACAGCCAGCATCTATTACGAGCAATCAAATTCGTATTACGGTACAACGTCTTCCGTTTTTCTTTCGTTTTGTTCATCATCTCGCCTCCCTTTATTGCCTCTACCTTTTTCTCTGTTTCTCTCTCTTTCGACCAGATTTCAGTAACAGAAGTGAAACGTCGAAATTCGTTAATGATTCATTAATAAATTGAGTTCATCCACAAACTACGTAAAATCTTCGAAATGACACGCGTCATTAAGAAGAAATTATTGACAAATTTGATTCAATTTGCGCATTCTCGAAGAATAAATCGCGGTTGATTAATGAACATTATTATAATTATCGCATCACGACGCTGATCAAGATATAGGAAGATTGTATAGATCATTATTTTAATTATCACACAAATGTCTCAATCAGCTAAGGAAAGATATCACTTCGGAATTTTCTAGAAAAATTTCACCTAGAATTTGTTGATATTGGTTTTCTTAATAGAAACGAAATCGTAAAATGAAAGTCACCTTTTGTGATGGTCTGAAATGACAAAAAAATGTTGAAAAAAAAGAAAAATAATCCTTGTATTTTTACCCAATTCGACTTTTTTTTTTCATTTTTGGCTGTAAACTCGTTTACTTGGAAAAACGACGACGGCTTCCTTAGGAACGCAGGGCACCTGTTTCGTGAATCAAATGGGATTTCGTATTGAGAATACAAGAAAGCCAAGACCTGGATAAAGCTAGAATAAAGAAAGCCTAGACCTACTATGAGCCTAGTATAATATAGTTCGAGTGTGTAAATTTTTCTCGAATCTCGAGCTCAATATGATAGGTGGGGGACTTGAAAAAATGTTGATTCGCGAGCTATATATGATAGGAGTCAATTGGAAATCGAAATTATTCTACGTCCCTCTCCTACCATACATAGCTCAGGAATCAAAATTCCCTATCCTATCATATATAGCTTGAAGGTCGAAATTATTCTAAGGCTCTCTCTTATCATAAATGGCTCGAGAGTCGAAATTTTTCCAAGTCTTTCGTTGGATGGCGCACGGCAAATTTTTCAAAAAGCCGCCCATAGAACAGGTTCCTTGTTAAAAAGGTCAAGAGTATAAGTCGAGCAAAAGTCAAGTATTTTCAGAATGTCCTTTCAGTAGACACCCTTACTAGCTTTAAACTAGGCCTATGCTAGGCTAAACCAATATACTAGACTATAATAGACCCCTGTCAAAAGAGAGGAATATTGATGACGTCACTTGCAAATTCTAACTGATGATGTCACAAACTAATGACGTCACGCTTGCTTGTTCGGTGATGACGTCACGAGCAGATTCAACGGATGATGATGACGTAGCAGAGAGGTTGTCTTTGCTGTTCCATACGATTGGTGGTTTCCACAATTGTACGAGACATGGTACTACATGGGTGCCAAGATTGCAGTTGCTCGTAATTTTAAGCTCTTAATGGGTTGAATCAAATAATAAAATAATTAAATTTGAGTGAGAGTTTCAATTATTAAATTTGAATATAGAACACATTAACGCTACAGTGAATACTTTCGACGGGGCCGTCATCATCAGACTAAATCAAAAAACTATGAACAACAAGACGACAGTACGTGAAGGAGTCGCTGGCGAGAAATAACAAACATGCGACAACATGAAACTGAAGATTACACATTGGTGGTAGTGTAAGCCGGAGACCGCAGTACACCTTCTCGATGAGCTCATCCTTAACGATCGCGCGGTTCATCAGGTGGTAGGTGTTATGGTTCTTCTTCTTAGCTATTTCGATGTTTTCTAAAGCCAACCGACGGCGGAAGTTGGGTTCGATTTGCAGGATATTTTCATCTCCAGCTAAGTGTGCCTTCTCCAGGAGGTGTCGACTTCGTAGGGTTTTTACTCTCATAGGTCGTAACGTGGTCGATGATTCTCGCGCTGAAAGACCACCCGGTCTCCCCGACGTACGCGGCAGAACAGTCTCAACAACGGAGCAAGTACACTCCACTCTTGGATAAGGGAGGGGTCGAATCTTTCCCATCTGGGAAGAGCCTCCCGATCTTGGAGAAAGGGTAATACAAAGGGAACCTATTAATGGTCTGGAGTACTACACCAATCTGGGAGGTGAGGTTGGGAAGATAGGGGTGGAGGACAAACTTCTTCCTCTCAGTTGTCTGGAGGAGGAGAGCAGTTTTTACTTCCTTCTTCCGTATGAGGCCGTCAACAACGTCAATGTTGAGCCGGTTGGCATGGGCCAAATACTTGAGGATGGAGACTTCTTTAGCGAAAGCATGAGGTGTGAGGGGGAGGGAGACTAAGCGGTGGATGAAAGAATTGAAAGCTGCCATTTTATGGGAAAAGGGGCAATAGGACGACCTATTGACAAGGATGTCAATGGTCGTGTTCTTCCTATAGATGTCCATTTCAATACTACCCCTAAGGAGAGAAATGGTGATGTCAAGAAAATTATTCCTAGAGCCTCTGATCTCGATCGTGAATTTAATAGAAGGGTAGAGATCATTCATGAATGCGAGAGGTCGTAAATATTTTGTATAGGTCCAGTCCAGATGAATAGTATATCATCGACATACCGGCGCCAGAGGAAGATGTGGTTGAGGAGAGGACGCCCCGGTTGGAAGATGTTGTCCTCCAATCTGGACATGAAAACTTCGGAAATAAGAGACCCCAGTGGTGATCCAATAGAGATACCAAGGTCAGGAGGAAGTTTGAACATAGAGTTGTTAAACTGGCATATGTTGGGGCTGAGGCAGCACTGGAGGAGGGATTTGAATTCCGAAATCATGGAAGGTGGGACTGCCGCCTCACGAAGTAATTCCTCATTGCGCTCCTGGGTAGCTTGGAACAATCCAACCACGTCGAAAGAAACAAGAGTGCCTCCCGGAGGAGGAGGAGGGGGGTTTCTGTGAGTAACTCAGATAGTTCAAAAGAGTTTTTTAATGAAAGGGGGGGGGGTTGGAAGCTAGAGACAGACTTATTTGGCCAACTTGTAAGTGGGAGACGAAATAAAAGACACTACCGGACGCATGGGGACCCTGTTTTGTGGATTTTAGGAAGGCCGTAAAGGCGGGGAGGTAGTGGGTTAGAAATTAGGACAGCTTTCTTCAGGGGCTCCTTATCTAAGATGTACTTACTCGCGTTGGTTTTAGACCGAACTCCACTATTGTACGTATTGAAGTTGAAATCCTCGAAAGAAAGTTACGGGAGTTCGCAGAAGTATCTGTCCTTGATCGATACGTACGTACGCCAAGTTTTTTACTCGTGTAGAGAATGGCTAGTTACATTTGTTCATCGTATGAATCGGAGGAAGAAGATGAAATGGTCAAACTATATATTGTTGGTTCAAACGACGAATTTCCATTACTGGCTCGAGGACAATCGAAAGACGTAAAACAATTTTTAATAACGGCTACTATTGCGCGTAAAACGAACTATTAAATTTAATATTACTCAGAAAGAGTATATACCATTCGACACCCCTGGCGGTAATTTATTGCCATCGTACGACCGGATTGAATCGCGAGTTAGCCATCTATATATGGTATGAACAATACCAACTAATTGCCCATGTTTGTTTCAGTTTCTCTTTGCGAAAAATTTTCTGGTTACGTTCGACTTACGTACGTAATAACGTAGGCACTTTTTATAGTCTTGGTATGAATCTTCCTATGTGGACGCTTTCTGAACTCACCGAGTCACTCTTTCCACGACTTTTCTCTCGTTGTATTCGGTATTCTTTTTCATCGCGCAACTTTTATTATACGCGCTACTGTCGTTCCGTACGTCAATGAAAGCGAATTCTAATGACACGACGTCGATTCCAAAAAGAATGTACGCCGTGTACGTACAAGAAAGTACAAGAGTACGGGCGAGAAGAATGAAAGAAAGAAAAAAAAAAGTGGAAATGAAGGAGCGAGAGGACGAGTATACAATGCGTATTTTATGTTAATATTCTGTCTACCGGAAGAAGATGGTATGGGAGAAGAATTATGACGAGATTTAGCATGTTCGATGTAAAGTATACTGCGGTATACAGCATTTGTGAGAAAAGAAATGGTGTATTTTATTTCAACATTATTTCGTTAATCTGAATTAGGTTCTGCTTGCGAAGTCATTGTGGTCAATGTTACCATTTTTGTAACAGAACATCCAGGGGCGTGAGCGAAGTACAGAGAAAACTTGATAAAATGCGTTGTGCGATGCATTTTAGCCCACGTATTTTAGTTTCTCGAGAAAATAATGTTATTTCAGGTTTCGTTTTTGTAATCGTTCATCTACGTAGATGTCTTTAATTTTTTTATCAAAGATCGTCAAACGATATTCTCTTCTGACTAGAGCTGTAAAATCCATTCGAATATTTTTCTCGATGGTGCATCTAAAATTTGAGCGAATTCTGTATATTCGAGACTTCATTTTTCAGTTTGATTCTTAGTATTGATCTGTAGTACTAATCGAACCCAAGCACCTTATGTATTGAAGCATAGCTTAATTGTCTAATATTACCTTTGATTCCTCAGATTCTTCACTCTTGTCCCTATACTTTCGCTTCTATTTCATTCGCCCTAATCAGTCGAAGAAGAAGTTCACTTGAACTTGTACCGCAAATGTTAGAACTGATGACTGTAAATTTTTTTCTTTTTCTCTTATGGGAATGCGACTTAGCGCTCTATGGCGGGGGCACGGAGCATCGTTTGAATGGAACCATCGATAGCACCGATGGGCTATCGATAGTCTTCATAACAAAAAACTATCGATACTATCGATAGCATCAATTTATCGCGCACCACGAAGTAGAATAGTACACTTGAGATTTATTTTTTTCCATCTCCAATGCTCCACCAATCAAATACGTAGTCATGAAATCTCTCACCCCGGCCCCGCAGGAAAAAATCTGAATGTTGATTTATTATTCAATCCCCACAAACGGAGATCGTAGTCTAATGGTAAAGTACCCTTCGGCAAACGTGTAAATGCGAGTTTCTGTCCCATCGATGGACCAAATTTTTCATGTGCTTTCGTCTATCTATAAAAATTTCTAAAAAACAGGTTCGTTCAAGGTGGTCCGATTCAAACACTCCTCTCTGCGATATAAAAATTCACTCCACTCATACTTTGAAATTTACATCTTGGAGATATACGTTTTCCAAATGAATTTTCGGATAAGTAATAAATTGCCAAAAATTGCACACTCCAAGCTCATTTTATTCGAGAGTTCCAAAACGAATTTTTAGAAACTTTAAACCATCGTTTTCCTCTGTATAATATAGTAGGGTCTTAATTGTAAATCCACTCGATGTGGCTGTTAAAAGCAATTTTATGATTGATTATTATTTTACATACTCAGACGAACAAACATAGCCTGTATGCCTATTTTTCTGACTCCCTGTTCTCCGAGGTACCACCCCCCTAATCTAAAAAGCTCGTTTATCTCGAGAAATATTGACTTTTTGAAAAAAGTTTTCAAACAAAAGTTGTTCCATTATGTCTCCTCTACAACTTTACCTCTTATGAAAATTTCATTTTGAGCAATCCTCGCGCTTCAAATTTGAAAAAACATGGTAGACAAAACAAAGAATTACATTTTTTTACATTTTTATCAAACATACAGTCAAATATATGATTATAAAAAATGTTTAAAATTCAGTTTCCTTTTGAATGGTGAATGTCAAGAAGAAATCACCCCACCCCTCTCATTTCAAAAGATCCACCCCCCGCCCCTCCTCTTGCCTCGCAAATATTTAATTAATGATAAATTTTCAAAAAAAGATGCTTCATTTTAATTTATCATGATTGTTCACTTCACCTATTTACCTTAAATTTAGACATTCCTTGGAAAAGTACCTGCCTAAAGAAGTTACAAGTTCTAGCTCAGAGGAGATCAATTGAAATTAATTTTCAACTTCCTGTTCAGCTTTTACATCATCAGCTCAGAAGGGTAACATTATAGGCTGTAGGTTAGACTTATTACTATTCAAAACCTCGATTTTGACTAAGGAGGGGCGGGGGTTGAGCATTTGAAATGAGGGAGGGGCGGGGTGAAGTTTTCTTGACACTCATCATTCAAAAGGAAACTGAATTCTAAACATTTTTTGTAATCATATATTTGACTGTATGTTCAAAATTTCTTATTAAAAATGTAAAACAACGTGATTCTTTGTTTCTTTTACCATGTTTTTTCAAATTTGAAAGGCGAGGATTGTTCAAAATGAAATTTTTATAAGAGGTAAAGTTGTAGAGGAGATATAATGGTACAACTTTTGTTTGAAAACTTTTTTCAAAAAGTCAATATTTTTCGAGATGAACGAGCTTTTTAGATTAGGGGGGTGGTACCTCGGAAAACAGGGAGTGAGAAAAATAGGCATACAGGCTACATTTGTTCGTCTGAGTATGTAAAATAATAATGAATCATAAAATTGCTTTTAACAGCCACATCGAGCGAACGGATTTTTCTGTACATTGGGACCCTACTAATAGGGGAAAGACTGTTTATTCTTTTATGAAAATTACTTTAAAAATTTCATTATAAGAGAGAACAATTTTTCAATTTCACAAACACACGATCATGAAATGAAATATTGTAGCCAATTGAATTCTGATAGTTCAGCTATGTAATATCCACGTTTTCCTACTGCATTTCCCTCCTTCCCACCTCCCTAACAGGGTTTCATATAAAATAAACTAGTTTATATTATTCAAATTCACTGATTCGATTATTTGACTTCATGTTCAGGTCATACACGCTATTTAGCACTTCCTTTTGAAGCTTCAAGCTCACTCAGATGTCACCGAGCGCGATTTCAAAAGAAATTCAATGCGATGAGATTTTTCCTTAAAAATTTCTAGTTTCTGAAAATCGCGAAATCCGACTCCTCGATGTTCTTCTAGTTTATCAAAGGAAAGGCCAGATTTGTCTGCATCTATATGAAGATTTTCAGCAATTCAATTTTCGGCATTATGCGTCTTCGATGACAATTTCGGCATTTTGATCAAAAGATCCGGTCTCTATATTTTTATGAGAAATTTCATTCAAGAATGGGATAATGGCAACGATATTCATATAAAAATTGAATTTCTTGAAAGCGGCTTGCATCCCTCAGAAAAGGTTAAAGAGATCCAAGAAGGCTTTCATGCGTTTATCGAAAAGTGCAAGGTACATCTTCGTGTTTACTATTCTAACTTGAAATGTCATCAGGTCGGGTTTCTCGTTGACATTGACTTTGATCCACACAAATTCTACACGCCACCGTTCTCGACAACATGATGGTCAATCGTGCTGGTTTGCCGAAATTATCCGACGTCGTACATTAGCCTCGTATCGAATTACGAGTTGGTTGGTTTACGACCGCGAAACTTTCCGGTAATTCTTTTTTTTTTTTAATTATCTCGGACGAAACATAACAAATTACTTTGTTTTTGATCAAAACTCGACATTCGTGACGTTCATTTTTCAAATTTTCGAAGACCACTCAAGGTCTCCCAGACTTTCGTATACCAACGTGTACATTTACATATTTGGAACGTTCAGTAGGTTTGCTCGAATTAAGAAAAAAAAGACTGCATTAGAAATCATTTGCCTACTACCCGATGGGCTCGTCTCCTACCTTCTTCTCTTCGTCCTTCAACAATAACGTGTCCACAAATGTGCGCAAATCTCTCCTTCTACAACAACCCATCGAGAATAAACCCACCAGTATAAGGGGTCCGGAGGCGGGTAAACCGGTCACAAATTTGGAAAATCGATCGTGTCTCGTAATATTTCGGCAATAATATAATAACGAAGCTTCCTCCCTGAAGAATCTATCCTCATAATTTATTCATCGCGTGGACTGCAGCAGTTATAGATATCTCTCCAACACTTTCGTCATGTTTACGTGACACCTTTCCAGAACTAGATCATACACTGCACCGTGTGCTCGCGTGCACAAAAATGTGACCACGAAGAACTGGTTTTCAAAAAATTACGGGTCGGTTCACTCTCGCTGATGCCGCGATACCGAGTCTCGTATTTTCACCAACTGTCGTCCAAACAGAAAAGAAAATTAACGGTGAACAACGAGCGAGTAAATCATTTAAATACCGCCGAAACAATCCAGTTCTGCTTCATAGTTTTTACACGCTGACTATAATGAAACGACTTTATGAAACATACGACGTCATATTTCGTGGACACACACGCTCCTCGTAAAATTTCCAATTTAAGACTAACCTTGCGACATCATCGTCCAGCTTATAATCGATATTATACTGCCGAACACTAATTCACAACACGATCACAAAAACAGCGCAGGCAATTCGAATTTGATTATTTCAATTTAATCTCGAGGAAAACGCATCGCGAAACTTCGTTTTCTCTTTTTGGATACTATGTACACACTTACAACCTCTCGAGAGGCGTTTCGCGACCTTGCCACAGCTAAGCGTGAGGTACAGCAAACTTGTACTTCAAACAACTACTTCGGAAAACGTAATAAAACGATAAATCTACTTTAAAAAAAAATAATAATAATAAATAAAACATACAGAATCTACGCTTCAGCGCTGTAACAGAAGGAAGGAGAAAATTTTAGTGCTAAATATAAATTGTTACATATCATCGCACTCAATAAATGCGCGCGCGCACATCAAAACTTCTCAGATGAATGACAAGTACATAAGAAACGATTCAACGATACCATTAATCCGATGGGTCCGCGACAGGTTGATCGAAATGTGAATCAAAATGTAAGGAAAGGGAGGTTTCTAATTTTCTGAAATGACTACGGATTTTTGAAAAAATTTTCGTCACGTTTTTCGTACGGAGGACGTTGAACTTTTACTACAGTAGTAGGAAAATGTTCGTGTTCAAGATTTAAAAAACTCAGCTCTATCAGCTGTGGGCACGTAAATTGCTGAGTGAGGGAAATGAAACAGTCTCGAGAACCGATTTTCTCTCAAATACTGCATCTTTTTTAAGACCATCTACGGCCTCGCTCAAAATCTTTTTTTCCCTCAAGAAGCTCTTCTCTCTTCGAGCTGAAATTTCCAAGATTCAAACTGAAATACGAAATTTGTTCTAGTTTCTATGAGGTTAAGGCCTAGAGAAATGACTTCATGTTTTTCTTTCAAATAGCTTGACTAGCGTTTACATTTTCAATAATTAGATAGTTTTGTAGTCATTTATCGTGCTAATGATTTTTTCATAATCGTTTCAGAGCGAGTTTGTGGCTTAAGGAGAGACAAAATTGTGAATTCGGATGTTCTCGAAAAATGTGCGAGAGAAGAAGTGTTGAATGGATAGATCGTCAGCATTGCAGCATAGGATGAAAAGGGTGAGAAATCTTCTCGACACTTCTCAATCGGACTTTCGACCATCGCACGATACTACCACAGAATTGCTTCGCATATCAGAAGAAATGAAGGAGGGTATAGAATATGGAAAGCTCACTGTTTTCGTCCTACTGGACTTCACTAAAGCTTCCGACTCCAGAATATACGAAATCCTTTTTGAAATACCGCGTATTTTTGGTTTCTCCTTTCCTGCTATAAGTAGTTCCTGATTCAGAGGAGCCAGAGTGTCAGGGTAGGTCGTAACCTGTCTCGGAGAACTCCTGTCCCGGAAATGGTTCCTCTTCATCTACATAAACGATGAAAGCAATTCCTCAGTGCGCAGACGATCTCCAACTCCACATACAAGCAATACCCGACAAATTATAACTGAGGCAATCGATCCCAATATTCTTCGTATCTCCGAGTAGGGTGTGGCTCACGGTCTCAAACTGAATCCTTCTAAAACTAAGCCAGTTACCAGAGAAGTGAATGAACGCGGTAGCAAAGAGAAGGAGCCCAGGGCGCCAAGGGCCAGTCAAAGCGCCGGGCGATTGAATGGAAGTAATTTTGTTGGAATGGGTATAAATTGAAGAACCTTGATCAAGATGGGAACCGATTAGACTAGACCGAGGAAGAGTTTGCGATTACAGCAGATAGGGGGGGGGTAAGATAAACATTCGAGAACGTTCAAGGAATTCAAGCATTTTGCTTTTGAAATTTTATTGTGGGATGGTCCAAAAGGTTTTATAGTCAAAGGTGAAACCAAGGAACTTGGCAGGGAGGATGGCAATCGTAAAGTTCTGCAAACGCAGAAGAGGAAGAGGCGTGGGGCGTGATTATCTGCTCTCGACACTACTATGACTAAGTGAATTATGAGAAATTTGCACAAAATTAAAGAATTTGTCCAAAATTAAAATTACACACCGTATGAATTACAAAGCGATAACTTCGTTTTTATTAAGCGCTTTCGACATTCAGTCATCATCGGAATAAAACAGTTACTGAAAAAATATCGGTACAGACAGATAGGTTATAACGAAAAAGCAGGAAGTTATCGGATCTAAGATTACATCATCCTCAAACATCTGCAAATTCGTCTCCTTATAATACGGCGACGTTGAGTAAACTTTCTTAATCAGTGAATCGTTGTGAATGAATTGATTCAACACCTTGCCTTCATGGTGTGTAGAATATTGGTTTACTTCTATGCTTTCCAGAGCAGTTCGACGTCTAGGATTGCCTTCGACGTGGAGTATCCTCTCCTCATCTCCCAAATGGCCTTCCTCTAACAAGTGTTTCGCAAACATTGATTTCCCCAGGTTGTTCTCCTCGTACAGGCATTGCCGTGATCGTTTATCCTTTCAAAGAACTTCCGACCTGTCCCTCCTATATAAACGCCTGAGTAATCCCAACACTTCAAGAGGTAAACACCACTTTTGGACATGGGAGGGACGGCATCTGTACCGTTGGAGAGGATCTTGCCTAGCTGGAGGTGAGGATAGTACGCAGGTCTCGCGTTAGCGTACCTCAGCTTTTCACTTATTTGGGAGGTGAGCCTCGGCAGGTATAGGCTAGTCTAACACTTCTACGTTTATTCTTCCTGCCAGAGGGAGTACGCGTGGGTCGTCGTCTTATTGAGGGCGATCCCCATCATTTTTCGCCTGATCAACCCACCAATATCAACATTAACCTTGTTCACTCTAGCTAGGTACTTTATGAGCTGGATTTCATGATCGTAGGCTTCAGGAGTTAGGGGGAGGGAAACCAGACGATGGACGTAGAAATTATAGGCAGAAATTTTATGGTTGATGGGGCAAAAAGAGGAACCATGGATGGTGGCGTCAGTGGTAGTGGGCTTACGATATATGCTGAATTTATAGATATCATGATCTGGAGTTACGGTAAGATCAAGGAAATTAATTCCCAATCCGCCCACCTCCATAATAAATTCGATGGATTGGTAAAAACTGTTCATGAAACCAAGGAACGGTTGGAGTGAGTCTTCTGGTCCCGTCCAAACACAGAAAACATCATCGACATAGCGTCTCCATAGGGCGACATGGGTGAGGACAGGATGGTTAGATTGGAAAATCTCCTGTTCCAGTCTATCCATAAACACTTCAGAAACACGTGACCCCAAAGGCGATCCGATTGGGATACCGATGTCATTAGGGAATTTATATAAACTTTATTATCGACTTGACAGATATTGGGGCTGAGGCAATTTTGAAGGTGGGAGGTATAGTCTGAAATTAAAGGAGGAGGGATCATTGCTTCATTTAATAACTCCTCAAAGCGCTCACAAGTAGGTCGAAGGGGAACATGGGGGTAGAGTTCTTTAACCTCGAAAAAAATGAGTTTACTTCCGGAAGGAGGGGGATTATTAATCAGTACTTCGGTTAACTCAGCTGAGTTCCTCAGTGAATAGGGGGGTTGAAAGTCGACAATTTGCTTAAACCAAACTAGATGACCTGTGCTGCTCCGCAGAATTAGTGTAATTGATGATATAATTCAAGCATGACACCTGGACAGGGGGAATATATTATTGTAGGTGGAATATATCCACATAAGAAATGTAATTGGTGAAACCGCGTTTCAATGTTTTGGGAATTTGCTTTAAGGCAGGCTAAGTTGATCAAGCAGTGATGGCGGATCGGAGGGTACAAAAAATCAGCCCGACCTGTTCAGTTGAAGTCCCTGGCAAATTGGAAAAGGGGGTTTGTTTTCCTTTCACAAATATCCCCTTAAGAAATATACCGGGAAAAATCGCATTTCGATTTTTTGAAAATTTGTGAGGAAGGCGGAGTAAATTGTTGAGTGACGGCAAATCTGTTGGTGAGAGGCATTCATTTAAAAAAAAAAAAAAAAAAAGATCAGTCTGATCTGTTCAGTTTGACGCTGGTAAACTGAATGAAACGGTTCAATTTCATCTAAAAAAATAACTATATCCATAAGAAATGTACAGGGCTAAATCGCGTTTCAATACTACCCAAAACTGAAGTCAGGGACGGGTCAGCCAATGGGTAATGGCTTATCTGTGGGTCGGAAGCATTTATTCAAAGGAAAGATCAGCCCAATCTGTCCAGGGGAAATGTCTGGCGAAGTTTATCAAGTTATACTGAATTTTTTTCAGTATATAGATAGATAATAATATGTGAAAAGCTCAATTGAGGAAAATTAGAGAATGCCTTAAGTCGAGCGGCTGCTGATCCTTAATGGCTCAGCTGGTGTGCTAAATGAACAAATTAAAATTGAAGCAAATTGGTTGAGTAGAACGGCCAGACGGACTGTCATAAAGTTATTTTTGAAAGTTTTTTCATATATATAAAAAAAAAAAGGATAGAAGGTACCAATGTTCAAGTTCATGCCTCTCTCAATGCTGGATGAGTCAACATACGTACTATAGATACTAAATAGCTACGCTTCTCGCGTTCAATTAACCGGATGTATGGAAAATTCCCCATAAGAAATACATGGGGAGAAAACGCAAATGCGAGTAAGTGGGGAACACCTGAAGTAAGGCACTAAGTAATGCTTGATGGCTAATCTAGAGGTCGTCCTGAAGAGAATAAAAAAAAAATGAAGCAAATCGGCCCAGTAGAACGGCCTGACGGACTGTCATTGCGTTCACCCAAATGTATGAAAAATTTCCCATAAGAAATACATGGGGAGAAAACGCAAATGCGGGTAAGTGGGGAACACCTGAAGTAAGGCACTAAGTAATGCTTGATGGATAATCTAGAGGTCGTCCTGAAGAGAATAAAAAAAAAAATGAAGCAAATCGGCCCAGTAGAACAGCCTGACGGACTGTCATTGCGTTCAACCAAATGTATGAAAAATTTCCCATAAGAAATACATGGGGAGAAAACGCAAATGCGGGTAAGTGGGGAACACCTGAAGTAAGGCACTAAGTAATGCTTGATGGATAATCTAGAGGTCGTCCTGAAGAGAATAAAAAAAAAAAATGAAGCAAATCGGCCCAGTAGAACAGCCTGACGGACTGTCATTGCGTTCAACCAAATGTATGAAAAATTTCCCATAAGAAATACATGGGGGGAAAACGCAAATGCAGATAAGTGAGGAACATCTGAAGTGAGGTACTAAGTAATGCTTGAAAACATAGCCGACATGACATCAGATCACACTCCAGTACTCGTGACCTTGAGCGATGCGGTAATCCGAAAAAGGAAGAAATGTACACTCACCAATAGTAAAACAGACTGGGATCTATATAGAGCGGAACTGGACGCAACACTCGACCTTCGGGTTAGGATACACACGCCAAACGACTTGGACACGCAGGCACAGCTACTCACTGAACTGATACAAAAAGCAGCCACTATAGCAACCCCTAAAGTGGAATCAACGTTAAATCAGGAGATATGCTACCCTCGTGAAATACGTGAGCTGGTCTGCAAGCGACGAAAAGCGAGACGTGTATGGCAACGGTCAAGACACCCATTAGATAAAACTGAGTTCAACAGAATCAGTAACAAGCTGAACCGGTTTATCAAAAAATATAAGGAAGACAGCATGGTAAGCTATCTATCCAACTTGAGTCCACACTCCGAAAAGAATTATTCGCTCTGGAAAGCCACAAAGAAATTCAAAAGACCTATAGTTAACATACCCCCGCTGAAAAACAATGATCAATGGATGCGCAGCAAGGAAGAGAAAGCCGAAGCTTTTGCTCAGCACCTAAATACAGTATTCAGACCACACGAAATGGATTCCCGAATACATACTGACAAGACCTACCTTGAGAATCAGACTATAAAATTTGTTACACCCAAAGAAGTAGCAAAAGAAATTGATTTACTCAAAGCCAAGAAATCAGCAGGTGCTGATGGAATAACGCCACAGGTCCTAAAGGAATTGCCACGGAAAGGCATTGTAATGCTCACATACATCTTAAATGCCTGCTTAAGAATACAGCATGTACCAAAAAGCTTCAAAGTTGCACGAATCATCATGATTGCTAAACCTGGTAAACCGGCTGAAGAAATTACTTCATACAGACCTATCTCATTATTAACGGTCACTTCAAAACTCTTTGAGAAACTCCTACTAACACGTATCAAGCCACTAGTTACCCTACCTGACCATCAATTTGGGTTCCGGCAATCTCATGCTGCAGTGGACCAAGTGCAAAGGGTTACATCGGTGATTGAACAGGCCTTTGAAGAAAAGGAATACTGTGCTGCGGTGTTTTTAGATATATCACAGGCTTTCGACCGAGTGTGGCATGCGGGATTGGTGCGAAAGTGCAGCGAGGTTATGCCAGCAAACATATGTCAGATAATTGAGTCTTATCTTAGTGACAGGGTGTATCACGTAGTGCACGAGGAAGCTCAATCAAGCTCGTACCCAATAATGGCCGGCGTCCCGCAGGGTAGTGTATTGGGCCCTACGCTATACACACTTTACACGGCGGATCTTCCGACAGCGAGTAATAGTGGGGTCAGAGTCGCCACATTTGCTGATGATACCGCGGTGCTGTCAGTGCACAGTATCCAAGAGAAAGCAGTCGAAAACCTTCAGAGTTCCATCTCTAAAATAAGCAAATGGGCCAGAGACTGGAAGATAATGATAAATCAGCAGAAGACTATCCAAGTGACCTACGCGCTCCGCAAAACCGACGCCCACCACAGAGTTTACCTGAACGGAGCTCCGATCCAACAGGCTGACTCTGCAAAATACCTCGGCATGAACCTCGATGCCCGACTCACATGGAAAGCTCATGTGAAAATGAAGAAAAAACAGTTGCTCGCTAAGTACCATCAAATGTACTGGATGCTGGGAAGACACTCACAAATGAGTCTATACTGCAAAAGAGCAGTTTATATGCAAATAGCAAGGCCTATCTGGACATATGGTATCCAACTGTGGGGCTGCACAAAGGCATCCAACAGGCTTATAATACAAAGAGTGCAAAACAAGTACCTCAAGACGATAGCCAACTCGTGCCGTTATACGAGAATGGAGGACCTGCATCGGGATCTGCGCATACCAGACGTTAACACCACAGTAAAGACTAGCGCAGGGAAACACGAAGAAAGGCTTCACAGACACCCCAATACTGAGGCTTTAAACCTGCTACTGTTCGCGGAAGATGTAAGGAGACTACGTCGCACCAAACCAGGCGACTTAATTTAACTTTACTTATATGCTTTATATAATATGAATGGTAAACGATCTTAATGAAGAAAGTTTAATCGCTCAAAAAATTTACGCTGTAACAGTAGTACTAATTTAGATCGTAGTAATTGTATCTAAGATCGTACTATAAAATATAAAATAAAAAAAAAAAAAAAAAAAAAAGTAATGCTTGATGGCTAATCTAGAGGTCGTCCTGAAGAGAATAAAAAAAAATGAAGCAAATCGGCCCAGTAGAACAGCCTGACGGACTGTCATTGCGTTCAACCAAATGTATGAAAAATTTCCCATAAGAAATACATGGGGAGAAAACGCAAATGCGGGTAAGTGGGGAACACCTGAAGTAAGGCACTAAGTAATGCTTGATGGATAATCTAGAGGTCGTCCTGAAGAGAATAAAAAAAAAAAATGAAGCAAATCGGCCCAGTAGAACAGCCTGACGGACTGTCATTGCGTTCAACCAAATGTATGAAAAATTTCCCATAAGAAATTCCTTGTGGAAAACGCAAATGCAGATAAGTGAGGAACATCTGAAGTGAGGTACTAAGTAATGCTTGATGGCTAATCTAGAGGTCGTCCTGAAGAGAATAAAAAAAAATGAAGCAAATCGGCCCAGTAGAACAGCCTGACGGACTATCATTGCGTTCAACCAAATGTATGAAAAATTTCCCATAAGAAATACATGGGGGGAAAACGCAAATGCAGATAAGTGAGGAACATCTGAAGTGAGGTACTAAGTAATGCTTGATGGCTAATCTAGAGGTTATTCTGAGGAGAATGAAAAAAAAAAAAAAGGAAACAAATACGTCCAGTAGGATAGATCCCAAATTTTGTAGGTGGGGGCTGAAATAAATGACACTACTGGGCGCATAGGGAACCCATCTTTATGGACTTCAGGCAGGCCAAAAGCCGCGGGACGGTGGCATTGCAAATAAGAAGAGCCTCCTTTAAGGGCTCTTTTTTAGCAGGTGTTTACACTCATTGATAGCCTCGCGGATTTTCAAATTATACTATTCTCATGTCTGAACATCGGAATCCATGATCAAATTACTATTTGGAGATTTTGTCAATAATTAATGAGAGTAGTCTCGCTGCTCGTAGGGGCCCGAGTTTTTAAGGTAACGAATTTGAGGCTCCTGCACTTTCAAATCCCTTTGGATGAGAACCCTCTAGAATTCAGTTTATTGCACTGATATTAGCTATCAAGACTCCAAACCTACATTTTTCGTAGAAGTTTCCCAATAAAATCTCTCCAAAATTGTGGGCGACCAAGCTCTAGTAAAGGATTTAGCTGTCCTGTAACTGCCCTAACTCGAAGCTCTAAGAACGGCGTCGAACTGGGGATTGTGACCACTTGTGGAGTATTCCTTCAAGTCCCCTTCGTAATATTTGATGGATATAACTTATCAATTCTCGCTTCACACCCCTCCTTCTTCATATTAAGCATTGTTCGCCGATCGAAATTTTTCTAATTCTTTGAACTAGGTCAGAACCCCTACCAACCGCCTCGAAATCACAACTTACAGAAAGGATGGCGAACATTTTCACTAAATAACCCCCCAATGAAACAAGTTTCCAATTTTCTCATTTTCATCTTGATTATATAGTGTCACAGAATTCATATAAAATCAGTCAATTGGAAAATGAAACTTGGCAAGTCGAAAATTAGCTTTCTAATTTCCCTAGTGGTCTCACCGTCTCTTCACAATTTCGTGATACCCTGTTTCTCTATCCGGTGAATCTTATTCTCTAGAGCTTCAATCGGAAACGAATCATGATTTGATACAATGCGTTCATCTTCGAAGAAGTTTTTCGATTTTACCAATTTTTATGAACGCGAATTTTTTATGACGTCTTTCGACCCACATTTTTTGCGTAGCAATGTCGCAATTTTTTTTGGAATTCTTTCGTCGGCTACCTTATCACAGTGAGTAACTGTAGGAGTTCCTTTTTTTTTTCACCAAGTCGCTCAAATTATGTGAATTCATTTTATTCAAAATATTATATAATTCAATGTAGTTCTGATTTTCATAATCGATATTTAAAATGGTCATCATATTCGATATTAGTACGTGGGTCTTCGTTGATATCTCAATGATTGGAGGTAATTTTTTGTAAAAACATCGCATTTTTACTTGACCACGCGACGAACACTTCCGTCAAACAAAATCGAAGACGTAGCCCTACAATACAGTCAAATTTTTAGGGAAGATTTTTCACAGATTTCAAGATTATTTTTCTTAAACGAACTATAATGAACAGATTATTCCCTATGATCGTCTCAGGTAATTTTTTTTTTTTTTTTTTCCTTTTCAATTTTCACTATGAATTTAATACGTGATTTTACCTACTTTTCACCAGCAGCGTTTGTAGCATCCATATATCGTTACATACAATGCTAATGATGGTGCAGATAAAAAGTAGGTAAAACTAAGAAAAGTTTCGAGCAGAAATTATCAGTTGGGTACACCTATTCAAGTTCCTTACCAGAGGATCATTATAATATCCAAAATCAAATACAGTGGAAACTCTATATAACGAACCCCTATATAACGAATTCCTCTATATTACGAATTTTTCCTCGGTCCCTCCCCCTTCAATGAATTTTACGTGTTAAAAAATCTCTTTATAACGAACAATTCACTCTATATAACGAATTTTCTACAGAAATCTTGTCATTTTTTCCAAAAAAATGTCGATTTCTGGCCTGAATTCAAACTTTTTTCTGAAAATTCTGATTCTTTGGTAAACATTTGAATATTTTCTTCAGAAAATTTGAATTTTGACGAATATTTCAACATTTCCTTCTAACAATGTCAACTTTCAGGTGAAATTTGAAAATTTTTATCATTCAAAATGTGGAACTTCGCAAAAATAAGAAAAAAAATGAATTTCTTTTTAACGAATTTTCTATATAACGAATTTTTTTTGTGGTCCCTTCAGATTCGTTGTATAGAGTTTCCACTGTAAGTATAATAAAGTTCAAGTACTTTACGGCACATTCTTATCAAGAATATGAAAAACTTTACGTGTACGAATAATTAATAAACCGACCACCGACAGGTGAGTATAAACAGATCAAAATTGTGAAATCGTTCCTCATGTAAATCTATAGGTGACTATCCCAAAAATCTTCATATTCGAGGCCAAAATAACATAAGCAGACGCCCAAATATAGAAATACGACTGTTGCGTTAATTAATTCATAAAATATTCATCCGAGCAGGTGTAAATTTGTACGTAGATCGGAAGGAATATCTCGTTCCCCTTAATGAACAAAAATTTTGAAGTATCTTTACAAGACGAAATATAAAACGCTTTACATTTCGCATACCAGTAGTGCGCATGGATTTTCTAGCTATCATACCTCATAAATACATTGATTGAGAATATTCCTCACGAATTTCAAAATTAAACTAACTCACGAGTACGCAGCACAGTATAATTCACGAGCTTTTTCAATTCCAAGACCATGCGATGATGCACTAGTAGAAAGAAATTGGATACTGACAATACCATCCCGTATCATTCATCTGTCATTCGTCCACCCACGTTTCTCGAAGCAGAAAATTTTCGATGAATAAACATCATTCGTGTAATAAGTTCTTGAAAACACAAACATACGGTGTACTTGCGAAGGGAATCTGTTTTGTGTCATCATTTTTTCAGAATGAATTTCGACAAAAGGAGAGGAGGAGAAGAAGAAGAAGGAAGGACAATGATACCGCGATTTTAGTCGTAAAGAGGCGATATTTATGCGGTAATTTTCACGATGTCAAACGTCATCCGGATACATAGGATTCTGACGTAAAACGGCAATTGGAGTTGATATTCGCTCTTTGATGTCACCGCAGGTGTAAAATGACGAACAAAATAAATAGGTGTTGACGGGCGGCAAAGCAACTTTCTACAATTTTGAGTTGGTCTAACATTGACCCACTATATGCGCGTAATTTTCAATAAAATTCGATGGCACGAAGAAACACATGACGCGAGTGTGTGTATACTCTTCTCGTAGTCCACAAACAAATGACGATACCAACACTCAAAAAAAGAGAACAAGAAATCATCTGTTACCAACAGAGTATGATTCAACGATCAGACAGATGTTTGCCCAAAAAAGGTACTAAGGCTTCCTCGGCTTCCTCTCAGAATGCCTTCGCGATGGCTTCCAACCTAGCTCGTGTCTATTCGCATTGGTCCTACCTTTCTGGGAATTCGTGACCTGGCTTACCGTAAATGGGTGGCGAGATAAGTACTCACGTTTAACGCTCCCCTGAAATTGAGGCAAGTCCTTCCAACTCACGGCTGGTAAAGGACCAGAAGCTGGAGAGTCTACGCTCAAAACCCAAAAGCAAAATTGAGGTAACGGACATCGTCTCTCTATCTAATCGAGCGAACGCGTCATCAATTTGTCCGGATTCCCCTTCACCGATAAGGAAAACCAAGTACTCGTCTACGGCCAGAAATTTGCCTTCCTTTCCCCCTCCGCCAAGACTATGAGACGTTAGAAACGTTTATAGCGGCAGATATTGTCGTTGACATCCGACGTCATCCTTCCAGAGGTAAAATACATTTCGAAGTCCTATAGTTGCCTGGCTGGTGTGATGTGGCCATTCGTTCACATAACCTCGTCGTTACCGGGGCGGACGGGGGGCTGCGTCTGTGGTCCTCCCTAAAATTGAATATGTCTGTAACGTCGCGAGCGTTGCGGTAGTCACCACTACTATTACGATTCCATTTTATAGATCCCTCGAAGAGTTTTCAACTCATAATTAAAATATTCGTAACTTTGTCAATGGTTCTGAAGAAGTTTTACATGATAGAGCCGAAGGAGAGAAAGGAATGAATACAAAAGGTGGGGGGTTGTTGGTAAATGAAAAGCTCGAGCGAAAAATTTGATCACCTCATCGGAATCCGAACCCGAGACATTTCGCTTGCCGGGCGACTGCTCTAACCGCTGAGCTACGAGGGATACAGAGAGAAGAGCCCATCAGCATGTTAAGGGAGGTTGGTGTCCCTCCGGATGCTGTCCCGAAGTTCAAGGGTCTTGTCTCCTAACATGGTATGTTCTTTCCGCGGCAATACTAATCAGTTTCGGTTCCGCATGGTCCTGTCCCCTCTGTTGTCTGAGGTCTTTGTGAATAAGATGAAGGAATTTCTATTTGATCCCGGCCCTCACCTATTTTCTACCCTCGCCATGGATACCCAGACATCCACCGTTGGTTCAGAAATAGTGTCTAGATGGGTAATAGGGACCCTCTTCAGGCTTTCAATGAAACCTTGAAAAGTTACCATACTAAATTCAATTTCACCATGGAGTTGAGCTTAAAATCTCCTCCTCCATAATTCTACGGGTACTCAAGTGTTTGATTGGAGGACTGTCAACACCGGCCAAACTATCCACAGGGATTCTTTTCACCATATCTCTCATAAAAGCGCGGCTCAAACGACCACAGCTTGTAGGTTGGCCAGCCTTCCTCTTATTTCTCGTTACTTTCAAACAGAAATTATTCATATTTTTTATAGAGCGCCCTCCAACAATATTGATATCGATGTTCGCAAAATTGTACGCAGAAGGAAGAAAACCATTGCCTTGCAGGAAGGCAGCCTCTTTCAACACCTAGGTGGCGCTAGAGATAGGACAAGATGGGTTCGTGTGCTGTACCCGGGCCATATTGCCTACAAAATGCAGAAATTATTACAGAATCATGGCTAAAGGACTGTCTTGTACAGTCCGTACCCCCTTCGACTTCTGGGCAAGCAACCCTAAGGATCCCAAGGATCTACAAAATCAGCTGTAGCGATTGTAATGCCGTGCATAGAGGTCAGACGGGTAGGGCACTTGAAGACCGTATCAATGAGCATGAATTAGCTAGCCGTAATGCATAGCCTCAAAAATCTGCACATCCTGTCCACGAGCCACTTTCCCTCAAAAAAGAAAGGCTTTCTTTCTTTACAGCTCGAGTCCTCAATAAAGTGGGAGGATACAAATTATTAAGTATAAAAACGGCTCCACTAATTGCGGATAACTCAACGACACAGAGCGTGTTCTATTCGGCAGTTTCGTGACGTTCACTTTCGAGATGATACCCGAATGATGACGTCATCTTTTTCATTTTCTTTTTCGTTCGATAATCTTTCAGTCGCGATTACCTGATGATGGAATGTTGACCGTTCTGAAACGGATCGTAGTTGCTGCACTTTTTTACGTTCCACTTATCGTTATTTTCTCTCTGTTAGCCTCTGATTAGTCTTCGATTCTTCACACACACTTCGAAATCGAAAAAGAAAGGGAAAACACACGGGTTCTTTATCAGAATTGAACGAGGGGTGGCAGGGAACCTGTTTTATGGGGCACGTGGGATCTGAAAAATGTAGATTGTGACGTCACATGGCTGACCTATGACGTCATCAAATTGTAACGTCACAGGCCCATACTTTGGAGTTATTGAGGAATCATCTGTCAAAGGGGCATCCGATCAATGTAATTCTTATGGAACGGGTGCCATTTTGACAGATAACTCCTATGTAATGTGAGGGGAACATGAAAAAACTGATCTATAACGTCACAAGCCTCGCTTCTAAGCTATGTATAGTAGGAGGGGGACTTCAAGAAAAAAAATGATTTACAACGTCATCATCAGATTGTGACGTCACAAGGCTGACACATGACGTCATAAAGTTGTGACGTCACACGCCTGGACTCAGGAGTAATATATAACGGAAGGGAACTTGGAAAAACTAATCTATGACGTCATCAAATTGTGACATCACAGGCTCCGTCCCTCAAGCTATATATGATAGAAGGAGGACGTGGAAATCTCACGGTTCTTCAACGGAGTTGAATGAGTCGTGGCAGGGAATCTGTTTTATGGGGCACGTTGGGTCTGAAAAATGTAGATTGTGACGACACAAGGCTGAACTATGATGTCACCAAATTGTGACGTTACAGGCCCCGCCCTCATAGGAAGGGCACTTAGAAAAATTTCTACCTCCGAAATATGTATGATATTAGAAAATTTTCGAGCTTCGCCGGCCGGACGGCGGACCGTTTTTCCGAAAAACCCTCCCGATAACAGAGGTTCCCTGTTAAAATCCCTAGGTTACCGATGTTGAAGTAGGACTCTCCATCCAAGTATAAATATTTTGGAATGATCGTGCGAGGTTTCGATTCAGAAAGGCGATATTCCATCTCCAAAAAATTTTTCGCCTCACTTAGCTTGAAAAATACAAGTCGTCTCACAGGATAATTTGAACCATTTTTGGAGGTTTAGAGGGTGTGTCACCCTTATCCGCCCCTCCCGGTTTGTACTCACGTACGTCGATCTCTGACCATAGTTCACATATAATAAATTTAAACTACTTACGTGTTACGTCACCGTAGGAGTTGTTACAATTTGGAGTCCCCGGTTGCGTACTTTGACCATGAGTCAGAATAATTTGCGATTCCAGTTCATGCAGGTCCGCTTGCATCTCGCTCAGTCTCAGGTTGGATTTTTTCACGATCGACGCAACGTCGTTGAGCGTCTTCTTGTCGGTCGAAACGCCTCTCAATTTTTCCGCGCCCTCTTTTATCTTCAATTCCTTTCGCATTTCCTTACGTATATGCTCTTTCAATTCTTCGAGTTTGTGCGCGATAGCCGCCTCCGGTACGCATTCGTTCGGCTGCCCGTATTTATGGCTGAGCTCGTACAGCAGAGGATGCTGTATATAATCATTCTGCAAGAAAAAAAGATAATAATAATACAATAAACGTGTCGTCAATACTTAATAGACACGTGCGAATTGAGTATATTAATCGCGAGGCAGGAAATTGAAAAATAAAAATTTATAAGGCTTGGTCGAACTGTGTCATTCGAATACATAATTTTCGCTTGGCGAACGGGAAATGAAGACCGGCGATCTTCCGAAACCTTAGTAATATTTCTGCATAATTAAATCCGCCTTCCTTTCTTTCATTTATTCAGAGCGCGAACTTAATACCATTAATGAAGCGTACGCGAGGATATACGAGCGACATAAACTTATGAACTCATCATCCTCCTTTCCTCCGGACGAAGCAGAAAGTGAAACTAGAGCTTAGTTTGGGCTGAGTACTACGTAAAAAATAGTCAATTTTTACCATACCGAGCACTCGTACAGACGATCGAACTCGATAGCATGATAGTTGAAGCATAAAACTTTCATGTTTCATCTATAAATAAAATGTGCTATTGCATCACCACGACTCATACAACACCAATTATTAATGCGGCCCTATTCTTATATCTTGAGATATTTGTATGCGGAGCAGGCGACTCCGCCAATTAAAAACATTCCGTCACTGAAGAAAATTGTATATAATATGATCAATGGCAGAGAAGATCTAGCACAACAGCACCATTATAACTTAGAGAGAATATGGAAAGGTTTCATATTAATTACGAATAAGTAAAACTGATTATAAATAAAATAAAATAAATAAAAAAAAAACGAGTTGAATTAATTCGAGGAGCTCGCCGAATGACGAGATCCGGATTAAATCTATAACGCTAGCACGGGGTCAGCGGACTTATCGCAGCACGATTCACATCTGGGAGTGAATTTTCCACAATCGGTAGCAGCTACTTTACAGAAAAGGTGAACGTAAAACGTAAGCCATTTTTTGAAACCGTTCTAATATTGTATTTAATTGTAAATGGAGATAGAAAATGAACAACATGAATGAAATTATACGATACGCAGACCTACTTCGTAGCGACTACCATAACATACTCGAGAAGCTTTAATCGTATGCATAATGCATATAAATGGAGAATATGCGAGACAAGACTTGTTTGATAATCGAAAGCACAACGTGTATCGATTTTTATTTTTTAGAAATTGATTATTAAGAAAGTTTGTTCTCGAGTAGAAGAACATTTTGTAACAGGAGACTGGTTCTCGTTAGGATGAAATCAACAAGGGGGATGATTAAGTGAGAACATAACAAATTGGTGCTACAGACATGTTTTGGGATAGGGACTTCAACCGAGTTGTTGGCGGTGTTTCGATAGGGTATACGCGGGGTGCGCGGTATACTCTCGAAGAATAGTTGAATTTAATTAAATTACGATGGGTATGAGAACGAAAAATTATCGGAACGGGGAGGGGGATCCAATGTTAAAAAATTGATGACTCCCAAAATTTTTTTTCGAGACGCTACTGGTCGTTGGTAACAATACTGTTATCGAATTGGCATTCATTTCACCCCGAAGCGTGAACTATTCTCACATAAAATTTTCAGCGATGGTTTTAAGACTAGAGACAGCGAAGGAAGAGAAGCGAATTGAATAAATTGATCTAAATGTTCGAAGCGTGGGCGGTAGAGCGATTGATTGAAAATAAAAAGCTCAAGATAAAAGAAATAGAGATCAATACCTGCGACCATTTTCAGGTGGGTGGAGAGGAAAGGATTTGCACGTGCGTGGCGAAATCTGCATCTGAGAACAGGAATGTTACAGCAAGAATTGCGCGTTTTGCAAATTCCATCGCTCTCCCAAGACCGAATAGTGACTACAAATATTCTACAAGGGGGTGACAGCACATCGACGTCGATTCAAAGTCGACCAGAAAACAGTCCTAGAAGATTCAAAATCGACTTGAAATCGACCAAACAGAGCAGTCGAGTACAGGTAAATATAGGAAAATTTGGATAAGTTGACTCAAACTCGACTCGCAGATCAACGTTGACTAGCGTACACAGAGCATCCACTTTTTCTCTGAAATGAAATTCCCTGAATTTTTCAGGTTTTTCCAGACCATAATCTTCACTGAAAAGCAAAAAACAGGAAAACTTCTTAGCTCGAACTTTTTTTGACATATCTCGAGAAATTCCCTGACTTTGGGTAAAATTCCAAAAATTCCCCGACTTTCCCCTGACTTCCAGATTTTCCAGAAAAGTGGACACCCTGGTACATTATCAGAGAACTACAAATCGACTTGAATGGACCAAACAGAGCAGCCGATTTCAGGTCGATAGGAAAATTTGGAAAGATAGACTCAAAGTTGACTCAAGGTCAATTTAAAGTGGACCAGCGTGCACTACCAGACAACTACAAATCAACTTAAAATCGACCCAACAGAGAAGCCGATTTTAGATCGACAGGAAAATTTGGCGACATAGACTCTAAGTCGACTCGTAGATCGACGTCAATTTGGAGTCAATTCAAAATGGACCAGCGTGCACTACCAGACAACTACAAATCAACTTAAAATCGACCCAACAGAGAAGCCGATTTTAGATCGACAGGAAAATTTGGCGAGATAGACTCCAAGTCGACTCGTAGATCGACATCGATTTGGAGTCAATTCAAAATGGACCAGCGTGCACTACCAGACAACTACAAATCAACTTAAAATCGACCCAACAGAGAAACCGATTTTAGATCGACAGGAAAATTTGGCGAGGTAGACTCTAAGTCGACTCGTAGATCGACGTCGATTTGGAGTCAATTCAAAATGGACCAGCGTGCACTACCAGAGAACTAAAAATCGGCCTTAAAGTCGACTGCAGGTCGACGTCGATTTGGGGTCGATTTCAAGTCGGCTACTGCATATTCCCAGAGAAGAACGATGCCTTCTTCAACGAAATTAAACGAGGAACAAAGCAAATCTCTTCTACGGTGGAATTGGTTTTATTTTGAATTGAATGCTAAACCAAGATCTCGAAAAGTTCATCCATCAAAGGAGTTGGACTTGGTAAGAATTTCCAATATCTAGGTACGCATGATAGGAAGAGGGGGGAGGAAGGGACTTCGAAAAATTGTTACATTTTTCCGAAGTACCTCTTCTATCATACATACTTCAAAAGTCAAAATTTTCCTACTTACTCTCCAGTCATACTCGTATCAAATTGAAATAGCTTCACATTCGAAATTTTTTCAAGCCCTCTTTCCATCATACGTAAGCTCGATATTCGAAACTTTTCTGTTTTCAACTCCTTTATTATGGTAGGTTAGTTTTTATCGGAGGATGAACTGCGAGACATTAAACTCTTCAAAAGCCTCCCCCCCCCGCCATAGAACACGTACTCTTTCAGAATTACAAACAGACTTGAAATCAACCAAAGAAGGTCGATAGGAAAATTTGAGAAATTGACTCGAAATTGACCTGAAATCGACGTGATAAATGAGTCAAAATGAAGTCGACATTTTTTTCGACCTAGTATTGACCTGAAATTATATGGACGTCAACGTGAGGTCGATTCCAATAATATAGGGATTCAATTTTGACTAAGACTCTGTGTGAGGTGATTTCTCGGTAGATTTGGAGTCCACTCCTTAGAATATGCGAACTACTGATGAGTTCTTTTGATACCACATATTTTTTAAAGGAATTACACTTCTCACCTTACCCCACCTCGTCAGTTCGTCACTTGTATTGCATCGATAAGATCTTTAAAAGCATTATGCGAAAGTTTATATGAAATCCAGTACAGGATTAGCTATGAAGACTGCACTGTCTTCCAACTCAACATTCTCTTCTTACCACCTTTCAATACTCGGACATGTTTATTTTTTAATCTGAAAGGGAAAAGGAAAAATAATATTCTACGGTCCATACGGATTTTCAGCAGATCAAAACCTGAATATGATGCAGTGATTTTGAAATTCTCTCTGCTTTAAATGTGACCTGATACTACGATCGAAAAAAACCTCCAGAGGTCATCTAAGTTCATCATTCGTTTCATCAAAACCACTAAAAAACTGAAAGAAAAAACAATATTTGTTAACCGGAAATCTGTTCTATTGGAGATGGGGGGGGGGGAGGGGAGGGAGAAATGCCTTTGTTGAAAATTTTGGCGTCCGGTAAAAAATGACCTACCCCAACCAAGCAGTTTTTTTTTCTTTTCTTAATTTTTACAAGCTTTCAAGCTGCAATTTGGGCTATAAGCTTGATATGTTAGACTAATAGTACATCTAAAAGACTAATTTTACTTTAATTTTTAATTTTACAGGTGGTTAAATGTTTTAGAATAGAGAGAAAAATTCGGCTGAGGTTATGTATTGTATAAGTTCTGTGTACGAGGTGTCATTTTTGAATGCTTGTATTCTAGAGTGAGGTATGTTTAGTGAGTTTCGTAAAGTTGTAAGTTCAGGGCATGTGAAAATATGTCGTATGCTTGAACTTACAAACAATCCGACTTCCAGCCATATATCATAGGAAGTAGACTTGAAAAATGTCATTTTTCGACTTCCAAGCTATACATGACAGGTGAGTGACTTGAAAAGATTTCGACTTTTTTCCTTTACCATTACCTACGTCCACGTTCAGCTTCGTCAAGGAAACCATCGTTCTGGACTCTTCAAAGAATATTTCAACAGGTCGGATAATGCTTTTTCTCCTATGACCAGTCAAGATATTTTTGTCACAACAGGTCACAAATTATACGAAGAAGTGAAGATCATACAGATATAGGTTCATTGACTCATTCGATAAATGAATTTAGACAAAAAATAGAGCCAGAAAAAAATCGTTTCGGTGTCAACAACAAGAACTGAGCTTTATTTTAAAAATACAAAAAAACAAACGAAAAAAAAAAAAAATGGCTCTTGAAAAAGGCAATATGAAATTAACGTATGACTCTATTTGACTTATTATGAAGAAATATTCAAGATCGTCCCCTATGTAATTTTAGATATTTTACTTCAAGTGGACAGAATCGTCAAAGTTGAAAGACAAAAGTAATATTATAAACTTATACAATGATAATTTTTTCTGAGAATCTCATGTCAGACCAGAACAAGAAATCTTCTATTAATCATATTTGCATTTTTCTTCTAATCAATCAGGACATACCGAACCTAATTTTATGACTTTTATACATAACTATTAATCAAATTACGCGATACTTTTACGAGTTCCATAGATTTTTATCATGTCTTTTCGCATCTTCGTTGTCCACAAATATTAATTTAAAATTGTGTGATTTTTATAGGTATTTTGTGAAACGACGTAGAAATTATCCTACACCTCACAATTAATGTATATAAAGAATAACGGAAACTGGATTGAATTTTCAAATTCGATCATAGAGACCAGCGAAATGGTGACTATAGTAAAAGTAGATAAAAAAAAATTGTGCTAGTGACGAAAAAACATTTTTTTGAGCTCTGACGAATGTAAAAACATGAATCATCTTCCATCGATTAACGAGAGATAAAGAAACCGTTTTCAGCGGATATTCACGAGAATAATCATTATTTTTGTCAAATTAATACAAAAAATTCTCCTTCTATGTTAGTCATCGTGTTTAATAGAGATATCTGCCTTTCCCGAACGTTGAACTTTGATAACATCAATTAATTTCGTAACACACATACAGCATAATATTTTGGTTTCAATTGAGTCCATAGTTTCAATATTACAGATGCAAGAGTTTTGGCTGTGACAGGTCTGTAGATAAATGTTGCAATCTAATGATTGGTGACCGCTAACAAGAGGGTGGTTCCAGCAACGCACTTCGCCCTCGGTGTGATTTTTTCCTTTTTCAAATTTTTCGGTAAATGAATTTTATCACGAACAGAAATTACCTCACAAGAAATTGAGTACCCAGTTCTCAATTATTCTACACATATTATACATTGAAAATTCCTCGTAGTCGGTGTTAATTTCGATTATATAATTTTATGCAGTTATTTCGACATGAACACATTATATTGACACGCTATGTCATAATTTTTCAGTCTATCTATACCTGCAACCAGAGACGCCTATGTTAATTGGATCCAATATTCATATTTTCCCTGCAGTGATACTTATAAATGATTTCAGCTCAACTGCATTTCATCCATTATTCTACTATGATTTCATAGCAGTTTGAATTATATTTTAACCTACTTCCTATTTAAATACTCGACCTACGTTGAATATTTACTTCGATATGACATCAAAAATTGGAAATGTCTTTCTATAATACGTAGATGCATTACCACGAATAGAAACTGACCACAATAATACTCATCATTAATACTCTGCGCGTATTTTTGTTTCATCCGTTATTGGCGGTACAGTCTTCTTACTCATTCAACAAAAATATACGAAACGTTCCCAATTTTCACGCTAGTGCTACGTGCCATTTTTTAAAATTATGGCATTCATTTTTAGAATTATTAATTATTTTTCGACTTTTTGTCTTCTTTGAAGTTTGATATCAATGCGTGAACCACACTTTGCTTTTTTCGTTCTTCATATGTACTTACGACATTTGTGGTTACCACCACAAACGAGAGTTTATAGCCTCGAACAAAACACTTCAATTTATATAATCATTAAATTTTTCGCAACAATGTTCTAAAATATAGTTACTTTCCTTTTTAACATAGGCTTTGCGAGACATTGTACATTATTTTATCGCGTCACCACATACTGGAAGTAGAAAAAGTGCGTTCCATATTCTTTACGCTCGCAAAAAAGTTTTTGTCGTCATTATAAGTATGTAGGATGGTGACATTCTTGCCTAACAAAATAATTATCAACAACGCTAAGGACGTTAGAGGACGAATTATGAATTTCTTCACGTTTTTGCCGAATCGAAAGTAGGGCATCCTGGGAATATTTTTTACTACCTATTTAAATTCTCTCTTTCGACATTCCCTTATTCCCTGGCGAATTATTATACAGTTTGGGGACGAATACGAACTCTTTATCCTTCACAGACTTTTGTGAATGAATGCTCTACGAAATTATGAATTCAAAGGTTGATTTACTGATTATAAGTAGCAGAGCCAAAGGCATACCAAGAAATTATTGTAGGGTGGGGGTTACAAGCAGACCTCAGAACCCTGACTGGAATTTTCAAATTGATTTCCACCGGCATTAGAATACGATGACACTGATGCACGTAGGAATGTATGTATCGCCCTCTTGTTGTACTCGACAGTTTTTTGGACGTTAAAGTATACCTTTTGTACAATTTCCTACCGGCAGCGAAATTCCATCTTTATTATCCTTGGTACGCAATATTCCCTCACTCGTATTTCTCATTATTATCACGAAAAGGTATGAAGTTTTCCAAGTCCCCCTATTATATTATACAGGATCCACCAAAAAGATGTTGACAGTTAAATGGGGATTTGGACTAAATTTGTTGTAGTGCAAAAACGAGAAACGTTAGAAGCAAACTTTAAATCTATATGAAATGTGCACCTCGATTTTATCTTCAATTTGCACCCCCACCCAACTTTCTACGACTTTTGTGAGCCAAGTTATGGACTAATTTGTGCCAAAAATTGACGAATTTGCCAAAATTCTCAAAAATTAAAATTGTTCAAACTTCCATATTATTGTACTTGATTTGAAAGTCAAATTGAGAATAATACTTAAATAACCATATTATGAATCTTGAAAGTGGGAGAATTTTCAGGTTCTTATTTGGGAAATCTTGGCAAATTGGTCAATTATTGGTACATTCTGGCCCATAACTCGGTTCAGAGAAGACATAGAAATTTTGTACTTGGCGCAAATGAAAGATAAAATTGAAATAGAAATTTTGTACATTTAAACAATAAATCTAACGTTTCGCCTTTTTGAGCTACAGCAAATTTAATCGAATTCCCTTAAAACCTTTTTGGTGGACTCTGTATACCACAAAAGTCGAAATTTTTCCAAGTCCAACTCTTTTATTAGAATAAGTAAGTTTTCGCCGAACGGCGGATGGCGAGCGACAGACTGCGGGACGCCAAAATTTACAAAACGTGGGGAACCCACAAGCTCCGCGGCCCCGTTAAAAACAGCTAGTATTACTATTGTATCCCTCATGTTTACACGAGTAGACGCATTAGGTCTGAAAAGAAACGCTTGGGTCACTCCTTACGTTCGAAAGTACAAATCCGATTAAAATTGTTTATCGCAAAGTCTTGATGGAGAGAAAATGTGAGGCCTAAAGAAAGCGAGTTTATCTTCTAAATATCTCTTGGAGCTTCTGTCTGAATTTGATGTAGCCTAGAACAATTCCTATTTAACCCTGACAAATTCCTACAATAGACAATTTTTTTATGCAGTCTAACCCAACTTAGGATGACGTCATCAAGGTCGGACGCGAACCTTTCCCCTCCTATACAACGTAATAACCCAACTTAGATACATAACGTCATCGAAGTCGAAAGTCAATGGACGTTTTTTTGAAAACGATGACGTCACAAAAGTCGAACGCAGAAGCGCTCGCGTTTACGAGCGTTTTCTAAGCATGTTCCGCGGTTAGCGGCTTTCTCATTGACCCTCCCCCCTTTTCCATAGACCAGTTTGCTGTTAGAACAGAAGGAGACAAAGTAGGTGGAGACAAACTTTGAGCAAGGACTTAAATTTTCACCTCTCTCAGTAATTACTAGAGCCCGAATTCCTCGGCATCTGAAGACGAATCATTTTGCTAAGAACGGGAAGCTCGAAAATCAGATAGGAGTTCATTTTAGGGAAATTTAATCTTGTCGAAAAGTGCTGAAAATGACCATTAAATATCGTTAAATATCATCCAATCAAATTGTGACGTCACAGTCCCGGACTTTGTAGCTATACATAATAAGAGAGGAACTTGGAAAAAGTTGATGACGTCATCAGATTGTGACGTCACGAGGTTGAAGTATGAAATCATCGAATTGTGACGTCACAAACCCGGACTTTGTAGCTATACATAATAGGAGAAGAACTTGAACAAAACTGATGACGTCATCAGATTGTGACGTCACAAGATTGACGTACAAAGTCACCAAATTGTGACGTTACAGTTCCGGACTTTGAAGCTCTACATAATAGGAGAAGAACTTGAACAAAACTGATGACGTCATCAGATTGTGACGTCACAAGATTGACGTACAAAGTCACCAAATTGTGACGTTACAGTCCCGGACTTTGAAGCTCTACATAATAGGAATGAAAATTGAAAAAAATTGATCTATGACGTCATCAGATTGTGACGTCACAAGGTTGACGTATGAAGTCACCAAATTGTGACGTTACAGTCCCGGACTTTGGAGTTATATATAATAGGAATGGAACTTGAAAAAAATGGATCTATGACGTCACAAGACTGACCTATGACGTTATCCAACAATGACGTCACAGTTCCCGCCCACAAGCTATATATTATAGGAGAGGCTTGGAGGTACGCTTAGAACATTTAACTTGGCAGGCTGGAAAGCGGACGTTTTTTCCGAAAAACTTCCGATAAACAGGTTCCCCGCTAAAAAAAAAGTCAAATTGGCTAAAAATAGTGTTTCAACAGACAATCTGTTTTATCGGGGGGGGGGGGGGGGGGTCATTCGACAATTCTAAGTCTTTCTCCAAGTTCCTTCCTATCATATATAGCTCGGGGCGGGACCTGTGACGACACAATCTACATTTTTTAGATCCCACGTACGCCAAAAGACAAGTTTCCTGGCAGCTCTCGTTGAACTCCGTTAGAGAACCTATGAGTTTTTTTTTTTTTTTACTTTTTTCAAAAAAGTTTTTGTCATTTTTCCCATTTTTGCTTGACCGTCAATGAAGATACTTGACTTTTACTCGTTTACTTGACCTCTTATCAAATACTTGACTTTTACTTGATTTACTTGACTTACTTGACCGATAGACACCCTGAAGTCCCTTTCTTATGATATATCATGCCTCGAACGTGGAATTCTTCTCAAATCCAACTCTTTTATTAGGGTGGGTGTACGGAAAATTTTTCAAAATGACCCCCCCCCCCCCAGTACAGGTTTTCTGCTAAAAATACCGACTGAGTATAATAAGTATAATTATAACAAGAGCAGGGTTAGTTAAAAATTTGAAGTGTCATTTTTGGTAAGGGCACCAGAACTTGACCTCATGAGACAAACATCTCTCAACGTAAGGAGGAACAAAGTCCAATTTGCAATTTCGGCCAAAAGATTTCTCCTCTAGCGGTAAAACAAATAATATTCGCTGATTGGTGCAATTTGGTCGAAAAGGTAAAGATGTGAAAAGGGTTCTGCAAAAAATCTGCTGTTAAACTCATCTACAAGATAATTATAACAGCTACAACTTTCGTTCTCTACATTTTTCTGTATAAAACAATATTTAAGGCAATCGAGCTGATTTTACGCAAACAACCTCTCCTGGTGAATCATGTTCACCTTTAAGTGCATTCTTGATATCGACATTAGCTCTCCTATTGAATTCCGAATCCGCGAATTTTTATCCAGAAAAAAAGCTTGGAAAAAATAAGAATATTATATGCAAGAAGCCCCCATAAAACAGGTTCCTTGTCTGCCTTGCCTCGGTTAAGCAGGTTAATAAAGGCAACCCCGAATAACTAATGAAGTTAACATGACTTCTGAAGACAAAGCAATTTTGGCTAGATAGAAGGGGGGGCTTATCACAAATAAAAATAAAAAACGATTTTAATATTGCTTTAGATAGAAATCCCGTGAAACAGGTTCTCCGCGTTTCTCATTAAATTTTGTTGAAGATCTTTTTTTTCAACAGGGAACCTGTTTTATGGGGGGCTTTTTGAGAAATCTGCCGTGTGCCGTCCAACAAAAAACTTGGAAAAAATTTCGACTTCTGAGCTATACATGATAGGAGGGGACTTGGAAAAATTTCTACTCTCGAGCTATCATATATAGCTCGAGATTCGAGAAAAATTCAAACTCTCAAACTATATTTCGTTGAAGAATTTTTTTTTTTTTTTGGGGGGGGGTGTATTATGACATAATGAAACATCACAACTTTTCAGATGCACTATTGAGAGGACGTCCAGAACGTAAATTAGTGGAGTTGGAACCCACAATCTCTCACGTGGTAAAGAGTCACAGAGACAGGCACTCAACATTGTTTTATTGACTATAAGATACATATTAAGGATAAAATTTTACTAGTAGACATCCATTTCAAAATTCTCATTCTCATTTCATAAACTTACACGTCCATGCCATTATGAATTTCAAAAATGGACCTTACGTGAATGCAACACTTGAATGGTTTTTAGCAAGCACCATCTGTTACCGGAATATTGCTTACTTTTCCCCGAAAACCCCACACAACCAGAATAGGATAGGGCTGGTTGGTAACATCACCTAGTTCAACGATCCTCGAGCTGCACACTCTTTAAGAAATCATGCGACAGCTTGAATAGAACAAGGTATCAATTAACGATACATTACGAAGCTATTATTCTTCTTTCCCATTCATACGAAAGCCCACTCCCTTTCCACTTAATGAAGAGTAATGGAAGAGTATTCGTTCCTAATTTACAAACGTAATTTCACTCACCAGAAAGAATAACGATTTATATTTCGACTGACGGTCACTTTTCAACACCATTTTGTCATTTTCGTGTGTACTCGTACAGAAAAGCGAAAAACAACAACAATACAAAATCTAGCCGACCACTCGATCTGGATAGATTTCTTTCGGAAAAAAATTAATAAAATATTCGCGCGTTCAATATCTCACTATGTCAAAAAACTTGATACTACGCCAACGGAAACTTGATTTATTAACTGCCCTATCTCACCGTAACAACAATAAGGATAAATGCAAGAAAAATACGCGCAAATTTGAAAATACGAGTTTGGTACCAAAGATTTAGCGCTGAACACTCTGATTCAGAATCGAGTGTCTCGTATACGAATACGATATATTCGATTGAAAGAGACAATATTGTTTGCACACTGACCGCTTCGCACAACCACTAAAGGCGATATGTTTTTAAATTCCGCGTACGCGTTCGTAATTCGCGCCGGAACGGCGGCCCGACGTTACGAGCGAAGCCCATGAGCGAATACTAATTTGATCCTACGCGCGACGAACGCTCACAATCATCATCGCTAATGTCATATTTATTAGCATTTCAAAAAAAAAAAAAAAAAAAACTAAAATTGGTTACGCAATAAATTTTTTCTCCCTTAGTCGTGGTAATTAATCTGATTTTAGTGGCACTTTCACGTTCATTGAATGTTGACGCAATATTATTCGCTCGCGAGTGAAAAGTCAGCCGTGGTAGGTCCCAATTCTAAGCGAGAATAGAATTCGCAAATCGCGGTACGATAGTCGGATTGGAAAAAAAAAGAGAGAGAGAATTGTAATCAAATTTAAGGTGTTCGTACATTCACTCGTACACTTTTCGAACGATGAGTTACCTGCGTTCTATTGCTCAAGGGCTACGAACGGTGTTACAGTGCAAGGGCGTCGAGTCCTAAAAGCACTCGAAAATATATACCGCTGACAAATGACGCACTCGCTACGCGTATTAGAGGGGCACGGATAATTCGGTAATTTTTCGGTAAGTTCGTGCGAAGGCGACTTGCAAAATCCATCAACCAGAGTGTAACGAATGAGTTGAGCAGAAAAATGATCCGAGATGAAATAAGAGGTTATTCAATACACGACATTATGTGTAACATTAACGAATAATTTTAAGGCCACACACTGGTCAGGAAAGTTCTTACACGAGTAAGTAGAATGGTCCTGTATACGTAGTATGCTAACCTACTCGTAGATACAAAATTACATATGCGTGGGCGTCCTCATTAACAATCATGAAGTGCCCAAAAATCTAAACTTGAGCTCGTCGGAAGAGTGTTTCTCGCTTACTTCAGCCTGACAAACGAGCGTGCAACATGATATGGGGAAGAGATCTACATAATATGAGGAGCAAGACATAGAATTTCAACTTTTGAGCCAATATGTGTGAAGAAAGGAGGGAGACAGGCAGCAACGACGCCTTCCTTAATGAAGTTGGACGTGGAACGCAGGGAACCTGTTCCATGGGTCCAATTGGTTTTGATTTTAAGGATCGACTCAATTCTTCTGTGTACCCTCCTATCCCCTAAAATTCAAAAGTAGACATTTTCCCAATGCGGAAAAAATATCCAGGGTCCGCGGTCGGGCGTCCAGCAACCTAACCTAACTTGATAAGAGGTGACACGGCGCCGCGAAAAATTTCTTAAAATAACCCCTCATCAAACAGGTTCCCTAAGAAAATTTCGTCTTCCGAAATATACCTATATGATAAGAAGGAAACTTGAAACAATTGGAGTCCTGAAAAGTCTACATTTTTCTATATCCCCTCCTATCATAATGTAGCTCGAAAATAGAAATTTTTCCAATACAAAAAAAATTCGCAACTGACTTCGTTCGCAGCTCGGAGTTGCCTTCAATAATTGCATAAATCGAATGCAAACGGGGAACCTGCTTTATGGCAGCTTCTTGTATAGATTTCAATTTTCGTTATAATCGATACATTAATAATTAGGTACAATCAATTATATCGATTTATTGATCTTTGGGTATAATTTATTTTATCGATACATCAATATTCAAGTAAAACCGACATATTCGTTCTATATTTCCTGTCTGGGGATTTGAAAAAATTTCGACGATTGGTTTCGAGTTCCAAGATCTTGGAAACGACGGCTTTCCTCGAAGAAGTTAAAGGAGGGACGGAGTGGAACCCACTCTACAGAGCGAATTAGTTTAGATATTGAGAATTGCCTGGAATTTTCTGAGTCTCTCACTTATCGTAAATAACTCAATATTCAAAATTCTTCCGAGTCGATCTTCAACAGGGACCATGTTATATTGGTGGGTCTTTTTGAAAATTCTGGAATCCTACCAACCGGCAAAAACTACCCGACCCCAAGGAAGGTTGGACTAGAAGAAATTTCGAATATTGTGCCACTTATACATATGACAGGGAGGGGGATTTGAATCACTCGGAAAAATTTTGACTCCCGAACAACGCATGATTGAATGGGAAACTAACCTATCCTAATAAGGGAATTAAACTAAAAATATCTTCACTTCTAAATTATTTGTGAAATTTGCCTACCCTAATAGAGGTCGAACTTGAAAAAACTCACGGGATTCTTCAACGGAATTAAACGACAGTGGCAGGTAACCTGTTTTATGGGGCACGTCAGATCTGAAAAATGTAGATTGTGATGTCATAAGCCCGGACTTCGGAGCTACGTATGCTAGAACAGGGTGTCTACTGAAAAGAAATTCTGAAAGTACATGACATTTACTTGACCTTTTTTGAAAGTAAACGAGTTAACGAACAAGAAAAAAAAAACCTCACAAGTTTTTTAACAAAGTTGAACGAGGGGTGGCAGGAAACCTGTTTTATGACGCACGTGGGATCTGAAAAATGTAGATTGTGACGTCACAAAGCTGACCTGTGAAGTCATCAAATTGTGACGTGACAGTCCCGCACTTCGTAGCTATACATAATAGGAGAGGAACTTGAAAAAAATTGATCTATGACGTCATCAGATTGTGACGTCACAAGGTCGACTTATAAAGTCATCATTGTGACGTCACAGTCCCAGACTTTTTAGCTATTCATAATAGGAGAGGAACTTGAAAAAAATGGACCCATGACGTCATCAGATTGTGACGTCACAAGGTTGACCTATGACGTTATCAAACAGTGACGTCACAGGCCCCGCCCACAAGCTATATATGATAGGAGAGGGACTTAGAGGTGCGCTTAGAACATTTTCGAGCTCCAAGCTTTGCCGGCCGGCCGGAAAGCGGACGTTTTTTCCGAAAAACTCCCGATAAAACAGGTACCCTACTGAAAAAAAAAAAGTCAAATTGGCTAAAAATACTGTTTCAACAGGCAATTTTTTTCATCGGGGTGTCACAAAAAACGTCCGCCATCCGGCAAAGCTTGGTGCTCGGCAATTTTCCAAGTCCTCCCTCCTATCATATAAAGCTCGGGGACGGGGCTTGTGACGTCACAATGTACATTTTTCAGATTCCACGTGCCCCGAAAAACCGGTTTCCTGCCACCCCTCGTGTAACTCCGTTAGAGAACCTATGAAGTTTTTTTTTTGCTTTTTTCAAAAGTTTTCGTCATTTTTCCCATTTTTACTTGACCGTTAATGAAGATACTTGACTTCTACTTGATTTACTTAACTTACTTGACCGATAGACACCTTGTAGGAGGGTGACTTGCAAAAAAAAAACTGATCTATAACGTCATCAGATTGTGACGTCACAGGCCAAGCTCCTCAAGCTATATATGATAGTAGGGAGACTTGGAAAATTTTCGAGCTCCGTGCTTTCCCCCCCCCCCCCGATAAAGCAGGTTCTTCGTTAAAATTTCAAGTATCAAGCTGAAAGAGGAGAGACTTGCAAAATGTCAACAACCGAAGAAGTTGGACTTTTAAACACCAAAACTTCGACTTTCAACCCATGTATAACACGTGTAATAGGGGGAAGGGGACTTAATAAAATAAAGGTTAGACTTGAAAAAACGACGGCTTCCTTAACGAAATTTAACGAGGAACGCAGAGAACCTGTTCTATGAGTCAAATTGGAGACCTAGTATAAAGCTAGTCTGAAGGAGGGCTTGACCTACTATGAACCTAGTATAAAATAGGACGTCATCAGTGACCTGCACCCATTTTAGAAGGGGACTTGAGAAAATTTCATCCTCCAAGCTATATACAATAGGAGCCAAAATTTTTCCAAGTTTTTTACCGGAAGGCGCATGGCAAATTTCTCAAAAAAAAAGAAAAAAAAACGTAGAACAGGTCCCTTGTGAAAATTCGAAGTATTGAGCTACCTGTCAACGTTAGGAGGAGGGCTTAGGAAATTTCAGACTGGAAAAAAGTTTGGCTTTTGAGCAATACAGAACAGGAGGGGATACAAAACTTACATAGCCTCTTCCTATCATATACAAAACTCCATACTTGATATTCCTTCAAGTCCACCTTCTTCAATGTTTTAACTTTTCGAGACTCCAATTCTGAACTCAATTCTCAACATCAAGACCCATTCGCCACATAGAACAGGTTCCCTGCGTTCAGAAGCCACGGTTTGAAAATTTTAGCGTTCCGTCCTCCGCCGTTCGGCAAAACGAACTTGAAAAAATGTCGCCTGAGCCAAATTATACGCGTATGACAGAAAAATTTCGTTCAACGAACCGTATTGCGTGATAGAAGGGAAACTAGGAAGAAATACTGACTTTCGCTGTACATGATAAAAAGGGGCTTGGAAAAATGTAGACTCTTCGGGACTCCAATTATGAATTCAATTCCCAGTTTTCCATGTATTTTTCGCCAGATTTTGTGTCAGATTTTCTATGAAAATTCATTTATTTATTTATAATTATTAGAGTGCCCTCCAACAGCCGATTGGCCAATGACAGGAGAGCACTATAAACGAGAAAAAAAAAGAGAGTAAAATAAAATAAAAATAATAGAGAAACAATGAACAAACAAAATGAAAAAATAAAAAAAAAATGAAGTAAAATAAAATAAAAGAAAACAATAATGATAATATGTCCACCATTAGCCACCTCAAGCCTGATCCCAAAATGGACCTAGAGTTGAAAATAAGGCTTCATTGTTATTTTCGGTAAATTGAGAACACCCTTTGAACACTTTGTAGAACTTTCTGACGATTTTCTTGAATTCAATGTCAGATTTTCGACAGGAATTGACCAGAGCTAAGAAACTAGTTATGTTATTATTTTTGGAAAAGTTTAAACACCATCAAGACTCTTTGCAGGCGGTTGGAACCTTTGATATGACTTGAAGAATTTTTCGAGTATTTTTCCGAGACTCTGCGTCCGATTTTGTGTAGAATCTGACAAGAACTAATAATATAGCCCAATTTTGCGGTATTTTTGACTTCTCTTCGAATTCTTATCGGGCTATTGGAGCCTCTGAAAGGGCAAGAAGAATTTTTCAAACATCTGTTTCTTGCCCAGAACCAACAAGATGTTCCCGCATTTGTGTGACCCGGATCACATCAGACTTGACAGGAACTTCACTTTCATTTTCAAATTTTCAGATTGTTGCTTAGACTTTCTGAAAAAACATAAGACCTTTTGCAGGGCTCTGAGATTTTTTCGAATATATTTCTCTAATAATTCTAGGGTGAATTTTTCTCGAAACAATCAGCAATGCTTATTCAAAAATTATTTTCGAACTCGAAATACAGGCGACAGACGTGAGTAGTAAACTGAAGAGGAACTTATCAAGACATTGAAAGGATAGCATCAAGAAAAACTCGATAAGGTATACGAAAGAGAGTTCTTTCAATACGTTCATGCAAACCATGTTCGATTATCAGTCATCCGACACGACTACTAAATATACAGATGAAAAATATCAATTTTGAAGATTGTTTCTCCACTCGTTCTTTGAATCTTGGAGAAAGGTTTCGAGACGCACAAGCGGACATATGTGTTACGTGTACTATAAGACACTTGGTTGATTTTGCCTACGAGTACGTAACATTTCTCACGGGGAGGGTGAGAACCAGTTTTTTGTGGTCGACTACCCTCGTTAGAAACACGACAACAGTGCAGTAGAACGAATCGACTGTCGATACATCTCCAGAAATCCACTAAGCCAGCGTAGTCAACCCGTTCAAATCGACGTATCCGTCCATAATTCTATGAAGTCGAATGACTCACTTATCCGCGTTTAAATCGCTCATTCTACTCGTAAAAGTACGAGGATGCATTACATAAGAAAAAATTTTTCAAGGAAAAGTTTCGATGAACCAAGAGAAAACTCTTTACTGCAAAATGTGCCAAGTTATCCAATTTCTGATATAATTATCGTTGTAATTTATAATTTTCTTTATTGCTTTTGGAGTTCTATGCTGCCATCAAGTGTTCAGAAAGAACATTTATAAGAGCGAACATCGACGATTGCATCAATACAAAACTGAATTTTTATTATTAAAATAAAGTGAAAAATTGACACTCGAGTAGCAACTACTTTTTTCGAATTCATGTAGAATTCGCTGACGTACCAGTTCTACTTCTTTGCTACACAAAGGATTGTCAAGATTTCGGTAAATTTTGAAGAAATTATGATCACGATAACCAGTTTCTTCCTTTCTTTCTTTACACCATAATTTTAAAAAAGTGAGATCGAGTGTCTTTATCGCTGCATGAAACATTTTTATACGTAGTTCCAAATCTGCAAAAAATGCCCGCATAAAAAGATAGTGCGTGCATTGTACCTATACTATGCAAATTACTCAATTTTATAGCCTAAATTAATGACTATAATATTTTGGTTTGAATTTAAATTAGCGAATGTTCTCCGTCGACAATATATCCAAAGAACCAGAATTTTCACGTTAGTTAATATTAGATACGAAGACGCCTGCAATAGCTCCAGTCTTACATGAACATCTCGTGTAGCTAGAAACCCACAGAATTGTGAGCTTGATTTTTTTCAGGGTAACTAAAGAATTAGTATATAAGGAGAACGCGAGAGCTAGGAAAGACCTCAAAAAGAGATCCGATATCCTCGGCTTCAGTTTCGCGCGCGAGTCGTTTCGTCACTTCGCTACTCGCATATGAAGTTTGGTTGTGCTAATTGGTCATCAGGCGGAAGGAGGGGCTCACAAAAGAGGGGAGTCCTGCAGATTTTAAAATCAAGGAAACTGGTTTAAAAGCCAAATACAAAAGTAAATTATGTCAAGTAGACAATTTGAGCCCTTCGGATAGGAAAATTTTGAATCCGAAAGGCACGAAGAAAACTTTTGCTGATTGGCTAAAGTGTCAGACTTGAAAATTTTCAGGTGAGCTGCGAGTTTTTTCTAGATCTGTAGGTGAAATTCATTTGATATTCGACTAAGCCAAAAAATTCAATTTATTGCTGCTTCAAATAAACGAGAGACCGAAAACTGAATAGTTTTTTCAAGGTATTTTTCAATACTACGACAAGGATATTTTTCTTTCAAACTGTATAAATAAGCAGTACTAGTCAATATTTCGATTGGAAACGAATCGGATCAATATCACCCACGAAATAGATTCGGAAGCAATTTTATATTTCCTCCGTACTCATAGACAGTATAATTTTTTACAGTACAAACGTATAACCGCATTTCCTCTTGTACTCAAAGAAAAAAATGTGCATCCTGAGCCACTTTGATTTCCTCATCATCTTCTGGTTTAGTATTACGATGAACCAATTCTTTGTACCCAGTCAAGGATGTGGGTATGTAATGACATGATCGGTTGCTATTTTCAATATTTTAATGAGGAATAATGATGAACAAATTTTCTATCTAGGGACGAGGAGGATGACGAGCATCTTAGCGACGTTGACGAAGATGCTGAGAGTGAGGTGGACGACAGTGAAGTACGAGGTTTTGTCAATGATAATGGAACTTTTATCACGCCAGAAAATATACTCAAGGATGATACAGGCAACTGGATCGACTCAGGGACCGAGTACAGTGATTCCGAGGATGAGGATATGGAAGATGATGATGGTAATTAAAGATCATTGATACGACTGCTCTAATGATAATGCATTTATCTCTTTTGTCGACCATGGAAGGCATTACACCAGATCCGATTGAGAGGAAAGCAGCAGAGAGAACATTTTCTCTACACTTCAGAGTATTTAAAATACGCCTGCACGACTCTCTCAATTTCGTGTTTTATATATTTGTATAAATGTACGTATGAATTTTGTACGGAATTAATTTCTTGAAAAAAAAAACTTTTTATACGGAGTCTGCAAAAAGGTGAAATACCAAAGTTTCCTCATCTGTTGAGACATAAGAGATAAATGCTACCAGTCGTCTTTCGTCGTTGTATCTAATTTTCGGATTTAAAAATAAATCGTCAAATCCTGTTCACATTCATATTATACTGTACCATATTTACTAATACAGGAAAATGTAGCCAAGTATTTTTGATTGATATACCGATAAATACGACTTACGAAAGTTTCTGGGAAATAGACCCGTTTTTTAGCAACATCCTCTGGTAACCTCTTCAATATTTCATTGCTCCACCGACTTTGAGTTTTCAGGGCGGCTAAGAATCTTCAGAAATACCTGCAGATTCATAAGGTGGGCCTCGTGAAAACAAAGGTTCCTGATATTGCTTCGATGAGAGACGTAACGTCACTGATCTTTTGGAGCACGAGCGGTCTTCAGGAAGGACAATCGAGACAGAAAGAGAGATGTTGAATTTATTCTCTCTTCCAAATTACGGTTTTCCACAATAACGGTGTCGCACTTGTTATCGAATTTCGCGGAGAGAGAGAGAGAGAGAGAGAGAGAGAGAGAGAGAGAGAGAGGGAGAGAGAGAGAGAGAGGGAGAGAGAGAGTTTTGACCAATAAGGTATAGTATGCACAGAAAGTTTTGGTTGAAGACGTTTTTAATCCACAACCATAAAATTCTAATGTTGTGAACGGAAAATTCTGCCCAAGGCCATCGAATTCTTAGTCGTGAAAAGAAAATTCTGACCGCAACTATGGAAAACTTCTAACACGACTACGGAATTCCTTTGTTGTGGAAAGAAATTTTCGACCACAACCATGGGAAAAATGTTGACCACGATCCAACGATAGCACGAAGTATGTATTTTCATTTTTCAAAGTCCTAATTTTTTGACCGCGTATACTAGACTGTTATGTACAGGTGAATCGCAAATGATACCGGTATCAAATCCAAAAGATTTGAACCCTTTGTTCCAATTTCCGAATAGAAAACCAAGATTTCAACGCAGCGGAAGGTACAATGTTAAAATACATCCTTCTAATATCAAGGTTATTTTAGACACGAGTACTTGCAACTAAAGATACGATAAGAAAAATACATCTCTATGAAAACACAGAACAATTTACGAAGTATAAAGAGTGAAAAATAATGACGTAAGTTCACGTCGGAATTTTCTTACCAATGCAGTACCCTGAACTTATTAATAAAGCGCACGATGAAAATCTGTCAGAAAGAAACTAAAACCAAAAGCTGAGACGACCTCGTTCTTGGAAAAAAAAAAAAAAGTAGGAAAATAGATTACAGGTTGATGCATTTCATAAAAATTAAGACTACGAGATTGAAAAAGATATGAGGGCTGTCTTTTCGAGACTATATTTTTCAAATGTTACACACTCGGTGTCAACAAATTTATCACACAAGCGTGAAAGATCTCGAAAGAAAAAAACCGAACTTCATCTTACAATCAGAGCTTGAAATTCTTCTCAAATCTACGCTTACAGGTCTCAAAAGCAGATACGAACATTTTGGGATGGGACAGATGAATTTCATGTATTCTGACATACTCTTTTTCGAATTTTCTGTCCAATCTTTTCACTACACCTAAGGAATCTTCTACGTATTTTCGACCACATTCAGTGAAAACTTCCTTCGCACTTCCAAATTTTCATTCAAGCAATCACGAAAAAATACGTGGAAAATTTTCGACGAGAAGGAAAAAAAAACAGTCTGTCTCTTTCACGCACCACTACTTGACGAGCCGCGGATGGCATCCAATTTAGTTCAACTATGAAGAACCCTTCTTAGCATAGACGTATCTAAATCATCGAGGTAGAAGAAAAGTAGCTATAGGAAAAGAAGAAGACAACAAAATTGTCGAGATTTATCAGTGAAGTTCACTACAATCTGCTCTATAAATCAAAAATTTAGAAAATGGTCTCGAAACGAAGATCAAAACTTTTCCTATCATTATTTCATGCAGTTCATAATTTTAAATCTTCCTTGTGAGGAAACATGATGGATTAGAGGCTTAATTTCTATGGTCAAGGAAACGCGTGAGCCTCGGAATTGTTAGTGCACAGTTCTTTTTTTAAATTCCACATTTCATTAGACCTTCCAATATTTCTGGGACCTCTTTTCGTACACCCAGCCTGGTTTCAGTCCAATACAAAACATATTCCAACTATCTTTCGAGCGGCTAATAATTTCTTGAACATTGTATCGAAAACTCTTTCAAAACAGACTACTTCTGCTCTACTCGGAGCGTTTTCTCTTTTTATGAATGGAGAGAAATTAATAAAAAAAACGACCTCCACCTTTTACTCCTTCCTGAACTGTCCGATACATTTTAGCTAAAAAAATAGCTAAAGCCGAATATTACGTGTATTCTATTACTATATATTATAAACTATAGATATAAGCGTAAAATGAATTGCCTAGCAAAATAATACTAAAAACTGTGCCCTTTTCCTCACCGCGATTCATACCTAATTTACCCGATACAATTTAGCTAAAAAATAGCTAAAACCGAATATTATACGTGCATTCTACTACTGTATATATAAACTATAGATATAAGAGTAAAATGAATTACCTAGCAAATTTGAAGGAAGAAAAAAAAGAAAACAATTTTCAATTCTAAGTTACATCGAGCATCGAATTTATCTACCTGCGTAAAATGAAAGGTAACAACGATTCAACCTTACATCGATTACCTCGCCTCTTTAAACAACCTCACCTCAGGTTAGATGTCCAAAGTCTCGATAAAAGGTAGCTAAATTTCTTGGACGTGAGACAAGAAAAATGAATTCGACAAAAAGTTTTAATGATGTTACGATGTCCATATAATTATAATGATAATAAGTATCTAATGAAGGAGAGCCAACAGGTAAATAGAAAATAGTAGTCATAAAAATATGAGAATCCCTTATCAGTGTCAACTTTTTGAATAAAAATCACTTCAATTGTAAGAAGTAAAAGAAGAAAAGCGATTAAAATATTTGTAAAAGGAGTAATTGAGTACCATAGGTAGTTGCGGGAGTTGGAAACCGTGTTGGGAATGATTACATGGGATAGAGGATGAGACTGAGATTATATTGTGGGAAGTACGTTGATTTTGGAGAGTAGGACAGGAAAAAAGATGATAGGTCGTCAGATTATCTGCATAATAAGATTTACATGAAGGTAGAGCATGGAAACCCAGGAGGAGATGAGAATGTTCAAGTTGAGAGTGACCAATTCTATATCGAGCGAAAATAACCTCTTTATGGTGGGAATTTCTGTTCGCTGAAGACTGAGGATAGGTTAACTTTTAATGATTCCAAGTTTGTTGCAGGGTTGTTTTTTTTATGTGAGTGATACAAGAATTAAGCTAGGATTAAGAAATAATGAAAGTTTTTATGGTCGTAAACTAGTACGTAGTTACAAGGTGGGGTCCTTAATTTTGGGTGAAAGGGTGCAGTTTTTAGGCGCGCAATCAGTTTGATCATATTGAGGGCAACCGATGTGAACTGAGAATTAAATAAAAGATACGTTTTGTACAGATGAGCGTAGAAAAAGGTGAGCTTAAACCTAATCAGAATTCCAACTATAGACACATCATGTGAGAAATTGAGAGGGATGTATTCAGGAAAAGTAGGGGGTACGATTCTAAGAAAAGGGCACAACGAAAGTTGAAAAAGAATATTACCATAAATAATATCAACAAGTATAAAGAGTTTTGGAAAACCCTGAAGAATGGAATAAAAGTAGCGCATAAAACATACCTCAGTTCCCTAGAGGAAGGCTTCAGACGAAATCCTAATTTAACCGATGCAATTAAGCTAAAAAATAGCTAAACCCTAATATTATAACGGTAACGACCTTCTTTTTGCACTTCATACCTCATTTTATCCGATATAATTTAGCACTTCGCAAATTGAAGGATAATTAATTGGGCAAAAAGTTCTAATGACGTCAAAATGTCCACATAATGATGGAAAGTATCTAATGAAGGAGAGCTAATATGCAAAATAAAAAATAGTAGTCACCAAAATATGATGATCCCTTATCAATATCAACTTTTTGAATCAAAAATCACTTCCATTGTAAGAAGTAGAAGAAGAAAAGCAACTGAAATATTTGGAAAATGGAACTGACTAACAACACAGATAGTTGCGAGAGTTGGAAACTGTGTTGGAAATGATTACGCAGGTCAAAATTGAAGGGGTTCCAAAAAGAGGAATTAGATTCGATAAAATTTTGAAAATTAAGCCAACTCTAGCAGGAGGGACTCGGAAAAATTGAGACATTTGAGCTCTATTATGATAGATAAGGGATAGAAAAAATTTTCAATATCAAAGGAGTCAGATTTGAAAAGATTGGGAATTGAGCTATATATGACAGGAGAGGAACTTGGAAAAAATTGAACCATCAGAGGAGTTGAAATTGAAAACGCATTTTGTACATCTACCTATGCAATTATGACAAGTGGATAACTTTAAAAACTTTCAACTTCCAAGCTATATTTTTTAAGAGAGGAACATGGAAGAATTTCAACTTCCAAGATATATATGACAGGAAAAGGACTTGGAAAAATATCAACCATCGTTCTAGGTAAATGATGGCGAGACACCAAAATTTTCAAAAATCCCTCCCCCTATGGAATAGGTTTCCTATTGAACCTCGATTTAGGTTAGGTAGTTGACATCATAAAAAACTGGAGATGCTCTTAACATCATCAGGATTTACAGAAGAATCCCAAGAGAATAGTGAATTACAAAAATCAGGACTCGATGTCAAGAATAACTGTTAGTTGGAGGTGGATGGACTCGAAGGAATAAATTGAGGGCCTTGAGAAATTTTGTTCTAATTAAGGTAAATGAAGGAAGGGATTTTCAAAGTCTCAACTAAATCAACTCGAAAATAGGAGGAGTTACATTATTTGTATGTAAAAAAGTGAGGTCAAAGAAATAATCATCGCTGAAAATTGGAACGACTGTAGTAACAAATTATACTGTCAACATATAATACACACAAGATTTCAAAAAAAATCTTATGTAGAAAAAAGTGAAAGAGAAAAAGGGAAATGAATGAACTAATCTTAGAATCGAAACGTTTTTCTTCCATTAATTTGTAGATTAGAGGATGACACGTAGAATCAATTATCACCATATGGATAATTGGAGGAGATGGATGCAGAGGACTGAAAAAGAAGAATAGGAAGAGAGGGAAAACTGGAAGAGTGTGATACTGAGGCAGAGAACAATTTGGAAGACTCAGGAAACGATAAAGAAAGAAAAAAAAAAAAAAAGTTGTATGGAAGAACAAGTAAAGAATGAAAGAGAGCAAAATTGAATGAAATTAAGAAAGAAGAAAAGCTTGAAAAGAAAACAAAGCAGATTGAATTGAACTATGAGATGAAAAGATACAAAGAAAATAGTGTATATAACTAAGAAATTCCAAATAATCTTAAACCCCAGAGTTACTCCCTTTGTTTCATGTATCTACCTTACCCAAAACCCTAAATAACAGAATTAAAAGTAGCCATGAGAACTTTGTGTTTGCATAAAAATTTTGAATACAGGTCCAAAAAAAAGTTGTCTGGAGAATTTCTACTTTTTTTTTTTTCAATATTCAAAGTAGAAATATCTAGATAATTTACCGAGATTTTTAAAAATTATTCCTGTTTATATAGCGCTCTCGAATAAGATAAAAATGAAAAAACAAAAAACTAAGAGGCGCGCCGGACTTGCTAGTCCATAGGCTAATACGATAAAAATAATCTTAGACTTTCTGCAAAATACTGTTGCAGATATTGTTCAAGAAAAACAAACGGGAGTAAACGTAGACTCCGTACCCAAGCTCTTTTCAGATCCCCGATAAGAAGAAAGAACGGGAGCTGACATATCTCCTTCAGAGACACGTAGTGTAGCATTTCATACATGCTTCCTCACTCCTTTTTGATGAAATATATCAATTATATTGATTCATACAAACCTAGTTAGGCTGACGAGCTTTTATACTGTATTTTAAGCTAATTAGCTGAAGTTATTGACCAAAGTTGAAGTCTCGCCTGTATACTTTTTTCGTTCCGGTTTATCGTGACTATTTTCCAAGAGTAATCCTCACGAGGAGCCCAAGCTAGTATGGGTTTTCGCTACGGTCTTCCGTGACAATTTTACAAGGGTAATCCCCATGAGGAGCCCTAGTATAATGAAGGCTAGTATATGGTTTTCCGTGACAATTTTCGAGATAATTTCCCAAGAGCAATCTGAACCTTGAGAGCTTATAAACAGCTAAAAAGTCAACATTGATATTACGGTACAAAGTCTCACGTATGTACTTACTTTCGCTCTCATGCCTGATTACTGAAAACATGTCGACACTCAGTTAAAACCCATCATTTACCATTCCATAAATCAACAAGAACGCAGTGCGGAGTACATAACCGAAAATATAAGAACTGTACTTCAACTTCAAAATAACCTCACGCGCAATGAAAGCGTGACCGACACCGTTTAGAAGAACTTTTTCCTCAAATTTTTTCTCCACTTTTTTGATAGTTGCGGCTTTCGAATAGCGAATCGATAAATCATTCGTAGATTGAGAATTCAATTAAATAATAAATTACACGAGAAAAAAAAAACCGCGGACCACTTCTTACGCGCGCTCTTTCCGATAGATTTATCTTCGCTCGCGCAATTTATCGATGAGAAAACTCTTAATCGACGATTAACGGCTACGTAATAATTAAAGATGCTACAAACGCCGACAAATTAATACTGATAACAAGCGTATCGAATTCTTGGCTCTTTCACTTTCACAATTCCACTTTTTTTTTTCCTTCTTCTGACTAATTCATTTCCCCACCGTTTACAAATAATTTCGTATCCAATTGTAATGTTCGCGACACCTTCTTTTTGCTCTTCTCTCGTCGCGATAATTATCTGTCGCAATTACATCGCATTTGGTCAGGCTATTCACATAACCTACACATGCACACTCCACAAAAACTTAATCGGATGACAAGACACATATATACACGCACACATCCATATCATCTTGCTCGTACATACATCTCGATATTAAACAAACACGAACAAAAAATCATCCTATTCGTTGCCGCGGGCTACAGTCGAGAGAGATGAATATTCTTTCGAATGAGTGTAAGAACGAACGGTTCATTTATGAACGAAAACGTATTTTTCATAACACCTGTATCATAATTTCGTTGGCATCTCCTTTTCTTCTCGGAAGCACAGAAAGAAAAAAAGAGACGGTCACGTATTTCTTTCCGAACTACAGTAGCCTAATCGTACAGTGAACTGACAAGCAGATTCAACAGACAGAAAAAATCACTTTTAACAAGTAGCTCGAGCTACAGTAGAATGAATTGTAATTGTTTTCGAAAGTCGAATGATCTTGTTAAACTTTTTACGCGTCTGTATACGATAACTCTGAAATAGTAAGGAAAACTTGGACGTTTTAATAATATGTAAAGGTCGAACAAAAATCGCGAAGGAGCAACGGGACAGAAATCAACTTCTCTTTTTATTCGTATTTCAGAAATACTTTCCTTGTCATACGAGAAACGGGCCACAATTTCTTTTATTAATATGCATCGTGAAGAGTAAGACAATACGAGAGCGGGCAATAAGACTATCCTGGGGTCTAAGAGATGAACAGTTTCTTTGGTCTGTGGATTGGTTAGAAATCCGCAAAGAGCCCACAGACTCCTACAGGATACTCTTAACTCAATCACTACTTGGACATCAAAAAGAGAATTCAGATTTTCTTCCTCGAAAACCTACTCAGTTATTTTCAAAAAAAGAAATCCTATCCCCTCCTTACCTCCTCTAATTCTACAAAACTTCCAAATCCCATCTCGTAACTACGGCAAACTTCTCGGCTTACATTTTGACCAAAAACTTACCTGGGCCCCCCACATTAAAACCCTCAAAGCCAAATGCACACGCGCTCTAAACATAATAAAATACATATCTCATCCATCTAAAGGCTGCAACAGAAAGTTACTCCTTCTTCTATACAAAAGTCTTATTCGCTCAAAATTAGATTATGGTTCCCCGATCTACAACACAGCAAAAAAAACGGTCCTTGCCTTACTCGACCCCATCCAGACATCTTCTCTCAGGATTGCCCTGGGAGCTTATCGCACCAGCCCTAAACTTAGCCTATGTGCAGAAGCCCCAGATCCTCCTCTTCACTTTCGAAGGCTCATCCTAACCTCCAACTTTTTATCCTCTGTAGCACAATTCCCACAACTTCCAATCTTTAACCGAATCTTTCACCACAATCACAACCAATCCTCCACCAAACATATTCGCCTTCAATTCAATCATCTGATCAACAAACCGTTCATAGCACATCCCCTAGAATCCATATACACAACCTTCCCCCCTTGGACCTTCCCTCAACCTAAAATACGCCTAGATCTCACAGAAATCCCAAAATCTGACAAACCTGGTTTTACCCAACATATCAACCAACTACTTCAAGAATACCCTGACCATTCACTTTGCCTCACCGATGGGTCGAAAACATCTACTAAAGCAGCTTACGCATACTCCATCGACGGGGAAATATCTTCTCATCGCATCCGAAATATAGCCTCTATTTCTACAGCCGAACTGATGGCCATTTTTTCCTGCCTTTCCCACCTCTCTCAACTACCCCCAAACGGTAAATTCATTATTCTCACTGACTCACTTTCTTCACTCCACTCCCTTACAGACGCATACAACTCTAACCCTATAATCCAACGCATCTTCCTCACACTACACACTTTGGAAACAATCAACACTCAAATTATCTTCATATGGATCCCCGGACACACCAATTTCCCCGACCACGACGCAGTCGATCAAGCCGCTAAACAAGCTACCTCCCTCAGTCAAATAACTGATAATTCACCCCTACCAACCCTAGATTACAAAAATTACTATCGTCCTCTCATCACACAATCATGGAACACTCTTTGGGAAAATCAAACAAATAATAAACTTCTCAGTATCAAAAAAACCCCGGTTCTTTGGGTATCCTCCATTCAAAACACAAGAAGAGAAGTAATTCTCTCTCGTCTCAGAATTGGTCACACAAAAATTACTCACACCCACCTCATCAGTCCCTACATCCTAACCCCTCCCTCATGTCCCCACTGTCAAAAAGACAAATTAACAGTGGAACACTTTTTTTCATGCCCCAGACTTTTACCCCTTCGCTCTTCTTCGGATACCCCCTCTTCACTCACCCAAGCACTCAAAAACAACCAGGACATCATTTCGAATACCCTACATTACCTAAGACAAACTGACTTTTACGCTCACATCTGAACACGTACATCGACTATACCTTTACAACCTTCTACACACACACATTGTAAACTTTTACACACCATTACCTGAAGCAGTTACACTCGACATTATATTCCATCCTCTTATCCTTCCTCACTTTTCGTTACTCTACCAACTTCCTTAAAACCTCCCTTTCTTATGTGTTATTTATAATATTACTTTCATAACTTTTGTAACGCCGAGCCAATAGCCCTCGTGCAGCTCTAGTGCTCGTAAAAATAAAAAAAAATAAAATAAAAAAATTTCTTCTCAATAGGGTACCCAGTTTACGGCAGGATATTTGGTGACCATATCCGCCGTCTGGTATGAGCTCAATTGTCTTCAGAGACGGAGACTCTGACCTACTTTGAGGACTAGAAAAAATTTCAACCTTCGAACTATTGATAAATAGGAGAAAGTTTGAACTTTAAACTATACTATAGAGAAGGAGAAATGAGGAAATTCGGTCATCTAAGCCCACGTAAGGGTGGAATCTTGGTCAAACTCCCGAGCTCTACATACTATAAGGACTGGATGAAAAGAAGAAAAAATATGGGTTCCATTAACGGAGTTGAGTGAGACGAGCAGAGAACCTGTTCTGTGGTCGAGAATGTTGTATAGTAGGTTGACAGTCGAAAGTCTTCCAAAAGCTTCTCCTATTATGCACAGCACGAGTCGAAAGTCGAAATTTTTTGAATCCCCCAACCTCATATTGAGAGCTCGCTGGTCGCTCTCTTCTATCGATTGAGCTGAAAAGTCGAAATTTTTTCAAGTTTCTTCGGTGGTTGGAAATATTCCAACTTCACATCTGTTTCAAGTCCCCCACCTCATGCTTGAAGCTCGATGGTCGAAATTTTTTCCAAGACCTTCTTCTATCGAACACAGCTCGTGAGTCGATATGTTTTCAAAATCTTCAACTTCTTATTTAGAGCTCAATGGTCGGCTCTTGATGAAGCTCGAAAGTTGAAATTCTTCCTATTCCCCTTCGTGATTGAAAATATTCCGTCCACATCTATCGTACATAGGCTGTTTCAAGTCCCAACCTCAGGTTTAAAGCTCGATGGGGGAATATTCCAAGTCCGCTTCTAGAACCAACTGTAGCCAGTTTCAAGGCCTTTGCGTTGGGGAATGTTATAATTTCTTGTCGAACTTGTAGAGTTTTTCGACCAATGGCTCTTGGTCGTCTCAGTTCTCCATTCAGAACACTCTCAACCACATTCAGGAACTTCGAAATATTAAACTTTCCTCTAACTCTGTCCTTGTTTGTTCCTACGTTACTCGACTCTTTTTCAATGTCTCCTTTGCTTTTGCCACTTCTCATACTTTTTGGCAAAACTAATACCCGCCTCCAAAAATAGCTGCTAAATCTTTCAACCTTTGCGACAAATACCTTGCCAAAAATTTATGTGAATTTCATTTCCTTGAACACGTTGGGATGTCTGTCGGATCTCCTTCGGGCTCAGCCGTCCAGAAACTGTACGAATCTGAGATCGTCCAGGTAGGAAATTACTTCATTACCCACATCCGGTATTGGTACCGGTACGTCGACGATATTCTCTGTCCGTGGACACATCCATTAGCAATTCTTCATGATTTTCTCGACTTCTTGAACAAACAATTTCCTACCATCAAATTTACCATGGAGATCGTCGAGAAAAAGATACATTTTTTTTTATCTTTCCATCTCAGTCTTAGTATTAATGGAAAACCTCCTTCTATAGCTTTTCTTTTAGTTCCTCTGCCTTAAGAACGTCAACTTTTACAACTTCATCCATGGACTTGTTTCCATTTCTTCGAACCAACCGATTCGCCTTCCATTTCGAGAAGGCTATCATCCAAAGCCAACCACGTTAAGATTGATGTGGAAATTCCGTAACCTCCCTCCCGAGATCCTTGCCTCCAAGAGACCAACGTAAATTAATGCGACTACCCGATTTGGGTAAACTATAATTGAAGCAATTGCCCATATTCTGAAGCCTTTCAGGTTCTGAGTGACCTATTACACTCATCATTCCCTTATGTCCTTTTTTTCTAAGGTTTAAAGATCCTATTCCCTAAAATGAGATAACCGGAGTCTATAATTGAAGTCAATGAACAACAGTTGAACATCAGAGTCTGAGCGCATATTGATACAAGGATGAACACTGCCATCTCAAATCACCTCATAAAGCAAAATTCACTCGCACGTCGTAGTTCTTATAAGCAAAGATTGGCTCTTGAGCACTAAGAAATCATTCAGTATCAGCTTGCCAATGACTACCTTGTGCTTTCGGTTTGATCGATGAGCTTTTCCTTTTCGCCCCTTACGATATTCTCCTTGGCTTCATTATCCTCTAGTCTTTATCTTATACCTTCCTCCTTATTCTTCTTATGCAGGTGAAGCATCAGGCGCTAGGTCACTCTGACCCATATTCTTCAACCAGTCGTGCCGGTCCATCATGATGTCGCGTTCCTGCTGCAACTTTTAGTTTATTCCCAATTCCCGTTAACAACGGTTTTTCAACCGTTAAGCATCTGTGGGTATAATAAAGTTACAATATGCACCGCAACATCAAGAATCGTATTTCTCGAACTCATATTCAGCTTGATGGACACTCTCCTATTGATGAAGCTTGATAGTCAACATTTTTCTAAATCCCTTCGATGGTTGAAGATATTTCAAGCAGCTTGTCCCAAGTCTTTACCTCATGTACAGAGCCTGGTCGTTGAAATTCTTCTGAACTTTTCCTATCATAGACAGCTCGGAGATCCAGTCCCCAACCTCATAGTTGTAGCTCGATGATCGCATTTCCTATCGATGGAGCTCGATTTTTTTCAAGCACCCTCGGGGGTTACAAATAGTTCAAGTCCGCTCCAACCACACGTAGTTCGTTTCAAGTCCCTCTCCTGTCATTCATATCTTGATGTCCTTCACTTGACACATCTACAGATGGTCGAAAATATTCCAAGTTCCAAGATCGAAAAAATGGAAATAGAAGGAAGAAGTGCGGAAGATCTCTAAACGAACGTACCTAATTACGCTCGTAAGTGACATATTGCGCTCTGTTCTGCAGGTACAACTTGAAGACTTCATCGTACGCTTCTTGGAAATCACTTGAGAACTGAACATGGTCTGAGGGAAAAAATTAATGCTTGAGCCAACAAAACCAATCTATTGTACATTCCACATTTTTACTTCGTTCACAAGAAAAATGAACGTTTTCTAATTAGTTTTCAACGAATATAAAGAAAGGAAGCAAAAAGACAACAGCAACCTAAAAATATACGAACAATTATGAAACAAGATATTGAAAGAAACTGCATCGCGTGAAAATCAGGTGCCAGAAGTACAGCAAATAGGAAATTCCTTATTATACTCATTCTTCATAATTTTAAAACGAACAATAACGTGAAAAACGGCTAACGAACGAGACGTAATTGACCTTGCTCTTGTATTTTAAACACAAATAAAATAAAAAATACTCGGTAATTACGATCTTGAGCAACAGTATAATATTCTGAAGAATTGGAAATTATCAAGGATAACCGGTACACTAAAAAAAAAAAAAAAAAAATGGTAATTAAAAACTTCATTCGACGATCATCTATATGGACTTGATCGGACAAAATTGTGCGGTGACATTTTGTACAGGGATTTGCTCTCGAAAGCTCTCTCTCTCGCTCGATTTCAAAGGAAATTAAGGTTCGACGGCCTTCTTTCCTACATAAGGGTTATCAATAATGGAACGTATTTCGAAATTAATGACGTCTGAAATATACGGCTGTAGTATGTCATGTAAACAGCTCACTTCCGGTTACTTTTGGCGCCTGGTAAACTAGCGAAGAATGCAAGGCTTCCGAAACCTTCGACTGAAGAAATGCGTAGGATCACTTTCGTACACAGAATTGAATGACCATCATTCTTACTGTAACATTCTTAAGAGGCGAGACGTTTTATTGATGCGGTTCTCGCCGTAACTCAACGTTTTACCTCGACTGATATACAAAATAGCGAATTCATGTTCGCGCAAAATTTCACATAAATATTATCTTGTAACTTTCTTGCGTTATGAAAAACGATGGCGATTATAATACGAAAAATTTGCTAATAATTGAGTACTTCCAAAAACTTGGATGGAAGCGTTTTACAACCCATCTTATCCGAACACACTCGTTCATAAAAATGAATAACGCGTAGATTAATAAAATGAGAACTGAGATGAAATAATAATTACGAGGACGTACTTGCTACTTGCATTCTTTATGCAATTCGCGAGAACAGCTTTCATTACTTTAGTTTGTTTACTACTTCTAACAAGATCAGCGCGCTCTATGAATTTTGATACAGAGGAAGAATTATGAGTGCTTTTCTTGAATGTATTCGCAACTTCTCATAGAAAATATTTCATGGATGGCATTAATTCACTAAAAAACCTAAGAGCGTACGATATTCAATGACAGAAGGTCAGAGGTGCTAACAGATTTTCTGGATTTGAAAAACGGAGAAAGTAAATACTAGAGAATCATCATCAAAGATTAAGAAATATCTTGATCTGATGAGATTTACAAACAACTACCAATCAACTTATTTCAAGCATTACAAGGGCGGGCCGGGACAGTTATACAGAAGCGAGTAAAGCGACCTCTAATATTCTACCGTATAGAATTAAATATTACGTATGAACATCGACTCATTCCACACGACTGAAAACTTCTTTAAGGTCGTATTCTCTCTATAACCGCAATTCTGAACATATTTTTCATCGCTATACGACTGGGATAAGATTCTGACCTTTCAGCAGTGTACCAGCTGTGATTCTGAAGAATCTCGGTCTCGTAGTACCATTCAGTTCTCTTACCCACTTTCAAATGTCAGAATTTCCTCGATGAACGAAACAGACTGTTCCACTGATCCAGTTTCTACGAGACCAGGGGGTGGAAGAGTGGCTGATTTTTTCAGCTATATACACGAATTATCTTCGCATGGGGATGATGATGAGTGAAAATCAAACAAGTAACATTTTCGATTAATCCAGCTGATGACTGGAAAGAGTACAACTCATACAATATTTCGAATGCAACAATGGGAAACTATATTGAAGAAAGATGTTTCGTATTATGATATGGGATTTCAGGAGAAAGGGATGGATACTTGATTTCCAACTGAGGGGAGCAGGAGAATAATTCATACTCTCCAGAACAATTCATCATGGAGATAGCAGAATTAAATATCAATTTTTCTCGGATCTTTCCATTTCCATCAACAACTGCCACAAATTTAGTATCTTTAGGAGGGGACGTGCACCGACCTGGCTATTGATAGGTCCCTCCCATGTTTTACCTCTTCCACAAATACGCTGCTTCCGTAAGTAATGGAAAAATATATCTCATTCAACATGCGGATGATAAGCTGGTGGTGTGCTTCACCGAAACAACTGCAACGGTGGAGAGCAGGGTGAATCAGGCACTAGAGGCAGTGACGCGCTGGATCGAGTCGACCAGACTAGCATTCGCAGTGGGAAATACGGAGGTCATATCGGAAGTACAGTCCATCCACCTTCTGCCTCATACAAGGGGTGGAAATCCAGCCATTGGAAGGGGAAATGCACCGACCTGGCCATCGACAGATCCTCCTATCGTTCACTGCCCTCCCATGGATACTGCTCAAGTCAGGAAGACAAATTGTAACCCTCTCAGACATCGACGTTAATATGATAAAGAAACAAAAATATCTATAAATCCTCCCTGGCATTTTCTACGTACTCTATAATACTATCTACTGATAGGAAATCTAGTCAGTGGATACATCTTCCTTACTAAGAGTGATCTTTCTCTCAGGTAAGTCAGATCTTCGGTTCGAGCTGGTATATGATCTACATTTTCAGTAATACTACGCGCCGCATACTAAGAAGTACATAAAGTGGGGTCTACAAAGTTGAGTACCAAAACTGCAACGGCGGGCACTCAGGAGCAGAAGCGGTGAATGATTAAAAGCTTGTAGATGATTCTACCTTTGCTGATGTCAGAAGTCAAGGAGGGTTATCATGAGGCTTCTCCGCTCTCAAACACATTAAGATTCTTCGCCTTAAGAACAACGATGATTTCACCATTTGCTTGATATCCTCTCTCTTCCCTCACTTACTTGCTCGTTTTAATTTCGTTTTTCGATAGCTCAGAAAATGGTTGTTTCATCGAAAGCCACTTAGCGCAATCAATATCTGATTTGATATCGAAGTTTGAAAAAAAATGCAAAGGTGATAATCATTTTAATGGCGATACTTCGTCAGCATGATAGCACATGATTTGAAGCATGAAAATAATTTCGAAACACTTGACAGGACAAATACCCGGAAGCTCATTTTCAAATTTAGAACAGCACTTCATCGAAGACTTGATTAAAATTTCTTTACTCGATTCATAACCGAACTGTAAACATACGACCGATGAATCCGAAAAATTGTCATAGTGATTCGTTAAGAAACAAACCTACAAAGCCACGATACGTTTTGGTCTGATTCTCGACTTCTGTCGGTCGTTTGATTCATAATAAGTATTAAGAAGGTGCAATCATGAAATCAAGAAAACAGAGTAAACTTGAAACTTTACTCCACGAAATCATGATGGAATAGCTTTGAACGTATTTTATCCCTGAAGAATTCATGTACATAGTACTTGATACGATCCTCATTTTTGAGAGAAGAGAAAAACTGCAGACCAATGAGTCCGAGTCCCGAATACAACACTGATCAAGGATTACGAAACTACAAAAAAGGCTCAATCACTCACTGCTCATTTCCATCCCGATTTGAACTAGAAACCTTTCGCATATAAGGCGATCGCCAAAACTATTTTGTCACCACCAAGTACTTAGGCTCGAGATGAACATCCATCTTTGAGTACAAACCTTCATAACTATTCTAATCTTTATTTGATGATGAAATCAGTATTACCATTGAACTTTAATTGACCAAAAATTACTCTATCATTGAGTTGAAGAGTCTGCTTTCATAGGTACAAAACATTATCAGCTCGTTATCATCCTTATTCAACAAGCAATCAGTTCGTTTGTATTGTTGATAGTGAGGTACGTCAGCTTATTGATTTTCGTCTCGCAAATTCTCGCAAGCACATGTAAAAATTATCGAAATATCACCGACTGTCCATATTATCTTAGGAATTTGATTTGTTTCAAAGGTCTCTACAGAAAGATAACCAAAAATACGATCCTGCTATGCATTCGTAAATTCTTATGAATTAAAGATATTGTGACATTGAAAAGAATTCTCTCGTGCGACGAGAGTTCACGGGCATATCCTGCTATTCACGAAAAGAAAAAAAAATAACGACGAGGTGAACTTGCTCGCACAGACGAATTTTTTCAGCGAGAATAATACGTAATATAAGAAATATCTGGCAGAAGTACAAGTTTGGTATTTTGAGGGGTATTTTTAAATTGTCGACTATGAAAATCCTTCGTCAGGAAGACGAGATATCGATAGTTGAAAATTTCAAATTGTTGAACTCATTCGTCGCCCTAATAACGGAACAGAAGTGCACAATATGACGTCTATGAGGTGATAAAACCAGCATAACTGTCGAAAAAATAATAATAATGATAATGTTATTCACGTTATTCCGATGGAACCGTCGAGCAAGATAATCTTGCGGTCATCTGAACACCGTAAAATAGCGGTATATAATGTTTTAAATGACATTTTTTTCTTCCAGGTAGACGGAAATGTGAGTACGTCGAGACCGATATGTATTTCGAACTCGAACAACAATTAAGGAAACTGGGACCCGTAATTAAGGAAGAAAAAATGATACAATATTGTTAATAAGTGGAGCGTGAATTATGCGTAAAACGTAAACATAGTCGGAATTTTCAACACACATTTCTTTCCAGTAATGCATCAAAGTATTTCAAATAATCTCATCTTTTTTCTTAAATTATGCGTCACGAATATGCGGTGCAGTCGTAAGAATTCCAACATATTTGAGTAAAAATAAGAATCCTTACGATTGAAAGTACATATAATAGCTGATAATCCACCACTGGTCTACTTGGTGAAATCAACTTTTCGGAAATATGACAATGATATTCTTTATCAGTAAGAAGTCTAATCACAACGAAAGATGTAGATACATAATTTAGTTCAAGACAAGAGATAAGAATATGAGAAAATTTCAGTGCCCTGAAGCCGAAAGATAAAATTGTCAAATTATAAAAAATCGCACAGATTTTGAAAATTATAGCGACGAAGGAAGATACGACAAAAGAATCTACCAGCTGAAATCAGATGAGAAAAAACTATTGACAACCAGTTGCATCTTCTGTTTCCTGATACGATATCCTTTCTGGAATCTGAAAAAGGATCCGTCAGTCGGCGTACAGATTCGAAAATTGAGCAACCCCGACAAAACTTGGGATCGAGAAACAAGTCGAAGTATTGCCTCAACAAAAGGGAGTTCTTCCGAGTACCTCGTACGCAAGCCTCGGGTGCAAATTCCTATGCAGCCTTCCGTTTACACAAATCAAGAGTTCATAACTTGCAAAGTAATTACCACAAAAAGGACAATATAATATCACATAGTAGTAAATGTTTTTAGTCGATATCATTATTCTACCTGATAAGATTCCGCCATTTTAACGTCGGTGTTGAAATATGAAGAATCTAAACCATCATTCCATGCGTTCGAACAGCACAACTTAGCAACTGTCAACGACACTGACACTGAATTACCGCTAGAGTACGGATACGATTATTAATCAAAAATAAAGAACGCACTTCAACAAGCCGGCAGGCACGACATCTTATTATTTTCTTCAAAATATATGTCACAAAAAATTAAAACTTCAAAGAAAATAAGAAAACAACGCGAAACTATTCAACTTTTACCGAAGTAAGTCACTCCAAACGTAATCACAAAAAACGTCAGAGGAAAACAAGTTACTTCCATTGTTACCACCTTCACCACTCAAACTTGAATTATCAGTGCAAGCGGTTACTCGACAAAAAAAACGTAGAAGAGTCAAGTTTTTATGACGTCATTCATCACACAGCTCAGCTGATCAAGGGCTGCAGGCTGCAGTCAACGAGCCGACAGCCCTGACTGTACCTGTAGCGATGACGCGGAGCTCGTAAACCTAAACCTCTGAAACCTCCTACATCGTACTCAATGATAATAATCCTAATCAGTGTCAGTGATGAGTGCTAAGCTAGCATCTCAAGTTTTGAATAATTGTGAGGAATCTTTCCAGGGATCTAGCATCTTGAAATTCGATACGAATAATATCGAAGAAAGAACTCAACCTGTGGATTTATTATCTTGTTGTGTTCAGTCGTCTTTGTTGAACTAAGATCAATCATGGAGAAATATTTGAAAATCATTGATGAAACTGGAGATCCGATTCCTACGCGTGTCCCATTGGATTCTGGTAACACGTTGACTTTGCAAAATCTTTCAACCGTGTTTCCTGAAGCATGTGGCTTAAAATATCGAGGGAAAGGTGAAGATTCTTATACAGGTATTCCTCTATGTAAAGATAACACGTTCCAGATACCAGAAGACGCTTTCGATTCTGTTGCAGTTTGCGTTTAACCAGAAAGTACGGTTAGTTCAATCTGATTTTTAGATTTTGGATGTCGTATCGAAATCTGTGGGTTTTTCAGATTTTTGCAGTTTTGGAAGGGATATCAGAATTGCTTGAGATAGGAACCTGAGTTACTAACGAATATCTTATCTCCACAATAATATGAAGAATTGTTCCATAGTTTTTAAAATGGACCTACTGATATTTTATTCATGTCCCTTCTAAAACCAGCGAAGCATGGTTTCACGAGTGAAGATCCTAATTTTAATTTCTTTCAAACGATAATTAAACTCCTCAAGACTTATGAACGTAATTCACATTGTTTCATACGTATCGAGATTCTACCTATTTGTCAGGAAAATGGGTCTCGTTCGAAAATTAGAATTGTTCTATTTATTTTGCGACTTATATCAATTAACTGTTAATATATTTTCAGGACCACGTATCGAGAGCGGCATTTGAACAATTGCAGGTACGGTAATAAATACTTTTTTCAATATTTTATCTGCAACGACGAAAAAATATTATTTCGGTGAACGTTACCGCCAGTGCTTCAAAAGTGTAGTCAATTTCAAATTTGATAACGAACACTCCAGTTTTTAATTTTCAAGAAAAAAAGTTAAAGTAATTTGATTCAAGATTAGGTTATTTTAAAGAAGAGAACTTGACGGACTGGGGTCTGAACAAATTATCCCATTTTACTATCGTGAAACGGTTCAACTTTATCGAGATGATAAGAGAACTACTTACAAATGGGTGGAAAATATACTTTGGCACACTTATTCATTTTTTCGAAAATAGTCGTTCGTTTTGTGACTCTAAAGTATTTTGTTTTATATTTTCAATTTAGAAAGCATTACAAGAAATGAAAGAATCGTTGAATTATTTCTGTCAACGACTGGAGTCAAGAAGGAGAGTCATTCAGAAGGGCCTGTAAGAAAACAAGGTTATCGATCGTATGAAAATTCGACAGTTAATCAATACAAATATATGGAAACGTGTGCCCGTGCGTAATAAAGTGACTGCATGTATCGACGGTCAAGAGACAGGTGTGTCAAGTTTTAAGTAATTTGAAGTCTTATTTTGAAATGAAGTTTTCTTCCCGTTAGCCTATTCATCTTTCTTCGTGTAATTCTATATCAATATTATCAACCTATTATACAACATATGCCTGAAGGGCAAGTGATATTTTGTAAGATTTTCGTGAACCTTTTTTTTAACTTGCAATATTTTCTTTCTCATGTATGCGCACTGCGCACTAATATTTTTATTGAGTAAAATGATTTTTATCTAATTTTATGTTCGTATTTCGTATCATTGTTTGATTATACGATTTACCATATTTGTATAATTACTATTTATTTTATTTTAAATGACTGCGAAACAATTTATAAATTCCCATAAAAATACACGAACAATATTTCGGCCATTCTTTAATATTTGAACGTTAGAATTTGATATAAACCAAAAATGGGTAATATGAACTTTTATTCCCCCTGTATATCTTAATTTCAAAATATATTAACGAACAATCAAAATGCTTCTCGCGTATTCTTATAGGAATTCAAGAGCTGTTTGATCGCAGGATAATACCATTGTGTACTAGACTGTATTGAAATATCAATTAAGAGCTGTCTGAATTAATCTCTTGTAATGACAGTTTTCTGAAACCAAACTTGACCCTACGCCGTCCGAAAATTCTTGACATTAGAAAAGTTGCGAGGAAAAAAGGAAGATAGAAGATACCAAAAGTTGGGAAAGCAATAGACGTTGGTAAAACTTGATTATATTTCATTGTTCCTGATTTAAAACTCAGATTTTTTGGTCGAATAGTCACTTCTCTGCCATGGTAATCATGAAATACTACAACTTATTAGACTCAACAAAGGATGACCGCCGAACCGAAAATCGTTTATTTTTTCTTATCTACGAATGAAATTCTGCGAATAATCTTCCTGAATCAATAATCATCATAATGGTCACATAATAGTATCGAGAGAGACAGGAAGAAGGTGGAATTCGGGTACAATATATCGGAAGATCAAACAGGATGAGGTGCACATGGGTATATCGAAGAAAAATCTGCGGTAGAGTCTGAAACTTGAAACTGGTTTTTACTGTGAATATATTTTACATGTCTCGTGAAAATGATCTTCAGCTAAGGTCATTATAGCGCCCGCAATGCGTAGAAACTACGAAGTGTTTTGTCACGTAAACCGACACGATGACTAAATTTGACGTCAATACCGTCTCATAGATGCACGAGATGTTTCGCTTGTTTCTGCATGCTGTAGAAAATGCGGAAATAAATTCGAGCATTTTTGACCTGATCACAGGAATCGATGACCGATGGTTGACATAATATGTCAGTAAAACTGCAATTTCTATTGTTTTTAAGGCTCTGAGTGTTTCTTTTGTCTGTTCATTTCGGGTTAATGACGTCATCTTATAAGCAAACAAATTACGCAGTACGCAGCAGTAATCTTAAGTTCCTTAGATTCGCCATCAGTTATAAATTCAACGCTCTCAAGGGAACGGCCCCCGAACTAAAAAGAAGGGCAAAAAAAAGCCATTGCAAGTGGTTCTTGACATCGTACAAGCAAGAACCATAATGAATTCAACTTAGAAGGAAATAAATGAAGATATACCGACAGCTGATGGTCAGTAATTTGACGACTTTAGGGACGCCATGGATGGGGCGTATTTTATTCATACAGTTTCAAAATGCCAACAATTATAAGAACGTTTAGAACACGCTCTGAGAACTTGTTAATTTGAGGTTTTGTTGATCGAATTTGAACCAGAGAATTGACATATCGCATAAATCTCATTGATAGTATTCGTTAATGTTTCTGTATCAGAATTTCATTGTCCAACTTTTGCGATTTATTTTATTTTACTTCTTTTTAATTCTAAAATCAATTTTTTTCTTTTGTATTTAAAGTCATGAAGTCCTGGTAGAGTCGATGATTAAATCCACTCGATGAGTTAGGTACGTGTCGTTATTCTTTCATTGCTGAACTTCATTGTAACGTTTCACTTTGTCTCATTTCATTAAGAATTCAAATAAATAGTCACATAATAAGAAGAATAATTCTTTACTTTACACAACGCAGTGTAGGTATCGAAATACTTCAACAAACGATTTGAAATGTTTTCTTCTGGAGTTCTGTTTATCAATTAAGGCTAGAAGTTTAATCCGATGGTAATCCAGAATTTTAAATTTATATAAGAAGTTGAACATGAATGATCACAATACCTAGGTACCTACCTAATTGAATATTCACTATACCTACCTATAACCTTCAAAAATCTAAGATACAGTTTCTTATTTCATTTTTTCCTCATCTGTTTATGATGAAAACCCGAGTATTCAACAATTTCATTCGAAAAATCTTAGCAAAAATAATTGAAAGGAATGTTTATTGTATCGGAATATTCAAGTTACAATTTTTTTTTTCGCGTCTTTTCTCGTATCAGCCTTATCATCTTCACGTTTCCCTATTCCTTTATTCTTCTTTTCTTTTTCCTCTTCACTAAGAATAAAAAGTTTAGGACGAGTATTCGAAAATTTGATTCGAATGAATAGTCGAACACACTCGGCACATTTTGTTGCCAGAGTTTACAAAATCGGCAATTAGACGAATTCAGCCCAACACCTAGGCCTATATTATTTCTCGAAAATTTCCAATCTTGAGTTTGTGACAGTATTTTGTCGATTTGTTTTCTTGAGATCGAATCTGAAAATTCATTAGATAAATTTTTTGCGCTGATATGGATTCCTTACACAAGATAGTCGAAAATTTGGATCTACATGTGGTTGAATTTTTTGAATTAATTATTATCTCAATTTTGTCCAGCTCTTTTTTTTCGGGGTAATAACATAGCGTTTGCACTAATTATTTTTCATTTTTTTAAACGGTTTATTATTTTTTCCGAACGTTTTATTTTTTTTTGTGAATTCCAGTTGGCAATTTACATGAGATGATGATGAAAAAAAAAAAAAAAAAAAAAGTATAGATACAGTCCACTCTCGATTTAACGAAATAAAACTCTGTTCCCTTGAGACAAACTCATTATAACGAAAAATTTGTACTCGATTTAACGAAATTTAATGTGCAAGCAATTTTGACGAATTTCGACAAAAATATATCAAAATTTGAAGAAAATTCGATCAATTTAAACAAAATTACGATCTACTTTGAGAAAAATTCAACCATTTTTTCTTGAAGCCAAGTATTAAAAGTACAAAACTTGAACCATGACGAATTTGACGAAAATCCGAATCAATGGAAAGAAAATTGAACCAATTTTGACGAAAATAAAATGAATATATTTTGAAGAAATTTCAACTAAATTTGTAAAAAATTGCGTTTGAAGTACAAAACGTCAACTTTGACGAATTAGGAAATTTCATTTAACGCAATTTAACGAATTTTCTTTTCTCTTCTCGAATTAACGAATTTTGTTTTAACGAAAACTCGATTTAACGAATTTTTTCCTTGCTCCCTTGGCCTTTGTTAAATCGAGAGTGGACTGTATAATATGATTCAATGATGAAATCTAATAAAGGTGGGCTCGGAATATTATAATATTGTCGTAAAAAAAAAGTGAATTTTCGATTTTAGCTTCAACAATTGAGGTGAATAAAAACCTTACGATTGAAATAATTTAAAAATCTTTCATCAAAATAGAAAAAATAAATAAAATTTATCGCCGAGTGAAAGATAAGAGAACATCTTACAAAACATAGGAAATTTTTAAATGTTTGATACAATTTTGTTGAAAATTTTAAAAATTTAGGGAGCTTAAAAGTAGCTAGGAATGAAGGAAAAATATTATTACGAAAATAAAGCGGAGGTACTTCAATACTGAAGCTTATTCTCTTCGTAAATGGCTACACTGCGCGATGATTACGAACAACGATTGTGGCGATTGGTAGATCACATCGAATCGGGCCAAGATCGGCAAACAAAAACATTCGTGTGCATGTCGTTCAACAAGTTTGTCGAGAGAAAAGGGAATTCGTTTTGTACATTAGTTTTACACATTCACACGAGTACAGATTGAAAAATATAAATAAAAATAAACTGCGGTATTTGTGTATTCGTATTCCCACTAAGTTGGTGTTGCTCGCGTTCATGAATTTGTCGTGGATCGTTTTTGTGCGTCAATTTTATAATACCTATTTTTCGTCATTTCGTTGTTAGTATCAGTGAATTTTCTTTTACTTTTATTAATTTTTTATTGTATGTAATTTTTTGTTTAATTCGAGCCCAAGATTTTTCATCCCTGCGCTGTGCCTGTTAAAAATCCGAGTAAGTGAATATTGAAATTGACGTTGCGATCTAGCCTATAGTGTAGACCTCAAGGGGTAATATTATAACTGCATTCTCTCTATTCCTCTCGAATGAAGTTGTTGAAAAAAAAATATATTTTGCTTCGGTATCTACCTAGCGTTGCATACCTCGTAGGCCTATTATGCTGTTCGGTATCATATTATATCATTTGTGAAGCTGTTTTTTCCATTAGACGTGTAATAGAAGTCGTACCTATAGTTGCAATTGAATCCTGAAGTTTGTTGTCTGTTATTTGTTCCGCAAATAAACACGTAATGTAATGTCTCATATGTATACGTCTGATAATCTCTAGACTTGGAGTGATGCTCGTTTGTCCATAGTATTATCTCATAATGTGTGTATGTGTGCTTGTGTGGGTGCGTGAGTGTTTTTTTAATTAAATTACAGATAAGATGGTTACGTACTCGGTATTTTCTTTATCTAAAACCCATAACATAAACTCTTTTTTCTCTCTCAAATTTCTCATTAATACTTATCGAAAACTTCTATTAAGTAGACTACCCATGTCATTAGATTATGCAGAAGTCAAGATTCCCTTCTCCAAAATTCAAAAGTATTTTTCCGTAGAAAAGCTATCGTTGTAGCCTAGCTGATGGTAGAGTTAAGAAGGATAAAGCTTACACGCATTGAGCAATTGACTAGTTCGTAAAAATTGTTGGCGCATGCATGCAGTAATCCTAATTACTGTACAAAAACGTGTAGTTAGGGATAGTTTTAAATGTGGAAGACCTTCCTTCCGCTTATGTAATTATAGTCTTGAATTATAAGTATGCCTGTGGCCAACAGGCTTATAATAGTATTTTATGTAAAGTAAATGCTCCGAGTTCGAATTAAGGACCGTAAGTTCTTACCTTCGAAAATATTTGGGGATTTTCGTAATTAGGTACGTAGGTATGATGGTAAACGTATATATATACAAGAATGTTTATGAAGTTATAATATTGTTTCGGGCCTTCTACATCTTCGCCGCTGTCGTGACGAATTACGAATAAAGATGATTTTTTCTCGATGTCATTTAACGGTAATGACAAAGAATTCGACTGGAAAATGGTTTTCTTGCATAATAAATTATCCGTCTCGCGTGTCAGAATTATGTAATATGTATCACATTGGGCTATAGAGCTGAATGGAATTCGGATCATCGGTTTACTTGAAAGTTTAGTCGTCTTTCTTTCTTGACGTTTTCTCTTGGCATAATCGAATAGCTAGAAAAACATACCGCCCTGGCTAGAATAGACACAATCTATCAGGTCAAGAAATGCAGGAACCTGTTCTATCAGTTGAGTTGAAGTTAAATGGAAGAATAATTCGGTATTGGGCGCAGTCCTTCTGGCACTATTTGCCTTTGTTCGAGCGTTTTCGCAATGTCACACAGTCACAAACTGCAACCTCATTCTATATTGTGCCAAAGAAACTTGGTTACGATCGAGCATTTTCCAGGCTTGTAGAAATTTTAGAAATTTCGCTGAATTTTTCTCGGAAAGCTGTAGCCTGGGGGTGAATAGCAAATACGTCTGCAGTGGTCCATGTAAAAAGGATTGGAACTTGATGGGATTGTTCTGCACTGCTTCCCCATGGACATGCTAAAAACCGATTCTTCCCGGCGTAAGAGCTGAGCGCCACTTTCTCACTCATGCAGCCAGAGAAGTATTTTACGTCTCTAATTTCAATAATGAGCATCTAAATTCAAAATTATCTATATAGTCTCTTGACTGTGAGTTACAAGTAGGCCTCAGATCTTTTCCTCGAACCACTAAAAAGTCGAAATTTTTCCAAATTCCTGCTTTCAAACTCGTGGTCTGGAATTTCTGAATTGTCTTACCTCTTGTTAGTCGAATTCAGGTTTCGGACTCCATTTTATAGCCGCTATAAATTTATACCTAAGGACTAGGAGTTTTTCTTTACAAATTTTGAAAATACACATCTGTCTTCCTGTAGAGCTAAAAGACTGAAAATTTGTCAAATTCTAGAGGCTTGAAATGCTTTTTTTTTTTTTGGTTTCACTGCGTTCGAAACAAGGACCAGTCTTGACTCCGAACTTTTGCTATTGATGATAGCGGCTTCAACTCGATCCTGCGGGTGCTCACTCCCCGTTTGAAACCCGTTTCATCGCTTGCGTTACCTGCTTTGTTTCTCCTCTTTCCCATCGTTCATCATATGAGCACCCGCAGTTTCGAATCAATCTCGTTGTACGCTCGCACTGACAATTCTATAAATGATAGTCGTGAAACGTACGTCGCTCCTGCATGTCGATTTGCGATCGAGAACCCAACAATCCTGCCACTTCTCACTTTCTCTCTCACACGCACACTGACACACAGTATTTTTCTAACTGTGTGACTCTATTCATTGCATCCCTTACATTCTTTGCCCTTACACGAGCACACACTGCGTCGAGTTTGCAGTCGGTTCGGTTTAAATACATGTGGTAGAGTGCATTCCGTTTCCCTTCTATCGTGCAATACAGTGAATCTGCGAGCTCAAGGCTTGTTTTCCAACTCTACTTCTGTAAATCAAGATCGTTGACATTTTTTATGTTGCACTTGTATGAAACTCGAGGGCTTGGAATTTTTACGTGCTTCTTCGGTCTCTGCCAACTTCTAACAGTCTCTAAATCATTTTGGCGCTGCCGTTTTGTTGCGAAAGAGTGGACGCAAGAGTCTAATCTTCTTTGAAAAAATGAAAAATCTACCGCAAGAAAATTTAATTTACAAGCCAAACTATATGAGTGTGGGCAATAACGCGTAAATACTTCTTACGGTTCCAGCATATGGCTCTTGCACATGTGTATGAATCCGTTTTACGATTACACCATTTCGGACGTGGATCCGAGCCGAATATCCTTTATCCTTCCTCTCCGTCTGTGAAACCCAGTTATATATTCCATTAATCTCATGTAGACGTTCACGTTCGTTTTCTGTAAATATTTTAAATATCATATCCTTACGCCATCTGTGCTCGTATACAGTCGAAAAGATAACTAGGAAATCACCCTCGCAAGAAATGAAAGGGACCAGGAAATTTTCATTATCGAGAATGACTTATGAATACGAAGACAATAGATGACTCTTGAATCTCAAAAAACTTTTTATTGTTTCCAAAAAGTGATTATAGCACCCACTAAAACGTTGTGTTCCAGGGAAAAGTATTTAGTGTTTGGCTTTTCCTCATAACCATCAACAATATCACAAAACTTATGAACCCTTTCGTTAATCAACGTCTCTTTGCTGACGACTGCAATATCTCCACAATACTCGAAAGAGTAAACTGAAGGAAAGCTGCAAAAGCCGCAGAAAATTATACGAGTCGCCAGCACTTTCGGTTACACAACCATTCTCATGAAAAGTGACTCAACGAAAAGAAAGATTGAACTAGCGAGTCATGAGACTGTGAGTCATACTCATAAAATAGTTCAATCAACCCTTCGTCGGGAATGTACCGGTTAAGTACAGTTACGTTATCGTTGTTTAGATGGCGAATAATCTCAACATTTTTCGAAGCAAGGCGCCGAAAATACGACTTCTCTCTGTGGAAGAGGGTCTCGGACCTCTCCCTAAAACTATGACCACATGTGATAAGATGGTCAGCAAAGGCCGATTCTCCCAATGTTCCTTTTCCCCAGGCCTTTTTTTGTGCAGACACTCTGATTTCAAACTGACGACCGGTCTCGCCCACGTAAATACCATTACAGTCCCTACAAGCTATACTGTAGACCCCTTTCTTTTCTAGAGGTGGGACAGGGTTTTTCAACTTGTAGGATTGTACAAAACAAAGTGGAAGCCGAAGGGGCGGAAAGACCGGCTCAACTTTGCAGAAAACACCCCCAGATAAGGAAGTCTGATCCAACGCTTCCTACTATCACGGCTTGAATCGCGTCGAAGGGAGGTAGTGGAATGAAGGCATTGCCGCGTTACCTTTCTGCGGGCCATTTACTCTAGTCAAGTATTTTATAACAAGAAGCTCTTTTTTTGGAAGGCCGACTGACTCAACGGAATGTGGGTCAGCCGATGAATAAAGCTGTTGAACGCAGCTATTTTATGGGGACAGGGCAGAATGACCCACCGTGGACAACGATATCGGTCGAAGTATCTTTTGGACCCCATCTCTACCGAAAACAGTTAGGTTTGAAAAGTTAATGGAAGAGCCTCCAACTTCTAAAGTGAATTTGATGGAGAAATATTATACATTTAGATACTTGAGAAACTCACTGAAGATATCTAGGAGACCAGTCCACCATCAATATCCCTGTACCAATAAAGAACACGATTCAAGAATACTGGGCCCAAGGAAAACAGGTCAGCCTCAAACTTAGATATAAAGACCTCTGAAACAAGGGAACCCAATGGTGATCCAATAAGGACGCCAACCTCCTCAGGGAACTCGAAAAATTTCTCATTAAATTTACAGAAATTAGGGGACCAGCGCACATTAAGTAGATCAGAAAATTCCCGTAACGTCTCGTGTAGAGTATTAGATTGAACGAGAAGGTCGCCCATTTGTTGTAGCCGCTTTCGGTATGTTCGGGAACAGGCCGACCACGTCATAAGAACACAACAAATGGCTTCAAATTTTTTGCCTTCAAAACCTACTTAGTTTCCTGTACCATTCTTTCAACCTCTCTTTCTACAAAATTTCGGAATTCCATCCCGTAATTCTGCCGAACTTCTGGGTCTTCACTTTGATCAAAAACTTTTTTGGAAATTTATCTCACATCCCTTTAAAGTACAACTCTATAAGAGTCTTATCAGACCAAAACTAGATTAAGGAGCTCCAATGTACAATTTAGCCAACAAATCCATCCTCTCATAACTTGATTTTATTCCTACCTCTTCTCTGAGAATGGCTGTCGGAGCCTATCACACAAGCCCTTTTATGTGCAGAAGCTGCAAAACTTTCACTCTTCTTTCGTAGACCAATTTTAACCTTCAACTTCTTATCCTCTGTTTTCTAATTCCTCGTTCTTCCTCTATACAGTTCAATCTTTCTTCAAAATGCTGACCACTACACGTTTCGACTTTCAACAAACATACCCTCCTCCTATTTGAAAACTTCTGAATAATCCATTTCAAGCACATCCCGTGCACCCTGTCTATGTTACTTTCCCTCTTGGACGCCTTCCGACCAGACGTAAGGCTGGTGTAGACTAGCGAGTAAAACGCTGCGAATTCATCGTCCCTATTCGCAGCGCTTGCTTCGCTGGTGTACATCAGGCTACACGGGTCGACCTCTCACAATCCCCCAAATCAAACAACATACCCATCATCCAAAAAATTTAAAAGTTGGTACAAAAATACCCTGGTTATACAATTTTTCCTTTCAGATGGATTTAAAATATCGAGTAAAACTGCCTACGCATATACCATAAAATGGACACCTTACTTTCTACAGTATACGTAACATTGCATCCATATTCGCACTCGAACTCATAGCTACATTCTCCTGCCTTTCTCATCGCTGGCCAACTCTCTCCAATTGGCAAATTTCTTCTTCCCACTGACTCACTTTCCTCTGTACACGAAATTCTGGGCACGCACAGCACTCACTTCCTCATTCAAGACATTCACCTCACATTACTTATCCTTATCTCTATCAACATCCAAATCACATTCATATGGATCTCTGGTCACATCGATCTATCTGAGCGTTATCCAGTCGACAGAACCGCCAAAAACGCCAATTCCTTCGCTGAAATAACTGACTACACCCATTTCCCCGTCTCTGATTTGAAAAACCATTTCCATTATCTTATTCTTCCATAATGGAAATCATTCTGGAAAAACATAAACTTCTCGGTATGAAACAAAATCCGGTGCCCTGGTCCACTTCTAATACGAGCTCCAGACGGGAAGAAGTTGTTCTTACCCGCGTCTACGAGTTGGTCACTTATTCCTACCTCACCAACCCTGAACTTCTATAACTCCCCAGTCTGTCCTTACTGCGAAGAAGGAACCCTGACAGTCGAACTTTTCTCTTTCTTTCTTCCGCTCTTCCTTACAATTTCCCTCTTCTCGTTCGCAAGCACTACTAAATTCTTCAGGTGCGATATCCCTCTCCCTCCAATACTATTCCTCCATCTTGAAAAAAAATTATAATAATCCGCCAACTTTTAACATTACCTTATACTCATCTCCAAATCACTCTTAAAATCCCCAATTATTAATATCTTCTACAATCCAGTTTCTGAACCGTTTTATTTCAAGATATCTTGCAAATTATTTCATTCTTCATTGAACAAATAGCCCTCAGCGTATTTTCATTACATCCCAAAAAATTCCGAATCTATCACTTAAAAATTGACTTGTTTTGTTTCAGGAAGAAAATGCTGACTCGTGGACCTAATCGCAGCTTCGTTTAGTCCTTCGAAATTCACGTCACTGCGTCTACGATGAATAGCGACGATGACAGGTCTTCCGTATCGTCGGATCAAAGTCGTGCTCAAAGTATAAAAGGTTCGTTCCGAAGGCGCCTTAAAAGTATCAGCTCGACGGCCGACCGCAGTCGACACAGCATCATCGACGGCACGAGAACTGTAGTGAAGAAAGCTCTACGAAGACGAACCAGTAGCGAGATACGCGAAATTCAAGAAGAGCCGAGAGACGATCGCATCGGGCATCAAGGGGCTTGCGAAATATTCGAGACGATCAAATTCGAATTTCCCGCCTTCGCCGCGCTGCAAGCTGGAACTCTGTCCGCCGATGAAGGCTTGCCCCCACCGCCCTATCCTCCGCCTCCTCTTCCAGAGCGTTTCTACGATGACGTGTTTTCCGACCGGTCGAGTAACTCGTACTCGGACAGCCAATACGAATTGCTGGACAGGTACAAGCACAATGAAGACAGCACTATGAGTATACCTTTATTTCGTCACGACAGCTTCGATCTCGAATCGGACCGTCTGTCCTCTTCTTTAGGCAATGAATTGGAGATTCAGTCGTTTCTCATACATGGTTTCAACGACGACGAGAAATACGGGGAGGACGTCTCCGAGACGTTCAGCAATTTGGAGATTAGCGACATCAGTCAGAATGAGAGTAAGGCTGTCGCTTCGGATTCCGTATTTTCGAGCAGCGAAACGAGTAGTAGCGGTAAAAGTGCCGAGGTGCGTAGCTTCGATTACAATTTGAATCGTAACGCTTACGAGAATTGGAATCTACCGACGATGCGCGAAGTGGCCGTCTCGCCTGCTCCATCCACGTTACCTCTCCAGTCCGTGATAAACGAATTCGATCCTCTGTTCGATTCCATTTGCTCGGAAGCTGATTTACCTTTCGAAGATCTGAATTTATTCGGGAATAGTTCGAATAAATCCGGGGAAGAAGGGTCCGGCTCGCACGAAACCAAAGAAAGTGAAACGAACGTGCCAAGTGAACTGCATAGCGTGAGCGCTGAAAAATTGTCCGAATTCTTGTCCAAAGGAAAGAGGAAGAATTCGATTAAAAGTACCGCTTCGATCTCCGGCTGGTCGAATATGAAGAAGGCGGTGAAAGCGGTGAGCGAAGTCTCATCATGGTCGCCGAACGTCATTCGTCGAGTGTCGATGTCTCTGGTAAAAGATACGAGTGCTTTGCTGAAGACGAATTCGTCTACCGCAGACATGTACGTTAAGCCCGATATCTGTTCGAAAGAGGTCTTGGTACATTTACACAATGGCTATTTGTACAAGTCAACGGGCGACAAATCGGCGAAGGATTTTGTAAAACGATGGTGCCAGATTTCCGCTGGTAAACTTCATTATTCCGTGGACAAGGACACCCCGAAGGAGTTCATTGACCTGAATACCGTCTTGAGCGTGACCTTTATTAAGGATCAGAAACAAAAGTAAGTGATCCTTTGAATTTTGGTGTCGGTTCCTGCTTAGTCTTCTGGATATAACACGTAGGCTATAATTTGAAATTTAACCCGCGTATGTTCGATTAATCTTGTACCTTAATGACCGCTAATCTAGTATTTAAATAGCTGACACAATCTTATTGGCTTTTTCCTTCTCTCGTTTCTGGCTGAGGTTCTTGTGATTGTATTTTTCGCGTATAAGGGGGGCTGTTGTGTTACTGGTTGAAATAGTTTCATACCAAGCCAACTATTCTAGATGGGGTCATCGGTCTTGTACGTCTCCACGAAAATGTATGAAAAATTATCCTAAAAATTTTAGCTCATTGTTCAGAAGGGTCCCAGTTAAGAAAATACAAACTTTGTAAATTTTTCTGGAGTTATCTACGAAATTGAAGAATTTTATGGTTCCTAAAATTTTTAAACATATCGTCTGAATAATTTGAAAAATTTTTCTGACAATATTTCGTGAACTATGAAACGAGACGAAGTCGTGCGAAGTATTTGCAAAGATGATCGCCATATTCGCAGTTATGCAAATCTCGTAGTTTCATATGTATTTGAATACAGATGTGGCTTTTAGAACGTCATCCGTTCATTTAGAATATGACTCTACATGGGAAGAATTTCAATAACATTAAAAGAAAAGTACACAACTCATTACACAAGTCGATCAAATAATTTCCATTATTTAACGGTTACGTGAGAGGCGACCTTGAGGAATTTTCTCATTTTTAAAATTCCATTATGAAGGCGAGGACAAAATTTGGACAAACTATCGCAACTGTAGAAAAAATTGCGGGAAAAGGCTCAGAATTTTTTCATGAATCGAAAATGAAGTTCATAATTTCTGATTGTTGGTCTAGAAATGAAGTGAAAACTTACTTTCAAAAATATATTGTAAAATTGATCATCATTCAACAAATCGGTTACTTATTCAATTTGAGTGTGAGTTGTCAATATTACTACTATACTTTCTGAAGATTAGGAAAAATTTGCAGCCATTTGGAAAAAGCCAGAAAATTTAATTAAAAACTAAAAAAACCGTGAAAGAAAGAGGTATTTTTCTTGTTGAAAAATTCTGGTGAAACAATTTGAAAAATTTTAGTAAAAAAAAATGTATTTTGTATGAAAAAAAGAAATTATATGAAAACAAAATAGAATTTCAAGAGGGGAAGAAAATTAATGATACAATATTGATGAATTTCAGGTTGCATTAAAATCTTACAGGGAGTCACTGTGGGATGAAGTACGAATTTACTTCGACAAAAGTCAAGGTCCTAAGTTCAAAATGCGGAAATGGAAAAATTTATAACTTTTTACCGTTTCTTGCACAAAATTCGATATGAAGTCTCCCAAAAAATTCCGAAAAGTTGTATACAGTATGCTGACGCCTTCAACAGGCTTGGAGGTCAGTAACAGACCCAAAAATCGAAAAATTGATAACGTATATGTGGCGTTTCACTGGATTTTTATCTGAAGTTCTCGGCAAAATTCGTGAAAAATACTCGTGAAATTTTCCACTGTGTATCGAAGCCTGAAATTGATTCTGAGAGCTTTAAGAGAGCCAAAAATTCGAAATGGAAAGCCAATTTTTTTTAGGCTCTAGAGTCCGTAGCTGGCTCTTCAGTAGCATGAAACTGAAGCTGTATTTGGGAGCTGTAATTCAAACTGGGAATTAGAAGGAAAGAGTGGAGCAGCTCCAAAAAAAAAGTGAGCTCTTTCGGCCTCTTTGGTTTCCCTCAATAGCTTAGAGACCGAGCATATTCATGCGAGATATTTACTATGGAAACTTACAGAGCCACGAAAAATGGAAAATCAAGTTTTATTTTTGATGAGTCTTCAAACGGCTCCCATAAGAGCCAGGAGACGAATCTTAAAACTTAAAGTTAGCTCTGGGACTAGACCCTAGAAACTGAAGTCAATTGTAGGCTGCCGGATCTAGAAAAATCGAAACGAAGCTGCTCCAATAGCTTTTTATGGATGCCGGCACACCAGCCCTATCAAAAGTTGATCAGTGATAAACCCATGAGAATGAATATCCTTGTAATCGCGATTGTGATACAGGAACACAAAAAGTAAGTGTAGCCGAATTGCGAGCCAAATTTTTGACTTAGAAAACTCAAATTCCTACGAAACCGCAACAGGTTAGGTTGGGAGTGGATATATATTTCAAGAAACCACACATCATCTAGAAATCGTTTCTATTGATACACGAATGGTTTGGAAATATCTTTTCTCCCCTTTTTTCTCCAGTCAAATTTGCGTTTCATCCCACAAAGGAGATTTCGTCATACGCTGAAATCATGATATGATAAAATAATAGAAAATCTTTTCGAAAAAAATTGCATACTTTTATGTCCTAAAGTTTTTTTGTCTAGTCTAGGTCACTGAACTCATCATCTACTGATGAATCAGATTGACTCTTACAGAATCTCAATCAAAATGATGTAGGTATGTTCAATGACTGTTGGTCACAGTGGCGACCTGAGGGGAATTTTGCTGCTTTGCTGAAAGTTGACCAACCTGAGGCCTTTGGAGTGTCTGGTAGGCCGAGAATTAGGTAGGAGTGAGTGACTGAGGAGCTAGGGGCTAAGAATTTCAATTTTGGAGTAGGCCGAAGGGTTGGTCAAGAAATTTTTAGGTAGGCCTGGCCTACTTGACCTCTTCTCTGGCACCGCCACCGATAGGTTACAGTTTTGTCAAGCCATTGTTGATGTTTCTAACGTGGGAAGGACTGTGCTATCATAAAAAAATTTGACCGATTGCCTCAGTTCTTGGAATCTTTTTGAAGGTTTATCAACATTGAATTTTTAAACTCAGTCTCCTATTACTTGGCTCGAACTTTCGTTGAAAGACGAAATTGTTCGTAAATTTTATTAATAGTTAGTGTCAATGTCAAACTAGTCTTGTTGAAGAATTAGCAGAGTATCGATTGCGTGAGACATTCGTTACCATTTTAGATCGACATTATTTCTTTCGAAAGAATTGACCTGTAGAAGATTCAGGGAATTGGATAACAAGGTTGTGTCCAGGCCTGACGAGAGGGGGGGGCAACTGGGGATTTAGTCCCCGGGCCCGGCCTGTGGGCCCCTACTTTCAAGGGGAGGGGTCGAAAAAAATTTTTTTGGAGGGCCCGCTCCGTTTCTTGCTCCGGACCCGACTGGAGCCCTCGACGGGCCTGGTTGTGTCGATTCGACAATCGTACGTCTCAGCTTGGGTTTCTCGGAGCAATTCTTTCCCACAGAAATTGTAGTCAATGCGGCTCATTGATAATTTTGGATTTTAGATCAAAGCCAAGTATATTCAAACGACTGCTCACCTTATTTATGGTACTTTATTCTGAGTCGAACATTAATTATTCGAGATATCTGCGTAATCTAAACCTTGGTTGAGATTGGAAGATGTAAACAGTATTTGTATCATTGTTTTATGTATTCATTCTCAGTATATGAGGCTTCGTTACCTCGATTACGTTAGTTTGTAATCAATATTAATCCCATCTTACTTGTTACTATTATTATTATTTTTGTTACCATTACTTCTATCATTATAATTGTACATTTATCATTTATAATCATCGTCATCATCCTCGTCAGCGCTATTTTTATTATTGATATCCTAATCATTGTAATTAGTGTCACCAGCGGTTGGGTGGCATACCAAGTTTTTGAATAAATAAAAATGTTGTCTTTAAATCAACATCTTTTTGAAGAAAATTGAAGTCCAAAGAGAGCTCATTATTTGAATATTCTTTGTTATACGATCGTAACTTCTATCGCGAATCCAAATCGACCTCAATAATGTGGGACCAGTTGCAAGGTTTCGACGATACACTTTCATGACAGTCGGTTCCTATTTAGTTCAGCGTAGGCCACAAAAGCAATTGAGTGGAACCTTCGCGACAAAAAAGAGAGCAAAAGAACGATTTGCAAGAAAATCGAGAAATGATACTGTGGAAGAAGTGGGGACAATGTGGAGTAGAGTCGCGCCTCTGTTATGGAAGAAAAGAACTTCCCACAACTAAATGTTGGAGTTGGCTAGACATAAATTCGGTCGATCGGATAATTTTATCATTATTGAAGCTAAAAATTTCAATCCAACCCTCCCCCTTCTCCTAAACACAGCCTTCCAGGGTGGCCACTTCGGGGAAAAATAAACTGGAAAACGGTGGAGAAAGTTAATAAGTTTTGAGAAAACTGCCGTGCGAAGTTGAATTGACGAATATCCAAATCAACGATCAGGCAAACTGTATCTTTTGGGTGGTTGAAAAGATATAATTTCTTTTTGATCGTTGATTTAGATTCAACTTCGTGCAGCAGAAAGTTATGGAATTTCTCGGTTAGCATAGATATTCCAAGTAAAGAAGACGTTGTTTTTATGCTGTTTAATCTACAAAGTATATGATGGGATAACATTGAAAATTTATGGGTCTGGAAAAGTATGGGAAAACGGGGAATTTTATTCTTGATAAGAAATGGCCATCCCACCTTCGCAATGGCTCCGAACAGAGTGGCTTATCGTGATGAAAAATGGCTAAGGATTGCTCGAGAATGGGTTGCTTGTACGAATTAAAATCATTGTAGGCCTTACGATACAATGGAGGCTGTGTTATCACTAAGTCGTTGATTTGGATTCTTCGTTGAATAGTCTTAACTCTTTCTCTAATTTTAGGTACATTCACCACGATCCTAACGTTTTGTAAAGTAGTCTTGCTCACGCACGAAGAAAAAACTGTTAATCATTTTTGGAGACCCTATCCGGAACCATTCCACATGTTCAAGTTGACCTTTCTTTTTTGAGGCTATAGCACGTCACAAAGTAGGTCTACTACAAAAAAAAAAAAAATGAAGAGGTGAACTGAGGCGATTTCAGTTGTAGCTTAAAAACATATTTCTGAATTACAATGTACCCGAATTGGAGACTTTTAATAAATTTTGAAGACGTTTTTCATGTCTCTGTCCGTAGACTCATATCTCATTTCAACTTCATGTAGCTCATTTTGAACTATCTATAGAGAACGAATCAATAAAAGTAAAAGTGATTTTCATTAAGGAACGTGAACGATTGTATTAAATTTTAGTGATACATGATTCAACCCCGATTTACGTCGGGGTTGTGTAATGGAACAGTCGAAACACACGTGCTAATCAGTGCTAATAAGTGGAGAAGCCCAGCAGTTGCACGTGGAAAATAATGACAGCGTGAAGGTTGAGTTCGTTGTACATCGTAATAGTTTATGACTATCTCGATGTGCCTAATTCATATCACCAAAAACGTCATCGAGCCAGTAAAACATTACTACGACTCATTCGAGGCAGCCTTCGTCGTCCAGCTTTCGATAGGTAGTTCCTTAAAATATATATTTTCTTTAAATACAAGGCCAGAAAAGTAAATCAATACTTTTAAAGAAAATGGGACACGTTTTCATACAGCATGGAGAAATTCTTATTTTTCATATTTTCCACAGTAGATTCGAAAGAAAGCAGTCGCATTTGGATGTCTAAGAAGGAGGTTTTAGGCTGTCGAACAATGAAATTCACGAAATGACGAAAAGTCTTTGTTCTGAGTGATTCTTCTTGCTAATTAAAAAATTCGGTACAAGGTCCAGGTCCAATAACAACTGAATTAGGAACTCCGCGAACCTCTACCTTCAATTTTCTCGCACGCTTTTTTTTTCTCTCTGTCTTGTGAAGTGAAAACGAGCAAGTTTTTTTTTATGCATCGTTTGACATTTTTGTTGCGCAGTAAACAAGAATTGTATAGTCGCAGTATAAATACAGTGTTATATGCTGGCCGTACTCAGCAAATTCCAATCTACTATTTAATTTTTCTCGTCGTTTACAAAAATGACGTTGTCCAAAATTCTGTGCACTCGACAAATTAATAATAAAAATATAGAAAGGAGGAAAAACGGAAGTGGGGTTTATTTTAGTGCATGCGATAACTTACCGGCTTCAACCAGCCTATAACCGAGGGAAACATGGAATTAACAAGTTGAAATTACGATTGGGCCTAAAACTAGTTCTATGTCATCTGGTCCTGCGGTGGACGAAATAATTAGAATGAACAGAGAGCGAGTTAATTACGGTCTTATTAATCGGAAGTATGGAATATAACGGTTTGAATGACAGTCGGGTGTAGCGACGGAGTTCCAAGAGTTATCGGCTTCGCGAGTATGTTTACACGACCGAGTATATATTTAGTGTTCGATAAACATGTGAGTGAACGTGTCCATATTGAAGGAAGATTACAGTCAAGTTATCTCATTACAGGAAGACAGTTTCCGTAAGCGAACGATTTATCGCTCTTATAGAGATGTATATCGATCGTTGTATATGAAATTAAATTCCGATCTCTTTTACTCGAATGATGTGATTTCGACTCGTAACGAGGGAAGGGCGGTAGAGATGTAAAAATTGAATAAGGTCAAGAATTCTTGTCGTAATTACGTTCGAGACAATTTTTTTTCTTTTTTATGACTCGATTACTATTATTAAAAATTCTACTGCTTGCTTTCATCCATACGTGTTTTCAGTATCATCGAACTTACTCGTATTCACGTGAAAGGGCGGATGAGGATGTAGATTTTTTGAAAGTTGTACGTAATTTTGCGACTTGACCGCAGGCTATTATCGTAATATGCATTAAGAATGATACTTTGTGTCGACGACTGTCCATGTGATGTCTATTCCGATTTACATACCTACAGTGTCAACCGAAAACCGAGCAAAAATTGTCTTGGTCGGAATTTGGTAGAAATCGACGTCTGTATCAGCTTGATGAAAGTTGAAAAAGTTTTTCAAGTGTACAGTTTTACTTTATTAGTTGCTTTTACAAGAGTACGTTTGGGACTCACCCCATCATCAATTGTGTCGCAACTGGAGAACAAAGCCTTATAACATTGTTGTGATTAGTTCACTCTTAGAAACTTATTCTTACAATAAGATGACACTGTGTTCTTATTGGCTATTGGTTCACTCTTTTGGTCTAAATGCTGCGTTTCTATTGGCCCACCTGGTTTCCTGCCATATTATTGGTCAGTTCTGTTCTTCTTTTCTCGTCCAATCACCAGGTCGAATAATTTTTCGTTGTTAAATGTGATTACAATGTTCGAGAGGATGGCTTTCTTCCACTTTGCTTTTGCCATCTCCATTTGTTTCCAGAGTTTTTTCCTTTTTCTACGATTCTCTACATGTATAACTTTTCCCTCTCCATTGCGATGTTCTTCGTTACCATATTTCCCAAACAGTGACTTGCCATCTTCTTTCTCCCTTGACTTTTCGGGCTCCTTTTTCCTTATCTCGAACTTTCTCCCAGTCTCGCCAATTTAGATGCCCTCGCACTGCTCACAACTCAGCTTATAATTCCGTTCAAGCTTTTCTTGTCCTTTTTTTCCGTCTAATTATTGCTGATTCTCTTCACCATGGGTGGTGGGTTAGTTATCACTAGAGACCGGATTTGCCGGCATGAATAATGAGAAAATTTGGCATTTTTTAGCACAAACAAAAAAAATACAAAAAAGACATGCAGAACTAACTCAAACAGTATTTTTGGGTTGTAACATAATAATTAAATGTTTTTCAAGATTCTCTTGAGTAAAATTGTAACAGCGATTTTTATGACTCAGTCGATGGTAGTAAGAGGATAAAGTATAATTTTTCTCTTTTCTCGTTGATGTTACCATGTGATTGAAGTTTAACCTCTTTTTTCTCTCTGTTTTCTTCGGTATTTCTTTACTTCAGCAATTTCAGCACTTTTTGGCATTATTTGGCATTATACTCGTTTCTGGCATTTTTTGGCACAATAAAAATTTTTTCCCAGACTCCCTAGCCCCTGAAACGTACTTATATTTGGTTTTCATACTTCCCGCCCTTCAGGAAATGATTTGACAAATGCCATCGAATCCGGTCTCTAGTTATCACCTTGTTTGTGTACTTTCTTATGTATGGTATCGATCCGGAATACTTTGTCACTGTGCGATCATGGGTTCCCTTCTTTGTTTCCATTTTCCCCAACACTCCTTCCACCACATCTCTATGGTAGCCATTGGCTTCTGCGATCTGCTTTACTATCTCGATTTCTTTCCTCTTCTCTTCATTGTTCTTGAGGACAGAAATTGCTCGATAGCAGTAGTTCTGGATTGCCGCTAACTTGTGCCAGGGTTGGTGGTGGGAGTCATTTGGAATGATGGTGTCTTTGTGCGTCGGCTTCCTGTAGGTGTTGTATTCTATCCTGTCGTTCTCCGTGGTGAGTGTAAGGTCCAAATAGTTGATAGTCTCATTGCCTTTTTCCTATGTGAATTTGATGCTCTCATTCATCGCATTCATTTCCGAAAAGTACCTGACCATACAATTAGGATATCATGTACATGTCTGACCCAATGTTTGATCGAATTTCTAAACTTGCTGCCCTTTAATATCTTGTTTTCCATATCATTCATAAATATCTCCGCCAGTATTGGTGACAGCGGTGATCTCCCTTTTCCATAGGACTTGTCATTAAAGCGGCAATAATTCTGACTCAAAATCTCTTGCACTATGTTGGTATACTTCGGCCTATCAGGGTTCCCATGGTATCGGTTACTTTTGAGCAGGGTGAGAAGTTCCTCCTTTGGTCGGGTACCAAACATGTTTGTCACATCAAAGGAGCTTCTCGTTACTCTTGATTTCCAACTTGTCCAGTTGTTCGATCAGCTCACCGTTGTTTCTGATGCTTCGTCTACACAACAATATCCCTCACCCTCCAATACATATGCCTCACCCAATTCTACTCCTCCATCCAAAAAAACACAATACATATACAGTCCACTCTCGATTTAACGAAGGCCAAGGGAGCAAGGAAAAAATTCGTTAAATCGAGAAGAGAAAAGAAAATTCGTTAAATTGCGTTACATGGAATTTCCTAATTTGTCAAAGTTGACGTTTTGTACTTCAAACGCAATTTTTTACAAATTTAGTTGAAATTTCTTCAAAATATTCGTTTTATTTTTGTCAAAATTGGTTCAATTTTCTTTTTATTGATTCGGATTTTTGTCAAATTTGTCATGGTTGAAATTTTGTACTTTATATACCTGGCTTTCAAGAAAAAATGGTTGAATTTTTCTCAAACTTGATCGCAATTTTTTCAAAATTAATCGAATTTTCTTCAAATTTTGTTAGATTTTTGTCGAAATTTGTCAAAATTGCTTGCACATTAAATTGCGTTAAATCGAGTACAAATTTTTCGTTATACAGTCCACTCTCGATTTAACGAAGGCCAAGGGAGCAAGGAAAAATTCGTTAAATCGAGTTTTCGTTGAAACAAAATTCGTTAATTCGAGAAGAGAAAAGAAAATTCGTTAAATTGCGTTAAATGGAATTTCCTAATTTGTCAAAGTTGACGTTTTGTACTTCAAACGCAATTTTTTACAAATTTAGTTAAAATTTCTTCAAAATATTCGTTTTATTTTCGTCAAAATTGGTTCAATTTTCTTTCTATTCATTCGGATTTTTGTCAAATTTGTCATGGTTGAAGTTTTGTACTTTTAATACTTGGCTTTCAAGAAAAAATGGTTTAATTTTTCTCAAACTTAACCGCAATTTTGTCAAAATTGATCGAATCTTCTTCAAATTTTGTTAGATTTTTGTCGAAATTCGTCAAAATTGCTTGCACATTAAATTTCGTTAAATCGAGTACAAATTTTTTGTTATAATGAGTTTTTCTCAAGGGAACAGAGTTTTATTTCGTTAAATCGCGTTTTTCGTTAAATCAACGTTCGTTAAATGGAGAGTCGACTGTAATGAGCTTTTCTCAAGGGAACAGAGTTTCATTTCGTTAAATCGCGTTTTTCGTTAAATCGACGTTCGTTAAATCGAGAGTCGACTGTATTTATAATAATCGGCACACTAGAAACATTTCCGAACGACTCTGAAATGCTTTAAATATCAATATCTTCTTCAATCCAACCTTTATAGTCTTCATCAAGCAAATATCCGTAGCCCTCAGAGTAGCTGTTTTGCTAAAAAAAAAACTCAGATCAACTGTGCTTTTATATTAACATTAAGTCGTTATCCGGTGTTCTGAAGATGTTCCTTATTGACTCTATTTTGACTTATTTGTCGCGTCAATTTGAAGTCGGTACTAAATCATCCCCAGTGTAGCATTTGGAACGTACCCAAACTACGTTACCCATTTTTACCGACTGTTTACCCCCTCCCCCCGTCGTGACCATCCGTAGTATAATACTGAATCCCCCCTGCTAATTTTCACGTATTTTTTTTTTTTTTTTTCAGCATATTGCCCTATATAATTTTTAATCACTCTCATACTATTACGCACATTTCAAAACGAAAATTTTCATTTGTATGATTTTGATGAAAAGTTGAAAAAGTCAATTTCGGACATGTGAAGGCTCTATTCAGGAAAAAATGCGTTTTCCATTTACAAGATTTTAAAGTAAATTAATTTTACAGCTCTAAAAATACTAAATTTTCTAGACAATTAAACCACGTGACCAAACCCAAAAACCCCTTCCCCCTACAATGACCTTGCGTAGTATTTTAACAACCCCCCTTCCCCCCTAAAATGGTCACGTAGTTTGAGTACGTTCCCTAAATAGCCCGGTAAACAATTTGAAGCCCTCTGAAGCCCCTGGGAAAAACTATCCTCTGAAGCCCTCATTTGAAGCCCTGTTGATTCCCTGTTCCCCTCTTACTTCCCTATTGAAGCCCTCATGAAGCCCTCAAATATAAAGGGCTTCAGGGACACAAAAAGGAAACAGGGCTTAATTTGGGAAAAACTACCCTTTTAATTCCCATTTGAAGCCCTGTTTCCTTTTTGTGTCCCTGAAGCCCTTTATATTTGAGGGCTTCAAGTGGGAACAATGTTTACCGGGAGTACTCGGCTACATATAAGGCAACTAAGCAATAGCAACTCATCAATAAGGCAACAAAAACCAGGTTGCTCGTTGCTTACACAACTTATAATATTATGTTGGTGTGCGTAGATTGCCCTGTTGCCAAGTTACTTCTTATGTAGACAAGCACTTATGTCTTTTTGGTTACTTTACTACTCGCAGACAGAATAATTATGTAGTCGAGGACCATTGAGAATCTCAATTAAACTTGATCAGTTGATCAATGGTCAGATCATTTCCCGTACCCAGATCTCCCAGCATAGTTTATTGTACTGATACAAAGCTAAGTGAGTCAGAATATTGGATCTATAATATCGCTTCAGCTTGCAGTCTTTTGTTGTCGGCTGAAGTCTCAAAATGCTTACAAAAGCTCCTGTTTGCTGTACTAATACGGAATTATTTTTCAAGTATTGCGACTGCAAATACGTCCAAGTCTGCGTACCTCAATTCCTTCGAATAAATTGAGGATGAACTATGTACGAGTCACCTGATTATTGAAAAATCAACAACCAACATACTTTAGAGAATGATTTCCTCGAGTTCTGTTATCTAATCTATCAATGAATAACAACTTCTTTGTAGTCTGCGGACTCTGAAAAATAATATCGATATTGACAACAGAATGTTGTAAACTTTGATCGCGGTAACGACAATATCATGAGTAACGCACCTTGTTCATTTCACACAGCATTATTTATTAATCTCTACAAGCTTGTATGAAATTCTTTCGTACCTCGATACTTTATCTCATTTTGATAAGATTCCGTTCACCGTCATCTTCTTCATATTCACTTGGGAAACCCTCCTTCCATTGGTATGACGTGTTGCGATGTACCTACAGAATTTCTTGTAAAATATTTTCGAGGATCAACAATTTAGACTCTGTAAGAGGCTTGATGATTGCAGTCTTCCGTGTTTCTTGCGTACGTAAAATAAATGTAGATCCTTTATAAGACCTAACAAAAAATTGATGAAAAAGATAGAATCCTAAAAATTTGTGGCGGTTCTACAGGCGGGCTGAGATGAGCCTAGCACCGACCCACCCGCCGTACCAACTATTCCTAACAATATGGAGTAGAAATAAACCACCCTTTTTTGTACCCACCCTTTAATTGCGGCTTCCAGTGTATACGCCAAAACTTCATTGTTCATTCTCTGGAAGGAAACATGATACCTAGTTTGTAGAGTTTGCCTCGCTTCTACGCACGAAAATGGTATATATTTTAAATAATAATCAGCTACCATCGCAGTATAATATTATTTTCGTTGTATGAAAAGAACCAATTTTGAATAGAGCCTAGCAAGTTATGTTACGTGATGGCGCTCTTCAACATCGTTGTTCACAAAATGCGTGTCTTCTTCAAAAGTGGAACGGTGGGAACTACAAATAATATAAGGGTCAATAAAAAAAAAAGTATAGCCCGTGGAGGGAAAGTACACAGAATAGAAAATAACTTCTTTGTTAGACCAGACAAGCGCGAATATTACGATAGTTGAGGATGTAAAAGTACAGGCCACGAGAATGCATTAGAGAAAAAAGGATAGCACGACTCCGTAGGATTAAAGTAGGTAGGATGAAGGACATTTGTTATAGACAGATTAGGAAATTCCACGATAGTAATTCATCTCTAAAAATCATTCCTCTTCCCCTTCTTTCCTTTCAGCCACGGTAACGCGAAACGCTTCACGCATTATTACTTTGCAATATCATCAATATCCTACTCAGATAACAACTACTAGATAGACGAGGGTCCTACTTGTCATTTTAATTTGTCTCGCGATCTTTTATTCGTTGTACAGTTTCTACGCGTAGGTACCTACGAAAATACCATGGTTTTCTTCTTCGATGCGGAGAAGAACCTACTCCCGGTGTTGCGCCCGGTGGGATGCGTTTTATCATCTCTACTTACTGGTCGATATTGCCAATCTAGTGGTGAATTAGCGAATAAGTACACCCCCTTTCTTAATAGCACTATCATTCGCGACAATAAAGTATGAATAGTAGTTTGCCTTGCTGAAACATGTTATTCGATGATGTCATTTCGACATGTGAAGTGATGCTTGAGAAATTCATGCCAAACAGCACAGCGTGGAAGTTGATGAATTTCCGAAAAGCTCATCACAATTTTGAATGATAAATGAGAGAAATCGACGAATCCATTGGAAAAATGGTTCTAAGTTATCTGCATAAGATCTGAGGATTAGGTACTCGTATATTCCGTAGTCCAGTCATTATCGGAAATATGGTGAGAAAAATAAGAGACAGCCGAAATCGGGTGCATATACGTCATATATTAACCCCTATACGTAGCATACTAGAAGTCTTTCTCGATGTGAGCGTCGTACTTGGGGGACTCCAATAATTCGCAGGAAAAGTTACTTTGATTTCTGCAGACTGCAACCTGGCGGGTACTCCCTACCCTTCCACAGAAAAGACATATATCTCCATATCTTCCACGAATTTCAGGGTCAATATCGATTTTTTTAGAAAAAGTCAAGAGACAAGTTTCGTAAGGCTAATATGAAATCATCTTTCAAAATTTAAGCGGTTATAGGAAAATTTGCCACGTAAAACTTGCCCTACGAAAACTTGCCTGAGGTGAAAATTTGCCCAATTAGCTTCGTCATGATTAAATTTATTAATAGGAAATATTATAGGCGACTCCTCGGAGGTATTCTTGAATGTCTGTGTCGTTGGTAAATGCCAAGCACTTGTTCTTGAGATTCGCGGCGTTGTCCCTCAGTAAACGGTATGTGCTCGCATGTAAGAGACAGATACTTTGCTCCACCCTGCTTTTTTTTGGTCAACAAAAAGAGTTTGTCAATAGTCGAGACGTTAACTACCCCCTACTCAAGAAACTTTCATTTTTGCAGTCTATCTCTTATCCCCACTTTTTCAACCCAAGAACCCACCGTATTTTTAAAACACTTCAATTAAGTCAAATACTTTAACTGTTACCCTTGTATGGATCTCGGAATATATCGGATTCCTGGACCACGATCTCGTCAATCAGACCGAAACAAGCTACTTCCTTCCTCGCCTTACTGATAGAAACCCTCCCCCCCCCCCCCCCTCATCAGACCTCAAAACTTATTTCCGCTCACTGAAACATTCATCCTGTATAGGACTGTTCTACATGCGCAAACGTCTTATTAGCGCTAGCTTCATTGTTCATTTTTTGCGAGGCAAATTTTTCCTTGGGCAAGTTTTCACAACATGCGAGTCTTCTCAGACAAATTTTCGTGAGGCAAATTTTCCTGACACCACTTTAAGCAGGTGTGAAGCTGATGAGATCCTTTGAAAGGAAGGAAATAATAGATTAAGGCCAAAACACTTTTGACTCCATTCGTGTTGCTACTCATTAAGTTCTCTTGAAAATATTCTTGCATTGTACTGTACGGATTCAAAAATGAGGAATCGTTAAGAAGCATCAAAAAAGGAATGAAGTACAGTCCTTTTTCACATTTTACTATTTTTTAAACGAGCTATTCAACTACTCAACGGGTCATTTGCTCGGGAAGAAATATTGGGGGATCAGAAGAAGGTTTAAGTGTTAGTGACGGTTTCCGAGTTGTTGGAGAGAGCAGAGGAGGTTTGAGAGGTTGAATATCTGATGTTTATGAGAGACGGGCAGGTGAAAAAATGTGAGACGAATACATTTTCAATTTGGCAATATTGGTATGAGGGAGGAGCAGAGAGTCCGAGTAGTAGGAAAGAGTGAGTTAGGCGAACGAATTGAACGAGACCAGAGGATCGGAGATTTTTTAATTGGACGAAGTATGGTGTATGGTTGGGTGGACCAAAGGTTGTGCCATGATGAGATAATTTGGGAACGGTGAAGGAGAGGGGAAATGACCACCTAGTGAGGAGAATGGCAATGCTTGTTTGGCAGCTAGATCCAGTACGTCGCGTTCCGGTAGACCGATATGACCATGGATCCAGAAGACAGCAGTTGAAGACCGAGAAGACGTTGCACGAGGATGAGAATGCGCTCAACGATAGAGGTTTGCATGGCTTAGAGAGAGGAGGAGTAATTTACAAGGTTAAGAAAGAAAAGTAAGGTGAGTAAGGCAGGAAATAGATGGCAGAAGTTCAGCAAAATATATGATGGTCGAGTTATTCATACGAAAGAGCGAAACTTCATCATTGATGGAGGAGGCGTAGCCAGTTTTATCTTTCAAGCCTAGGTTGTGGGAGGGGAACGCGAGAGAGATTGAATCTCATTACTAGTGGGAGGGAAAGTCATTAGCAATTTTTTCGTTAATGTGTCGTATGTGGGTTACGCTGGGCAATTTCGGTCGGTTGGCAAGGTGGAATGGAATGAGAGGTGGATGACAAAATGGGGAGAAGTGGCTGAAATTTAAGGTGGTGATCTAGATCAGCTTGCAATGAGAGGAGAAGAGAATGTTGGGGTGGAAAGTAGGGAGGGTAGTAGACGCGAGAAAGTTAGCTGTAATCAATAATGAGCGGAATTGTAGAGGAAGAATGCCAGCCTAAGCGCATAGGCTAAGCGCAAGGCACCAAGGGCTAAACATAGAGTTGCAGATTGTATTGCATCTAGGGATTTTAGAGAGGATTTGTTAGCCTGTCTGTAGATAGGGAGTCAGTAGTCCATTCGAGATCGGTTTACAGAGTAGGACCTTGCGCCTGCAAACAGTGCGAGTGTGGGATAGATATTTAAGGACACTTGGCGAGTTTAGACATTAGATGTTTGATGTGGGGAGTCCAGGAGTGATTCGAATCGAAGGTAAGGCTGAGGATCGGAGAATGATCTGAAAGTTCTATATGAGGAGTGGGGGGGGGGGAGACGTGAGTGTCTTTCACGGAATATAAATAGAACTATTTCTTTGCTAGAAAATTGAAACCCACGATCAGAGGCCCAAGAGAATACCATATTGAGGATGAGTTGGAGAAGACGTTCTGCTCTTCTGGGATTTTTAGAAGCGAGCAAAAAGTCGCTTGGAAAGAGGAAAGACAACACAGTTTATTAGACCATTTATGGCAATTACGAAGGGAGGAACACTCCATATCTCTCCCTGGCGGATGCCATTTTGACTGTAGTGGAGGGAAAGATAATGGTTATGTACTCGAACTGTTATGGATCTGTCATGGAGGAAAGACTGGACGAGGAGGGGTAAATTACCACAAAATTTTTGTCTTTTGACTTTTCCTGGATATTAAGACCATCTAGTGTCCCGTGGGTATGACGCTCGCATCATATTGAGTGGGACTTTCAGCACGCATAATATGTGTAGTTTTCCTGATTTTACTCATTTTTCCATCTGGCTGGACTTGCGTAAGAAGTGCTAACGACCAGGTGATACACGTCTAATATTTGAACGCACATAATAGAGTAGAAAAACTAGTTATTACTGAAAGAAGACAATTTTTATGATGATGATGATCTTATAGATTTCAACTATTTTGTATTCACATTCAAACAATTTTAACGACTTTGGAAATGACACTTGACTGCGCCATAAAAACCTATTCTCTATTTATAGGTATTATTTTCAACAGTAGGTCTCAGGACTAGAAAAAGAGTCAAGACTTGGTATATGTTTTTAACACCATTTCTCGCCACATCTTAATTTCATGATAAACTTGACAGCTTCAAAAATATCCTTTTAAAATAATAGCTGCGTTATGTCGAGAGTTGTGGTTTATAAAAATACACATATGTTAAAAATTACGTCTACCCGTCAATTTTAATAAAGATCTCATTGATGTTTACATTCAAAAATATGTACGTACGTTGTTCAAAAGGTGCACTTTCGTTTGAAAAGAGGAAGATGGCGATTGTTTACGATTAGAATGGTTGAAGGGGACGCATTGCATTCTCATGTCCGAGGAGGTATCAAGTTCCTATAATTAGGTATGCTTTATGTATTCGAAATGCTGTCTCAAACTAAAAATATTACTATTTCACCCGTTTGACAAATTCTTCAATCTCTCGTCGCAAAAATAGTTTCAGACAAAGACCGTTCAAGTATTTTACATGTCGTGTTTTACTCGGTTTCTAGGCGTTGAAAATCGTCTCGGCTCCTTCTTGCCGCGTTATTTTACCAACTGTACAATCTATAGACGGCGATTGTTTGAGGTTCATTGCCCAAATTACAGGCTTGACTTATTTTGCGTCGATAATGCTAGTTACATTATGTTCCTGAAAATATTTGAAATATCTTCTAAATTAGTCATGTCGTGAACTTGGAACAATATCAGTTAGTCAATAATTACGCCCGCGTAAATAAGCAAAAAAAAGTTTCTTACGAAACGATCGTAATTAATCATCCTTTTTCTATAACTCGATAGAAATTGACGCAGCAGAGTTTGAAACTAGTTCGCACTGCATTTTAATGCACTCGTAGGAGCATTCTGTGTACAACCGGAAGCGTGTACTCGCAAACCGTACCCGTGCCTTCTTTCGTGAAGAATCCAATCTGTTCTACGCGTACAAGGTGGGCTCAGTTTTATGAACCCTTAATACCGAACGTGGTTTTACCCGGATAGAAACTGTTAATCGGTCTCGCATAAAGGAATTAGAAATATTAGTACAGCTGCCAGGAAACGAACGCGTGTAAATAAATTTAAATATACGCTTTAACTGCACTTTTCTCGTCAAATATTCGCGCGAATTGTAGCATAATATTATATTGTACGAGCAAGTTTCCCAGGTCTGCAGAAAATCGAATGTCGACCAAATAACTTGATTGACAAGAAAGGTTTACTTTCTAAATTACGCGACAATCTAATTAGAGTCACACATGCGGCGAAATGAAAGTTGATCATTAGAATAACTTTTGTTTTGTTCTTCGCACAATAGTCGACATATTATATTTAACTTGTTTACTCTATTATGCGTTATGCTATTGTCTCTATGTTCTCCATCCATGATGTAGTTCCTTACACGAATTACTGTATTTAGGTAGTAGCATTACGCAGTCAAGTACCACCATCGTGCATCAATGTAGGACCTAGCGGTAATTTAGTCAACTCCAATTGTCTCGCAATGAGTCGTAATTTTCTTCACGTCTCGAACATTGGCTCAGAGGATGAATTTTTTTTAGGTCTTGGAAGATCTTAAGTGTTCAATTTTACTTTATTAGTTTGCTTACAAGAATACTTTCGGGTGTTGCGCCATCGTCAGGTGTATCGCTAATAATGAACAAGGTCTTTTAGACATCAATTGAACCCTTCTTTTCAAGAAGGGCGTATCTCTTACCAGCGTTGAATATCGATCAGGAGAAAAGGATCTTTTACAGAGGAAGAAAGATCTCTTTTCTCCTGATTGTAATTGAACACTAAGCCGGGTTTCTGTAGACGGGTCACAAATGTATTTCCCGGCAAAAAAAAGATACAAAGAGCAAATAAGTGTGTTGAACAACAGTAAATTGTGATAGCAAATACGTTATAAGGCGTGAAATAATTGGCTTTGTTTACATAAATGTGTGGGTGGAGCGAGATGCGGAGAATATCAACTTGGGGCGAATCTGGTCTGATCAGGAGAAAAGGTCTCTTTTGTAGGTAATTTCCATTACAAGAGACCCCTTTTTCTTGTTGTAGTCCCATCAGATGCGAAAAAACAAAAAGAATTGATTTAGTACTCTTCAATTTTTTATGAAATTCGACCGTTCTCGAGATAAATCGATTATTCTCAAAAACGCCCATAAGAGCCTGGTTATTTTGCCCCCAAGTTGAAGAACGCGTTCTGCAACGTCATGTGTTCACTCCTTATACAAACAATACCGGAAACTTCGGTGTTGTTTTTGAACCTTGGCGACTAGCGGACGGGATTGGTACTACCATAGTAATCAAACGGGATTTTCGACTAGCGGCTTGGATTTGTACTAATTTCCTTTGTGTTCCGTGGGTTGACAGCGCTCAATGTATTTCTAATAGGAGTTTCTGGTATTTTTGCTGATAGACACTAAAAAAAACACACAGTAAATTAAATTGTCATTCGGCATCAAAATTTTTAGAAAAAATAAATACTGAAACCAAAAAAATTCTAAAAAAAATTCACTGAATAATCAGTGCTTTTTTTGCCTAACACACAGTAAATTAAATTGTCATTCAGCATCAAAATTTGTAGAAAAAATAGATACGGAGACCAAAAAAATTCTTGAAAAAATTCACTGAATAATCAGTGCTTTTTTTGCCTTTGGCGGCCTACCTCGCTTCCTCTTCTGTCCCAAGGTATACTTTTAGCTTCCTGTGGGACAGTGACCAACTTAAGCCTAATTTTCATCCTTAACTCATACTTACATTTTCCATTTTTCAGAAAATGTACACTTGTGCATGACGACTCCTCCAGTGCTTCAAAATTGATAGTGATGACCCATACACCAAACTGCCATCTTTTAAAGTCTACAAATGTTGTCCATGAGCAAACCTTCGATCTGAACTCGGCCAACAAACTTGTGGTGATTTCTTTCTTACTTGAAGTACTGTGTCAAGCTGTATACCTATTGGAAATTTAATTTGCTGTTCATATTACACTTTTTGCCTAAGCCAATTCGCGGATAAAGGTCCCGCTAGGAGCGCTACTTGTTCTGCGAAAAAAGTGATCATGGTGTTTTTCAGCATAAGAAGACATACTAATAAAATCGTAATTCCACCGTTTCAAATTGCTTTTCATGAAAAATGCAGAGATTAAAACTTGTTGCCTTTTCAATTTTCTTTCAGATGAATGTAATTTTAGATTTTTTAAATAACTTTTTTCATTTCATCACTTTTTTTTGCAAGCTTCCTCAAGTTGCCGTCATGGTAAACGTAGAGGGCGCCTCCTTTGCCTTTATTCGCGAATTACATTTTTTTGCTGTTGAAAGTTTGATGTTGGAACTACTTTTTTGCTTACGCCAAATATTTCTTCCCAATTTTTAATAGTCGAACACTGTAATATGATTGGCTACAACAATATTGCGTTGTGATTGGCTCATCCACCTAAGTGCAGCAACTCTATTGGCCACTAGGTTTGCTGTCATCCTATTGGTCGGTTCTGTTCTTCTATCTCGTCCAATCACCAAGCATAATATCTTTTGCTATCAAATTTGGTTACATTGTTCAAGAGGCTGGCTTTTGTTCTCTTGGCCTTAGCAATTTCCATCTGTTCTAGGAGTTTTTTTCTCTTCATCCGGTTTTCTACGGGTATGATTTCAAATATTCCTTTTCCATTGTGCTGCTCTTCATTATAGTGACACCATTTCCTTTTTCTCTCGACGTTCTGTGCTCGTTTTTCTTGATGTCAAAGTTTCTTCCAGTTTCCCCAATGTAGATGCCTTTATTCTGTTCGCGATTGAGCTTGTACACTCCGATCAAGCTTCCCTTATCCTTTTCCTCCGTCTGGTTGTTGTTTACTCTTTTCACCATTAGTGGGTTGTTATGGATGCCCACATTCACATCATAACTGCTGAACGCGTTTGTCACCTTGTTTGTGTACTTTTCCATGTATGGACGTATGGTCCTGATCCGGAGTACTTTCTCACTCTGCTGTCCTGGATTTCCTTCTTTGTTTCCATTTTCCTAAAGGCTACCTCAACCACGTTTCTTTGGTTGCTGCGGTCTGCTTCATTATCTAGATTTCTTTCATCTTCTCTTCATCATTCTTTAGGACAGAAATTGCTCGGCAGCAGTATCGTAGTCCTGAATCGCCGCTAACTTGTGCTGGACGTCGTATGGAATGGTGGTATCAGTATGCGTTGGTTTCTTGTAGATCCTGTATTTTATTTTGTTGTTCTCGAGTGTGAGTATTAGGTCCAAATATGTAGTTGGTGAATTTAATGCTCTCATTCATCGCATTTGTTTCTAGAGGGAATCGGTCCATCTGCCTATTAGTATCTGACCACACTATTAGAATACTTCTATGTACCTTGCCCAGCATTTGATAAAGTTTTGAAACTTTCTGCCTTTCAATATCTTGTTTTCTATGTTATTTATGAAATCATTGCCAGTATCGGCGATTCCATCGCTAGTACTTTTTCCCAGGGGTAGAATCTGCTCTTGAATCGACACTTCCACCATTTTTGCGTACTTTAGCCCTTCAGGATTCCCATGGTATCTGTTGTTACACAGCAGGGTGAGAAGTTTCTCTTTTGGTATGGTATCAAACATGTTTGTCACGTCCACAGATACCAGTTTGTTGTTGCTCTTGATTACCTTCTTGTCCAATCCATTGTTTCTGATGCTTTGTTCAGGTGCGAACTAGACGGCGATCTTCCCTATCTTGTAATATGTGGTTGAATGCTATTAACTAGTGGTCCCATTGGACAATTTACTTCGTAGAGTTTTACAAGCCGTCTGACTTTTGGTATTACCTCGAGCATGCTTTCACTGCTAGCAACATTTTTCTCTTTCAATATGGTTTTCAGGCTGCTCTGGTATTTCTAAATCGAGCCCTTCTTTAGAACTTGGTATCTCCATTCTCTGTAATGCAATGTACAACTCCACTTCTTGTCTGTGTTGTTCATCTCCATATCACTACACCGTATTACTTCTGTCCACCTTTGTCAAGATCAGGTTGTTCTTTTGGATTTATGACCTTCTTCTGCATTACTTGCGTTCTGTCATTGGTTCGGCACATATTCTCCTTGATGCCCAATTTCTCAATTCTGGTTCGGGCTTCTGGTCTCACGTCATATTCTATGGTTTGGATTACTTGTTCGCAGCTAATGGCCGTGTTTCCGAGCTTATACTGTGTCAATTTCTCTGACTGGTTGTACATGCCTTTTCCTGGGAATTTTTCTTTTTCTGCAAAGAAAAGGACACTTGGTAGGTTCCCGGTTTTGAAAGAAGAGTTGTGCTTTGGTGTCGCTGTCTTTCTTTCTCTTCCTCCGTTATTGTAGGTCAGTTCGGCATATTTTGAGAGTTCAACCTCAACGCGAACTGGGTCTCATTTCGACCAAACTTTGAATTTGACTTGAAAACTGTAACTTTCCTATTTTATTTCATGATCTGCATGTAGCCGTATCGCAGATCGGCTGATGCTATTTTGCTGCACCACATCATCGTTTTAGTTCGAAAATTGATATTTTGAATTGCGTGAATATTCCTAGTAGTACAACACAGCTTGGGTGATAAAAAATTATCAATGCAGGTGGCAGGGGAGTACAGTTGATAGTCTTTCTTCACGAAAAGTGGTACTCGAAAAAAGGATGTCAAACTCGTTCGTCATAATATTCATTCTTACGAATAACGAGTGTATGTCCACACCTGTAAACAGTATCATTTTGCTCGCCACTTTTCTTTGAAAATATATTACGCGATTCATTCCGGCGCGATCGAGATCCGATTACATTAAAAAAAAATACGCACAGTACAACGATACACGTATAGAAGTTATTTAGAAACGGCCTCATGACTAACGTAAGATTTTATATCGTCGTCGTTTGCTATGTAATTAAAATATCCGTTGCGATTGTGTGAGTCACTTTTTCAATCACGGTAGTCAGCAAGGTTGTGCCAACGAATTGTTGGATGTGCCGACGTTCGCTCTTTACCCGTTATACTGCGCGATAGTTGAGCGAACTGACAAAGAGACGAGTTTTTTTTTTTTTTTGTTATTCACTATTAGAATCGAGAAGACTTCAATTTTTCTCCTATATCATTTTCGTTTACGGATTCTGCGATTTTTCCTCTTTCCTGTTCGCGATTATTAAAATTTAGGTTATTGGCTAAAATTTCACGCTCGGTTCTAAGACTGAGTGTGGCATTGAGAAAGTGGGCCACATGTCACAGATGTTTGTAAAATAGCAGGCTCATATTCAATTGGTTACTGAGTTCTAGTTCGAATTCGATATTATTGCAGAATCAAACGTATTGAGAAATTGGAACGCTTAATTTCTCATCATACGAAATGAGTGGTGAGAGGTTAGGTCAATAGAGGCGGTGAATCCTCTCCGAAACGTCTGAAGTAATGTTTGAACTATCCTCTCGGTATTTTCAAGCTTTAAAGTAAGTATTCAACTTGACAACCTACGGGAATACCTCTGAAAGTATAGTCTTAGGTATATCAATCAATATCTGTAACAACCTCGCCACTTCAGTGGCTACTTATTACTAAATCGTTTCTTCTTTCCGTCGTCAGAAAAGTATTTGATGAGAAGTGAATGAAAAGTTGTTCGTAGCTCCGTCCCTCCCAGACGCAAGTGAGAATTAGGGGAGCAGGTTGAGGTAAGCAGATTAAACGATGAAAAAATCCCGAGACCATGGTGGCACTGACATGCACATTAGGACGCAAATTTTTGAATGAGGTACAGATTCTAAAAGTGTGAAAACACATTACACTGTCCAAGTTCTAAGTAGGGCCTTCGCGAGAAGGCAGATGGAGGGATAAAAAGACCTTATCAACAGATGAATTGTTTTCCCAGCTTCTGATCACGATCGAATTTACCAACAGACCAAATTTCAGGTACCATCTTCAAAGTTGTAACTTTTTCCTTGCTATAATAATGATCGACTTTACCACAATTTTTCAACTCCAGAATTTGATAAAGGTCTCTTATTTCGCTATACGGCCGTAGTTCTCATAAAAATTCATAAGCACTTGATTAAGACGTCGGCATGACTAGCGTGAGAGTGAAGAAATGAAGTAATTTATACGGAGGATGCAATTATATGGAAAAGTTCGAACCATACTCCCCCCCCCCCACCATACCACAAAACCGAGAAAATTTTCAAAAGTTTATTTTGAAGCGATAGGAGGGACGAAAAATAATAAAAGGACAGGACAGGTGGTCTAAGCACGCTAAAAAGAACTCGTTGCGTTCCGAGCGAGGTGCCTTGCTGAAATTAGTCCACCATACACCCCCTCCTTTTAGAAGAAAAAAAACTCGAGAAGTTTCACCTATCAATTCCATTAACCATTCTCATTAGAATTGAAAGGTTTGCGAAACGTAATATAATTTCACGAAGGAGGATACATTACGGGAAAATCTCGAGCTCGCATGGTTACGAATCGACGACCTCTATGATTTCTTGATTTCATAACAAGTGTAATGACCGCTACGCTACCACCAGGCCACCAAAGATTAGATCGTCGTATCTCGACGAGATCAACACGTTTGAGGTGTGGAGGAAGGTACAGAGGCCGTATAAGGTCGTAGCGAACGTGCGACAAAGCCTTAAAAATAATGAGTAGCCAAATAAAGACATCGTAATGATAAGAAAGTTTTAAACAAACACGTTTACAGGTCCTTATGGAAATAAGAAAGAAAAGTCCGTAACAAAACAAATTTTAGCTCAGGTGAGAGAAAAAACTTTTGTTGGTATTTTGTTTGAATTTATTCTTTATTTCGCGCCGGAAACGTGATATTTCTCTTGACGATGACCTATGCGACAATGAAGGAGAAATTTTGTTTCTTCGAGATTTATCGGAGGGCAATTTCTTCAGTTTCTTCGGTATATCTAGCGATAGGACATTTCAATCGGGAGTCGCTCTCTTTTTGTGAGTTTCAAAAAGCTCGCCAAGAGGTTTTTTCGTACCATAAAATTAGAAGAAGGTTTTCAAGTTATGTATTGCGACCGGTTCAGATACAGAGAATATCATCAACAACAGAGTGCAATTGGAGGTAGGAGATCTGTCTCAGCCAGGAGAGGAGCGATGGGAAACGCCTTTCGGAACCCCACCAGGAAGAAGATGGAAAGAAATCTGAAATTGGCAAAGTGACATGTGTTTCTCTCTCGAGGAGTAGAGCACGCTAATTGTTACGTATATTTTCTTCTTATGTGTCTATAGCTCTGTGCTTAGGAAATTGTCTTTCTCAACCAACAAAAGACTTGATCGAAGAATAACAAATTCAAGTAATATTTGAATATTCATCTACATTTTCTCACAAATCCAGTGCAAGAATGTAAAATTATTGGTAATCGTTCAAGTTCGGTAAAAATCGAAAACAATCTGGCGAGTCGATGTCGTAAAGTGCATTCGCGGCCTTGCCGCATTCTTGGTTTATTTCGACTTAATGACCTATAGCGAGAAAATTTTAGCTCCCAAACTACATTCTTGAAAATGTGGGCAATTAGTATTCATTAAATAGTATGAATAATGGTACAAGTAATATTGAACCTATGAAAATCTCCATTTGACGAATTTTAAAATTTGTTTTGAAATTTCTTGCGTAAGATGCTGTCGGTGGAATCCGTAAGGATACAATTCTGTGACTTGAAAAGCATAGTCGAAGTTTGTCAGAATGAAGCCGACAACCTCCTGGTTGCCAAACCGCAGATGTAGCGGGAAAAGTTCCTCGCGAGCTGAAGTTTTAGACCCGATTGACTTCCTTCGTACGCTAAAGAATTGCACTGATGATTCGTGGACGCAACCTAACCGACGGTAGATCAAATAATGGTATTAGCTGAACTTATCATGATTGTCAGTTCCCGTGTTCTAATGAACCTCTTGGAACATTCCACCTTCCCGCTCTGATATAGGCGTAATTCACTATAGTGGAATAATTGCCGCGCCTTGAGCTTTTTTTGTCAGAAAACCTGTTCTATGGGAGGTTCCGATTTATTGACCAGATTTCCTGCGTTCCCCATTCAACTTCGTTAAAAAAGCTGTCATTTTTTGCTATTATTTCGGTGAATATTGATTTTGAAACAAAAATACCTTATATAAAAATGGAAGATCATACAATTTTGCACAAATATTGTTTCATTTATTTTTTTATTAGAGATAATCGCGATCAAAAATAGCTTTCAACTAATGACAAAATCATAGTTTGTGTGTGCGTGTCTGTCTGTAGATACACGTAGTCTACATATGATGCCGACTAGGTTTCCCCAAAGAATGAAAATTTAAGATCCCACAGAAAGAAAGTCCTCATCGCAAACTTACATACATTCAATTCTCGATATTGGTAAAAATTAAAGAGAAAAGTGTATCAAAAAGTTCGATGCTGTATTTTCAAGCTAAAAAGCGAAAATTGGTATTTAGCGCAAAATATGCCAAACCATTATTTGTAGGAAATTTTATGATCTTTCATTGTTATGAAGGGTTTTTTTGCTTAAAAATCGATATTTCTCGAGATAATAGCAAAATAAAAAAACCGTGACACAAAAGCTAACATATCTCCTTCAGAGACACGTAATGTACCCAGAATTTAAAAGGTTCGTTTCCCACATTTTGATTGATATATTGTACCAATCCTATAGACATCAGATTCCCCGTGACGTCAACATCTTCAATTTTGATTGAATGCTTGTTCTCTGCTGCTGGCTTTGGGGCAGCCATTTTAGAATCCCATAAGAATACACAGGGAACGTTTCGATTATTCACCAGTATTCAAAAACAAGAAGTACGTTAGCAATCAAAGCTGTATATTTGAATTCTAGAGAACTTTTAGATTTTAGATAGAGATCTCTAATACATTAGGAACATCTTGTTTTTGAATATCCGTATGTGATTGAGTCGTTCCCTGTGTATTCTTATGAAAATCGATATCATGATTGGCCCAATAATCGTAATATCGATTACAAATATGTGTACTTTGACTCACTATCGGTCACTGTCATCAATACTGTGAGGTCACCGCGGAATCAGTCTATTGAATCGATTTCACCGATGATATCGACTTATGATGATGACGTCTCAGTAATTCAGGGGCGGATCCTGCACGCTATTTTGGGGAGGAGGATATTTGCAAAAAAAAATTGGACATGGTAGTCTCTCAATATTTCTCTTCGCCAAAACCGAGTATCTTTGTGAATCTATTTTTTTTTTTTTTTTGCTACAAATTCGAGATTGGGGGGGGATATATCCCCATTACCCCCGCCCCCGTAGATCCGCCACTTGTAATGCCTTTCTCCATTAATTTTCCGCGGCTTAACATAAACCTAATATTCTGTATGTTAGGCTCACAAGCTGACGACTTATTCTTCCTTTTGGACTTCCTCAGAGAGAGGTAGAGCCACCTTATGAATCATTGGGTGCAGAGACTGGACGTTTATGGAAATGCCTGTTAAGGGTATTTTTCCGGTAGATCGAGAAGGCAGGTGGAAGTACGTTGCGGTATTCTCCAAGAGTGATGGACAAGTCCAGGTAGTTTATTTGATTTCCTCCTACCTCAATAGTGAAGTTTATTGAAGGGTGGAACTGGTTGAGCGTCGCAAATAGATTGTAGGGGTCCGTTTCCGGGTCATGTCAGACGCAGAGGATGTCGTAAACATATCTGGCCCTAAAGCGGATACCTTTGCTGTTATGACCGGACTCCAGAACACAGGATTTCAGGTGATTGATGAACACGTCGGCCACGAGCATAAATAGCGGGCCGCACATGGGAAGGCCGTCGGGAAATTTGTACACTATATTTTTGAAGACGCATACGTTATTTTCCAGGCAGAGGGTGAGGAGCGCTTGAAATTCGTCGATGATGCTGGAATGTAACTGATTGGCTTTTAGAAGGTCCTGCATTATCGATATCGCTAGTTTCACCGGAATTTTTGTGAAGATGTTTAAAGTCAAATGATATCAGGATGGAGTCATCTGGAAACTTGATATCTGGAGCCGGGAAGCGAGTTCCAGAGAGTTTTTTTATCGTGTGACTGGGTTGAAATTCTGAGTTAGTGTAGAACCACGATGATAAGTATTTTGCAGAAGGCAACGACTGGTCGCATCGAATGATCGCTCTTGAGGAGTTTCATCTGCCCGTATAATTTTGAGAGGGAGGGGTTCATTACGAGAAGATGGTTATGTTTGTCATTTATGATGTGATGAGCGTTTTATATCGCAGAACGGATTTTCTGGTTATAAAAGGTGAGGATGGAACATATGGGGATGGCGCCAGCTAAGTGGAGAAATTCTATAATTTTTGGCTCATATGGAGCGCGCGTGATGAATATTAAGGCCTCACCTTTGCCGGTTTTTATTGACGACGTTTCAGCGAGAGAAATGCGCGAGCGTCTTTAATTTGGGAGGGGAAGGAGGTTGATTGACCATATCGTGTCGGACTTACTCGGAGTTGAGGCGCATATCGGTTCGAATGCGGGCGGCAATATCGGCAGCAACAATAGATTTTGGGTTAGATTTTTTGTAAAACGGAATAGGATAGCGTATTTCTTACCACGTTGAAGGAGATTCAGCTCATCAGTAGGGCGTTTTGTGCCAGATAGATTCACCACGGAAGATGATGTGCCGATTTTGGGAGTCGACAAGTTTTTGGAGCTTCAGAAGTTTCTTTTCGCGAGCTTACGTGTGGGCGTTAATCTGGAGTAGCGAAAACTAGAATTTTTCCAAGTTCCGAAAATAGGTCAAGGTTACTGATGACGTCATCAGGCGTGAAGTACTCATGATTTTGGAAGACTGCTACGGTGGGCGGCGCTCACATCAAAAGGTGAGGGTTTTGCGGGGTTCATCAGGACTAAGAAACTGACATTCATGCTGAGTTTCCATCTTTGCCCAATTTATTTGTAGTAAAAATACAAATTTTTCTGGACTAAACACCATCTTTGTCGGTGATTCTATAATTTCTCGAAAATATTTTGGCCGGCAGTTGTCTATCAAAGAGTTTTTCGAATAAGAAGACATTCAATAGAATTGACGCGGTCCGAAACGTTACGGCTCGACATAATGACAGAATACTCAAAGAGTAGAGTAAACGAAAACCCAATTACAAAGACCGTAGATATAAAGGAGAAGATGCGAGATCTTTCGGTTAACAAACCATCATCGGGCAAAGTTAGAACGCCACTCACCCAGATACGACTCATGAAACAGAATACCAACGAGATCAGGATTGAACGAGCGAGCCCTCGCGAGGTGACTCAAACTCGTAGACCAATTTGACTAAACCTTCGTCGGGAAAATACCTGTTGAGTACGGTAATATCGTCACTGTTCAGATGACGCACTATTTCGATATTTTCCAACGCAACGCGCTTGAAGTAAGAATTCTCCTTGCGGAGAAGGGTAGCCGAACCTTCCTTGAAACTATGACCACTGGAGATAAGGTGGTCCGCAAAGGCCGAATCACCCAAATTACCATTCTTCCAGGCCTTAAGGTGCTTCTCTACTCGAATTCCAAGCTGGCGACCCGTCTCGCCTATGTATACGCCGTTACAATCCTTGCACTCCAATTTGTACACCCCGCTCCTCTCCCCCCGCGGGATGGGGTCCTTTAGCCTAACAAACAAACCCTTCACAGTAGTGAGGTTATAAAAAGCAGGCCTGAAGCCAAAGGGGCGGAGGACACGAGTCAGCTTGGATGAAAACTCACCCAAAAACGGGAGCTTGATCCAACGTAATCTCTTATTATTATTACCACTCAGATCGCGGGGGAGGGAAGTGGTAGAATCAAGGCCCTTCCTCGTAAGTTTCTTACGGACCATACGGTCAATGTCCAAGTTGACCTCATTCACAGCGGCCAAGTGCTTAATGGTCCCCAGCTCCTTTTAGAAAGCTGGTTGACTTAGCGGAATGCTAGTCAGTCGATGAATATAACTATTGAAGGCTGCGATCTTATGAGAAACGATCCATGGACAACTGTATCGGTCGAAGTATCCTTCCTGAATATCGCAAATTCATGGTCCCCATCTCTATCAGAGATAGTGAGATCCAGAAAGTTTATGGAAGAACCTCCAATTTCTGTAGTGAATTTTATGGAGGGATACATTTTATTCAGATACTGAAGAAACTTACCAAGGAGCTCTTGAGGACCGGTCCACGCACATAATATATCGTCCACATATCGGTGCCAGTAATGGATGTGACTCAGTAGCACTTGGCCAGAGGAAAACAAGTCAACCTCAAATCTGGATATAAATATCTCCGAAACGAGAGAGCCCAAAGGAGGGCCGATGGGGATTCCTACCTCCTCAGGAAACTCGTAAAATTGTCCATTGAACTTATAGAAGTTAGGGGACCAGCACGCATTAAGGAGGCCAAAAAATTCCTGTATCTCGTAATAAGGAATGTTGAACTTTACAAGTAGGTCACTCATATACTGCATAGTATGGGCCTTTGGTATGTTGGGAAAGAGGCCGGCTACATCAAATGAGCAGAGGCTAGTATCCGGAGGCAAGGTAACATTTTTGAGCCTCTCGGCCAGAGAAACCGAATTTTTAACGGAGTAGGGGGACTCGTACTCGATTCGAGACTTGAACCAACGATCCAAGAACTTGGCCAGAAAATAGGCAGGGGAGGAGACGTAGGAGACGACAGGCCGCATAGGAGTATTCATCTTGTGAACTTTTGGCAACCCATAGAGGAGGGGAAGAACAGGGTTAGGTACGAGCAGGGCTTTTTTGAGCGAAGATCTTTTTATGATAAACTCACTCCCGTTCACAACCTTCCTAACCTCTTTGACGTAGTTAGGAAAGTTAAAAGAGCTATTTTCACTAGCTCCACATTGAATGAGAACTTCTTGAACCTTGGAAACGTAGGAGGATTTTTCCAGGACTACGATCGCGTTACCCTTGTCGGCTTTAGTAAGGATTAACCCCTGGTCCCTGACCTTCCTCCTCAGATTATCTATCACCTCACATGCGTAATTGTTTATACGAGGGAGGGAGGTGTCGCGGACTAGTTCATCGCAAGCTGATTGAATATTCACGCCGGGACCAATTTTTATGGTCAGGTCGGCAACGACATTAGCAAGAGTTTCATCTTTAGGAAGGGGAGGTAGGCCAAATTTTAGACCCTTCTCCAACAAATACGTTTCATCTTGTGAGAATTGCGTCTGGGTGTAATTAATAATGCGGGGCTGGAAATTTTGAACAACACCATTATTAGCACAAATATTTTTGAGGGCAATAGCTTTCAAGTATCTACATAATGCAGTAATCTAATTACAATAATGGAACTGAACTGATTTTTCTGCTTCGGTATGTGGCCCGAATTTAGCTTGTCCCCTTCAATCGCAAAAAAACGAGTTTTACCGTACTCATACTGAGACCAAAGTATCGTAATTTATTTGAATACGAACTTTGGTCAAGTTTCACATAATAAATCAGGACTTTAGCTTGAAAGATATCATGCACTATACATTCCTCATATATCTACTTCAGCAACACCTTGTGTAGGCGGTAGAGAGTTTTGTATCAAAGAGGGAAACTGCAGACATTTATCTTTGTTTGTTTTCGGAGCATCCAGAATATACTTTCATATTGTTTAAAACTAGCAGTACTTGTATTGGAATGCATAATTTCAAGTCGTGAACTGATGGAGGTTGTATTCAAGAATTCTCTACGGTCTTCAAAATTATGAAAGTCCAGTCTATTCACGGTTCTTTTTCGACAGTTTTAAAGTCTCGGGCTCTCTCAAGAAGCGGCCGTACCCCCTTTATTTTTACTTCGTCGTAATTCTTCTCATTTACTCAATAATTGGTGTCCGAACTATGTTTGGCTATCGGAACTTTGAAAAACTAATTTATTGACACGAGAGAGAAGAATATTGTTCGAACGATCGGTGAAATAAATATGGACGAACAATGGTAAATTTACACTTTGTGAATGTCAATACAATCGTCTATAGATTCAACTGCGCGACAGATTTTGAAGCAGATTTTAACTCTCTGTATCTTCGCTTGGATCTGATGAATGAACGTACGTTTGAAAAATGAGTTTCTCGTGTTCAAAAAAATTGACTTATTACATAACAACCTCCCCTTCTCTTTCGTATGTTTTTGTTTATATTTCCTTTGTCGCGTTCTTGTTTCTTGAAAAATGTTCTGAAAAGTAACAGGTAAACAATGAAACTGTACGGTGCAGTGTTTAGTGAAGCACGACAGGATCAAAATTCTCGTTACACGTCGCTGATCTTTATAACAATGTCACAAGAACCAATAATCAATAGTATCTCGTATTGAAGTTAAACATTGATTCCTTAATAAAATTAAATCCGGATCGATACCACCATAACCACCGTATTTTGTCTTACAAGTTAATTTAGTTAATTTACTTGCACCTCTCACTGTGGCCTACGGTGGAGGAAAGTCACCGGCTTCTCTTATTTGTTTTTAAAAATATCTAACGACGTTTTATAGACTTATTCCATCTTCCTCCTACGTGGATTGAATGGATATCTTATCTTGAAAAAAAAAACGAGTTTCATGGAAACGTCAGTACTGCGTTCTTTGTTAGTAATTTATGTACCTGTACGATGTTCGACGTACGCGATGGTTATGGCAATTTTTTTCACGTATGACTCACTCTTACTCATACTACATTTCGTAGGTCACTCTGATAGGTACCTTTAGAATGTTTATCTTTCTGTCATATTTTAGTCATTTCACGCCTCTGAGTTACTCATTTATGAAAAGGAGAAAAAAAAAGAGGGAGGGTCGTACAGGTATTTCCACTCACATCTGTAATTCTCTCGATGTGCAAATACGGAACTGGCTCGTGAAAGAACGGATGTCGGTGCGGCACATGAAATGTGTGTCATCGATGTCGAGATTTCAGCTACCTAATTTTTCGTGCTTTTAAATTTCATTACAAAAAGGGATGTATGCCCATTGTAGCTGGAAACAGCTAATCCTAATTTCTATTAAAACTCTTTTAAATGCAGTATAGTTGACCTCGTAAGTCTGTTGATAGCGCATTTAGGCTAATTCATTTTCGATTATGAATTGAATGCTCATTAAAAATTGCTTACAGCTGTTTTTTCTACCTCACGCAATTCATGAGAAAGCATAAAATAAAAAATTTTGTGCTGAAGTTTTCAACTAACACGCCGTCGTGTTGTGGAAAAAAAAAATCGTGAATCCATTTGTGTCGGCTAGAGTGAATGGAACATCTATTCGAATACAATGTGTTTGAAAACAGTTGAAAATATCAATTATTCTTTTTAAACAGTTTTTTTATTATTAATACTATACTACTATTTATTATTTGAAAATACTATTATCAATATTTTCTTTTCTTTCCTTTATACGTTCTTGTTATCTATTCTAGTCATTGGATAGTATGGGTATCAATTATGCGCGTAGAAGTTGAGAATATGGAAGTCTTTGGGAAGACCCTGCTGCGAGTATCTGGAAAAATTTAATGTACTGTAAACCAAAGATAGGTCATGGTGTATACGTTAGGTCGTGATCATGAAAAAATTTCATTCACTCTATTCAAAATGAATAATGAGGTCTGAGAAATTCAATTCTGACGAGGGGTGTAACCCCTATGACGAAGAAGATTCTTTTTGTGTGTGCATATTTTCACATTCTTAATTAATTCTGAATCAGATCAGAAATTTGAAGTCGTTCATCACGAATATATTCCTATTTCCTTCTAAAGAGAAATTATTATCTCGGTATATGGCAAAACACTGACGCAAATTATAATTATGCGATGAGGAGCGAAAGCAAAATTTAGACCTCGATCATTCACATTAATTTCAAGATGTATTACCGTATAATATAGATGTTTGTATAATAAACTCACGCTGACCACGTAATATTGAACATGTAGTATAATATTTTACCTTGACCAGAAAGAGCCAAGATGAATGGAAATTATATATTCCTAGAAATTATATCTTGCAATGATCACTCCAACAGTCTCAAATAACAGAAGAAGAAAACGGAATTAAAAAGGAAGCAAAAAAATTGTTTAGTCATCGTTGAAAAATGATGTTTTTTCCCCTCAATACTTATTCAAAGACTGGATGTAAAAAATCATTCTTGAAACCATAAGTAATATCTTTAATAGACTCAGAAAAAGAGTTCTCTGATATTCGCAAAGTAAGTATCAACTTCGAACACGAGTATCGGAGAAAAAAAGTCGATTATTCAAGCCTCCAACTGATCAAAAATCGGAATTCTGGCACATAAATTTGAGATATTTGACGTAGCGATTCCTCTACAAATCAAAATGGATTCTCAAAAATGCTGTTTATAAAATTTATGGTTGGGGAAGGAGGGTGAAGCGGAAAATAGGGTGAAAAAAATTGTCAGTAGCGCAGGACTAAATATGAACAGCATAAAGATTGAAGTTACAAAGAAAATCGGGCACAACTTGAAGCTGCATTGCTGTCATCTTCTCCTGTCTTCCTGTCCCTATGTTTGGTCTTCTTCGTATAGAGGGTTGTCTGTCTGTGGATGGTACTTAGTTGTAGCGTGGCTCTGCATTTTCCTATTCTATTCAGTGTCCATCTTCTTCTTCATGACTGTTGCTGCTAGTGCAAACATCTGGTTTCATACCTTCTAGAACCTAATATGGTGGCTACCAGGCCACTGGAAACAAGCACTTTATCAACCCAACCTCATGCAGTGACCGACTAAGCTCTCCCTCCTTAAGCCTCCACGCCTAGCACTTAGATAAGGTGTGCTATGATCCATCATCTCACCTTTCGTTGTTCAGCTCAATTCCCTCAACTTCTCGTGAAGGTACTGATTGACAGGACCCGGGTGATAGCCCGGGGTGCCAAGCACGAGAGAGCGGCAAAGGGATAGAAAATTTCACACAAGCAATTTACAATTTTCTTGAGATGAATCATTTGAAAAAACTAGAACAATAAAAGTTTGCCCTTAAAATGCCATGGGGCGTCAGAAAGTTCGCCCGCCCGGGACACCAAACGGGCTCGGCACGAGTCTGCTTTTTGAAACAGTCATGGCTGCTTCACTCCTCTGTCGGATGAAAGTTCAGTTCTATTCATCAAGGTCGCCTATTAACACATGGGTGACCATTTCCCTAGCTCAATCTGAGCAATTCTAGCTTTCCATTTCTCAAGCAAGGAGCGCCTGGTCTCCAGCTTGATCCGTAAAGCTTCTTGATCGATCGTTGTCCTCTTCTTTGCTTTGAACACCAATTTCTCCTCAGCAAGGAGCTCGATCGGTGGTGAACGTGCCAATATGCGAGGAGCCCCAGGATCGACAATGTGGTGCTCATCATCATCCTTCTTCTCACTAGGTTTGTCATCAAATGGCTTAGTTAGATCACTACCTTGCCCGCCCTTAACGCTGCCATGAGGAAGCAATGCCTGAAGCTCAGCTCTAAATCAAACGAGATGCCCATTCATCATCGTTCTTGATCGTCATACTGAACTTTCGACGGGTCGTGAATAATACGGCCTTCGTCTTTCCTACTGCGAGTTTTAGTTTAGTCGACTTGATCCAACGTATCACTGCCTCTATGGCGCCTGATGGTGTCCGGACTTTTGGGTGCGACCGTTTCGGCGCTGAGTACATTTGGGCGCGAAGGGGTATTTTTCGAATTTTCAGCGCCATTTACTGCTGGAGCAATAAAAATGCCAATTGGTGGAAGGACTGCAACTGTCACTACCGGGTATACCCGTGTAGTGGAGGTCGCAAAGAGATGCGGGTGGTAGCCGGATGTTATGGAGCAAATCATAGACGGCTTTTTCCCACACAGGGCGTCTACCAAATTAAAAAATTGAAAGTATTGGTTTCTTATAGAGCTCTTAAAAGCTGTTTCACAAAACTTAGGAATTGTGTCAGGGGGTCCGGGCTCCTTTGAACTTGAACATTTGCCTTAAAACACGGACATGAAATAATGTTTTTTTTTTTTTTTTTTTTTTTGAAAAGACCACCGCCGTTTGGTAGGACGGCAAAACTCGAAATTTGAAAAATCTTCAAGTCCTCCTCTTATCATATATACTTAACTTGAGGGACGCGGCTGTGACGTCACAGTTTGATGACGTCATAGGTCAGTTTTTTCAAAGTCCTTCTCCTACTCTCCTATCATATATAGCTTGGAGTGAGGCCTGTGACGTTTGATGACGTCATAGGTCAGACTTGTGACGTCACAACCCACAATTTTCAGATTCCGCGCGCCCAAAAGTCCGTGAACCGGCGCCTGATTTACCTTCGTCGCCGCTGCTACAGTTGTTTTGACATTGTATACCACAAGTGAGTCATCTGCAAAGCAAAAAGCTCAATGTCTTGTGGAAGTTTCACTTTGAAGATCCTGTTGAATGCGACGCACCACAAGAGCGGCCCAAAGGCTGACCCCTGCGACACCCTACAAGTAACTAGGCCTCGAAGCAGGTGCGTACGCACTACTGCGTCCTCAAGAGCTTCCAATATCCTCTCCTATGGAATCGAGTTGAATGCGTTTCTCCGACAACAGTGCAAAAGTGACGCGTAGATATCGCTAACTCGGCCATTCTCTTCAGTATCTGATGGGCAGCATCCAAATTGAAAACCGTGCTGAATACTTGAAATTATGTCTCTTCCCTTCGAATAGCTTTCGAGTCTATTGGCTATCATTCTTTCAAGGAGTTTGCCCGCGTTATCTAGCAGGCGAAGTAGTCGATAAGAAGATAGCAGACTAGGTGGTTTACCCTTTTTCTCGATCAACGCTCGCCTGGCTGTAATTCTCACGTGTTCTAGAAAAGCGAAATATGTATTAAATAGAATTTTTTTTTTTTTTTTTTTTTATTTAATTAACGAGCTACAAGCTGCTCAAAGGGCTATTAGCTCGGGTTGTTTACAGACTTATCATGTAATCGCTTAATTTATTACAACAGAATTATATATTAATGTATGTTGTGTTGAGTTGTAAAAGTTTGTTGAGGTAGAATAGTTAAATGAGAGAGTAGAATTCTGTGAGACGTAAGTATTGTAGTGATAGTGTGACAGTGTCGCGATCATTTTTAAGAGCTTGTGAGATGGAGGAAGAGACCTATAGTGAAGAACGATGGGATTGGAGATTAGAACATGAGAACATATGATCAGTTGTGAGATTTTCTTCTTTACAGTATGGGCAATATGGAGGCGATAATGTGTAAGGGTTGATTGAGTGAGAGTGTGTAATGCGAGTGTGACCTATTCTTAGTCTGGTGAGGATGACTTCTTCTCTTCGTGAATTTCTATTGGAGCTTGACCAAGGTACTTTTTAATGCGAACAAGTTTATTGAGAGGTTGAGTTTTCCAAGTTGAATGCCATTGTTCGATGATGAGAGAGCGGAAGTGATTTTTGTAATCTGAAGCTGGTAGTGGAGATTTATCCGTGATTTTTCTGAGGGTGGTGGCTTTTTTGGCGGCGTTGTCGACGAGATCGTGTTGGTGTAAGTCAATGTGTCCCGGTATCCATATGAATGTAATGTTGCAGTTAATTGAGTCAAGTGTAGTTCGTAGTAGATGAATTCTTTGAATGAGTGGATGTGAGTTGTCAGGGTCTAGTAGTGAATGGAGTGAGGATAATGAGTCAGTGAGAAGTAAAAAGTTACTATTCAGTGGAAATTGAGTGAGGTAAGAAAGACATGCGAGGATGGCCATGAGTTCAGTAGTATAAACTGACGCTATGTTGTGGACTCGATGAGAGACAAGGAGACCATTGACGGAATAAGCGTAGGCAGCTCTATTCCCAGATTTGGATCCGTCCGTGAAACAGATCGTGTGGTCAGGATATTCCTGTATCATATGATTGATGTGGGTGACATAGATAGATTTGTTTTGACTAGGGATTTGGGTAATATCAAGTCGAAGGGAAGGTTCGTTGTAAGTCCAAGGAGGGGAGAGTGTAAATATAGGCTGTAAGGAGTGAACTAAAAAGGGTTTGTTAAGAGATTGTTCGAGACGGAAACGGACTTGTTTGTTAACCAGCGATGAGAGATGGTTAGTTTTTGAAGGGAAGATTGTGTCGTAGATCGGTAGGTTTGGGAATTGGAGATTGAGATCAAAAGATTAGAAGTCAGGGTTCAGCTGCGTCTGCGCTCAGGCTAAGTCTGGGGCTGGTACGAAAAGCACCCAGTGAGAAATTTCTTGCTTACGAAAAAAGTAAGTTTCGAAAATGGGAAATACAGTCAATCTAGAACAAAAATTCGCGCCACAATACTATTTCTGACCTACTTTTTTGTTTTCCATATTTCTATGTACGCTTATTAATGTTCTATTTTTTGCTGTGTGTTTTTGCAATTTAGTAACGATGGAGAAGAGTTATATTGTTTCGAGATCACCACCTCGTCGACGCGAAATCGGGGTCATATTTTTGCAGCAACCTGCACGCCCGAACGTTGTATGTGGATGCAGAAATTGGTGGAAAATTTGACATCTTTCTTTTCGGCTCAACAATCTTCCGACTACACAAAAATGGGCTGGTGTTGGATGAAGGTAGGTGTATTCAATGTTTTTTTTTTTTTCTTCACGAGAAATGTCGCATAGCGTAAATTGTTTCGCTACCGTTGCCAAGCTTACTAAAGACGCGGAAATTATGTGTAATGACGCTATTATACAAAGTTGAACGTGAATCGCATCGGTATTTTTTTTTCTCCTCTTGAACTTGACATACTACATTACTCTGGTACTTTTTCGAAATCAGGTTCCAGGAGATATAAGAAGATGATTCATGAACAATTGTTTCTGATTTCGCAGTTCTTAAGATTGCGCACACACGTATACATCATTATAAATAGATACATATTTCTTTTGATATAATTAATGAATTTGCGTTTTGTTTCAACAAATTAGAGAGAAATTCTCTGAAAAAATGAGACGTGATCTTTTTTCTCGTCGTGATTTTCTACTTTCTTTCTTTGAGTTGCTCTGAAAGTGAAACCAATTTAATGACAATTTAATAATTGTGTAACTACCCGATGTAAACAATTCTGGAAAAAGGGTAAAGAGGGTAGAATGATTATCTTTTATTGGCTGCTTGAAAATCTTGTAAGGAAAAATTAGGGGACTTTGGAGCAACAAATGAGAAAAATATTAGGAATTTGTATTTCCAGGGATATATTGTTCCAAACTAAAACTACTTCTTTCACCCACCCCCGTCCCCAAACCAAAAAAAAAATCAAGTTCTTCAAAAAATGATTGAGTTGAAAATCATTTCAATTTTGAGCTTATATCTCAATTTACGGAAACAGATTCAAGAAATTATGGAATTCGTACTCTTCGTATCTTTTCGGTAGTGCCACTGATGTGCTATTTTTCATTTACAATAATTCTCTTTCTTCTCTCCAGCCTCAATTGGTATTGACTTGAACTACTTCCTTAATTACTATTTTTTCTGCGTATCGCTTTCGATAATAAGAAAGATTTTCAGTTTTGATCAATTCGGTTGGGTCATTCTCATGAGTAGCACTAATTAGAAAGATAGGAAAGTGATTCGCGTTCACGCTAATCAATTAAAAATCAAAAAGGCGTGTTATATTAGAGCAGTGTATTTGGACCTTTTTAAAGGCTTAATGGCGGTCTAATGAAATATTCAGTAGAGGTCAGTGAGAGTCAATTATTTTCAACTTCTAGTGTGCAGCAATTACCCGCTACAAAATCGGTGCACAGAAGAAGAAAGTAGTAACCGTCCAGTTTTTGTTTTTTATGTACATTTCCTCGTCTAAAATTATACAGTTGATATGTAGTTGTTCAGAAGACATCATTACAAGGTCGCCAGAAGGCTTTAGGCTATTGATATTTGCGGTTAATCTTGGGTACGTTACTGTCCAAGGTGAAGAAGAAAAAGCAGGACATTGTGGTTTCTCAAATGAGTTCGCGAGATTGATACGGGGATCAGTATAGGAAAAGTAATGCCTCATTTCCATTAATAAAATATGTAGTTGTTTCAGCAGTCTCAGTCATGATGTACCCATATTTTGCTTAAAAGTTCATAGTCGTACGTTGTTATCAGATCTTACTCTCGTTTTCGAACTTACTTTGTCAAATCTCCAAGCTGGTACGCTAGTATACACATATTAGAGAAACAGTGAATGCCTGAAACACTTGACTATACGATCTGAATGTAAGCTAACAATTTTGTTGGTCAGTGAGCTAAATCTCAATGACGAGGGGGCAGTGGCGTAGCTAGAAAATTTTTGAGGGTGGTCCAGACCCCTTTGACAACACTTTGTTCTCGCAATGCCACTGCAAAGAAATGTAGAAATGTATGGTGAAAAGAAAAAAAGAATGACAGTCACGCGCTTAAATTTTTTAGGCTATGATCGCTGGTCTTAAAAAGTGGCCCTCAATCTGGGGCGAGATTGAATCTTGGCGACCCTCATTTTTAGTCTGTCGTTATACCGGTGGCAGAGGTGCCGTGAGGACATTTTTATGAAGATGATTCTTCCTATTCGTTTTAGGGGGGGCTCATAGTTCGATTTGTTTTTTTTTTTTTTAGCTACAAGAAATTAAAGTTTGAGGGGGTTTCTTCATTGGCCTAGGGGGTTCACGGCACCCCTGACCGGTGGTAGTGTCACGGTATGCTTACTCTTTTTTTTATCCAACCGTACTGTTTATCAAAATAAAAATAATAGTAATAGTGACAAAAAAAAAATTTAATTAATGTGATAAAAATGCAAAATATTAAGTAAATAATAAGAACAACAAAACGTTAGAAAAAGAAGAAAGGAGTTGGAGAAGAGGGTAGCTACTAAGCCTTTCCTCGTCTTACGCTGTATTTAAGAATGAGTGAATACTTTAAATGGTTGACGCTGGTGGGAGGTGTGATATAAATTGAATAAGATGAGGGAATAGTAACAAATGTTCGATGAATAAAAGATTGATAGCTGTGGTAGGTGTGGGAATGTAAAGATTCAAAATTTGTGACTATAATATTTGTCTGATAGTTTCTAATTGTTTGCATTCGAAAAGGATATGGTCCATATTCGCTTGCGATGGCTCGTCAGGATGCATAAGACGTGACTCAGAGTCGGTAATATTTATTCTTTTTGAATGATCTGGAAGACGATTATGACCAGACAGAAGATGACTGAGTTTGATAATGAAGGAGCGAATCCGATGGAAGTCAGTGAACTGGTTGTACCAGGGGAACGACGGTAGCATAATTCCGATATAGGAAGTAACTTGAAAGAAAGTGATGAAGTTCGCGCCAATTTTGCTTTGTGGCCTGCGATTTCGCTATTAGTGATTCCTGCGTGTCCGGGTATCCAAAGGAAATGAATTTGAATGGGTGACAGTGAATTTATCGAGGAAATAATTGGAAGTGCTAAAGTTGATTTTACATTAGAGGGAGTTCAAGAGAAGGATTGTAAGCTGAAAGAGAATCCGAAAGTATAAGAAATTGTGCCGTATAGTGAAGTTTCGTTTTACACAATAGAGAGCTTGAAATATAGTCATTTGTTCTGCATGAAAGACTAAAAAGAAATATTACTTATAAGGTAAGTCGCCAAGATCGCTGGGCACGGTCGTGTAACAGTAAAGTTGTATGGTCAAGTATATGAGTCAATAGTGCAAGTAAAAAATTGTGTAAGAAGGGAGAACCAAGTAGAACTTCTTTTTTCAAAAACAAAAGGGGTTCACCTTTTTATTTATTATTTATAAAATTACAATTACCGACGTTTCGGCCGCATAACGAGCATCTTCAAGGTACACAAAAAATGAACTGTCTCTATAAAACGACGGCTCCCTAAACGAAGTTAAACGAGGGACGCAGGGAACCTGTTCTATGAGTCAAATTGGTTTTAGGAAGCCTAGACCTACTATAAACCTAGTGTGAAACAGGACGTCATCAGTGCTTTGGACGTATTCCAAGGACTTCGAAATATATAGCTCGAGAGTGGACATTTTTTTCAAGTCCCCCTCCTGGTATATGCTAGAGAGTGGAAAGTTTTCAAGTCCCTCTTCTATCATATATAGTTTGAGAATGGAAATTTTTCCAAGTACTCCTTCTATCATATATAGCTAGAGAGTCAAAATTATTTCAAGTCCCCCTCCTATTGTATGTAGCTTGAAAGCGGAAATTCCGTCCTATCACATATAGCTAGAGAGTTGAAAAGTTTTACCCCCTCCTATTGTATTTAGCTCGGGAGTAAAGTTTTTCGCCGGATGACGAACGACAAATTTCTCAAGGAACCTCCCATAGAACAAGCTCCCTGTTGAAAATTGCAAGGAACTTTTTTACAGGGAACCCGTTTTATCGGGAGGTTTTTCGGAAAAAATGTCCGCCATCGGAGGTCGAAATTTTTCAAGTTCCCCCTGTTATCATATATAGCTTGAGGCGGGGCCTGTGACGTCACAGTTTGATGACGTCATAGAACAGCATTGCTACGTCACAATCTTATGAGGTCGTAGGTCAGTTTTTTTAAAGTTCCCATCCTATTATATGTATAGCTCCAAAGTTCAGCCCCTGACGTCACAGTGCGATGACGTCATAGGTCAGCCTTGTGACGTCACCATCTACATTTTTCAGATCCACGTGCCCCTTGAAACAGGTTCCCTGCCACCCCTCGTTCAACTCCATTGAAGAACCCGTGAGTAAACGACGTAATACTCGTACATCGGAGGCCCGCGAATCCGATCACAGCTTTTTTCAAATTGTCTGAGAAACTTTCCGCCAGCCATACAACCACCCCTTCTCTATTACCGATACATTCTAAGTTTCGAGGCTAAAAACCTTCTTGCCGCGAAGAATTCCAACAACTTCTATTGCTCACGTTTGATGTTTATCATTGTAGGAAGGAATTAATGGCGTATGGACAACATGCTGGTTACTATTGCGAAAAAGAACATTGACCATCGCCCGAAATTCATCTGGTCAAGCTGAATTATTGAAAATAGATCTGCGTCAGGCGCGATATGTCGGTGAGTATCGTATTCTTACTCAGTCATTCTATCTCCCATTTCTACGTAAATTTTCGAGTATTGATATTCACCAAGTGTAGACTACTTTGAAGGAACGTTGTGAATAATTCAAACTTGAGATTTGTCATATCTATACAATAAGATGAATTCTACCCATCTTGAAAGTAATAGTATCATTTTACTAGTCGTATTTGTATAGCTATAACCAGCATTGCTTGTGTTGACGATAATCCTTTTGAGTTCACTGCGAATTTCGATTACGAACGGAAATTATAAATTCCGAGCAAATGACAGAACAATAGGATGACGAAATAGTGAGAAGAAGAAAGAGGGGCAGATTACTAGGTCTACAAGAGTGTGCGAAGAAGTCGTGGGCTGGTGGGCTCGACGGCTCGTAAAGTGTGAAGAGCTCGAGTTAAAATCCAGTATATTAATATTAAGAGTACTTATAGACCTTAAAGTTGCGAGTCTCAATTGAATCAAATGATAAAAATTATATTCGTAAAACGACTTCGTTACAATTTTCATCAATGGGGCTAAGTAAAAATGCTACTCAATTAGTGAGCGAAGGAGAAAGGTCATTGATTGAGTAAAATCAAGACTTTTCCCGACAGGTGAACTCATCGTGATTAGTATAGGCGAACTAGACACTCAAAAAAGACAATCTTGGTAGAAAGCAGGAGTTTGTTGGAATGTGTCCCCGAAAAAAACCTCACTCTCAAAGTGGATGAGAAAATTTTCTGTGGCACGTTTTAGCCCCCTAAATTTCGTTTTTTGTCAATATCTCGAAAAATACACATCGCACGGAAAAATTTCAAGTTACAAACATTATTCCTCGTTGAATTTCTCATAAGATCAACTATTCACAACCCAACATTAGGCTAAACCTCAGCCTAAAAACTTTGTCGAAAGAGCGCTATTTTCGAAGATTCGTTGTAAATCACCATATTTTCGTCGATGACTCGAAATTTTTGACTCGTACAAAAAAGTGTGTAGGTATAAAAAAGTTTCCTTGTAAAGTTTTATATAACATGAACCATGTGCACATTAGCCTGAGCTGAAAATTCAGCCTATACATGCGTTTTAACTGAAAATAGGTCTATGTATTTCTTCCAATAGAAATAGATACGATAAATTCTATGACTAAAGATTATAAAGCTTCTTCTTCCTTGATACCCCCCTCCTCCCACAAACATCGAACAAAACTAAAAATAAAAATCGTTGTAACCATCATCAGTCAAAGGCTGATTCTTCGTCTTCCCATTCATCGTTGACAGTTGTGGGTGGAGCATTTCAATATGAAATGTCAACCCAGTTGGTTCATAGGCCCGAATATTTCAAGAAGAAAACATGAAGTGGAAGATTGATCAGTTGTTCCTTGTTTCGATTGCTGGCCATAAACTGATCTTGTTTGATTGTGACGAGCGTCTTTGAGCCGACAATAACCTCAGTTCGATTGATGCGGCTGTATCGACGCTCTTACTCCGCAACTTTTGTGCTTCCCTTTACATTTTCTCCATACCCATCAAATACAATGGCGGAAGTTCGTCCGTAATTGCGCTCAACATAGGCAACGTATTTATCACATAATATACTTGCTTAACTTTGGCGCTGTGCCCCCTCCCCTCAACAGCATAAGGGCACCTACCACATACGCCTTATAACAATTTACGTGCGCCCCAGCGACAATACCATTTGAGAGAAAGACTAACTCTTTATCTTGAGTGTCGGCGAATGGATTGTGCTGAGAAAACCGTTCATATAAGATACCACAATTTCATTAATTTCTGGCATGTCTTGCTGTGCTCCAGTCGATGTGCTGATATGAGCTGACACTCTCTTTGTTAGCGTACTTCTCCACTTGATCGCAAATCGTACTTGAGGCTGGCATTGGGAATATCAATCGCTCCTGACGTTTTCCTTCATTCCGGGTTGTTTTTTTCATTTACGACATAAAAAAGGAAGAAGTTTTATAATCTGTCGTGTTAGAATGTATCATACGTGTTGTTTGTGTTGGAAAAAATTTGTAGACCTACTTTAAGTTAAGACGCATATATAGGCTGAATTTTTAGCCTAGGCTAATGTTCATATGGTTCATGTTATATAAAATGTTATAAGGAAACTTTTTTATACCTACACATTTTTTTGTACAAGTCGATAATTTCGAGTTATCGACGAAAATATGGTAATTTACAACGAATTTTCGGAAATAGCGCTCATTCGGCAAAGTTTTTAGGCTAAGGTTTAGACTAATGTTGCGTTGTGAATAGTTGATCTTATGAGAAATTCAACGAGGAATAATTTTTGTAACTTGAAATTTTTCCGCGCGATGCGTATTTTTCGAGATATTGACAAAAAACGAAATTTAGGGGGCTAAAACGTGCCACAGAAAATTTTCCCATCCACTTTGAGGGTGGGGGTTCTTTCCGGTTGTTTCTGATACTTATCCTGACACATTCCGATAAACTTCTGCTTTCTACCAAGATTGTTTTTCTTTAGCTAAATTTTATGTCTATTTCGCCTATACTAGATTTGTTTCTAAGAGGAAGACAAGTATCCAGCTTTTCGATGCCTTGAGGCTTCCCATAAAATAGAATCTTTTCTAAAATTTCTAAGCTTCTGATCATTATTTAGAGGGAACTTCAAGAATGTCAGCTTCTACCGTTATGAAGGTGAGAAAGAATTTGAAGCTTCGACTGCTTATTTAGAGGAGGTTCTTGGAACCTAAAGTCATTAGCTTCTGAATATAAGGAACCTTTGTAGGGGTGGAACTTGAAATAATGTTGACTTTCGAGCTATACATAATACATTGTGTATATGAGCTCGTGGGGCTTGGAAAAATTTCGATTTTTCAGCTGTGTACAGATATGAAGAGGATAACGTAGAAATATTCCAACTTTTGAGCTAAATACAAAGGGTCTCGGAAAATTACCTCAGCCGAATTCAAAGAGTTTGGTATTTAGAGGGTTCAGGGAAGCCGAGTTGTTTTTAGGTTTAGAAAAAAAATTGAAAATTTTTCCCCTTGAGTGAAACATTGGATCATGAATGAGCCTGTCTTTTCTTTAAATAATTCAAAACTTTTTGATATGAGCTAAGTTAGGATCACGAAAGGACCGAACAAGCCTTACATTATATCGATCATGGCGATGTCGATTTTATTCATGTTTATATCCAAATCATCGACTGAATATCAATATCAATGTATCGACTTTTATTTCCACTATCGATTTGCACCCTCGAGGTGGTAGTACGATACCTGCCCCCTCTTTCTTAGTCCAACATTCGCGTACGTAGCCCAGTATAAGGCCATCGAGCCTTACTAGTTACAGAGTGCCATTTTACTGTGTGTTATTCCCGACCAGTATACTGTATAGTGTGTCAGGCCTAAAATGATGGAGGCTGTAGTAGTGAAGCCTAGCGTACGGTCTTGCCAAGGATACGGGTTCCAGAGCAGCGAAGGTCGACATTTTTCCAAGTCCCTAAAGTAGGCAAGGTCACTTATGGCGTCATCAGCTCATTTTTTTCTCGCGATTTCGTGACGCAAATTTCAGAAAGACTCTACAAAAAGTCTGGTCAGTGCCGAGTGGTTTCATTCCATTTTCCAGTAGACATACTAAATAATTGCGTCTGTTTTTGCTTTGACAATAGTCTAAAGTGAACAACTTGATTACAAATTTTGCTTTAGTTAAATTCAGTAATTTTATTGACTCCTCGCTATAGGAAAGACAGGTAAAGTGGACAGAGAAAGGGCGCAGTAAACTTTCTCAACATTTCGGAGGTCCTAGGTCACAACTACTCATCTGAAGAAAATTTCAAGTTTTGTCATTATCCTCCTCCAAAACTATTGGATAGATTTTCTGGAAACTTGTGCAAGTTTTCGTCAAGATCGGCGGAGTAGTTCTTGAGTTACACTGCCATTCAGGTTTTCACGTTTCTCCTCCATTGAATGGACCTTCTTAAGACGTGAACAAGTTTTAGCACAGTATCTGAGGTTGTGCACATGGATTTTTCTTCGAGATTGGCTGAGTATTAATCGATTTGAGAGAAAAATTTTCGAAATTTCTCGCTCGTATTAGCCACTAATCGCTGCTTACGTCATGGAAAGCGGGCCTATGAGTTTGATGGTGTTATAGAGTTGAGATGCGGGAGATGAAATTTAATCATTATTGAGGGTGGATGCTTCTGTACGATTGTGAGGGATGAGTAGAGAGTTGTGGAGTGAGGCTTATTTTAGGTAAGAAAAAATGTGTTGAATGAACGGGGGGATCAGTTTTGTAATAAGGGCACGAAAAAGGCAAAACATGAGAGATAAAATGGGGTTGTGTGAGTCTAGTTTGACGATGATTATTTCTTTTCAGGAGTCTCAAGGAATGGAAATAACATTTTTAATTTGGGTATGATTGTATTACTTAATGAATTTGGAGAGGTCGGAGCGTGAGAGAAAGGCAGAGGGGTTGACTGATGGTGATTGATGCTTGTTTGACTTCATTGTTGATTTTTTCGTCTCCTGGGATGCCCTTGTGGCCGGGTTCCCAGATAAATGGCACAGAATGTGGCGATAAAAGCGTGAATACAATTTATGAAAGGACGTTAGAAAGAGCGGCTGGAGGTAGCATTGAGTGATGCCGGGGAGATGATCAAGAAATCGATTATTAGGAGGATAGGTGTGAGGATATGTAAGTCTTCACAACAGAATGATGTTTGAGTGCGGAATATTCTGAGATATAACTGTTTAATTTTAGGCTAATGTGCATTTATTCTCCATTATCACATCTTCAAGAATTCCTCCCATTACATCAAGTGTACCTACATAGATTTCCCGGCATTTCCCTTCTAATCAGCGAGCATGTTACCGGTTCTCAAGTTGAACTCCCCAGATCGTTAACTTTTATGTTTCAAAATTACACAGATTTTTATATCGGTAAAAGTTGAATGCGATTCAGATATTACGGTGAAAGTAGAGCTTATTGAAGATGCGTTTAAGGAGAAAGAAGTATAGCGACTAGTTTATTGTGTGCGTAAAAAATGTGTTTGAGCAATGCCACCGGCCTCGGTCACGTGTCGATATATGGAGCATTGTACCGTATTCGGATCGTGGTTATTCGCGAATAGAGAAGAAACGCATCTTCACTTGATGCGCAATTTAATTTCAAACAATTAAACCAACGTGCACGAGTCACCGAGTGCTACCACGTAGATGAGCAAACTCGTATCATCTTTGTGTCTCAGCTAATGATGTGACCACGCGTGTGTGACCAATAATAATAGTCGTCGCTTCTATTTTCAGCGTTACAGAGTTCGAAAGACGCTCATCTGTTCGGTAGCCAGCAGCAACAAGTGATCTTGCTAGACACTGTATCGCAGTCGTTGTATTTGATCATGGGCAAATCGAGCGAAACGGTGGAATGGCAGAAGGTCCTCAGAGTCACGGCGACCGATAACGGCATAAGTCTCGACGATCAACAAATTACCAAAGACGATATTCCAGTCATCGTAGAAAAGTGCATCAATTTCATTTACGCGCACGGTACTCGATTTTTTTCTCTCCCTCCGCACTTTAACGAGCGTATTTATTTAGCGTACAACTATGCCTCACTTTAGTAGGATGATTCAGATTCACGCACGTTCAACTCGTTTCCTTATTATATCGGGAAGGAAGGGTTCGCGTGTAAGTTCACGGCCCACTTTTATTTTCCCATTAATACGAAGAATAATAGAATTGACGAGGATGTTGAAAAGTGTTCGTTTATTTTGAACGCGACTCCCATCAGCAGACGTTCGCATCTTTCGTTACTCTGTACCGAAGTCACGTCAAGTACATAAAACTTCGTCGTAGAGAGTTCATGTTATTCACACAAAGATGGCGTAGGATGAATAATCGAACATTAAAATATGCACAAATACGCTATTCGCTTCGAAATATTTGATAAAAATAATATATATACAACATCTCGAGATATTGTTCTTTATGTTACGTGTAGGAAGCATGTCGGAAGGAATTTACCGACGTAATGGTTCAAATTCCAGCGTTACGAAATTATTGTCGCTCTTCCGCCAGGACAGTTGGTCAGTACAGTTGAGCCGGCAGGAATATACCGAGCACGATGTGGCGAATGTTTTGAAGAGATTTTTTCGCGATTTACCGGAACCATTATTCACGTCCCACTTGCATACACGCTTCTGTAATGCGCCAGGTAGGTACCATCTGTACCATTTTGCGCTTAAGTATAGCGTTGTCACTTTTCGCTAACGAGTTATTTGCATTTTTCTGTCCTCTCTCCTTGTGCAGCGATTCAGTGTTCGGAAGAAGACAAGTTATCCCTGTATCGAAGCATATTAGAACAATTGGCACCAGTTAATTACGTTACGGTACGAAAATTGATCGGCCACTTGTACTTTATTCACGGACAGCACGAGAAGAATCTGATGCCCGTCGAGAATCTGGCGTCTATCTGGGGACCTACGTTAATGCCTGTCGAGGTAACGTCTCTTTTGCTTTATGTTCTTAGGAAAACAATACACGAACAAATAACCTGTAACAAATTAATTGTCGTATTTTCACAGGCTGGAAACAGCACTGTGCGCTATGCTACCGTTAATTGCTCAAGTTCCAGTTCTCCTCAGGGCTAAATACGTTATTATGCAATTAGAAACATGCAAACTGTCGAGGTACCCGCAATGCGTAGTATTCTAGTTGAGCTCTGATTGCGTTTTCAGATAAACTTCTCGAGTAGCACATCTCACTCTAGAGTTGTAGGAATAATCTTCTGAGTTATTGATTAAATTTGAAGAATAAGAATATAAGGGGGGGGGGGGGCTTAGACAAATCTCTAAAGATGAGCAAGGGTTGCCTCTGTAATGTCCATAATATGGCGCCCAAGGCTGGATTCAAACTAGAAAATAAATAGAAATTCGTGGGAGAACACAGGGGTCTACAGAATGTAGTATTATGAAAATGAGGCTGAAAGGTAGGATGAAGAGCAAAGTAATAAAAGCGATCTACGCGGGCTACAGGGTTAAAAAGCTAAAATTTGAGCATGCGGTACACGTCATCAGAAAGGAAGCGTGAAAGAAGAGTGAAAATGGAAATCGATGTGAGCTAGAAGTAGGAGACCGAAGAGTAGATGGACGAATTAAAAAGGAGATATAGAACGAAGTGGCGTTTAATTGGAGAGGCGGAGCGGTCATAAGAACTACGCCCCAAAGGTAGTGATAAGAATTTTAAGAAAGAGAAAAGATGAAGATTGCACTAGAAGTAAAAACTTGTGAATTTTAGACAGTTTCGATCGTTGGATAAAGAAGATGAGGTCGTGGATACTGCGCAGATCCTGTAGGTAGGGTGAGGAATTTACACCACTGTGATGTTCTACCAGTCACTGATTACAAAAGGGCTACAAATCCATTTCGACTGCAAATCGACGCCTTGTCGAACCATATAAGTAGTTGACAGAAATTTGACGTCGAATTGACGTCTAAATATAGTTCCGGGGTATGTTGACCAGAAATCGACCACAAACGACTGCAAATCGACATAAAATCGACTCATCCGTTTTAACCTGAGTCCTGCAACCGACGTAGAAATCGAGTCGATCTTGAGTGAACAAGATTTGATGAACTTCTATTCAACGTCGACAAGAAGTCAATTTGGAGTATAGTAAAAAAAAGCGTCTTAAGCGGGAAAACGTCTTACCCGGGAAACAAAAAATGTAAAAAAAGTCTGAAATTTTAATTTCTATAATACAAAGAACATAATTTTTTGGAGTACATTACATGCAGTTAAGCAACTGTGGTGACGATAAATTTATCAATTGTTGTATTAATAACATGTTTTTTTGAAGCCTCTCTTGACAAAAAATTTTCAACCCTACTGAGGCTTTGAAGGAGGCCTTCAGAATCACTGAATGAAGATAATAATTTCTTCAAATTGTGGATAGAATCTAATCCAGTGGTTAATGAAGGAGTATCTTTAAGTTCTTCTTCTTCTTAATCTTCACCATTGTTTTCATTTTTGTCATCCCCAAGCTCGTAATGTCGTCTATATCTCTCAGTTCACAGGTTACAACATCATCGTCTATACATTTGTAACCCGGAAAATGGTTTAGTTCATCAACTTCCTCTTGTTCTTCTTCTCCCGCATCGTTTGTAGGACCTTCAAAAAATTTGGCTTTTTGGAAACAGTTTGCAATAACTTCAGGTCGTCGGGTTCTTGGCAGAACTCACCAAGTCACATTATAGTAATTTTACAGGAGAGCAAAAAAACTGTTGGTGAATTCTGCCTGCCAAACACGACCAAGATGCTATTCACCAAGTCCTCATAAGGTTAACATGGGTGTAGTGAGTTTTACCAGCCGAGATTTTGATGTTTTGGACTTGGTGAAAAAGAATATCGACAATAACTTTAAAAAATAATGCGAAATGGATTTGATGAGTTTTACCAGCCGATAGAGCTCGCTCTGGCCGATCTATCCATATATATATATAACTCAAAAACGATAAAATTGGACTTGGTGAGTTCTGCCAAGAACCCGACGAGGTTTTACATCATCCCAGGCTGAGAGAAGTAAGATTTTTATTCTGAAGGCATGTTCTGACGTGATATCTTGTTTAAAAAAGAGCGTTTTACCCGGAGATGCAAGAGCGTATTAGACGTGATGTTTTACATGTAAAATGGCTCGAAAATCAAGGGACCGAGCAAAAAACGCGTATTAAGCGGGAAATCGTATTGAACGGGAGCGTTTCAAGTGGATTTTACTGTACATAATATATGAGTTTTCGTTCACTTTACATCTACGTCGATATAAGGTCGATTTCGTGGCTTAACCTTCTCTAAGTAACCGTGAATACTTGACTTATATGCGAGTAGTGAAGTTACAGAAACAAACCCATCGATATGGAGTCGAAAACAAGTTGACATCATTAAACAGAATTTAAATTTGTTGTCGACTGAAAATCGACGTCGATTTTGAGTCGACTTTTTTATCGACCAGAAGTCGACTCGATTTCGACGCCGACAATGAGTCAATTTTTGGTCAACTTTACGGCCTAATTAAATTGACTGAAAATCGACTTCGATTTTAAGTCGATTCCAAATCAAAGATAAAAATATTGCAGTTGACCAAAAATTGACCATTTGTTGCCGTTAATATCGGGTACATGAATTGTTCACATTTCACTAGAATCGACTTCGAAATGCGGTCAACTTAATATTGGACAAAATGTTTCCTGAGTCGACGATATTTCGACTTCAAATCGACGTCATCATGCAATCGATTTACCCTTGAAATCGACTGTATTTTTATAGATACTGGTAAAAACGTCGATTTGACGTAGAATTTTAGTCTACTTTCAGTCGACATTACATTGTAAACTTTACCCGGTCTCCTCGGGTGGAGGAGCCTCAACTAATTAACATGACACAACAACGACACCAATCTTCCACATCCAACTGACAAGAAGCCCCGCAATACCGCTCTTGTATAGAATCAATGCGTTTTCGAGTATATTTTCTATCTCAGATAGCCTTTTTGTTACAACGAGGTACTCTTCAGTCGATTTGTCGTGAACAACCTTGAACATTTCTGGTACCACGGTCGTTGGAGTTCTGTAACCAGCAACAGATGCTCAAACTTTGTAAGGAATCCCTTTTTCGACTTGTAGGGAGCCCCACTAAAACCACAGAATCTTATAGTTGACTAATCTTGTATACTAATGCCCTGCCAAGTTGGTCGTTGGATGAGAATAAGCCGAGAAAGAGATATGAGTGCGTGAGTCGGGTACAGCGCAGAAATACTTGGTTGCGCAAGCAGGTACTTCTTGAGTCCAATTTTTTTACAAGGAGATTCGGATCCCGTTCATTTGGGCGCGAGTCCCCGTAAAGCTCAATTGGGCGCATTGGGCGCCGAAGTGAAAAAGCAGAAACAAAATGTGGAAAGCACTGTGTCACATCTTTGGTACTTCAACTCCTGAGCCGGAGGCTCGACACCCCCTTCCAATTGGTCGTAATCGACGTCTCGCGTTTTCTGACACCGCCGTATTTTATCGATGAATTTACCTACAGTTGCGGGTGCGAGCATCCAAACTCACACTGGAGTCGCCGGTGCCCCAATTTCTCCTTATTACGCTGACTGCACAAATCCATTTCGAAAACTGTAGGAAATTGAGCACAACAGTCGACGAATATAATTCAACTGAGGAGAAGGCGACAAGAAGTTCAAAAATCTGTAAGTCATTAATATTGCAATGATATAAGGAGAAGGTGAAAATATTTGGTAGCAAAAAACCCTTTGGCGCCCATTTGAACCCGTCTTGGAGATTCCCAAGGCACAGCTCCTCTTTTCACATCAGAATTGTGTTTTCGTATTCTAGTTGCTTCAGAGGGGCTGCAACGAATTGAAAATGAAAGCACGATAGCATTGTAGCAATGGCGTTGTCGGGATTTGAGAGACGCAAGGGATAGAGGCTCTTTCCCCAATATTTTTCAGTAAATTCTACTTCACAAAATTACGGTAAAAAGCGGACTACATGAAGGGGATTTATGCCACTGAGTCCAAGGTCCGATGCTTGAGAAGAAGGCAGTCGATGATTATTGGGAAGGAGTTGTTGGTGGCGAGGTCAACAGCAGACAAATACAATTGATATCAGAGAGGATCTGAGAATCATGCAAATGAATTGAATGAAGGAGGGAGAAGAGCATGGGTCCAGAATGGATGAAAGAAAATTTGTCCTCAGTATTTGGAGCGGGAGGGGAAAATAGTAACGCAAAGGAAACAAAAGAAAAATTACGAATTCCTATAACGTTAGGATGTTTTCAATCCAGCCTAAGAGTCATTATGATACTACGTCTATTGATCTTATAAAAGATTATAAAAATGAGTGAAGAACGTTAATACTTGAAATATAAAAGTTTTCGTTTTCTTAAAATGACGTTCAAGTGTGGGTCATGGCCTCATAATCATTAAGAACATTACTAACGTCACAAAGAAAAAAAGCTTTCTGTGTACATACCTACTATTCTAATTTAGGGTGACGCAGTCTATAGGTATATTTCGTGCTTCCTCAAAAAACGTTTAACCTTCATTAGCCCTCGATATTATCCTGTATACGTTACATAGGTAGTGAAAAAGTTTGGTCGTAGTTTGTCAATATCTAATGGTGTTATCATTCCTAGAGCTTTGTGACGCATTATACAATTTTTTCTCTATTTTTTCCAATAATTTTAAACGACATCAAACAGTTTTCTCTTTCTAAAACGTACTGCGTAATTACTGTCATTTCTTTGATGGACATCGTTGATAACTTGTGATATAAACGGAAATATAGTTACGATAATATATTATACTAGTTCTAAGGATGTTGATGTATGAGCGGATACACTATAGTTAATTATAGAACAGACGGAATTCCAGCGATAGACAAATTTTCATGATCGTATGGTAATATTTCAAGTCGATTTTCGTTTTCGGTATCGCTGTAGAGGACATCGATAGTTATTTCAGCGAAAGTGAGTCGTTTTCTACGGCTAATGTGCGATAATACGTCTAGGTTCTGACACATAACATCAGACGAGGTACCGAGAATTGCCTTTTCTAGTAGAACTATATTTTCAATTATCTAGCAATAATATACGTAGTAAGAGTCCATTGGGTGTAATTTTTTATCGCGGTTTTCGTTTTCAAAATTTGACCTCCGAAAAAAATTAAAGACGGGGAAAATTTTGTCTTGTTTGGTGCGTAACCCAAAAATAAAGCACAATACGATGGTAAGAGCTTTAATACACGATTGCAAATGGAGTATAATTTCTTGAGATCAGAATTTGTGAGGAATTAATACTTTGCCTGTCAAATATTTTGATGATGTTTCTCTCAGCTGCGGTTTAAATTGCTTAGATTAAAAAAAAAAGTAATCCGACGATCTCTGCAGCGGCTCAGAATCACGTCAAAAATGAATTTATTATCCGTAGCACAATGTGCGTGTTCTCCTTTTGTGTAGAGTACGAATATAAAGAGAGAGTGTTCGAATATACGAGCCTCAAAAGGCTACAAATAATATTTTAGTATAGATAATTAAGTTTTTTGAATGAAGGTTCGTCAGAGTAGAGCGGGCGATCTTATGAGTACGACAGGTGATGGTAACGAACGATATCTCTTCAACTGTGAATATTCTCGAACGACCATGTAAAGTAAGAAAAGTCACGTGTGAGCATTTCCTCTTTAATTAACCTAATTAGATCGACACTGTCTACAAGTATGATGCAGCCAACAAGCAAGAGGACATGCATAATCGTGTAGGAATTGAACAAGAAGAGCGATATAGAGAAAGAGCCTCACAAGACTTAGAGCTCACAGCAAAAAGTCGCAGGCGGGGCGTTTCTCTAGAGCTCAGGGGCCTCCGGTATCAACCCACAAATGACTTGTTCCTGCAAGCAAGAGGAAGACTCAGAGGTCATAGCAAGTACAAAGATAAAGCTTGTCTCCGAGGCCGTGAGATACCCCGAAGCTCAGGGGCATTCAATGACCAGCATCCAATTCAATTACTCTCCTCAAAGGAGGATTACGTCCAATAAAAGAAAGCACAAGATCCACAAGCGAGACTTAGATGCGCGAATACAGGGGGTTCCACCCTCTGACCGGCCGGCAAAGTTTGGAGCTCGAAAATTTTACAAGTTCCCTCCAAGCCCCCCTTCTATCACATACAGTTTGAGGGGAGAGGCCTGTGACGTCATATTTTGATGACGTCGTAGGTCAGTCTTGTGACGTCACAATCTGATGACGTCATAGATTAGTTTTTTCCAAGTTCCCCTCCTATTATATGTGGCTCCAAAGTCCGGGACCGTGACGTCAAATCTACATTTTTCAGATTCGACGTGCCCCGTAAAACAGGTTCCCCGCCATCCCCTCGTTCAACTCCGCTAAAAAACCCGTGAGTTTTTCCAAGTCTCTATCGATATATCGAATATAATCGATTCAATATTATCAATTTCCATTTCATTGGTAAATTGAAAGGCTGCTCCACCCGTTCGCCCTCCTTCTTAGTCTAGTATACTGTGTACTAGACTAAGAGCGATATAGTCGATGACGCCATAAAAACTTGGGAAACGTTAGACGTATAATTCAAATGTACGTAACTTGTATCTCAATTTTATCTTTAATTTGCGCTAAATATGAAGTCTCTACGACTTTCATGACCTGAGTTAGGGACTAAAATGTGCCAGAAATTTGACACATGGGCTCCCAAAGTTGTTAATTATCAAGGAATCTAGTTTGTGGCGTGAAGAATCGCGTTATCCCTTAATTTCTTTCGATGCTCTAGTAAAATTTAGTGCTGAACCCCGAAAAAACGGTTAAAAATTTCTGAGAAGCACCAAAATGACTCAATGGGCCCGAAAAGGGTCAAAATTTCCCCAAAATGAAAAATTGCGTAATCTGCGAAGTTTTTCTTGGTTCTGAGATAAAATTTAGCGCCGAGTCTGAGAAAAATACCGAAATGACCCTATGAAACTTCAAAATGGGCTGATAGATCCACAAAGGATCAAAATTTCCCTAAAATGAAAAATTGCGTAATCTTCGAAGTTTTTCTTGGTTCCAAATTGAAATTTAGCGCCGAGTCTAAAAAAAATACCATAATGACCCTACGAAGCACCAAAATGGGTTAATGGGCCCAAAAAGGGTCAAAATCTCCTCAAAATGATGAAACTGCCTAATCTTCGAAGTTTTTCTCGATTCTGAGATAAAATTTGGCGTTGAATCTGAATAAAATTGTTAAAAAATTCTGCGGAGCACCAAAATGCGTTTATGGACCCAAAAAACAGGAGTTTTTGCACGATGCACCCGCCTTGATCATACACGGGGCCTCATTCGACCTTTTACCGCGAGCATGTAATGGAAAACGAAATCGCCGGTATCATTCTCTCCTTCGCCCGAAACAACAGGAGTTTTAGCGGAAGCACCCGCCTTGACGCCTTGATCATACATGGGACATAAGTCGATCTTTTACCGCGAGCATGTAATGGAAAACGAAATCGCCGGTATCATTCTTTTCTTGGCAAGAAAATACACGAGTTTTTGCAGAAGCACCCGCCTTGATCATACACGGGGCTGCAGTCGATCTATGTTGAACGCAGGGATCATTCGCCTGCCTTGTCAAACACGGGGTCTTGATCGTTCTCTTACCGCGAGCTCATGACGAAAGTCGAGCTTGACGGTATCATTCCCTCCGCCGGGTGAGACCCCCGAGAAATTCCGGGCGTTCATCTGCCCCAATCAAAGACTGAGCTGTAGCTGATCGCTCATCACGAGCAAGACCGAATTTGCGGTATCCTCCCATTGCCTGAATCAAGGAGTTTTTGCACTTTGGCCCGCTTTGTTCATAGGTGGGGGCGTCAGTTGATCTCTCATCGCAAGCACGCAACAGAAGACCAACTTTGTGTTTTTTGACTGAAACGACGAGTTTTCTCACTTTTTCCCGCTTTGATCATACGCGGAGCCCTGGTCGATCTCTCACTGCAAACCTTCAACGGAAGATGAATTTGTCGTCCCCCCCCCCAATCCTCAAATGAGGAGAATTTCCGCAATTTCCTCTTCCATATCTGTCACCCGACGCTTTTCGATCTCTCACTCCGCGAGCAATCAACGGCAGATGAACTTGTCCACATTCCTTCCATCCCCTAAATCAACAATTTTACTGCAGAATGAGAAAAATTTTTGATTTTTCATTTTGGAGATCATCTAGGGCAATTTCAGTATTTTTCTCGGACTCGGCGCTAAATTTTACTTCAGAATTGAAAACAACTTTTGAAGATTACGTAATTTTTCATCCTGGAGAAATTTAGATCCTCTTTGAGCCGACTAACCCATTTTGGTGCTCCGAATTATTTTTTAAGCAATTTTTTTCGGACTCAGCGCGAAAATTCACTTGAAAATCGATCTCGAATTTAAAAGTTTGAACAATTTTCCAATTTGGAAAAATTTTGGCCCTTTTTAGCCCATTGATCCCTTTCTGGTGCTCCAAAGAGCGTTTTAAGCATTTTTATCGGACTTGGCGCAAACGTCGACTTGAAAATCGAATTAAAATTTGAAAGTTTGAACGACTTTCCCATTTTGGGAAAATTTTGGCCCCTTGTGGCCCTATTAACCCCTTTTTGGTGCTCCGAAGAGCGTTTTAAGCATTTTTATCGGACTTGGCGCAAACGTCGACTTGAAAATCGAATTAAAATTTGAAAGTTTGAACGATTTTCCAATTTGGGAAAATTTTGGCCCCTTTTGGCTCTATTAACCCCTTTTTGGTGCTCCGAAGAGCGTTTTAAGCATTTTTATCGGAGTTAGCGCAAAAGTCGACTTGAAAATCAAATTCAAATTTGAAAGTTTGAACGATTTTCCAATTTGGGAAAATTTTGGCCCCTTTTGGCCCTATCAACCCCTTTTTGGTGCTTCGAAGAACTGCTTAAGTATTTTTTGCGGTCTCAGCGCAAAATTCCACTTGAAAATCGAATTAAAATTTGAAAGTTTGAACAGTTTTTCAATTTGGGGTAATTTTGGCCCCTTTTGGCCATATTAACCACTTTTTGGTGCTCCGAAGAGCGTTTTAAGCATTTTTTTCGGGCTCAGCGCGAAAGTTCACTTGAAAATCGAATTAAAATTTGAAAGTTTGAACGATTTTCCAATTTGGGAAAATTTTGGCCCCTTTTGGCCCTATTAACACCTTTTTGGTGCTTCGAAGAACTGCTTAAGTATTTTTTGCGGTCTCAGCGCAAAATTCCACTTGAAAATCGAATTAAAATTTGAAAGTTTGAACAGTTTTTCAATTTGGGGTACTTTTGGCCCCCTTTTGGCCATATTAACCACTTTTTGGTGCTCCGAAGAGCGTTTTAAGCATTTTTTCGGGCTCAGCGCGAAAGTTCACTTGAAAATCGAATTAAAATTTGAAAGTTTGAACGATTTTCCAATTTGGGAAAATTTTGGCCCCTTTTGGCCCTATTAACCCCTTTTTGGTGCTCCGAAGAGCGTTTTAAGCATTTTTATCGGACTTAGCGCAAAAGTCGACTTGAAAATCAAATTCAAATTTGAAAGTTTGAACGATTTTCCAATTTGAGAAAATTTTAGCCCCTCTTGGCCCTATTAACCCCTTTTTGGTGCTTCGAAGAACTGCTTAAGTATTTTTTGCGGTCTCAGCGCAAAATTCCACTTAGAAATCGAATTAAAATTTGAAAGTTTGAACAGTTTTCCAATTTGGAAAATTTTGACCCTTTTCGGGCCCATTGAGTCATTTTGGTGCTTCTTAGAAGTTTTTAACCGTTTTTTTGGGGTTCAGCACTAAATTTTACTAGAGCATCGAAAGAAAATTAAGGGATAACGCGATTCTTCACGCCACAAACTAGATTCCTTGATAATTAACAACTTTGGGAGCCCCTGTGTCAAATTTCTGGCACATTTTAGTTTCTAACTCGGTTCAGGAAAGTCGTAGAGACTTCATATTTGGCGCAAATTAAAGATAAAATTGGGATACAAATTTCGTACGTTTGATAACGTTTCGCGTTTTTGCGCTACAACAAATTGAGTCCAAATCCCCATTTAACTGTTAACATCATTTTGGACCACCCTGTATACTGGTTTTATAGTAGAAGCACACAAATAGGATCTCCTGACTTTCTCTTATAAGATATCTTATCCGAGCTTATATTAGGCTCATCTAGACTGAACTAATGAAATACTCAAAATAGTAAAACTAGGAGTAAACTAAACAAAGCCACAGAAATTTCATTCATTAAATCTGTTAACGTTAAATGTCGGTCTTTTGAGGCAAAGTTGAAACGAAAGAAAAACAAGAAAATTTGTTCCCTCCAAAAATTGAAAGCCTCCGCGGTCCAGGATGTAAGTTCTGACGTCAGTGTCACCCAAAGGTTTCAACCGCGTGTTATAAATTGCAGCAATGCCGAGTTCGATAGTGACGAGATGAATCTCTTGGAGAAGGGTCTAAAATTCGGGCTACCCCCCATCAATAATGCCGACACTCTTGCTAATGTAGTTGCGGACCTCGAAATAAAAATTGGGCCTGGGGTTAATACCCAAAAAACTTGTGCTGCTCTCGTCCGTAATACCCCCCTCCCTCGTATAAATGACCTTGCTTCTGATGTGATTAAGAAGATTAAGAGGAGGGTCAGGGAGGAGGGCTTAACCATTACAAAGGCTGACAAAAGTAATGCCATTGTTGTAATGGATAGGTCCTCGTACGTATCCAAGATTTACGATGTTCTCAGCCAATGTGGGGCTAAAGAAAATGCTAATTTCAATTTTCCAAAACAAAAAAAAAAAAAAAAAAAAAAAAAAAAAATATTTCTGTGGCTTTGTTTAGTTTACTCCTAGTTTTACTATTTTGAGTATTTCATTAGTTCAGTATGCTTGGCCATAACTTGCAGGACCGTATAAAATCTACTCATCTAGACTTCTGTATATACTCGGCTCTCTCTTTTCAGTGTACTAGTTTTATACTAGACTCATCTGAGCTTATATTAAACTTTCTATCGTAAGATGTTGAGATTTTGTACTAACTTGCAATAGAGAGTTAGTATCATCTAGTATAGGCCTCCTAGTATGAAGCTAGCATGTGATCATGTTGTTAGTTAATAATTGTATGCTAAGCCTATTTCAAGCCTAGTATAACGTAGTATTCTTGTAGCCTAGCATATGCGTATGGTGAGCCTAGTTTAGAGCCGAATTAAGTCTAGTTTAAAGTATACGCAATATTTTCATTTTCAGTTTAGTGTACTGTATGCTAGGATTGGGGAACTCGATTTCGGGACTAGCAGATTCCTGGATCAGGTCGGAGGTTCGATGACTCCGAGACCATCAACAAGGGGCAATTCGGATTCGCGGATTTCCAATGGAGGGGGGGGGGGATTAAAAATGGCACTTGTACTTAGCAATGAAAGTACTTTCAGAACTAATTTTGATAATTCATGTTCATTCCAACAGTTCGAGAAAATTCGTCCACGTGTATTATGAAAGATTCGTCCTAATCGGAAGCAGTCATTCTCATAATGCGGGTCTTCGATGACCATCCGCATTCAATATTTACAGCCTCAAGCGCAATAACTGTGTGGAGTAGAATTTTTTTCTATCTTACATACGAGGGACGTGCTTTTTGTAGCTCGGTTAAGAGTTGATTCAGATGAAACGAGACACATACTATGACAGTCTGAAATTCAATACCTATTGTAACGCGAGAATGAAATTTATTTCGTTAAAATCGCACCTGTTATCTGTTGTGTTTTGACACATCGTTCCGTGAGATGTTGTCATTGTCGAGTTTCCTATCATTGATTGGCGTCATCACTCGCAATGATAGGATAAATTGATGAGAATGAGACTAAAGCAAATTTAATTTGGTTTAGGGAGGGTACCTAGGTTAAAGTCAAGGGCTAGATGGGATGGAAATTGTCGAACTTCCAAGATATCTACCTAATTTAATCTACTAAACAGTGACTCAGACAAAGTATGTGACAGAAGTTACAGAAGTTCGGAATCTTAATAACTCATCTTTAGATGTATATAGAATATTTAATTTTTCCGAGAATTTAATCTTCGCCTACGATTTGTTACGCGTGACTCAGGTGCTCGCGCCGCGCTATTCATTTTGTTTATTTTTCCATCTAAATGAAATGACGTACCTATTGTATAATTACGTTGATTAATGAAAAAGTAAACATCATCACCTATCTATATTATAAGATAATTTCAAACAATAGTTTTATAACATTCGAATGAATATTCTTCATGTTCGCAGAATAATGAATCGTCACAATGGTCAAAACGAGAATGCGAAGCGGTACGCGATCTGATTTTGTACTATCCGAAATTGTTCATGGTGGACGAAGAGGAGTTAGAGAAAGAGACGAAAATGCGTGAAGTTCTCGAACGCTATCATAATTCGACTACATTCATACCTCAAACCTTCAAACCATCCAGTGGTTTGATAGTTTTCATTTATTTGAATTCGAAGGACAGCGGAGACTGCGTTCGGGTCACGGTAAGTTTATCAAATCCGGTGTATTAACAAACTATATCCGATGCAGCGCACATTTGAAGCGAAACTAGCCGACCACCTCCGAATATCAAAAAATGAAATACGAAAACTATTAGAGCCGGAAAAATAAAACTACTGTAGTTCCGTCTAACTGTCTATCCCATCAGGGGGCGAAGAGTAGACGGCTTAAAAGATCTTAAGACACTTACTTAGAATGATGTTTGCATTCTTTATTCGTGAGAAGACAACTCCGTAGGAGCCACAATTATCGCGTCTATGAATGATCGCATGATGCCTATTTTCCACTAGTTTTGGCATGAATTTAAAAAATTGTATTAAAATTAATTGTCTGACTACGAAATGTAAGTACAGCTCTACCTACTCGTAAAATTTTGATTTGCTACATGCTGACTCAGTTATATTTTCGTCCTAATATTGTTAGATAAATGCTCCAACTGTGAGCCATTTGCATCATTTAATGCTTTGAGAGTTCTCAACCCGTGTAAAAAGAGCAGCTCTAGTTTATTTTGAACTCTATTTCCGTCCCTCATTAGAAGTCTGATTGCGTCACTTAGACCTATCCACCTCACATAAGGGAATTCGATGAAATTTTTGGGGGATCCGGACAAAAATCTTTATCTAGAGTACTCAAAATTTTTTATTCTCACTTGTTCTTATACGATAATGATTCTCACCCTCCTCTTCAACCAACGAGTGGCCTCTAAGATTCATTCCACGATCGGAATATGAGTGAAACAAAAGCTCTTAACGCAAACTATTCTTAATGTTTTGAGTAATGCTTCATCATCAAATTATTACTAAGTATGGAACTCAGGCGTTCCCTTATTAGCCACTAGCGTTTTGAGTAATATGTTTCAAGAAAATAAACGTAAGGTTTTCTGTTTCAGCTCGATCCTAATCGGTGTTGCAATTCAGTTTGCGAAGAATTCGCGCCTCGGATGCAAACGCAGCCGCATTTACTGTGCCTTCAAGAGGTCGTTTGTAACGAGTCGTTGAAGAGGCCCCTCCATCATCAGGAGCGCATCTGGGATAGTGTCATAAGGTGGGGTTATTGGGACGAAGAAGATCGAAAAAACTGTTACTTGCTTCTGACAGATAACAGATTTTTGCGAGAAGTGACGCCACTCGTTAGTATTCTTTGTGATTTCAGCATTGATGCGATGATCCATCAGTTTTGTATATTTTACATTGATCTGGTTTTATATTCGTAGGCTAAGCCACCGGCCACCATAACGAGTGAACTCAAGTACGCTGATCGTAAAGCGAAATCGTTCAAAAGTCATCTTTTCGAAATAAGTCAGGGGAAATTGTATTACTATAAAGATAAAAAGGTGAGTAGATAAAACGAACACGTAGCAATATTAGGATGTTGCGATAAAACATGGAAATTAAGAATTGGAGTTTGTTGGGAGGGTAAGGTGGTCCAGAAATTATGCCACGGGGAGAGGATGGGAGCAGTAATAAGATTTCAGATCATACGAGGGGGAACCGGGATCAGTTATGGGAGGTGAATGCAGTAATTGCTTTGTCGCAAAGTCCACTGCGTCATGGTCCTTAAGCTTAATGTGTGCCGCTGTGTATCGAAAAGAGATGTAGGATGAGGAAGAACGTAACGGGTGTATGAGAATGTGGATTCCTTGGACGATGGGATTGGTAAGGTGAGAGTCGTGGATAGCAAGTAAGGAAGAGTGAAAATCAGATAGCATAAGGAATCTGCTGAAGAAAAGCGTGTGAGAAGAGTGAAGTTGGTTTTTTGCCCTGAATGGAGACCACACAACCGGTTCTCAGTCCAATTCTGGGTCCCGATTGATACCCGTCCGTGTAGGAAGAAAATTCTGAAGAAATGATTTCTTTAATGCGTTGTTCTGCTGAGGCCAGAAAGTTAGCAGTGAGTGAAAGAGCGCAGTAATGGAGGGAAGGAACGCCTGACGCTTGTCTCAGCGCTGAATGAGAGGTTGGTGCGTGGTATACCAAGGGAAAATTTAATGGAGTGTAGCGATATTAAGGGTGCTTTGAGAAATTCAAACATTTTGCTCTCAAGATTTTGATGCGAGGAGTCCAGGAGGTTTTGGAGTCGAAAGTGAGAGCAAGGAACTTGGCAGAGGATCGAATGGCAACTTTTAAAGTTCTGTAGACTCATAGATGGAAGAGGCGGGAATCAATATTTCGTTCACTTTGTGAGTTTGAATTTGTAAAAAGTTGAAATATTACATTTCCTTAAAATTTAAAAAATTAATGAAAAGTTGAACTTGAAATCATAAAAATTAATTCAAAAATAAAATAGGTAGAGTAAACATAGATGAAGGTAATCATTCAATTAACGCTATTCTATAAGTCTGATTTATATATTTGTAAATTTTTTCAAAGAAAGTTCGTCGTAAATTAAAATTGTGTAACTTTTTTTTAATTATATTTTTTATTTCATTTTACAAGCTTCTGACTGCACTCAGTTTATGAGCTTGGTGGCTTTAAGTAATCCTTCAACCACCAACAATTCAATAAAAATTATTTTGTACCTAACTTGAATCACAAAATGATTTAAATGAACACCAGAAATTTTTTCTTCTCCTGATGTTGACTTTGCCCACACTTATGAAAAATCAGTATTTTAATTGTGAACCAGTTTTTTTACTTACCTACAATTTTTTTGAGCCGGAAGAGGAAAGAAAACTAAGTCGCCATACGCCTTCGTATCCAGGGTGTCTTGTTTTTTTTTTTCCTCATCGACTGTAAGATTACAGAGATTCATCTTTCTATTTTTTTCAATAAACAGAACGCAAAAGATCTGAAATTTTTTCTCTTCTACTGAGATATCTAGAGCTCCAGATATCCAAATTTTTTCGTGTCAAGACCTAAAAATCGAAAGATCCGCATCTCTTTGGTCTACTCAGATGTGGAACCGAAGAAATTAATTTACTTTTTGCCTTCACAATTCTCATAATAAAAAGGTTCTCAGACCTGCACTGCACTGCAATAATACTGTAATACTTCAATCATGAAAATAATGACAGACAACCGAAAAAATTTGCGTATACGATTAGAAAAAAATAACAGTCTTCACTGTTGGGAGACATTCTATTATGATTCTTTATAGAGATGCTTTTGAATTTCAAAAAAAAAAAAAAAAAAAAAAAAGAATCAAATCTCTCAGATAACAGATCTGAGTGGAACAAGAAAATGCAAGTCTTTTGGTTTCCAGATCTTGACGTAGAAAAAATTTAGATTTCTTGAGCTCTAGATCTTAGTAGAAAAAAAGCAGCTGATCTTTTGGGTTGGGGTTGTAAAAAAACAAATCGAAAGATAAATTTTCCCGTCAAGGGGAAAGGAAAAAAAAAAATCGAGAGACTCAGTCTCGTTTCTTTCTTTTTTTTTTTCTTCGCGTTTGCAAGAGGGCTTTTAAAGCAACAAAAATGTGTTCTTATTTTCATCATCTAAAACAAACTTACTCAGTTTATTTACAATCATGTAAATCTTTTATTTATTCATTTTTTTCATTTACTTTATTTATTATTTTTTTTAACCAGCTGTAAGCTACACTGAGGCACATTAAAAAAGTTTTATACATTTCATGAACTTTTGTTTGTCCGACTCATGCATCGGTACTTTCTACTCGTTGATATAAATTTTAAAAAATAATTTCTACGTATAGCGAAGAGCTCTAATTTTGATTATTTCTTGATATTATCGCCCGTTAAATAATAATACTGTAATTGTCTTATTGATTTTGTTTTACATTTGACAGACTCCTTTGAACGTGAGAGAATGGAATATCGAAGATATCATCTGGTATGATGGATTTGAATCAAAAAGAGATCCTCATTCGAGGTATGCTTGACTAAAAAGTTAGAAAAGTGAAAAGAAAAACACTTCTCTTTTGTGAATATCTACTTAATTTTCATTTTTACTCTTTCGTTTTAGATGGGCGATCACGTTCATAAACAAAAAGGAGGAACAGAAGAGGTGAGTTTTAAAATTAATTTATTCATTTGTTAGCTCAAGATTCACGAGAAATAATTTCTACCGCCTGACACTTCAAAACTAAATTGGAGATTAAGGAGTGTGACTAATATGAAATCCTAGATAACTTGAATTAAATTTACGTGCCCTTGTGTGAATTCTAGATCGAAAGAAACTCCCTTTTTCGGGTACACATTAGCCGGAAGTCAGAAAGAAGAACAATTACGCTGGATAGCGGCTCTATTATTAGCTCAACATTCTTCGGACGACTTATTACCTCCTGTAACGCTGCTTAAATAATAGTTTTATTCTGTGTTGTCATGTACTTTTAGTCATTTATTTTGTTTCTAATCTTTGTACATTTTCTTAAATTTTTTATTCAATTTGTACTTTTCTTTTATCCTTTATTTTTTACCATTTTTTTTTTTTTTTTTTTTGAAATATTATTTTTACCACCGAGTTTAGTCTCATTCTATTTATTAATATAATCTACCACCTGAGTATTATTATAATATACTGCTTGTTTTTTGTCTTTCATAGGAGGTAGAATCAATTGTAAATTGTATGTAAATTCAGTTCCTGCGTGATTGGTTTATTGTTACTTTTTGTGATTATTTTAATCTTCGATGTAATTTTCTTAAAGTAGGGACAAAATAGGATTACTTAGATTTATCTTTCCTTTCCGAATTTGAAGTCATTCCACATAAAATGAACTAGTGAATAATAATTTTAAGTATTTTTTTGATCCGACGTTTTGTAGAAAACAGAACTGAGGTTATTGGCTAACAATTTTATTTGCTTTCGGATTCCATCAATGTTCTCGATTTTTCACGTATAAGACTTTGGAAATTCTGTCTTCTGTTAGCGTCTAGTCACTTGAAATTTTAATTTCATTTAATTCGTCACTGCACGTCTAAAGAAAATTTTTAGCGATATTTTATCGTTATTTTTCAATGTTAAGATCGTGTCAAAGATTATATTGAACAAACTGTTGCAAAATGTGAACCAAGAGTAATGTTTCTCCATGATTGTACTTGTTCGTTACCTTTTTTTTTTTTTTTTTTTTTGTCTTCCTTTTTTTAATATTTTATAAGTTATATATGTGATTTTCAGTTAATTCTAGGTTTGATTGAGACGAATTTCAACGTTGGGGAATTTTTTTATTTAGTTTAATCATTTTATATTCGTGTATATTATGGACTATGAAGTTTATAACCTTGCCACTATGTTTAAAGATCAATATTTTTGTTAATAGTGAAATTTTGTTCCATTGATTCGACATATTTATTTCTTCTATCGAGGTGATAAAATATTTGTTGCTTGACTATGAATACGTGTTCTTCTACAATTTTTACTCGTCGTCTAATGGGACTTAATTGAGTAGGAAATAGACAAATATGTACGAAATGTGCTTTTGATGCAATAAAACATGTCGCTTTAAATGGTCGGAAGGTGAGAATATTTTTGGAAAACGCATTATGATATCTTAACAAGATACGGAACAATTGGAAACTTATAGCGACGAAGTAAAAGTAAGAAAAGAGTATTTTGAAGAACAAAGAATAGTTTCGGGACGAACGGTGAAAAAAAAAGGTGGTAGCGGATGAAGGTATTAAATAATGCACACTGTAACAGATTCCTGGCAAAAGAAATGCCGGTTACCGTGCCGCCAGTTGAATCTGAAAATCATCAAATTTTCAGTACTTCAGACCAGTAATGAGCAGATCTAATAAAAATTTTATAGCCAGAAGATAGAAAAGAGAGAAAAAAAAGAACGAAAGACAAAGATGAGTACGAAAATAGCGAGGAGAAAATGAATGAAAATAAGAAAAAAACAAATAATCTTCGGAGATGCAATTTTATTTTCTGGTCTTTGAAGTCAATTTCGTGCTTCGTAAAAAGAGCGGCCAAATAGACTAGATAGTTTTTATAAAGAGAGAGAAAAGAAAGTCTTTGCTTACATTACTATTGTAGCCGCATAATCATGTAGCAATCAAATATGCCTTTTTCTTAGATACGATTTTAAAAATATAGGTAACTTTTCTACGATGTTGACCGAAACAAACCTCGTGAAAAGAAATCTTATGGACATTACAAAAATTAATGGTCAAATAGTCAATAGAAGAAACGTGTAACCTTTTTTATTAGATTATTTTTAATTTAATAATATTATAGAAACTGTACGTCAAGAGAGTCACTTCTACTAAAAAGACAAAACTAAAAAGGTTACAAAAACCGAAACATTTGAAACATTTTAAGTAAACTAATCTCACACAACAATATATTTTTCACGAGTGATTAAAAAAATCGATTCACAAAGATTGTAGAATAATCTTATGTTATAAGAGTGTTTCAAATATAATAGGTATCTTGAAAATAAGTATACGCCTTACGAGTTCTACTTCACAACTTGTCAATAAGCACTACACACGACATATTGTAAAAAATTGACCATGTTATAGTCGGACGAGATTTCCAAATTTAAAAACTCCGAGAATTTTACAAGTTCTCACCGTGGAGTACCTGCAAGATCATTTTGGGAGAGGATCTCTCTGTCTCAGACAACTGTCAATGATCTAATCATCCTGATCTTTTAATATATAATTACAATGTCTTAATTGGACGTTTTAAATACATCAAGTTTCTAGGTTAAGAAAACACTCCGAGAAATTAACGTAAAAGTTCAACTGACCATGGTCTCAATTCATCCACTCATCAAAGTCGTGTACTAACCCTAGCTCACTCTGGCAATTATCGCTCTTCGTTTCTCAGGCAAGGAGCGTCTGGCCTCCTGCTCGCCTCGTAGAGCATCTCGGTCAGCCGTTGTCCTCTTCTTTGCTTTAAACACCAACGCTCTCTCTTCAGCAAGGAGCTAGAATACGCAAAGCGCCTCCGTTGAGACAGTGCGGCAGGCACCAACACACCTCAGCGCAATTCTTTGTTGAACCTTTTTCATCTTTTTCCTTCTGTACATATCTTCGTTGAGTCGGCCCATACTGGAGCAACATATAGAAAAATTGACAATGCGGTGCTCATCGTGATCCTTATCTTCTTGCTTCCTCTGGCCTTCCCAGGTTTGTCATCACGCGGCTTAGTAACGTCACTACACTGCCTGGTACATATCAGAAAATAGTGCCTGAAGCTCAGCTTTGAATCAAACGAGATGCCGAGATACTTCATCACATTCTTAATCTTCATTTCCACACCTTGCAGGCAAAAGGCGGGTGGACTAAACTTATGACGGGTCTTGAATAATATGACGTATGTCTTCTTTACTGCGAGCTCTATAGTCTGGCCGGCTCGGTCCAACGCGTCATTGCCTCTAGAGCCCGGTGTACCCTGCTCGATCTCCAGCTCTACAGTTGTTTCGGCTGTGCGTCATCCGCAAAGCAGGTAAGCTTTACGTCTGGTGGCATTCCTTTAAATGAGAAGCACCACAGGAACTACGCAATGATCAATACCTACGGCATCCCATAAGTAACTGGGCGCTTTCCTGTACTAGTAGACGTCTCTACTTACATTTTTCGACAGATGAGATAGCTGCTGATCATCCTGAGCATCAGGTACGCAGGCGTTTGCGTCCATGAGAGCTTCCAATATCCTCTCCGATAGAATCGAGTTTCATACATTTCTTACGTCGAGGGTGATGGAGGCGCAAAACTGACTCGGCTATCCTCTTCTAGGAATGTCAGAGATCTTCCTGGGTAGAGTTTCATTCAGTTCAAGACAAATGAAAGTCTTCAAATTATTGTAATTTTTTGATATCCATTTATGATGAATTACAGTGTCCAATTATGATGCTTCTAAACTCAGAAGTTCTCATTTTGACGTGCCCAAGATCTTTCTAGAAGGGGTTCCACTCAGTTCAGTACGCATATAAGAATATTAGCCAATCATTATAAATAGAGTCATAATTGGACATTTCAAATAACTCACCCACATCAAATTTAGAAGTTCAAAAAACTTCAAGAAATTAGCAGCTTCTTGGCTTGGGGTGTCGGAGATTTTCCAGGAAAAGGTTTTGCTCAGTTCAAGACAAAGGAGGATATTCCAATTATTGTAATTTTTTGATCTCTAATTATGTTGTCATCATTGGACGTTTCAAATATGTCAACTTTTTACTTTCATTCGAGTTTAGGACGCACAAGAATTCCAATTATTTTTTGATGTCCACGACATTTCAAATATTATCATATTTAGAAGTTCAAAAACTTCAAGAAATTTACAGCTTCTTATCTTGGGGTGCTAGAGATCTTCCATAAAAGGGTTCCACTCACTTCAAGACAAATGAGAATATTCCAATAATTGTTTGATGTCATTTCAGATAAATCAAAAATATAGAAGTTCAAAAAACTTCAAGAAATTTACAGCTTCCTGTCTTGGGGTGCCAGAGATCTTCCATAAAAGGGTTCCACTCACTTCAAGACAAATGAGAATATTCCAATAATTTTTTGATGTCATTTCAGATAAATCAAAAATATAGAAGTTCAAAAAACTTCAAGAAATTTACAGCTTCCTGTCTTAGGGTACCAGAGATCTTCCATAAAAGGGTTCCACTCACTTCAAGACAAATAAGAATAGGTATTCCAATTATTGTAATTTTTTGATATCACTTTAAATATAGTTCAAAAAATTTCAAGAAATCTACAGCTTCTTGTGTAGGGGTGCTGGAGATTTTCCAGGGAAAAGAGTTTACCACTTAGATGAGAATATTCTAATTATTGAATTTCTTCATGTTTAATTATAGCGTCATAATTGGACATTTTGAGTACATCAAATTTTTAAGTTTAAAAAACTCAGAGAAATTTTCAAGTTTTCATGTTGAAGGGCTCAAAATCTTTCTGAGAGGGGTACCATTCAAATTAAAGTAAATGAAAATATTTCAAGAGATATAATTTCTTGATGTCCGATGATAGAAGTGTCGGAAGAACATTAAATTTATGAATCTAATTACTAGGCGTTATTATTTCCAAGTTAATTTTTAATGATTCGCTGATAAGTTTCAAAATCTTTAGTGTGAATAAAGAACCGCGCACTTAGAATATTTTTAAGCTTTTTCTCAACTTCTTGGAATCTAACAATATTGCCCAAGGTTTGTCCTCCGGGTCGGATGGTACCAACGACTTACGGATATTTTCCGTCGCCAGGAAATACCAAGCCCGCCCTACCACTGAACACGCGACGATGATAGATCCGAAGAAGTTGAGGAAAGGCTTGATTATGTTTCAAGTACAAAGGCTTGCCAAAAATTAGAGATCTGAGATGTCGGAAATTCTGAGTACCATCAATCGAAAAATTTTCACAACATTTGATATGATTGTACTGCGTTTTGAACTTGATCGGAGTCGCAAGCTTGGCACTTGAAATGCTCCAATTTTGGCAGTTGTATCACTCCATTGGATGTTAGAGTAAAGAAGTGGGGCTGATGGTTTTGCGTTCAAATCGCGTAGTTTTTGTAAGATCTGTTGCAAGATTGGGCGTCGATAGTTGGAACTGTATCTAACCCTGCTGTAGTGCCCATAAGATGATAAGGATCTGCACTTTTAGCTGAAGAGCTTCCAAAGTACGCAACGGAGAGTTCAGGAAGCTGCAGGCCTCGCCAGACTGTCTACCGTATGTACGCCACAAGTTGTGTTTGCCTTCTTCAATCATTTGCGACGCGAGGGAACGAAGTTAAGGTGACGACAGTCCTCATGAACTTGGAAACAAATATTGATAATGCTTGCCCATATCTCATTTTTGTTCATTATTCATCTATCTTTTTTTTTTTTTTTTTTTATATTATATCATAAATCTTTTAGTCTGATCTCTTGTCCCCACCCCTATGATCAAATGACCTCCAAATATCTGTAATTATTATTATATGTATCTTATTTATTTTTTTGTTTGTTCTTCAAACTGATTGGTTTGTGAAAGGGGTTGGGGGTGGAACATGGGACCAGGGTTGGGGTGGCTAGTGGTGGACATATTATCATTATTTTTTTTTTTAAAATTTTGAATTTTGAATTTTTTTATTATCCGTATTTTTCTATTGTTTTTATTTTTATTTTTTTTTAATTTTAATTTTTTTTTTCATCTTTTTTGTTTTAGCTTTTTTGTTTATAGAGCCCTCCTGTCATTGGCCGATCGGCTGTTGGAGGGCACTCTAATGATATAAATAAATAAATCGATTAGTGGTAGGATTGTGACTTGTCGCTGATTTATTTTGATCTTTACTAGCAGGAAGGAATTCATGATATCTATTGCGCCGTTGTTGTTTCTCCGATATTTTCTGTCACAGTGTATACGGATGATACGCAAATATTGGGTACAAAGGACCAACTGGGTCATGGCAAAAGTTCGCGCTCAGAGTTAGCGTTTAATATTTTCTACCAACGAATACAGAAGATAAGGGATTTAAATAGGAGACATTTATATGATATATGTGTGGTTAAGGGAGTAAAGGGTATCTTACATCCTAGCCCCTCCCCTCGAAATCAAAAAACTCAAGTCTTCCACATTACTTTTTGTATCATATCTTCATGAACCCACTCGATCGTATGTTTTTCTCGAGTGATCTCCTCTTCTCTCCAGCTGTAGTATGATCCAGTGGTGGCACTTGGGGAGAGACCTGCCCCAAAATTTAAACTCCGAGCTCTCAACCCCGAAGACACCTCTCCTTTCCAACTCTCGGCCCACCTGACAATCCAGGTTGGCCTTTTTCGGTCTAAATTCCTGGTAGTATTGTAGACCGATGTAAATGGAATCGTTTGTTAATGGGAAAATCTTGAACTTTTCACCATTTTCAGATGGGACAAAGTAATTGAGAGGTAGAAAAAGAATTTTCAAGATACAATGAAATTATTCAATGACAGTTCCATGCAGAGGTCTAGACGGACTCTGGAAAAGCCTCTAGTTTTCGTCTTTATTGTTTCCCTGCAGTTGACTACCAAAAATCAGCATATTCGATCTTGGTTGAGTTTTATCAGGAATTCTAACAAAATGAAGAGGCGATTGGTCGTACTTCTACCATCCCGAGGAAATAGGAATAGTAGGTGCACTGATATATTTCTCAATTAAATGATTAATATGGAGATCGCGCGTCAGAGTTAACAGTAATCACCTGTTTGTCATATGTATATGTATACTCCCGTACACATTTAAATTTTCTGTAGTCCACTTCGGAATCGACATTTGCAGCATAAATACAAACTTTACAAATATAATGTAAGATCATACGATTACCATCATGCACTGAATAAGAACAAATATTGGGTAGGAAAATTAGTGTTGTTTTAGGAACCCTTCGTCGCCCTCTTTAAAACAGAATCATAACAATAACAGGATATTAAATTTTGATTACGCGGATTGTGTCAAATTATAAGCTGGTTTTCTTTCCACCACTTTAGGTTTATAGATCGCGAATAGATATTGTATTAAAAAGTACGTATATGATCGGGCGTAAATGTAGTTCGAACCCTTATACGCTAGCAGGCCTACTGCATTGTTTCCAATCCCCATAACGTTAAGCCTGATTTGAAGTATCATAGCAGATGGTTAACGACGATACTAATAGCTTGCGAAGGATGGTATCAAAACATCGCGCTTTTCATATCGATTCACCATCGCTCCACTGTTATGAAATCTGCAAACTTTTTCAGCAAAATAATAACATTCGAACCCTCGTTCGAAAAACTGCAGAGAAAGTATACTCAACACAGACAGTCTACTATAATGATGATGGTAAACACAGTACACTAGGTTTTGTAAATAGGTGTCATGAGAGCTCGCACAGGTATATTTGAGAGAAAGAAAAATAAGTATTCGATTTAGTAATTCATCGATATTTTCTGGTCGCGTTCATACGGAATCCGTGTAAAAATTACCAGTTGTTTTATTTCTCCCTTTTTTCTTTCTTACGCGGCATTCTCGCGAGTGCAACTTTTCCCTACTACTGTGGTAGTAAAATGAAATATTTCTCAGAACACGGCGATAAAAAATACATCGGATGTCACCCTCGTCGTCGTATCATTCAACAACCTATCGTAAACCCAGTTCTTCGTGTCTGAAATCGCGCAAATAGTTTGTCTTGTCATCGTAGAAAAGGTCAGCGTGTTCCGAGGTCCCAGACGTACACACACAGTGCGAAATAAAATGCAAAAAGAACGACACAGTGAAAATGTATACGAGTATCTACATTCTGTAAATATACGTGATAATTTGCATATTACCTCGTCGGTGTTTTGAATTTTTTAAAATGCGTGTATATCGTCAACGAAGGAAAAAAATTGTATAAACAGATTCGACGACTAAAGCGACAATATTACGTTTCATGTTCCTGTGAAGTGTTAGCCAAAGGCTGAAAGGATACCAAAAGTAACCCGATGATGCATAATTTATTCGATGCATGAATAACAAAACAAGATCGGACTTCGTCCCGTTCGCGTCGTACTTTTTTCCCATTTTTTTCCCGCCCAAAGAAAAAAGTAATAACGCGATATCGAGTCAGACCGGAGTAAGTCGATTTCGAAAATACGAGTTTTTGCGCTATTTTGGCGAGATGAAATTGTTCAAAATTGTCGTCAGAAATACAGCGCGCGTTTATGGACGAGGTCAATAAGTGTGCACATTTCACCCTCTCATCATATCACCTCCGAGTCTATTTAATCGTTCTCTCGTCGGCGAATCTCTGACCATGGGTTTCCAAACGATTTTATAAAAAAGGACTCTCCGAGACCGAATCAAATAACGACTTGTCTACATAAAGACTGTCTCATTTGAGGTACATTGTACACAGAGGTATTCCTCTGAACATTATTTTTGGAAAAATCGCCTGCCTCCTCGTATTTTCCCTCCTCTACGATAACAAGTTATGATTAATTTGAAGTTGTACGGGCTAAATCAAGTTTTTAATTTTCAGTCAACTTGAAAAGTCAGAGCACATATACATATAAGACTGCAGGAGAAATTGGAATAAATACGACTGCATGAATACGTTTATTAAACGAATTGCAAAACGAAGTCCGTTCCAGAATATCGGATGAGAAAGCTATAATAAGCACGAGTGCAATGCACGAACAAGAAATAAAGAGTGAGGGTCAATTCGAATATGAATCGAGAAAGAAAATGTAATCGGGAAGGGACAAGATAAAATATGAGTGATAGGATGAGTCAGAGTGATTAGAGAGGAAAGAATTAAAATAAATGGCGAAGAAATGATGACAGGAAAATACAAGAAGAATGAGTGTATGGAATGATTCTTACATATATGGATTCCCTGTCATTTGCCCGAATGACAAAATGCCCGAATACTTTTTACCCGAATAACTTTTCCCCCGACAAGAAATATGCCCGAATGACAATTGTCACAAACTGTATTTTGCCCGAAATACAAGAATCCCGAATGAATTGACACGTTACGGCTCGACATAATGACAGAATACTCAAAGAGTAGAGTAAACGAAAAACCAATTACAAAGACCGCAGATATAAAGGAGAAGATGCGAGATCTTTCGGTTAACAAACCATCATCGGGCAAAGTTAGAACGCCACTGACCCAGATACGACTCATAAAACAGAATACGAACGAGATCAGGATTGAACGAGCGAGCCCTCGCGAGGTGACTCAAACTCGTAGACCAATTCAACTAAACCTTCGTCGGGAAAATACCTGTTAAGTACGGTAATATCGTCACTGTTCAGATGACGCACTATTTCGATATTTTCCAACGCAACGCGCTTGAAGTAAGAATTCTCCTTGTGGAGAAGGGTAGCCGAACCTTCCTTGAAACTATGACCACTGGAGATAAGGTGGTCCGCAAAGGCCGAATCACCCAAATTACCTTTCTTCCAGGCCTTAAGGTGCTCCTCTACTCGAATTCCAAGCTGGCGACCCGTCTCGCCTATGTATACGCCGTTACAATCCTTGCACTCCAATTTGTACACTCCGCTCCTCTCCCCCCTCGGGATGGGGTCCTTTAGCCTACCAAACAAACCCTTCACAGTAGTGAGGTTATAAAAAGCAGGCCTGAAGCCAAAGGGGCGGAGGACACGAGTCAGCTAGGATGAGAACTCACCCAAAAACGGGAGCTTGATCCAACGTAATCTCTTATTATTATTACCACTCAGATCGCGGGGGAGGGAAGTGGTAGAATCAAGGCCCTTCCTCGTAAGTTTTTTACGGACCATACGGTCAATGTCCAAGTTGACCTCATTCACAGCGGCCAAGTGCTTAATGGTCACCAGCTCCTTTTGGAAAGCTGGTTGACTTAGCGGAATGCTAGTCAGTCGATGAATATAACTATTGAAGGCTGCGATCTTATGAGAAAATGGACAGAAGGATGATCCGTGAACAACTGTATCGGTCGAAATATCCTTCGAATATCGCAAATTCATGGTCCCCATCTCTATCAGAGATAGTGAGATCCAGAAAGTTTATGGAAGAACCTCCAATTTCTGTAGTGAATTTTATGGAGGGATACATTTTATTCAGATACTGAAGAAACTCACCAAGGAGCTCTTGAGGACCGGTCCACGCACATAATATATCGTCCACATATCGGTGCCAGTAATGGATGTGACTCAGTAGCACTTGGCCAGAGGAAAACAAGTCAACCTCAAATCTGGACATAAATATCTCCGAAACGAGAGAGCCCAAAGGAGAGCCGATGGGGATTCTTACCTCCTCAGGAAACTCGTAAAATTTCCCATTGAACTCACAGAAGTTAGGGGACCAGCACGCATTAAGGAGGCCAAAAAATTCCTATATCTCGTTATGAGGAATGTTGAACTTTACAAGTAGGTCACCCATATACTGCATAGTATGGGCCTTTGGTATGTTGGGAAAGAGGCCGGCTACATCAAATGAGCAGAGGCTAGTACCCGGAGGCAAGGTAACATTTTTGAGCCTCTCGGCCAGAGAAACCGAATTTTTAACGGAGTAGGGCGACTCGTACTCGATTCGAGACTTGAACCAACGATCCAAGAACTTGGCCAGAAAATAGGCAGGGGTGGAGACGTAGGAGACGACAGGCCGCTTAGGAGTATTCATCTTGTGAACTTTTGGCAACCCATAGAGGAGGAGAGGAACAGGGTTAGGTACGAGCAGGGCTTTTTTGAGCGAAGAACTTTTTATGATAAACTCACTCCCGTTCACAACCTTCCTAAACTCTTTGACGTAGTTAGGAAAGTTAAAAGAGCTATTTTCAATAGCTCCACATTGAGTGAGAACTTCTTAAACCTTGGAAACGTAGGAGGATTTCTCCAGGACTACGATGAGTTTTCATCCAAGCTGACTCGTGTCCTCCGCCCCTTTGGCTTCAGGCCTGCTTTTTATAACCTCACTATTGTGAAGGGTTTGGTTGTTAGGCTAAAGGACCCCATCCCGCGGGGGGAGTGGAGCGGGGTGTACAAATTGGAGTGCAAGGATTGTAACGGCGTATACATAGGCGAGACGGGTCGCCAGCTTGGAATTCGAGTAGAGGAGCACCTCAAGGCCTGGAAGAAAGGTAATTTGGGTGATTCGGCCTTTGCGGACCACCTTATCTCCAGTGGTCATAGTTTCAAGGAAGGTTCGGCTACCCTTCTCCACAAGGAGAATTCTTACTTCAAGCGCGTTGCGTTGGAAAATATCGAAATAGTGCGTCATCTGAACAGTGACGATATTACCGTGCTCAACAGGTATTTTCCCGACGAAGGTTTAGTTGAATTGGTCTACGAGTTTGAGTCACCTCGCGAGGGCTCGCTCGTTCAACCCTGATCTCGTTGGTATTCTGTTTTATGAGTCGTATCTGGGTCAGTGGCGTTCTAACTTTTCCCGATGATGGTTTGTTAACCGAAAGATCTCGCATCTTCTCCTTTATATCTGCGGTCTTTGTAATTGGTTTTTCGTTTACTCTACTCTTTGAGTATTCTGTCATTAATCCCGAATGAAATCCCCGAAAACAGTTTGCCCGAATGAAGGTTTCTCCAAACAGCGTTTGTCCGAACGGACGAAATTATAGGGAATGAAATTTCGAAAGTTTTATTGGGTAGGTTCTCGTTGTACGTCTGTCGCTCGAATATTTCGGACACAGCTTACCGGAGATTTTACTGCGAACGCCCACTGTATACCGTAACAATTACTTGGTATTAAGGGGGGAAAAAAATTAAGTAACCATATATCCTCCGAACCGCGAAGAGACAACGGCAGATGTGATAACCCAAGGCCTGAAGCGGAAGGCGGTTGAGCACCCTGTTGAGCCACCAGCGTGGATTCTCAGAACTGAATTGCAACCCACCTCAGCAGATGTACTCCGCGCAGCCAGCCCTGTTACGAATAATGCGACGAACACGGCCTCAACTTGCACTAGCTAATCCTAAGAAGCTGTCGAAGCTTTGGGAAATTCCTGATGAGTAGAAGTCAACGGTACTCCTCCTTTCTATTAGTGGTCCACCGGAGGAGTCACACGATGAGTCAGAAGACGAGACTGGAGTGCAAGAGTCGACGAGTTCAACGAGTACAACATTGTCGGGAGACCGGCGCTGGGAAATAGCTGAGCTGTGCAACCTTCGGTTCTCGCCCCGGCTATGGAACCAACACGCAACAGGTGTAGAAAAGAGCCACCGCACAAGGGGTGGCACAACAGATTCCGAACTTTAGAGCCGTTTCACACGAATGTCAGTTGACGGTAGAACATCGGACCGACATAAAATTGATACACGCAGATAAGTCAATGCTTTCATACGATAACAGACGGTCGACTTGACGGTCCGTCGACGGATGGGTGTCGAGGAACGTCGGTTCTTGCCTCGACACGAACCTGACGAAAAAGACAGACAAACTGAATAGGTACACATACCTCTGTTGTTGTTTTCACACACATGAACGACATGTACTCGACAACTGGAAATTCCCCGATATTATTCACCTTCTTTCCTTATTAAATTAATCATTATTGACTATTTGATTAGAACTTTTGGACATTCGAATGAAATTGAAAAACTTTTTTGGACCTTTTCGGAGTTTTCTAAATAAGGTACAAATTATTCCGCAAGTTAATCCCCTCGAACTTAGGGGATGAACCCAAAATTTACGTTACCTCACTTTTTTTTTTCTTCCTTCAAAATTTCATTTAAATAATATAAGGCTATATTTTTTTTCCGGTTCACCATTGTCGTATGTTACCGGGCAGGCGCGGATCCATGGGGGGTGAATGTCCCCCCCCAAACCCCCAAAAAACAACAAAAAATCTGTAGTTTCGAAAAAAATGTAAAAGAAAAGGTCCTTCAGACTTTTTTTGGATTATGATCGTCTGGATCCGCGCCTGCCAGAGGTGTCGATATCGATGCGAAACCAACAAAAAACGTGCTGAAAAACTTGTGAACTTTTGTCAGAAATTCATGTTCAATGATTGATTCGTCTGTACATCGTCGGATAAATGTCGGCGTCGTTGTGGTGTGAAAGCAATACTCCGACGTTCAAACTACATCGGGCTGATTTGTTGGATACGTGTGAAAACGTTGTGAAATTACGTCAGTCCGATGTTCTACCGTCAACCGACACTCGTGTGAAACGGCTCTATGGGGAAGGACCACCCCGACCTCCACTCCTTCATATGAAAAAGATTCAGGCTGAACAGGGACAAGTAGAGATTCGCGTAACGGAACTTGCGCTCGGCAAGCGAGTGCGAGACGCGCTGACGCCTGAGTACAACTTAAACGACGTCATGGATCATCTTGAACGCATCTCGGCGAATGTTTGGATATCTCAACCGAAAAATGTACTCAGAAAATTTTATGAAATAAATTCGTACATTCGGGACAAAATTATTACGTTCTGGAAAAAATTCTTTGGCGAAGAAATCCTTTAGAAAATCCGGGCATGAAATATGCCTGGATTGTGTAAAAAGTTATTCGGATAAAGAGCATTCCGGTAAAAACGTTTTGTCGCCAACATGTAGTCAATATTTGTCGGCAACATTTGTCGGCAACAAATAGTCGATATGTCGACAACATTTGTTGGCAACATGTAGTCAACATGTCGGCAATTTTTGTTGACAACATGTCGGCAACAAGAAGTCAACATGTCGGCAACATGTGGTCAACATGTCGGCAACATGTGGTTAACATTTTTGTGGGCAACATTTGGTGCCAAATACTGGCCCAAAACCAAATTGACATCTCAGTGATAGAGCATTTTATCCACCTTATGGAGAAGCTAACTCCATGGCAACACCGCAGGAGTACAACACCCAACAACCTTACTGAAGTATCTGGATTGCCAACATTTGCGCTTCAGAATTACATGAGTGCCACAAAATGGTGCACTTCAAGAACCGCCACCGTTTTGTCAAGCGTGGTTGGAAAATATTGCTGAGTAGCCTCAGGAGAGGAAAGGAGCAGGCAAAACTCATATAATGCCAACAAGAGCAGGAACAACTTCTTAATCGTCTAGATCTGTCCAGGAAACTTTCTTGTGCCACCACTACGTCACTTGCTGTAGCAAGAATGGATAGAAAATTATTGTCATCACCAGAAACGAAAATTCAAGTATCTGACTCGAATTTCTGACGATGGAATATATGAACGAGTTACAACAAAGCAGGCAAATCTATGGCTGGAACGATTTCTCCTCGGCCAACTTTGCTTGGTATGCTGATCAATAAACTGTCGAAACTAAATTGAGTGATATGCTCGAGCATTTTTAACGACAAAGAAGCTGGACATTCTACCGTTATCTGGATATCACATTTTGCGAGCAAATTCAACGTCGACGCCCAACGCCTGTACCTGCCGTCATTTGAAACCCTACTGCTTCCCGTGCAGTGCACCTAAACTTTATGAGCAGATCCTGACCTCTGAATGCCGATGTCACAAGAATGTAACAAATTGACACGCTAGTACAAAGGGTGTTCAACTATGCATAGAAGCCATTTCAGCGAGTCAATGAAGTCCCTAATGAGACGTTCACTACCTTTCACCACCTACTGATCAAAACCTCCTATAGCTGAAAACAATGCAGATACCAGCAATACTAAAATACTCGTAGAAGCACCATCACGCTACATTATTATTGATTCGCACGAAGCATTCAAGTTTGAAGAATTCTGTACTGTTCACAGCACAGCTATCACCAAATTGTTATAGTCAGGTAGCTACTGGCTAGGCTCCCAATGTGAGCATACAAAAGCGGTAGCTAAATAATAAGCTTGGTTTCCATAATTATTGCAGGATGATTATGCAGGTCGCTATGAAAATGTGACGGAAAAGTTTTCCATTATAATTATGGAAGATGATTATGTACAAGTCGTTATAGAGATACGACGGTAGTTTCCATCCGTCAATGATATCGTTTTCCATGATCTTTGCGAAGCGAGGGTCGAGATTGAGTCAGCATCCCGAGCGATTGAAATTCACAAGCACATACGCTTGCATCCCCTCCCCTTGGCTATACGGCCCAGATAGTTCATGACACGGATATGGTATGAGCTGTAAAGAGTTCTACTTATGATTGCCATCAGCTATTGAGGAATGTGATAGATTTTTATAGGTTGGTCATCAAGATTAATCGTCTGTCATTACGTTCACGTCCAATTATTCAATACGTACAAATCTTTCTCGTAACACAAGTCACTCCTTTAGATCACAAACTGTAACTCTTGCCCATTATGTCTACCTCAGAGCTCACCAAACAGCTTTCCACTAAATTAAATTAGGAGTATGGACATTCGCAGTAGCTTTACTTGACAGAAGGGAAAGATAATGAAATGACAAGAAACGCAAACTGTCCCGCCATTTATCAAAGAATTTGGAATTTGGGACCATTAATGGTTTTGGCGGCCAGCAGAAATTTCGCTGTTTCATAGTCCTACACTGCGCTTCATAACCTTCTTCTAGCATCAGTCGTTGTGCATCCTCACTCTACTGAAGGTATTTGAGTACAAAACCAAGTGATATTATATTTCGCCTCATTAATGTTCAATTTCGACATTCTACTCTCTGCATGATGATACGATTTCGAAGTTTCTCATTGCACTGATTTACAAACCTTCACCCTTTAAATAAATACAAATATGACGACCCGAAAAACAAATTTTCGAATGTCTTTTTTTTTGCACGTACACCTCTCCATTTTCCTCTTTCTCAAAATACGTTCTCCGTCTATTCCTCCCTCTCATATATAGAAATCTCTTAGGGAATGAATTCTATGCTTTATTGTCCAGTAAACCCTCTTCTCTAATTCGAACTGAAATTGAAAATAAATAGACTCGCTCACGATCACCCGTGTACGTTCATCTCGATGGACGGCAGTAAAAAACATTCTTTCAACTGTTGCTTACGAAACGTGTGCCCAATCTGCGCAGGTAATTTTCGCTCATCCGCGAAGGAAATTACAAATAACGCGGAAGAATTCACATTGACATAAAGAACGCTGCGAGAAAGTCCCGAAGCCGAGACTCGGTAATCTGCATGTAACTATATATATATATCAGCTATGGCGAATACACTGAATACTGTATAGCATAGAAATAATGTTAATGATAATCAACAGTAAGGGTTTAGTATACGCCTGTTTAAATATTTACAGGACCATTATCATGGGTAGAGAGTTAAAGTTAGAGAGCGAATAAGTGAAGGAGCTAGTTTTAGAAGTGGTTGACAGAGGGCGTAAAGGGTGGGAGAATCACCTTGATTATCATTTCGCAGCATCCCTTGTAATGTCTCAACCCTTCCGCAGTGCACAAAATGTGCGGCTGTACCCGCGTGCCAACTGGCTATGAAGGGATTTAGTTTGGGGACTTTACGCCGTGAAATCTCGTGCCCCTTCTACCTATATACTTGTAACCCTTTTACCATTACGTTTATAATAAACTCACCGACGCTGATGGCAAACATTCTTTCGCCGCATATATTCCGGTATTAACCGTTTCTATATTTCGCTTTCTCTTACGCCATTCACTTTTTTTTTGTCTTTATTTTTTATCGCGCTTGTATTTTATTTTGTCATTGAGTATTATTGCGAGCGCGATCTGCGAAAAAGATAGAATGTGGGATGGAGCGACGAAGATGAAAACACGAGTTATCGTAGTCTGAATAATATATTTGCCCCCTTCACGCCTTATTACAAAAAATTCATTTTATTCGCATTCGTTTCACCGTTATACTTTATTTAGCTTCAATAAAAAGCGTTAAAGTCAATATCACGCCTATTCTTTTTTTTATTCTTTGACCAACCTCGCCGATAAATATCCATTGTTATTTTTATACGCAATCATTTCGTCATTTTAGGGTGTTTTTAACAGATCAATCTGTTCTGATGTTATTATTGAACCTTTGGAGGTACCGATACATCTTGGCCTGAGTGGACTGAAGACGAAATTATGCAGGTTTTGAGCTCGTAGATGAAGAGACATTAATGGATATTGTGAGCCCGATAAGCTTGATGGACTCAAGTGATGTACATACTGGAAAGGCGCATCCAAATTTTGTGAAAGAGAGACTTAAAAACTATCAACAATGGGGAACAACTAGATCAAAATGGAGAAACCAGTGATTACTCTTTTTGAGCTAAAGTTGCCGTAATGTAGCCAGGATAAAAAGAACGGAAAAAGGTTTTGAAATACCGAACTTTCACAAAAAAAATTATGGAAAACTCCGTATTTCTAAGTACCGTGATTTGTATATTACTTCTTCATAATTGCACAAAAGTATCTGGTCCCATATTAGTATTATTCAACAACATCCGACCCCCACCACCCGAAGAAAAAGGAAAGATACTCCCAAAGATAATGTCTTAAAATTTAGAGCAAGTTTCCAACTGTGGCTGTGCTAAGACAGTCTACCAGAGGCGGTACATGCATTCTACATATAAACAGTCTTTTTGGGTTCTCGGGATATGAGGTTGATATAGTTAGTGTATTTACGAGGGGGACATTAATTATACTAATTTTAACACTTTCGATCATTTGACAAGTTAACTTATTTTCTCATGATCGTACTCTTTCTTTTACAGACGAATATTTGGAGCAAACTCATACTGTCTAACCAGAACAAACTTCCCGAAACTGCTACATCAAAATATTGTAGAAAACTTCCTAATGTACCGAAAAAAATATTTATTTTAATTCCAACATTACAATATGTGTAAGGTATGAAAATGATTGCGACATCAACATGCATTCTTTCCCATCGTTACAAATTCGCTTTACAATCTTCCCAGGACGGCGGTATATGCATGCTAACCAAACGGTCATCCCAGAACGGCTGGTCCAGAACGCGGGCTTTTTTTATGTGCTGATATTGAAGTATTCCGCCGAAAACTTCAATTCCCCTCGATTCTCCCTACAAGATACGAGAATCAAGTTTGTGATAACTAAAGATTCCTTAGTTGAGGCATCGGTTAAAAAGAGCTTACATACGCTTTCAATAAAACGATGGTCCACTGTTTCTGAAAATTCTAAAAAAAAAATCATTAGAAAATTAATTTGTCAAAAATACAAATACATTTTGTTTTACCAAGTTGAGGCGTCGGCTGGAACCAGTTTCAATCCAGTTTGGAATGAAAAACTTGTCCATTCTTTCTGAAAATTCTAAAAAAAAAATTCGTTAAAAAATTAATTTGGCAAACACACAAATACATTTTTCTTCTACCGAGGTGAAGCGTCGGCTCGAACCAGTTTCAATCCAGTTTGGAATGAAAAACTTGTCCCTTTATTTCTGAAAATTTAAAAAAATAATAATCATTGGAAAATTAATTTGGCAAAAATACAAATACATTCTGCTTTACCAAGTTGAGGCGTCGGCTGGAACCAGTTTCAATCCAGTTTAGAATGAACAACTTCTGCATTATTTCTGAAAATTCTAAAAAAAGAAATCATTAAAAAATTAATTAAACAAAAATAGCAATACATTTTTTTTACCAAGTTGAGGCGTCAGCTGGAACCAGTTTGGAATGGAAAACTTGTCCATTATATAGGAAAATTCAAAAAAAAAACTTTATGTATCAGAAAATTAATTTGGCAAAAATGCAAATACTTTTTTTTTTACCAACTTGCGTCGGCTGGAAACAGCTTCAATTCAGTTTGGAATGAAAAACTTGTCCATTCTTTCTGAAAATTTAAAAAAAAAATAATAATAATTGGAAAATTAATTTGGCAAAAGTACAAATACATTTTGTTTTACCAAGTTGAGGCGTCGGCTGGAACCAGTTTCAATCCAGTTTGGAATGAAAAACTTGTCCATTCTTTCTGAAAATTCTAAAAAAAAAATTCGTTAAAAAATTAATTTGGCAAACACACAAATACATTTTTCTTTTACCGAGGTGAAGCGTCGGCTGGAACCAGTTTCAATCCAGTTTAGAATGAACTACTTCTCCATTATTTCTGAAAATTCTAAAAAAAAAAATCATTAAAAAATTAATTAAACAAAAATAGCAATACTTCTTTTTTACCAAGTTGAGGCGTCAGCTGGAACCAGCTTCAGTTCGGTTTGGAATGAAAAACTTGTCCATTATTTCTGAAAATTTAAAAAAATAATAATAATTAGAAAATTAATTTGGCAAAAATACAAATACATTTTGTTTTACCAAGTTGAGGCGTCGACTGGAACTAGTTTCAATCCAGTTTAGAATGAACAACTTCTACATTATTTCAGAAAATTCTGAAAAAAAAAAAACTCATTAAAAAATTAATTACAAATATAGCAATACATTTTTTTCACCAAGTTGAGGCGTCAGCTGGAACCAGTTTGGAATGGAAAACCTGTCCATTATTTTTGAAAATTCTAAAAAAAAACGTTATGTATCAGAAAATTAATTTGGCAAAAATGCAAATACTTTTTTTTTACCAACTTGCGTCGGCTGGAAACAGCTTCAATCCAGTTTGGAATGAAAAACTTGTCCATTATTTCTGAAAATTTAAAAAAATAATAATCATTGGAAAATTAATTTGGCAAAAATACAAATACATTCTGCTTTACCAAGTTGAGGCGTCGGCTGGAACCAGTTTCAATCCAGTTTAGAATGAACAACTTCTGCATTATTTCTGAAAATTCTAAAAAAAGAAATCATTAAAAAATTAATTAAACAAAAATAGCAATACATTTTTTTTACCAAGTTGAGGCGTCAGCTGGAACCAGTTTGGAATGGAAAACTTGTCCATTATTTTTGAAAATTCTAAAAAACAACGTTATGTATCAGAAAATTAATTTGGCAAAAATGCAAATACTTTTTTTTTTACCAACTTGCGTCGGCTGGAAACAGCTTCAATCCAGTTTGGAATGAAAAACTTGTCCATTCTTTCTGAAAATTTAAAAAAAAATAATAATAATTGGAAAATTAATTTGGCAAAAGTACAAATACATTTTGTTTTACCAAGTTGAGGCGTCGGCTGGAACCAGTTTCAATCCAGTTTGGAATGAAAAACTTGTCCATTATTTCTGAAAATTTAAAAAAATAATAATAATTAGAAAATTAATTTGGCAAAAATACAAATACATTTTGTTTTACCAAGTTGAGGCGTCGACTGGAACTAGTTTCAATCCAGTTTAGAATGAACAACTTCTACATTATTTCAGAAAATTCTGAAAAAAAAAAAACTCATTAAAAAATTAATTAAACAAAAATAGCAATACATTTTTTTCACCAAGTTGAGGCGTCAGCTGGAACTAGTTTGGAATGGAAAACCTGTCCATTATTTTTGAAAATTCTAAAAAAAAACGTTATGTATTAGAAAATTAATTTGGCAAAAATGCAAATACGTTTTTTTTTACCAACTGGCGTCGGCTTTTTAGCAATAATAAAAGTGTTTTTCCCATGATGTATTCATCAGTTTCATACATTTTGGATGGACGTAAATACTACTTGACGAGTTTTGAGTAAATTAAACGTTGGAACTTGTTGTTAAGGTGGAAGCACTAAGAAAGGTAGGCGATGAAAGAGGAGGGAAAGTTAGGATTGATTCTAGGCACTGAAAGATAGCTTGAATTTCGGCCGTTAAGATTGTAACGGAGTTGCAGTGATGGTGAGAAGAAATTTGGATGTCATTGGAATATGCAAAACCATCATTGAATTTTGGACCGACTCCGAAGCAAGCGGTGAAGATGGCGCTGGTATGTGAGCTTTAAAAACTAGAAGTGGTGAACAGAAGTGTCAATTTTTTGGATATTTCACGTAGTCTGAGAAGTATTTTTGGCTGGGGTACAGCCTATGGAAGTAGGTAAAATTGGGAGAAGAGAGTGGAACGTGATACTTTTGGATAGAGAATGGTTGAGGAATAAGTAAAGTGATGCCAGCTGGAGTTGAAAACAACTTTTTTTTGAGAATGGAGAACCCACACAAAAATTTGGCTGTTTTTGATCAAGAACTACAATTGAGCTGCCTTTGTCTGTCTTGAACACCACCAAAAAAACACCATTTTTTAAATAAATATATGGTTTTTACAACTCTAGTAACTTTATGTGCTTGTGAACAGTGAAAGATATGTAACTACGGCAGCCCCTGACGAAACAAGACATACTTTCCTTTTAACACTGATATACATACGTTCATGCTGTCATATTGTACTTGAATTTGAAAAAGTGATCGAACTAATGAATGTCAAGTGCATCGAGTATTTCAAAATGAACAATCCTGATGAATAATTTTGAAGAGAAACGAACAAAAATTTGTTTTGATTTACCGAGCACGCGAAGAAGAATAATCGATTGACGCACGATCTCAGAATAGAGCACGTATTTTAATTGGCTGTTTGAGGGTCCAATAGATAAATTTAAGGCCAGTGGTCTGATAGTCTATAATGAAACGGTGAATTTATTTACCGTGATTGCATTCGAATCGCCGAGAAACGAGATTTGGAATGAAAACGGGTCAAAATGTTACGGAAATTCTTTGTCAATGAGATCCAATGAGACGCTGGTTTTCAAAGTTTTGGAAGCTGCAAAACACTTACATGCAAAAAATTTCCAATGAATATGGAACACATAACAAGTTTATTTATAAAATTACTCTACTCGATCAGACTCTATTTATCTAACACCCTTCGCGGTCCCCAGTTTCAGAACCATCGCAACGAGAAATCCACGTTTCTTCCTCGCAAGATTTATACAAGCAATATGACCATCCGGAGAAGCCGGGGCCAATACGGTATTTTGTTTTCTCGCAGGACCTAAAAAGGTTATTCGTCCATTTTTTCTCACCGCCAACGACTGCCTTCCGTGCTTGATCACCTTTGTTTCTGCTGACTTGAAAAATCGTGTTTATTTCCATCAATTTCGATCTCAGTATTTGACTTATTTTACTTGTATCTTTTGCCGTCTATTCCAGAAATAATACTTTTGGAAGTGTCAATTTGTCGAGTAATGGCTAAGCTTGAAAAGAAAACGGTGAATCAAATCACCAAAATTTGGCCTTTCTCATTCCTCTCAAAACCATAATCTGGACAAATTGCATAATTGTCGGTATTTTTTCAATCGGAAACTAAATTCAACCGCGCCCATCGAGTCTTTAACGAACCACGTTGACTTCATGATAGGACAAAAGTTCTTCTCCCGAATAAACAGCTTTTTCAACGAATTTTAATCGGTCCACAAAATTTTAAATACCAATTAAAAGTGCGTACGTTTTATACACGAGTTCGAAAATTTTCCGTTTTAAACTGCTCGAAATGCGTACTAAAAAAAGGTTGCGTAAAATTAACTGAAGAGAGAAGCGATTTCAGAGTAGACATGTACGGCCATAATGTATATAACGATATTATTATAAGAGATGAAAAATTTAAGAAAGGCAGTAAAAAGAAAGCGTATAAAATTGACCAAAAAAAAAGAGAGCTTCTCTCTCATGGATAAATTATACGTAAGCATCATACTGACAATAAAATTCCATTTAGAGATAGGCTTTTTGGGTAGATTCCGTTCAAAACTTAATTGTTTTCTCGACATGATATAAACGTACGCAAGTTCATCGCTATATAGTTTCAGTCAACTTGACGGAAGGAGATATACCCGCTCACTTTTGGAATACTTAAAAACGGCTTTATCTCGCAGATTTAATACACTAGGATGTGTGACGTTTAGAGAATTCGTGACAATTTAAAGTACACATCAGAACTTTTTACAGCATCAGCAAGAAAAAGACCTTTAGGCGTATAGTCGGTAAACGTCGATGGTAGATTCGTTTTATAATTCACGATGTTTAGAAGATACCTGTCAACTGATTATGTGAGAGTTGCGAGATAACAGAAGTAAACTGCCAAGTTTCTGGGGGTACGTAAAGGAACGTGCGGCGCAGCGTCATGTTAAGTTTATTCGGCTGACTGATGTCAAGACTTCGGTTAATTCGACGTGACACTGATCTCATTCTCACTTTCGCCTTTTCAACCCTCCGAGCGTAAAAGTGGCGCGACGCGATTAAAAAGATAAATTTTCTGTTTTGATTTTGCGCGTACGATTTACCAATTATGACGGTGGCGAAACATGACAAGTGAAAGACGATCAAAAGATTGCGAGGGGGAAAAAAAGGAAGAAATTAATAATGCATCTCCTTGACGCTTTTTTCGTTTTTCGTTACGAAAGGATTCGGCTGAAAATTGCGAATAATTGTCAAAACTCGACTTTAGTGAACTGATTATAAGAATAATGTGAATTTCTTCATTTGGAACTTCTGATTTGAAGAATTATTTTATTCAAAGCTTGGTAGGAAGGACTTCCATACAGATTTTTCAGGAGAGTTTGCGCTTTCCTCCTCAAAAAAGTTCTTCGATGTTGCGAACTGAAACTTTCATTTACAGAAGGACCATCAATCCTTAACGTAACCGATTAGGAATTTAGGATAATCTAGTCGCAATAATTTGAGAGGAGATCTCAATAATGTAAGAAATTCGCCGAAATCTCATTGTAGCGTCACCACCAAAAGTGCAGTTTTGTTTCAGAACGAGCAACTCATGATAAATTCTTCGTTACAAAAATAATATACCTAGCTAACAAGCGTACCGATCACGGTAGCTTCAAAAGTGCTCGAACTTACAGTTCGTAAGACGGAGGGCATCTTTTTCACGACCCGTCGGAAGTTCAGTTCACCCACCTTTTGCCTGCCAGATGTGGAAATAGCAACCAAGAAGCGAATTAAGTAGGTACCTGGGCATCTGGTTTGACTCAACGCTGAGCTTCAGGCACCATTTCCTGATGGCAGCGGAAAAGGCGGGCCGGTTCGTTGGATACCTAAGCCGCCTGATGAGGAACCTAGGACGACCGAGCGAAGCAAGAACAAGGATCATGATGAGCCTGCCTTGTCGATCCTCCTATATGGTGCGCCAGTACGGGCCGAATCCATGAAGATACCATAAAGAAGGAGAGAGATGGTAAAGTAAGGTGTGTTAGTGGTTACCACACTGTCTCGACGGGGGCTCTTCGTGTATTAGCACGTTCACCACCAATCGAGCTCCTTCTTGAGGAGAGAGCGATGGTATTCAAAGCAAAGAAGACAACGACGACCAACCAAGGGGCTTCACAGGTCAAGCAGGAGGCCAGGCGCTCCTTGCTTGTGAAATGGAAAGCAAGAATTGCCCGAGCTGGGTACATGGAAAGCCTGTGTGCTAATACGCGACCTTGATGAGAGGATGAAACGACACAATGGTCAGCTGAACTTTCACCTGACGCAGGTGTTAGCGGCCATGGCTGCTTCAAAACGACGGCTTCCTTAACGAAGTTAAACGAGGAACGAATTAAACGAATTCGTTCCCCTAAATTACGGCTATCCATACTAAACAAAAAAGAAAAAAGAGGAATACTCCGACGTGGCCTTCGATCTTCTTAATACTTGCTGGTCCCCTAACTACTGTAAATTTGAAGGGAAATTTTTCGAGTTCCCTGACGAAGTAGGGATCCCCATTGGATCACCACTAGGCTCTCTCATATCCGAAATCTTCATGTCTAAGTTTGAACTTGACCTCTTTTCCTCGAACCAGGTGTTACTTAATCATATTCATTATTGGCACAGGTACGTTGATGACGTTCTATGTACCTGGACTGGTCACCCAGATCTCCTTGGTGAGTTTCTGAGGTATCTCAATTCCTGGTACCCTTCCATCAAATTTACGTTGGAAATAGGGGTATTTTCCATTAACTTTTTGGATTTATCGATCTCTATAATAGACGGTATCCATAAGTTTGGAATTTACAGGAAAGATACTACGACCGATGTTTTAGTCCACGGTGGTTCGTTCGGTCCTGTTGCTCACAAGATGGCTGCTTTTCATAGCCTAGTTCACAGACTGACTCGTATTCCTTTGAGTCAGTCTGCCTTTAAGAAAGAGTTAATCACAATAAAACACCTGGCCAGAGTGAATGGGGTCAATGTCGATGTTGACGTGATGGTTCGGAGGAAAGTTACGAGGGGCCTCCTGGATTCCACCACCTCCCTCCCCCGAGACACGATCCGTGATCGCCGTTTGCGTTGGATCAGTCTCCCTTTCTTGGGGAAGTTCTCCCAGCAATTGGGTCGGGCCCTTCGCCCGTTTGGCTTCAGACCCGCGTTTTACAACCCTACCACAGTCAAGAGGTTGTTTGTAAGACTGAAGGACCCCATACCTGTTGATGAGAGGAGTGGTGTGTATAAGTTGGAGTGTGAGGATTGTGGAGGCTTTTATATTGGTGAGACCAGCCGCCAAATGAAAGTTCGAGTAGCTGAGCACCTGAAGTCTTGGAAGAAGGGACACTTGGGGGAGTCAGCTTTCGCCGATCACTTAATAAACAGTGGCCACAGCTTCCGTGAGGGATCCGAAAAGCTCCTCCATAAGGAGAATTCCTACCGTAAGCGTATCGCCCTCGAGAATATAGAGATAATTCGTCATCTCAACACTGACGGTATCACTGTTCTTAATTCGTATATTCCGGAAGATGGCCTGATCGAACTTGTTTATGACTCACACCGTGATTTCTCGTTTGGACGATCTTAATACCTCGTTCTTCTCTTTTGTTCGTCAGTTGCTTTAAGTTCAGGCTCGAAGATGGTTGTTTAACCGAAAGCGCTCGTCGTATTTTCATTTTTTCTGCGGTTTGCATTTTTTTACTCCACGTCGGAGTATTCCTCTTTTTTGTTTAAACGAGGAACACCGAGAACCTGGTTTATGAGTCAAATGAGATTTGGTATTGAAAATTCAAGGAAGTCTAGACCTGGATAAAGCAAGAATAAAGAAGGCCTAGACCTACTATAAGCCCCCTATCATATATAGCTCGACAGTCGAAATATTTTCAAGTCCCCCCCCCCTATCATATATAGCGCGATAGTTGAAATTTTTCCTAGTCTCCCTCCTATCATATATAGCGCGATGGTCGAAATTTTTTCAAGTCCCCTTCCCATCATATATAGTTCGAGAGTCGAAATTTTTCCAAGTCACCCGCCCATCAATTTTCAATACCAAATCCCATTTGACTCATAAAACAGATAGTTTTTTGCTGCACGGCGCACGGAAAATTTCTCAAAAAGCCCCTCATAAAACGGGTTCCCTGTTAACAAGTCACTTCACGAGTAGTTAAGGAAAGTTGTGCTGGCAACATGTTCAAATTGTAACCAAGGGTGGAATGATGGACCACAACACACCTTATTTGAGTGTGAGGCGTGGAGGCGTGAGCGGGACAAGCTTATTCGGTCTCTTCAAGAGATTGGGGTAGATGAAACGCTTGACCCGAGTAGCCTGGTATCTACCATGCTAGGTACCAAAGAAGCATGGAAACAGGTATCTGCATTTGCGGCCACTGTCATGAAGAGGAAGATGGACCGAGAATGGAATAGGCAAATGCAGAACCATGCTATAGCCAACTCGACACCTGTGCACCATCAACATTTAGGTGTGCAGGAAGAAGAGGATTAAGATCATCCCTGAAGAGAGAAGAAGAAACTCCAACAGCAATCTACTATTGAAAACGACAAATACCACAATGAGTAAATGAACGAAAACCGACAAGTACTACAAAGAGTAAATGTACGAAGAGAATTTGCATAAAGCCGCAGAAATAAAACAAACAAAGTACCGCAAGCACTTTCGGTTAAGAAGCCATCAACGGGCGGAGAATAGAAAGTGACTGACAGAGGAACAGTCGACGACAGAAAACAACGGTGAGATCATGACTGAACTAACGACTCCTCCCGATGTGAGTCATAGTCATAAATTAGTTCAACCAATCCCTCGTCCGGAATACACCTGTTAAGTACGGTTACGTTATCGCTGTTCAGGTGGCGAATGATCTCGATATTTTCCAGTGCCATTCTTTTTAAATGCGATCTTTCTCCATGGAGGAGGGTCTCCGATCCCTCCCTGAAACTGTGGCCACAGGTGATCAAATGGTCCGCGAAGGCTGATTCCCCCAATTTGCCCTTTTTCCAAGCCTTCAAGTGCTCAGCCACTCTTATTTGGAGCTGGCGACCGGTCTCACCTATGTAGATTCCGTCACAGTCCTTTATTGTATGGGTTGCCTAAAGTTCACAAGGCCAACACTCCCATGCGACCTGTCGTATCCTACGTCTCCTCCCCCGCCTACTCGCTCGCGAAATACCTGGACCGTTGGTTTAAATTTCATATCGAATACGAGTCTCCTTACTCCGTCAAAAATTCAGTCTCCTTGGCCAATAGGCTCAAAGATGAAATACTCCCTCCAGGTACTATTCCATGCTCCTTCGAGGTGGTCGGTCTGTTTCCAAACATCCCAAAAGCGGCCACTTTCCAATATTTAGGCGACCTTCTTGTTAAATTTAATACTCCTCATGAAGAGCTGCAGGAGTTCTTCGACCTACTTACTGTCTGTTGGTCCCCTAACTTTTGCAAATTTAATGATAAATATTTTGAATTCCCGGAGGAAGTGGGCATTCCCGTTGGATCCCCGTTGGGATCCCTTGTTTCGGAGGTCTTTATGTCGAGATTCGAGGCTGACCTCTTTTCCTCGGGCCATGCCAGTCTTTCCTAAATCATGTTGACCATTGGCACAGATATGTAGATGACGTGCTATGTGCGTGGACAGGTCCCCAAGAATTCCTTGGTGAGTTTCTTAAGTATCTAAATGCTCAGTCCCCCTCCATAAAGTTTACTTTGGAGGTCGGTAATTCTACTATCAACTTCTTGGACCTTACCATCTCCGAAAGAGATTTGTTGTCCACGGCGCGTCATTCTGCCCTGTCGCCTACAAAATAGCTGCTTTTAATAGTTTCATCCATCGACTCACTAATATCCATTTGAGTCAAGCAGCCTTTCAGAAAGAACTACGCACTATCAAGTACTTGGCTCGGGTGAACGAGGTCAACTTGGACATTGACCTGATGGTCCGTAGGAAGATCACGCGACAATGCCTTGATTCTACTACCTCTCTCCCTCGGGAGGGGAGTCGTGAAGGCAGAAAGCGGTGAATTAAGCTCCCCTTCCTGGGTCAGTTTTCGTCAAATTTGAGTCGCGTCCTTCGGCCCTTTGATTTCCGGCCGGTTTTCTATAATCTTAACACATTAAAAGGCCTGTTTGTTAGATTGAAAGACCCCATACCACCATTACAGAGGAGTGGGATTTATAGTATAAGGTGCAACGACTGTGACGGAATCTACATAGGTGAGACCGATCGCCAGCTCCAAATAAGAGTGGCTGAGCACTTGAAGGCTTGGAAAAAGGGCAAATTGGGGGAATCGGCCTTCGCGGACCATTTGATCACCTGTGGCCATAGTTTCAGGGAGGGGTTGGAGACCCTCCTCCATAGAGAAAGATCGCATTTAAAAAGAATGGCACTGGAAAATATCGAGATCATTCGCCACCTGAACAGCGATAACGTAACCGTACTTAACAGGTATATTCCGGACGAGGGATTGGTTGAACTAATTTATGAGTATGACTCACATCGGGAGGAGTCGTTAGTTCAATCATGATCTCACCGTTGTTTTCTGTCGTCGACTGTTCCTCTGTCAGTCGCTTTCTATTCTCCGCCCGTTTATGGCTTCTTAGCCGAAAGTGCTTGCGGTACTTTGTTTGTTTTATTTCTGCGGCTTTTTGGAAATTCTCTTCGTACATTTACTCTTTGTAGTATTTGTCGGTTTTCGTTCATTTACTCATTGTGGTATTTGTTGTTTCCAATATGTCGGGCCGTAACTTGCATGAACGAATCGATTCAAGCAATCTACTATATTGTGTAATGTGGTGGTGTTCTTGTATTTTTGCGTGCCAGGGGGGCATTGCAGCTTGGCGGTTGCCGAGTCTAAGAGGGGATTCGCCGAGGAGATTCTCCCTTCACTGCAGTTATACTCAAAATGGTCGATTCCGGTGTTGAAAGAAACAAAATTAAATGCACACGCAACCCGCATCTTGAAGCTGAGCAACCTTTTACTAAGAAAAGTGTAAGAATTAAGGTTGAGAAGAACATTTTTTACTAAAATTTATAAATAAACGGGAAAACTCGAAAACCATCTGGAGAGGATCTTCTCCACACGCAGTGCTAACAACACTGGAAACTTTACGGTATGCCGCCCACAGAGATATCTTTTTGCGGTACATCTCTCTTATAATATTGTCATAAAATGACTTCAAAGTCCGTACCAATTCTTACAGAGCGTTAGTATTGTATATACAAAGTTTGCGCTGACAAAATTTTTGAACCAGAAAGATAGAAAACCTGCTGCAGAGAAAAGACTTTTCAAGAAATGAAATTAATATTATGGATATTTCAAATTTCACCGAGGTCAAAAATTCTTCCAAGTGTCGATCCTCTTTAAATTAAAATTTCATCGTCGTCGTCTCCGTTTCGCGTTAGGCTTAGTGTCTTGTCTGCGGGGATGTACCAAGACCAGTTCCTCTTGATGTATCCAAAATCCTTCGTCTCGATCTTCCTGTTTGTCGCTTTCCTTTCGGAGTGTATTTCAGGACCGCCTTCGGTAACCGGTGCTTCTCCTTTCTTTCCACGTGCTCTTTCCATTTTATTTTATACATTTTTATTTACTGTGTTACCGGTGTTGTCTTGAGCAAGATTCTTTTCTATCTCTCGCAGTGTAAGGCCAGCCGTTCTTCGGAGGTATCTCATCTCCACAGCTTCGATTCGGTTCGTATATGTTTTCCGAGTGCCCATGTCTCTGACCCATACGTCAGCATAGGTATCGGCAGTATACTGTATGCTCGTAACCTCATTTTGCGTACAATTTTGTTGGGTCTTAGTATTCTATTTATTCGACCGATCCCTTAGAAGAACTTGCTTATGAAAATTAAATAACTGTTCTCTTTTTGAAGCCCTCAAATTTTCAGCCAAGTCTAATAACTCTGAAGGATTTTTCACAGTTCGGACCGAAAAGCGCTAGTATCGCGTACAAGCATAATGAATTGAGACAATTGAAGGGCGGTGTGGGTGACGGGCGAAAGGTTTCCTAGAATCAATCTGAGAGATTAGAGAATTTCACGCTCCACATGTCTCTTGAATTTTCTCCCAAATTGCTTTGTTCCCAAGTTATTTTAGATCACTCAATGAACATTCAAATAGAAAAATTGTGGTTTTTCTGATCGTAACGCTCCTAGCGGATGACTGGCCCAAATTGACTGAACGACCATTACGCGGCGTAACTTGGAGTTTCCAGTGGTGGTAACCCTGCGTCCAAAGGTGATCATGGTTCAATTTGTATGTCTCCAAACAGTTTTTCAATTCTGTTTTCCAATTTAGATATGAGCTTTAGAAAAAATTGTTGTAAACTTTGATTCTCACACTGTTCTTGATTAAGAGTCAAATAACCTCAGAAAATGCGTTTGAACTAACGTACGTATTTGGTCCATGAGAAAAAAAATCCATGATCACCTTTGTAACTAGCGCAACCTTCGTAAAGGCCCAATTCTCCAGAAGTGGAATAAAAACTAAATTGTATTTCTATCCCTTTTAATTTAAATACGCGAGCTGAAGATTTTTCTTTTTCAAACTGTCGTGTCAATGTGGAGTCCGTAATTCATGTGTATTGTGCTGGATAATACACTTTCGTTCTGTACTCGCGTATAGTCGTTCATACACAGCATACGCGTATAACATATGCGTCAAGTTTCAGATCTCTTTAAAATGAACCCTTTCTCGACAAAGTGAGGCTAGTCGATGATCCATGTATGCGAGTAATTAGCCGTTTAAATTTTAATATCGTATTTAACGCTACTTGTAAAAGTGGAACGGCGATGCACGTTCGCGAATACTCCGCGCAACATTCGTAAAATATATGGGAAAAATCAGAAAATCATTAATACTTAATTCGCTCGCAACAGAACAGTTCAACGATGAAGATAATTAAAATACAAAAATTACATTTTTCTTTCGTTGTAATAGAGAAGAGCGGGTTCCACGAACAGTAACAGAGAGGGAAAGATGGAGAGGGGGTAAAAAGAAGGAAAAGATATGTTATTATATCGTTCTTGCGTGCATTTTTTTGAAAAAATTTTCCATTAGCGTCGAAACGAACTGTACTTTCTCATACTTCGGGTATTTACTTAAATAATAAGGTTCGCATTTTTAATCAATTTCGTTAGAACTTAAAAAATGTTTGAAAAAACACCTCGGGCTGAGTAACTCATACACGTGGTCATAACAGGCTAAAGGTGAGGTGTAGGTCATCGAATATTTTAATGGTATGGAGATTAGAGCCTACATATCACTTTTCTCAAACAGTGAACTTTTGTTACTCGTAAATAGTGAATTCCATTTTTTTCCCTAACAGTGTGGTAAGAATGTCTTGAGATTTAATTTGGCCTCAGATTTCTTCAACTAAATTCACGTACTAACAGCTGGGTTAGAAAACCACCATAAATAATCAACGCAACCGGAACAATGACCTACATAGAGACTTCCCGATGACGGTGTCGTTTTCGAGTGGAAATTATCAGTACACCCTGAGGAACATAAGAGTGGGTATTAGCAAGATGTGATTCCCTAAATCGAAACCTTCTCCTCTTTCTCTAGTTAGCTCAACCATCTCGATCTAATGTCGCACCCATCATTCGAATTGACCTTGACCTACAGGCGCAGACTACTCTGACGATATCATAGACTGGGCAAGTGATGCGAGAGAGTTGATATATATTTCGCTACCCATCCTGTTCCCTTCCCCCAGGCTAGTTTTGCAATATTAAAGTGGAGTATTCCCTGCCTTCTCTTCTAGCCAGTTTGACATGTTTCTTTTCTTTGCTAGTTATGTTGTCACCTTATTGATTCAAACTTTTTGACTATAATTCCGACCAGTCATGCGCAAGGAGCGCCAGCGGTCAGGTCGGTCGAGTTTTCAGTTTGAATTGAGTAGCGCTAGAGTTATATGTATTGGAAGGGTGATTTCCACAAACAGAGTTGCCTGTGCAGCCACAGTATATAGGGTGGACCAAAAAGATGTTACCAGTTAAATGGGAGTTTGCGCTAAAGCTGTCGTAGCGCGAAAACGCAAAACGTTAGACGTGTAGTTTGAATGTACAAATTGTGATGTAACAAGAGGGAGAGGAGTAGAGCCTCGTCCTGCTACCCACATAAACTATACTTAATTCATGTAACGTAACCTATCGAGACAGCAAGCTAAATCAAATGATCTTGCTTATTCCGGTGAAGCTTTCACATAGTATAGCCATCAGACTACCCACGACCACTCCAAAGAATACTCAAGACTCTGATCCCAGCCTATCCGTCCGGATAGGACCCAGAGCCAGCTCAGTCGGAAAGCGTGAGTACTCATCAGAGGGAGGGGATACCCCGGGGCTAGACCACAAGTCCAGTTCGGCGTCACTTTTAGAGATCACTCAGGCTATGAGAAACGCTAGTTCTAGAGGAGGGTATCGTCGTCGCTGGTTGAAAGCTCTACTTCTTTCCAAACTTACGAAAAATAGTTTGTCGTTATCATTAATCATCCTTTCTACGAATAAAAATTAAAAGCTTTGACTACGTGTGTACGAAACACACAAGAATAAAAAAAAACAAAACGAGGATTGGAAATCCAATCAATCGGGCCTAGAGAAGAAGACTATGGGACTACTTAAGAAATTTAGAAAAACAAAGGTCGAAAGGGGGGAGACGTACAACTTATTCGTCAGACTGCTTGAACGACATTCGAATCACGTATTGAGACGCTAATCAGCGTCTAGCTAGACCTACGATCGAAAAATCTGCTAATCGAAATAAAAGAGCCGATACCTGACGAGAGTTATTTTATAAACACAATTTATTATCCAAAACTAAACTAACATTTCGGCTAGAATACATAACGATTCGTCTATTCAGTCGGATTGTAGTAGACCAGTCGATAGGAATAAATAATAAGTGCAAGATAGCAAACTTGGATTTTCGACGGTATAGCTATCTGTCGCGATCGGATACTCGTCACGGATCCTTCGTTCGATTTGGATGGAAAAGCAGGTTGAACGTGCTCGCTACTCAGATAAATTTCGAATAAATTCACTCGTTGACCCACGTTGTTCTGAGAGCGGCTGACTCGAAATGTGATTCTCTCGATACCGGATTAAAAAAAAATTATACTGCATCGGAAGCACGAAATTGCGATGCAGTCTGAAACGCGAAATTGGGAAGGCTAAATCGGTAGCAGTCCAGAAAACGATCACCGTTTCAAATTGTCCGAAAATTTAGGGCCCAGACCCGAATTTAATGCACGCCGATTCCGATAAAATAAACATTCGAAAATAAATATTTTATGTGCTATTCGAATCAAATTTAAAATTTCCGGCGAGTACGTTCAATTCACCCAGGCCTCGGCGGCCACGTTTTTCAGATCCGGAATATTATCATCAAAACGCCCGTCGTCCGTCGAAGGGAAAAACGCACTCCCGCCTCAACGACAAGCAAAACCCATTGTTGAAGCGAACGAAAACCATTTTTCTCCCTCTAATCGGCCAAGTTTATCGCACAGCCGAGATAGCAGGAGAAGGGTTGGTAAGATAGGAGAAAATTGACGGAAGGAAAAGGAATGAGGCGCGGAAAGGTAGGATAGTAGAAACTGGATTGAAATACACGCAGAAAAGAAAGCGAGAGTGGAAGTCTCTATCTCGATACAACGATAAACGTAGGCCGCTCATGACTTCGAACGGGTGAACGAAGATAAACACGCTCGCTTCACTGTTCGGTAAAAAGCCGTTATTTCTCAAAATTTTGAACCTCAATTTTATTTTTTTTTTTTTTTTTTTTTTTAACGAGCTCTGAGCTGCTCAAGGGCCATTGGCTCGGCGGTTGAAATAAAGGAATGTACAAAGTTATAATTTAAACATTACAAGAGTGGAACTGTGGATGTTGTGAGAACGGTAATAGAGTCTTGATTTTTTTTTTTTTTCTTTTTTTTTTTTTTTTTTTAAATGATGGAATAAAATTGAGTTTGACGTAAATAATCGAGGGAGGGAGTTATTGTTTCTGATTTGTTTTTTAGTGCTTGGGAGAGGGAGGAAGGAACATTAAAGGAAGAGCGGAGAGGAGAGAGAATGGGACAAGAAAAGAAGTGTTCGACTGTAAGAATTTCTTCTGGACAGTAAAAACAAGAAGGAGGGGCCAGGAGATCAGGATTGATGAGGTAGGAATGGGTGGTTCTGGTATGACCGATTCTTAGCCGAGTAAGAACTACTTCTTCTCTTCTAAGTTTTCTAATAGATGTGGACCAGGGTATGGGGTTGCGTTTGATTTTTAGGAGTTTGTTAGAGGTTTGATTTTGCCAAAGATTTGTCCATTTTTGTAGGATGAGGGAACGGTAATAATTTTTTTTAATTTGAGCCACATCCGAAATTTCTACCACTTTTCTGAGCCAAGTTATGGACCAAAATGTGCCGAAAATTCACGAAATCGCCAGTGTTCCCAAAATAGGGCTTGAAAATTAATTAATTTACAGTATTGAGCTGAATTTGGAAAATTTTAATAATCAAATTATTGTTTCTTAAGTGAATTTGGACGGAGAAAACGAGAAAAATAGTAACAAAATCCTAAGAAGCACCAAAATGGGTTAATAGGCCCAAAAGGGTCAAAAATCCCCCAAATTAGAGAATCGTTCAAACTTTCATATTTTAATTCGATTTTCAAGTGGCATTTTGCACTGAGTCCGAGAAAAATGCTTGAAAAATTCCTTGAAGCACCAAAATGGATTAATGGGCCCAAAAAGAGCCAAAATTTCCCCAAATTGAAAAATCGTTCAATCGTTCAAATTTTAATTCGATTTTCAAGAGTCCGAAAAAAATGCTTAGAAAATACTTCCGAGCACCAAAATGAGATGATGGGCTCAAAGAGAATCAAAATTCCTCCAAGATGAAAAATTGCGTAATCTTCAAAAGTTGTCTTCATTTCTGAAGTAAAATTTAGCGCCAAGTCCGAGAATAATACTGAAATGGCCCTAGATGATCTCCAAAATGAAAAATCAAAAATTTTTCTAATTCTGCAGTAAAATTGTTGATTCAGGGGATGGAAGGAATGTCGACGAGTTCGTCTGCCGTTGGGTGCTTGCGGAGTGAAAGATCGACTAGCGTCGGGTGACAGATCCTAAAGAGGAAATTGAGGAAATTTTCCTCATTTGGGGACTGGAGGGAGACGACAAATTCATCTTCCGTTGAACCACATATGAACGGGCCAAAGTGCAAAAACTCCTTGATTCGAGCAATGGGAGGATACCGCAAATTCGGTCTTGCTCGTGATGAGCGATCAGCTACAGCTCAGTCTTTTATTGAGGCAGACGAACACCCAGAATTTCTGGGGGTTTCACCCGGAGGAGGGAATGATACCGTCAAGCTTGACTTTCGTCGTGACCTCGCGGTAAGAGAACGATCAAGACCCCGTGTTTGACAGAGGAAGGCGAATGATCCCTGGGTTCAACATAGATCGACTGAGGCCCCGTATATAATCGAGGCGGGTGCTTCCGCAAAAACTCCCATTGTTTCGGGCGAAGGAGAGAATGATACCGGCGACTTCGTTTTCCATTGCATACTCGCGGTAAAAGATCGACTGAGGTCCCGTTTATGATCGAGGCGGGTGCTTCCGCTAAAACTCCTGTTGTTTTGGGCGAAGGAGAGAATGATACTGGCGACTTTCCCGGGAACTCATAGCAAAGATTGAGATTTCAGAAAAATCTCCTATCTCTCGAGAAGCACAACAAAGATCATTGCACACGTCTCTACTTTGATATAGGAACCGGACTGTAGCCGATTTCCCCACAAAGTCACTGTCGAGGATAAGTTTTGTGTAATCTTTTTGGACTAAGGACTAATTTTTACTCCAAAATTGAGAAAACTTCGGAGATTAGGCAAATGTTTTAGATTGGGAAAATTTGACCTTCTTTGGGGGGGGGGGGGTACATCGCTCTTGTTGCTTCCTAGGGTAGTTTTGGTATTGTTTTTTGGCTCAGGGATAAATTTTACTCCGCAAATGAGAAAAAACTTCGAAGATTGGGCAAATTTCTTATATTGGGGAAATTTTGACCCTTTTTGGGCCCCTTAACCCATTTTGGTGCTTTGCAGAATTTTTTAACAATCTCATTCGGATTCAGCGCTAAATTTTACTCAAGGATCGGGAAACCCTTTGAAGATTACGCGATTCTTTCAATCAGGAAAATTATTTTTTGATAATTCACAACTTTGGGAACCCATGCTGTAAAATTTCGGCACATTATGGTCCACAACTCGGCTCAGAAAAGTCGTAGAAACTTTGGATGAGGCTCAAATTAAAGATAAAATTAAGATACAAAGTTCGTACATTTAAACTATACATCCAAGGTTTTGCGTTTTCACGCTACGACAGATTTGGCGCAAACTCTCATTTAACTGGTAACATCTTTCTGGTCCACCCTGTATGGCAATTTTTAATATTTGTTGAAATAATATCAAAAACGAACACGATTAAATCAAAAATGGGACAAAAAATTGTAGAGCGTAAAATTTCCTATTGGATGGTACTTTTTTCATCAAATTTCAAACAATTTTGTTTGCCCCTTCAAAATAGAAGCCCATCCTGGTTTTAACAGGGAACCTGTTTTATGTTTTTTTTTCTGAAAAATTTGACGTCCGCCGTCCAACGCCCGACGTTCGGCCAGAATAGACGAAAAATCTTGCTTCTTTTCTGGAGCAATATATGATAGGAGGGGACTCTCTTCCTCCTTTGACTTTTTGTGCACCTTTTTCCTGGTCTCAAATTTTCTCCTAGTCTCACCAATGTAGATGCCCTCGCACTGCTCACAACTGAGCTTGTACACTCCGCTCTTCTTTCCTTGTCCTTTTCTTCCGTCTTCACCACGGGTTGGTTATTATGGATACCCACATTTACATCCACCTTGTTTGTGTACTTTCCTACGTGTGATATCGATCCGGAGTACTTTCTCACTACGCCATCATGGGTTCCCATCTTTGTTTCCCAAAGACTCCATCCTCCACACCTCTGTAGTAGCTATTGGCTTCTGCGATATGCTTTACTATATCTCGATCTCTTTCCTCTTCTCACCGTTGTTCTTGAGGACTGAAATTGCTCGATAGCAGTAGTTCTGGATTGCCGCTAACTTGTACCTGGGGTGGTGGTAGGAGTCATTTGGGATAATAGTGTCTGTATGCGTCGGCTTCCTGTAGATTTTGTAGTCTATCCTGTTGTTCTCCAATGTGAGTGTAAGGTCCAAATAGTCGATGGTCTCAACGCCTTTTTCCACTGGGAATTTGATGCTCTCTACTCATTCATCGCATTCGTTTCCAAAAGGAATACGACCACCTGTCTATTAGTGCCTGATCACACAATTAGGATATCATCTACATATCTGGCCCACTGTTTGATCAAGTTTCCGAACTTGCTGCCCTTCAATGTTTTCCATATCATTCATGAATATCTCCGCCAGTATTGGTGACAGCGGTGATCCCATCGCACGTCCCTTTTCCTGACTAAAGAACCTCTTATTGAAGCGGCAGTATTCCGCGGCTTTCCCAAGCATGATTCGTTGTCTTTTCTCAATCACTTTTCTGTACTATGATTTTAACACGAGGTTGAAAGGTGGTAATATCGAAGATGTTGAATGTGAGTTTAGGTCCAAAGTTTTGCGGTCGGCACTGAATCTCCCAGGGAAATTTTCAACGATTTGAAAGTAATCTTAATTGCCCATATGTCAAATTTACAACAAATCTTTCTTCAGATTCCTTTTTGATTTTCCGACGTTCGAACTTCCAACTGATTTTTTTTCCTTTTCCAAACGTTCGGATTTTCAACGAGTTTTCAAACACATTTTCTACAGCGTCCAACTTTCTTTTTTTTTTTTTTCTATTAAGAGAACATCAAAAAATAAAAGAAGGGAAAAAATTGAAAAATTGAAAACAAAGCCGCCATAATTTACGAGCTATAAAAGAAAAACCGCTCGTAACGATGAATTTTTGCTCGTTATCTACGAGTTGACGCTAATTTTTCCTCACCACCAAATTCTTCATCCTATTAAACACACTGGCACTCGACGCTGTTCATTTCAAGACATCGTTCTACTGGTGAAATTTAAACGGTTAAAACTTAATTTAGCGTAGCATTTGCATAACTTTTAAACATATCCATTTTGCGAAGAACAGCTTTCTATCCCCCGAAAAAATAAAAAAAAAAACAAGAAAAAACCTTCTTCCGTAGTCATAGTAGTATATAAGCATGAAAAGATGAACAAACATGTTTAAATGAAATCCTCGCTTATCTGCATTAGTGTTTACGAACTTTAATACCCTTATATACAGTAGTAACTTCTTTTCTGTAGGCTGTATTCTCTGTCTCGATCTATGTTGGCTCCGGTATAATGGAGATAATCTCCCACGGGATTTTATGTTCTATGTCCGGGGAGCTAATTTACCTTCCTCTCGGTTTTATCACTCCCTCGCGTCCGTCACCTCATTCCTCTCGGTATGCTCGGAAGCTTTCTCGCTCTCTCGCCATCTCTTTAACCTAACTGACTTGTTATACAGCAGCTGCTATTATTATCAGCCTTTTGATGATAGGATTATATCGAGGATTAAACAAAATGTTGTGTTTTTTTTCTTCTTTCTTTTTCCTTCAAAGCGAAACTACTCGAGAAATTTAAACGGAGGTGCCGCTTTGTCTTTGCTTACTGTGTAGTCTTCGGGAACATTTCATATCAGTTTTCTTTCATCGTGTTTTCATCAGAAGCATTTTTCTTTCTTTTCTTTTGTCTTCAGCTAGAAATGTAGTGACATCATAAAATATGCACGAAAATCTTTTGTCTCGACAAAACACGTAAAAATTTTATCAAAGCTCGCACTCCTGACATTATTGTGACAACGCGTAGCGATACAAATAATTGTGCCGCGCTGGCCGAACTCGCGCACCGTTTTTCAGTCCGACGACCATTTAATGAAAAAAACCGTAATTTTTTGCGCGGCGGGGTGCACAAAACTATTTACGACGTGACTATTTATCATGATTGAGGGAATGATGAACGTCGCGTTGCGGGGGAGGGGGCTCTTACAACACCGCAAACGTCAATTAGATGCTTAATTTTGATAGAGACGGAGAAGAGGGTTGAATGAAAAGGTATGGCGAAAGTTACGCGCGTTCGAACAAAAAAATATAATTTAAATGACATAAAAGATATCCGTATGAAAGCTCGTACTCAAGAAATGATGTTTACTTCAACAAGAATCGTTATCACAGGAAGGCATTATTGTGAAGCTTATCAAGATGTATTAGAATGTATATACTTCTAAAATAATGATTGCATTTTAATACGCATGATAATTAAACGAAACTAAAACAAGCAAAACATTAGAGAGCGATGCACGGGAATACTTTTTATATAGGTCAAAAGTATTTCTCTTTCTCTTCCTTTCCTTCTATTGTAACATCCATTTTACCTGCCCGCCCTCTGCATATATCTGGGTGACCTCAGCAGAAGTAGGCGTTGGATGAGAGGCTTATAAGGAGGGGGTAAAACGAGTAATGGAGTGGAATCAACGTTGGCAATTAGAAGATTAGAAGCACTAAGGAAGGTAGATGATGAAGGAAGAGGGAGTTAGAAAAGCGAAACCATTACTGAATCTTTAACCATCTGCGAAGCAATCGGTGGTGATAGCGTCGATATATGAGCTCAGTCTATTTAGGAAAAGGGAGTGGTAAGTAGTTTAATACTGGTCGATTTTTTTGGATAATTCACATAGTTTGGAAACTATTGGTAAATGGGGTATAGATAAAATGGGGAGGAGATAGTGGACCTTGATATTTATGGACAAGGAATGGTTGAGGGATGAGTAAGTTGATGCCAGCTGGAGTTAATAAAAGCTTTTTCTTTCCAAGAGATAAAGGACCCTTGCAAAAATTCGGCTCCGGGGCACATAAAAGCTAGACCCGGCTGTGTCGTGTTAAAACGTAAATATCTCAATACAATTGGAAGATATAAAATAAAAACACATACGCAGTCGCGTGAGTAATACTCGACTTTTCCTCTCACAATGCAAATCTAGGAATCCAGCCACGAGGAGATCCCAAAAAACAAAAAATTCGATATCAAAGCCAAAGAAGCAACCAATCACCCATCAGTCAACCCCTCATTCCTTCCCTCACGCTTCGACCTTTCCAAACGCATTAACAAATAAATATATCGCACTTGAGCCTGGTTCCCTCGTTGGTCTAATCTTGAATCTCACTCAAAGAAGTCAGTCCAAATTGAAAAGAGACACTATGAACCATTATCAATTATGTATACACGGAAAAATGACGTATAAATCAATAATATTAATTGACAATGAAGTCACCAAGATAGTCTGACTAAAAAATTGTACTCAATCATTCAAACTCGCGGTTTTCACTACCGAGTATGATTAATGATGGTAAAAATTTTCTGGCAGAGCCAAATAAATAAAGATCATGTCTTGTCTATCAAAATTTATGTCCGTCTTTACCAGTTACTTTTGAATTCGCTCCGCTCATTTGCAGAGTTATGTGTACGTCCAGGATAGTATAACGCTATTATATAATACAAGGAGGGGCCTAGCCTAGTTGAAGTCCAGCAGACGTCCGGACGCAAATTCCAGAGTCAGGGGTAGGACTGAGGTTCGACGTTAAGAATTTTTAAAGTCCAAAGGTCATGCGCCTGGACGCCCGGACGCATATTTTGAAATTGGGTAGGGGTAGAGAAAAGACATGAACATGTCAACAAATAATGAATAAATAAATAATAAGAATGAAGTCACCAAGAGTCTCGCAGCACACTTGATAAGAACCAAAAGACCAAAAAATTATCTTCAATTCATGGAAACTCAAGGTTTTTACTATCGAGTATGAATAATAATAATAATAAAAAATAATAATAATAATAATAATAATAATAATAATAATAATAATAATAATAATAATGAAAAGGGAATCTATTTCCCCCTCCTATCATTTATAGCTCGAGAGTCGAAATTTTTCCAAGTCCCCCTCCTATCATACGTGGCTCGAGAGTCGACATTTTTCCAAGTCCCCCTCCTATCATATATAGCTCGAGAGTCGACATTTTTCCAAGTCCCCCCCCCCTATCATATATGGCTCGAGAGTCGACATTTTTCCAAGTCCCCCTCCTATCATATATAGCTCGAAAGTCGAAATTTTGACAGGGAACCTGTTTTATGAGGGGCTTTTTGAGAAATTTTCCGTGCGCCGTCCAGCAAAAAACTTAGAAAAATTTCGACTCTCGAGCTACCATATATAGCTCGAGATAGACAAATTTAGACTCTCAAACTATATTATACTAGGCTTATAGTAGGTCTAGGCGTTCTTTATACTAGCTTTATCTAGGTCTAGGCTTCCTTGAATTCTCAATACCAACACCCATTTGACTCATAAGACAGGTTCCCTGCGTTCCTCGTTTAACTTCGATAAGGAAGCCGTCGTTTTTTTCTACGTCCCCCTCCTATCATATCATATGGCTCGAGAGTCGAAATTTTTTCCAAGTCCCCCTCCTGTCATATATAGCTCGAAAGTCGAAATTTTTCGAAGTCCCCCTCCTACCATATATGGCTCGTGAGTTGAAATTTTTCTAATTTTTTTGCCGGACGGCGCACGGCAAATGTTTTAAAAAGCCCCCCATAGAACAAGTTCCCTGTTAAAAAACTTTTCCTGATAGCCAAAGTCATTATAAAGATGAAGAGGATTTGATTAACGAGTGACACGTGCACTCCAATAATACCACACTGAAAAATCTCAACCTTTTCAAATAATCGATCTTAATCGCAAAAATTGAATTCCACTATCCGAATCGATTTTCGAAATGGGAAAATTTTGAATATTACAGGTTTCTAGTTCGTCTAAATTGACGCACATTCAATGACAGAGACCACGCAAAATTTTCATTTGCTTTTCGGTAAAACTCGATTGTTTCCCATTCTGTTTTCAGAAAAGAGCCGTGAAATTATTTCATCAAGTAGACGAAGAATTCGGTCGACGGGTAAAACAGGCTTTACAGAAGACAATTTGAACTTTTTCTATCGGCCACAAATAGATCATTGATGTACGATACACGAATGCGTCACAAGACGTCATTCCCCTCCTTCTTTGTATCTTTATTAGCCATTAAACACGATAATAGAACAGAGCTACAATTTATAATACCTGCGGTAAAGTTTAGCTAGTTTTTATCTATAATCTGAGGACACATATTTTCGTCTGAAATAAAACTGAAGATGATAACGTTGCTGCTATTAACAATGTAATGTACAGAGGGAATAAAAATGATATAAAATAAAAAATTATCTTGTTGGAGCAAAAGCATGAATGTGTAAACGAGAGATTGACGTTTCTAATCATCCCCTCTCACCAGAAATATTCCTAGTTACGCCACAAATCTAACGGATGCAAAAGTGAACGTTCTCATCATGTACCATTTCATACAATGAGTTTTGTTACATAGCCACCGCCCGTTCGATGTCTGTCCCTGTGCCAAGTCGATCACGTCGAGTTACGAATTTTTCCATTGTACGATTCATCATTGTTTGAAGATTGTCAAATATTGTACCTAGTCACACTACATAATATAAAATTTTAATTTCGACGTCTCACAGAAAGAGAAGCGCCCTGGAATGCATCGAAATAACGAAGCACTAGTACCACCATGAATGCACAATCTTGAACTTTACCACTCGTCACAGTAATCGCGAAAGTTTCCTCTCGTTTTCTTTTTTATGTATAAACCGGTTAGTAACAGCGATAATGTAATATTTTCATTTTCTTTTAGTTTGTAATAGTCTTGCACAATCTCAAACTCTTTTATGTTCACTCGTACCAATCGATTTTTACACACATTCTGATGATGGCAGCTGGTAAAAGCGCTCAATAAAAAGTTTTATAAGTTCGTGTCAATGTTCATTGTTTACACCGTCTTATTTCGGCGGGAATTAGCAAACCGATTATCACATCGTGGTGATGTACCGCAATTTAAAAGACCAACTGCTCAAAATCGGTCTTCACCTGGTCGAGATTCTATTAATTGACAACTGTCAATTATTTGAAAGCTTCCTCTTGATATCCGCTTGGCTTCTAGAATACCAAATGAGTCGAACCAACTTGACAAGTGGAACACAAATTGGCAACTTATCGAGAAATTTATGGCCGGAGAAGCACTTATGAATGAATTTCCTGCAAACAGGCACCTATCACATTAATGCCGTTTACAGTCGACTACTTCCATTGTGAATTTGAGAGAGTGTGGACGAAATCAGACAGTCACCTTTTTTCTTCAATCTGGTCCCTCAACCCCACTCATTTTCCAAAGGCCCCACCTCTGATCGTCGATACGGACTTATATTAGTGGCGGTACGAGTTTTATTAGGATCGTCCTGATGAATTTGTACTGACGTCCCAAACTTATGGCCACTAATTTCCAAATGAGTCCAATAACAAAACAGAGTGAATTTAGATAGACCGTATACAGAAATAAATTGATGTTTTGAACGAGGGTAATTAATTTGTAAACAGGGAATTAGTTCTACATGGGAATCTCTTTGAAAATTTTAGCATCCCAACGTTCGGCAAAGGCTGACCTACCCTAATAAAGGAGTTGAACTCGAAAAAATTCTGATTTGCAAACCATATTGTATGATGGCAGGACGACTTAAATGTTGAGTTTTGAGCAATATTGTATGATAGGAGAAAAACTTGAAATTTGGACTTCCGAGCTAGGAGGGAACTCAAAAAAATTTTGACTCCTCACAAATTCGACCCACAGAACAGGTTCCCTACGTTCCTCCCTCATCAACTTCGTTAGAGAAGCTGTCATTTTCTGGAATGAAAATTTATGGTTGACTAAACAGAAAGCGTACGATGTACTCCTAGAATGAAATCTAGGCAAATTTTGTAATAATTTTGTGCGGTTTTCTTTTGCATATAAACGCTGCGTCAGAACTTGAATCTGGTCCGTGTTACGCGGCGTGCAATGAAAACAGATATCAATACGATATCGATTTATTGTGCAAGTCGGTTCCTTCAAACAGAATTATTTTCTTGCAGAAACAGAGGGGAATACGCCTATTTCAACGGTGAAAAATTCTAGTTCTCATACATTGAAATATTTTCTCATAATCATCATTCCTTATCATAAGGGAAGAAAAAGAAAAAAATTATCTGTACATTGTAAATTTGTACATGTATCTGCCCAGTGGTTTGTCCCCAGCGGTTCCTTTTTAGTTATCTATCAACTCGTAAAAGATTCTAAGAAAATAGTTGATATACAGATTATGGAATTTGAAGTCACTCCTCGAGAGTTCTATATTTAACTACAACTCTCGGAAAGTTTCATGAGAAGGCTCGAAATCGTTGTGCAACAAATACTTCAAACGGTAGGTATAGGTAATGTTCTATTTTAAAATGCGATTTATATCTCAATATAGGCCTACTAAAATACTTGTACTGGGAAGGTTGAATGAACAAACAGAAAACTGAACGGGATTGAACGAGGAAAAATATCTCGGAAATTTCTTCAAAAATAAATTAGTTGCGGTTTCAATTAAACGATCGTCAATCAATATTAAGAAAAGAAAATTTCAACGAACTCTTCGTCCAGAAAATCCGACTTCATCATAGGTATAAACCATCCTCTCAGAAATCGGAAGTATGATCCCGCAACAAATTCTTCAAAATACCTATTTGTAGTTGATTTGGATCAAGAAAGTACCATGCTTTCAAAACGTCAATTTACCACGTGAAGTAAAATTTGCCTTTTTAATGAAGGCGATTCTTCGAATTCGTTTCAAGAGGAGTTTTATGATTTATTTTTTAGTTATCAGTCATAAGAAATCAAGATTTGAGGGAGGTTTCTTCATTGTAACAAGGGGATTGCAACACCCCTGAATTATTTAGTTACATACTGGTGAAAATTTTGAGCACAAGATTTGTTATTTATTTACACATATTTTTTTCTTTTTTAGAAAACTTGCTCACTCACTCATTCATGAGTAGAAAATTTCCAACAGCACACATAAATTACGAAGTACAAGAAAGCCACATTGAAGTTTTTGACATCTCTAAATTTTAGGTCTTATAGTATTGATTCCTCAACAATGATTTTATTCTAGCATTGATATTGAAATCTCGGATATTGTGGTACATCAAGCAAGCATTCGGTGGCTATTATTGTGATTGAAGGATTTTTTACGAGTGCAATACCATCAAACCGCTGTCAAAAATTGTTGCTATCTTGGAGCAAGGTGAATCCACATATTATCTTTTATCTGAGAGAGATCACATAATGAAACTTTCTAAATTCCTTTACTTTTTTCAGAAATAAGCGTTCTCGACCAGAATTGTATAGATTGATCACTCTTGCTTACGTTCTATCCCCAGCCATCAATGAAATACTTATTTTCTTGGAAGAAATGCAGTTTCTAAATTTGATTATTTGCGCATACATTCTCTATTTTTGTATGATCATAAATGGATGTAAGTTGACTATATTATACACCCTGTAATCAGGAGAATGAGGTGTACGTTTGCAACTATCTGCAAATGTTACATCCTTTTGCCATTCAAAATATCATGATGGATCTTATATTGATTGAATATTAGTTAAAAATTTAGTGGGCCCCATGTGCCTCATCAAAGTCAATTTCAAGTAATTTAATTACAATTATCGTTTAAAAGTACAACAAAGGGGTTGATAAAGGTTTAAAAATATATTGATGATCTAAATTTAGTCCAAGTATGCAATGATGCTCATAATTGAATTGAGAAGATCCTCCTTCAAATACGAGTAATCTAATCTCCCAATCTCTCTCAAAATCATCTTAAAGTTGTCAATGTAAAGCTGTCGATCTCGAAATTAACTGCGGGTTCTTCACTCGCGTAATTCGTGAAAATAATATGACAAAGTCAGGGGCGGCACACTATCTCTATTCCATTTGCATTATGTTGCTTTATATCTCATCCATAATGAAATTTTTGAGAAAAGTTAGGCGAGAAGATTTTATATAGTGCTTGCAGTTCTTACTGAAAAAAAAATTGTTGTCTGTTCATTTAGACTCCAGTCAATCGAAAAGGACTACGTTGGACGGGACCCAAAAACAACTTTCAGAATTTAAAGAAAGATGGTCAAAGGTGAAAATTCAATGTTTTGTTTCATACCTAAGTCATAAATACACTGAAATTCTAACACCCTGATCTACCTATATGAATTTTGATTCATTCATATTCAGCTATCCATTTGTGCTCTGAACATCACGTAGTTATTTACTGAAATTCAAAGAAAAGAAAATTAGAATAATTTGACTACATTTAAAGGGTCTATTTTGAATTACCTTTACCCTCTAGTCCACTGTTTTTCATATTGGCCCATGAGTTTATAAGTGATTTCTCTTAGTGGTAAATCAGATCTACATTCACACGTCAGACTCAGTTTCAGTGCGATTCACGTTCAAGTAGAGATCAAAAATTCCCTTGGTTCACACCTGTACTCCAACTGCAACACCACTTTGAAAAAAGTTCGCTAATCTTAAGTATAAGACATTTTTTGGCTATTTGAAATATTTTATTTAACAAAGTTTTTATCAATTTCCCAACTTTCCAGTTCGAAAAGGAAATCCGCTTTCTAGAGGCAAAATCGAAACAAATCAACATAAGCAAGTCGCTTTTGATAGGAAAGTTGTGGGAAAAGAGGAAAAAAATAATAAATTCAAATATGTATAAAGAGCATTAATGATCAACTTAAGTGTAAAGGTATTTACGCGTAAGTTACACGACTTTGAGACCGTAATCAATCTATTTACTGAGTTGATACAGGCAACAAATTTAGACAACTCAAACGGAATATTATTTTACTTCACCGTACACAGAATACATCACTTGAAACTACCGGAGCTGGAATTCCTGTATCAACCATAACCGCCTCTCTAACTGCAGGCCCACGTGGACCTATGCTGATGGAGGATTTTGTATCTTTGGATCTACTAGGACACTTGAACAGAGAAAGGATACCTGAAAGACTTGTGCATGCCAAAGGAACGGGTAAGAATAAATGCTTGGAAATTACTGTCAGAGCAAACTAACTGGATTCGTGCTGGATTGCATAACTTTTTACACATCATTGACCTTACAAATATACCAATCACAAGCATCTGTTACAACTTTTCTCATTCGACAAATATCCAATGGGAATTCGTACATACTTCAATGACAATTGTTTTTTTTCATTTCCTCTTATTTTAGGTGCTTTCGGCTATTTTGAAGTTACTCACAATATAACGCAGTACTCCAAAGCTGTAGTTTTTTCCCAGATTGGGAAACGTACCCGAGTAGCAGTTCGTTTCTCGACTTCTATCGGACAAAGCGGATCGGCTGATACAGTCAGGTTCGTATGAAGCAGTTATAGTTTCGTAGGCGAAACGAAGGAGTTCGAAGGGTTGTCGCAGTTTTCCGCACAATTGTAAAGAAATATGGATCATGATCATTCTTATTGCATAGAATGAAGTCGCTTTCATTTCAGAATCACAACACGTGGTTTCTATTTTGCAGAGAACAACACGGATTCTCTGTAAAACATTACACCGAGGATGGTATCTGGGATCTTGTTGCATTACATACGCCGATGTTTATGATGAGAGACCCTATGAAATTTATATCTGTAACTCACGCTTTCAAAAAGAATCCTGTTACCCAAGTAAAGGTGAGTTTTTACCGGAAAAAGAGTCGCTAGAGCAAATAAAAATATTTTAGATCATATTCCTGCAATGTTCCAAGTGCGTGGAAAATAGCCAAAATGATCCTGATCCTAAAACCCGGCAAACAGGCAGAGTATCCTGAATCTTATCGGCCTATTTCAATACTTACGATTCCATCCAAGGTGTTTGAGAAGGCCATTAGTGTACGAATTAAAACGATTATAATGAACCAAAATCTCCTGCCGGATTTCCAATTCGGGTTCAGAGAAAAACACTCGACTGTAGAACAAATACATCGAGTGGTTCGAACCATCTTGCAAGCGCTGGAAGAGAAACAGTTCGCACCCACAGTTTTCTTGGATGTGAGCTCGGCGTTTGATAAGGTATGGCACTTGGGCCTCATACAGAAAATGAAACCGTACTTTACACCGGGATTCTGCCAACTTATTTTCTCGTACCTGAAAGATCGTAAATTTTATGTCAAGTACCGCTCAGCTGAATCACAACTGACCAACATACAGGCAGGCGTCCCACAGGGGTCTGTTCTTGGTCCTATTCTTTATCTCCTGTATACGATGGATATTCCAGAGTCTCCAGATGCCATGATCAGCCTGTTTGCAGACGACACATGCGTTACAATATGTCATGAACAATATGATACAGCAGTAATCAAGTTGCAGCAATCGATCGATAAAATTGCGCGCTGGGCCAAGGATTGGAAGATAAAATTGAACGAGGACAAATCCATAAGAGTGGACTTCTCTCTAAGACCGCACGGTTACACTCCCACTATACTCGATGGAAAGGCTGTACCGGTAGCTAACGTCGCTCGCTACCTCGGTCTACATCTAGATAACAAGCTCAATTGGCACGAGCACATCACGAATAAACGCAAAATGCTTGACCTGATGATGTCAAAGTTCTACTGGCTAATCGGACCACGCTTTCAACTAAGTTTAAAAAATAAGAAGCTTATTTACACCTCCATTTTCCGTCCGTCTTGGAGTTACGGAGCGGAAATCTGGGGCACCGCGGCGAAATCGAACATTGAAATCATAGAAAGATTTCAAAATAAATTTATGCGAAAGATTACGGGCTGTCCATGGTATGTCAGCAATTCACAACTACGCAGCGATCTCAACCTCGAAACAGTGAGCCAAATCATCCAAAGGCAAGCAACCAGTTACGCTAGTCGACTTCATAAACATCCCAACGTAGAAGCTATAACCCTACTCGATGCTTCACACGTCACACGAAGGCTTCGCAGAAAACACCAGCTGGATCTGCTAAGTTAATCATCAACCAATATTATTATATCTTGAGATAAATACATCTAATGTAATATGTAGTTGCTCAATAAAAATAAAAAAAAAAAAAAAAAAAAAAAAAAAAAATATTCCTGCAATAATAAACAATTAAGGAGAACAACTTTTATTCACAGAAATAACTTTTGTATGAGATGACGTCTTTATTTCACAGGATGAGAACCAGATATGGGATCTAATCACTTCACTACCCGAAATGCTTCATTTCATAATGTTTTTATACACGGATAGTGGCATTCCTGATGGATACCGTTACATGAACGGATTTGGTGATAATACCTTCAAACTAGAGAATGACAAAGGAGAAATATTTTGGTGTAAATTCAGTTATAAAGTATGAACACAAATTTTGAGATGAGTTGCCAAAAGGTTGCTAAACTAACACCGCCACAATGTTTATCTCTTTCAGTCAAATCAAGGAATCAGAAATTTGTCTGCAGATGAAGCCCAACGAATCGCAGGAGAAGATCCAGACTACAGTATACGAGATCTTTACAATGCAATTCACCAAGGCGAATATCCCTCTTGGACGTTGTACATTCAAGTGTTGACTACGGAGGAAGCAAAAACCTTCCCGTGGAATCCATTTGACCCTACAAAAGTACAACAAACTATTGAAAAAGACTGATCACAATTCTATCTTTGGTTTTTTCATGCTGAACATCATTTTTGACGGACAGGTCTGGTATGAATCGACCGCTCCGTTAATACCAGTTGGTAAACTAGTATTAAACAGAAATCCTACAAATCACTTTACCGATGTCGAACAGGGCGCCTTTAGCGTTGCAAACATGATTCCTGGCATAGGACCGAGTCCTGATAAAGTATTACAGGTAGGAAATTACAAGAAAATCTGTGGCCAAGACTTTTGCTCGCCACTAATACGAATACGTTAATTTCAGGGTCGACTGTTTGCATATAGCGATGCTCAGCGGTACAGATTGGGGGTCAATCATTTACAATTACCAATCAACTGTCCATTTACCGTTAATGGTTTCCATAACCAGCAACGAGATGCTTTTATGTCGTTTTACAATCAGGATGGCATGCCAAACTACTATCCCAACAGTTTTTACCAACCAAAACTCAGTTTAAGAGCCAAGGCTCCACCATACGAAGTACACGCAATTGTAGATCGGTGAGACAATCTAAGATTTTTAGATTTTAAAATGTAGATGATGACAGATGATAAAAGAGTTTAATTCCAGGTATGAATCGGGCGACGAAAATAATTTCGAACAACCGCGCATTTTCTGGAAAAAACAATTAGATGAGAAAGAACGTTCCACATTGGTGAAAAATATCGTAAGCGATCTACAAAAAGCGGAGAATTTCATACAGGTGATTCATCTTTTCTAATCAAGAGTTCACAAATTTTTTTATGACATCTATTTTACGGAGCAGAACAAAGTTATGAAATTTTTCAAACAATCCATTCCGATTCATAGGAGTTGGTTACCTACCCCTCCCTCCTTGATGGTTTTTTCTAAAAAAATCAACCATAATGTATTTTACTGCGGGTGCAATAATTTGTGCAAAAATTTCATGTACTATTTTTGGGGGTACATCCTCAAATTTTGTTTACAGCCGTGTCCAGCTTGAAAAATTTGTCTAGTTTATATGAAAGGAAAGGCTAAACTAGGCAAGGGAGAATGGAAAAATTTAGAATTTGTGTGACAGGTAAACATGAAAAGGTATGGGAGATTCTAAAACCTTTTGATTCTCGAGTAATATAAATAACCTGCGAATAATGGTTTCAAAGGCAAACGGAAGAGGACTCCGCTCTACTTTAGGGAGCTGAACAATTTTATGATTCCGGACTATAGATCCAAATGGGCAGGGGTTCTGACCTAGTTTCGAGCTCGAAGAGGGTCATAAATATTCGAGGGAAGGTGAGAGGGGGGAAGTCTCCGGACTACTTTAGCGATCCATAGAAAAATTGGCTCGGTACTAATTTTGAAACTTGTAGAAATTTCGACTTCTTAGCTAAATTTATGAGTACCGAATCGAGACTCCGAGGAGTCTATATAAATGTTATCAGAAGTGATCATCTGTATTCAAGAGAAGGGATGGGGGCGGGATCTTTGATCTTATTTTGAAAATTTTTCAAGGGAACTTTATGCTCGGACCTTATCCAAAAATCTGGAGAAATTTCAATCGTGCCTTAAAAAAGCAATCTGCGAATTCGAACGGGGCGGAGGACCTGATCTAATTTTGAAGGCTTAAAGCATTAATCTCGAAAGTGACCATAGGGTCCTGAGGTTCATAGAAGTACTGACCTATTTGGAACATTGAAAAATTTAGACTTCAAGCGACTGACTTGAATTTTGTCGCTATATCCGTCCATAGAATTTTGGTTCCGAGTGTGTGAGGTCTTTGACCAAATCTAAAGGAATTTTGAGAATTTTCGGCAAACGACCAAAGATATGTGAGAGGGGGACTTCAACTCGTTAAGAAGCTTGGAAAGTTTAGACTTCTGAGCTAAATATATGAATAGAAGGAATTTGAAAATCTTTTTTTATGACCATGATCTCAATGTATTGATGAAAAACTTCAATAAATTTTGGTCTTCCAGCTGTACGCACAGAATATCTCTGACGCAGCTATCAAGTGCAATGAGGTGGGGGACCTGAGAAATTTTCGACTTTCGTGTGACATGTATATTAAAAAGTTTTGTTCCTTCAAGTAATTGATCTCAATCGCTCATGAGAATCGAATTCAAGTATTAAAATCGATCGCCGAAATTGAATTTGAAACATTTTCAATATTAGAAGTGCCTAAATTATGAGACTTCGCAAGTTTTCATTGCATCTCAGTAAGGCTCGATTGCATCTTATTCTGTTTTTAGGAAAAAGCTGTGAAATTATTCTATCAAGTAGACGAAAAATTCGGTCGACAGGTAAAACAGGCTTTACAGAAGACGATTTGAACTTTTTCTATCGGCCAGAAGGAGATCGCCATTGATGTACGATACGAAGGTGTAGTAAACGTTTTACCACGTCACAAGATATCACGACCTTCCTTCTTTGTATCTTTATTAGCCATTAAACACGATAATACAACAGAGTTACAATTTATTCACTATTTGCGGTAAAGTTTAGCTCGTTTTTATCTATGATCTATGAACATACATTTTCTCTTAACATGATCCATGCAGAAATTAAAATGATAACGTTGCTGTCCTTCACCAAGTGGGTAATTTACTAAGGAAATACAAATAATATAAACTGGAAAATTATCCTATCGGAGAAATAAAAGGTCCATGGTGGACATTTGAACGAAAAATGAACGTTTCTGATCATCCCCTTTACCCAGGAATAATTATTTCCAGTTACGCCACTGATTTGACTGATGTGGATGTTTCCATCATAAACCGTCCCATAAAGCAAGTTTTGGTAAATTCAGTCACCGCCGCGCCCATTCAATGTCCGGCCTTGTGAGACCTAAATCCTTAGCCTTCATTATACCAGGCCCAACATACAGTATACTAGACTAGGCCTAAAACAATGACCTTCATTGTACTTAATCGATTATATTCGATAAATCGATAGTACATAAAATCGATTGTATTTGATGTATCAATATGACTGCTATGTTGAATCCATATAAATACATCAGTTTATCTTAGCCCAACATAAATAAACTGCATTTACTGGTAAATTAACTAGGGGCGAAATTTGCCGATGACGTCACAATCTGATGACGTTCTAAGGACTTGGAAAACCTTTGAGAAATCCCACCTCTATATTGGAAATCTGCGAGTCCGAGTTGGCCCGATTCAAACATATAAAAAGACATAAAAACGATCTTTATTTATTTGGTTCCACCAGAAAGTTTTATTTCTCAATCTGCCTCTCCCCATCAATTTTCCGAAGAAGGACGCGCTTCTGGTTGTGGATAGAAAAGCCACGGGCCTATGAAAGAAATCGTATCAGTAGCAAAACGGGCTTTGCCGTGCATGCCCTGATGAAATTTTACTGAGGTCGCAAAAATTTACACTTCAACTTTTCACCGACAGATTTTTCACCTAAAAAGATTCACCAATTAAGATTCACCAACACAAAGTTTACCGACAAAATTCGATTATATTTTTAATTATGAAGTTAATTAATCAGTTCAAGTTTAATAATAAAACATTAATTTAATAATTTTATTTTTGATATTTTATTTAATAAAATTAAATTTTATGTTATTTTTTTATATTCTCAAGTATTATTTATTTTTATATTTTACTTAAATTCAATTTAAGAATAAAATAAAATAAAATAAAATAAAATAAAATAATTCGAATTAATATAATTTTTAAATAATCATTTTTATTGAAATAAAAATTATTTATTAAAATTTTTAAACAAAATTTCAAATAAATAATAAATTAAAAATTATAATTATAAATAATAAAATATAATTTATCAATTTAATTTAATTAATTTGATTTATAAATATTAATACTTTATTTAAATAAAATAATTTTCTTCATTAAATTATAATTAATTTAAATAGTTTTATAAATAAAATTTGGTATATCAAAGCATCAAATAAAAGTCAAACAGCTGATTGAAAAAGGTGAAATTTGTCGTCGGTGTCGATGAACTCAAAAAAGAAAGATTAACTTTCCTGTCAGTGATGTGTACGAGTACATTCCTTCAAGAAGACTTACTTGGTGAATAATCTTTCGGTGAACTGGTCGGGTCCGCCTGCGACCACCAATTTCTGAGGTGAGTTCGATAGGAAGATTGAGCGAAATTAGGTAGGTAAAAAATTGATATTTCGAACGAGGTTAATTTTGTTAATAGGAAACTCGTTTTATGGGAAGAGAGGGGGTGTCTACCTGAAAATTTTGGCGTCCCGCCGTCCAGCAAAAACTGCCCTATCCTACTGAAGGAGTTGGGCTGAGAGCAATTTTGCCTTGCAAACAATATACGGACTTGGAAAAATTTCGACTTTTGAGCCAGACCAAGTATGTGTATTTTGTGATAGGAGGGGATTTAGAAGAATTTAGACTCTTCAAAAATGCAATTTTGAGCAATTCTTAAGCTGAAACCATTCCGATCCACAGACAGATTCCTTGCATTCCTCGCTGAACTTCGTTAAGGAAGCCGTCGTTTTTGCAGACAAACAAAATTTGTGGTAGGCTAAACAAGTGGTGTACCGTGTAAAAAGAAATCTGGGCGAGTTTGGTAGGTAATAATGATTTTGTGTATTTTCGTTTTGTACCGTTGCGATAGAACTTGAATCTGGTCAGTGTTCAATACAATATCGATTGACTGTCGATATCGGCTCCTTCAAACATACTTTTCTCGCGAAAGCAAGAGGGAAAACTGCTATCTCAGCAGTTAAAATTTTACTTTTCGTATACATATTGAAATATTTTCTCATAATCATCATTTCTTATCATAAGTGAAGAAAGTGAAAAAAATTATCTAAATTATCTATAGAATAGTAGGTACATGCATCCATTCAATAGTTTGTCCCCAGCGGTTCTTTTTTACTTATCTATATCAGTTCATAACAGATTCTAAGTAAATATTTCAATACACAAGGAATATTTCAGTCACTTTTCAAGAGTTTCATATTTAACTACAACCCTCAGAAAGTTTTATGAGGAAATTCGGAATCGTAATGCGACAAGTGATTATAATGGTAGATAAAGCTTTATTTTTAAAATACGGTATATTATACCTCAGTCCTGAGAAGTGTACTGCTGTGAGTTCGGTAAGTTGAACAAACGAACAAAAAAGTACGTGGGTTCTGAACAAGGGAAAAAAAAGAATTTGTGACTAAAGTCGTGAATATTTTGTCGTCTATTTTCTCTTTCAAAATAATTTAGCCGCGGTCTCAGCAGATAATGAAACTTTTTGATATCTTTTACTTTTTTCAGTTAGTATTTTTGACCAAGATTAATGTAGATTAATCATTTTCTCCTCAATCACCTAGTATTCTTGGCCATTTTCTTTGGAAAAATGCAGTTCCTGAATTCGGTCTTTTGGGCATACATTTTTTGTTTTTGCGTTTTCATAAATGGAAGTAAGTTCATTTATTTTTATAATCTACTGAAGCACGTTCCTTATAGTCATCTGATCGTGAATCCCGACGTCCCCGTGCTCCGTCACCCGGTGACGTTTTGCGAGGTTACCCAATCTTTGGGATGAAAAAAAGTTTGGCGAGGCCATCTGAGAGAGTCTTGGAACGCATATGCTTGGGTGACGGCATCGAAACACATTCTTGAAGAATGAGGTATACGTTTGCTACAATCTGCAAATCTTATATCCCTTTGTCACTCAAAATATCATAATGGATCACATTTTGAATTTGGAAGGAGAAGCAAGAAATAATAAACGGATACCATATGACTCATCAACACTAATTTCAAGTAATTTAATCTTAATTATGATTTAATAATAGCGTGGTATGAACGTGTTAAAACTTGAAACTCTGATTCATGATTCGAATTCAAGTAGCATTACTGCGTAATATTCTCAAAACCCGTTCAAATAATTTACATCATCCTCTTTTTTCCCGAAATCAAGCTACCGATTTGTCTACAAAAACGGGTAGACATTCGCACAAACCATCTTGATATCGCAGAATTGACTGAGTTGTGTGTCTCATCAATAATACAATTTTTGAAAAATGTCAGTCAAGGGGTTTTCGCAAGGTGGAATAAAATAGTGCCCCTGGTTCTCACAAAAAAAAAAAAATTGTTTGCATGTTCATCTAGACTCCAGTCAATCAAGAACGACTTCATCGGACGCGACCATCAAACAACTTTTGGAATTTAAGGAAAGGTGGTCAAAGGTGATAAATTCAATATTTTATTCAATAATCCATACTCGTAGTACATTAAACTATTTTCAAGAACCTCGATCAAAATGAATTATAATTTATTCATCTGTTGGTGCAAAAAGTATAATATTTATTTATTATTTGCTGTTTAAACGAAACTAAAACTAAAACGAGTTCGGAATTATAGTTCGAGCACATTTAAGAAGCCTGTTTTGAGTAGGAGGTGGTGCGATGATGCAGTTTTGAAGAACAATCCTCAATAAGAATTTCCGGAATCGATTTCATCGTCATTTTTCTCTCTCTTTTTTTTTTTTTTTTGGGGGGGGGGAGGGTCCAGCCAAGTCTTACCAAAACTCACATGAGGGGGGGGGGGTGCCGACAAATCTCACGTAATTTTTTTCTCACACAAATACATTCTAAAATATTGTTAAACTGGTTTAAATTTAATAAAAACTAGTCCTTTTTGAATAGACATATAAAATGTGATCAAGAAAATTACGTTTTTTCAGTAGATAAACGCGATTAAGCACAGATAAACGTATTTAAAGAAAACACACGCATTTCGGAAAATCTCACGCGAGATAAGAAGGAGGAGGGGGTTAAGGGAAATCTCACGATATCTCAGCAAGAGGGGGTCCAAAAATCACAAAAATTGCCTCACGTAATTTATGAACGCCCCCTTTGTTAGAGTTCCGTCAGTAAGTCGGGAAGGGAAGAGGTGTCTTAGCAATTTGTTATTCTAGACCAAGAAAGGAAGACATCTACCTGGACACGAAGAATACAGAGCTGATTTTTTCATGAAATGTTCGGAAGCCTCTCCTAATGGTGTCTTCAAAAATCCCCGTGAATCCCAGTTGGGCTTTCCTATTTGCAGGGGGTTAAAGGGGAGGAAATAAAGTTTTTCGCCAATAACTCGATGACAAGTGATCCTACAAAAAAAAAATTTCATATAAAAATTCTTCTACGCCGAATTTCCTACAAAGAATGTTCCATGACTTTTTCCGTTCAAGTTCATATTTAAGTCGCTAGAGCGCGTCACACCTACTCACCTTCTTGTCATGTACGCGCAATATGTGCCATGCATGCGCTATACGCGTATTAACTCAGGAAGATTAGGCTCAAAAATAAGAGTAAATGGAAATTAATACCGGCATAAGTTTTTTTCGTGGATTATGTTTAAAATGGTTTCCTGATATAAACATACTAAAAATCCATAGCGATCAAAGAGGTGGTTCCCCCCCAAAGAAGGTCAAAATACCAAGGAAATTAGTTTTTTGAGAATAAATCGAAAACTAAGCACCAGAGAAAAAAAAGTTTCAAGCAAAAGTTGTTCCTCGTCAAATTTCCTACAAATTTCACGATCTATATGTCGAATTAGCCCAAAAACTCGAGCTGAAAAGCTGGATTGAAAGTTGAGCGATTTCTAAAATTTTTGGTTTCGTCTCTGATCGCTGTGGATTTTTAGTATGTTTGTCAGAAGACCATTTTACATAATCCACGAAAAAAACCGACACCGGCATTTATTTCCATTTCAAAACCTAATCTGCCTGGGCTAAAAAAAATAACACAAATAACGAAGAGACACGCGTCGGAAGGTAGGAGCGTAAGCGCGTATACTTTTTGCATGTACTTCTGTCACGCGCAAACACGTGCATAAGTGAGAGATATAATTTTAACGCGCTGTAACAACAAAACTATCAATTTTTAGAAAAAAAAATAATAGAACTTTTTTTATAGGAAATTGGGCATGGAACAATTTTTGTTTGGGACTTTTTTTTGTAGGGTCACTCGTTATCGAGTTATTGATGAAATACTCAATTTTTCCCCCTTTGCCCCCCTGTAAAAGGGAAAGCCCTGTTAGGATTCGCGGGGATTTTTGAGGACACCTTCCGAGGAAGGTTTTGAACATTCCATGAAAAACTCAGCTCTGTATCCAACGTGTCCAGGTAGCCCTATTTTTCTGGCTTCATTTCTTGGTCTAGCCTGAACAAGCCTCAAATTGACCGTAAATTGATTTTTTTGTTGACGTGTAGATTTGCTATAAAGCAATGTTGTTGTAGAAAGACGAAGTTTTTTTTTGGAGCTCAGTTTGTGGGTTTTTAGAATTTAATCACAAACTCTTTTTTGGGTCTTAATTTGTGGATTTTCGAGAACCCAACTACAAATTTGTTTTTGGATCTCAACTTGTGGATTTTTGAGAACCCAATCACGAACTTGTTTTTGGATCTTGACTTGTGAATTTTTGAGAACCCAATCACAAACTCTTTTCTGGGTCTCAATTTGTGGATTTTTGAGAACCCGACTACAAATTCATTTTTGGATCTCAACTTGTGGATTTTTGAAAACCCAATCACAAACTCTTTTTTGGGTCTTAATTTGTGGATTTTCGAGAATCCAATCACAAATTCGTTGTTGGATCTCAACTTGTAGATTTTTGGAAACCTAACCACAAATTTGTTTTTGGTTCTCAATTTGTGGTGAAGGGGGTCCAACGAGAAAGATTATTCCCAACGTTTCTCTCTAAGAGTTATAAATTCAATAATAATAAAAAAAAGAGAAATTACCCTCTGTGATTCATTGTGCTTCTTTCGGGATTTTCAAAAATTTAATGAAAAAATGACAGAAATTTGTTCCTTCACTCTTTTCAAGATTTTGAAAATTGAATGAGAAGTGAGAGAAATTTATCCCTGCGTTTCTTAAATATTCAGTGAGAAGAATTAGAAGATTTTTATGATTTCTTTGGGATAGTCAAAAATGTTGGAAGAAACCTCTGGTGCATTGAAAAAACATTAGTGGCGCACTACAAATATACAACTAAGGAGAGCTTGGAAAACTAACGACCTTGAGTAGACAAAGCTTAATTTTATGAGCTTACGTAGTTTATTTACAATGGGGGTTGAAAAACGAGAAAAATGATGGAAATTTGATACAAAGTTCTATAATTTTTGAATCATTAGAGAAGAAAAATGTAGGAAAAACGAGTAAAATGACCCACATTTGCTTTAAAAATAGGTAAATATTCAGTATCGAAAACTAGAGGATTTTCAGAATTTTTTGAGTTGGTCAGAAATATTGAAAAAAAGCCTCTTGCGTCAGCAAATAAGTCCTGTGCACCTAAACGTACATTTTATTTCTACTAGTATCTTATGCAAGAATATTTTCATATTTATTTCAAGAAATTTTTGAAATCGCAACATACTTGATAGAGTTCTCATTCGTTTTCCATTCTTGTAGTTCAAAAAAGAGGTTTTCGTTATCAGTGGCGGATCAAGAAAAACGATGTACGGAGAGAGAGGTGCCAAAATTTCCCACGTCAACGCCGAAAATTTTTTTCTTTGCTTCCTTCCCTCCCAATTTCTATTTTTTTTCCTTTTTCGTTTTTTTTTCTCTATTTACTCTTCCATTCAAAAGGGCTATAGCCCCCTGGCCACCTCGTTGGATCAGCCACTGTTCGTTAGTTGAAAAAGAAAATCGAAACAATTGAGGGTCAACTTAAACGATCAACTTTCAATATAGAAAAGTATTTGGACATACTTTTACAAAAATTAAAAATATTAAAATGAAGCCTAGCATTAATGGTCAACCTATTTTCGAAGATTCGATAATACACTCCCAAGACCGTAATATCTTTAGTACGATATTGAGTTGATGGTCAAAACTTCAGATAACTCAAGACGGAATATTAAGTACTCTATTTCACCGTACATAGCAATCATCTCTTGAAACCACCGCAGCTGGAATTCCAGTATCAACCATAACCGCCTCTCAAACTGTAGGCCAACGAGGGCCTATGCTCATGGAGGATTTCGTACTTCTGGATTTGCTAGGACACTTGAACAGAGAAAGGATACCTGAAAGAGTTGCACACGCAAAAGGCACGGGTGAGAATAGCAGCTTGAATATTATTTCGTCTAGTAAACTAACTAAATTTATGCTGAACTGAATCTGACAAAAATTAGATGTCGTGGCTTCTCGGTAAAACTCGATTGTGTCTTATTCTGTTTTTAGGAAAAAGCTGTGAAATTATTCTATCAAGTAGGCGAAGTTTTAGTATTGAATCATTTTCTTTCATGTTACAGGTGCTTTTGGCTATTTTGAAGTTACTCACAATATCACCCAGTATTCCAAAGCTGCAGTTTTTTCCCAGATCGGGAAACGTACCCGAATAGCTGTTCGTTTCTCGACATCGATTGGACAAATTGGCTCGGCTGATACAGTAAGGTTTGTAGCAATTATAGCTTCATAGGCGAAACTATTTTCATTGTACAAAATGCCGATTCCATTCACCCAACGGTCATTTCCATTTCATAATTTTTAAAAGGTTCCGTTTTGCAGAGAACAACGTGGATTCGCTGTAAAGCATTACACCGAGGATGGTATTTGGGACGTTCTCACATTGAATACGCCGATGTTCTTCGTTAGAGATCCCATGAAATTTATTTCTGTAACTCACGCTTTTAGGAAGAATCCTGTCACCCAAGTCAGGGTGAGTTTAATAGTCGGGAGTAAAGTCAAACGAAAAAGTAAAGATTAGACACTATTCCTCGCTCCTTTCATGTATAAGGGAAGCTTTGTTCTAGAATCCTGTACAATAAGATGACTTCTTTATTTCACAGGATGAGAACCAGGTGTGGGACATAATCACTTCCCTACCCGAAATGGTTAATTTCATAATGTTTTTATTCTCAGATAAGGGCATTCCCGATGGATATCGTTACATGAGCGCATTTGCTATTAATGCCTTCAAATTAGAGAACGCAAAAGGAGAAACATTTTGGTGTAAATTCACTTATAAAGTATGAACACAAATTTTATTACGGGCTGTCGAAAAAGTTACTGAAATAACATATCTTCCAGCCGAATCAAGGAATCAGAAATTTGTCTCCAGAAGAAGCTAATCGAATCGCAGGAGAAGATCCGGATTATAGTACTCGAGATCTATACAATGCAATTCATCGAGGCGAATATCCCTCATGGACGTTGTACATTCAAGTGTTAACTACGGAGGAAGCAAAAGCCTTCCCGTGGAATCCATTCGACCCTACAAAAGTACAAAACACTATGTAAAGTAATTAATCGTAGTTCTGCCTTCGGTTTGCTATACATCATTTTTGCCGGGCAGGTCTGGTATGAATGGATTGTTCCATTCATACCAGTCGGTAAACTAGTATTGAACAAAAATCCTTCAAACGTATTTAACGATGTCGAACAGAGCGCTTTTTGCGCCGCAAACATGATTCCTGGTATAGGACCGAGTCCGGATAAAGTTTTACAGGTGGGAATTTAAACCAAAATCTTTGGCTAAAACTTTGCACCTCTCTGATGTGAATACGTTCATCTCAGGGTCGAATGTTTGTATACGGCGATGCTCAGCGGTACAGATTGGGGGTTAATCATTTACAATTGCCGATCAACTGTCCATTTACCGTTAATGGTTTCCATAACCAGCAACGAGATGCTTTTATGTCGTTTTACAATCAGGATGGCATGCCAAACTACTATCCCAACAGTTTCTATCAACCTAAACTTAGTTTAAAAGCCAAGGCTCCACCATATGAAGTACACGCAATTGTAGATCGGTGAGACAGTCCAAAATTTTTAAATTTTAAAATGTAGATGATGATTGACAATGAATGGTTTTATTCCAGGTATGAATCGGGAAACGAAAATAATTTTGAGCAACCGCGCATTTTTTGGAGAAAACAACTAAGTAAGGAAGAGCGCTCCAGATTAGTGCAAAATATTGTGAGCGATCTACAAAAAGCGGAGGATTTCATACAGGTGCAACATTTTCTTCAACTCATAAAATATTTAAATTGACAAAGTAATATTGAAAAAGAGTTTTCCAAATGTACAAATCTACTTTCGTTGCTTTTACAAGAGTACTTTCGGGTGTTATACCATCATCAGTTGTGTCGCAACTGGAGAATAAGGCCTTAACCATGAGTATTTATAGTATAACACTGTGATCTTATCGTTTATAACAATGCTGTGTTGTGATCGGTTCACTTCTTAGAAACGTATTCTTACAATAATATGTCAATGTGTGCCTATTGGCTGAAACATACTACTCAGCGATTGGTTCAATCTATCGTCCTAAATGCCACGTTTCTATTGGCTACCTGCTTTCTTGCCGTCTCATTGGTTGGTTCTGTTCTTCTTCTCTCGTCCAATCACCAGGCCGAATAATTTTTTGCTGTGACACGTGATTACATTGTTCAACAGGCAGGCTTTCTTCCTCTTGGCTTTTGCAATCTCCATTTGTTCCCAGAGTCTTCTTCTCTTTGTGCGATTCTCTACATGTATGACTTCAAATATTCCCTCTCCATCATGGTGTTCTTTGTTACAGTGTTTCCCAAACAGTGACTTGCCATCTTCTTTCTGCCTCGACTTTTAGCGGGGAACCCGCTATCCATTTTGTTAGGAGATTACATCCTCAGAAAACGTTCGCGTCCGCGTCCGCGAAGTTAGTAACCTAAGGTTAGGTTAGGTTACAGGACTTGGAAGAATTTCGAGTCTCGAGCTATATATGATAGGAGGGGGACTTAGAAGAATTTCAAGTCTCGAGCTATATATGATAGGAGGGAATGTAAGTAGAATGATAATTTCGATTTGAATTATATGACAAGATTATCAACTCAGTTCCACACCACCTGAGAGGTCGAGTTAAGGAATTGCGGGTTCCCCGCTGCCATTGCAACGTCTGCAATGGCTTCTAATTTTTTGTGGTCCTTTTTCCTGATCTTAAACTTTCTCCCAGTGTCACGGATGTAGATGCCCTCGCACTGTTCACAACTGAGCTTGTACACTCCGCCCAAGCCTTCCTTGTCCTTTCGTTCCGTCTGGTCATTGCTGATTCTCTTCTCCGTGGGTTGGTTATTCTGGATACCCACATTTACATCGTAGCCATTGAACGCCTTTATCACCTTGTTTGTGTACTTTCCTAAGTAGGGTATCGATCCGGAGTACTTTCTCACTATGCCACCATGGGTTTCTTTCTTATTTGTTTCCATTTTCCCAAAGACTCCATCCACTATGCCTCTACGGTAGCCATTGCCTTCTGCGATCTGCTTTTCTATCTCAATCTCTTTCCTCTTCTCTTCGTTGTTCTTGAGGACAGAAATTGCTCGATAGCAGTACTTCTGTATTGCCGCTAACTTGTGCCTGGGGTGGTGGTAGGAGTCGTTTGGGATGATGGTGTCAGTATACGTCGGCTTCCTGTAGATTTTGTATTCTATCCTATTGTTCTCCAGTGTGAGTGTAAGGTCCAAATAGTTGATGGTCTCATTGGTTTTGCTCTCATTCATCGCGTTCATTTCTGAAAGGAATAGATCCACCTGTCTATCAGTGCCTGACCTCACAATAATATATCATCTACATATCTGGCCCAGTGTTTGATCGAGTTTCTGAACTTGCTACCCTTCAATATCTTGTTTTCCATATCATTCATGAATATCTCCGCCAGTATTGGTGACAGCGGTGATCCGATCGCAAGTCCACTTTTCTGACTGTAGATCCTGTTATTGAAGCGGCAGTAGTTCTGGCTCAAGATCTCTTCCACTATGTTGGCGTACTTCGGCCCATCGGGGTTCCCATGGTATCTGTTATTTTTGAGCTGAGTGAGAAGTTCCTCCTTCGGTATGGTACCAAACATGTTTGCCACAACAAAGGATATCAGCTTGTCGTTACTCTTGATTTCCAACTTGTCCAGTTACTCCATTAGCTCTCCGTTGTTTCTGATACTTCGTCTGGGTGCAAACTGGTAGTTTTCTCTCAGAAATGTGACTATGATCTTCGCTATCTTGTAGCATGGTGATTGAATGCTGTTGACCAGGGTTCTCATCGGACAGTTCGCTTTGTGGAGTTTTACAAGCCCCTTTAGTTTCGATGTAACCGGGTTCATCTCAAGCGTCCTTCCATTGCCGGGTACATTGTTCCGTTTCAACACAGCTTTCAGGTCATCTTGGTATTTCTGTGTTGGGTCTTTGTCAGCTCTTGGTATACATTTACTGCGATGTATGATTCCACTTTTCGAGTATAGTCCTCCTTCTCCATTACCACTACCGTGTTGCCTTTGTCCGCCTTTGTCAAAATCAGGTTGTTCCGTCGGATCTTCTTTTGTAGATTTGTGACCTTCCTCTTGCATTACTTGCGTTCTGTCATTGGTTCGGCACATATTCTCTTTGATGTCCAACAGCACTTCCCCAATTTTGGTCCGGACTTCTGGTCTCACGTCGTGTTCCATGGTTTGGATTACTTGTTCGCAGCTAATGGCCATACTTTCAAGCTTACACTGGTTCAGCCTCTCTGGCTGCACGTACTTGATGCCTTTGTCAAACAGTCTTCTTTCTTCTTTTGTGAAGGTGACGCTTGATAGGTTCTCGGTTCTGGGAGCAAAGTTGTGCTCAGCTCTCACTGTCTCTTCCTTTCTTTCTTCTTTCTTCCGGGTCAGTTCGGCAAGCTTCTTCTTGATCTGTTTTGTTTGGGCTTCCACTCGTTTTCAACAGGGAACCTGTTTTATGGGGGGCTTTTTGAGATATTTGCCGTGCGCCGTCCAGCAAAAAACTTGGAAAAATTTCGACTCTCGAGCCATACATGATAGGAGAGAGACTTAGAAACGAGGGGGACTTAGGAAAAATGTCGACTCTCGAGCTACCATATATATCTCGAGATAGACAAATTTAGACTCTCAAACTATATTATACTAGGCTTTTAGTAGATCTAGGCGTTCTTTATACTAGCTTTATCTAGGTCTAGGCTTCCTTAGTAGTATATAATTAGTGGATGTATCACACTAATTATAGACTACATCCACATCTATTTACTCTAATTTAACGTTTTTTCAACATGCTCAATGAATCTCAATGAATGTAAAATCGATTCAAGAACCGATTTTCAACACACTCAATGAACTTTTAACAAACTCAAAATCGGTTTCAAGAATCAATAATCACCTGCTTTAAAAAAAATTCTGGCTCACATTTAATAAATACTACCATTTAACCGAAAAAACCTGTATCATATTTAGTTTACCATTTCTCAACCGAAATTCCAGTATCCCATTCTTTACGGTTTCAAGTCCGAAGATCCAGACTCACCTTTTTCGGTACCTTCACCGAGCTTCAATGGGGACTATTTCAACAATTAAATCAGAGCAAGAACCGATAAAATAAATACGCTTATAAATCCGATGAACTAGATACGGTAATGAATCCGTAATTTTTCCAAGCTCACTTTTTTTCTCAACGGGTTCAACAAATTTCAACGTCTATAATTTCGGTAATGAATGCGTAATTTTTCCAAGCTCAACGAACTTCAAGATCTACAATTTTGGTAACTCAATAAACTTCAACGTCTATAATTTCGGTAAAATCCGTAATTTTCCAAGCTCAACGAACTTCAACGTCTACAATTTCGGTAATAAATCCGTAATTTTTTGTGAGCTTTCTGCCGCTATATCATCATTGAAAATAATAACTCAAACTTTTCTTCTTATCGAAATAAATAAAATGAGCTGAAAATAAGTTTATTTCTTCTAACGTAAATGAAAACATCTTACGTAATAATATCACAGAAAAAAAAAATGGGAAAACTTCGATGAAACCCAAATTTGAAAACTTCTTAAAAACGAAAATTAAAAAAAAAAAAAATTCTATAATAGTTACAACTGATCCTCACAACGTAGAATAAACAAAAAAACAAGTTTATAACGTAAAAATACTTGCATTAAATAGTGCAGAATTCAATCGAGTAGACAAAATAGACTAATTACACTTCCATCAAAACGTCGGTAACACAACTTATCGTTGTTGTGTCGTTAATCTCGAATTCATCTCGAAGAATACATTCCATTTCGTTCTTTGTGTAACTACTCAAGTTTGGTAAATGTATCCCTCCAGAAGCGATCAAGAAAAAGCTACCCATCGTTCTACAAAAAACTGTTGGTGGAATGTTTGCAGCTGCGATAAGCCCGTTTAGTCGGTCGACTCGTATATCACCCGTTTTGGAAATAATGACACGCCATTTCGCCTCATGGAAATCCATAAGTTGATTCGTTGATTTGATGACCGCGTGATTGAAAACAGATTTGGGATCCTTTAACTCTGGCGCCAATAAACCTTCGTAGATTTCAATTTTTTTTCGAATGGTACGGACGGGTTTCATTTTTCGAATCTCCTTTTCTTTCTCCGCCTAGAAAACCAATCAAGAATAGTAATCGTTAGTCAGTAACTCAGTACAGTAACGAATCCCGATCGTCTAGGTACGATTATTACACGATTACGAGACAGCTTCTAAGATCGCTCGATTCGAACACTTTTTCCTACGCGAACGTTGTTCATCGAAACGAAAACGTATTATTCTAGACCATTATCGAAGTCATTAACGAATTCTAATACCTATTTCGAACACACAACTCAGATGTCTCCTGCTCATACTAGAAAAGACGAATCTAATTTCGATATTGAGAACTGCTTGCATCGAAAGTGGTCCGATCGGACCGTTTTCTTATCACATATGTACGTCAAGAAAGCTGAATCATACACAGTTAGCGTCGCGCATATTACGAACGAATGATGATGTATGTGATAAGAAAAGCGTCCGATCGGACCACTTTCAAGGCGCGAAAAGAGGAACGAGTTGTGCGTACTAATACATTAATATACGAGCGTTTTGCTCGTTGCGCCCGTGAGACCAATGTATCTGAGAGAGAAGAAAAATATAACGTACTACTGTACTGTAGTATACGAGCAACGCTCGGTGCGCCTGTAAGACTAGTGTATCTGAGAGAGAAGAAGAATATGACGACCTGTGTAGATTATTTCAAGTTCGTTCGCGCCATGGTATTACCAGTAGGAAACGTATTCACTGCGTCCTAGTACTCACCGAATCTTTTTTCAAATTGCTAATTATAGGTAACAATACACTCGTTGCTTTTCCGAACCCTGCTTGCACTGCTGCCTTGAAGCCTTCATTTTCATATGGCGCTAGGACTTCATCTAGGGCTTTTCTACAGGCTTCTTCTACATCGACGACCTGGAAGCATTAAACAACAAGAAATCATTATCACGTTGAATGTAGTCTTGATAAGAAATAATTAATACACTTTCGTCTCAGGAATTTTGGTACGATACTGAAAACTGAAAAAAACAGTTGATTATGTTGTGTTTTCACTCCTATTTTCATGTTAGAACGAGAAGCGATCGAATAACGCATGAAATAACTATGCTTTACCAATCCAAATAATTGTACTTACGTCGCTCATGGTTGTTAAAACAGAGGTGTTTTTGGACAAGGTAGCAGTACTATTTCTCGAACGATTCAATCACGTAAAATGTCTGTGGATTTGCGACACACGAATACGAAAATAATGAACGTAAATGTAATACCTCAATACGATTGCTTTACGGCAACGAAAGAACAAAAATATCACCAGATACCAAAAGGCGTGTGTACAGTAAAGACGGCTAGTGTACAGACAGGCGTGTGTATCGAGCGACGACCGCCAGTCAGCTGGTAACGCGTCTCACGCACACACAGAGGTCGCATCTATCTTAAACATATTATAAATTTGAGTGCATTTATTCTCAGCTAAAGAAATATTTAACCTATTATTAGGATAATATATATTATTATTGAGATGTACTTGGATATTTTCAAGATTGCATAAATCAAATTGACCATTATCAGTGCTGATTTTATCATTTCTATTCTTCTGAAATCCTATAATGACATATCTTGGTTTATAATATGAAGTTGGTATATCCCAAGTAAATGTTTTCCCAGTAATAGATGATTTTTCTACATACATCCAATGTCTATAATACATTTCATATTCTATAGAAGATGATATTTCCTTATTAATTTCTGCCTCATATGCTAGAGAAAATTTATACTGAGGCATTCTCCAAATAATTTCAGATAAATTTATAGTAATTGTATGAGCGTTGGCTATAGTCTCATCCACTAGAAGAGCATTATTACAATTAGTATTTGCTCTAATTAACTTTAATTCCTGATGAATACGATATATATACTTTGTATAATCTTCAAAAAATCCTAGAATTACTTTCAGTGGAATAAAAATAGAGAAATATCCATCCTTGTTTATAATATTAGAAGTTGATTTGACTCTCCAACACGCATCATGATAGGCTATATCATCATTGAAAGAGACTATTCCTTTTATTGCTGTTGCAATTCCTGGAGTATCTACAGAATCAATCTCATTTCCTGCAATTGAGTAATTAATTCTACTAAATAGATGTAAAATTCCATTATTAACAAAATTTACCTTTTTTGTATCTATAGAACTTAAAACTGTACCATCACTATTTTTTTTTAGTGTTAATTTTCCATTAATAATTAACAAGCTTCTGTGAGGGCAAGTCTTGATATCTTCATTATAATCTGATGTATCATAATATGCAATGTCTTCTTTTATATCCTCATACACATCATCTGTTTCAATATAGACAATCAATGAATCTGTATCAGTTCCTAATAGTCTTATTTTATCACCATATTTTCTCTTTAAAACATTATAGTAGAACTGGTACATCAATAATTTAGAAATTTCCAAAACAACAAATCCCCCATAAATTGGTTTATTCAACTTTACTGTTTGCTTTTTTCTAGCAAGTAAAATTGTTTCTTCATCTAGTACTGTTCTAGTTTCATAGTCTATTTGTTTGAGAAATGATTCTGGAGAAGTTAATATTTTTACATCACATCTATTTCTTACATTTTCCATTTGCTTTCCATAGACTGAGTTATTCATTAATTTATAGAAATCTTTTTCAAAATCATTATTTGCTTCCTGTCTCAATCTTGTATTCAAGTCTATATATGGTTTTAACCAGGCTTTCTGTTTGAATCTTATATAATTATTCACACTTTTCAAAATAATTCCCTGTCTCAAACATTCCTTCAACATTCTAAAATCAATAACATAGTATTTTTTTAAATGCAGTGTAGTTATCAATTTACCTTCTTTAGGTGCATTTCCAATTTTCTCTTTAATCAAATTTTTTTGATATTCAGATAATTCTCCTTCTTTAGGTATGTAATGTTCTGGAAGCATAGGATAATCTTTGAATTTCTCATATAAATCTATTGGAATTTCTAAATCAACTATAAACGTGTATCCATATTCAGCATTATCATCTAAATTAAGAATTAAATCTCTAGTAAAGTCAGATGGTTTAAATTCCAGTTTTCTAAAATCAGCATTTCCAATGAACATTTGAGTAATATCCTTTTCAAAAGATTTAGATTGATACAATTCATTAGCCTTTTTTCTATACTCATCTTCACTTCCACCGTGACTTATATCTATTAAATCATTTATTAAATCGACTACTTTTTTATTTTTACAATTCAAAAGTTTACTAGCTTTTTCTTCAACAGATTTATAAAGTTTCCCCCGCAATAAATTATAATTAAGAAATTCACCAATTGGTAATGATTGACTTAGTGCCCAACCATATAAATTATTACAATCCAGATATAAGATATAACTAATGTGTTTTTGACTATTCCAGATTCCTTTCTCCTGAGCCTTTTCCTTACTTAATTTTATTGTTTTACCAAGTTTCTCATCATAAAAGTAACAATTGTTTGCTATTGCATGTCTTAATGGAATATTAGAAATACCTCCTCTGATTCCTTTTTCATATAGTTCATAATTTTCTTGATCAGAAATTAATTCAAGTTCTTGACCTGTATATTTTAATGAGGCAGCATCGGATAATTGTGGAGCTGAAATATAATAAACTGGATCCAATTTATAATTTTTATAACATGTCTCTCGAAAATTATTAAAAACATCTGTTGTAAGAATTGTATCCACTTTTAAGAACAAATTATGATAATCTCCAAAATTTTTACATTTGAAATGATTATAAACTTCAATTGCAAATGCTAAGTCCTTATCAGATATCTCTCTATCATTTAATGTAGAGTACCAATATTTTTTATCCAATGGTAATTGTTCTTTGAACTTAGTATAATCATCTACCCATTCATATGGATAAATTCCTTTTTGTAAAACTAAATATAAGTCATCTTTTTTAAATACTCTCAAAATATTTTTGAACTTGTTGTAATTAATAGGTTTCTTCAATATTTTTCCACAATTTTTACATTCAGCTTCATATTTTAGAACTCCATTTTCATTTATTGGTAGGAATTTTCCTTTATCTATTTCTTGAACTTTGTTACACTTTGGGAAAAAACAATTATTAATTTCTGCTAAATTTTTGACTGCTTTATCTAAACTTGTACCTATGAAAGCTAATGTGTCAATAAATCTAAATTCCATTGTTTTTGGAAATTTATCACCTTTTCTTTTTATATTAAGATTAGGTTTATCACATTTTGGACATTTCTCCCATATTTCATCTTTATTTTAGACATTTTGATAGATCATATTTTTGTATATCAAATTTGATTAATAGATCTGATTCAGAATATGGTCTATATATTTTATCACCTTTCCTAAGTATTTCAAGATTGGGAATTAAATTTGCATCACACTTGGGACATTTATCTAATATTTCATCATAATACTTTTTATTACATTTGAGACATTTTGTTAAATCATGATCTTGTTCATATTCATCAATAATTACTTTCCTAGAAAATGTGCTATAATTTTCATTATTTTTTGGAATAATATTCAAATCATATTTTTGTTCATATTCATTAGGTACCTATTTTTAATAACCATCTTAAAAATATCTTTGAATCGTATTTTAAATTATGAATTAATACTGGAATGAATTTGGGCATTGTCAAGTTCAAATTACATTTATTACAAGCTGCTCCTCTAAAATTACCAGTAAAATGATCGTGATCTTTTATTTTTTCATTTTCATTTTTGAATTCATGATTACAAATATGACAATGAGTAGCTGATTTGAACTTAATAGCTTCATCTTTTCCCCAAATCATTTTTTCATTCTTCATTCTCAAATCATAATACCTTTTCCCATGAGCTTGTAGCAATTTATTGAAATACTTCATCAGGGTCTCTATACTACTATGTCTCACTAATTGGTGTCCCGTTGCATCTGAATAGAAACAGAAACTATTTGGAACATGCTTATGAATATATTTTGTTGTTTTAGTTATTTGTTTATTCATCTTTTTCAATGTGCATTCAAAATCCAATGTTAAAGTATATGGATGATATTGTTCAGCATGAAGTGAATAGTATTTTCTAATATTATTTTTATCAGTTGGCATTTTAATATTCTGTTTTTTCATGAATACAATGTTCAATATGAGAATTATAGTCTGTCTCTATTTGAAATTTCTTATGACATTTCATACAAATGTGGACATGATTGGAATTTCTATGAATTTGTCCTTTTAATAAAGCGCTTAAATTTTTAATTCCAACAATATGTTCTTTATACAATAGTAAATTTATATGTCCTTCTTTGTTATTAAATTTATGACTTTGATAATATAAACTTATCTCAACATCATCATATCTGTAAATATTAATTGACCTATTTATGAAATTTTCATAAATTTGAATATTTTCTGGCACTAATTCAATTGGGTATTGCATATTCAAGACTTCATATTTTGTAATATCATAGTTAGAAACTCTATCACCATTTTTTGCTACTGGTTTTAAAATACTTTCCAATGCATATTCAAAACATCTTAAATCTTCTTGCTTGAGACATTTGAATTTATTAGTTTTCATATTTTTCACATTGATACAACATTTCTTTGAGATAATGAAACTTGGTAATTGAATATAAGTTCCACCACGCAAAGGGTTATTTTGATCAGAATGAATATCAATTTTAATTACTCTATCAAATCTATATCTTGTATTTCTAGCATTATAACTATCAAAATTTCTTAGTACTTCATTTTTTGCTGATGTTAGGGCACTTTTAATTGCACTCGAATGAACTATAATATTTCTTGTTGATCGAAAATATTTTCTATGAGTATCAACTTGTTCACCAGATAAATTAACTTCAATATAATCTACAACTGCTACCAATTGGAAGCTTATACTATTCTTTGTTTTCAATTCTCTTTTAGCAATTTCATAAAGTTTTTCATTAACCTTAAATAGAAATCTTATTAAATCATACTTTGCAGAATCACAGTATATTTCATAATCATGAATCATATTTCGCCAATTTCTTGTAGTACCTTCTCTCACTTCAATATCCCTATCTCGTCTTGGGGGTAATTGTTCAGGTGTGTCAGTACTGAAAATACTGGGATCAAATTTGAATTGATGGAATTTTTGATCTGGTTTATCTGCACTAAAAATGCTATCATCAAAATTGAATACCAGTGATGTCTTATTTTTCATCAATTTTTGGGCCACAAGTTTTACTAGGTCATTTTTCTTTAATCTTGAACATCCTTTTATATTCTCCTTTTTGAGGTAATTATATAATTCTTCTCTAGAGAATTCATTTTGAAGTTTTGTGATTAAATCCATTTTGCTGATTGTAAGCTATTATTTATAAAGAAAAAATTTTCAAAGAATTTTTAAAAATTAAAAATTAGTTGACTCACATTATTTTATATTTATTTTTTAACTTTTTTCTCAATAATATAAATATACTCACCAGATTAGAAAAATGTGGCAATTTTCAAGTTTATGAATAAAATCTAGAGAAATTGAAATAATAGTATGAGTTATTAGATATATATCAACTAACAAACATGATGAAAACTTCAATGAGACATTGTAGACCTTGTAATAAAACAACCAAACATTCAATTACAGAGGAAGAAATTAAATCCACATTAAAAAAAGAAGTTAGAACATGCACTCAATGTAAAATCACTCTCTCTAGGGTGATAAGTACCGAAGATAAAATCACACTTGTGTGTTATAAATGTAAAGAAAAAACCTGGCATTTCCAAGAAAAATGGCATTATCAGTGTACAATATGTTGGGATTTCAGGAAAATAGGATTCTAATTATTATTAGATAATTTAAGTCATTTTTTATTTCATAATTTTGAGTACAATCAACGCTCAGAATATTTTCTCACTTGTTCTCTCTCCTATACATTTGTCTTATGGGCACAATAGCAAAACGCTCGACTCATTTTATTGATTCTAAAAGTGAGTCTTGATTTATTAAATGTGAGCAAGGTTTTTTTTTTTTTTTTTTGGGATCTGTTACCGTACTCGTCGACCGTTGAGAAAAATGTGAGCTTGGAAAAAGTACGCATTCATTACCAAAATTATAGACGTTGAAATTCGTTGAACCTGTTGAGAAAAAAAAGTGAGCTTGGATTCATTACCGTATCTAGTTCATTGGATTTATAAGCGTATTTATTTTATCGGTTCTCGCTCGGATTTAATTGTTGAAATAGTCCCCATTGAAGCTCGGTAAAGGTACTGAAAAAGGTGAGTCAGGATCTTCGGACTTGAAACCATAAAGAATGGGATACTGGAATTTCGGTTGAGAAATGGTAAACTAAATATGATACAGGTTTTTTCTGTTAAATGGTAGTATTTATTAAATGTGAGCCAGAATTTTTTTTAAAGCAGCTGATTATTGATTCTTGAAACCGATTTTGAGTTTGTTAAAAGTTCATTGAGTGTGTTGAAAATCGGTTCTTGAATCGATTTTACATTCATTGAGATTCATTGAGCATGTTGAAAAAACGTTAAATTAGAGTAAATAGATGTGGATGTAGTATATAATTAGTGTGATACATCCACACATTTTTTTTTCTTCGAAAAAAAAAATGTGTGTCTGTATCACACTAATTATATACTACTTTCCTTGAATTCTCAATACCAATACCCATTTGACTCATAAAACAGGTTCCCTGCGTTCCTCGTTCAACTTCGTTAAGGAAGCCGTCGTTTTTTTCCACATAGTCCTCTCCTTTCTCCCCCTCTCCTCCTTTTTCGAACATAATTTCTTCAAATTCTAGCGGGTGGAGTAACCTGGACAGATGGAAATATTGATCATACAGTAAACCATTCAGCCTGGTGATTTTCTTGTAGAGTTCACTAATTTCGTTCTTCACTCTCGATCTTTCGGCTTGCATCTTGGTGCGTTTCACTGCTGCGCTGTTTCCTGGTAGCCTGATCGTCGCGTACTTGGCAATAATGCCTCGTCTCAAGCATTCGTTATTGAACCAAATCTTCACATGTGTCACTCTTAGTTTGGCCTTGGTCTTCAGAAACTTGAAAACCTCGTTAACCATGTCTGGTGTGCTATTATTGGAACTCATAATGAGTGAGTAAGGTATAAGTAAAGCACTAATATTGAAAAAGAGTAATGACGTACTCTGATAACCCCCCTCCCCGCACTATATGTTTTTTTCAAAAAATTGTCCTCCATGCTCGTCAGCTGTTTGCTGATTCAAATCATAGCAGCTAAACGTTTTCATCCCCATTTCGTCAGCTTTGATAATTTTTTCATTTTTTTGCTAGGCTTTCAGCTGCTATTGAAATCAATCGAGGTCAACCTATTGGAATGTTATTTGATTGGCTTTGACTACTTTGCTTATTTTATCCACTTTCCATTGGCTCAATGGTTTTTGAGCTGCTGGCTATCGGCTGTCCGAAAAGCCGTCGAACTTCTTCGGCTTGTCCTCACTAGAACATAATATGTCATGTTTTCTTTGTTGGGAATATCCTCGATTATAATAAGAGCACGTTACAGACATGCACAGTTTTTGATTGAGCTGAATCCCTTCGTCACTCCTCGGATTTCATCCTCGACCAGCTGGCAATATTTGTCCAAATTAGGTAATAGAAAACACGAACTAGGCGAAGGATATTTGGCAAAATTTTGTCTTTTGAGGTGGAAGGGGACCTCGACGAAAATTTAAATGGTCGAGCTATACACGTGCGCGAGACATGATCGACGAATTCTGGTCCCAGAGGTAAGAGGGCTCCGACCTACTTTAGAAGCTTGAAAAGTTTCATAATCCAGAGCTATAAAGAAATATGAACAGAAAAGTGTGGTTCCAAAGGGGCGGTGGTTCTGAACTTAACCATAAGTATTCAAAGAGAAACGCATTGAGCTACTTCGGGAAAATTCCAAGGGTTTACTCTATCTGAGGGAGAGTAAGCACGAAGCTGACTCAGAAACTTGAAAAAAATTTCGACCTTTTAGCTAAACAGAGAATTGGGATTCCGAACAAAGCGGTAGGCAGAGGTTCTGATCGAGTTCGAAATCCGAGAGGGACGGGGGTCCGAACCCATTCAAAGACTTTGAATAATCTAGACTTTTGAGCTACGGACTTCAATTTTGTCGCCATGTGTCCATCAAATTGTGGTTTTGAGAGGGTTTGATTAAATTGAGGAGGGCATGTCTAGAGATTTCTAAAATTTTCAGCAACCACCGAGGAGACGTTAATCTCGTTCAGGACCTTGGAAAGTGTCCACTTGGAAATTTCGATGATGGCCAAAGGATTTTGATAAATTCCGACCTTCGAGCAAAATATCCTTGATGAATATTCGATAAAAATTCAGGCTCTGCTCGCACAGTAAACAAAACAAAGATGAACTTTGGAAGATCGGCGCAACGAAGGCGTCCTCTTCAGAATGGTCTCAATTTTTATCGAATATTTATCTCTGCACGAATAAAATCCCAATCTTTGATGATCCTTGTAAGTACAATGAGAAGAGGAACTTGAAAAAATGATTAACTTTCAAGTGAAACGTACATTTTAGCAGGACCAAATTGGACTTGGCGAGTTTTTTATTTACTTCTCAGTAAAAGTCGATTGTATCTAATTCTGTTTTTAGGAAAAAGCTGTGAAATTATTCTATCAAGTAGACGAAAAATTCGGTCGACAGGTAAAACAGGCTTTACAGAAAACGCTTTGAACTTTTTCTGTCGGCCAGAAGAAGATCATTGATGTACGATACGAAGGTGTAATAAACGTTTTACCACGTCACAAGATGTTACGATCTCCCTTCTTTGTATCTTTATTAGCCATTAAACACATGATAATACAACAGAGCTACAATTTATAATACTTGCGGTAAATTTTAGCCAGTTTTTATCTATGATCTGAAAACATACATTCTGAGTGTTGCTTGTAGCGACACCGTCTGACATTGTGATAACTTTGCTTAGTTAAAAAGTTCATTTTGAATTTGTGAAAATCATTTTTTCGGTGAAATAAAATTTCATAGTGGAGGAAAACGAGAAAATAACGTATTCGATCCTCCTCTCCCAATTCCAGACATATTCCTGATCTAACATGTGCAAAACAAGACTGTGGACGTTTCCAGCACGTGCCTTCCCACAGAATACATTTCAGCGAATACAGCCCCGTCTCCGTGACCATCTCTATCCAAAAAATTGATTGCTCATCCCTGTCATCTTTTCGTTGAGATACAAATTTTTCCATTATACAATTGGTCGTCGTTTAAAAATTATCGAGTATCCTTTTCCCTCTTCCTATAATAATCATACTATTATAATTTTGATGTTCTACGGTCATCGTCTAGTCAAGATTCCATTTATTCCATTGCGGTTATTTGAGAAATGTCAATTTGAAAGCTCCCTCCTGCGACCCTTGACTCCTCTTAATTACATCAAGAATACGAAATGAATCGAACGAAGTTAACAGGTGACACGCAGAAATCGGCAACTTATAGCCAAATTAATGGCCGGAAGAAGCGCGTACTGAATTCCCTGTAAACACGCATATATTCATTGCCGTTATACACAGTCGACTACTTCCACCGAGTATTCGAGAGGGTGAACGAAATCAAAATAAGGGGTACGAAATGAAGAGGGTGATAAAAAAGAAAAACTTAGCAAGAAACATTTGATGTGTACAGATGCCGGAGAGCCACCTGCTATCCCTCTCTACCTTGTCATTCATGAAGTACCGCAAACTACGACCCAATGCATATATGGTATTCTACACTATATTATTATCGTACTCGAAAAACGGACAGAGGGTAGCCGCGACAAGGTAATTTAATATCGATTGTAATTAAGCTTCAGGAAATCTTTTTTTTATTGATTAAAATTTGGAAAATGAATTGTCACGCGTGTATAGGAAACTCGACAAGTCCGATATAGGCATACGTATATTAATCTTCGTGACTGAATTAATGAGCGACTGGACGAAGTTATCAGAAAAAAACGTCTGGTATCAGCTTTAGTAGGTACCTAATATCTCTCATATCCACCTGTTGAAAACTGGAAAGTACGACTGAGAGAACGACTCGAGAGGTAGAAACATTAAAACATTGACGTGAAACTCTTCGAAGAAATCTTCTAATGAATAACAAAATTTAAAATGCTCAAAGGATGGAAAGGCTAATTAATCTCGGACGGAAAAGTATGAAAAAAAAAAGACAAAATAAAAGAAGAGGTCAAAAGAGGATTATATAAAAATGTAGCTGTATCACGCAGTAGTACCCCAAAGAGATAAAGACGAGGGCAATGAATTGAGAGTCTCGTAAAGTAGTTCGCGTAAATGTAAATTTGTAAAAGAAACTCGAGCTCTTATCGAGGAGAAGAGGTAAAATCAAGGGCTACTTTTAATGAAGCCAATTAGAAAGTTGCTTTCAGAAGATTTCTTTGTAACTTCTCCCTGATATACTTTTACAGACTATTGAAAAATATTGCGCAGCTTGGGTAATGGGTATAATACCAATTCGTGGCGTATGATGCAGCATACCAATTGAATAATACGAGTATTACAGCCTTCATATTTTCAGAATAGAGTTCACAATAAACTTGCAATTCAATTGCCCCCCATAACAGTGAGTAGTAGGATAAAGTACATCTTGGCTGATTGCGTGACCCGATAATTTTTATCTCATTGGCAATCCATATAAAAATTAAAGCAATAAGATAAGTTTTAGTATGTGGTATTGATAGAAAAAAAATCACCACCTGCAAGTAATCTGCGTCATCTTCCTCAAAATCTATGAGTCCCGGCCGGTATCCATAGAAAAGAGATGAAGGATGACTGATGAGGAAGAAATTGACGAGTGTACAAGAATGAGAATTCAATTGGTAGAATGCGGGTTTTGGATAGCAAATGAGCATGAGAGAGCACCAGGTAGTATAGAGAGTTTTCGAGGAGGAGAGAAGCGGGTAAAAAGGAAGAGGCAGACGAGTATAGCGCCAAGTTCGGCGGTGAATATGGAAACGAAGTTTCTCATACAGAGAAATCAGGTGTTACCCTAAATGAAGACTGCATATGGGCCGATTCGGACCCACCCGTGTAGCAAAGAAGGTGGGAGGAAAATTCTGAAAAGATGATTTCGTTGATGGGTTGTTTGTGTACAAGGTTAGTTGGTTTGGGAATTTCAGTGAGATCGAGCGGGTATCAGGGATAGGGGTTAACCAAGAGAGGGTGGATGAAAAAGTAGGAAGTAAGGACACGGCAAGGGTAAGGGCCTAAGTTTGAGAGGAGTACCCAGATAGGATCGAAGCTACAGAAGAGGTGAATTACGACTGCTGAGAGGCTTTGCTCTGGGTAATGAGTTGTTAAAGCTAGAAAGTTGGCAGTGAGTGAAAGAGCGCGGTAACGGAGAGTTTTGATTTCTCAATCATCAAGGTAATTGCAAGATTTTGGAATATTGGGATCAATTTGCATAAAGCGTGGTTTCTAGCCTGACCTCATTTTCTGATAATCTATTATTCAAAAATATTCCGGCGGAGCCAAATAAATTGTTTCAAGTTGCTCGATCCAGCTCCAGTTGAAAGACAAAATAATTTTTGATAGTGGATAAACCACAGTAAAGACATCAACCAGCTTAAACCTCTTTGTATAATCCGTTTGTGACGTTATCAACTTGTATTTGCCTCTGACGTCATCAAATTTTCTTCTTTCTCTTGCGGACTCGTAGATTTCTAAATTAGGTCAAGGATTCCAAAATCCATCAATGGGAGGAGGCAGAAGCCTAGTATGAGTATAATCTAGTACTTGACTTTGTATGCTAAGCCTACTTTAAAAGTGTAATTCGTTCGTGAAAATATGCACAAGAATCATGGTATCGAAAGAACGAATTTTCAACGGATTTATTTTTTAAAATAAACGTTGCATTGGTAAAAAACCGTCTATTTTCTAACGAAGTGAAGTTTTTTTGAAGGCAAAATTTGGGATTCTGTTCCGATAGTGCCTTTTATTGAACCATTCTGTACAATATTTCCGAAGATCGAAAAAATTCATCGGAAAATGGAGTTTTGAGAAACTTTTTTGCGAAGTCATTCCTTACAAAGACCACGCACGCCCGACAGGTGTCGCGCAGTGAGCGCTAAGCCGACTAGACCCATGCTAAGCCTAGTTTAAGCTAATAATATGGTTCAATTAAACCTGTTTTAAAGCTACAAAAAGTAAATTTCTGCTCCGCTTCATAAAAAATCATTCAATTTTGTGCGAAGTTACATTTAGTATACATTTTCGACGAATGTAGCTTGTGCCAAGCCGACGCGTCGGTATTTACTGCCGCACTCGGAGTAAGAGTGATGCCGCGGGACTTGGTAATATTTTCATAATACTTGGACGTGTAAAATTTTTCATTTTCAATTCTTGGACTTGAAAATATTTTCAACTGTTGGACTTGGAATTATTTTCAAATTGTTGGACTTGTCAAATTTTTCATTTTCAATTGTTGGACTTGGAATTATTTTCCAATTGTTGGACTTTGAAATATTTTCCTACATCTTGGACTTGTAAAATTTTTCATTTTTGATTGTCTCCCACAGTTGAAAATATTACAAAGTCCAACAATCAAAAATAAAAAATTTCACAAGTCCAAGAAGTATGGAAATATTTCAAAGTCCAACAATTGGAAAATAATTCCAAGTCCAAGAAGTATGAAAATATTTCAAAGTCCCACAATTAGAAAATAATTCCAAGTCCAACAGAAAATTAAAAATTTTACAATTCCAAGAATTATGAAAATTTTCGAAGTTTTGCGGCATCACTCTTACTCCGAGTACGGCAGTAAATACCGACGCGTCGGCTTGACACAAGCTAAAATGTATACCAAATGTAACTTTGCCAATTTTGTATGTCTTTGCGGGTGTGTTATCATCGATTTTGATTGTATCGATACAATGATTCTATACATCGATTCTACACTACGCTCGTTCGTCCCCATTTTTAGTCTAGTATACATATTTTAAATTTTAAGTTAATCAGCTTTCGGGTACTCACTAGCTCTGTTTGTTCGCCCTCCTCCTTGGTCTAGTATAATGAGCTGACTATTCTGGATCGAGCCAAAGATTCCTTAAAATATTTATTAGACCTTAACGGCTCTGCCATCCACAAATTAAAAACAAAAAAGAGAGAAGTTTTGTCCCTCTGATGATGTAGGACGTATCCTACGAAACGTCAGGCCCTCTCTTTTTGTTTTCAATTAGTCGACGGCAGAGTCATTAAAGTCTAATAAATATTTCAAGAAAATACCGTCCGGTAAAAGGGGAAAAAAACCTTTTTCACAAAGATCCCTTGCTGATTTTCTGGGGGGGGGGGGGCGAAGAGGTAGGGTGATCATCTCGGACTTGAACTCGCAGGTTTTTCAAAAAGGCGGCTAAGATACCGCTAAAGACATTAAAAAGAGGAAACCAATCCCAAATTTGCGAATTTTCGGTAGCGGATGAAGGCACAGTAAAGACAACAAACAGTTTAAAATTTCGAATCGAAACGATTTTGTACCGCTTGATTCATCTCCCCTTTAGTCAAGCCACTTTCCAGAAAGAATCAATGACTATAAAGCACCTGGCTAGAGTAAATCAGGTCAGGGTCGATGTTGACCTCATGTTTCGTAGGAGGCTCACAAGAGAATGCCTCGACTCGACGACCTCCCTCCCCCGGGATTTGCACCACGATGGTAGGAAACGGTGGATTAGGCTCCCGTTTCTGGGCAAGTTTTCATCGCAGTTGGGCCGTATCCTCCGCCCCTTCGGTTTTCGGCCAGCTTTCTATAATCTCAATACAGTTTAGAGCCTAGGACCTTATTCCAGTGGCCGAGAGGAGAGGGGTTTATAATGTGGCTTGAGGAGATTAGCCTAGCGTCTGTATAGGGATGACCAGCCATCAACTCCAAATTAGAGTTGACGAACACAAAAAAGCTTGGGTAAAAAAGAAAGTAGGGGTGTCAGCCTTTGCTGATCATTTGACCGAAAGTGGTCACAATTTTAAAGAGGGGTCCGAAGTCCTCCTTCATAGGGAAAACTCGTACTTCAAAACGTCTGGCCCCTGAGGAAACAGAAATCCTCCGACATCGGAATAATAGTAGCGTTACCGTTTTGAACAGGTACATTCCTGAAGAAGGATTGATCGAATGATTCACATTTCGATGGCTCGTAGCTTCAGTCATGATTTCGTTTGATGTCGCTTGTTCTTGTTGGTGTTGGGTTCAGTTGCTTTCCACACTTCGAGAATGGCTGATTAGCCGAAAGCGCTCGTGTTTTCAATTTTCGCGCGGTCCTTTGCACCTTGTTTTGTGTTACTCCTTTAAGTATACTCTTTAGTTTAAACCTTCTTGTGACGTCATCATCATCTGATGTATCTGCTTGCTACGTCATCACCTTCGTGACATCATCACTTTCAATTTGCCTGTGACGTCATCACCATTCCTCTCTTCTGACACAAGCTAATATAATCTAGTACATTATATGCTAAGCCTAGTTCAAGCCTAGTACATGCTAGTATTAGTGTAGCGTAGCACAGTTGAAGGTAGTACATTATAACATCCAATTAAGGCTAGTTTAAGCCTAGTTTGAGCTTAGAATACTGTATGCTAGGACTGGGGAACTCGAACTCGGACTTGCATATTTTTGGATTAGGTCGAAGGCTCGAGAATCCAGTTCATCGAGGGAGGGGGGCAACTCGGCCTCGCGAGGGGGGGGGTGGAAAAATTTCGGAGCTCGAAAATTTTCAAAGTCCCCCTCCTATCATATATAACTCGGTGTGTAAAAAGCCTAAAAGATAATCCCTTCGAGTAACTAGAGTGCTTCATACACCAATTGACATAGTCCCTTCAATGAGCCACACATGCAACTTTTTAAACACCATAAGACTCAGAACGTCTATGTCAATTGGTGTATGAAGCACTCTAGTTACTCGAAGGGATTATCTTTTAGGCTTTTTACACACCGAGTTATATATGATAGGAGGGGGACTTTGAAAATTTTCGAGCTCCGAAATTTTTCCACCCCCCTCGCGAGGCCGAGTTGCCCCCCCCCCTCCTATTACATATATATATATATAATTATGTAGCTCCAAAATCCGGATCTATGACGTCATCAATTATTCAGATCCCAGACAGGTTCCCTGCCACCCCACTTTGAACTCCGTTAAAGAACCCGTGAGTTTTTTGTAATCTAAACCACCAATAGAAACTTTACCAAAATAAAATTCTTTATGATATCATTCTAAGAAGAAGCGACTCTTTTTTTTCGAACCTACGTAGGTTCGAATACCGGTACCATACGAAAGTGTAGGTATACATCACTTTTGATAGGGAATGTAGGTCAAAACTGAACTTTTCCTTTCATCAGATATCCGTATGTGATAACAATATTGTAGATCGTAGGAGACGACTTGAAGAGACCAGTAATTTAATTATGAACAAAATTAATTGTCTTGCACATTTCAACATGTCGACATCAAGTAGATGTTCCTATTCCTTAATCGTGGAAGTTTCTAATCTCTTTTAATCGAGTTCATTCGAAATCATTACATTAATTAATCTGGCGTTTTTAGACTGGGTGCTCGAAAACTCATTCATCACGTGCTCAAGCCGGTCTGACATTTCTTCAGAGCTATACAACGTATAAAGGCTTGCACGGTTAGACTACCACCCCGTTTGGAATCAAAGGATAATTAATTACTCATGTACCGTGACCTGTAACATTGTCGGTGGATGAATTTTCTAATTTGAGAAATTAAAGAATCATATTTTTTGACGGATGGCACCCTAGAAAAATACATCTATGGTACAAATTATGATATCTCTTTTCCGCGTATTTAAAATCGCTCAAGATGAACACACGAAAAGTCGTCCTCTATCGCAGAACCGGAAAACCTTGCGATTCCCCGAATCGAACTTTGATTGTCGTCCAGCTGAATATACCGAGCACCGTTTTCTATTTCAGTCCGTAATAATAAGACAGATAATAATTTAGCGCTGCATTTATTTTGATCCACAGATCTACAATATTCATTATAACAACAAAAATTAAAATGAGACAAGAATAAAATGTTTCCGTTAAAAATCTAAAAAGGAATAAAACATGGAAAAAAATTAACTAAACCGCGAAAAATTATCATCGAAGTAACGTTTTACAGAACGACTAGAGATGACTAGAGTGCATTCCCAATAAATTTGCCTTCTTTATTTCAATAATATTAAGACAAAAAGAAAAAAGGTAAATAAAAGAGTAAAAATAAATTAGAGGTACGCTAAACATCGATGAATTATATACAATAAGAATACATTATGGTAGATCTATGAAATAAGGTTAAAAAAAAAAGAAAGAAAAATAAACAAAGAGAAGAAACATGAATTATAATTTTTATGTACAACAAAAATTGATTCGTGTATACAATGACTTATACACAAAATTTTAATAATATAAATTATTGCACGAGTATATTTCGTTTATTTTGGTTACTGTACACATCACAGTATTCGAGATCACTTCTCAACATATAAACTATTCTCATTTTGACTACTTCAAATAAGTATCTCTTTTCTCTTCCAATTTGAGCTGAAATTTTGCAATCCATCAGGAAATCAAGCAAAACAGGAGGCAGTTCGTTATCCGGAACTGGACCATTTCCACTCTATGAAGGTAAACACGCTGCGGTATCGATGAAAGCGTGTATGAAGGATCAAGTTCAGCGACAATCCCAACTAACCTTGTTTTGCAATATAAATGAAGAATTGACAAGTACGGGGCAGAGGCCTCTCTAGGGCTATATTAGTTTTTCCACGTTTGAAGAAGTCATAGTCATAAACAGGTAACTGAAGGCCCGATGAAGAATTCACAGACAAAGGTTTATAGCTCCGTTGCGGCTAAAACAAGGACTTCTCATCACTCAATCTTTCTTTACTGCAAAATCCACGGATTGATTCTTTAAGTAATTTTCGTTGGTTAACATGCTTGTTTTTCAAAGTATTTTGTAACTGCACTTTCCTACAATTTTGAGGACTTCTTCTTTTTATTCCACATTAAGATCGTTGAACAGCTAAATAATGAAATGAGTAGTTGAGAATTAGAAGAATAGCTAAAAAAATTTGATTGTGCTCTTATCAGCTTTGTTTCACACATTGCCTGATCATATCTTTCGCCTACAGCAGGAGAGTTACTGTTAACGACGACAAGAGCATTGACGACACAAGTTTTTTCAAAAAAAAAAAACAGTTCACCAACCAGCGTGTCAATGTTGAGCAGCGAATTTCATCCGTTTCTGTTTTTGTCGTTGATTGCAAAACCATACTCTGACAACATTCTTTTTCAGATCAAGTTTTTCGGCAATGGCGGCTATTTTCTCACCCGAAGGTCGCGGTTGCACAGCGAAGTACGCCTCCAAAGAGCGTTTCTCAGGTGCCGCTATCGAGGTACGTTTTCTCTTCTTCTCGCCGGCGGGTAGTACGCTAGGCGCGTCCGGATCTCGCCTCTTATTCTTCGCTTGAGCTTCGGCTTCCTCTAGCCACGCCTGTAGTATTGGTTTCAATGCGATCATATTATTGTGAGATAAAGTTAACGATTCAAAACGACATATTGTCGATTGCGATAACGCGCCGACGCCTGGAAGTTTTAGATTAGCTAGAGCTCTGCCGACGTCCGCTTGCGTCACGCCAAGTTTGATACGACGTTGCTTAAATCGTTCGGCGAAAGCCTCCAGTTCCCTCGGGTCTGTATCGGAATCTGGGTGCTGCAGGCCGACTGCCATACCCGGATGACCGCTAGGATGGTGGTGTGTTGGAGCCATGTGACCGGATAGCGGTCCGCTGTGATGGTGGTGGTGATGATGGTGATGGTGACCGGACATCATTCCGTTCATCGAGGGACCGTACATCGAAGCTCCTTGTAAATGAGTATGTCCACCGCCGTCTGGTAACGGCGTCAAAGTTGTCATACCGGAAGAGGTGAGCGGGTCCAACATATCCAAACTATCCATACCGTGGTGATTCATCTGAAAATAATTGAAAAGACTCATTGAGATCGAGTAAATAGTCATAAACGAAGTGAAGAAGAGTTGATCGTGCATGAGGAATGCCAAAGTCGATCGATGTATTCGTTGGTCGAAGCTAGACGATCGACCCACAGGATTGGTTGGCAAAGACAAAAACATCAACAAGAATTGGTGAGTTCATCAAGGGCACGCCGACTTTTCTTTCTCTCGCCCCTTGCGCAGCCTTTCGTCACCTCTTCTGCATTTCGCGTCCACATTTCTCTGGCAACCCAACTTAACTATACTTTTTCAAAGACTTTGACAATTTTGTGGCCTGAATCCCCAGAGAGGAGGAACATGATATCGTTTCGATTTCAGAGTAGAGGTAGGAGGGAGGAGATTTTAAAAAATCTTGTGAGGGAGGTCAACTGATAACCAAACCCGTGTGTCGACCTTCTTATCTTTCAACCAACCGGCAAATCGATCTGAGGTGCAACTAACTTGTCATCGACCACCTTGCAGGCGACCAACTACGCGTTAATAGATGAACTTCATGTCGGGTCTTCATTCTTCCCACGATGACTGTTCAGTCGAAAAAGTTCTTGCGGAAGAGGTAAAACTATAACCATTTGTATCACTCTTCGTCTTAGGGACTAGATAATTGGTAATTTGGTGTATATCGAATTTGGCTCACGTTTATTCGGAAGGGAAATCGCGAATGAAAAATCGACGCGAGAAAATAGACAGCCAAACTTATGACCATTGTACCGCGTGGAGGAGAAAAGATGTTCATTTACAGAGATCGCATCACACTACAGCAGTAGAGTGAAAACGTGCCAACAATGCTAGGCTCGCTCGATGTCGACTCCATTGTGTAATGCAATTCGAACACATTTTTCACCCCCATTCCTGGATGATTTGACTTTCCACCTTTAGTTCACCGTTGTCAATGAGAGATAGAATCTGGGAAACGCGTAATGATGAAATATTCGTCGCCAGGGAACGCGAGTGGCGAACAGTTTGCCGTGAATCATTGTACTGTCTGTTGCCGACCCTTTTTGTCGTCGACGCGGAAAAGAAAGAAGAAAAAAAAGGGTGAACGAGAAGGACGAATCTCTCCTTGTCCCATGATTGGAACGGAGGCCGCGCGCGCGACTACTACCTCATGGGACTACCCACAGAAAGGGTAATACATACACCGTTATATAATAACAATTCAAATCAATTATTCATTCGATTACATGTTTGTACACTTCATGTTTTATCATCTCTAATCCGACTCACCGCCCCGCTACTATATTCTATCTGCGTGTATAATATACTTCAAATTTGTTAAACTGATCTATCCCTCGTCGTCACCCTTTCTTTTTTAATCGCTCTTAAAGTGCTTTTATGTTGAGTATCAAAACATGTTATTCTTATTATTGTCAACGCCGTTGACGAGAGCGCGAGCGCAAAACTCGTACGAATAATTATTCATTCGGGAGATTTTTTATCTCTCTCGCTTTCTCTGTTGTTTTCACTCTTCCCACGAAATACGATACTGTTGGGAAAAAATACGAGATACAGGTAAATTCAATTATAATTACTTGATGAGGCCGCGAATTAGGATTTGTATGGTGTGGAGCTGTCATGGTATGGTACATCATATCGTGTTTCAGTGGTGATAGGTTATTTGGTGAACTGGTTTGATGTTTCATATCGGCAACGGCTAATGCTTCGGCACGACTTAGTAAATTATCGTTGAGTCCGCCAAAAATGTCACCCTGTAACAAAAAGAAAGAAAAAATTTGTATCATAGTTTTTGTGCATGATTTACCAACCCACACATTAGCTAAAATCATAGTGGAAAAAAAAAAGTGAGAAAAAATTGAATACGGAGGGTGAGGGATGAAAATTTTTGGAACACGTTTTATCAATTAAGAGCGCACAGATACTGCAACGAGAGTAGAGTTTTTTACGTCCGGTGAGCGGAAAAACTTTTAAAAGAATGTTTCCATGACAGAAGTTCGTCGTTCCAAAGATTTTCCGTGCTTTTTCGACTACACGCTGACGGTTGAAGCGTTGTAAAAAGTGTACAAATTTAATTAACAGTATATTCGAGAGAAATAGAATGCGAGACTGAACAGCTAGTATGGTTTTATTAGGTATCGTGAAAAAAAAAAAAAAAAAAAAGGTTTGTCCCGGTATCTCATGCGCATGAAGAAATCTGCGGATTAAATTTTCTTGCTTTAATATAATTTCATTGCTGAATCAATATCAAGTTCATCTGGCGTCGGTGAGTTGAGTAATGGGACTTCAGTCCTTTTGGTGCGTTCAAGATTTTCATTTATAACTCTCAAATAAGATGGAGCTTTTCATGGCATTCTGAATTATCTTCATTCTAATCCGCATTACTCCCTCATAGTCGTCCAGTTAAGGGTAGGTATGTCTCATCTTGGGGGAGGCACACTGCCAGTGTGTACTACGTAACTGTGGCCATTTCAAGTCTAGCTGCTACCTTGCCGTGGTGTGGAGGCTCACAACATAGCCTGTTCAACTCTATATGCCGAGTTGGCTTAGGGGCGAGTGTAACTCACAACCCAGTGTGCTGCCACCACCCTTCTGTCCTACGGGTTCACCTGGAGACAAGTGTTCTGGCCATATAGAGCGTAGGTCACTGTCTAGCTGATAGCAGTATGGCTCCTGCAGCAGTCTCACTGCATATGACCCCATCCTCCAATATCTATCCTTTGAATTCCCCATCCTACCTTATCCTTTTCTACACGCCCACATCCACTGATTTGGAGAGTCACCACCACTTCATAGTCACAGGAGTGGAAATCTTGCGCTCTCTTGTAACCGAAGCCGGAAGGAGAACTATCTCACTCACCCCTCACTCTCTTCAGCAGTTCCCCAACAGCCTGTTCAAAAGTTGCACAAGTTCCAACATGAAGATAGGTAATCGGATGAAAAAAGCCGTATTGAAATCGGATACAACCACCCAGTCAACATTATTGACGCGCTCAGGTAACGTTGACCGTCAGCATACTGGGAAGCAAACTCCTGGTGATCCACTGGGCCAACCAGATGAGGGACTTTCACTACCACCTTTAACGCGTATCAGAATGCAATTAGAAGAAACTACAAGAAGGCAAACTCAAGAAAAAAAGTCTAAAGGACTGCCCTCTGTGGCTGAACTTCAGCTTCAAGTGAAAGCCTTGCTAACTGAGAATCATTGTTGACGCTCCATTGAATGAGCTATAAAGAAAACGATCTAGCCAATGAACTGATATTGGCCAAGTCTGAAGTAGAACGACTCACAAAGAAATTTGATTAATTGACTCTAGAGATTGGAAAAAGGGATAGGCTTATCCTTCAAATGGAAAGCATAAACCAAGATTTGGAGCGCATGTTGGAAAACAAGTGCTCTAGCAATGTATCAGCTGCTGAAGCATTGGATATGCAAACCCAGACGCCGTCGTCGCTGCAAAGTAAAGATGTTAATGTCCATTCTGGAATCAAGAAAATGCAGAAGCGTGAAAGCAGCAGCACAAGAGAAATTGATGTCAATTCAAATGAACCACCCCACCCCCAAAAAAGCGACGAAGTCGCCGATATCAAAGGCGAAGAATGAAGAAGACAATTCTCATTCTACCTTCTGAAAATGGATCTCCGTTAGAGATCCTAGCTCAAGAAATATCCAAACCCAAGGTCGTTGGTATTAAGAAGCACTTTGATTATACTGTGCTGAAGGAGAAACTGATTCAGGATAATAACCTCCAAATCAAGCAAAAGAAGCGTGGATTGCCATGGGATGTGAAAATACACAATCTACCCAATACAATCAAGATAGAAACTATTGTGGAAATAGTCAAGGAGCACTTTGATGAAGGCCCTATTTCCTACACCAAAGTTCAGTACAAGATGAAAGAGAACCAATGGTTTTGTGCTCTTAAAGTCAAACAAGCTTATATGTACTCCAAGTTGATGAAGGTACGTCGTTTATCAATTGGATGGAAGTCGTTCCCCATTGATACTTCAATATACATACCCAGATGCGGCCGATGCCGCCTTTTGGGTTATAAAGAGAAATTTTGCTGTCACCCATCAAGTGTTCCAGCAGAAATATTGAAAGAAAAGCGCTGTCATGATTGTGTTCAATTTAACCAACGAATGAAAGTAGCCACAATGAGAAGATTCCCGGCACAGAGGCATGTCCAACTGTACACTCCTTTAGGAACAAATGGAGACAATGGTATCTTGACAATGATGAAAAAGAAGACATAATGAGAGATAGAGTATATGAGGAGAACTGTGTTAGTAAAACAACTCCTCAGAAAGGAAATTCTAGCCAAGATGCTACTGACATCAGTCAAATGGTATATGACAATCAGCAGCCAAGAACCTCAGCACAACCAATCATCAAAAAGGTTTACAAAGATACAAGCCCAAATATCAGCATATATATGGAAGAAACGACTGATGGTAGATCACCAGATAGCAACAAAAGCACAAGTACAGAAAGAGAAGGTTATACAGTCTACTAATATAGCATCAATAAGTACCCCAGTAATATATTAGAAATAACGGAACTACCTGCTGCCGCTATTGCTCATGGGGCCAGCATGGATGACCAAGGAAGGTATCAAACATTTTTGACATGTTTCAAGTCTTTTTTGAACCCTACCCCTAATTCAGACATTTTCGAGTTGGCCCACCTTCCTCCTCAGGAAAATTTCCGACTGGCACTCAAGACTTGATCCGAAAATTTGCAAGTTGGCTCACCCATCCTCTCCTCCGTTTCATACAGCGTTTAATACTACTTGTATATCAACTTTATACTAGGTTTATACTTTATACTATGGGTTTAGGCCTCCTTTATGCTAGCCTTATATTCAACCTAGACCTCTCTTCGTTCTCTGTAGTAAACTACTTGTATACTAGACTAAACAGGGCCAAGTAGGCAGAGGGCGAGGCTTGGAGAGAGTACACTAGCTTGTCCTTAATATCCTGACTATCTGCCATTTAGTATACCAGGCAAAGGTAAAACCATTCGTTGAGATGTTCCATGTCTTTGCTCTGGGTTACCGCCTCATTGTAAAATTTGCGTGCACATCTCCTATCAGTAGATAACTTGACATACGGTATACTAGCCTTAGGAGAAAGGCGACAGTTGTATGCTCGGCTTATACTAGTCTAATGAAGAGGGGAGGTCTAGTTCACAGTATATAGTTTATCGGAATAAGAAGGAAGAAGGTGAAAAAGTGGAGCAAGTGAGCCCGTCTAATTTTATCCATCACCTAAGAAAAATACTGACTTCAACCTGTTGATGACATCACAAAGCAGGTAAGGCCTTGACCTACCTTAGGTACGAAGATAGAGATGTTTGGGATGCTTGCCAATGCGCCATTGTTTGCGGAGGGAGGGTAATGAAAAATACGATCTGAGTGAAATTTTGAAGACTAGTGATACATGAATAGCGATTCTGGTAACAGTGGACTTCAAAAAAATATACTGAAGTGGTGTTGGCTACCATTGAAAATGATGACAAAGTCAAGGAAATTAATTTCTCTATCACTAGTTTCTGAGATGAAATGAATGATGAAGCAGAGTGAGTTGATACAATGAAAGAAAATGGCTATGATGAGCGGGCCCAGTTAAGAATATTATAGGCAGCCAGGTTCAGCAAGATTAACATTTTTTAGCGAAGAACCCGCTATCCCCTTTGGACATCGTTGGGGGGTGCTTTCAGGAAATTTTCGTCCGCGAGCGCGGGCACCAGCGGTCCGAGGTTGATGACGTTCCGGAGAGGGGGGAGGGGACTTGGAAATATTTCGACTCTTGAGTTATTTATGATACGAAAGGGATTTAGAATAATTTCGACCTCTAAGCTATATATGATAGGAGGTGGACTGGGAGAATTTCGAGCTACATGTGACAGGAGAGGAACTTGAAATAATTTTTACTCTCGAACTTCATACTATAGGAGAGGGACTTAGAATAATTTCGACCTCCAAGCTATATATTAAGATCGGAGGGGGACTTGGAAAAATTTCCACTCTCGAGCTATATATGATGGGATAGGGTCTTAGAATAATTTCGACCTGTAAGCTATATATGATAGGAGAGGGCATTGGAGATTCTCGAGCTGTATATGACAGGAGAGGGCCTTTGAATAATTTTGACTCTCGAGCTATATAATGTATGTGCATATGCTAAGGGCCCACTTGGTCGATCACAGTTTTTTTTTTTAAATTGCAAAAGTTTGAAAGTACAGTCGATGCCGACTGTAACGAGATTCAAGGGCCTGCTACTTTTTCTCGCTTTATCCGGAAGCTCGCAGTAGACATACTCCGGTTATAACGAGTTTCTCGTTATGTCCGGGTATACCGAGAAGTTCGTTACATACAAAAATATAGAAAAACTTACACAAATGCAGTAGAGAAAAACGAACGAGGGAGTTTGTACATATTTATTTCATAGATAGAATTTATTTTGACTGTTTCCAGAGCGCCAGCGTTGTCTCTAGGCCTCTCTTCATATAATACGTGAACATTCTCAGGTCGGGAAAATGAATGTCCGGTTACCAGAAGATGGATGGCAATTATAATTATAAGGTTGACTCGAGAGTAATCAATGATTAGAAAGAACTCTTGTAGCTGAGTTCAAATGCTATTCGGACAATCTGTCCACAAGTAAAAAGCTGGAAAAACTTAGATTTTATACGGTCCTGCAAGTTATGGCCAAGCATACCGAACGAATGAAATACTCAAAATGGTAAAACTAGGAGTAAACTAAACAAAGCCACAGAAATACGATTATACACTGGAGCGCTTTCGATTAATAAACCATTGTCAACAGTGACATGAAAGCAACTGAAACCAATTACCGCTAGGAAGGAGAACATCCGACGAGATCATGACTGAACCTTTAGTTTACTCCTAGTTTTACCATTTTGAGTATTTCATTCGTTCGGCTGGAAAAACTTGTCAAAATAAAATGGCCCACCCATGAAATTCACCGTTCTCAAATGTTACAAGTCGACTGTTGATACTTGATGGTACATCTGAAGCTTTCGAACTGTCTCCTCCCAGACAAGTTTTTGATAGAGGTAAAGGAAGAATGCTGATGGATGCGAGAAGACGCTTGAAAGAAGGAGGGGGAAAAAATTCGAATCTTGGAGAAGGAGAAAAGTTTTCCCCGCGAGGTCAAAACAGACTAATCGGTATTTCCAACATTCCATTCAAGGGTAACCAATCTTTGTATGATAAGAGATGTAACATTTTTGCGAGAATATACGCCCTAAATGATGAGGAAAAGCTCGTTAAGACCGGCATCACTCCTCGTAGTAACCGATGTAATTTACATAGCCCATATGGGTGAAGTGCAAGGGACCACGGATTCTGCTCGAAATACCCGAAATCTCGTTTCAACCGGCCTCGTTATAGTCGGCATCGACTGTAGGTCCAAATTGTGATTTTTTGTATTTTGATGTATTGTTGTATAAAAAACCTCAGCTTTCCAGTAGTAAGACTCTTTTCATGAGATAAAACCTATAAATTGAACAAAATCATGAGAAAGTGAAATCTTCATATTTTGTTCTGTGACACTTCGTAATTTCTTCATCTGTGACAAAAAAACTTTGAAATACTGTAGCTCATCATCTACTGGATCAATTTTTTTTTTTTTTTTTTAATTTGACTCTTACAGTCTATTAATTGATATACACTTATTATTCTTCATACCAGAATATTTTTTTCTCAAGAAAATCAAATTTTTCTTGAAGTCTAAACATTTTACATAAATTTTACAAAATATCGTAAACTTCTGTAACGCAATTTTCATTAGCCGATTCCGTAAACACCCGATTTTCCAATTTTAAACTTCAATACCACTTTCCGAACATATGAATTTTGGACCTAACAATTTCAAAAAGGTCTTGCTGGACTCAGAATTTCATCTACTTTCATACTCCACTTGATACCGACCGAGTGGGTCCTTAGCATATGTACACATTTATGAGGACTTTCTATATGATATGTTCTACTTTTTGAAAGACCTTCCGCAGTGGAGTATGGGTCTGGCGGGTTTTCCGCTCGCAGTACAAAACTTTCAACGGCATCCAATTTTTTCACGAATATCTCAATAAAAACTTCAGCGATTGGAGTAGCAATAGAAGAATCCATGAAAATGATTGTAACTGATACACAACTGATGGACGGTGAGAATTATGGATGAAAAAAAAAATGTGCCAAGAATAGGGTTAATGATGGATGTGATGATTTCAATTTTGTATGCGAATTAAGAGTTGGTTCTAGAAATAAGTACATACAAGTTTCGAAGCTGGTTTCCAAGTATTTATTGAGTTTGAATAAGAAAAAGAACTCAAATGATACGATGGAAGTGACTACTTTGTGAATTCTTAGCAAGCCATAGATTTGAAGTCTTTCGATGGAAACTTCAAACACAAAAGATATTTTGCCCACCAAGAACTGTTGTCTTAGCCTCATTCGTGCCCACGGAAACCTCTTCTTCTTATCCTTGGTCACAAATACATAATTTCATCTAGGATGAGTCTAGGTCTGGGTACATTTTTCATGGGGATGACCTAGTTCCATGATCTGGTGAGGATTAGGAATTTCAACTGTTTGAAATGCATACAAGGGAGAGAACTGGAAAAAATTCGAAGTGGATTTGCAATAATTTTGAAAGGGAAGCGGAAAAAGAAGAAAAGACTAAAGTTTTTCATTTATTTGCGTTGTTTCTCGTTGTCGTACTTTGGACCGCAAGTCTGTAAGGACTTGGACCATCTTATGAGGTACATCAGCCTACAGTCAAACTCAACAATATAATATTGACGTAATTTTTCCAAGACTTCTAAAAAATCAGTCGACACTTTACATAATACGACCTATCACGGATTTACAGAATCGAAAAAAAAATCGCAATTGCTCTTATCAGCTTTCAAAATGCAGGAATTGTAATCCTTGATTCTTTTCATTGTCTTATGAACTCGCGATCGTGTCCACAGAAAATCTTTTGAAACAGGTCAGATAGATAATATTGGATGCTTGAGCTGCTTTCTTACTATCTGACTTCAACTTTTGGAGTAACCATGAATAATAATGATAATAACTTTTATTGAGGATAATTATTGTACATTATGAAAAACTTAAAATTAATCATCATTACTCCATAATCTTTGGCCCAAAGAGAGCAAAAGTTTTCCGCAGCCTCTCCCATTCCATTCTGTCTGTGGCCACCCTTCCGAAGTTTTTTCCATCCAAGAATTTTTTTCTATCGTCTCCCCATCTTGCTAGTTGTCGACCCCTACTTCTTTTGTACTGTGAGAGAAACCAGAATGTTAGCTTGTATGTCCACCGTCATCTTTTAGTTAGTCTAGCTTCATGCCCCGCCAGAAAGAAATCCGTGAAAATAGTTGTAACTGAGACATAGTCCATGAACGGCAAGTAAATTGAGATTGAATCATGAATTAGGAGATGAATACTGGATAGAAGAGGAATTCATCTGAACAGATTTGAAGAATCAGAATCAAATTTAAGAGATGATCTGATCTTTGGGCAAATATCCGTAAGTACAAGTCTTGAACCTTTAGTTATTTATTGTTTTGAGCCTACTTCTCAAAATTTGTGAAGTCTTAATAAGGGGAACCTTCAAATGATACTACGGACTTAAATTCTATGAGAACAGTCATGTCGAATATCAGTACAGGCTTAAAGAAACGAGTACAAATTAGGTAAGAGCTTTTTTGCCTCCTTCTTTGGCATTTTTGTTAGCAGTACTCTCAACCTTTTCAAATCGTAATTCTAGACGGCCAAGTACTAGGATCGCTAACCACGCAAGTGGTTCGTTCAACAGTAATGGTACTCTTGTCGAATTTGAAAACAGGAACTGAACTATGGTGGTATATTGGAGAGAAAGGAATGATTTGGAGTAACTCTTGAATAAATCGGAATTGAAGGTTTTGTCATACTATCGTGTATCTGTAGTTGAAATCCTTCATGGATGTCGAAAAACCAAATCTGCTTCATTCTAGTGTTATTTCGATTTTTTCATTCTTGTCTTATACGCCACCACAGTTCATGTTCTGCTTTCAACCTCTCCCCACTCAGTAGAAGTGCGGCACGACTATCCGAACCGAATAAACTGTTATCTATCATCGGATTAAGAAAGTCTAAAACTTTCCATCTTCTTGAAAGACTGTAACAGGTCTCACACATGATACCACTTCATTAGGACAGTTGGAATGAAATTTGTAGACTACTGAGCACCGATTGCTCGAGGCCGAGTCCGATGTTGAATAGATGGGAACAAAGGCATTAAACGAATTTATTACAAGTTTACCGTAAAAACGTATCTCTATGGAAATATAATATAATACCTAGTCAAAATTATAGCTTTTTCACGATCAAAGCCCACCTCATAAGATAATTACAAATAAGGTAAGGGGTTGAACTAGAAGAGACGAGTACTCTTCAACGCTGCGAATGATAAGAAAAATGTGACAGTAAAAACACCTTAACACGAACCCCTTACTCGTGAGAAACACCCACTGATAAGAATACTTCAATACGACATCTCTGTACTGCGTACGATAGCCCTCACCTGAAAGATATGTTATTTTAGGGATTTACTCATACGAGGAGTAATTACACAAATTGACAGTTTCGGATAGATGACATGTCGGATAAGGCTGTACGCGTGTACTCAATTTCCAGTTTAATTGTCCACACTTTCCAACTCGCCACTGCGGTCACAGTTGACTGAGTAACGAAAATTACGCGTGGACGAGGGCTTCTCGAGGGATTAGACAGTGAGTTTACTATACTCGTTAGCACCCTTCCGGTTCACGTGCACTAAATGGAAATGGAACAAGTGCGAAGGCGAGTACCCCTACGGTACATAAATACAAATACAACAGACTAATATAATCTGAATCGCTGCTTTTCGAGAAAACCGACGTATCCGCCGTTCCTATCTGATACCTTCTTCATTGTGCGATAAATTTTCGGTGCGAGTCCTTAAAAGCCTTAAGAATGCGAACAGATGTGGAAACTGAGTCTCCGTCGGAAATTTGAAATTTACATCTTCCAAATGATTTTTTTTTTCGAGCACCACGCAGAAACTAGAATTAATGTGTATCTTTGTCGGAGGAAATTTCTACGGGAAGTTAATTACAAAAAATTCAAATCTGTCAAACTTACGCGCTAAAAGCTGTGCTCTTTTTTTTCCTCCTCTCTTTAACAAGTCCGGATTTTTCTTATAACTTATGTATGAAGTTGAAAAGGAGGGAAGACTTTTAACGGTCCCGCAGTTAAAGTCTTTTAATTCTTATTTCGATGTTCTTGCTTGCTGGGCTCCCTTTCCGTTGGTGAAACGTATTTTGAGTCGTCCGTATTCAACTATAGGGATTTGTAATGATTTTTACTTCATAAGCTTTCCATTTTATATAGAACCTTTTTTTTCCCACCTATAACTATCATTATCCGCAAAATTCTTATCTTCACTTGGTTAGAAGTCGCGGGAAAAAAGAAAGTAAACGGAGCAGGAAGCGACATCAGTTCGTCTGCATGTCCCAGTATTATTGAAAAGGGACTTGTAAAATGAAAACTTTTCACTTAAATCTCTTTTTTCTCCTCGTGTGTTCTTTTTTCCGCAGGAGGGTATGAGAATAAAAGAAACGTGCAGGAGTGACGTTCTTCGAATTTGGTAAGAGTAAATACGCGTTCTTAGAATATTTAAAGGATAATTGAATCGTATTCAACTTTCTTTCACGCAGGAAAAATTGAACGTTGATGGAGAAACATTTTCAACTAAAGTTCAAACGCGGCCACACGCCGCGTACATTTGTATAAAGCGGACTATCCAGACGAAATTCTAATCGAGCTGACCTAAGTGATCTATTTATTCTAATGAAATTGAAGAAGTCGAAATTTTGACAATAGATTTCACGGACGAAGTATAGTAGGTACCGTTGGTAATCCGATCGAAATTCCCCCTTAGCTACTCGTTCGTATAATCTGACACACGAATGATGCCTCTATTGTTTGTAATCCCTCTTCACGAGCGAATTCTCGTTCGTACACATGATTCCGAAATCTATTTAGCGCGGCGAACATTTCGCCTATAAAAACAATACGCTATTCCTATCAAAACCAAATGGAAAATTCCTCTTCACGAGGTCATCAAACAATTTTCGAACGAAAATAGATTTATATGGCGTCCTAAGTCATGTATTTCGTGATAGTGAGTGAAATATATTGGATTGGTACGAGCATTTTTAGAAAACGTTTGTTCCGGAACCTCACGGAAATTGTTGAAAAAATATAGTTAATGGTTTGTTAGGTATAGGTAAGCACTACTCATCGGAACGACAATTTGTCCAAAGGACGGCATTTCCCCTATATCAACAAAATAGTTTTGATTTTTAGACATAGAAATTGAAACAATACGGAAAGTGTTCAATGAAACAATTGAGAGTTGGGATAGTTTTTTTCGCTCAAAATTCTAGGGAATGAAAAGCAAAAAAAATAAAATCTACGGCTTTTTCAACGAAGTTAAACGAGGGACGCAGGGAGCCTGTTCTATGGGCCGAACTGGTTTCCTAATTGAAATTCTTCAATACTTCTGGACTCATCCTTTACAGCTTGGAAGTCGAAGTTTTTTTGGGGACATGCGCAAACCATGAAGATTGATATAAAGCTTGGGAATCGAAATTTTTCAAAGTTTGTATAACATTATGGTTCGAGAGTTGAAATTCTCCGAATCCAATCCGAACTATATATGATAGTAAGGGGACTTGAGCCATTTTTGCTCGAAGGTGGGTACCTATCGTGCATAAAGCTGGAAGTAGAAATTTTTGTAGGGCCCTCTCCTATCATACTCGTATGTGGTTCAATGGTCGAAATTCTTACAAGTCCCGAGGTCGTAATTTTAATAGGGACCCTGTTCTACGGGTGTTTTTTGGAAAGATTTGCCGTGCGCTGCGTGAAGTCCCGCCAAAACAGAATTAATCCAAGTCCGAATTTTTCCAAAGCTGTTGCCTAGTGTATATGATAGGAGGGGAACTTGGAGAAATTTCGACCTCCGAGCTGTATACGACCGGAGAGGGCCTTAAAAAGAAAAATTTCGACTTTCGAGCCATTATAATAAGAAAAGGGACTTACAAAAAAAATCTTATTTTCAAGCTATATACACCATCATACACTGGGACTCAGAAAACTTAAGAACCTTCAAGATTTCAATTTGAAATCAATCTCAACATCAAAACCAATTCGACCCATAGAACAGCTTTCCTACATTTCTCGTTCAACTTTGTTGAGGAAGCTGTCATTTCTCTAAGTCCCTCTCCTATCATATTATATGACTACCTCGAGCATCGAAATTATTGTAAGTCCAATCCGAGCTATGTGCGATAGGAGAGGGGGTTGATCAATTTCTGCCAATAATATTGGACTTGGACCATTTTTTTTTTGGCCAAATATCACACAGCAAACGACGTGCGGCAAATTTTTCGAAAAAAAAAAAAAACATAGAACAGGTTCTGTGTTTAGAAACACTGCTGGGGGAGAAGCTAATAAAAATTATGTCTCCTTCTAAGACACGTAGGTAGCATTTTAAGGCTACCGATCTCACTAGCTCACTCGCTCTGAGCTCGTTCACCTTTCCTCTTCTCAGCATTGCTTAGCCTGATTCAAGCCTGGTATACTGAATGAGTAATGGACTTCCTTGATAAGCTCATTCGCTCTACTCGTTCGCCCCTTCTAGCCCGTATACTTATAAGAAATTAATATAGGCTAATAATGTATATCGATTTTGATACATCTAATTTATTTCAGTCATGATGACATCATAGTAACATTCTTCACCAGTATTTCGTGACTTAGTATGAGCCTATAGTATTCTGTATGTAGGGCTAACAAACTGACAGATCCACCAGTTACTCGGCCAATAAGCCTTGAATAGTGTAACTCAGACTACGACTTAAGTCTAGTTCACTGCATATTAGTAGTATGTTTGGCTAAATGACTGACGGCTCACTCGTTCGCCCCCCCTGTCGAAATCCTCGATTATTTTTATCATCGATTATTCGACTTAGCCTAAATAGGCTAAACCATTTTTTTTCTCGAATTGGCATCTCATCACAAATTATTCCCAAGCAATTATTATCGATATCATTACGGCGCTACTGACTCTCAATATCACTCCGACGTCATCCGAATTTTTCAAAAGCGACAATCATCCAAATTTATCAAGATCGGCAATCATCCAAATGGAGCCCGAAGAGGTTATCGTTAGCCTGCAAGAGGCTATCGCTTTTGTAAGTACTGATTTTCTGATCCTTTCGTAAACGTACCGAATGCTTGTTTTGATGATCTACGAACTCCGAAAGACTTCTGCGAGATCATTGTCGTGTATACCTCTAAATTTACATCCTTTAAATACGACTCAGACAACTTCCGTCTTCGTAGAAGATAGCTTTGGTCAAGTCGAGATGGAATACCTATTATTTGAAAGCAACTTCCACTAAGCGCTTTTGACTCTTCTTTAGCAACCATCTTTAGATTACGTTAAGATCTTTCTGAATTAGTATTTACTCTACCAGATGTAGACTGACGGACTGCTTTCGTTTTCTGTCCGTTAGGAACTTCAAGATAAATTAGATAAATCAGCGAAACGACACCTCGTTGTACAGATTTAGATTTATAATTAATTATGTAAATTAAATTAATATTTGTTGACCTAAAACCGATTTTCTTTCTTAAACTTCCTCAGAACTTGTTGTGATTTCCCTGCTAGGTCAAGTCTTTAAATCTCGTACGATCCACGACAAACCGCGAGATACAAATCACAACATTCCCCCTTCCACCAGGGATTCTTGGCCTAGTATACGCCTAATTAACTGTATGTTCGGCTAACCGACGGACAGGCGGACTCATTAGGTTGAGTGGCTCTCAGGGGTCAGCTTAGTATTAGTCTACAATACTGGATATTACCTTTCTCTCTTCAGATTTAGTTTCACACTAGGATAAAGGCCTCCTCAGTATAAAGCTAACATAAAATACTGCTCGCTTATACTCGGCTTACCTAGTTTTATCTAGGCTTTTCTATACACGCTTTCTCTCTAGTAAGGCTTATCTAAGCCTATATTCGGCCTTCTCTCGTCAGATGTTGAGCTCTCTACTAACTTGCAGTATAGAGCTCATATGAACTAGTACAGGCCTCCTAGTATAAGCTAGTATAAAAGAGGCTCGGACCTAGTATAATCCTAAGACATGTAATATATCAAAAGGTAACGGATGTCTGACAGAAAGCTTCATCGAACGACGTCAATATGACTGCGGGATTAGGAGAAAACTTTAATTAAAGGATTTCAGTTCACTAATGGGCCTCATCAGTTGATTCACAAAAAATTGAGATAAGAGACATAAGTCTCCGCTATAATATTGTGATTATAAACCTCTAAAAAGACAAGATGACGTCGTTCTATAAAACCCAAGTTGAATTCGTGCGCTCGCAAATGATTGAGCTAATTTATATCATCAGATGTTGCAGAGTCGCATTCAATGTATCCTTGCAAGGAAAAAAATTTAATTCATTTGTGAACACATGAAAAGAAGTTTTATGCTCAATAAATTTGATTCTGTTCATTTTTTTTTTTTTTTTTTTTGAAAATTGAAAACAGAAGGAGAAAAATGAGTTTGAGTTTTCATAGAAGGCGGTGCTGATTGGATCCAAATCTTTGTTACTCTTGGCGCTGTTTGTACCTATGGCTATCCCTGTTGTCACCCTGTTGATGTGCTTCATGTCTTCAGTCTCAACTCACACCAATTTGAAAATCTGCAAGGACACCCACCCTCTCCCCCAAATTAAGGATATTCTCCTAGATTTCTTCAATCGTCATCTTGTTTTTCCCACGCAATGGGGGATTTTACTTCTGAAGATCTATAGTGGCGCTTATGGTTAGAAAAAAGACTACATGGAAAAACAAACCGAGATTGCCTTTGAAACTAATTTTAATTACAGTAAAACCTCCTACAACGGTCACTCCGAATAGCTAAAGAACGGTCAATTTTCTTGATCCTTACTTGTGTTATGGAAAAATTACATTACACCTCTAATAATGGTCTCTCTAAATAGCGGTCACAAAATCTTGGAAAAATTAAAAAATTTCTAATAAAACACTGTGCAGAAGACAGTGATGACATTTCACTCTTTATCCCTTCAAACAATGATGAGGAAGAAAGTGACAATGATGACGAATGTATACTTGCCGAACCAACAGTTTCTCTATCAGAAGCAAAAGACTGTATAACAAAGTTAGGTGCATTTGTCACACGGACAAACGACATAAAAATTCTTGAATTATTAAAAAAAATGCAGATAAAATTCGAGAACAAGGCATTATTAACGAAGCTCAACTCAGCTCAACAGAAAAAAATCACTACTTTTTAAAATTATTTTTTAAGTACTGTACCTACATTATATAACCACTGTTTTTTAAGTTATTGATTACAAATGTACAATTCTCTGAAAATTGAACCTCATTCTAACGGTCACTCTTCATTTTTCACCTCCTTCAGCAGGCACCTCCACTCTGCGGCCACCTCCAAATAACGGGCATTTTGAATGGTCCCTTGGGTGACCGCTATTTCGAGGTTTACTGTATATTAATTGAATTGGGATTTTGAAAATTTAAATTCATTCATGATATAATAAATGATTAATTTTTATTAAATTAATTGAAATTATTTTCAATATTAATTTTTACATGATTTATGTAACATAAATATATATATTAATCAATTTAAAAAAATTATTAAACTTGAATTATTTACAGTTGATGAAGCTATTAATTTTTTTATTCATTAAAATAATAATTTGTTGATATTGACATTTAATTGATTTCATTTGAATTATTATTTTTTTATAAAACCAATAATTTAATTAATATAAATAATATTATTAAAAAAAAAAAAATTATTATTTCTTGATAATCAATAATTAAAATTACCCTTGTATTGTAATTGTAAATCATTAAATAATTATTTATTTTTAATATTATTTGAATCTATTTTCAAAAAATAATTATTAATAAAAAATGAAATAAAAATTATTAAAATATATAAATAATAAATATAAAAATACAATAAAAATATATTTATTTTCAACAAAGCTAATTAAAACTCCTGAAATACGCTAAAAAATCAAGAAAACCGGGTTCTATGGTGTTGTAGTCAAGATAGACTTTTTGTATAAATTTGATATTCAAAAGTATTATACATGCTTTCCTGAGTATTATAATCAGTTTTTTGGCACTTATACAAATCATGATTGTACAATTTTTCTGTTTGTCCACATAGTTTCCCATTTTTCCCACAGCGCTGTCCTACATGACGTCAAAAATAAAATTAAAATTTACCTTTTGTACATTTTCATAAAACGGTATTTCTTATTCCCTTCTCCTTCACCGAGAAGTTCTAGTAAGCATTCAGTTATCTCTAGAAAAAATTATTATAATTCGTCATCGCAGAACTCTAAATCGATTAGTATAAGATCAAACGTTTGTACTTCATGTTTGTAGGGTAAAATGGATGTCAACATCCACATCATTTAAAAGTAAACCTCAATTATGTTCAAAAGAGAGCATAAAATTGTTCATTCTCTAGATTTGCAACATGTCACACCACGTCTACACAGCACATCGAGTCTGATTACTATTCGAATTTACATTCAAATTTCATCCGAGAGAACAGGGTCCGATGAAAAAGACATGTAAAACGATTCTGCTGGAAGACGACGCCTCGTCTTAAATAAGTAATCAGGGATAGCAGCATGTATATACGTCGTCGTGCATGTAGCCACGTGACATCTTTATTTAAGTCCCAGATTAACATTTACAAGAGGTTTCCATAAGTGCTTTATAATAGAAGTTATTTTGTACTCAGATTAGAATATTAGATGATATTATACTACATACAAATTTTTTTACCCTCTTATAGCAGAGTATTCCTATAGTTGATACTGATGGTACACAAACTGGATACGGGTTCGCCCGAGTTCGTCTTTTTCTTCAAACTTATCTTCATCTTAAATGACGACGATAGAGAAGAGAATAAGAAAATAATAACGGACGAGCGTGCCCTCGTTATTGTGGTCTGCCTCGTTTTTGAGATTTTCTTAGAGATAAGTGGAATACGAGACCCTTAGATTTAATAGATGTCGGTAAACGAAAACTTAAATGGAAAATTTCGCTTCCCGTTTAATAAGAGAACTTTTTAAAATATATTTTGAATTCTGTGTTTTTTTTTTTTTTTCTTCTTCTTTCTCTCTTTTAATTTTTATTTCGTCGTCGTGGGTTTTCTATAATGCAAACAACTTGAAGTTCTTAAAAAATTCATAAATATCGCGAACTATAAGAAGTTTCTTTTTATGTATGCGTGTACTGACGTAAACCTACAACCCAAGTTTAAGAAATTCAACTCTGGTGCACCGAAGCTTCTGAGGAGTTGGCTCGTGTTCGTCAGTTTTTAGTGCACGCGTTTTTGTAATCATCACGTTTAATTTTACAAGTGCTGCAGTATAGAGTTGATGACTTCGGTCATTCGTTTTAAATGAAAGTAGTTAGTATGCACTAGCAAGTATTATTATAGAGCTTTACGCTGGTTCACGTTTAAGAATTGTATTTAGGTCGTTTGAAACGGAAAAGGATGCGATAAATTGGAAGCGTTTTAAAAAATTAAACTAGGATAAGAAAAATGATTTCAAAATTATGCACTGAGAGAAGAGTTCGGTATAACCAGCACTAAATTTTGGGGACAAAAGAATCAATTCGCAAAGGTTTCTATAACAATTACTTTCGGAACCATTCGCGAACCGATTCTCTTGTCCCGAAATTTCGGTGCTGGTTTCAAAGCTTTTTTCTGTGCGAACAGAGAACATAGGTCTTGAGTAGTTGATTTCTTAATGAAAATATAATTTAGTCTTGGTCACTGATTAAATTTGAAAATAATATTGATCACCGATCCTAAGCGATAATTTTGTTTTTAGCAGGAGAACGCCTTCGCAACGGGTTAATCACCAATTCTGGCTCATTGGCGGAGTTGAGCCGACAGAGAATTGGTATCGATGACCGATTCTTCCACAGAGTAAAGAAATGAGAAGTCCCAATTCTGGTTAATTTGCAGAGTGGAAATCGGCTAGTTTACACCAGAATCGGAGTTTGGGATATTCAATAAAAATACTGCACCTATTATCCCATTTTAGAAATACTACTTTTGTTGACCTGACCGCCCGACAAACTGAATATGTGAGAAAAGAGTGCTCTTCTTTTTCTCTAGGTGGGCATGAATAATGGTACTTATTCAATTCTCAACCAATAAATTTGATCTACTGGAGTCTATGATTTATCCTGCTTTTGACTTTTTGAATGTCTTTCCACAATCGTAAAACTGCGAGTGCGAGTTGTTCCCCCTAAGAGATTGCAAAGCCGCCTCCGGACTTGAAATCTAAATCTCGTACATAGGAATTCTCTCTGGGGGATGAAAAATTTTCAAGGAAAAATTCAAAAAAGAAATAAAGCTTATTAGTTAGTTTAAAATTGATGATTTTAAACGTTTCTGGGGTCCTCAACCTCTACCTCCCCCCCATAGATACGCCACTGTCTGGAACCCTTGACCCAATCCAGAAATATGCGAGACCGAGTTCGAGTTTCTCTGCCCTATATTAGGCTAAATAAGTTTTAAACTAGCCCTAATTGCATTATACTAGCTTTGAACTAGGCCTAGCATTACTACACTTTTTTTTTTTTTTTTTTATTTTTTTATTTATTTATTTACAAATTTTAGTCATGAGGGTTGGGTGAGTTTTACCATTGGTTTTTCCTCACCCCCCTCATGACGAGCTCGTAACATACTATGTGTTCTGTATCTAGACTAGACTAAAATACAAAGCAATATTTTATCATGGAGAAAAGGTATATTTCTGTTTTTTTTTTTTTTTTTTTTTTTTTTATTATTACTATTCATTTGTTTACTTATTAATTGTTAGTACAGCATTTGTATGTTATTTTTATTTTTATTGAAGTTATTATTATTTCTCTGTAATTTCTTTTTTTGTTTTGAGTATTTGTTTTATATATCTGTTGACTTTACCATGAATTTGTTCATCTTGTAGGCATTTACCCAACTCTTCAGCTGTAATATTGATCTCCTTTCTTATGTGTTCAAAGTTACTACATTTTAGGAAGGTATGATCTGGATCATCTTCAAAATTCAAACATTCCCTACATTTACTGTGTCTTTTATTACCTATCTTAATTTTTTTTTAAATAAGTTGCAAAGTTACCGTGCCCTGTCAAGTATTGCGTTAAAAAGTAATTGGTTTTTAATTTTTTGTTTTTGAGTCTCAGTTCAATGTTCGGTATTAATTTTGCGGTTCTCCTTCCCGTTTTTTCCTTATCGTATAGATCCTGCCAGGTTTTTATTGTATCTAATTTAGTTTTCTTGATGTTATCTACCATTTCTGTTTTTGTAATTTTACCTTCTTTATGCCTAATTTTGATCCTTTTTATCTTATTCGTTTGACTTAATTGTAGATCAATTGGTGTCACTCCCGCTACTACATGCGAGGCAGTATGTGATACTGTTCTATAGGCCGATATTATTCCGATTAATGTTGTTCTTTGAAGGGATTTTAATTTTTTCATTTCTGTTTTTCTTAATTTTCCAAAGTAGGCTAGAGATCCGTATTCAATTATCGACCGAAAAAGAGCATTATAAATTATTTCTCTTTTTTTTTGTGTCCATCCCATAAGTGTTACCATATATTGCCCGAATTTTATTGTAGTGTTTTTTTAATTTATTTGTAATATTTTCTATGTGCATTTTAAAGTTTAGGTTTGGATCTAAAATTATTCCTAAGTATTTCATTTCTGATTGAAATTTAATTTTCTCTAGTCCCATTTTTATTTTGTCCTCCATACTTTTTTGAAAATCTAGTTTCTTGTGTCTTCTCGATATGAATATCATTTGTGTTTTCTTTGGATTTGACGTTAAGCCAAGATATTTTAATTTCTGGTTTGTTTGTTCTATCTTTCTGTTAATAGTTTGATAGTCATTCTGTTTATCTATTCCAATAATCATTAGCAGATCGTCAGCGTAGCTTAAAAGCTTGAATTTGTTTGTTTCCTTTGCTATCTTGTGTATTTCAGTCATTGCAATGTTAAAGAGAGTTGGGGACAAGGCTGACCCCTGTGGTACGCCCATACTTAGTTCATATTCCAGCTTCAGATTATTGTCCTTATCAAAGAATCCTATTTTCCTATTTCCCAAGTAGCTTTGTATTATCTGTATTATATGCCTACTTACGTTATTTTTATCCATTATTTCGGCCAAGCTAGACCAGATGACTCGGTCAAACGCTCCCGTGACATCAAAGCTTATTCAAATTGTGACCTGGTTTCAGGAAAGGAATGAAAACGTTCAAATATGAATTCGGAGATAAGAGTCTGCCTGAAGACGCAAGAAGACCCATATCTCCAGATTGATATTTGGACGCTCCAGTCCCTTTCTTGGAACCAGGTCACAATTATATGTTTGTGAGTTTTTTTTATATTGTTCAAGTGTTTTCATTAGTTCAGTAAGCGCCATTTCTGTCGACCTTCCTTCCCTAAAGCCGTATTGTTGTGTATGTAAGATGTTATTTTCTGATTCAAAGGGTGTCTTATAATTTTTTCATATACTTTACCTAAGGATGATAAAAGAGTTATTGGTCTGTAGGAATTGATTTCAGAAGGGTCCTTATCAGGTTTATTTATGAGTTTTATTTTCCCAAGCTTCCAAATATCAGGAAAATATTTCATTTGAAGGAGTTTCTGAAAAATAGTTATTAAAATTATTGGACAATTTTTATTAATAATTTTTATCATTTTATTAGATATTCCGTCCGACCCATTTGCCTTCTTATTGTTTAGTTTTTTAATTATGTCTGTGATCAGAGACTCGTCAACATCCGGGTTGTTTTCTTCTTCAGTATCATAATTTTGGAGTGAGTCCTTTATTTTGGAAAAAAGATACTACACTTAGCATACAATATACTAGATTATTATAGTGTACAGGATTTACGCAGGAGCATAGGTCTTTGGCCGCGACAAGTAGACGTCGTGCTACGAAAATAACGCAATTTGAACATCGGATCGTCGAAAAAGTATCAATTATTTGTAGCAAAGTCAGCAAGATGGAATAAATCGTCGGCGATCGCGTTGCATTGCGTAAATCCGGCACAACCACAGAGTAAACAGAGTTTGTCCAAGAGAGCTCGAGACACGGTCATCATCTAAATTCACAGTTTAGGGTTCGCCTAACGCAGTTGACCAAGTAGTGAATCTGCAACACTCAACAATTCGCATAGTGTACAGCTGTTTGCAGAGCTTGACACGCACTCTACGCGTTAGGCGAACCTAAACCACAAATTTGGATGATGCCCATATTCGTTAACGTTATAAGTACAGCATAGCGAAGACGACCTCCGTTTAATCTGTGGGTACACGTACACCATAATTATACTAGGCTTCAGCACGTCACGCCACGCCACGCCACGCGAGCCCGAGTTCGAGTTCCCGGTCCTGACACACAGTATATTAGGCTGTACTAGCTTCAAACTAGGCTCAACTAGGCTATAATTAATAGCTCTACACTAGGCCTAGCAAACGCCTATGCTACGCTATGCTACTACTATAACTAGGCTTCCGTCAAAAGATAGGAATGTTGTTGATGTCAAGGGCGTTGAAGACGATAGAAGGAGGTTTAAACTGACTGATGTCTTTATCGTGCCTTTCTGACTTAATCTTGCTCCCCAGAAAATTTGCGCGAGTGCATTCCCAAAAACTTAAGATATGTATACTAAACCTATACTAGTTTAAGAATGGGGGCGAACGAGCGGAAGCAGTCGATATATTGATCACACGCTCAAAGATATACACAATGATTTTCCATGAGGAACTCACTCTTTCAACAGGAAACCCATTTGCTGATTTAGTACCTCTCACTCTTTGTAATTTTGTCTCAAATGGTAGCTAGACCGAGCAACTATAAAAAAATATTAAAAATGATTTTTATTCATTTGGCTCCGCCAGAAGATTTTTCCTCATTAAATAAATTGAATTTTGGAATCTGAGGTGACCAAGGAGGGAGGACTTTATTCTTCCGATTTCTATTCTCGCATTAATGGTCCCCCACTCTCTGGTTACGGCAGTGCCCCTCTTTTTCTATCCTAAGACTCAATAAACGATTTTAGAAGAGAAAGACAGTAAAAATGACCTATAATGCAGAATTTTCAAGAAAGGCTACTACTTTCTCATCATCATTTTGAAATATTTTCCCAAGTGATATTTCCTTTATCAGGGTTGTCTTCCAAGTGCACACTTTGTACGCTTTTTGTATGGTATAGTTTCTATAGAAAGCTTTACGAACCTCCTTTCGCGACATAGAAGAATATTTGACGCGCTCCGCGAAAGGAGGGGGAAAGAGACTTATACAATAAACGGCTCGCTTCATTATCAGACATGCATCTAAACTCTAAAACTTGTTTTAGGGGCGTTTTCATTCAGACCGTTGTTTCAAAATTGTTTTTAGAAGAAATTGAAACACATTCCCATGACGGGTGATGGCCTGGCGTACCAATTATGCTACTGTGCGACGCAAACTGAATCTATTAAGAACGATATTTAATTTTCCAAATCGACCAGGTGACAAAGCTCTACATGTGCTTGAAAAAACAATCCGAACTCATAAATTCTTTTAGCCACATTCCGTGCAACGCTTCCTTCAGTAACACAAAAACTTGGAAAAAGCAATTTAGTAATTAAATTAATAATGAAAAGAATGTAACATACACTGTGCCGCGTTGACCATGAATTGCAGGTCATTAAAGGTGAATCATCGGATATGCGATTCTGAAAAAGAATATGAGAAGAATAACATTAATTAATCATTCCTACATAAAATATGCAACAACATGTATTCTTAAAACGGAAAATGGGAGGGTGGAAGTGAAGATGAAGTATCCATTATTGAAATTTTATATTCACATTTTTTCGTTGCCTCCTTTTCTTTTTGTTGGAAAAAGTATACAAACTACAGCTGAACTTTCGTACAAAGATGTTCTTTTTAATAAAAGTCTCCAATCAATATAGAGGGAGGAAAATTTAACTTTGCGACATGACCCCATGAGGGAGGGAATTTACAAAAATTTTGGCTACAGTTCAAAGAGGTGATGACTATAGAGGGTGTGACGTTTTGAGAAGGTGATTTCCTCAGCGTACATCGTTCCATATGTTGACAGAGAAACGGCTTTACAACGCAAAAGAGAGACCAGGTATTTTTTAAATGGCAGCAGGAAACCCGCTCTATTTGGCCCTTTCTGGACGTCATTTTGATGAAATTTCGAAAATTGGGCCAACTATAGCAGGAGGGACCCAAAAAAATTGAGTGGGGGTAGGAAAAATTTTCAATATCAAAGGAGTCAGATTTGAAAACATTTCAAATATCAAACCACACTTTTCTCAAGTCCCATTCTCCGCATGTAATGCTCGAAGGTTGCAATTTGTCAAGCCGCTCCCCAAGAAGATACGAAGGAAGTTCAAGATAGAGAATAAAAATACCGTTTCTGAATAGGTGCGGAAATTTCTGGAGTATAATTCTATAACAGGGGGAGAAAAATTAGAGGTCATTGCAGCCGGCTTCGCGGCTCTGTTAAAAACGCCTACTCTTAATTTTGTTTAAACCCATTGTGCAAAATACAGGCACAGCCACCGAGTACCGCGCCAGGAGCCGTAAGCCACTGGTACCGGTAATTTGTAATCCAAGTGTGCCGCTGATTAGCCAATCACAGTGAAGCAAATGTACGGCAAAATACATTCACAAGTGAAGAACATTTGCGGAACGTAGAACGAACTTCTTCGAAACACCCAATGTGCCGCGCGGTACATCAAGGTTGGAAAGGTTGGATTCGGAGGTAGTGAAACAATAGTTTCTCTCTCGAAAGGCATTGTGAAGCCTCTACATTCTATAATGGTGACATGACGACGATATGACACTAAAGTGATGCCGCGTGACCTAATAAGAATAAGTGTCTATCAAAAAGACTCTCTTAAGACAGAAAGGTGACGAATATATTCTGCAAATGAGTTCGTGAAATTTCTTCACATGCAAATGATTCTCCAAACATTGTCTACGAGTAGTGTGATTTCTTCATGACTATGACTGAAACATCAGCGTCATAGTTGAAGAACTGTACCCCGATATGACTTATCTGCGAAGCGTAACGGTGGCAGCACATCATCTCAACTTCTGGGCATCATATAGAGTGAGCGTGGGCTATCGGACCCTCACACCTGTTCCGCTCATATTCCTCAAAAAAGACAGTACCGCTACACCACAAGTGTGCACCGGCACACCTAAAAGTCTTGTACAACGAGAATGGGTAGATATGTTACAGTTAAAACCCGAAATCAGTAAATTCTAAAATTCAGTAGTCAAAACTAGTTGCCACAAATGACTTTAGTCAGAACTAGTTTCGACTAATTAACTCTAGAATTTATCGTGACCCTCAGCGTTGGAGCTAGTTTTAACTTGAATAATTTCAGGTAAAACTAGTTTTTACTAGTGAAAACTAGAATTGACTAGTAAAAAGTGAAATAGAGAAGAAATTATGATTGTCAGGGAAAACTACTTTTAACTAGTGGAAACAAGAAGGGTGAATCCAATCAGTAAAATGAATTTCTTCCCTAGTACAAATGTAATTGCATTTTTACCAAGGGTGTTGGAGGCATATTTTTTTAGAGTCCTCCGAAACGAATACAGAAAATGACTCTCCGACTCCGGTTGCCTCCAGTGGACACGTTTGGAGGCGTCTTCTGACCTCCAAAGTATGTCTCTGGAAGTACCTCAAAATGCCTTGAGCGCAATTACTGAGATTGGAGAAAATGCCTCCAGAGGCACTGTCGAAGAAACCGAAGACGTCTTTGGAGACGCCTCCGAAGGCACTTGTAACGTTGATCAGTGTGACCAGATGTAGCATATTGGCCTACCAGTGTTGCCAGATGACAGATGATACTCACAAGGTGTATTTAAAACTTTGGCTTTTCTTCGAACCGAGCAGCACTAGCATCAAAGTGGCTGAATGAGGGTTCGAGGAATAGAATACTGTTGAAAAAAGTGCCTCCTAAAGGATCTTTGGAAGCACCTCCAAGCCTCTAGGTGGAAGCAAGGTACCTCCGGAGGCAAAATGCTCCAGCCTCCAACATCTTGGTTTAAATCCTCACCATCTTCGCCTCATTGGAGGCGGAGGCAAGGTACCTCCAGAGACAAAATGCCTCCAGCCTCCAACACCCTTGAATTTTTATTTTTCACAAAGCTTGTTTGTACTTGAATGGTGTGCGTCAATTAGTCACTGTTAGATTTGCTCTTGTAACGTTTATAGACCGACGAATTCGTATGATGTACGGTTTAATGTGTGAATTAAGGAAGAAAAATTTAGAACTTTTTCGTATATTTTATTCCAGTGTGAGCTACTTATCCTCAAAGTTGAGCAGAACCAGCAAATATCTATCAATTTGGCCGAAGTATGTCTGGAAATACCATCACCTTTTGAACTCGAACAATTTCAATTCATTTCAGTTATAACTAGAATTTACTGATGAATTCAAACAATTTTTTTATTCTGGAATTAACTAGTCAAAACTAGTTCTGACTAAAGTCATTTGTGGCAACTAGTTTCGACTAGTGAATTTTAGAATTTACTGATTTCGGGTTTTAACTGTAACAGATATACTAGGTCAGAATAGGCATGCTTGGATCACATCTTGCCCTTGGAAGTACAAAACCGATTGAAATTGTTTCGTAAAGTCTTGGTGGAAGGAAAACCTGAAGCCTAAAGAAAGCGAGTTTATCCTTGAAAAAGAAAGTTCATGAGAGAGGCTTTAGCCGTGTCAGAGTGAATATCAATATGCTTAGTAATATTTATTAGATAGATTATTCATCATGTTGTATCTCTTAGAGCACATTTTCCAACTTGATCTAGCTTAAAAAAATTTCTATAATCTAACCTTGACAAATCCTTCTATGCCGTCTAACCTTAGGTTGAATGACGTCACAAGCTAATAACATTATCAAAGAAGAACGCGGACTTTTTGTGAAGAATGTAACCTAACCTAACTTGGGTTGATGACGTCACCAAAATTGGTACTCCCTGACATTTCTCAAAAAATGATGACATCACAATACGCGGAAGTGGACGCGCTCTCAGACGTTTTCTGAGGATTCTCCTTCTCCTCGAAAATTGAAAAAAAAAAACACGAAAACAAGAATTGCAATGATAAAACTTTGGAAAATCTTCAGAGATACTAAATCTTAGAGAATAACTTTTGACAACCCGGAAAAGTTACATGATTTCAATATTACATACCATTATCTTCCTTCATTTTGCTGATAATCGGTTCTAATTTCTGACTATTAATGAATTCAACACAAGATACTGCTTCAAAAATTGTGGGTTACAGAATAGCTCTGTTTTGCTCTCCTGAAGAAATACTAGGTAGACGATTGAGAGTCTTCCCAGCTCGATGTTGCATCATATCATGATTTTGAAATTTTCTCTTAAACGTATACTGCTCCACTCAGGTATGAGTCTTTCTTCAAAACAGGGTACGTATTTATATTCGCCAAGGCTAGGTATCGGAAAACAGGCTTTGCGTAAAGCAGCCAATTATCGTTAAAATGAAAACGAAATCAAACGAAAATAAACATTTCGTGTTTTCTCAACGCGGAAAATGTAGGAAGGAAAGAAAAAAAAAAAAAAAAATTCATTTCCAATATTGGTCGGAGGTAAGAAACGAATGACGAGTCTTCTGAATTCTGATTATACACGATACCAGCGCACGATAATAAAATGAAAACACGTCCATACACGTGGTGAATCGTTATGGGTCAACGGGAACTCCCCGACATAGTATCATCAGCGTCGAATTATCGTAATTTCGAAAAAAGAACCCCATACTCATCATTCTCTTGAACGAGTATACTTTTTTTTTTTTTTTTTTTTTTTCCCTTTCGTACGAATCGTATTTTGAAGTTCGTATAACGACAATCCGATGTGAACAGAAATTTTATCGTCCCTTAAGTAGAATTCATTTTCTCCGTTTCGAAGGATATCCAATTTTCTAAGCCATGCGTGGCGAACTTTCGATTGTCTGGATATTACACATACGTTTAAGTTCAAGGCGAATCGCGTGGACATCTTTTCAAATCCCTGGTAAGTTCGCATGTTACACTCGTCTATTTTTATTGCGATAGAAATCGCGGTATTTTCATACATCAGGTACATATACGAACGTATCCACTCTAATTCAAATCCTCAACGTTGGTCTTGACCTCGAATTCTCTTTGAGCTCGACCACTCTCTTCGCTTTATATGAGATGAGATATGTATAACAGATCGGAAGAGTAGGTAACCGCTTTGTAACTTTTGTAGACTTCGTTAATGTATAATATTAAATACAAAAACATTATATGAACGCGCCAAGTACTCCTCGTGAGTTTATGAAAAGATTTTGATTCGAGTTATTTTCTGGTAATATGAAAAAATACGTTTGATGTCATGAGAACTGGTAATGAAGATGGCGTAAGTGTCTTTATTCGAATACAACATCGCGTACATCGTCGAGTTAAATAGATTCGGTCTCCGAGACGGTTTTACTATTCTGTTTGATACGGTTAATATAAGTTAAAGCGCCATTATATTATTAATTATGCTTGCAGTGTACACAAACGTAAGCTGTATGAATGCCAATGTCATTATGCAAATAATAGTTGGGTGTAATTGGTTGACGAGTTAAAAGCGAAGTTAGCCAATTGGAAGTCGCTACCTGAAGCAGAGTATAACGTATTCTGATTACTCAAGGATATGAAATTCTCACAAATGAGCCTTAGTCTTGACTGAGAATAACTTCCATGGTACTCCGATGAGTTCAATTTAGTCGATCTAATGAGGAAAACATTTCTGTCGAAGATCACGCTGTTAATATCTCCCTATTTCGTGATCAACTTTCTTGAAAGTGGAAAGTTCAGTCGATTTGTTCATTTTTTCGGTAGAAAGAAAGTCTCGTGAGATACTAAATAATTTATATAAAATTTCTAATAAGAAATACATTCTCCCAAGATTCTTCGTGAAATTCCCCCAAGGACGCCTCTTCTCACAACTGTCCTACCAAAAGAGACTCGGGACTGTACCTACAAAGTTGATATTGCGAGTATGGAAAAGAAGAATCTCAATTCATGGATGAGAATCAACTCAGAAATGATGGATCATTTGGGCAGGAGAAGTCTTTCTTTTTAAGTACTCAATTATTTAGCATATCGACGACTTCACTCCAAATCTTAGGTTTATACCTTTATACTGCGAAGGGTTTACAGCCAATTTTTACAGGGTGAGGGGGGGGGGGAGGAATACCGAACGATGAAAAACACACAAATTTTTTATCCTTCAGTGAAGCAAGACTAGGAGCTCTCGCGCACGAGGCGGTCGATTACTTCAAGCGTGAGAGTCCCAAGTTCAAAAAATCAAAAATCTACAGGTATTTTTCAGTTTCATAACCCTCCACTTCCATAATCCAATGTAATTCTTTTTAATATTCGGCCGAAATTTTTCCAAGTCCTCTTCTTTAGATATAGAGCTAGACGATTGAAATTTTTATAGATCCATCGTCTCGTGCATATGTAACCTGACGTCAAAGTCGTTTCATGTTTTCCCTTCTCTCCTCCTTTCTTATATCATTCGAAAACCAAAAGATATCGTTGGTCAGAATTTTTCAAAGCTCCTTCGCTCTCAAGCCAAAATTTTTACAAGTCCCCTCTTGCTAGCTCGATGGTATGTCATGAATTTTTCACATTCCCTAAAATAGGCTGGAGCTCACAACCCACTCGAAACCACGATTTGCTGGTTTCCACTCATAAAACAGGTTCTCAAGAATTCCTGGGTGAATACTAGACGGCAGATTTTCATTTATCTAAGACCACAGCTTCCTGTTAAATTAATTATCAACATTAACCACAGGTAGCAGAAATCTCAAGTGGCAGGTATATGCTTCTGAGACTCTTACTAGAATTTTTCTCGCTTTTTGGAAATATAAGTACAGGCGATAAGGGCTCTTGGAAGTGAATGGAAACATTTTGGGAAATATATAAGCGAAAGAAAATAATATGTATCTCCACAATACGAACAAATGACAAAAAGATAATAGAATATAAAAACGCCCTTTGGACGTTGAGAGTCCTTAAAAACGAAAAAAAAGTAATACCGAAATAATTTCATAATGTAATTTACCCCGAACTTGTGACCTATTTTCAAGAGCAATGGCTCCATAAGAACATAAGCGAATGGTATGAGGAGCATGTTTGGGCTATCCCTCCACCAACAACAGTCTTGAAGCGATAAATAAGTGGATTAAATGTGAGCATACATTAAGAGAGCGGCTACAGTCGGCCAGTTCCTGCGCAATGTATCTGATTTGTTGATTACGAGTAAATGATCCACCAATCGGGATCCCAAATGCGTCAACTGTGTATCTTCGCAAAGGAACCTGTTGTGCCACTGAAGTTGTGGACCACCGCGTAACAGTAGGCTCAGCAAAATAGAAAAGTCTTACGACAAGACTTGCAAAATGGTTCAGTACAATTTTAACTACATCAGTCAGGATGGGAACGGGTATCAAAGCAAAAGTCTTGCAGAAGTACGATAAATCACGTAGCAAGTGGCAGTCATTTGATAATTTCAGAATTCAGAATTACGGGTGTGGGTAATGACCAGGGCAGGATTTAGGATTTTCAGTAAGGGGGTCCCAAGTTATCCTCGACATTTCTCCAAACCAAAATTTTGACCCCTCTCCTCTCTTATCAATTTTTGCTCACTTTAAAATTGGGAAGAAAGTAGTTGAAAGAAGTAGATGATTTTATTTGTGCAAGGTCCCAAGTTATGAGGAGGTCCCCCTCAACATTTCTCCAAATCAGAATTTTGACTCCCCTCCTCTCTTATCAATTTTTGCTCACTTTAAAATTGGAAAGAAAGTAGTTGAAAGAAGTAGATGATTTTATTTGTGCAAGGTCCCAAGTTATGAGGAGGGCCCCTCAACATTTCTCCAAATCAAAATTTTGACCCCCCCCCCCTCTTATCAACTTTCGCTCACTTTAAAATTGGAAAGAAAGTAATTGAAAGAAAGAAGTAGACTGATAATTTTATTTGTGCAAGGTCCCAAGTTATGTGTATTCAATGAAATTTTGAAATGAGAGGAAAAAAGTGGAGGCCCTCCAAAATGTGGAGGCCCGGGTCCCTGGGCCCCCTTCAAATCCAGCTCTGGTAATTTCTGTGGATTATAATTCATTGAAAGCATCTTGAACCTGCATTGAGTTCATTAAACATGAACAATGTAAACACAGTGCAGCGGTATTCTCATTTGAGAAAAAGTCCTTCAAGCTCCAGTGGAAGCGCGGTCGCTTTTTTTATTTTGAGAACCCAATGGGCCAATGGGGATTCTGTTGAGAACTGTCAAGCTAGAGGTCAGAAACAACATAATTATTAGGAATTCCGCCTCAAAAAGCTGAGCTCACGCTTTTGTAGCGTAGATTTAGCCACCCGAAGTCAATTTTTTGAAAATATTTTATGAAGTTCAAGTTCTAGAAAAACTTTTTTGAACAAACCTCGGGGTCGAATTGGTTTTGATGTTGGAAACTGGATTCAAAATTAGAGTCTCAAAAAGTCTAGACTCTTCCGAGTCCTCTTCTACTTTATATATCGTGGCTCGTAAGTCAAAATTTTATCAAATTTTATCAATGCGGAAAAAATGTCCGGTGTCCAACTCAACCTAACTTGATAAGAAGACAAAACTTCTAACCTAAAACCTAACTGTAGGAGGGGGACTCTGCAGGGAGTTGAAATTTTTTCCCGCTGGTTGTTAGACTTGGAAAAATTTTGACCATCGAACTATATTCGCATATGCGAGACTGGAATTCGGAAACATTTTGCGTAAGTCAGTTTTTGCTAGATGCCGTACGGCAAATTTTTCAAAATAATCCCCAGAACAGGTTCCCTGTTGAAATTTTTAAATTTCTGAATAACGTCATCACTCTTCCCTATAATTCGTATTATGATAGTCCACTGTATTTTTCTTCTCTCTTTTCGTCTCTCCCTTTCTGGACTACAGAGAGTTCCTTCAATTTTGTTCCCTTAAATATCATCATGAAAAACAAGATCGCGTTTTGGTATTTGGATATTTCAAAAAAAAAAGAGTTTGGGATAAATTTGAAAAAGGTTGATAACAGCTATATCATTCAAAAGAGAAATCAGGCCAATCCGTCGATTGTCGCTGACAATCTTTCAACTCAAAAATATCCCATAAAGAAATGTCCAGGGTGAAATAGCGTTTCGATACAGGAGGATGTAGTCAATAAAATATGGCTCGTCAGTGGGTGAGAAGCTTTTATTAAAAGAAAAACCCAGCCCAATCCGCCCAGTGGAAGTCGCCGGCAAGCTCGCATAAATTTTGCTAAATTTTAGCAAGGAACCTAGTATTATTTTGGTTTCCATTATGTTCAAACGAGTAAACGTATTGAAGTCTGTCTCTAAACAGGAACGCTCGGATGTATAAAATCGATTACATTGTTTTGTAAAATCTTAGTCTAAGGAAAACGTGAGACTCAAAGAAAGCAAGTTAATCCTGCGAAAAAGAAAGTTGCTGTAAGGGAAATTTTAGCCGCCTGATATGCTTAGCAATCTATATATTATCTATAAGGATGAAAATATTCATCATCTTGCACGATACGGAACAGTAAATATTTCCTGATGCCTCTCTCAGAACTTGATATAGCCCAGAAAACTTCCTATAATCTAACGTATACGAATTTCAACGAATAATATCAAGCTCAGACAAATTCTTCTACGCCATCCAACCTAACTTAGGTTGATGACGTAATTTCCAAGTACCATCATCAATTTTCTCCTCATATATGGTTAGAGCTCGATATTCCAAGATATTCAAAGTCATTGGGTATTCCCCAAAAAATATGACATCACAAAAGTCGGACGCGGATGCGCGCTCTCGCTCGCGGACGTTTTCTAAGGAACCACGCACCCCCTCCCCCAAATACAACCACTAAAGATTGATTTTGGGAGGTTAAAACATGTCGCCACAACGTTGGCACAGCTTTTTGGATACAGGATCTTCAACATGTTTTTCTGACACCTGGCCTGATATTTTTCAACGAAATCCGCTTCTGACCTCGGAAATATTCCTACTTCCAATTTGCTGGAAAAGTTTACCCATGGACTACTCTTCCTTTTTCCAACCACTTTCTGTAAATTAATTATCATGAAGCTATATACAAACGAAATTTAATAATAAATAGAGCTGTCCTTCAATAAATCAAGGTCTCTAGGACACGCGACCATCGAGAATCGAACATCCAAATTCTCAGCAACAGCTCATGAGTGCCTACACTGAGATCTGAAAGGGATCGAGAAAAAAAAATGAATAAATCTGTGAATCTCAATTCAGTAAGACGTCAACGATATTCATAACGTTACATTTTTCTTATTCATCCTACCCCGTATATGTCGTCTAGGACGTAATAATGCGAAACGTACCTACATTCAAAATCCGAGTCTTATACACGATGAAGATTTGTGCTCGACAAACGCGATTCATCTCGCAGAAATATGCGACCGAAAACGCTATTTGACATCTTACACAATCTGTATTATTTTCGCGAAGCGTTCGACTAAGACGAAAGCGGAAAAGAAACTCGACTCGAGATGGGAGAGGAAAATCAGCCGAGATAAAGAACGCATTACATATTCCAGTCAGGAAGAGCAATTTGATCAAAAAACTAACAAGGAGGGAGCGTCGAAAAGAAAATATTTGCCATATTTTCATACGACGGCAGCCATTTCTTTTTTATGTGTGTACTTTTTTCATTCGCCTCGCACGTTTAGCGGGTATACGACACCGCTAGTCGTTATTCGTTGGCGGATACGAATAACATAATACTCGTAACCTCACACATGCACTGCCTGTACTTGCACTTCAAGAGCTTTTCCATTTGTCTGATCACTTTATAATATCGTTAGAAAGCAATGTTCTCAAGATGAAGACCGAGCGACCGACTCGTGTGATCGTTTTTCTCCGATATTGTACACCTATTTTGCTCCTTCAGCTGTCCTTAAGATAGGAAAAAAAAGCTCGTTTAAAAAATTGAGCCTATATTCGCGCATGAAAAGTTCGAGCAAATTAATATGCCAGCAATAAATTCAGGGAAATTTTACAAATGTTATGCGTGACAGATAAAGTTTTCTCGTATCTCACAAAGACCAGATTACGCGATGAAAGAATATGTCTTGGCCGAAGAATTCCGCAGGGAAAAAAAGTTCTTTGAACAAGTAAAAACTTTAGGGCATACCTTCGAAAAGTTGAACGTACACATATACATAAAATATCGTATGGTATCGAGAGCTTTACACTTTTCTTCGAATCATCGCACAATTTCTACCTATATTCAAGAACTCGGAGCAACGCATATCGCGCGCTCTCTTTGATCGCTTCCAATTGTCGATTAAGGTTACTGCTGGATGTTAGAAAAATCAGACATTACTTGTTCAGTAGAGGATAGCAGGAGCACCTGTTCCATGGGATGTACATATTATGAAATTCCAATCGGAAGACAGCTCAATTTGTAAGGAGAATTGATTTTAAAATGATGGATAGGCAATTATGCAAGTTTGATACGCAGTTAATCAAAATAATACTATCTTGTTGGCAAGATTCTTGAAAATCCCCGTCCTCTCATATCTACAGGTCCATGGTCAAAGTTCTAGTAAGTCCCAATAGTAAGTAAGAGTTCTCGCCTGTGATGATGTGCGTAACAATTTGATAACCCTTTCCTAAAACAGAAGTTTAGAGGGTAGCTTGAGTTTTGCATGTTTGCTTCAATGCACACTTCAATTTAAATTCTTTTAATAAGCTTTGTTGAATTGCGTGAGGCTTTGAAAAATCAGCCACATATGTTGTCAATGTAAAGATGTAGAGTAATATTTTATAGCCAAAGACCCAAGCGCGCATTCACAGGTGTGGAGATAAGTGGCAACAACCCCCTCCCCTCCGAAGAAAAACTCAAAAAATCTAAAATTAGGAATTTCTGAACAATGGAATATCCCTCCCAAAAATATATCTGTAAATATGCTTTTGATCGAGTTCAAACTTCAAGAAAATTGTTTTTCATATGGATGGGTAAGTCCCAAAAATTCCTCATTGTTCAATTGTTATTTCTGCATACCATACACTTAGAAGGGGAGGAGAATAAGGGGGTGGGAGTTAATTGCGTCTGATTGAAGCAGAGATAGTTGTATTGTAATGAAGTAAATAAGACAAAACTGTCGCATTCGCATGTGGCGCAGCGCACCGCATAATTTAGAATTAAATTTAGATATTTGATTTTGCGCAAAGCGGATCCTTTTCATAAATCGCGTCACAATTGCTTAAGTAACAGAGCATATTAATCTTTCTAAAAAAAAAAAAAAAAGGAATTAGCTTAGCCACCACAATTTTCAAAACTTTCATTACGTTTGTAAATAAAGTTTTAATACTGTAAGCATCATCTTTTGTATCATCACAATGCAATGTACTTTTGGTAGGAAACTTTATTTTAATTTTTTGGGCTTGCTTCAGCAAGCCAAAAATCCATGTATCCACAAAGAAGAAAAAAAAAAAAAAAAAGTTTCCTACTAAAGGTACATTGTGGCGTCACTGAAGACTTGCATGCTCAGTTATTTAGGAAATTATTTTTGCATAGCATTTTTTAAATTTTTGTAAACTCTTTCAAAAAGTTTCGTCTTCTCTTCTTCTCAATACTTTAATAATGGTAATTTATCTACTACTACTGGTCCAGTCGGGCGGCGAGGGATCCTTGGCTAGAAAAGGCCCGCAAAGGTTTTTATGTGAGTGTGCAAGAAACTTTTTGAAAGTTTGACCGTAAGAGTTTTCAAGGGCCCAACAAGCCAGTTACCTGGCCCTTAATTTGTCTAAGGGGTCGCTTTGCTAGCTTTCTACATTTTTCAAAAATTTAATACTGCCGACAATACTTCATTTTTACCAATAACATTTAGGTTGAAAACAGAAGGGAGTGCGGCTGCATGCAATATAAATTATACTAAGTTACGCAAAATTTAAAACTAATAACGTGGGTAAAAACCAATTTGCACTAAACAACAATTCTATATGAGAGCTAACTGTGCATATAAAGATTGCATTGCAGCAAAAATAGACTAATTGCCAGTTGCAATAATTAAGAACTTGGATGGACAGTGGGTAAAAAGCCAGCCATACCCCTAATGCATTCTATCAGTTTGTTAGAATTGAATTAATCCAAAAGCAATCTACAAAGGTTGCAATTTTTCATGAAGATACGTCGTAAAGACTTGAATAATCTACCTCGATGCATCGAGAGCAACTGGTCTAATTATTCTCTCTCTGAGTGAACACAAAGATGTTGAATAAGCACGAATACAAATAGTTCCTAAATTCCCACAAAATCTGAAATTAGATTCATTAGAAAGAAAATTACAGGGACTACAATCTTTGTTCTCTTAAATTTTTCATAAAAATGAGTAAAACTAGAGTTATCATGATAATTTAGATCTGCGACGTTTGGAACGACGCTGTTGTACTACGTCAGTAATCCTTGTCTTCCCCTAATTTTTTCGCCCACTACTCCAACCTGAGGGAGCCAGAAAGTTGAAATTCATATACAAACCTTACCCAAATAAAAAAATAAATTTTTCAAAAAAATTCCAAGTCGATAGGTGAAAGCGTTCAAAAGTTATGAAATCATATGATGAGGCCAAAAGATGTTACCAGTTCAATGGGAGTTTGCGCTAAATTCCCTCCAGTATCTACAAAATTTGTGCCTCAATTTTATCTTCAATTTTCGCCTCTACCCAACGTTCTACAACTTTTCTGAGCTGAGTTATGAACCAAAATGTGCCAAAAATTGATCACTCTGCAAAAATTCTCAAAAATTAAGAATTGTTTGAACTTCCATATTTTACTTAATTTGAAAGTGAAATTTAACGCTGATTCTGAAAACAAAAACATGAATAACCTAATGAAGCTTGAAAGTAGGTTTTCCTCATTTCGGAAATCTTGGTAAATTCGTCAATTTTTGGCTCATTTTGGTTTATAACTCGGCTCAGAAAATGGGTAGGGGCGCAAATGGAAGATAAAATTGAGATACAAAATAATTTCGTAGGTTTGAAGTGCACACCTAACATTTTGCATTGTTGCGCGGGAGTGAATTAATTAGAAAAATTTAACGTGCGAAATTCATCGTCCCAGAAAAATATACGCTAAAAAATTTATCGCGTACATTTCATCGCAACGAAAATTCAACGCCGAAAAAAAAAAATTTATTTAAAGAAATTTTTCTACAAATCAGTAGCGTAAATTATGTGAAATACCTCGAAGATAGTCAAGGATAAGTCCTCATCAAAATCATCGTAAGTCATGAAGTCTGGCAGCTGTGTCTTTATACTTCTGACGACGTTTTGCAGGTGGTTCTCCTGCAATCTCCTCTTCCAGATCCTTCTCTGTGAGTACCTACTTTCGATGTAACGCCTGTAGCAACTTATAAATGTTTGCTTGAAAACCTCTGTGCCACCTTTCTACTGCGTTCGTCGTTTTTGGTAAGTTGTCAAGCACAGTGTCGTAAGAACTCCATACATTAATGGCAAACTGAGGTTCTCTCCGCTGTAGTGGTTGTTGCCACCGTGTTCTGGTAAGCTGGAGACGGCCAATCCAGGTGTCTTCAAAATACAGTCGATGCCGACTATAACGAGATTCAAGGGCCTGATACTTTTTCTCGCTTTACCCGGAAGCTCGCAGTAGACATACCCCGGTTATAACGAGATTCTCGTTATGTCCGGATATACCGTGAAGCTCGCTACATACGAAAATAGAGAAAAACTTACACAAATGCAGTAGAGAAAAACGAACGAGGGAGTTTGTACATATTTATTTTATAGGTAGAATTTATTTCGACTGTTTCCAGAGCGCCAGCGTTGTCTCTAGGCCTCTCCTCATGTAAAACGTGAACATTCTCAGGTCGGAAAATGAATGTCCGGTTGCAAGAAGATGGACTGCAAATTATAATTATAAAGTTGAATGAATAGAAAGAACTCTTGTAGCTGCGTTCATCTGTTCACAAGTGAAAAGCTGGAAAAACTTGTCAAAATAAAATGGCCCACCTATGAAATTTACCGTTGCTATCGTAGCTCAAATGTCACAAGTCGACTGTTGATACTTGATGGTGCATCCGAAGCTTTCGAACTGTCTCCTTCCAGACAAGTTTTTGATAGAGGTGGAGGAGGAATGCTGATGGATGCGAGAAGATGTTTGAAAGAAGGAGAGGGGAAAAAAATTCGAATCTTGGAGAAGGAGAAAAGTTTTCCCCGCGAGGCCAAAACAGACTAACCGGTGTTTCCAACATTCCATTCAAGGGTAACCAATCTTTGTATGATAAGAGATGTAACATTTTTGCGAGGATATACGCCCTAATTGATAAGGAAAAGCTCGTTAAGACCGGCATCACTCCTCGTAGTAACCGGTGTAATTTACATAGCCTGTATGGGTGAATTGCAAGGGACCACGGATTCTGCTCGCAATACCCGAAATCTCGTTTCAACCGGCCTCGTTATAGTCGGCATCGACTGTAGTCTAATACACCCCCAGCATTTGAAGGTATAGTACCGCGCTGGTCGATAACACTTCAAATGCGTCTATGACAGACTCAGGAAGGACGAATGCGAGAGCCGCAAGATGGCGGAGGCGAAGGGCGTAATCGGCATCATTTTCTTATTGCTCCTCCAAACCGGAAGAGCTGATATGGCGCATTATGACTTGTGACAAATGGAAGAAACAACCTTTCCAAAAAAAAAAAAAACAGAATAGTGTCACCAATTTTAGACGCGTTGAACTTTGCATGCGTTAAATTTCGCGCGAAATAATTTCATTTCGTTGAATTTTCGTAGCGTTTATTTCTCGCGAGTTGAATTTCGCGCGTTAAATTTTCATGGAGCCAATTTTTTGGCCTCACACGGTATACATAGATACATTCGGACAAACAAACATTCTATTCTATATTAATAGATAGATAAAAACAATCGCGTCCTTTCTTTCAAAGTCAAAACAGTTTATGCATTGATGTTTGCAATTTAAAGTAATGATTAGGCTGTGATTCTGCTGGAGGTAAAACTGACGTGAGAAAAATACAAAAATTTGACGTCATAAAAAGAAATCAACCTAACGAGGTACGCTGGCAGATGAAGGGCAAAAGTTGTAGCGCAGAAACGGAGGACAATATTGGTATACTTGAAAATTTTATGGCAACCAAACTTTGGAAACAGAAGGGAGGATATTTTGATGATCATATTGTGATCGTTTTTCGCATGCAGGACGCGCCTGAATGTATGAAAATTATGACAGATCAAGGAAACATTAAAAGGCACCAGAAAATTGTCTGTCTCGTCATACTTAAAAAAAGCTCACGCAGAAGCGTAAGCATCACCGACTTTTCAATAATTTGCTATAAAATCATTTACACATGCTCCCCATACCTAAACTTCATTGTTTCTCACTTATAAGCTGATTGTGATAATAATGATTTAAGGTATTCCACTTTCTCTTCTATTGTTCAATTCATTTCTAATCTTTTTAATGGGTTCTATTAAAATTAAAATATAAAACTTAGGTGATTTAGAAGAATCTTAAAGTATTAACCTGACTGTCCATTTCCAAAAATAGGTACAGTAAGATATTATAAAGTCGATAATGACAAAAATCAAAACATAGATGAGGAAAATTGAAATGGGCAATGAAACTTCCACTTTGTCTTTACCTGAATTTCAACATTACTCCCCAGTGTTCAGGCTACGAGCCTATTGCGATAGTGTAGAAGAAAAAAAAAAAAAAAAAAAATGATATGTATACCTGCATAACGCAGTAATTATAAAATACACGGCCAATATTCAATCCATCGCTTACGTGCAACGTTTGTTTAACGTATCCAATAAACGTCGAATTTTTTCAACCATACATGACTGGTAATGAGAAGTTTTTGCAGCCAATAGGTGTATGATGCTTTAATCACGTGGCAAACGAACTCAAATAAATTGAATAAGCGAGATTTAGCTCTTACGGCTCTATACGTGGACCACGTATATTTTGAGATTTACTCAAGAACCACTAGTCCAACCGATACAAAAATTACAGAGCAATAAGATTGAATAAACTATGACGTAATGTAGTGATATGAAGATAATAAGATTGATATTTTTTGAGAAACAACACTAAGAAATTCGAGGAAAATTGAGAGTTACTCAACTACTCGAGAAATCTAAGAAAAAAATTCACATTCCCAACTTCAGATAATCCACTACAACTTGGCCAAATTTCATGAGAATCCAACCAGTAGTTTTTGAGGAGTTGCGTGGACAAAAAAATCTTATATATATATATATATATATAAAAGGAAACCTGAAATTTTCTTATTAGGGTAGAAGTGATCTAGGACCTCCAAAACGTCGAGAAAATTCATTGCCCCCTCCCCCTGAATACTTTGCGTCGGGTGTAATACCTCACTTTTTACAAGTAAAAAGTCGGTAAAATCTGTTTCAGCAATAGAGATACCAAAATAGAAGTTATTTTATGAAGTGCCGTATCCTATGCATTGTATGTCTCAATTGACAATGCGATCAATAATAAATGAAAATCGTTCTCAAACGAATCGTTCGTCGTTCGCTGTTGTGCGGTTAATTATATCCCAGGATAGGAAAATGAACATTTTGAAAATGTATGCGCAACTCACGCTGAAATAATGCTTTTCCAATTTCTCATTTACATTCAAGAGGCAGTTATTCAAATTTCTATTCGGTCAATCTCGACATAAAATTATGTTTGAAAATTCAAAAGTTATTTCGAGTCAATCAAAGCATGCTGTAATATAGAATAATTCATGTTCACTGATAAACTTCATGGCCAAGAGAGGATAAAAAAGAAGAGAAACTAAACAGTATTCAGCTAATTATCGATTTTATTATTATTTTAAATCGTTGAGAGAAGAAAAATCTTTCTTTAGAATACGTAACGAAAAACGACTTTTTATCATGAATCCATTTCCATTTTACATTATTTTCAATCCAATTTTTCCAAACTACCCTTGAATATACGTCGATGGCAATATTTTTTGAATGGTCGCCCGATGTGCCGACTGAATTATAATTCGAGACGTATAAATCGCCAATTTCCAAATTTTTTCCAATACAGCATTTAATAGAGGTTGCATTATATTTTACGCGACGTGCTTCGTTACCCATTATAATTAATATACATTAAAAATTCGATCTCTTCTCTTGTTTCGCGTCTTCGTCAAAATGTGTTTCTTATAGTGAGACAACGAATTTGCAGAACACGACGCAAGAATGTGCCCCTTTTATTACAGTTTTACGATGAAATTATGGTGTAATAAAAAAGAAGGGGATACCGCACAGCTATAAGAAACACGAAGGCAGCGTAAAAGAATCGAGTTGAGAAGAGTGTCAGAATACAAAAACGGATAAGTGTTACATATAGTGAGTGGGTGGTTAAGATTATTTTAGGGTTGAGAAATCCAACCAGCTATCTCCGGACGACGATTGGTCGTCTCGAATATTATAGGGCGGGATGATTGCATTTAACTGCTCCGTTTACGCTGTGCATACCGATCCTTTAAACATTGTATTATACAATAATTCATTTAATTGGCTCTTTTCGAGTTCGACTTACCCGAGACTGCAGTGCAACTTTAAGAAAATTCTATCGAGCTTCCAATACGAGCGTAAATTGCAAACTATTGCCGGTTACGTGCGTATGCGAGAAATTTAAAGCGGTGAAATATTTATGCGTATTTGAAGGCGTTATTTAAAAACTTTGTTGCAGCTGTTTTTGATGAGAAAGGGAGCAATTGAAATATCATTTTTTTTTTTTTTTTTCGAGACCGTTTCGAAAGCAAGATTTCGGCAATATGATTTTTCGAGGTGAACTTGAATTTTCTCATATTCTCCCGCCCCTTTATTTTAACGAGCTGTTTGACTACTCAAAACGGATCATTAGTACGACAGTTTAAATTTGTACGTATTTTACGAATAAAGAAGAAAAAAAAAAACATCAAAATATTTCGAGTCAAGTGCCTTATATTGGTAGGTATTGTGGTTAGATGTATTCGTAAAATTGAAAATTCAGTTGAGCGTAAGTATGTAAGAGTTGCTGTTTGATGTTATTGGAATTATTTAATGCTGAATTGGTAGATGAAGACTTCGGAGGTCAGATCTGATGGATTATAGTGCGGGAGAAGTGCAGAAAAAACTCGCGGCGTACTTCGTCTGCTACTCGGGATTGCCTAGGCAAACAGGAAACCTGTTCTTTGGGGGCTTCTTTCTTCATTTGTATTAACGAGCTTTAAAACAACTAGTTCATTAGCTCGATGGTACGACATAGTATGAAAATGGATAAAAGATAAGAAGGGGGAGATTAATTTGGAGAGGAATTAGCGCAGATAGTCAGGTTTGTCTAGATGTTGGTACAAAAAACAGTTGTGTGTAAGCATTGTAGAGTACCGCAAATGGTTTCGTGGTTGTTTTTGCTCCCTGCGCAAGGGAGGAGGGAGTGCTAGTGAAATAACGAAGAGGTAAAAGTTGGGGGCAGGAGAAAAATGGTCAACCGTTGCACTGTCTTGTTGACAGTACGGGGAAATATGGACGGTCTAGGATGTGGGGGTTGGTTATGTGTGAGTAAGTAATTTTTGTATGGCCAATTCTTAGACGGGAAAGAATCACTTCTTTTCGTCTTGTGTCTCTAATGGAGGATGACCAGGGGACGAGAATGTTTGAGTGTCGCTAATAAAGTGATCTATAGAATTGCGGTTGAATACGAAGGAGTTTTTTGTTAGATCGCTTTTGCCAAAAAATTCTCAATGACTGGGTGATGAGTGAACAGTGGTGGTTTTTATAGTCTAGGTGTGTGGTACAGGGTAAGTATCAGTTATTTGGTTGAGGGAAATAGTTTATTTGGCAGCTTGATCAACGGCGTCATGTTCAGGGAGGCCGATGTTTTCGGGGATTCATATGAAGATTATTTGAATGTTGATTGAGTTTAGAGTGTGAAGGGTGAGGAGAGTACGTTGTGTGATTGGGTTGAAGAGAATGAAGTGAAGAGAGGAAGGTGCGAGAGGCAAGTAAGTACGGCTATAAGTTCGGCTGTAAATACGAGTATGGAAGCTGTGTAACAAATGAGTTCTGAAAATATTTCCCCGTCAATAGAGTATGCATAAAATGCTTTATATATATATATATATATATATATATAATGAAGTGAAGAGAGGGAATTTGCGTTTGGGGGAAGTTGGGGGAGGTGCGAGAGGCAGGTAAGTACGGCTATAAGTTCCGCTGTAAATACGAGTATGGAAGCTATGTAACGAATGAGTTCTGAAAATATTTCCCCGTCAATAGAGTATGCATAAGATGCTTTATTATATGTTTTGGACCCGACAGAGAGGTAGAGTGTGTAGTGAGGGTATTCTTGAAGTAATTTTCGGGCGTGTCGGGAACAAGCAATTTTGTCGGATTTGGGGATTTCTGTGAGATCGAGTCCAAAGGGGGAAGGTAGTAAGTATGAATTCTAGAGGATTTGCTGTGAACGGTTAGTTAAGAGAGTGACTGGAAAAGAGGCCAATATGTTTGGTGTTTATACTTTTTAAAAATAAAGATTAAACTCTGTTTCTCACCACCTTGGGAGTTTAAGCTTGAATATCCATATTTTTTCAAGTCGATCCCTATCAGATACAGCTCAATATTCGAATTTTTTCCAAGTTCTTCTTCCATCACTTATGGCTTCGAAGTCAAAATTTTTCTAGATACCTTTCCCAACATCGAAATTTCGATGTCCCCCTCCTATCGCCAATAGCTCCGGGGTCGAAATTTTTTCAAGTCCCACGTTTTGTACGTCGAGCATTTCTCTTGTTCCACCATGTTAGATTATCTGCCCGACAGTGAGGACAGGAAGGGGGAGCAAGATTTCAGAGGTGAGAGTGCGTAAGACGGAAGAGGATTATTTCTTTCCGTCTTGATTTTTTGTGAGATGAGAATCAGAGGATTGATCCTTTTTTGCTTTTGCGTAATTTATTGTTGGTTTGATCTTTCCAATTTTTGTTCCTATGGTTCAAGATTATAATTGATAAGTGAATTTTTAAATCTTGTGCGGGTGGTGGTAAAGAAAGACTTCAGAGACAACTGAACAGAAATTCTAAAAATGCGAGAAAAAAAATCAAGAGAGAATAAAATTATATTAACGTATTTCTCAATACTATATGGAACAATTTTGATTACGACATATGAAATTATTGAATAATTTTAAATGAACTCCGCTGTATTAACAACGTCAAAACTAAAACCAAAAGACTAGAAACAACGAATAGGCCTATTTTGACGAACTTGTGATGGTCAATAAAAAAAGACGTACACGACTTTCAGAAGGATTGGGAATCGTTGAGACAAGAAATTAGAAAACCGATTGGATCGTTGGACAAAAAGAAATCCTATTTTTCAGGAGTTCAGGAGCAGAACAGAATGGAACCATAGAGAAGTAAGGTGATACAGGAGTTATTCTACTCGAACCGAGCGTTCGGACCTCTCGTTCTTGTCCAGCATTCTCTTATTCCTGTCGTTTTCGTCAAACATTCGTTAATTTGGTGAATCACTGATGACAAAACCAGGGAGCAATGCTATTCTAATGAGAAAAAAAAAACAAAATTGTTCCAACTTTGATATGAAAGAAGTACTAGCTGAAAGAAAATTCAACGCCCTACAAGTTTTATTCTCTTTGTTTTTACGTTGATCGTGTTTGTTTTGAGTTATGTAAGCCATGTAACTTTGAGTTGGATAGCTGATATAACCAAGACGGTGATCTCGTTTACGATTCATGCTTTAAAAAGCTAATCGACTGTAATTTTCGAAAGAAAATGCAATGAGAGAATGTTCATCGCAGGTGTCAAATCTGTACATGAAATTTTGCTGTACTTCCTTCATGCTCTGTTTCCCGTTCTTCAAGAGACAATTTCCCATACAAAAAAGTAAAGTTGTAAAAATTGATCGATATTTGAAAAATAAGCCACAAATAAGGAAAACAGAATTCCATAACGATGAAAATAAACCACCAGTTGCTTATTGTTCTAGGAGAGCTTGCCAAAATTGTCTCGCGTTTACCGGCGGGAGCAAGAGTATGCAGAAGAACTGCTTGCCTGGCATTAATTTCACACCCGCACAGCCGTTACGTTTGGAAAACTCCCGACTGTGGGACTCATTCCTGAAAATGTTGATCAATTTATAAATTACTATTATTTTTCACACCGCTGTATACACTCAAGCCTCCAAAGCCACGTTCTCACTGCGTAACACCACAGCTACCTTTGAGAAAGGTCGGAACGCAATGATAAATAAGTTTGTCGTCTGTATATTCTGGTTCTGTAAGTACACACCAACCCCATATCAGTTATCGCACTCGCGCAACAGTGTTTAGCGCGCGATCCCATACAAAGAAGATTGGTAAACGTACCCATTGAGTTTGAAAATCTGAAATCGTTACGAGACATGCACAAGGTGGGAAATGTTTAAGATGATAGAAGAATCCCCAATTTTGCAACAATTTTTCAAAGTGACCCCCGAGGAAAATTGCGAAAGCTATTTCAATAAAGACCGATAGTATGAAGAGGAGAGTGATTCTCGTTATGGTAAGCAACCAACTACTTGTTTCAAACCTCAAGTTACCTACTCTCCACCAGCAGCGCTAGTAGTAACCTTTGCAATAATAATACATGGACGCTACTAACGCTACAGGTGGAAATTTTGAGTTCAAACAGGCGAAAGTTATCAGTTGAGTGTACCTTAGGGTTCTTGTCTTCTCGATATTTCTATACGGAGCCGAGACTTGGACGATTCGGGAGTCCAAGCGCAGGCGCATCGATGCCCTAGAGATGTGGTGTGGGCGGCGGCTTCTGCGTGTTCCATGGACAGCGAGAAGAACAAACGCTCCAGTCCTAAATGAATTCGGAAACCTTGAGAGGTAGTCATCGGAGATTCTATCGCGCATAATGCGGTACTTTGGGCACATCGTTCGAGCGGATGGCATGGACGCGCTTTTCGTTGAGGGTAAGATAGATGGAGCCAGAGGCCGGGGACGCTCGCCGACTCGCTGGGCAGACCTTGTCCGTAGAACAACCGGGAGAACATTTCAGGAATGTGTCCGATTGGCGCGCGAACGGGGCCGCTGGCGCAAGATAGTCCGGGCAGCGATAGTTCGTGCTCACGATACCCCCGCGAGGCGTGATACAGCTCAGTGATGATGATGTGTATATAATAGAATCAATGCGGTTTCTCAATTTATGACCAGATATACCAGACGAAATCATACTCAAACGAGTAATTCAATCGGAGTAATTTACAAAATTTAGCCACAGAATTTTAACGATGCCGGAGCGCTTTCGATTAAACAATCATTGTCAACGGGGACTGGAAAGCGACTGAACCAACTCCGGCTGTAAACTAGAAACATACGAGGAAATCAGGATTGAACCAGCGAGTCATCACGACGTGAATCATACTCGTAAACTAGTTCAATCAACCCCTCATCAGGTATGTACCTGTTGAGCACATTAAGGTCGTCGTTATTTAAATGACGGATTATTTCGATGCTTTCTAACGCTTTTCGCTTCGAATACGCGTTTTCTTTATAGAGGAGGACCTCGGACCCCTCTTTAATGCTATGGCCGCTAGTGATTAGATGGTCCGCAAACGCCAATTCACCTATATTCTTCTTTTCCCACACCTTCCTATGTTCAGCGATTATAATTTTCAACTGACGGCCTGTCTCGCCAAAATAAATTCCGTTACAATCCTTACACTCAACTTTATACACACCACTCCTCTCGGCCAGTTGGATCGGGTCTTTTAGCCTAACCAATAAACTTTTTATGGTATTGGGGTTGTAATACACAGGCCGAAATCCGAAGGTGCGTAGGACACGACTCAATTGAGATGAAAACTGACCCAAGAACGGAAGCCTTATCCAACGCTCTCTACTGTTTAGGGCCGTATTGCGGGAGAGGGAGGTGGTGGAATCGAGGCATTTTCGAGTAACTTTCCTTTGGATCATAAGGTCGATGTCTAAGTTCACTTCATTCACTGTGACCAAATGCTTTATAGTTAATACCTCTTTTTGGAAGGCTCACTGATTGAGAGGAATACTAGTCAGTCGATCATCACGAAGGCTGACAAAAGTAATGCCATTGTCGTGATGGAGAAGTCCTCCTACGTCTCCAAGGTCTATGACGTTCTCGGCCAGTGTGGTTCTAAGGAAAACGACAGTTTCAATTTTCCTAAACACGTAAAAGAAGTTAGACGTGTGATAAACGAGTGTGAATTTATTATTAAAACTCCCTCGCAAAAAAGATTGCTCCTGGAGCCCAACCCTGTGCCTCCCCTCTTGTACGGGCTACCAAAAGTCCATAAAAAAAAACCCGATGCGTCCGGTCGTATGCTTTGTGTCCTCCCCCAGGTACGCTCTGGCGAAATTTTTGGACTGATGGTTTATATCGAGAGTTGACCATGAGTCACCTTACTCGGTGAAAAATTCGGTCTCCTTGGTTGATAGGCTTAAGGATAATATTCTTCCGCTGGGATCGACCCTGTGTTCATTTGATGTGGTCGGCCTGTTCCCCAATATCCCTAGAGCAACCGCCATGAAACATATGGGAGACCTTTTGATTCAAAAAAATGTTCGTCAAGAAGAATTGGGTGAATTTTTCAATCTCCTCAATATTTGTTGGTCTCCCAATTATTGCAAATTCGATAACAAGTTTTTGGAGTTTCCTGAAGAGGTTGGAATACCCATCGGTTCTCCTTTGGGTTCTCTCATTTCGGAGGTCTTTATGTCTAAGTTTGAGCTCGATTTGTTCTCCTCTGGCAGTGCGCATTTAGATCAGATTTATTATTGGCACAGGTATGTCGACGATGTGTTGTGTACGTGGACTGGTCCCCGAGAGCTCCTTTTGGAGTTTCTCCAGTATCTAAATAATCAATATCCTTCTATAAAATTTACTTTAGAAATCGGTGGCGCATCTATTAATTACTTGGATTTGACGATCTGTAATAGAGATGGTATCCATGAATTCGCCATAATACAGGAAAGATAATGCGACCGATATTACTGTCCACGGCAAATCTTTCTGCCCTGTAGCCCATAAATATGCTGGATTTAACAGCCTAATCCATCGACTGACTAGTATTCCTCTCAATCAGTCAGCCTTCCAAAAAGAGGTATCTAATATATAAAGCAGAAAGTTTGTCTGTCTGTCCGTCCTCCTGTCCGTTTATAACTCGAGAACTACTGGGCCGATCGCTTTCAAACTTTCAGGATATATTGTCCTCATCCCAGAGCAGCACATAGACTCATAAAAATAAAAATTTGACGGGGAGGTGCTGAGTAATTTCAAAAAAGGGCGAAAACAATGACTTTTTTCAATATAAAAAAACGTGGTGGTGTAGCTTGCCATGTACGTTAGACCTACGCGCGTTGAGTGGCGCAGTTTCGAGAATTGAATTATTGTGATAACTCGAGTATAACTCATTTTTATGAAAAATTGAAGAGAACAAAAATTGTAGCCCCTGTAATTTCCTTTCGAATGAGCCCGGTTCCAGATTTTTAGGAGGAAATTTTGTGACTACAGTATTCGCTGTACTTCCATACTAAGCAAGTTATTTTATTCACAGTTTTAAAAACACCTACATAAAGGATTTTACATCCGGTATCTCATACAAGAACCAATGTCTAGACACGGTGCGCACTGCGTATGGGCTAGCGGAAATTACCCTTTTTTTTACCTGTTGTCCGTGTGTTTTCTTAGGGACTGGCAAAATGTCAATGGATTTGTCTGTATTCTGCTGCGATACAGGCTTCACGCGTTAAGTCAGCTCTCAAGTGAATTAGTGTGTAAAAAATTTAATTTGGTGATTCTATTTTTGTGCGACTCGGAACTTTGATATATTTTTATAAGTACAGTCGCAGTTTTTGGTGTCTATTTTCTTATTTTTGAATAAAAAAACGTGGTGGTGTAGCTTGCCATCGAACGCGTTGTTCCAACATTACTGTTCAAACGCGTTGAGCGGCGCAGTTATAAAAATTAAGTTATGGTGATAACTCGAGTTTTACTCATTTTTATGAAAAATTGAAAAGAACAAAAATTGTTGCCCCTTTAATTTCCTTTCGAATGAGCCCGATTCCAGATTTTTAGGAGGAAATTTTGGAACTATTGGTATTTTGACTGATGCGTATTTAAGATCATTGTGTTTACAGAGAGAGAGCATTTAAACCGGTTGCTCTGGATGAATCTACAGAGACTATTCGAGTTTTACGTATCCAATTTTCGATTTTGAAAGGAGACGTTTATGTAAAATGATTTCTTGAAAATTTGCTCTTCTTTTGTGACGAGTAACTATACATTAGGTAAATATCGCCGTCAGAGTTTGAAACTACCTAAGAAAAGGTACTGGGTTCGAGAAAGAATTAAGAAAATTACATCCGGTTTCTCATATAGGAAACGACTGAGTTCGTCTCATGCCTCTACACAGACTGATGTAATGCTTCGGGGATATGGCAGGCTTTTTACCTACTGTCCATCTATTTCCTTAATCATTGCGACGGTTCATGAATTAGTCCGTTTTTTGCTGCAATACAGCCCTTACCTGTCAACTCAGCTCTTACCGTTAAAATCGAAATATTTACAAAACACTGACATCTACTCAACACACAGCTGGCGGTCAGGCGCGCCGGAGGCGCGCTGCCAACCGCTAGTTAACTATAAAGCACTTGGCCAGAGTGAATGAAGTGAACTTAGACATCGACCTTATGATCCAAAGGAAAGTTACTCGAAAATGCCTCGATTCCCCCACCTCCCTCCCCCGCAATACGGCTCTAAACAGTAGAGAGCGTTGGATAAGGCTTCCGTTCTTGGGTCAGTTTTCATCTCAATTGAGTCGTGTCCTACGCCCCTTCGGATTTCGGCCTGTGTATTACAACCCCAATACCATAAAAAGTTTATTGGTTAGACTAAAAGACCCCATCCAACTGGCCGAGAGGAGTGGTGTGTATAAAGTTGAGTGTAAGGATTGTAACGGAATTTATATTGGCGAGACAAGCCGTCAGTTGAAAATTAGAATCGCTGAACATAGGAAGGCGTGGGAAAAGAAGAATATAGGTGAATCGGCGTTTGCGGACCATCTAATCATTAGCGGCCATAGCATTAAAGAGGGATCCGATGTCCTCCTCTATAGAGAAAACGCGTATTCAAAGCGAAAAGCGTTAGAACACATCGAAATAATCCGTCATCTAAATAACGACGACCTCAATGTGCTCAACAGGTACATACCTGATGAGGGGTTGATTGAACTAGTTTACGAGTATGATTCACGTCGTGATGACTCGCTGGTTCAATCCTGATTTCCTCGTATGTTTCTAGTTTACAGCCGGAGTTGGTTCAGTCGCTTTCCAGTCCCCGTTGACAATGATTGTTTAATCGAAAGCGCTCTGGCATCGTTAAAATTCTGTGGCTAAATTTTGTAAATTATACTCCGATTGAATTACTCGCTTGAGTATGACTTCGTCTGATGTGTATATAACTTCCTTGGTTAAGGGAGGTATTAAAACTTCTATAGAGTGAGAAAATGACAGGTATGATAATGATGACACCCCATATTAATGATAATTTTCCTGTAGCTCGTTCTTACCTCTTACCCTTTCTCGAATATAAATTTTTCTACCTCTAATCCACATTTGCAAAATTTTAACTCTTTTTAAAGTGCTTGTAATTTCTTCTCTGAGACACTCATTCCGCGACAATGCCATATCTTCTGCTTAATTTTGTTCTTGCCAAATATCTTTACAAACTATCGTTACAAAATGATCTCTACTTCCAATCTTCTCATAATTTTATCGTTTCTATTCCCTAAATTATCTACTATGGTTTTTAATCACGTGTTTTTGGTTCCTTACTTCGATTGTTAGTGGAAGATCCTAAGCGATATCTTGACTTTAGCCCTGAAATACAATTTTATTTGTAAAGCTCCCCACCAGAGACCAGTGCGCTTTTACGAGTACAACTATTTTTTTTTTTCTTACTTTTGTCCCTTACTGACATATGCTGCTAGATACAAGAATTCGTCTGTCTCCCCTAACAACTCACCCGATGTGTATAACAGCCAGTAAGAAAGCCGAAAATGTGAATAAATATAGCTACGTTTTGTCAAAATTGAAAGCAAAAGTCGATCAAGTTTTTTTCATTCATCACAGATTACGTTTGTAATACCATATTTTAAATCACGTACGAGATCTCTTCCAACTGGTAGTTCAAGTACTTGATAAGAAATGATACGAGGTACGCGAAAATGTGATAGGTCGTACAACATTATATTATTAAGCACAATAACAACAGGACTGAGAGCTGAGAATTTGCGGATTCGTACGTCACACAAAAACGAGCCGATCTAAACAAAGAAGTATATACGTAAATCGAATGAAAAGTCACATCTCAATCATTGTAGCATTGGAATGAAACCCCCTTCGAACGTTGTACAAAGGAAGAAAGCGAAAGCAAAAGCGAACTGGTTGCCACTGAGAGCGCACGACGAATAAGGATGAAGAAAAAGGGATTGAAAGTGCAATAACTTATCTGAATCATTGTCACAATCGTATGAAACCACCCTCGAAGTTCTACAAAAGAAGAAAGCGAAAGCAAAAGCGAGGTCGCGACGGAGAACGCAGCACGACGAATAAACCCTTCCGCGTTTGTTTCGAATAAACTCATTGTAGGTATGTTCCATTTCTATAAAACCACCCTCGATCGTCTTAGGAAGAAAGCAAGTGAAAGGGAAGAGAGAGAGAGGCAACCGGTTGTCTAGGGTGACGGAGAACGCACGACAAATAAATAAGAGAAAGAGAGTCCAGTCACCACAAATCATTTCCCATTGAATAGCTTCTTGGTCGAAATCCTCGATTAACCACTCCAAAAAAGTCACCGATTTTATCAAAAGATAAACTCCCCTTCTTCAACGGAGAGCTTAAATTATATAGTACGAAAATTTGAGCCATAATCATCGTTGAAAAAAAAGAGTAAACTATCAAATAACGAAAAGCATCACCTGAGATTTCATTATTTTCGTATTTTGATTCCGAAATCCATGAGTAAAATTGACATGACCCGACTCGTTCAGAACGTTTCAGGAACTCCTCACAAAATAAAGTACATCGTAATGCAATTTTTTGTGAAAGCTGGCAAAAAAACAAATCGGTCGCCTAAATCGTATACATTTTCAACCGCATTTACCTATTGAGCCACCCTATTTTCAAAGAAAAGTAAACTAAAACTATAATAAGAGTTCATCGCTTTTGTTCTCATTTCAGATACTTTGACTGCGACTCACTCGTTCAAAGATGTCAAGATTTGCAACTATAATTTATTTGCCGCATAAAAGGCACCACCAACGTATACGTACGAGGCAGCGGCACGCGTCTCTATTTTTCTTTTTTTTTTCGCCCCTTCTAGATCTTGCACACCGTCTTCGAGCCAACCCGTTATCTATCTTTATTACGAGGTCGTAATTTGACGTTATTGGTTGGATATAAAAAGAAGTAGATACAAGACGCTATTTAAAGTAAAGCGGGTGCGTTTTACTACTTTAGCGCGGTCTCTGTTCATTTTCGTTTCGGCCAATTGACGACATCATTCATTCATTCAGCTACGAGGTATTTTATTCGTACCGACGAGGAAAAAATACAGACTTTTTTATCGCATTAGCCGTTCACCTGCTGCATTACAAAAATATATAGACAGCAAATAGAAAATACTTTTCTTCCTGAAGATTCGAATAAAATGATTTTCCTAGAGCAAACGCTGGCAACAATATCTATTTCCTTCCATAACTTTCGTTACTTATGTCCGAGAGTAGGGAGATCGAGCTCAAGAAGCAGCTCATTTTCTCTTATAAAACAATGTCAACTCTTACTCTAAAACCTGGAAAGGAAGGAGTTTTTTTAATCGATCATGTAGGTACGTTTCTCACAAACAGTCTGCAACATGAGAAAGAGTATTACGTCAAAACGTTTCAGGCAAAAGAAAGGCATTCACTCTTGGTATAAGTTTTCAAACAAAACTGAAAATAATCATGATTGAAAAACCGTGCGCGACCTGAACCCCTCTTCCTTCCGAGAAATCTATAGAACTTTCTCAATTTGTTGATATTTGGTCTTCGTTACAGTAATACAGAATATTTCGCCGAACATTCAGCTTGTTCAGTCAAGAACCAAAAACTTTTGACGAAAACATCAATATCCAATGAAAATTGCACATATAAACTTTCATATCAAACTCTTAATCTTGGAGAACATCTGCGGTCAGTACGCACTCATTAATTATGGATGTTAAACGAATATTGTCATCAAATTCGATAGAAAGTTCTTCATTTAAACGTAAAATAGTACCAATTTAAAAATCGTCCGTCTTTCAAAACAAACTTCTTTCTATTTTTACTCTACGAAAAAAAAAGTTAAAAATGAATATAGGTAGTTTTTGAATAATAAAAATTCACCAACAGTTCGTCATGCGAATAAATCGCCAGACCACAAAAACTACTTCATAAAAATTTCATAATTCTTGAACAGTGGGTAGTTACTTTATACCGAACGTCTCCGTCAACATTTTAAAGGCGCACAGGAAGTAATACAAAATTCGGCCACACGATGATACACATGTTGCGGTTACACACGCTCTCGTTCGGGTTAAAGTTTCTGAATGCGTGCAAAATCAAAAAATGTCTGGCTTTTTCAAACTTTGTAAGGTATAGGTATCCATCAGAAGAACTAGTCGTAGGTAGTTACGGTTCAAAAAGTTCTCCATTGACTATGTAATTTGAAAATAGAGCGAAATGTCAACAAATACGATTCGAAGTTTGCTGGTCTTCGAAATTCATAGTTTTCTTTGCTCCCTACGCGACGTTTTTTGAGCACACGTCAATATTGTCCAGTAGAACGGTATGTCTTTCACAAAATACGCCTGCTGACATTCGTGCGTGGGAAATTTGTCATACGAATTGATGTCTCGGAGCGAATGTCCACTGAGTCGAGAAAAAGTCAGACCAAATCATCTAAAATCCGAAATCTAAAAAAGATTTTCTACGAGCAAAAAATAAAGTGGTCCACGTCTCTATTAGGACAGTGAAACTTATAACACCGAGGGTCTGATGCCCCAATTGAACTAGTTGATGGGTTATGTCACTTCATTATGAATACTGGTTGTAGTGTAAGGTAGCACCTGCTTAGTCCGCTCGATCGCCTCCATTTTTAGCAATTAGTGTAAGTGTGACATACTATATCGGCTGAGTAGCTTACGGGACCACTCGCTCCGCTCGTTCACAGCCATTTTGAGCTTAATATAAGTCTATTGTGGTACCACATGTTAGGTTGAGAAGAGTGGCTCCCAGAGGTCAGTTAGTATTAGTATAAATGATTTATTTAACGACGCATCAACTGTTAGTTTTTAGCGTCTAATATGTATAAATAATAAGTTCTCTTGGTTTACGGTACTAGATATTGGCTTTCTCTCTTCAGATTTAGTTTCATACCAGGATAAAGGCCTCCCAGTATAAAGCTAGCATAGAATACTGATCGTACTCAGCTTACCTAGTCTTATCTAGGCTTTTTTATTTCCTTTTTTTTTCTCTTCAGTAAGTAGTGCAAGTCTCCTGATATGAAGCTAGTATAAAAGAGGTTTATACCTGGGATAAGCCTAGTAAAAGAGGAGGTCTAGATCTAGTATGAATCTAGTATAAAATGAACGTACGTACACTGCATAGAACAGGAGGAGGCGTAAGCCTAGTATAGTATACAAGTAGTTTACCGCATAGATTCTATGCGGTAAACTACTATCGAAAATATACTCACACCGAACGAGTCATGAATGACTCATGTACCAACTCGATCAAACCCTCGTCCAGTATATTTCTTGTTTCATTTCTGATCATTCAACACATTCGCACGTACAAATAGCAGTGTACTCTTGTTCATAATTATCACAAGATAAATCCAATGAAGAGATCGCGAGAAGAAGACGACAGGCCGAATGCAGGTAGCACTGCTAAGAAGATGAAAGCTGAACCAATTCGTAAGTACCATAGTGATAATTTGAAACTCGGCTTCACTGTCAAATTGGGCTCAGAGAAATCCATCCCACTGCCCCAATGTGTCATGTGTAAGGAAGTGTTATCCAATCAAAGCCTCAAGCCTTCTTTACTGAAGCGTCACCAAGTTTCGAAGCACCCTGAAACGGAAAACAAACCAACGGAATTTTTTCAAAGGCCACTCGCTGCTCTAAAAAGTGAAACACAATGTATGAGCACCTTCACAACTGTTGATGTTAATTTTGTGAAAGCTTCTTATATGGCAAGTTTGCGGATTGCTAAAGGTGGGAAACCGCATACAATTGGCGAGTCACTCATTTTACCAGCTGCTAAAGAAATGGTGCGGTGTGTTTTGGGAGATAAGGCTGTCAAAGAATACACTTACAAAATTGAAGGACACCTTCCTGCAATACTTTCCCGATGATTACAAGAGGATGATGTGGATCAACAATCCATTCGACGAGATGTACATGACGAACATCCCAGAAATGGTACCACCGACAGCAGCAGAATCATTCATTGATATGACCAGCGACTCGGTGCTGAAGACTACCTTCAAAGAGATGGGGCCTGAAAAGTTTTGGCTGGCTGTAAAACGAGAATATCCAACATTGTCAACCAAGGCGCTCCAATTCCTCATCCCGTTTGTCTCCACTTATCTCTGCGAGGGTACTTTCTCTCGATTACTTTACTTGAAAAATAAGTATAGGAATCGATTAGAAGTAGAAAGTGACCTAAGACTTGCAGTTTCTGATATTCATCCAAATATTGACGCACTTGTTAGCAGTAAGCAACAACAACCATCTCATTAACAAAAGTATTTGTGCATTAGCTTAGCCTTAACAAGTGTATTGTAATCTTTCTGTACCAAAACATTAATTAAAGAAATATACGTGCAGGTGGTACGCGAACATTTTTATCCCTCGAGAGTGGTACGCAGCCTGAAAAAGGTTGAGAACCGCTGGCATAGAACGAAGAGAAGTGTAGGCCGAGTATAAGCCTAGTATGGATGTTGAGCTTTATACTAGCTTGCAGTACAGAGCTTGTATGAACTTACAGACCTGCTAGTATAAAGAAGGCTTGTATTTAGCATAATACTAGTATAATAGAGCTGGTATAAACTAATACAGGTCTCCTCTTGGAGTAAGACAATAGCATAAAGGAAGCTTAGACCGAGTATAAACCTAGTATTATAAACTGCATAAAGCAGAGAGGGTAGGATAAACTAATACAGGCCTCCTCTTGGAGTAACCCTATAGCATAAAGGAAGCTTAGACCTAGTGAACTCGGAAAATTTCCAATCAGATCTCTGGTATCAATCGAAAATTTTCCAAGTCCATCAACGGGGGGAACAATTCGAAAAATTTTGAATTAAGGGGTAGGCTTCAGCAAAGACAGGTAACACATCAGATGTAACCCTAATAAAATGCCGGAGCGCCTGCCCCATCGATAATACAACCTAACATACACCAAAGAGCCACTTACGTCAGTTTGATCTTGAAAAATCTCTCTGCTGAGCCAACTCCGCCTTTCCATTGAACTTCCTGTAAAAGGTTTTTAAAACTCGTTTGAGTATACCTGCAACTTACGCCTATGCCGCACGTCATTTGCCATAGACTATTCCTTCAAACGTTGCGGGTTCACCTACTATCTCATCTTGACACCAACAGACTGGTAAACTTTCTGATCATTTCCCCTTTACTAACTATGTAATGTCGAGACCCCATCAACCGCCCAATAGCAGCCTGATGGCTACAGGTTCAGCAATTCCTACAATTGCTCCGCAGTGTCCACTTTAGTGGGGCAGAACCGAGTCCACTACCACCTTATCTGGGGCGGTCAACCCCAGCCTCGGATTTGTGCGACAAGGCCCCTGGCACCTAACTCAGCCGGTACCACTTGACCTAACTAGCCGATGCCAATTACCGCACAAGCCCCATTACAAGGGACTTTGTGACGACGCCTTGTCCCTGCCATGAAGTCCATCTCATGGCCTTTTGACCTCAAGGGTCCCAGCCCCGATGCAGCTCCAGTACTCATAAGAGGAACAGACTGATTCCCTGACCACTGACAAGACTCGCATTACCTATTCTACCCTTAGGTCAGCTCGGTCCATCGGCTACCTCGGGTCTCGGCTAACTATCCAGGTCCTATTCTTAACGGCCACTCCAGGACCGCCCTGAACCGACGATAAGCCTTCCCACTGCCGTCACCTTGAACACCAGAAGTCAGCAAACAATACAGCAGTAGGCCACCTTGAGCCGCACTCAGTGTTAACCACAAATCCTATTCCCCATTCGCCTCTACTGATTCCTTCTCGTGTGCGTGCCGTAAGACATAACACTAAGATAATCTTATATTGAAATATCTCTAACTGATAGCAGACGAATGTAAATTACAAATATACTCAGTGAACCACTCACCAATACAATATCAAAAGCTCGATACGTATAACATCCACAATAAGAATCCAAACACCCACAATAACTACCGATACCAACAATCAAACAAAACTTCGACGCAAAAGAAATATACCAACGCTTAATACTTCGACAAACGACTATGATTCCACCGAACTGATTTACTACTAAACAGAGTAGTTTGACACCTACCCTTGTCGATCGCGCGTAGTTTCGTCCGGTCGCGTCCCTGGACCCGGCTACCCGCGTCAGCCTATTTCTTACAATCCGATATAGGATTTTTTCTACGTGCGTTAAAGATCGTTGACCGTAGAACGACACAATCATCGCTCAATTACAATGATAAATGTCGAAAGTGCAGTCAGCTCGTCTAAACCTAGGCACATGTGTTTGTCGTAAAACCTTTCCTTCCTTTCTTTTCAAGAACAAGAAATCTCGCGACTTTTTATAGGATATATTCTCTTCATACTGACGTGACCGATGAACACCTAATAATCTTAGTACGTTTTGAATACATGCTACAGTTTAAACAGCCGGGCTTTACTCACCGAAAAATATATACAGTATTTACATAAAAGTATTCATTTCGCAGGCAACAAGAGGCAGCAAGCGAAAACTAAATGACCGGAACTTGCTATCAAAAGCGTGTACGTGAAGATTGAACTCTAGCTACTTCAGTTCCATTTGTAAGGACTCCAAAGTGGAATTTCGACCCTGTCCGGGCCCGAGATATAATTTGTATTATCGCAAACGTCATTTGTATTGCAGAAGGCGGGAAAGATTACGCCATGAACAGGCTCCCACTCTTGGGGAAGTTCTCCCTTCAGTTAGGACAAGCCCTTCATCCTTTCGACTTTCGGCCTGCGTTCTAGAATCCTGTTACTGTCAAAGAGTTGTTTGTTAGGTTGAAAGACCGAGTTCCTGCAGATGAGAAGAATGGAGTGTATAGGTTAGAATGTAGAGATTGTAAGGGCGTTCATATCGGAGACACTGGTCGGCACCTCGCTGAAGCCTAGGAGAAGGGCAGTGAGGCAGCGAGCCACTTAATCACCTACGGGCATAGCTTCCGCGGGGGTTCTAAGGTGAATTCGTATTTCAAACGAATTGCTCTGGAACATAATTATAGAAACAATTCGTCATATGAATACTGGTGGTGTCATCGTGCTGACCGGACGAAGGTCTGATCGAGCTTGTCTATGAATCACAACTCGATGCTTAGTTTTTCTTTTCCTTTCTTTCTCGAGTTGGTGTTGTCGGTTCGTTTCATCGTTGGGTCAGTTGCTTTCTTGTTCTCACTGAAGATGGTTCTTCAACCGAAAGTGCTTCGTATTTTCCAAATTTTTTCTGCAGTTTTTGCAATTCCTTACTTCTGTGAACGATTTTCTGCCGTTTTTGCACGTATTCACTTTCTAGAGTATATTTTCAAGGTGATAAATTGGTTAGGAAAAGTGTATCAAATTCTAAATCTTATACAAACAGCTGGCCAACAGTATACTATTATAAGTTGATAAAAATACATACCGATAGTTTTTCAGAATTAATTATTTATGAAGTACTCAAATGTATGGTTCTGGTTTACGTGTGCGAATGAATGAAAAACGAATAAATAATTCTATCACGCGCCCTTCTTCCTCCTCCACTTTTTTAATATCAGTCCATATTTTTTTTTGTTTCTGCCAATACCCAATTTCTATAATTTTTCTACAAAATCCCTCACCCTGAATTTTCGCGTTCTTAGGCACATGCCTAGTTTGCCTAGGCCTAAATACGCCACTGGTCTTGAGAGTTTCAGTAAGATCGAGAAGGATGTCGGAACAGGGCGTGGATGAAAAAAAAAAAAATAGGAAGTAAGGGCCCAAGTCCGAGATGAGTGCCTGGACAGGATAAAAGCGACAGAAGAGGTAAAAAGCATGTGAAGAGATGGGAAGATTTGAGTCTTAGGCTGTTGAAGTCAGAAAGTTAGCAGTGAATGAAAGAGCGCGGAAACACCCGCCTCAGAGTGTAGGCCGAGTGAAGGGTTGGTGCGTAGTGCTCCAAAAGCCAATCGAAGTCCGGAAGATTGAATGGAATCTAGCAACTTCAAGGTCTGTTTGTTGGAGTGGGTCTAAATTGGAGAATCGTTATCAAGTTGGGAACGGATTAAACTTTCGTAGAGTTTGTTGAGGAGTTTGCGGTTACAGCCGATGCGGGGGTGTGGTAGATATTTGAGAACGTTCAAGATTTTCATTTAACATTTCTAATAAAATTTCACAAAAAATAGTCGAAAAGATGTAAAAAACTTATGAAAATGCTAAAGTCGAGTGTTGGTGTAACCAGGAACTTTCAAGAATGGGGTATGGATATAATTCATGCAGGGATGCTTTATTATAGTAGTTTCTATAACTAAAATCTCAACGATCTTTTCGAAACCCCAGACTGTATAAATCATATTTAGCGAAGATTGTTCCTATAACTTAACTTTTCATAGATGATATTAAAGAAAAAACTTCTAAATCTGTTTAGGATTATAACTTCTCATCTCCGAGCCGTCTCCTCCTCCTCCTTGTATTCAACTTTGAATACCATGTCTCATGAATATCACTTTTATGCATTCGGAAGTACAAGCAATGCAATACGTCCTTTGTCCTATATTGAGTTTTCTGTCTCTTCAAGTAGAACTACAGTGGATGAAAATAACCCTCGAGTTAATTACTTTTTTGGATTCCCAAGCAAAACAATCAAAGTGATAGAAAATATTTGTTATTAAGAGCAGTAAACTTGATCTACTAGAGACCCGTGATTTACAAATAAATTGTGTGAGACTGACAGGTTTATCAGAAAAACTCGACATATTTCTGTCCTGAGAAATCAGTGGATTATACCATCCAGTTCAAACATTCGAAACCGACAGAAAATTCGTGATTGTACGTCTGAACTTTCAAGTATAGAGAAAGAAAAATATTCGTTTCGCGGTTAGTATGGAAATAGGCACACGTGGTGCTCGTATCGTATGTGTATTATCATGCAAGAAGACGGCGACAATGATTTGGAGACGGCGTGGCGTTGAGAATTTCTCGTGACGAAAAGTACAAGAAGTTTTTATGTCGTTTACGTAAGTATAACATCGCTAAAAAGGAACTAAAAGTACGTTTCTTCGACTTATATATATACATGTAGTGGGGGATAAAAGCGTATACGCAAGGTATATAAACACGTTCGACTCGCTTTTTTTCCTCTTCTTTCCAAAGTGCTTTATGCTCGTATTTACGTAGTTGGCGTTCGTAAAAAAAAGTTCTCAATCAGCACTGCTAACATACCCCCGTACAGTATAGTATAGTATAACGTTTTTTTTATTTCGTTAAAAAATCAATAAAATACTAAAACGTTCGCTATCTTCCTACTTTGAAAAGTATTTGATGGCACTTTGACGACGATGGTGGAGTGTAACTAATGGCGCTGGTTAGTTAGACTCGTCATAGAGCGAGCCTTTCGTGAGACGAGGATATTTGCCGATATTTATCATTTTGGATGTTCATTCATGTAAAAATCCCTTCTCTAGAGGGGAGAAAAAAAAATTGTTCATTCCGGAACCACCGACTCTATTCATGATCGTGAAGATTCAGGCTTCTTTAGCAGTGACAACTGCTTTTCCCATCTACCATAACAATTTCTAACATAAGAATGTAGAAAAGAAATTCGTTATCAGAAAAAATTGAAGAAGAAACAGTGAAAATATAAAAAATTTTCCAGGTGCCTTTCATTGCCTTCTTATTTGAAAGTACTCGCAGCTCATAAGGTGGGTATGGTCAACTGAGCAATCAATACAACCAAAACAATTAGGTCTAGTTTTGAGACTGATATTGAAAATATTTCCGAGGTCACGAATCACCGTTTCAATAATATCGTGAAGTCTCACATCCGTCTCAAATGTACGTGGCGTAAAAATCTTGAATTTTTTAAATCACGAACTTCATATCTACTTCAGTTCTGAGGAATTGCTGCACTATTACAATACTCAGAACTTGTCATTTTCTCAAAAGATAAAGTCTTGTCAATTTTGAAAGGTTCCAATTTTAGATTAATTTAGCCTACGCAGTTTACACGCACTGCTAATCTTGAATGTGAGTATAAATTCTAAATATACTACCTTACCCTTACACAAAATAAGTCGTTCTGTCAAGAAAAATAATTTATGGAGAATGAAAGCTGATAAAGAGAATGTTATAGTGATCTTGGATTGAGCTGAGCAAGATTACAGGCTACGGTCATATCAATCAAATCGATTGGTATGCAGCAATGAGCCTTCCGTCTATTCATGGGAGAAATACAAGCTTTTCTTTAATAGATTGAAGGGATATTAATGGTGCGTATGATGACAAGGACTCATCAAGACAGGGAAGGAAAAGAAGTACGACGAAAAAATCTCCTAGCCCGTGTGGAAATCGAACCCGCGACCTCTCATTTTCGTACCCGAATGATACGATAAACTTCTTCCGTGCTTATCTATCTCCCCATGAGCACGAGCCTTAGTCGTATAATATGACAACATGGGTTTCCTAAAATTTCAATCTCATAGAAAATGATTGATAGGTTTTAAGCGCATTCCAGTTCAGCTAAAAGTAGTATTTCGAGAAAAATGATTTAGGTACTAAGTTTCAATTATTTATACTCTAGCCAATTACCAAAAACCTCCAGCACGCTTGTTTATTATATAAAAAGTTCAAAGTACAATAAGTTTCAGAGTTGGAAAGATATTAATTTCCACGCAAGTGCTCTCATAAACGGAAAAGAAGGTAACGATCTATTTTTAAGACTTTCGTTTAATTGTCTTCTAAAGAATTCAAATTGACAATGGAGCAAAGGACAACGACTCTTCTTCGTTTCTAGACCGCGAAAAAATCAATGAAAGATTTTCGAACCATTCGCGGTAAAATTTAGAGTACCTTTTCTTCCAAAATATCGGTACCTATGGTTTTTATTTTTGCATGGTATAGTTTATCCGGAAATGTACACCAATACACTCTCGTATCAACCGCACCGACATTTAGGAAATTCTACGAGTCCCGTCGGGGCGATAAAATATTTCGCAAATTGAAGACGTTTTAAATGCGTTTAACGATCAACAAATCTTCTTTCCCACGAATTGCTGCCCTTCGAAGGTGAGAATCCCGGTCCGAATACAGAATCAACCCTCACAAACGGACCACCTAATAAAGGGGAGGTATTTAAAAACTTTCACGAGATGCTCGTTTTGTCGTAGACGTGCAGCTTGTGACGTCTATACGCGATTATTTTTTCGCGATTACTTAGTGGAAAACAAAATGGAGAGTGTATTTCAGATGGTTTCGTTCAAAATGTTTGAACGTTGAAAAGATTTTTGAAAGAGACAATCGCGGCAGTTGAAAAATTTTTCGGTCCATTAAATTCATGCAGGGTCTTTAGAAGACAAAGTGAGAAACAGTACCTATTCCAATTTTCTCGAGAAGTTAGGTGAATAATTCGTGAGGGCTATTTTTTTCAATCTGACTTGTCTGTATAACAAGGAGCGATAAATCGACAAAAAAATATACTACGGGAAGATTTATACTTTGAGTTGAATAAAAAAAAAAAAAAAGATAAACCGAGTCATTTGTGAAAGTGGATGATGATGAAAAACAGTTATCAAAATATTTTGTCTTCTTTTTTTTCTCTTGTTTAACCCTTGATCGTAGGGCATTGGCTGTCTGAAAGGCTATTTGGATTTCTCAGGCTTTTAATAACAAATAACCCAGTCAACGACGCACATTTCTCAGTTAAGAATTTTTTTCGGGGTTCATCAAATTCCTGACTTTTCCTCGATTTTTCAGACATATTTCTCAGTGTTTCAAGCCATGGCGTAGTGGGGGAAGGGAGATCAACCTCCCTGAAACTGAAAATTTTTTTCAACAGTATGTAATAAAAATAAACAGACGTGGGTTCAGTGCCACATATTATTCTAACATCTCACCCTGAAAATTTCCTAGCTTCATCATTGCAAATAAGCACATAATAATAAGAGGAAATGTCAATGTTTATGGGGTCTGTCTTTTAAAACGGGGTTGAGAAGAAGGTAAGTTTTTTACAGCCGGAACTTCGTTTGGTATCTTTGTTTGGAAGATGAGCATGCATAGATTACTATTTTTCCAGAAAATTTCATAAGTTTTCCTGACTTTTTAAGAGGTGAGAACTCTGTTTCTTTACCCCCCATTGATCTGCCTCCGTTCATTATTCAGTACTTCGTAATCATTTTACCCAACAAAGGACCCGAAACTACATTTTTTCCAAATTACGTCTTGATATACTTGTAACTTTATGTTGTCTTAGATTCATCGTATGATCAGTAATAGTCTACAATAAAAATTGAATGATAGAGTGAAAAAATTCTGAATTGAAAGTTTTCTACAGTTCAAAAATGATATTACCTCGCATCGAATTTATTTTGAAAAATTAAAGATACATTATTGGCGAAGGTATACCCTTAAGATGGAAAAACAAAATTTTCAAACTCAAATTCTCTCCTCAGAGTTGAAGATATAAATACGAACAGTATGAAGGGTGATTTTCATTATATAGGTCCTATGGTGATTCAATTCTAAAAATAATCCTTGCATATTTTCCCTCTGAATGGGCTTAACAGAAAAACTGTGTACCTGAGGCTTTGAGAATTAGAAAATGTAATACTTTTGTACGCTCTTGTCCGGGGCCACCAAGTCCCAGAAATTAAAAGGAATGATAAACAAGTTGAAATTTAATATACCTCCAGGTTTCGAAAGTCATTTGTATTATATCGAGTAATATTCCAAGGACATGAGTAATCGAATGGTCGAGGAAGGCTTCCACCGGCAGCTTATGATATGATAAATATTTTGTAGAATAAAGGCTGATATACGACTCAGTCGATACATCAATAAGGTTGTAAATGGTACCTTGCGGAATTTCCTTGCTTTTTCCTCAAAATATAAGCTGCAGGTGAATTAGGCTATAGCAGAAATATAATGCCATAAAAAAGGAGAACAAATTGTTAAGAAATACCCATTTTCGGCCCCAGATTTAAGAATTTGAGGAAAGAGTCAAATTTCATCATTAGATCAGTAATGTAGAATGATGATGAACTGTCACGTTTATAAGATGAATAGGGAATGCAATTCGAAGTTGATAAAATTGAGAATGATATAAACAAGAAACTTTCTTTGGAACGACATCAATTTTTGCTATCGACAACCAGAGACTCGTTCTTCAAATATCTAAAATTGTATTAATTTCCCTCGGTATCTTAATTACGATGAGAAATTTCTCTCAATAAAAACTAGATAACTTACGGCATGATTAGGAATACATCGTCTCATGGAGTCGGTCGTTCTGTACGTAGGCGAGTATCTCGATGGGAAGCATGGTCCACCCGCGCCACTGATCGGGAGTGGACCTTTGCTCGGCATCATCTTCTCCGGATTGTACATCATATTCACTCGAGAATGCGTTCGCAAATCACGACAACGAGATTAGATTATAACTTCGTAAACTGATCTAAACACTGGCATTTTTTCGAAAAACTATCAACACAAAAAAGGAAAACAAAATGCATGAGGAATCGTATACTCGAAGTAATTCGCTAGAATATCGACTAGTGCAAAATATCGGTACAGAGATGATGTAGCAGAAAACCGAGCACTCGGGTTATTCTATAAATAGGTCGTTAAATATGTACGATATTTATGGTCCAAAACATGCTTTACTATAGGTATCAACTTTTTGCTCGACGTAACACTCTCACAATTCAGGTATTCCCGCGGAACAATATGATTGTACGATATCGTATCGTTTACGCTGGTGTGGTCCTTTGACGTAGGGGTGGCTCGAGTACCGGCCTAACCCTCGAAGCGCATGCGTTCGTTCCACCCATCGCGGCCATTCTCGTTGAACGATTAAATTTCTCGAAAACGTTTTTCTTACCTTTTTGTTTTCCTCATTGTTATGCTACCGTACTCGCATTCCTTCGAATCCTTTTTCCGAATTTATTCTTGGTTTTTCGTATTCGAAATTGCGCGTTCGAACAATATCGGCAATGACGACGGTCCTGAAAAAAATAAAATTTTTGAAACAAAAAATTGAATTGAGATTTCAACGAATCAGACAGACTTAGATATTTAAAAATTGACGATGAAGGTCATACAACGTCCTACTACTTTCCCAACACTAGCTAGTCTGTTAAACATGAAAGACACCTAATTGACTGAGTCCTTGCAAAAAGAAAAAAAAACAAAAACAAAAAAACGGAAGTTTCATAATACAAATACTTGCAAGTAAGTATGAAGAATTAATTCAATAAGACCGACATACGTAGTAAATAAAAGTATTTAAATTCATTAAAAATTCATCCCACGCACGCTGAATAATGTTTATTCTTATAAAGATACTATCTTATTAAATATTTTAATTTTGAGAGCTCATATTTTTTAATTTTAAAAGAATCAGGCATACATTTTATACGAGTATTAAATAAATATAATATTGAAAAAAAAACAAATTTCACCCAAGTTTCAACAGGCATATTTAAATTATGAACACACAATGATGTTCATGTCTTTCCAATCTAAATTTTTTGTCCGCTCATAAAACTTTTAAAATGCTTTTTCTTTATGGAGCTTCTCACAGTCCTTCTACCCTCAAATCCCTAAACCGTTTCCCACTTCGGATTCTTTTTTTTTGTAGTTTTCAAGCTCTTTACTTTTATGGGACTCATTGTTAGAAATTAACTCTTTCGTAGGACAATTCAAAAATGAACAATAATAAAAAAATATTTTGTATATATGACCACAAAGGCTCAATTTGCCTCGGCAAGCCAAGAGCCCTTATATGCATTCGCAAAGAAAAAAAAATAAATAAAAAAACAAAGCTTCCTACCAAACGGTACGTTGTGTCTGTGTCACCATACTCGTAGATTTTATTTCTGCTAAGTATTTTTAGAATTTTTGTACAGTCTTTGAAAAAGTTTCTTTTTCTCGATAATGGTAATATACCTACCGTATGAATTCTACAACCGTGAAGACTGTTATTATACTCTTTGATCACATGTATCTCAATTTCTTCAGTTGTATATCATTATTTTGGCTGGGGACACTCATATTATTATGATTATTTGCAGGTATATTTTTTGTATATTCTAGAGCTTGACAAGCAAAAAGGAACCAAATCTCAAGTTCCAGATCTAAGTGGAACAAAGATGCAGATCTCTTGGTTTCCAGATCTTGATATAATTATAGAAAAAATCTTGAGCTCTACATCTCAGTAGAGAAAAAAGCTCCAGATCTTTTTTAAAAAATGAAAAAATGATTTTCTGTGATGTAACAGTCAATGAGAAAAGAAAACCCAAGAGACCCGCATACTGAAGTGCATGGCAACTCAGTCTTCTTTAATAAAAAAGAGCAGTTATCTGCTCAAAACATCCCAAATTTTTCTTTGATAAGTGGTGTTGATATCGCCAAATAAAGTTTGATTATAAATAAAATTTGTTTTTATCTGTAAAAATCGCAATTTTTGAGACTTTTTTTTTGACGTAAAAAATTGCAATTGATTACAAGGATGAGAAAAAAAAGAAAAGAAGAAAAAAAAAAGTTAATAAGAAAAAAAAAATGAAAGTTGAACCAAGGTTCCACAGAAAAATTATAAATTGAATAAGATGGCTCAATCCACAGCCGCCTTAAAAGAGGGCCAAAATATGCAGATTTGGCAAAAATGAGAAAGGTTTTTATCTTCTGTAACTAGCTACATAACATGCCACACCATGTCAGTTTACACGCACTGGCAATGTTGTTTGAGTGTGCGTTGAAGGATTTTAGAAAATTGATAAGGGATATGGGGGCGTCCATAAATTGCGTGAGGCCTTTTTGGGGGGAGGGGGTCCAGTCAAGTCTCACCAAAACTCACGTGAGGGGGAGGAGGGGTGCTGACAAATCTCACGTAATTTTTTTCTCGTACAAATACATTCTGAAATATTGCCAAACTGGCTTAAATTTAATAAAAACTAGTCCTTTTTGAATAGGTATAAAATGTGATCAAGAAAATTACGTTTTTTTAATAGATAAACGCAATTAAGCATAGATAAACGTATTTAAAGCAAAAATACACATTTTGGAAAATCTCACGCGAGATAAGAGGGGGGAGGGAGGGGGTCATGGCAAATCTGGAGGGGGGTCGAAAAATCACAAAAATCGCCTCACGTAATTTATGGACGCCCCCTAAGCGCCTATTGAACCGAAGAATCTGAAATTATTATAATATGAGTACAGAGAGATGATAATTGTAGGCAAAGTTTCAAGGTGATAGGAAAATTCTCAATTTTCTCATGATTTGTCAAAGTGATTCCATTAGGTGCGTATTCTTCCAGTGCATTCAAATATTTCGCCTTTTCTGGGCAATGTTGCTATAGTGTATCTGTTCCAACCTTCATCATAGTTATAAATTACTAAAAAAAAAAGAAAAGAATGACTAAATGAATATTATAGAGCTGTATCAATTAATAAATTTTATTTACTCACCTGTTTAATTTTCAGTGCATGGGTACTTATATTTGTTACCTACTGCACTTCAAGTTATGTTTGACATTAATTATCACCTAAGTAAATGCGAACATAAAATAAATTTCAATGAAAAAAATCACCATGGAACGGTAACATAATTCACAAAAAGGACGATATGCACGTCTTTCATAACTGAATTTTCGTTTCTCTATCAATATCTCTTCCCAATATTTATCTCTAACGATCGAGATAGTCCCACTACGCAAATCATGGAAGAGTATTTTTATGATTTTTGGGTCAATGAAAATTGGAGGACTCATATAATACTGACTCATTTTATACAGTCAAAAATGATTACATTTATCACTTTCTTTTTCAGTTTTTCTCAAACTCATTCCTATGCGGGCACATGGTTGTGTTTATCAAGATATTGATAAGGTATAACTGCACAATTATTTGAACACAAATTTAACGCAATATAGGTACCGTAATAATAGGTAATTCGGAGACTTAAGAATATCGCAACGCGAACCATTTGCAGAAAAGTGTCAAACTTGAACATGAAACTTGAACACACTTCCATTAAACATTCATTCAATTTTTCTTGTTTTTATTCATACACAATACGCGCAGAGGAGTTAGAGAGGAACAGCTTCATGATTTGAAGAAGGTAACACATATTCAATGTAGATAAGCCTAAGAGACTAGGTATCGCTTTGTATTTTGGAAATAATAGTAGGTAGATAGTTTTCTATTTAGAATATGATTGCATAGAAATAACCGCGGAGGTTCAATTCAATCTTTGTACACGTTCGAATAATTTGACAGGACGAGTACCCAACTATAATTATTATGCATCAACAGCGCAGTACGTAGAAGCGAGTAGCGGAGGTTCCTCTGCGTCACGACTCAAGTGCGGAACGCGCGCTGTAGAACGAAGTTAAAATCACTTACCCACCGGAACAAATTTTATTGATATTGAAACTGCAAACCTGAAACAGAGAAAATAATAAGTCCACATCAGCTACGGTATACAGGTTATCTCGATAAAATTAAGAGCTTATCTACATATCTTTCGATTGAAGAAGCTACAACTTAACATAATGATGACCAAAAAATAGAATTTAAGTCCAGCCGTACTAGTGCTAAGGCATATCTTGAAGAAAACTTCCGTTGGCTCTCAGTAAATTTGAGCGTTCTTTGCAGAATGAAAAACATTTAAGAACACGAAAATTTGAAATTTTGTTAGTGCTTATCTATAGATCGCAATTGAAGGAATTTGTTTGGAGGTGGTGAGCAAGCCGCAAATGATAACATTGTGAAACGATTTTCATAATAGGAAAATACTTGAGTCTACTCTGGCTAGCTCTTTCCTTAAAATAATCGGAAAAGTCAATTTCAAGATTTACTGCCAACAATGTGTTGAGGTAAAATGAATTGGTAGAGAAAAAGTAAAAAGGAAAAAGGTTCTCACCTGATACCAGTACGTCGCGCGCGATCGTCCGACATATCATCGTCACAATTTTCTTCATTAATTTCCGGCATTTAGAACATTATCACGCGACGGCTCACTGCGAATTCAACTTGATATGATTTCACAAGAAATCAAAGCTACGTCACCAAAAACATATACTTATTCATGAAGAACATTTCATGAAAAGGAAACACGGAGAGGAGACGCTATACAAAGATCTGACGAACCAACGACGTACATCATTCAGGACACTATCACGCTGCAATTTTTGAAGAGAAATATTATGCAAATTTAATTATTAAAAACGTTATTTACGTTACGGGTTACCTAGAAATCACAATTTTTTACACAGCTACGAGAGACATCATTCTGCCAAAAAACTATTGATTTGCAAAGAATGATGGTCACCAATCTGGTTCTGGTGAGTCAGGTAAAATGCTGTCTCATCACTTATGAATTATGATCGAGTTAGAACTGTGTACGCGCGTTGCTAATGATGCGTCACTGTATCAGCTGATTCTGCTGTACAAAATAGAATGGACGGGTCTGCATGTTCGCGATCTGCGGTAAAGAGGTCCTTCAACTTTGGCGAAAATACCCTTTTTACTGATCGTCAATGTGCAGAAGGTGCTAGATTCTATTTAGTTGCTCAAACACACAAAATAAAATGGTGTGTTTACGGCCATTACGAGTGACAATTTTTGCCCAAGAGAATTTTTTAAAACATCGGGTAATTATTCTTAAACTTGAGGAAAATACGGCTGATTAATCAAGAAGCTAAGATCATTGTATATTATTGTTCAATCATAACAAATTTTTTAATATTTAGGTAGAGATTGATGAACAAACGCTGAGAAGTTTAAATAAGATTCTAAATAATATAATTATAATATAAGTATCTCTGATCTTTAAGAAATTTGTTATGATTGAACAAAAATACAATGAATATTACCGCGGTAGCTCCTTGTGTTATTCTTATGAGAGTCAACATGTCAGTGTTGGATCAATATTGGGTATATAGTTATACTGCCGTGCAAAGTTAAACAAAAAACTGACAGGTATCCAAATCAACGATCAGGCAAGCTGTATCTTTTGGACGATTGGTGCGCGAGTGTGTGAATTGTGATAACAAACTACTACTACTTTATTGATGGAATAACAGGGAGAAATTCAGATCAAGGAAATTGCAGCTTTCTTCTACTCTGAATATTGTGTTAAATGAACGTTGGATATACCTCAAAATTTTGACGTATACCCAAATCAAGACCCAAAAACGCCAATATTGGAAGGAGGGATGCATCGGAAAACTAGTAGTAGTATGATAATTGGATTTCTCATCAAAAAATTGTCTTAGTAATATAAATTCACATCTCAATTAGCTGTATCAATCTTATTTTAAGAAAATGGAACTTCTTCCCGATCGTCGATTTGGATATACGTCAATCCAACTTTGTACGTCAATCCAACTTTGTACGGCAGAGTTTTACTATAGCAGTTATTCACAGTTTGATGTCACAGAAACCTGGACTATTAATCAATGAAATTGGTTTGTGCAAACCAATTCCGTTTAACCTGAAATTTTTTCAAAAGTGATGAACATGAGAAATAACTGGTTAACCGGCAATAAAATACCCGGTTAACCGGCGTTTGAAATACCTGTTGACTGTATTTTTATGAATTACTTAATTATACAAAAGATACGTTTTGCCTGATCCTTAAAGGCAAATCTTTGGTGCATCGGTTACAAAAATACTCGTCGGTTATTTTTATCAAAAAAGTAACCGGTTTCACGGTTATTGAAAATAAAATAACCGGTTTAAGCGGATAAAAACCGGAGCACGCCCAACACTAGTTAGTACATCGCTAGATATAAGTATGCATTGATAATGTAAGTATAATGTGTCAGGTTAATCTACATACTTGTACTTCTATTAGACGTGGAAAATAAAGTCAAGAAAATCGCCAATAACTTGAGTTACCTATAGACTATCTATAAGTTCTAAAGTTTAAGGATTGATATTCCTTGGAGCTGAAGGTTACAATGAAGACATTTTAATGATTTTTGGCTTAATAGGTAGTATTGCGATCCTGAATTTCTTATGATTTTGAAAATTTTGTTTCTGCCATAATAAGAAAGTATTGTGATTCAACATCACAGTCACCATTGTGGGACAAGTTTCCATACATTGCATTGCCACCGGCAGCAACTGTTTTGCTACAAGAAAATAGAAAAACGACTTGGGAAGGAATGTTCTAAATTTTTTTTACTTTCATCTACATGTTGATAAATTTTTTTAAATCTGAGTATTAGGCTGTAATGATCTCAAATTTTTTTTCTTTCTCTCAATCTATCTTGAACATAACTCGTTTTTCGACATCAATATTTTGTTCATTCTTGTAAGTAACTTACTTAATTGTGCAAGTATAAATATCGTTACGGATACATAAACACCGGTTGTTGAGCATACAGGTAATATTCATCTTTCGCAGATAAACGATCCTCAATTTTCAAAAAGCCAGTTTAATGGTAAAGACATTTTTAGGTCTGCAAAAAACGTAGAGCTTGGAACTTCTTTCAGATGCAATAAAAATAATACATAATTCAAATTTATTCAGGAATACGAAGAAGGAAAAAATAGACGCCGTTCTTACAGAAATTAGAAAAATAGTATTATTTATTCAATATTATTTTCTGGAATATTATATTCATGAAAGTTTTTACCAAATGAGGAATAAAATTCTTGCTCATTTTCTCTTCTTTTTCTGAAGCTTTGTGATTTCTCTACTTTTTACTTTTTATAACATTATTTATTTAATCTTATTTTCTGGAATATATTTATCAAAATAGAACCAAATGGGGGATAAAATTTTTGCTCATTCTAAGTTTTTTTTTTTTTTTTTTTCTGAGACCTTGGGATTTCTCTACTTTTTATAATATTTCACTATCATTATGTAGTTGCGTCTAGTTGAAAAAATCCATTTCGCGTTTAAAATATTTAGTCAAATGAATATGTTGGCCGTCTAAATTCGTAATATTTTCAAATTAGTAATATTATAAGCTTTGGAAGATCACACTGCACTGACAACTTCTTTCCTGAATCCTTTTCGCCGATTTTGTAGAGAAATGAAAACATTTTACTCGTAAATTAAATTAACGTCAGTCTTACGAGTTGTTTTGCATATAATGCGAGTTCTATATCAGGATCTGATCTCACTATTAGAAACGTTCATCTGCTTTTAAGAGACCCAAATTCAGGTTGATGTTTAAGGTCGTTGTATCTCCACATTATTTGTGCGCAAAGAGAAATCTATGTCATCAAATTTGCACTCCTTAGCATGTACACGCCGTATAATAGAAAAAGCATTAAAATGTGTCGGCTCGTCGATTATAAATCCATGTATAGGATAGGAAGATCGAATGTTAATGAATGGATACGCGAAGGGTTGAGCCAATGGGGTGAACCATAAAGGGAATTAACGCGTTAAGGGAATTGGGAAGCAAACAGTGGCGCAAATACGAAAATAGTAGACTTACCAGACAAGGGGTTTCCGATAATGAGGTTACGTTGACAGATAATGCTGTTTCCGAAGATCAAAGTGACCTACCCTCACAATTCGGCTTAGTGTATATCGACACTCGTCCCTTCAACGGACAGTAAAGCGTCGAGCTTGGACAAATTTTATCGCAACCTTTCTGCAGCCAGTGATCGTTTAGTTTTAACTTGGTTTTCAGCGTTGTTGATTGTCACCTCAAATTGAATAAAGTAAAAATAATGGGTAAAAAAAACCGTAGCGGTATTGAAAAAGAAAAAAAAAAAAGAAAAGAGAAAAAAACATCGAAAAAAAGTGGCCCTAGCTGCTTCATCAATTAAGTTTGTTTATATAAACTACGTTTCGCTTGACTGACGGCGAAATTGCAGGAACAGACGTGTATTTTCCTGATAGACAAGGGGAAAGCTAGACCTACGAGCACTTGTGTTTCCGCGCATTCTGTGATATCGATGCCGTATTTCCTCTCAAAATCTTTCTTTTCGGAGTGATTTTTTGAATATTTGTAGCGACAATGAGCGCTGTACAAAATACTTCTGATTTTTTTTTTTTTTTCTTCGTTATTACCGTCTAGAGCTAATCTAAAAAACAATTCTCCATGGCCGTAGAGATGAATATGGTCTCTACAGAGACTACAAAATTTTGCCATAGGTTTTGAATGTCGAAAACAATCTCCAAAGAGTTTCTGTTTGGGCTTGATTTTTCCGAATAGGAATTTTAGGTGTTTACTGAGGAGGTTTCATGATCCCTTACGCGAGTTACCATGAAACTGAACTTCGCCCGCATAACCTTTGGAAACTCATATCACTTTGAATACTTGTCCCCATGGCCATACAATCGTTAATTTAGACTCCAGAAACAGCCTTTTTAGTATTAGCTCGAAGTATACGTAAGAATACATGAAAAAATAATATTAAAAATTATAATTATTAATTATATAGCACTTACTTATTGAACGAGAGAAAAGAAATGAAAATATAAAACGTAGAATTATAGAAGGAATTTTACATGAAATTAAATAATAACATAATATTATCTATATGAAAAAGAGATTACAGAAAAATTATAATATTTTAAATGTAAGAGAAAAAAAAAATTATAAGGTTGGCGGAAAATGAGTTAGTAACTGATTTAGATGTACGAAAATAGACTCGCCTTCGGAATGTGCAAAGTAGAGGAAGATGACGGGTTATAAGGATGAAATGAAGGATTATAGAGAAATTACAATATTGTAATACAGTAAATGCAAATGAAAAAAAAAAAAAGTTATAAGGTCGATATTAGGTATATTGAAAATTAGTAAGTAAATGATTTCGATGTACGAAAATAGACTCAGAATGTTTAACGGAGAGAAAAATGAAGGATTGTATGGATGAAATAAAGTCGGAAAAATGTTTCCAAATATACTTTTTTTTTTTTTTCTTTCTTATCCAACTAGGCAAAAAAATGTTTCGAGATTTTTTCATTATTTGCCATAGTACCGGTAGGATTTCTTCCATGAAATTAAGCTGATAGCAAGTTCCACATAATATTTTTCTATCAACCTTTCGCGAAAAAAAAGTAGAGTAGGTATATTGATGACTGAAGTCAAACGTTTAAGATTATAAGCATTGAGGAGCCTACAATAGACTCAAAAAGTTTCCTACAAAAACAAAAAATATCTTTATTTTACAAGATTCATTATTTTGTTTTCAGATCATCAGCGTTTTGGATGTAGAAATTGAAGTATGATTTACCTAGCTCGTATATTTTTCGATTTTTCTGTTCCTAAACCTCGATACGATGCGTCGAATCGCTCTCTGTTCTGAATCTGATTTAGGAAAATGTAGCCGAAAAACTCGCCTTCTCTAAATAGTTGCAATTTCTACTCGACAATAACTAATTACACTAATTCTATTTCTTGTAATGATGGTAATTTGTAAAATTCGTCATGCCATTTTTCACCATCCCCGTGGCTATTGACTGTAATAGCTTTTCCCCTAAAATTTTTGCACACTCAACTATCACCATCCTGTAACGAGTCTGTAAGTATCTCTATGACCTTGCTGCACATTTTTCTGATCTCAATTTTAACTGTACGTATGATTCGTTCATCGCGTGTTTATTAATTCAATGAAATTTACATTAATAATTTATTTTTCGTATAACATGAGCAAACTTCTGGTGTATGTGTTTGTATAATATAGTTGTCGTCGTCACACATTGTGTCCATATGCGAGCGTAAACTTGCGTAAGAGTTTCAAATTTCTGAATAACTCGAAAGAAAATATGTACCGTATAAGAAGAAAAAAAAAAAAAAAAAAATAGAAAAGCAGTCGTATCGAATAGAATGCAAAACGATTTTGTTTGCATACAAAGAACACTCGTTACCTGATTACAAATACAGCTTGAGGCTGTCCGCTTTGTTAAGTTGAACCGACAGGGAGTTACTACCGCACGTTGTCTACGACTTACCCTCGAAATTAAATAAACTACCCTCTCAAAAGTTGTTTCTATCCTATTGTGCCAGTATTACCTCTCTAACTTAATTTCACCGCTCTGTCAATACGTTCATAAGTAAATCAAACTGAAATTAAGACAAATAAATTATCGCCGTGCGTAGTCAACAAATTTTTCTTTTCAATTGAAGCACACGTCGCGTCTCGTGTATTCTAATTTGAGACCACTGATGCTGTTCTCGGACTGAGAGACGCCAACTATCCGCAGGCTTGTTTTCAGACTCCATACTGGCAACGTGCTTCGGAAAACGACGAGAAACCACATATGTGGTTGAAATTGTATTTCGGGGGAATTGATAGGAAAAGAACTTCAATAGAAGTTGGCGTGTATGGAAATAAACGCCCTGTACTTAATAGGGACTGACAAAAGTATAGGGCTACCGTAGTAATTGATAGAAAAGGAGTATGTATCGAAAAACTGTCTCTTCACTACAAGACACGTACGCTTATACCTCTGCGTGTGAAAAAGTTTTGACCGAAAATGATTGGTATTTCTATAGATCGATGAATAAAATAGGCTGAGGCTTCAAAAGATATCCTACGAGCTTCGGCAGTCTATCCCCTAAGTTGTATTTTAGGTCAGCAGATTATTTTATAGACGGAGTCAATTGAGAAATTTAAGGTATTTATTCCGTGGACCAGTGGCGTAGCTCGAAAAATTTTATCAACATCACCTGCAATGAGATGCTAGGTTCATGAGTATTCGAGATTGAACAAAATGTTCGATGTTTTATTGTTTTTCACTGTCCTCTCCCCTCTCTGCTACAAAAAGAACACCGAGCTTCGGTAACAATTCCACAGAAAATTTGCGGAAATTTCTAGAGTTAAAGGATCGCTTTAAAGGCTCGACTAAGTCCCTGCGTAACGTAAGTGAAAGTGTTTTGAAGCGGGACTTTCACGGGCGTTTCAGAACGTCACATCCCTAATGAATAAGACGTTTGATATTTACCTCTCGTTTTTTCACTTCATACGAGTAAATTCGGTCGTTCAATACTCGTGTTCGCACATCGTATATCCAAACACGTACTATACATACCGTGTAGTTCTTACCGCGTTATGTAAATACGCAGTTCACGAGATTCAGAATTCAATTAGGTACGCATATCTGAGTATCGCTCTGACAATACAGTTCACAATCTTGTTCTGCATTCATTAAGCATTTATGTGGCCCTTAAAAAGCAAAACTTTTCTAGTTCACGCGCAATCTGTTAGCTATACTTACATCACGTTAACGATGAACGAGAATTCGCCATAGTTCCTCTTTGCATTTTTATTCGCATCGAATTGTCGTGGTTTGTACGAATTTCGGGAGGGGTAAAGCAAGTTGTGAGCTTCTTCGATAGGGAGTGCGATTGCAACATCACGTTCAATATTTTGGTCCATCCGCACCGACTTGTAGAAAGCGCATTTCTTAGTAACAACATGTGTGGTGCGGACGGAAATTGTAAAGATGCGTACCCCCTTTTCTTTTTTCTGGAGGAGAGACAAAAAAAAGATACATAAGATGATTTTAAGTGTTATCTTCCTATTCAGCCCGGAGCTTGACTATTCACTGATTTCTGAACAACAAAATAAGCCCATTTTTTTTTCTTCATTGAATTAATTCATTAGCGAACCTTGCAATTACACTTAGGATTATGGGTTTGGAGTGGCAAAAATAGGAGCAATAAGGATGAGTATGAATTAGATGGAAGTGGTTCATAGTGCAATGATCTTCTCATGATTGTTTGAGAGGGAGTTTGTGATGCGGCTAGGGAGAGACAGAATGGTCAAGCCGTATATTTTCGAGAGCTGAGCAAAAGAAGTGTTGAACGGTTGGATCGTGAGTATTGCAGCATAGACTTCAGAGAACGATTGCCTGTATAGCGGTAATACATTTATTTTTAGCTGATAATAAGATCCCGAGTACATATATTATAATAATTTCTTAATGGTTATGCTAAAGCACAATCTTAAGTACGTATAAAAGAAGCTGAATTAGGTACCAAAATATAATAATTAAATACGTTTCTGATTATCCCATACCAGGAAGTTTTATCACTTTAAACCTTCATTCTGTTTGGGAATTCAACAAAATTTGTTTAACTGGTTCTATTTTCACAAATGGTAAGCCTCATTCTACCTACGTGAAGAAGAAAAATAAGGAAATGAGGATATTTCGGGTATGACTGTGAAATTCAAGAGAGTCTATAACAAAAATGATTCAGCTTCTCAACATTAAATAAGTGAAGAATTAATTACCTAATAAAGAGAAAAATAATCATCATGAAAATTTGTTACAAATGGATATTTTTCGGATTTTTTTTTTAAACGTGGCGCGATTGACTACATCAAGGAGCGGGGTTTAGGTAACCCCCGAAAGTCCCACCACCACCAACCACCTTTCACCTCCTTATTAAACGGTTTCTTCTTGATGTACTGTCGAACCGGAAAGTATAACCGATCACTCGGCTATTCTGACGATAAAAATCAAAAGTGTTGGCAATTCCAAACACTCGCGACGGTATTGGTCTGAAGGACTCTTTTCATATATGTATAAATAAAAGCGTATTCTGCTATATAATCAGCAATTCAGTTAGGTAGGTATCGTTTAAATCTTATTCACTTTGCATTCGAACGTCCTCACGTACAGACGAAATTATCAGGTCATTAGAAAAATGGAGATAAATTAGATTCTAGAACGTTCATAAATTAGGTCGATGTACTTACTTCAAGTACCTCCACTGAATACCTAACTTTCTGAGGAATGTTCAATCGTTTCTTGCTCGAATTTCGCGTTACTTTTATATTGCGACTGATCTTCAGAGGTGAGGTCTCTGGTTTTCATCATAAAATCTTTCAATAGATAGTCATCCAGCGCCACATTACGATCAAAAGGATAGCCCATCGGTTTTCGATCTGGATAAGTACTCTTTATCGCGAACACTACAATAGCTCAATAAATTATTGCTCTCCTGAAATAGAACCAATAAGTAAAATAGAGTTGCTACCCCTCCTATGCTGGATTACAACTACTTATATCTTTGAACGCCTAAATGTATATGGAAGTTTGACACTTAATCGTTCAAACTTGTACCTATGCGATTTTGATTTGATTGTATTCATTTTTCGAATTATAACTATTGTGCCTAGGAAAAACCTGGCTACCATTTGAGGATGCATGTAATAAAATAACCATGGTGCATCTAGATAGGTTTCATGCCAGTGTCGGTGATGAAGGTAATCAGCGCCGGGTCTTATCTAAAGTACTCAACTCTTTGTTCAGGACCCATACCGTCGCCCTACTAACAATTGAACAGCAGATCTGACAGTTTTTGGGCCGCGTAGCTGCGTGAAATTGCCACTTTTTGAAGAAAGAGCTCTCGTTTCTACTACTGCTTTGAGGCAGAACGATATAGCGTTTTTTTTTCAAAATGTGGCAATTTCACGACACGCGGCTGAAACGCTTGCACATCCGCTGTTTTATTGTTATACTAGGGCGTGATCGTAATTGAATTTCTCCGTCGGAATGATCTTTAATAGAAAATTTACAATTTTTAATGGGGGGGCTAGGGGAGATTCAACTACCTACTCCCAGTAATAATTTCGCAGTGTAGCGTCTAATGATTCTCGTCCGAATTTCTTTCCCACAATTTTCGATCGTTCTTGCAGTTGGAGTCGAATAGCCGATTTAAGATTGTATCCCAATTCGTTCCGGACCTGTACTGTTCTACCTAAACTTTTATACGTATCTCTATACTCTTCCTGATTATTTTCTTCTCATTGGACACTTTATAGATCATTGCCGTTACATCCTACAATATAAGGGACTGGAAAAAATTACGCTCGCGAATACGTTAAGACGACTTTGTTAATTTACTCACCGATCCATTTACACTTTCGCTGGTACACAAGTTGACCATATCAAAATATAAATGCGGAGCGACAGTTACATGAGTCGGAATTTATATACGGTCCCTTTCAGGTCTGGTTGGTGACGTATAGCAAGCGATAAAACGCAGTGAGGCAGGTACTTGTTTACGTACAGTTATGCCAAATCTACCATTTCTGGCAGCCTCACAAGATCAATTTCTGTAGATCAAAAATTATAGAAATTATTAGGTATCATTATGCTTCCATGGTAGAAACGTTCTTCATCGCATGAATCAACTTACGATAGAATAGCTCGAACGAAGGCAATACCTTATCTTTGGCCCAGACTCCCCAGTTCGTCTTCAAAATATTATTTGATCTCTTTTCACCCCCAGTAGTGATGGTTATGTCTTGGATCTTGATACCTTCGAATTCAAGCTTTAAACAAACATGAAAAATGTATCACAAAGACCATGAGCTTGTGGCACGTGGAACATTGCTTACTTCTTCTTTCACGTTATATTCCGATAAAGTAGCTTATATATATCGCTGAAATAAGTCATCGATAAACGCATGCCATCGAAAGAAAGCCGGGTCACGGGTAGCCGTCGATGGCATTGTCATCGCACCCCCTTGAGACTGAAAACATATGGTGTTCTCAATTCATGTTGATATCATCGATAAATGCGAGCAAATCTTTTTATATTTTTGTTCAATACCTGCTTGTAATATTGTCCTTCAGGATCATGGCTGTAACCAATGATGATATGTCCGGAATAGTGTAAGTTACCGTAATATCCGAAATTTGGGCTGAGGTTTCTGAAAGCCCATATCATGGTACCGAGTTTATCAATACCATAGTCTACAGGCAGGATATAATTAGGTTTTTGATTTTCACCCACTCCGTTTAATGGCTCCAGAACTTCCTTCCCGTCCTGAAAAAGATGACAAATATAAAATTACACTATTGACGTACCGGTAATTCACGGACTAGTACAAAATAGATAAGAATTAATTTCTCACTTTCGTTTTTCTGAAAACAGAGCCGTGGTCAATAGCCTCGTAAATTCGGTCTCGCCACAATTCAATATCTTGGATTTTCATTTGTACACCTCTCGTATTGACGTCCTATAGACCAGAATAAAGAAACAAGTAAAAAACAGAAAATATATCACGGGGAATAATTCTTTCAATTTTCAATTCATACCCCAAGTTTTTGGTTCGGTGGCCTAGAGTCCCACAATTTTTCTCCGGTTTCCGTCGTCAATTTATTGAAGTACGGTTCAGGAAGTGGATCTCGAAAATCGTTGAACGTTTGAACGTGTGGAATTTTGACACTTACTCGTTCGAAGTTGTACCTGTAAGATTTCGATTAGATTGAACTCCACTTGTCGAGTGATATTTTGCCCAGAAAAACTTGATGTGATAACGCTAACCTGGCTACCATTTGAGAATGCATGTAATAAAATAACTCTCCAGGTCTACTCAACTTCTTCTCATCTCCTTCAGTGTAACCAGGTGCATCTAAATACGCTTCATGCCAGTGCCTGTGATGAGTGTTCAGTCCCGGATCCAATCTAAAATACTCGACTCTTTGTTCTAGATCCAAACCTTCGTGATCGTAATTGAATTTCCCCGTCAGAGTAATCTGTTTTAATTAATAGAAAAGTTGTGTAATTTTTTCAGGGGCAGGATTCGCTCGCTTTCCCCCAGGCAATAATTTTGCAGTTTAATTTACTCACCGTTCTGTTCACTCTTTCGCTGATACCCAAGTTGCCCATATCAAAGTATAAATGTGGAGCGACAGTTACATGAGCTGGAACTGATACGCTCCCCTTTAGGTCTGGTCGGTGACGTATGGCAAGCGATAAAACGTAGTGAAGCAGGTACTTATTCACGTAGAGTTTTGCCAAATCTATTATTTCTGGCAGCCTCGCAAGATCAATTTCTGAAGATCAAAAATCATAGAAATTATTAGGTATCATTATGCTTCCATGGTAGAAACGTTCTTCATCGCATGAATCAACTTACGATAGAATAGCTCGAACGAAGGCAATTTATTTTCGGTTTAAACTGTTTAAAAGCTAGGAAAATTATGTTGTCACTCCTAATAGCGGCGTGATTGACAATTTTTACGAATTCTGTCAAAGCAGTCGGAGCACCAGATCCGTCGATTGAGCTGGCGCAGAAAATGTATTCACTTGGAAACAGTACTCCATCGACCGAAAAAGAGAAAGCAAAAACGTTTTGTTCTTATTGATCACTTTTTTATAGGAGCTTTATCAATTTCATTGATTTTCATCTTCTGTCCACTCTCATCTCTCTCTTAAAAATTCCATGATTGTCCACTTCCAACAATGACGATATTAATTTCACTCTCTTCCTAATCACCCTCTCAAAACCAATTTTTTAATACTCCAGTGTTATCAAAACCAACTCCAAGCCCGATCTCAAGGAATCTCACGGAGAGATTCTTCGACATGAACTTTTGAAATTCATTACGGAGTATGTCAAAATCTACCATCCGATTTACCGAATAAATACCTAACGGTTTTGTGATTATCGAGGTTACTTGGATAAAACCTGTTCATAGTTGATGCGATCAACACAAATAGAGAGTTCGAGTAAAATGTAAGCGGTATTTAAAATTGATTTATGACTAACGGATGGGAAAACAATGGAGGAATAGAGAAGCTCCTTCTCACGGTTGTGCTCCTTGACAGTATTTTTTAGCTTACCTAGTATGAATCTAGTGTCCTGTATGTTCGCGAGACTCACGGCTTCTCAATTCACCAGTTTAGGGAGATTCCCGTACTAAGATCATCAGTACTTGCCACTGCCAGGGCGGCGTTCTCTCCCTTTTCGGGTGCACTCAACCGTCCACCGATTTCTTGAGTTACCGTCCTAAAAGATCACGTACAGCTGTGTGTGATGCAAAGTCCCGTACGTGTGTACGTTAACTTGGTACAGCGTTTGAGGCAATCGGCCTATCTTTTCGCGAGGCTACGACCCGTACTTGTCTTCTCTGAAGAAGTAATAGCAGGCAAGAATCGAATCAGATAGGCATGCTAAAATTGAAATGAAAAGTTCAAGTAAAATGTGAGTAGTATTTAAAATTGACTTATGACCAACGGATGGGAAAGCAAAAGAGGAATTGAGAAGTTCATTCTCACGGTTGTACTCCTTGACCAGTATTTCTTAGCTTACCTAGTATGAATCTAGTGTCCTGTATGTTCGGATAACTTACTGACGGGCTCATTCTTACCCTCCTACAGGTATAATTTAGTGTCTGGGAGTATACTTTATGTTAAGCTGATGAACTCACTCGCTCCGTGACGTCTCTAATCCAGATCCTCTCTAAAATAGACACCTCAGCGGGCTTTGGCCCAATGAGCTCGCCCACGAGACTCACGGCGTCTCAATTCACCAGTTTAGGGAGATTCCCGTACTAAGATCATCAGTACTTGCCACTGCCAGGGCGGCGTTCTCTCCCTTTTCGGGTGCACTCGACCGTCCACCGGTTTCTTGAGTTACCGTCCTAAAAGATCACGTACGGCTGTGCGTGATGCACAGTCTCCCCTTTCTACCTCGCACATGTGTACGTCAACTTGGTACAGCGTTTGAGGCAATCGGCCTATTTTTTCTCGAGGCTACGACCCGTACTTGTCTTCTCTGAAGAAGTAATAGCAGGCAAGAATCGAATCTGATAGGCATGCTAAAATTGGAATGAAAAGTTCAAGTAAAATGTAAGTGGTATTTAAAATTGACTCATGGGAAAGCAAAAGAGGAATTGAGAAGCTCATTCTCACGGTTGTACTCCTTGACCAGCATTTTTTAGCTTATCTAGCATGAATCTAGTGTCCTGTATGTTCGGCCAACTTACTGACGGGCTCATTCTTACCCTCCTACAGGTATAATTTAGTGTCTGTGAGTATACTGTATGTTAAACTGATGAACTCACTCGCTCCGTGACGTCCCTAATCCAGATCCTCTCTAAAATAGACACCTCAGCGGGCTTTGGCCCAATGAGCTCGCCCAAGAGACTCACGGCTTCTCAATTCACCAGTTTAGGGAGATTCCCGTACTAAGATCATCAGTACTTGCCACTGCCAGGGCGGCGTTCTCTCCCTTTTCGGGTGCACTCGACCGTCCACCGGTTTCTTGAGTTACCGTCCTAAGGCTAAGGCCCGTACTCTGAGGGAGTAATAGCACGCAAGAATCGAATCTGATAGGCATGCTAAAATTGAAACGAAAAGATTAAGTAAAATGTAACCGGTATATAAAATTGACTTACATTCAACGGGGTCGACGTTTTCGATGACACGTTAATGCGCTTTGGGGGATCTTCTAAACCTAAATAAAAAGAATTTTTGATTAGTTGTCAGTAGGTACATACTTATATTCGCGAATAAAAGCAGAGGAGGCGCCCTCTAGATTTACTATGGCGGCAGAAGCTTGCAAATAAAGTGATGAAGTGGAAAAAGTATCCTAAAACATCTAAAATTACATTCATCTAAAAGAATATTGAAAGGGCAACAAGTTTTGTTTCTTCTATTTTTCATGAAAAACAATTTGAAATAGCGAAATTACAATTTTGTTAGTATGTTGTGTTATGGTGGAAAACACCGTTCGATCCCTTTTTTGGCAGTAAAATTAGCGCTCCTAGCGAGATCTTTATCTGCGAATATCATATTCAACAGTTCAACATGCCCTACAAGATCAGTGTTTTGATTATTCGGGCCGGACCGTGCTAGCGTCGCGCTGCATTTTTGACGAGCAGGGAGGAATTGAAAACGGGAGCTAAACTATGGCGACATATGGGGAAAAATGAAAAAATGAAAATAACACTCGAATGAAGCAGATTAATTAGTTTCCGGACATCCCATAAAAGATGTTCACAAATAAAAGTTCTACATATTACATAAGATGACAATATCTTCAATTCCGCTTCATTTTTCTCTCATATACCGCCATAGTTTAACTCCCGCTTTCAATTTCCGCAAAAATACCATTTTAGGTAAACAAATCACGCGCATAATATTAGCGATTAATACACTAGAACGATAAGTACGTAAGCACTGGATGCTCAAAAACGGTGTAGTATTACGCAGTTCCACGTCTCACTACAACAACATGTAATTAAATATACCGCGCACACTGTGTGCCGCTAAACGTCTGGTTTCAACATTGTACTGATCGGCCGTACTCAAACTTTTCAGAATTTCTCCAAGAATATTGTCTTAATCGAAAATCTGAAGAGAAGATAATTTATTCCCCTGGTAATTTCTGATTTTTTGAAGTCATTTTCAAAAAAAAAAAAGAAAAAAAAATCCAACTGTATCACTATTGGATAGGAAATTACAAGGGGAATAAATTTTCTTCTGTTCAAATTTTTGATGAAAGCTATATTCTTTGAGAAATTTTGAAAAGTTTGATCCCAGTCCCACCCTATAAAGCGCAATGTTAGAGTGAAACTTGTAACGCCAGTAAGCGGGGCATGTTGGAAACGTGTCTAAAATGTTGCTATTTTTATTTGGCGGTATGCATACGAGTGCCCGAGTGCCCGTACTTGTTGTTCTAGTGTACTATAGTTTCAGCGGTCGAGAGAGGAGAAAATATTCACAAGGTCGGGGGTGCGGCGTTTGTATTCTTCTTTCTTCGATCGAAAGACAGATAAATACACGAGTAGTAACGTGGTAAATAGGCCTATAAGGAAATTAACTGAGCATATCAAATTTCTATAAGTCTAGAAGTTTATACGGGAAAAGAAAATTACTTGCAATCAGAAAGACAGCTTAATTTTCTACAAAAAGAAAAACGAAAAAACAATGCAGATTCAGTCGACGTTTTGAAGCACCTTGCATCATCTTCAGCAACAGAACTGAATGTAGAAGATAAAAATAACGTGAAGAAAAACAGGTCGAGGGTCATCACCTCGATGTGATAGTCATCGGATACGCATTAAAGATAAGAAGCACGTGTCTCTTTTAAAATTGATCGTATTTCCATCTTTCGTTATACTGACGACCTCTGAAATCTTATTTTTCTTATAGTTGTTTTCTCTACTTAAAATCACTATCTTGGCAAAGTAAAATTGATGGCCGTGTTAAGAAAGTGGGAAGTTGAAGCAGTATGATCATTACAATCCTTGACGTCACTTTTATGTTGGTTGATTCGACATATTTAAGTAACTGGCTGGTTTTTCCAACATAAGTGCTAGAGCAGCAGGATGAAGGGACAAAGTAGACAACACAAGACCCCAGTCCTGTTCTTGAAGATGATACGTGATGCATCGAAACATCGGACTAAATCTACATTGTGTTATCATTTCTTCTTTTAAAGGAAAAGAAACCCGTCATAAGTATCTTCCGACTGCAGTAGTGGATTGAGAATACATAATAGTACAAAATAATATGTGTTGAAAGTTGTACGTAGCACTCATGCTGCAGATATATGAGAAATATGTACCTATTGCATTTTACCCTGGCCGCAGGCGTTATACTCGCTTTTCGTGACACTCTGGGCTGCAAAGAGAGATCTCCATTAATAGTAACACCTTAGACCATCTAGTATATAGACTGGCAATCATGATACAAACAACGTGGGAACATTGTAGGGTTTATAAATCGGGGTAGGTTGGTGTGACAAAGCTTACTCGTACATTCTCTTGCCTCGCGTATACAGAACTGTCCACATAAAACCTTACTGACTTACAGTAAGCCTCCTATGTTGCAATGAATGATAATGCCACTTACACATCAGGCTATCGGTGGTCTATATACTAAATGGTCTAAGAGTGACACTTCCATTGGCATCCTTCTGTTCCTTCTTAGAGGCAATTTTAGCAAAGTAGTATATTGAAAGAAAAATAGGATACAGACATGCACTAATTTTTCCTGATGCTGAACCAGTTGATATACGGTTCGAAACCGGTCGTGTAATAAAAATTAGTGCATGTCTGTACTTACCGTATTTTTCTTTCAATATACTCGTAATGGCGTGCAACGTTGAGCACACAATTTCAATTATTTAGCAAAGTAGGCCAGGTTAGGTTAGTGAGGCAATAAAGTCAATTAAATCATAGTGGGTACGAGCTATTGGTGTTTAATTAGTAGAGGTACAAGCACGTAAGTTACGTGCTTTACGTGCTTGCCCTCTACTAATGAAAAAGTTAGTGAGGCGATCTCCAAATTGTTGGACAGTTATAGCAAGTTTGGAATAGGCTTTGAACAAAGGATTTACAGGGTACATAAAGGAGTTTGAGTACTTCTTGGAGTTAAGAGTAAACTTGGATTTCAGGAGGCTCACAGAGTTTTTCACAAGGTTGACCTTCGATTTCGTTGAACTTGATGGCAAGGAGGGCTCAGGACTACATAATTCATAGGCATTGTGAGTTTGGTCGAGGAATGTTTATAGGTCTTAGGATTTACCAATCAAACAACGATAGATCATAAAAAGAAATAAATTCAAATTTACCTGGAAATCCTTCAAACTTGGCAGTTGATTGTTGGTTGGATCCAGGTGAGAAGAATTGGCAGTTCCTTGGACAATTGGCTGTGTGCTTTTCCCGAGCTTCACCTTCCAGTTTCTTGAGTTTTTTGGTGGACATTTTTGTATTGTTGATTTCAGTTCCGTTGTTGAAGTTGGCGACTATTTCCATGATGACATCCAAAGTGGGTGATTGAAGTTGGCAGAGGTTGATCCAATTGGTTCCTATTCCCACGATCCCTAAGCGTTCGTTCACCAGTCTCTATCTATGTACAATGATAGGACCGTTGGTTACCAGTATTGTTTTTCGATAGAACGTTGCTGCTTCCGACGACAGACCAACGCAAACAATACCGTCTTTATCAGTTTTTTTTAGGAAGGAGGGCTGTCTCCTTTTCGTACTGTGGTTGTACCCAATCTCTGGAATTTTACCAAATGTTCAAGAACAGATGGCGACTTGTACCGGTTGTACAGCGAGATTGTTAATTTTACCGAATCCTTTTAGCAAAAGAGATCCGTATATTTCCATGATGACATCCAAAGTGGCTCGTTGAAGTTGGCATTGGTTGACCTAATCAGTTCCTATTCCTACAATCCCTAAGCGTTCGTTCACCAGTCTCTATCTATGTGCAATGATAGGACCGTTGATTACCAGTATTGTTTTCCGATAGAACGTTGCTGCTTCCGACGACAGACCAACGCAAACAATACCGTCTTTATCAGTTTTTTTTAGGAAGGAGGGCTGTCTCCTTTTCGTACTGTGGTTGTACCCAATCTCTGGAATTTTACCAAATGTTCAAGAACAGATGGCGACTTGTACCGGTTGTACAGCGAGATTGTTAATTTTACCGAATCCTTTTAGCAAAAGAGATCCGTATATTTCCATGACGACATCCAAAGTGGCTCGTTGAAGTTGGCATTGGTTGACCTAATCAGTTCCTATTCCTACGATCCCTAAGCGTTCGTTCACCAGTCTCTATCTATGTGCAATGATAGGACCGTTGGTTACCAGTATTGTTTTCCGATAGAACGTTGCTGCTTCCGACGACAGACCAACGCAAACAATACCGTCTTTATCAGTTTTTTTTAGGAAGGAGGGCTGTCTCCTTTTCGTACTGTGGTTGTACCCAATCTCTGGAATTTTACCAAATGTTCAAGAACAGATGGCGACTTGTACCGGTTGTACAGCGAGATTGTTAATTTTACCGAATCCTTTTAGCAAAAGAGATCCGTATATTTCCATGACGACATCCAAAGTGGGTGATTGAAGTTGGCAGCAGTTGACTGGAATGTTTAAAGATGCCCCCCGGAAATGTCAACGAAGAGTACTTGAGTCATCTTGTTGAGAGCTGATGCTTTATAGGTAGCCAATTTCTCTTCAAGATAGTACAGGTCTTCCCAATGCGCTAGAATCATCTTACGATCCACAGCGCTGCAGTTCTCGTCGAGAGCTGATGCTTCATAGGTAGCCAATCTCTCTTCAGTCCGTCAAGTTTAAAGTGCCCCCTGGAAATGTCAACAAAGAGTACTTGAGTCATCTTGTTGAGAGCTGATGCTTTATAGGTAGCCAATTTCTCTTCAAGATAGTACAGGTCTTCCCAATGCGCTAGAATCATCTTACAATCCACAGCGCTGCAGTTCTCGTCGAGAGCTGATGCTTTATAGGTAGCCAATCTCTCTTCAGTCTGTCAAGTTCTTCCCTATTTGCGCGAGAGTGATGTTACGATGCAAGAACCAACGGTACACTGATTGTAAAGAGCGCACTTTCGCAGTATAAATACTTATAAAACTTATCATGCTTGAATATGAAGAGATAACTTTGATAAATTCTAAGAACAAATCAATAGAACGTTGAGCGAACTCCTCGCTGACGTTTATCCGCCAGAACGTAATACGAGAGAAAGAGAAAAATAAAAATACCCATACGCGTCAGGTTGCCGTCAGTATTCTTCTTTTGCTGATTAGAAGGTAAATGAATGCATGATTGATAACGTGGTCAACATCAGACAATTAATTTAGAATAATATGAAACCTCTATAAGTTCCTACCAACTACAAAATTCAATTGTGAGTAGTACGGCTACTTCTAATAGCACAAAATAATAGGCCTATCTATCTAATATACTCGTATAGGTACTGAAACTGCTTCTCGGTAGGCGCGTTGTTTGACCAACCGTTTAGAGGCGTTGAGCGGCGCAGTTTTAAAACTTAAATTATCGTGATAACTCGAGTTCTATTCATTTTTATGAAAAATTGAAGAGAACAAAAATTGTAGCCCCTGTAATTTCCTTTCATAATGAGCCCAATCCCAGATTTTTAGAAGGAAATTTAGGAACTATTGGTATTTTGACTAATGCGTATTCAATATCATTATGTGTACATAGAGAGAGCTTAAACCGGTTGCTCTGGATGAATCTATAGAGACTACTATTCAAGTTTTACGTATCCAATTTTTGATTTTAAAAGGAGACGTTTATGTAAAGTAATTTCTTGAAAATTCGCTCTTCTTTTGTAATAGGAGTAACTATAATACATCAGGTAAATATCGTCGTCAGACCTTGAACCACCTAATAAAAGGTACCGAAGAATTGGGAAAATTACATCCGGTGTCTCATACAGGAAATGACTGAGTGTGTCTCATGTCTCTATGCAGACTGATGTAATTTTTCAGGGGTATGGCAGGCTTTTTACCTACTGTCCATCCACTTTCTTAATCATGGTAAAATATTGATGAGTTGGTCCGCTTTTTGCTGCAATACAGCCCTTACGTGTCGAGTCAGTTCTTACCGTTAAAATTGAAATATTTACAAAATGTAGATATCTATTCAACACACAGCTGGTGGCCAGGCGCCGCTAGTGTCTTAACGATATCAAAAATGAATATTTTTCCTGTAATCGCTGTTTAATCAACAAACAACGAACGTCGAATGAGTTTTATGTGCTAGTAGTTCTGCATAGCACTTATGCTGCAAATATATAAGAAATATGTGTTGCACAGTACTGTGGCTGCAGGCATTATATTCGCCTTCCATGACATGGGCCCAGAGGTTTCCAGCTTTTTGCATTTTCAATGATAGTGTACTAGGCTATATTAGGTTTAAATAAGGCTGATTGTACACCAATACTACGCTGTACTAATACTATACTTTGGCTTAGCACTAGTTGATACTAGGCTTCTCCCTCCTTTCCGTGGATGGACTTGGGATCCTCGACCTAATTCAGAAATCTGCAAATCCAAAGAAGAAAGAGAGTGAGTTACTAATTAGAAGTCCCTCTCCTATCATATATAGCTCGCGAGTCAAAATTTTTCCAAGTCCCATTCCTATTACATTCTTATAGTTTGAGAGGGGGAATTTTTCCAAGTCTCCTTTGAAAATAGGTCCAGATCACTGATGACATCCAAGTTCATACTAGTTTTATAGTAGGTCTAGGCCTCCTTCAGACTAGCTTTATACTAGGTCTAGGCTTGCTTGAATTCTCAATCCAAAACCAATTTGACTCATAAAAGAGGTCCCTGCGTCTCTCGTTTAACTTCGTCTTTCTAAGTCCCATTCCAATTGTATATAGCTCGAGAGTCGACATTTTTTCAAGTCCTCTCCTGTAATATATTGCTGAAGGGTCAAAATTTTGTTAATACCCCCTCCTATCATATATAGCTCAAGGGTTAACATTTTTCCAAGTTCCCCCTCCCTCTCCATGACGTCATCAACCTCGCTCGCACCCGCGCTCGCGGACAAAAATTTCCTGAATGTACCCCCAATAAAAGAGATAGCAGGTTCCCGACTAATATTAGAAAAGACCTGAAAAAGTCACATAAAAGTGTCACGGTATTTTGTCACGTTGTCACGCTTGATGACATTATCAGAGACCTTGTTTTACTTTAGGGACTTGGGAAAATTTCGGTTCGCTACTTTGAGACCTGTATCCTTTACCACCATAACACTAGGCCTACTGGGCTATTCTTTGCCTGACACACAATGTACTAGGGGTTTTATATTCTGTATGTTCGGCTACTTAGGTCAACCTACCTCCTTAAATCATCACGGTCTTTTGTCACGATCGATGACGTCATCAGCAGGGATCTCAAGAGATTTACTGAATAAATCATGAGATCAGTTTCAAGAAATGGAGCAAGATTTATGCGGTAAGCTACTTCTATTACGTCTTTATAGATGAGAAAATAGACTTTTCAGTTGAGAAGGATATTCAAATGTGGAATTTTAAAAAACGTGTGCCTGTATATATATATATATATATATATATATATATATATATATATATATATTGCTGTCATAGCTGAAAATGAATTTGAAAAGAAAGACTGTAAAACTCCGATGAAAAAAATAAACCAAGTTTTCTATGCACGTAATTTACATTTATCCTTAGTTGACAATAAGATCCCAAGTAAATATTATTATAATTTCTTAATCTTAATATGCTAGAGCACAATCGTACTCGTATGTATAAATTAAGCTTAAGTATAGGTACCTAAATAATTATAATAATTAAGTACACGTTTGATTATCCGACTAAACCACCATTTTGGCTATCTAAGAATCCATAGAATATTCTGTTTAGCTGGTTCTATTTTCACAAAAGTTAAGCCTCATTCTATGTGATGAGAATATTTCGGGTATTGGGGTTTAAACCTACACTAGAGAGCGCTACTGAAAGAGTGAATCAGAGAATTTATGTACGTTCATACATTGATTTTCAATCAACTGTTATTTTTTCAATATTATCATTTATTGATACAATTTTTTTTTTGTATTTAATGTTGATGATACAGACTACAAAATTTATGCTTGTATTTGCTTTAAAAAACGATATCCTATTAATTATGGTACGTGAAATTTCTTCATTTAAAAAGCATTGTACGAAAGGGTGAATATCGTTAGGGCTACCAACTCCCCAACTCTAAGTTTGAATCCCAATAACAGTAAAATTTAAGAGAGCTTATAACGAACAGGATACAGCTTTTCAGCATTAAATAACTGGAGAATTAATTAATGGTGAGGAAAATAATCATCATGAAAATTAGAAAAATTTAGTAAAGTCAGGTTCTAGAACGTTCAAAAATAAGGTTCATCATGCAATTCAAGTACCTCCACCGAACACCTAACTTCCGAAACGAGTGAATAACAGCTATTGGGAGACAGCTCTTATGCAAAGATAGAAAGTTCTCATCATGGTTGCTCTGACACCATCCCTCCAAATCAATAAAAAAAAGATCCCTCTCCCGTAAGTACAATTTTTTTGTTTCAATTTTTACACCCATGAAAACCTACCGACTAAATCAATCTGCAATTTATATAATGATTGAGAGAGAAAGCGATTCCTAAGATGAGGAAGAAAGAATTTTTATTTTGAATTAAAGAAGAGAACCTCTTCAGGTGGCGGATAATCGAGAAAGTGCAAAGAATCTAATAATTTTTACCATTGTTGGTGACGGAGAGCTCTTGAGTAAATTTCATGCAAATATCGATATTTTTTTTAGATTAACAATAATGGCTCAATCAATTTCTTATGAACGTATTTTTATCCGACCTCGAGAAAAAATTCTCGCTCGTCAAAGAATTATTCAGAAAGAGTCCGTCCGTTCTCTGTTACCGAAGAGTGTTCAATCGTTACTTCGACGAATTTCATGTTGCCTATGTATTGCGACTCATCTCCAGAGTTCAGGTCTCTGGTTTTCGTCATGAAATCTTTCAATAGATAGTCATCCAGCGCCATATTACGATCAAAAGGATAGCCCATCGGTTTTCGATCTGGATACTCTTTATCGCGAACACCACAATAGCTCAACGAGCCTCCGCAATTTTGGTCCAAATTATTGCTCTCCTAGAATAGATTGAATATTAAATATTGTATCATAGATCATGTAAGATAGAGATGCTATCCCCCTATGCTAGATTACAAACTACTTCAGTCAAATTCATGGTACTCGCTTTTCCTAATGAGTGAATTAACTAGGCGCTATTCTCTTCAGACCATTAGGTTCCTTGTCTACAATCAAATTAACTCACTCTTCTTTCAAGGTAGTCCAATCTAGTCAGTTATTGATGTGGACTACCTTCATTTCATAATAGATGTAGCATCTAATCCCCCATTTTCATAGATTGCAATAATAAAATAATATTAGAAATTGAAGAATTTTTGAAATTTATGAGGAAAAGGGGGAAAGAAGTTTACTAACAAGAAGTATCAGTAGGACATTTTTAATAATGTGAAGAAAAATCAAAGAAAATCACAATTTGTAAAATTTTTTCGGTCCTTCCTCCCCGGTAAACATTGTTCCCACTTGAAGCCCTCAAATACAAAGGGCTTCAGGGACACCAGAGGGAAACAGGGCTTCAAATGAGAATTAAAAGGGTAGTTTTTTCCAAATGAAGCCCAAGGAATCAGAAGGGCTTCAGTTTGTCCCTGTTGAAGCCCTTTGAACGCGGGGAACCAAAGGGTTTCAACAGGGAAGTAAGAGGGAAACAGGGAATCAACAGGGCTTCAAATGAGGGCTTCAGAGGGTAGTTTTTCCCAGGGGCTTCAGAGGGCTTCAAATTGTTTACCGGGATCTTGAGATTGAAAAGGAGTAATCACCGAACAAAGATACTATCGTTTTTTTCCCCTTTATTTTTAATAGGTTAGAGTTACTCAATACATTCATTTGTGTGACTCTGCATACAATATGTATAAACCACTAATTCAAGTCTTATAATAAAATTATTACTACGTAGAACTCACCCAGTCACGAACTCTGTCTTTCCGGTACTCAGAAACCATGACAAATACACGACAAAGTAAACCTTCTTTAGCTCCTCGACCAATGAGTAAGTAGTCTGGCCAGCCACAGCCGCACCACGAAAGAACTTCACGCTGACCAATCCCTTTTTCCGTTTCCGAGTATTTGATGGCTTCTTCCGTAGTCATGAAAAGTTGTTTGAATGGGATTGTCACACTAGATTGCTGAGAAGACCGTATAATTACATTTTTCCCATAATTTACTGTATAGGTAATCAGAGTTCGACAATCACTACCAATCACTGATGCTACATTTTTTGTTTGTTTCATTCCTTGATAGAGACTTACATTCTTTCACAAATTTGTCCAACTCAACAAACGTTCTCCTGTATTTATTAAACGATGGTTCGAAATAAGGATTGCGTGCTGTAGCCTGTTGTCTCTCTTTTTCAGACATCGAGAATAATTGTTCTTTGTACTTCTCATCTTCATAGACTGGAGCAATGAAAATTCGAAATGTACCAGATATCGTTCCTGAATAAGCACTGTTTACCTGCAAGGAACACTGGCCGCGTATACAAGGAGAAATTTCAACACAGCGGATAAAATGAGCTCATAACATACTGTTATTTTGTACTGAAAATCTTGATGAGCCAGATGAATAAACTCGTAGTTTACTCTGTCTACATCAAGTAGTTTTCGCAGTCCCTCGCTGACCCCGTCAGTGATGTCAACCTTATCTTTGGCCCAATTCGTCTTCAAAATATTTGGTCTTTTTTCATTCCTGGTAGTGATGGTTATGTCTTGGATCTTGATACCTTCGAATTCAAGCTTTAAAGAAACATGAAAAAATGTATCATAAAGACCATGAGCTTGAGACAGATCAAACATTGCTTACTTCTTCTTTCACTTTATATTCCGGTAAAGTAGCTTTATATCGCTGAAATAAATCATCAATAAACGCATGCCATCGAAAGAAAGCCGGGTCACGGGTAGCCGTCGATGGCATTGTCATCGCACCCCCTTGAGACTGAAAACATATGGTGTTCTCAATTCATGTTGATATCATCGATAAATGCGAGCAAATCTTTTTATATTTTTGTTCAATACCTGCTTGTAATATTGTCCTTCAGGATCATGGCTGTAACCAATAATGATATGTCCGGAATTGTGTAAGTTACCGTAATATCCGAAATTTGGGCTGAGGTTTCTGAAAGCCCATATCATGGTACCGAGTTTATCAATACCATAGTCTACAGGCAGGATATAATTAGGTTTTTGATTTTCACCCACTCCGTTTAATGGCTCCAGAACTTCCTTCCCATCCTGAAAAATATGACAAATGTAAAATTACACTATTGACGTAATTCACGGACTAGTACAAAATAGATAAGAATTAATTTCTCACTTTCGTTTTTCTGAAAACAGAGCCGTGGTCAATAGCCTCGTAAATTCGGTCTCGCCACAATTCAATATCTTGGATTTTCATTTGTACACCTCTCGTATTGACGTCCTATAGACCAGAATAAAGAAACAAGTAAAAAACAGAAAATATATCACGGGGAATAATTCTTTCAATTTTCAATTCATACCCCAAGTTTTTGGTTCGGTGGCCTAGAGTCCCACAATTTTTCTCCGGTTTCCGTCGTCAATTTATTGAAGTACGGTTCAGGAAGTGGATCTCGAAAATCGTTGAACGTTTGAACGTGTGGAATTTTGACACTTACTCGTTCGAAGTTGTACCTGTAAGATTTCGATTAGATTGAACTCCACTTGTCGAGTAATATTTTGCCCAGAAAAACTTGATGTGATAACGCTAACCTGGCTACCATTTGAGAATGCATGTAATAAAATAACTCTCCAGGTCTACTCAACTTCTTCTCATCTCCTTCAGTGTAACCAGGTGCATCTAAATACGCTTCATGCCAGTGCCTGTGATGAGTGTTCAGTCCCGGATCCAATCTAAAATACTCAACTCTTTGTTCTAGATCCAAACCTTCGTGATCGTAATTGAATTTCCCCGTCAGAGTAATCTGTTTTAATTAATAGAAAAGTTGTGTAATTTTTTCAGGGGAAGGATTCGCTCGCTTTCCCCCAGGCAATAATTTTGCAGTTTAATTTACTCACCGTTCTGTTCACTCTTTCGCTGATACCCAAGTTGCCCATATCAAAGTATAAATGTGGAGCGACAGTTACATGAGCTGGAACTGATACGCTCCCCTTTAGGTCTGGTCGGTGACGTATGGCAAGCGATAAAACATAGTGAAGCAGGTACTTATTCACGTAGAGTTTTGCCAAATCTATTATTTCCGGCAGCCTCGCAAGATCAATTTCTGACGATGATAAATCATAGAAATTATTAGATATCATTACACTTCCATGGTAGAAACGATTTTTATCGCATGAGTCTGCTTACGGTAGAATAACTTGAACAAAGGTTGAGCCAATTGATTGTGGTACGGATTGAAGGGTTGGAAAATTATGTTACTATCCATAATAGCGGCTTGATTAACACATTTTACAAATTCGTTTACAGCAGTCGGAGGCACTTTAGGCGCTCCAGGGACCGTCGATTGCGCCGCCGGAGAAAATGTAGTTACCTGCAAACAGTACCATCCGAAAAAGTTTTTTTTTCATTGATCATTTTGATTCGTAAAGTTTAATCAATTTCATAGATTTTCATCGTTTGTAGGTATAATCTTATCTCCCAATTAAAAATTCCGTGTCTACTTCCAACAACAACGATATTTTTACTCTCTCTTATCTCCCTCACGAAATCAACTTTTTTATTCTACCTATTGTTAGACTATTGAAAAAAACTCCATCCCCCATCTAGTACGGTCATACGGAGACACTCATCCATACAAGCATTTGAAGTGTTTATCATTGAGTATTTTAAAATCTATATCTGGTTGACTTTTTTCCCAATTCACCAAATAAATATCGAAGTTACTTGGATAAAACTTGTTAACATAGGTACTCGTAATAATACTCATCACAGATAAAAAAATTTCAACGAAAAGTTCAAGTAAAATGTATTAAGCGGTATCTAAAATTGACTTACGACCAACGGATGGGAAGGCGAGAGGAATTGACAATCTTTCTCACGGTCTTTCGTTTCCGGTTCTTTCAAATTTAAACGACTGACGATCTTCTGGATAATCGACGGCCCCTTCGACGGCCCGTTTGACGCTCTCGCTGACATGTTAATGCTTCGAGAAATCTTCTAAAACTAAGTAGGTACAAAGAATTTTTAATTAGTTGTTAGTAGATACATACCGGTACTCGTGTATCATCTTTTTCAACCTGCCCTACAAGGTCAGTATTTTGATGTACATGTATGTGATAGTGCGGGCTCGGACGATTCCGGCTTTTGTACTCGAAGACCGTACAAGTTTACGTACACGAGGTTTCCTTCGAAAATCGTGTTATGTGCTGACGTCACTTAGCTCGTCTCGTCAGCATCTTAGACCATTAAGAGAGGTAGACGGCTAGCGCTTCATAAGGGCCCGTGTTATAGAGTGTGACCAACATCAAATACACTGGCGCTTACGGAGAAATTCCCCTTATAATCTGCTGTTCCCATGTATTAGGTATAGGATGATGGTCACAGCATTTTGTAAACATTGGCGGTCTATCTCTCTTAATGGTCATAGATCTCGGAGTGAGAGGAGTCTACGAGGAACGGATTACGCATGTGACGAAACGTTGTGAATATGGTTCACATAGTTCGACCTCCTCCACCTGACACATGTACTGACGTAGAAATCGATAAAAACGCAGAATCATATTTGATATCTAATTTAGGAGGGAAAGAATATCTTCACGATTCATATCAAATTAAGCAAGAAAAAAAATTCTACATCATACGTTTCTGTAAAACTTTTTCTTACTCAAAATCTAATTTGCCACTTTTCCAAATCAAACTTGATCGTCGAGTGTAAATTTGAATATCTTCCCCTCCCATTTATAAGATGGGGTAGCTGTAACGCAATCAAGGGTATTATTGTCCCTAGAGTGAACGTGAGCGCTGATTTCGTATTCACAAAGGAAGAAGATTTTGGGAAGACGAAATGGTTGGAGACTGAAGATATGCCCTGTGAATTTTTCTATTCAGCGCAAAAGAGGAGAGATTCAAACCCCAAACTTCCCGGAAGGGAGAGTTGATTGAAGGATGGGAATCAGTGTGAATGTTCACAAACAATCACATAGACAGAAAAAAAAGAGAGAGTATGACGGAAAATTTCCTAGTTAGAATGGGAAACGAACCCAACTCCCACCTACGCGGGTTTTATTTCGTCAGGAAAGTGAAGGAAGCTGTCAGATGGTCTCATAAATCGGCTACCTCCTCCTATGTAGAAAGAGGGTCTGGGATGAGCTACTGCAAAGTTCAAGGGCATATTTATATTCCAATATTTTTCTAACGACGTGAAGAAATTTTTCTTCTTTTTTCTCCCCTCCCCCCCCCCCTTAAAATTTTATATTTTGTGAGAAAAGCAAGGAAACAAACGTATGTAAAATACGGGCTGAAGGATGCTAAGGAGTTCAGTATAGAAAAGCAATCTTCGAAACAATTTTTTTTTTATAGAAACGACAACCTTATTGCGTAGGCAAGGAAACAATTGTGGAAATTTCATTAGAGGAAAAATTTATGATCAATTTTCATACAATCTGAAGTCGGATAAGAATCAAAGAAAGATTAGTTACAATAAGGTACTTTTTTCGCAATCTTGTACTGACCTTGGAAAAAAAATGAAAGGTACATAATTTCAAATTTATCAGTTGGATCGAAATGTTGGCGAATATCACGTAATCGGAAATTATTTCGTGATCGTTACCGGATTTTTAATTGATTAAAGTTTACTAATCTTTGTCTTACTTCTGAATTAATTACATATTTTTGGATGCAATTTGACTGGCTAGAATTATGGCGGGAACCCAAATTCCCGAATTCATGTCTCATAGAACAAAAGTACACTAAAAAAAGGGGAAAAAAATCATTAGAGTACTTGGTCCAACTTCTCTACGCGCCGAATGTATCAGGAGCAAAAAAAAAAAAAAAAAGAAGAAAAAAGTTTGTCAATCCAACTTTTCATCAAGTTCACGTGATCCGAGATCTTACACAATTATGCAATAATAGTGAGCTTAAAATGAAGCTAAACGAGTCGGTAATCGTGAATTCGTGTAGGTACCGTACATATTTTATGTGCACCCATAATCAGGCTCGAACAGGAATAAATTATGAACTTACGAAACAGAATCAAGGCTTAAGGAAAAACGACTAAGCTCCCGTAGATGCATTTTAGTAAACCTCCAAGTCAATCTTTATGATGTGCGTGGTCAGTATGAATGGAGCATAAAAGCTCGGAAACTAATTGAGTACGACTTGACTCTCCAAACCCGTCAACAAAGTAGCCTTAAAGATTATTCGGACATATTCTTATGACATTGGATGGTGGTGCAAACTTACCAATTTTTATCTACCGTAATGATTCAAAAAAGTATTCAAAATCTCAATTACTGCACGAAAGGGTTCAAAAGAAAACGAAACACGTTCTCGTCAGCGATAGAAACTACAGTTAACGAAAGTATCAGCATAAAACCGGTAAATTCTTCATATTATATTACGTTCAATCTCAACTGATAACATGTTGATACTATTTACGCACCGAAGCTGCGCATCATCTCTATTTCAAAATACTTTCAAAGTGAATACGTGTGTAGTTGTAAGGTCGTATTACAATGTATTCAGTATGCCCTTATGTCAGACTTCCTCATACTCTCTTTGTATGTAGTAGTATATTTTAGCTGCAGGCAATAATATCAGTATGAGACGAAAAAATTATTACGAAGTAAGCACCGTTCGATATTTAGGAAACGTACCAACAATCTTTTTGAAAAACAAGCAATAAGCATCTAGAGATAACGTTTCATAATAACGGAATTCATGTTTTTGATTTTCTGTTTTTACCCTTGAAATATTTTCTTCATCATTCTTCGTGATATTTTTCTATGAGGCGGCCGGGAAGGTTTTCCTCCATTCAAGTCCAACATTTGTAGCGAATTTTTGGAAACTAATGAATATAAAGCGAAAATAAATTATGACAAAAATATTTAAAAAAAGAATAGGTGATGATAAATATTTGTGCAGAAACAGTAGACAACCAGATCTCCGTCATTTTTTTCCATTCGATACTCAAATAGGGATCCCTCAACACAAAGTCTCTGCTGTTCTCAATGAATTCCGTTACGTTTCTCTAAGTCTAAGTTTAGGAATTAGGGGTCATAGCAAAGTCCAGAAAGGGTGAAACAAAAATATGAAACATGTGTTTATATTAATATTCTTTTCTACGAGCTCCATTCTTGCACAAATTTAAGCTTACCCATCCAAGCTCATAGACAGAAAAGTTCAATAAGTCGAATATCCTGAAACAGTTTCGAGGCTTGATCTTTCACAAAAAAAAAAAAGGACTTCGAAATACTCAAATATTACCATAACGCTCAAGAGAGAGAAATTTATACAGGAGCTCAAAATTTTACTTGGGTTTATTGTTTGGCAGACGTTTATGTATAAATTGAGCGGCATTTTTCTCTCCCCTCGGACAATGTGCTCAAACATTACGAAGAGAGGTTAAAAATACTTCCTTGAATGATTTCTAGACTTTTCTTGGAAACTTTCACGTTCAAAGGTGCCTAGAAATAAGTTCCAGATCTAAACGCATTTTGAGATAAGTATAATAAATTTCTATTTTTAGGATATATTTTAATCCTGAGGTACAAGAAATTGAATTGATGACACAGAAAATTGACAAAAGGCTCCTCTAAAATAGATATGTAAAAAAAATTGGAAAAACTGGGCAAATTATATCGCCTAGTGCAAATTTTCTGTCTTATCATTTAAAAAAGAAAAGTGCCACGGAAAAAATTATCAGACATTGAATCGTTCTTTACGATCGAGAATCGACGCATCGGGGCTCGATTGCTAGTTTTTGTTCTGCTGTCACAGAACTTTCATACCGTGTTGTTCGAGTTTTCTTTTGAGCTGTCCGACAAAATCCGAGAGCGCGTACGTCGCATCGTCGTAAAGTAGAATAAAAAAAACCGTATACTTCAGTACACGTTATGTTGGACACGTGGATTTTATTCGGTAAAAAAAAAAAGAATATCGAGTTAGTAGCGCCCACTTGTTAGTTTAGTAGTCTAGTTGTAGACGCGTGTGATATTAGGGAGCGTGTAAGATTGAACGTGTGCCCAACGTATCTCACGCACTTATCATAATAGCCGGGAGAGCGACTTAATTTAATAATTTGTACGATTTTTGTATATCTCCCCATTATCGCATGTTCGTGGCCGCTAATGCCGCCACCATTATACCAACTTCCTTTCCATAGATATATACCAGAAGATGAGAGTCTCGAACTGTTACATTGTGATTTCCCGCGAGTGCTCGAAGAAATCAAAATCTAATTTATCCAGTCGAATCATAAAGTATAATTATACTGATTTGTTTTACATCGGGGCTCGCCATAGTCGACTTTCTCGAAAATATGAAATTTCTTTTCAAATAATAAGGAATGCTCTTGAATTTCCAATTTGTCTTTGGGCCCCACGCCATACAAAAGGTGGATTGAGCATAGCATCTCATCATTGAACGGAGGACAAGATAAAAAAATAAGGAGCACTACACCTTCTTATGTTCGAAGTAGTTCCGTAATAGGATGGGATTTTTTCCTTTAGGATTACTCAAGATTCATGATGAGCCTGGTAAGCCTATCATACCCGTTGTTGCGAGTTATATGAGCCCGGCGATTCTTCTATAAAAATTCTTGAAATCGTGGTGTAGTGAAATCACAAATTTTGAGCCCTCTCATAAAGTAAGGAACTCGCCCCACTTGACCTATGAGCTCAAGGACCTCCGCTTCACCAGTAGCTGTAGACTGCACTGGTTTCCTTTGATGCAGTCTTCTTGTTCACGTCCGTTCCGGTTGAATTTACAGTTGATGCTATGTACGAGCTGGTTGTGAAGGCTGGGGCAACATCTGAGGTAGCGACAAGTTCGAGAAACTCATTTTACTCTGTGTCGAAAAGAATATCTGCTTCTTTGACGAAAAAGTTTTCCGCTTCTTTGCAGGTCTTCCTATGGGTGGTCCTCTCTCCTCCATCATTGCCGATGTATCTTGGACCGGCTGGAGCGCTGGGTACTCCGATTCTTCAAACACTCCAAACACGCCTTGCTTTGGTACAGATAAGTCGATGATGTGTTTTTCGTGTGGACTGGCAATGATGCTGAGCAAAAAATTTTCCTTACTGACCTTAATTCTTACCATAAGAATATCTCATTCATTATGGCAGTGGGGAACAAGAAGCTATGTGTGAGGTGATAGATAATCTGAGGAGGAAGGTCAGGGACCAGGGGTTAATCCTTACTAAAGCCGACAAGGGTAACGCGATCGTAATCCTGGAGAAATCCTCCTACGTTTCCAAGGTTCAAGAAGTTCTCACTCAATGTGGAGCTATTGAAAATAGCTCTTTTAACTTTCCTAACTACGTCAAAGAGGTTAGGAAGGTTGTGAACGGGAGTGAGTTTATCATAAAAAGTTCTTCGCTCAAAAAAGCCCTGCTCGTACCTAACCCTGTTTCTCCCCTCCTCTATGGGTTGCCAAAAGTTCACAAGATGAATACTCCTATGCGGCCTGTCGTCTCCTACGTCTCCTCCCCTGCCTATTTTCTGGCCAAGTTCTTGGATCGTTGGTTCAAGTCTCGAATCGAGTACGAGTCCCCCTACTCCGTTAAAAATTCGGTTTCTCTGGCCGAGAGGCTCAAAAATGTTACCTTGCCTCCGGGTACTAGCCTCTGCTCATTTGATGTAGCCGGCCTCTTTCCCAACATACCAAAGGCCCATACTATGCAGTATATGGGTGACCTACTTGTAAAGTTCAACATTCCTCATAACGAGATACAGGAATTTTTTGGTCTCCTTAATACGTGCTGGTCCCCTAACTTCTGTGAGTTCAATGGGAAATTTTACGAGTTTCCTGAGGAGGTAAGAATCCCCATCGGCTCTCCTTTGGGCTCTCTCGTTTCGGAGATATTTATGTCCAGATTTGAGGTTGACTTGTTTTCCTCTGGCCAAGTGCTACTGAGTCACATCCATTACTGGCACCGATTTGTGGACGATATATTATGTGCGTGGACCGGTCCTCAAGAGCTCCTTGGTGAGTTTCTTCAGTATCTGAATAAAATGTATCCCTCCATAAAATTTACTACAGAAATTGGAGGTTCTTCCATAAACTTTCTGGACCTCACTATCTCTGATAGAGATGGGGACCATAAATTTGCGATATTCAGGAAGGATACTTCGACCGATACAGTTGTCCACGGATCGTCCTTCTGTCCATTTTCTCATAAGATCGCTGCCTTCAATAGTTATATTCATCGACTGACTAGCATTCCGCTAAGTCAACCAGCTTTCCAAAAGGAGCTGGCGACCATTAAGCACTTGGCCACTGTGAATGAGGTCAACTTGGACATTGACCGTATGGTCCGTAAAAAACTTACGAGGAAGGGCCTTGATTCTACCACTTCCCTCCCCCGCGATCTGAGTGGTAGTAATAATAAGAGATTACGTTGGATCAAGCTCCCGTTTTTGGGTGAGTTTTCATCCAAGCTGACTCGTGTCCTCCGCCCCTTTGGCTTCAGGCCTGCTTTTTATAACCTCACTACTGTGAAGGGTTTGTTTGTTAGGCTAAAGGACCCCATCCCGCGGGGGGAGAGGAGCGGGGTGTACAAATTGGAGTGCAAGGATTGTAACGGCGTATACATAGGCGAGACGGGTCGCCAGCTTGGAATTCGAGTAGAGGAGCACCTTAAGGCCTGGAAGAAAGGTAATTTGGGTGATTTGGCCTTTGCGGACCACCTTATCTCCAGTGGTCATAGTTTCAAGGAAGGTTCGGCTACCCTTCTCCACAAGGAGAATTCTTACTTCAAGCGCGTTGCGTTGGAAAATATCGAAATAGTGCGTCATCTGAACAGTGACGATATTACCGTACTCAACAGGTATTTTCCCGACGAAGGTGTAGTCGAATTTGTCTACGAGTTTGAGTCACCTCGCGAGGGCTCGCTCGTTCAATCCTGATCTCGTTGGTATTCTGTTTTATGAGTTGTATCTGGGTCAGTGGCGTTCTAACTTTGCCCGATGATGGTTTGTTAACCGAAAGATCTCGCATCTTCTCCTTTATATCTGCGGTCTTTGTAATTGGTTTTTTCGTTTACTCTACTCTTTGAGTATTCTGTCACTATGTATCCGATTGACACCAGACAACATCGACGACAACTTACTTGCACCGGACTTCTCAATCTTCCGCAAGGCAACTTGTCAATTCACCAACATTCGCTTCACACTACTTCGCATAAATATGCCACCCTCTACTCCGCTATTAATCGCATGTTGTCTATTCCACTTTAAACGTCTGCTAAAAATAAAAAAACCGAAACTATCCAAGCTGTTGCTGCAACAAATGGTTTAAGTGTGGATGTCAGTTCCCCGAGCAAGAGGATCACCCTGCATGGTTCTCTGAAATGCTCTCGTTCTAAGCTAGGATTTGCCGAATTCGCTTCCTCGCACTTCTGCAGCTCTCCGGTTCTTCCTCCCCTCTTTCCGCATCATTTCAAATTAGAACTAAATGGCTCCGGATGCCTCATTTGGGTCACAATTCCGACTGATTAGCCAAGGAACTCCGCCGCGCTGGTTATAAGGTAGGGTTTCATACCCTAACCAGGGTTCGTGACCTTTCTGTCTTGAAGGATCCGATACCAGCCCTGGAAGTTTTTCGGATTTACCGGCTGACTTGCCAGTGCGGGTACTAATAAATAAGCCGGGTAGAACACTCTCAGTAAGATTCTCGGAGCACCGCAGAGACTTCAAGAAACTGGATGAGTTACGCGCTAGTAAAATTACACCAAGAAGGAACGATGATGATAGTTCTGCTATGTCTCGCCACTTTATCGGGAAAGCTCACCCCTTTAGCGATGTTCGCGTCGCCATGCTGCATCGATGCAAAAAGGGTAGCCGCATGAATAGGTTGGAGGAGTACTACACCATCGAAACTTTAAATCGCTCCCGCCCTTCTGGTTACCGCCTGCTCAACAATCTGGATGCTGTTTATTTCAATCCTTTCCTTCGATATAAAATTCTGTGAGGATTATGTGTAATGCGGTTTCTGCTTTCTTTAATCGCCTTAAGTCGGTCAAAATACTAAATTTTATCTCTTTATTTGATCTCCTTTATTATATTTTAATTTTTTTCATTTATTTATTTCGCAATTTTGTGACTATTCCCGATCCTTGTCTACCGACTGTTAATAATATATTTACGTGAGTGTTCCTCGGCTTTCTTTATAATAAATTTTCCCGAGAGTTTTCCTCCTCAGAACGAATTTCCACTTCTTCCATTTTCCTTGTATTCTACACGGTTAATGTCTGCTGCGGAGGATCCTGAAGGGATGAGAGAAGATAAGAAGAATATATCTCCTCTTGACAATTCTCTGCGAAAAATATTGAAACATGGATATGTCTTTAGGCTTTCGGTCATAAATGAATTCGTTCAAAATATACTTTTTTTTTGCGATAGTGCGACGGATACCAGAACTGGAATAAACGTAGTCAGGCTTTATTTCGAATTTTAAATTCACCATTATCCTTTTGTAATAAGTATTCTCAAGAAAAATCCTCAGAACAAACATTAAACGCTCATATCTAGAAGAATATTTCACCTAGAGCACTTTTCCTCAAATATTCACCCCTTCTCCAATCACGTAATCGACTCAAATCTGATCGTTGTCCCTTTTTTCATTGACTACTCGGTACACAACTTATACGCGAGTACAATATTTCTTTCGAACTCGCAAAGCGTGAGACCGCTATTTTTGTTTCTCTAATAAAGTTTCCATTCAGCAGCGTCTATTCCGCGGGCCACTCTTAATCTTTTACAAAAACCTACTACTTCTCGTTTGTTGACACCACTTCATTGTTTACATACTAACAGGAAATATTAATTCAAACAAAAACGATAATAACCAGCCGTTGGTGGGGTGAACCTGCTACACGTATCACGAACATTACATGATGATGATTATGTTGGACCCTTTTCCGTTTCGGTGAAACTGAAGTGAAATTTCTGATGTAATTCTAACACGAGGTTTAGCGAAAATGCGGCGTTAAATCTTGACTTACAAGGGTATCTTCTTCGCGCGTTGTACGCTCGTTGAAGCATAAAGCCAAAAGGACAGATAATTAGTAAATAAATAATAAACACCTTGTAACATGTACATCGCATAGTATATGCTCGGTCGTATAGTATAACATATATGAGCAGTAACCACCACGTTCGCTGGTAAACCCTTTAAATATACTCGCAATTCCCAAAAGGTTAGACCCGGAGCCTGTTTTATAACTGACCATGTATGCCGGTCGGTATTGCAACTCTCGTCAGTTATTAGTTGGCCCATTTAATATCGCGCTAGCGATTCAGCGAAATACGCTAGGATCATATTTTGTCCTTGTTTGTTCGTTCGTTTCTAACTTTTTTTTCCATCCCCTTCCCCTAATTGCATTGTATTCTGATATACGACGACTTACGTGCATCACTATCATAGAGAAAAAAATGTATAACCGAGTAATGTTACCCGCACACCTTTTTTGCTTACGTGCAGACCTGTTATTTGTGGCACAGAGTACTACGCCCACATAATAAATATCCCTCTTCAGAAGACTCATTTATACCCTTAAATTACAATCTTGCGGTTTCACATACATTTCTGTTTATTTTATCAGACTACCTTGGTGTATATATGTTATTTCATGCGGCGTATTATTTCCTCCATACGCAAATAGGTTCATCCAGTCTTCGGTACTCATGCGACGAACCCACGGAAATACGTGGCGTTTGCATTTTTTGCGATCAAATACGTCATTTTGAAATACGTGTATATCATTTTACTTACGCATCAAAGAGCAGTCGAGTTCGAGTGACAGCCACGCGACCCCTCCGTTTCCATCATTATTCTTGTAAATCTTATGCAAATAGTTGAAGATATCGATACCTACAAAGGAGATGTTAAGGCGAAACGCGTAAAAGCGAAAAGGGATTTAGACTGAAATGCTGAAGACTACTTATACGTGTAAGATCTTATAAACTATTCTGTATGATGTATGTAAAAGGGTGTTCAAAAGGAACGAATAGCAAAACAAACAAACAAGAGAGGTAGATATACACTACTAGTAACGAGTATTTGACATATTTTACTAAAATTGTATCTCGATGGTTATTACTGTAGCTTGTAAATCCCAAAGCGTCAGGCAATATCTCGCGCGTACCCTGTAGCTCTCTTTCCTCCAATTGTACCTAATAGTGAATACGCGAGTGATCAAATTTGGAATGGATACATGGCAAACATCGCAGTCGAAGTGATGTTTTACAAAACGTAAGAAATCATCAGTTTGGTTCTAAATAGCGAGAGTAAAAGTAGAAATATCATGCATCGCAAAAATTTACTCAATGAGCAAACGATTGGAATGAAACTATAATATAAATTTCTATCGGGAAAAAAAATTAAAAAAAACAAATTTTAGTTGCTCGAGATTACCTTCATTAACTTCGTTAGTACCGGAGCTTCTCGTATAGATTTCAAATTTTCCTTCATGCAATTCAAAGTATAAAAATTGATACACCGATTATATTTCCTCCCACTCGACAGGGCTAATTAAAATATGAACTACTAACTGATACATATCTTAATCATCCAAACCTCACCTCAGTGGTGGATTACTCTACATGCCAACTACGCCATATGGCGTGGAGCGGCATTTCTTAAGGAAAAAAAAAGGAGACAATTTTTCCACTCATTTTTTCCTGACTTTAAGAGCGGCATGTTCACTGAGAAAAAAAAATAGTTTAAATAACTTTTGATTATAGTCCCGGCGCTCCGCTCTGCAAAAAATTGTATAATTAACTGAAAAAAATAGTTGAACTTCCTAAGAAAAGTTGTACGAATTGATAAAATTTATTTATTATTTTTTATAGTAAAATTGACCATTTTTTGCTAGCGGAGTGCCAAGACTATATTTAAAGTCATTTAAATTGTAGAGATTTTTTTCCGTGTAATAGATGGCGTGTAGGCGGCGTGAGCCTTAATCCGCCACTGCCTCACCTAATCTAACGCAGTCCCCCTTTAAATATATAATGAATGATCGAAAAAATTCAATTTCTTTGCATTCTCCCCTATATTATACAGCCCGAAAGTCGAAATTCTCTAGTCTTCCTATCATGATGAAATATGATTCTCCATAATTAGAAATTTTTCTTGGTCCAACTTCTTTGGAAGATAAAAATATAAAGTGAACGCGATCCAGAAATATGCGAGCCCGAGATGAGTTTTCCAGTCTGAGCATAATATATAGTATAATTATTCGGCTATACAGGCTGAAAAATAGGCCGAAACAAGGCTCGGATTAGCCAGGAATTGATTATTCTATGGTCGTGTGGGTACCTTAGAGCCATATTGTCGCAGAAAGGGGTTTCTGGAAGTTTGAGAACCCAATCACGAATTCGTCTTTAGGTCTTAATTTGTGGATTTTTCAGGCCCCAATCACGAATTCTTCTTAACTTGCGAATTTTTGAGAACCCAATCAAGAACTAATTTTTGGGTCTTGTGGATTTTTGAGAAACCAATGACAAATTCGTTTTTCGATCTCAACTTCCGGATTCTTGAGAACCCAATCACAAATTTGTCTTTTGGTCTTAATTTGTGGATTTTCGAGAACCCAATCACGAATTCGTTTTTGTATCTCAACTTGCGGATTTTTCAGAACCCAATCACGAATTCACCTTTAAATCTCAACTTGTCGATTTTGAGAACCGAATCACGAATTTGTCTTTGGGTCTTAATTTGTGGATTTTTCAGGCGCCAATCACGAATTCGTCTTTGGATCCCAACTTGTGAATTTTGGAGAACCCAATCAAGAACTAATTTTTGGGTCTTAGTTTGTGGATTTTTGAGAAACCAATGACAAATTCGTATTTGGGTCTTAATTTGTGGATTTTTCAGAACCCAATCAAGAACTAACATAGACTCTTACTAGACCAAGAAGGGAGCCGAACGTTAGTGCTGCGGCTATTAAAACTTCCCTCGCCATTACCGGTATATATGTCTAAGATTCCTTCAAATCTCATCAAGAAGAACACGTAAGCGACAAGAAGAATGCGTTTATTGTAACGGATTCGAAAACAAAGTCGTGTACGGAGCGAACGGACAAGCGTACATTAAAATGGAAGTGTGCCGGACATAGGCGCCGACTTTTCATTTTGTGCGTAGGTGCACAAATCTGACACAACATGAGATCATAGTGAAATTTTTGATTATTATTAATTGGCCCTGATAATACAATAAGACTACTGCATACGCGTCATTCTTTCTAGCTGAACTATTATTAATTCAGCAGCTGCGTATCAAAAAGATTTAGAGGAAGTACTCCTAGGGTTGGAATTTTTGAACGTCTTCCTCTTCCAATATCTGAGAAGAATGCTGGTGAATAAGACGAAACGATCACAGGTTGTCTGTTTCAAAACAAAGAAGTTCATGGGATATACATTTAAGTTTGTAGATTGCAATTTGTTGTTCTCAAATTTCACTTTCAGTTCTCCAAATTGTAACTGGGGTTTGGTATACTTTTACACCCTCATTTTTTCTCGGTTCGCTGTTCCAAAACGAGATTATAACTCGTAAAACACCGACCGCTATGACGGGTCATAGTTTAAAAATTCAATTTCCATTAGAGGAGAAACAGAAATAAGCGTGTGCATACAAACAATAACGGAATACAGGAGAGGAAACAAAACGAGAAAAATGTAAAAGAACGAAGGAATCATGAAATACAAGATGTACGTACGGCATTCAGAGTTGGCGGTACATTACAATGGGCATAAAAAAAGACTATAATACCCCAAAAGAAACGCACAAAAACATTAAACGCGTATCCGTATGTAAGGTGCAGTAAAAAGAAACGCACCAAGACGTTGTTCGCCTTTCTTGTACACAACATAGAATCTATCTCAAGCGTTATTTTGTGACTCCGCAGGGAGAAATTTTGCCACTCAAATAGACGGTTTGTTGTTTTTTAAATTGCTAAATTTACCGACGCTATTGCTAAGGCAAGGATCCTCCGTCTTGAATGTAAACGCAGTTGAATATTTCCCCAGTTAGTTGTAGCCGAACACTATACCGAGTATGTATTTTAAATTCTGTGCAATAAAGCCATCTCTACCCCTTCACATTACTTTTGTTACTACTACGAGTGGATGTGGAATACTCTTTTTTGTTTTCCACGGCGGTGTTGCAGCTAAAAAAGAAAATTTTCTATCTTCTTGAGAGCGATGTGTAATATTTCTCAAATTTTGTTGAAGTGTTCCCATTTCCTGATGGCTTGGATGAATGCACGTTCCTACATCATGATGTGAATCTTTATTCTCACGTCTCTAGTTTCTCGATTGGTTGATTCAATTCCTCGATTCTAAAATTGGTACTATATACAAGCACTCGTAGTATAATTAAAAATACGGTTTCAAATGGCCTTCGTGAAGCTCAGAGAGATCAAGACGTGAGGACCAAGTATCCTTTAAGTTGAGGCGTCTTCAGGTCCTTTCAAAATACGGCCAGTACAAATTCGGGACTAGATTCCCCATAATATTGGGCCGTTTTGAAAGTTGTTTTTTTCTTCTTCTTGCAATTAATTTTCAGATAAACTGATTGAATATCGAATGAGAACTGTTTCTGGCCGTAGGTACTAGATGTAAATTTATGTGGACATCAGTTTCGAAATTTTTTCCCTCCATTGATTGCGCTCCAATCCTTAATACGAGGGAAATATTTTTTAACCCAAGAGATTGAGGATATCCGCTCAATATCAGGTGACCCCTCGAGCTTAAGTTGATAAGAGGAAATACACTGACCACTTCCGAACCAACGTGTTATTCGATTTTCTGATCATGAACTTTTCATCAAATTATGCATTAAAAAAAAACTCTTTCCAACCTCTCCGCTCCTTCTTCAACTTCACCTTCCACATGAGAACTAGAGGAGAAAAATAAATCTTCCTCTGGCAGCTTCAGATTATGTCCAAATGTTTCGATCCTAACAGCTCACACTGCCACTGCCCACGAATTCATTTTGCCCATGCACGTCCCTTCAAAGAAATTTTAGAGAGAGGCCATTTTTCGAATACAAGTACATACCACCACTCTTTCTCGTGTCCCACAATTATTCGTAAATTCCAATTGAATTGTCCTAAAATAGCTTCGTCAAGAAGATCTGGAAGAAAATCCTGTTTATGTATATCTTCAATCACTTCACGTCATCCATTTTTTTTTTTTTTTTTGTAGAACATCAAAATATTTCTTACACTTCTCAATCTCAGGAGAGTCTGACGAAGATTTGTTTCTGTGTGGTTTACTTTAATGGACAATTTTGCATAGAAGTGGCAAACGACGTGACACATATACCTCATTACATTTAGCGACAGTTGTATAGTAAAAATAAGATGAAAATAAATTTGCTCGATTCCGCCAAAAGCTTTCTACCGCGATATCTGACACATTTTACGTTCTTTATTTCATTCCATTGTTGGTAATTCGCGTAATAACTTGAACCAATTTTGCCGTTCAGCTCTGATATTGAATTATTAAAGCTGTGCGTGACGCTCTCGACGTGGGAGATTAACTTGTATCCAGGTATAAGAAGATGGTAAACGTATAAAGTAACGGAGGAGGGCTAAACAACCACAATAGAGTGAATTTTTCCAGAAGTAGCGCAAGAGCAACAGCGTATCAGTAGTAAGAAATGAAAATTCTTTTCTATCTGTCTACTAAAATGTGGATTTATTTCTCAATCTCCGAATTACCCATACACGCTCGCACAATGCATGTACCGTAGACAGGAAGAGTCAATAAATACTCTCAAGTCAAATAACAACCCTCATTCGAGCCACTTTCAAGCTGCAGTGTGTCATGTATACGTATATACTTTTTTCATTCCTTCTCCTTCGTCGTTTTCCTTTTCGGCGTCTATTGTTACTATCAGAACACGCGCCATTTTCTTCTGGGAGCGACGATGAAGAAAAATACGCGAACATCGTGAGCGTATTCGCAATTCGTCAAGAAACCCGCTATTCGAGTACACTAACACTTGATTGCGCAAACTTTTGTACCAACTACGCTGAAGACGTGATCACTTCATCCATTTGTTAAACGAAAACAGGATTTTTTTTAGTATCAGTTGTTTCATATTCGTACTTATCATGTCCTTGAGATGAATTACCCGCAAGACCATGAGTCAAATCCATGTTCATCCAAACATCCAGAAAATTGAAAATTTCTTGAGGTGAAATATTGAAAATTGATTCGTATTCGAATCGCGGTTTTCTAGTAGTGGAATTTGGGGAGGGGGCGGTAAAGTCATTAAAAATGTCGACAGTATGGTAATGAGGGCGGCCGTTCCCAAGGAAATTTTTATACATATATGCAAGGAAAATTTTCATAGCCGCAGCACTAGCTAGCCTTCAGGGCTCACTCGCTTGACTCGTTCGGCCCCCTTCTCAGTCTAGTAAGAGTCTATGTTACAATATAGTTCTTGATTGGTTTCTCCAAAATTCCCACGTTGAAATCCAGAAAAAAATTCGTGATTGGGTTCTGAAAAATCCACAAATCAAGACCCAAAGACGAATTCGTGATTGGGTTCTCAAAAATTCACTAGTCTAGACCCAAAAACGAGTTCGTGATTGGGTTCTCAAACTTCCAGAAACCCCTTTCTGCGACAATATGGCTCTAAGGAACCCACACGACCACAGAATAATCAATTCCTGGCTAATTGGAGCCTTGTTTAGGCCAATTTTCCAGCCAGTATAGCCTAATAATTATATGTACTATATACGAGTATGCTAAGTCTGAAAAACTCATCTCGCCCACGCCTCAAAAAACGAAATTGCCCACCTATCGATAACACGCCAAGGAAACAAAATTGACACGCCTAAGAAATGTATTATACGGATAAAAACGAAGTAAGTAGTGCACACATCCTCATATAAGTTGTGCACTCGAGATCCAAAACACTGGAAATCCTATGAAACGGACAAATACACAAAGTAAGTAGTGCACACACCTTGATACAAGTTATTTGAAAACTTACATTTGTTAATTGCATTAATATGTATCGATATTGTAATGTCTTTATGAAATATATGGTGATGGTAAAAAAAAAAAGAACAAAAAACAAAAACTCCACTTAGAATGCTGCCTTGAGGCTTGTACTGACTTGTCAATATATATCAAGTAAGTAAATCTGATACAGGAAAAAGAAACAGGAAAGAAGACAATGGAATGCTTTGGTTATTGACAAGTCAGTACAAGCCTCAAGGCAGCATTCTAAGTGGAGTTTTTGTTTTTTGTTCTTTTTTTTTTACCATCACCATATATTTCATAAAGACATTACAATATCGATACATATTAATGCAATTAACAAATGTAAGTTTTCAAATGATTTACAACGGCAAAGCCCAACCGCTTCTTGAATAAATCTGAGTTCAAGATTACATGGTACCTGCTTTCATAATAACGAACGCCGAGAAGAGTCGAAATTAACATCCGTCTACCACTTGACATGTGCAGCGTGAAAAGCTTCCTGAAGATCGAAAGGAAGCTCCAAATGGGCTTGAAGATTAGGGGATATATATAACGGCACGCGAAATAAAAATACTTATTTGCTCGCGAAGGACATGAACGCGGAAATAACTGAAAAGTACCACACTTATATATTTCATTCACGCGATGACTGTGACCGGTATATTTGGCAGGTTGGAACGCGAAATGAAATATATGACCGCGATGAACATACAATCATGTGTTTTCAATTTAGTTCAGTTGGTGATTGTGATTTTAGTAGACATACGTAGGCCTACTTTTTATTGTTCGTGGAAATATTCTCGTTTCGATATGGACTTGACGGAAGCCCTTGGGCAAAAGTACTGCTGATGACTTCAAGGAAGACGTACGTGTGCTTCAGACATCTGCAAGTGAAGAAATGTTTGAAAAAGCCACTCAGCTTTTTTTCAAGGAATACCGATGCACGTGTACTCGGACTTCTTGACTACTTTGAAGAACAATGGATAAAAAAGTTACCCTATTGGTTTGAGGGAGCGGCAATCGATTGTCCATCAACTAATAATGGTCTGGAAGCGACCAATGGCGTTATTAAAAGAGAACACACAATTAGAGCTCGACTTCCACTGGCACAATTTCTGCATAATATCACGGGCTTAGTTGAATCGTGGTCAATACGACGTAACCCTTCTGCAAGAGAGTGCATTCCTTTCTCAACAACGCCTGCAATACCTCTACAAGTGTGGACGGAGGCTTTTCAATGGGCTGTGCACAATTATGAAGTTCTTGAGAGGAATGAGGAGGAGACATCATTGTTTTTTGTTTGTTCTACTCAGCAGAAAATATCTGTGTCTGCAAACCTCGTTCGAAAGTTTGAACAGGAAGAAGGAAAATGGAAAACGTTTGAGAAATTTAAACAGTGGCGGTCACGCATTTGGCGAATAGAAGTGGGTGTAGAAGGTGCGACTTGTTCATGCCCGATTTTCTTGAAGAAGAGAGTTTGTAAGCACTCTTTAGGTATTCAAATTAGACTGAAGAGAGTGACTGTACCTGCGGCTGCAAAACAAATTCCTATCGGGCAGAAGCGGAAAAGAGGCCGACCGCGACTAGCTACAAAAGCGTTACTTCTTTGAAAATTTGCGTGGAACCTTATTGTTTGTTTATGTGTAATGTTGATAATAGAATTTATAATTATACGTCATTTTAACTTCCGACGAAATATTATTTTTAGTTTTTCATGAATTATTTTCGCGTTCAAAAAAAATCAGCTTGGCGTGCTCAAGAATATTTAACTTGCATTGTTTTAATTCGTGTCATATTGTACTTATATCGCGTTGAACCATTTTTTTTTTTGTATATTCGGTTTATTTTCTCGCCCTCAATATATTTTCGTGTTTGTTTCAATAAAAATACTTGGATTTCCATTTCTTTTTCGCGTGAATTCATTTACTTTTCGCGTGTCAAAAAATCCAACCTTGATTGCCAAAAAGGGCCTGCGAAAAGGAAGAGTGGAATTGGCAAATCACAGGAAGGATCAGAAGTGCGAATATTGTCAAAACGGCGAACTCTTGAATACAAGTCAATTATGAAACGTCCACGGCTATTGCACTGACCCATATAACTACCGCGCATCCCATTGGCATCATACTTCTGCCGAATCATCTTATTTTGACGACGAACCGCAGTATTTGACCAACCAGAGAAGATCTCACGACAATGCTCAAAATCCAATGCATTAACCAACTGACTCGACCGACTCCTTCGGGGTGGAACAACTGGAAAAACACCTCCATCAACAGTCATACCTCACTCATGAGGAGTTTGAGGTTTATTATGGAGAGGCAGTCTCTACTGTCAAGCCCATCCTGGCTGGAGTTCCTCACAATAAATGCAGCAAAATTATCTTCTTTTGAAATACGGGTCGTGTGCCAGTCCTGGCGTGCATTTATGGCGTTCGTCATGGTTTCAACGTCGTGTCAGTTTTTTTCCATGGCGGGAGGGGAACTGGCGGTCAATATAATTTTATGAGGCGTGCACTTATATATTCCCCTATTTCTGTATCGATTCCAGGGTCTTACTTATTTTGCTCCGGTACCATATAGGCGCCGATTTCCGTGGGTGCACGTGCACCCATAGACATTTTAAATCGGGACCATGCACGGTGGTCCACGGAGACGGGCAATCTTCAACTCGAGAGGAAAGTATTTTAATTGTGCCATTAGGTATGAGAGAAATAAATAGGACCATGTACAAAGTCGTCATCATGTAAAGGACATTCAGTACGCTCAGACGCCTGAAAACATACTTACGCTCTACTAAGGGACAGCAAGTTTAAATCATCTGGCGGTTCTCCTCTCTCATAAAGATTTGATTTCTTCCCGTAGAGCGATTGGACAAGGTGGAAATCGATAGTAACGATAAATTGGTACACTTGGGCGTGCCATTTAACAAATATGTCTGGTACCATACTTAATGAAGCAATTCCTCACACTGCTGCAAAACAACAGGTACCATACAAACTATAACGGGCTGAAATACGCCAAAATCGTGGGCCAGACCCGTGAATCGTTTCGGTCACAGATTTGTAGGAATATAACTGACATACTTGAACGAGAGTCTTTTAACAAGTTCAAAAATAATTTCCTGAAGAGAGACGTGATTCGTATTACCTCGAATTTAAAAACCGCCTGCCTCGCGCCGCACGTAACCGCCCGAGGTGAGTCGAAAAGAGTCTATAGCTGAAGCCTGAATTTGCATCATTCATCTGTACTTTGATGACGTCACTATACATTGAAAGCGAGAAACGCATGGCCTCAATATGCAAGTGCAGCCATCAGATAAACGTTTAATCCTATGCAAGATGGTGTCATGTCCTATTGAACCTCCCTTTACAGTTACCCTCTTGTTTCAGGTCATTTACTCAAAAACTCTATTTTTTTAAAATAATGTTTGGCTATACATGTGAGCAAACGTTTGTTTGCTTCTTTCATACGTCATAGGCTGAAACTTTTTTTCAGTCCTATCTACCTATGTCGAAACCGTCGTTGAAAAAGTCCATTTCTGTCGAAAACGAAATTGCGCAACAAGTGTTATTGGTCAACTATCTTAAAATAAGAGGGTGCATGCATTACCGTCAGTTCTCAGCAATGCAGATGTGAAAATTCTCATACTTTCAACTTGGGGCGAATGAATTAAAGAGGTCGTCATGACGGATCTTTGCATTATTGAGAATTTATCAAATCTGTAAGTAACCCGCAGAAATGGGGGCATAAAAGATAATGACGAGTATAACTGCGTGGAAAAACATCTCCTTGGGAGAAAATTAATCTGTAGGCGTTTTACGTATGCAATTTTATTAACACGACGTTGTGGTTCAAATCTAGTTGCTGGCAGGGTAGAAAATATCAACGTATTTTCAATTTCCTATATCCAATGCTACAACGTTTGTCTTCGGTAGAAGTATCTACGTACGTGTAGCGGGTTTCGAGTCGCTTTTTCGAAAATATCGGTTGGGTCGCCCCGAAAGAAATGAAATGCATTCCTCACGCTACCGGCAACTACTTGTTTGTTTACGATTTGACAATATTGACGTAATATGATCGACTTCTTCCTTATTATTCGTATCAGGCAACAGTTAAGAACGAGCTCGGTAATGGTCAAAGTTGTGTCATACTTCTACAATCGAGCAGAAGTTGGATAAAATTAAATTAACGAAGCTTCGTACAGTATTTGCGGGTGTATTTGTGTGTGACGGATCGACCGAGATACTGGTGTGTGTCCCAGACGTGACGAGCAGCGTAAAAGAAAGGGTGGGAGGAGGACAGAAGAAACACGATGAAGTTACTTATAAATGATTCATCAGAAGGAGCTTAGAAGTCACGCAATATGACCACTTTCCACTGGCTTAGCTCATCAAATATTAAGTGGATCCTTACTGTAGTTTTCCAGCCTACTTTATTATAATGGCATTAAACTCGATAGACAGTTCCCAACCATTCACTTACTCAGTTTATAACCTTCCTTTTTTCTCTCCGCTTCCTTTTCTCATATTGCCGCTTTTGCCGTCTCACTCTCAGCCCTCTAACTTACACTATTTTTCCTTATTTTTATTTTCATTATTCTGTATAGATAACTATACATTTCTCCGTTAATGGACGGACAAGCACGCAATAACCTGCAGTTTTATCAGAAAATGACAAATAAATCGACTTTCATCGATTGCTATTTTTTTCCCTTCACGCAAGATCAAAAACGGTACAACGAATGTTTATTTTGCAGGATTGTTGTACCTATTTCGTTCTCTATTCATATCTCGATACCTACTGGTATACAGAGAGAGGATAAAGGAAGAAGTGGGGAGAGCAGAGAAACCAGCATTCATATAGAGAATCTAACGCAAGAAACTGGCGTTGATAACAACGTGAACAAAAAACGATTCACCAGAAGTGAGACTAAAAGAAAGATATATGTTTTGAAAAGGATATGTTATGCATACGAGTGCCTATGTACATGGTGTTGATAAGTCATCACCTTCTCGGTGAATGCACGATACAAATAATGCCCGTGATTTAGAAGCGTGATATATTCAAACGTCGCCTTCTTTAATCGACCTGATTATTTATTAATATTTTTTAACGGATTATGCGAGGTCAGCAGCGAAAGCTACTTTGATCAAGGTGTACTCGAGTTAACTACCACCGAGGGTGGAGAATGGGAAACATGGGCAAACACGTTTGTCGTACATGGAATATGACATTCATCGGTTAGTTTCTTTCATTTTTTTAATCAAAGTATAGTAGTTAAAGTAAAGTGCTGAAACGAGAATAGTAACAGAAACCTATGCTAATGTAACGTAAAGTTTTCACCGTGAGCTTTCTGCCTCCCTTTTTCCTACCTAGCTACAGAGTTTGAAAACACGTTCAATCTCCTTCATCATAACCGTTTTTTTTTCTTCGCGCAAATGATCCGAATTTAAAGCTCTTCAATAACAAATTCACTTCGTTGTTCTTTAAAAAAAAAGTGTTTGATCCACTGGCAGCAATACGGGAGCTAACCCTTTTTAAATAATTTTCAAGAAAACGTTATTTCATCTTTACCTTATCCTTTAAAACGGGCTAACATAGGGCTAAAGATGCTGATCCCTCCCCAGTTCTGTACTTGACTACTTTTGCCATCAGACAAAGAAGAAAAATACGCTATAGAGAGAGTATGAAAACTACAATGAGATTTGTGACTAGAGTGTGAAAACGATGAACGACTTCCCTTCAAATTATGACAATGTCTATTAGGTCCTTAAAAATTCATCTCTCGACCCTTTTGTTCAGTAGACAACAATGTAGTACCGATTATGCCACAATTGTAGCTCATGTCATCAAATGACACTCGAAAATTGAACAAAAAGCCAACAATAAGATCAGAATTTGAAAAAAAAAAAAAAAAACTCGAAATGTTACTCTTCTATAAAAAAGTCCTAGCTAAAAATTTTTCCAACCTCTGTAGAGTATCGAATTGAAAACTTCATTTCATTACAAAGGTATCCGAGCTTCAAATTCTTTCACATCTCTCGGATCCGATAGGGTTCGAAGCTCGAAAAGTGCTAGAGCAGACGAATGTGAACGATTTATGCGTTCCACTAGGGAATATATTTTAAGAGAAGTCATTTTGTGAAAAAATATCCGCTGCTAGTCCAGAATTCTTCACCACTAGCGTTTCTATAGCTTTGGAACTTCGGAAAATCTTGAATTTCGAGTTTTCACAAATATAGTCTGTTGACGTTGAGATTCCGATTTTGACGATAGGGAATATCAGGTAGTGCTTCAGGTGTCGCTCCTTCAAAACTTTACGATGAATTCTTAATGAATTTTCCATCTCAGTGTCGTGGAACGAACAAAAAGATACGAAGCTAAGTGAAGTGAAAAATATAACAGAATCGTATTATGCACGATTGCACCTAACCAGAATCATAGTAAAACTATGATTAATAAACGCTCGGATCCAATAAAAAAAAGAACGTTTCTTCACTGTCATTTTTTCGACGAGTTGGCTGAATCCCATACAATCAAAAATTACTCGTAGAAAAATTTTCTATTTCCTTCTCTAGATTTTTACATTTTTCCCCTCAAATTTTGTTTTCATGCTTGTAGGTCATTGAACGCGAAATATCTCATCACTGACATCATAAAAACTAACAGGTTCTACAAAAAGTTAATTTTTGTAATGTTAGAAAATTATTACGAAAATAGCTCAATATTCAACATGACAAAACAAAAATGTAATCTAATAATAATCAGGCTAGAATAAATAGTGATAGGTACATGGAGTAAAGTTTGATAAAATGACAAAAAAACGATGAACTTAGTTAATCACTTTTCGTTACAGTATTTTTAAGCTCGTGTATTCCTCTCCAGTCTTTATAATTCGAAAAACTTCGCATTTTTCCTCTCAACTAAATACCTATACAAACGATAATAGGAATCATGCAAGTGAAAATAGTTCATAAATAAAATTTACCGTAAGTACACCATGTTAACACGAAATAGTAGGTATTGGTAATGTTAATGGTTAAAATTTGTGATTTCGTTTTTCTAACGATTCATCTTCTAACCCATACTTTTATACTTCGTGAATAGATTGTAAAGAACGCGAAGAGTGGATTTTAAATCGAGATTCACGATATCTGTAACGGAAAATGAATAGAAAATATCTCAACTTGACTAAAAATATCAATTATGTACGTAATATTACCTTCAGGTCGCGCTTTCGGCTTATCGAGTCCGACATCCTGCATCAATTCGAAAGCAAAACTAACGTTGTGCACTTTTTGTTCGGAATCCTCCGGCCTGATATGGAACGAGTATAATGGAACAAAAAACCCTTCGAGTAAACCAATTAATAATACGAGGTATACTCCGTCGTGAAATTGGGTATCTAAATCGTGAACTTCCAGGTGTATTTTATTCAAGTACTTATTCACAAATGTAATCAGTGACTGAAATAAAAAATCATAAACTGATAAGCCTTTGGATATCGAAAATCATAAGCGAGAAAGTAAAGTGGACTGCGCATTCTTACTTTTTTGACAACTTGTAATTTGTCAGGAGCATGATCAAACAGAGTGTCAAAAGCGTCTCTCTCACATCGCATGCCGACGTCATCGTAATGCGATGTAATCTCTTCCAGGACCGTTTTGTGACTTAAATTACCATCACGTTTCTGTACAACAAAAAATACAATGTGAATAGAGCGATTTCTAAGGTACTCGAAACGGTGATGATGTATTTTACCTGAACTACGACTACGAACACTGATACATTTTCGGGTAGACGAATAGGCGCTCGGAAATGACGAGCTAAGGCAACTAAAAGATGAAGAATGGAAACAAGATTTTTCGAATGTACACTTTCAACACTCCATTTTGGTCGACTATATTTACTATAACCCAAAATCTGCAAAATTGAGATATTATTAGTATGCAAGTATTAATTCAATGCAATTAGCGATTGGAAATAACGAAAAAAGCACTCACTCTGTTCATAGTACTCAACACAATAAATAGTTTTGATTTTTGACCCTCTTGATTCTGTGTGACTTCAGGTACGTCTAGCTTCTCGGATGTCAATTTCTCTATTTTTTTTTCAACCAATTCAAATAAATTATTCCAGCAAATGATATTCAATGAGAATAAGATTTTAGCTTACCGAACAGTTTTTGTAAAATTTGGCCATCGTACAAATCTTCCTCCAAATCTTTGACGATTATTCGAAGATCGGCGAGTTCGTCATTGATCCACTCAATTAACACATTAATAAGCTCTTTAAATTTGGGCTCGTCGTAAGATCTCGGTTCTATCATCGATCGCTCTTCATTCTCACCTGATACAACAATTGTATTGATAAAATTTGCTCATCGACTATTTCCTTTCGAGTGTCAAGAAAATCTTACCTAAATTAAATTCCTCTGGAGGCAATTCTGTTATCGGGGATCCTGGCGACTCGATAGCTTGTTTACCTTCTTCTTGAACTTCTTGCACTAAAATACAATGTAATGATTAGATCTCGCAAATAGTATCTTACTTGTTCGATACATAAACGTCGGCCATATTTACCTTCTTTGGCAGCACGGTCACGTTTCTTCCTTCCCAAAGTACCGATTTTCTCCCAGAAAGTTTCGTCTTTTTCATCTTTCAAAGACAGAGGAAGTGGTCGTGGAGATTTCGATCTTGGAACAGCCATAACGATCAGAAATCAAGCAAGGAACACAAATTGTGGTAAGATCATGAGAATATTGCACGTAACACCTGTGAACTTATAGAATACTCCCACGTTCAAGCAGTACCAAGTACGATTACGAAACTCACATCCCGCTGCTACTTCATATCACAATGTAGCGTTAAGCCAGCACTAGGAATTGGGTACAAATTTAGCATCTGCAGGTCTATTGCAGTACACCTTCGCAAAAATCTTGTTCAGTTTTAGTTATCAAAATTATCTATTTTTGGAATTTGTTGCGTGCGTTGTTGTCATTGTTTGTTGTCTTGGTCTACTTTTCTGTTCCACTGTTGCCATATTGTTGACGTAAAATTTCCAATCGAAAAATTTGAGATGAGAAAAATTCCAGGTGGCAGATATTTTTTAGCTGGAAATTAAAAGTCACGTTTCATTTTTTCCTAGCTATTGAAAAACTCAGAAAAGAAGGACTATGGAAGGGCAAACTGGTTGTGTGTACTGCGTTTTGAATTACACTTGTTATTTTTCCTAGGTGGTAATTCTGTGATGTTTCATCACTAGCGCTTCTGGTGGATTTCATTCGAGGTTTCGTAATTTGTGAATTTGATTGGTTCGTTTTCCTCTCCAAAGATTGATAACATCATCCGGGATTGCGATTGCAAAGTTTGCACAATTTGCATGTTTTGCAGATCTAGCATGTCGTTCACGTCTAATATTTTTGAGTATTTGTGGCAGTTGGCGAATGCTTCGAAAATAAATATTAGTTGGTGTTTTGAATAATACTCTATACCTAAGAACGATGAAAAAACTGGACCATGATGCCGTAAGTATCTTGCCGACATTCACTCAAGTTCTTCATTCATAATATCTGAATTTCAATCTTCCGTTTGTTGTTCGCTAGTTTCTCGAAGCATTGACAGAATTATTTCGCACTCACCGCAAACATGGAGCTGTCGTACTCACTATGAAAAGATGTAAGTGGTTGATTTATTACATTCAATACAAATCTTTTCGATGGAAATTTGTGTTGAAAATTTGAAAATCCTTTCCAGATGATGGAAGGACGAAACCGGTCCCGAAGAATAAAAATACCGCAGCGCCTACTCCGACTGAATACTTGTGTTTAATAAGAGCGTATGTAACGGGTTCAGGAAATAAGAAGAACAAAATATCCACAGTCGTGAGTATAACCTTTGTAGTGAGCTACTACTGGTAGCATTGGAAACTATTCAACTCTGTTGAATGATTCACATTCTGAAGTTTGACACAGAATCGTTGTTTGTTTTTCTTTAAAACAAAATAATTCCCTTAATAGTCTTGCGTGCATCTACTAGTTGGAGAATAATTATGGTCTTGGATTTCAATGGTGGTGAAGCCTCGTCCATTTTAGTGAACGAAATCCAACTTGTTAGCTTGGATTATTAATCGTTGAGAATACTTTAAAATCAAACCCTACATAACGAAGGTTTTTTTTTTTTCCTTTTCATACCGATGACTCGATAACGTTCAAGAGTATTTTATAGTCCAATTATAAGTAGTTCTGAATGAACCTGATTGACGCAGGCTGATGTATTCTCGAAGACGAGAAAGAAAACCAATTTGGATTCGGTCAGATAGAAATATTCTCACATTATTGTATGATTGAATTTTCATGATCATGTGCATGAAGTCGATAAGAACAAAATAGGAAAGGAGTAGAGAAATTCTAATGTTATCTGCTTCACGATGATAGTTTTGTTATCGGTCATTTTATTTTTTCTCAAATGAGTACGAAAAACTTGTTGTAGGTACATCAAAAAGATGCTGTCAAATTTCAAATGGCGTATTGTTCTCTCCTAAAATCTAATGTCGATGGCCTAAAGAAAAGTAAGAAAACTAAAAAAACCAAAGCGTAACCATTCTTCTGATATCGAATATCGTTTTATTTTTCTTGCGTACGCAAAAACGGCTGATTAATTTTTAAAAAATTGATGTATTATATTATGCGGATTGTTGTTTTACTCTGGTATATTAAACATAATATATAAATTTCTCTTTAATATATTTCTGTATTATGTTCAATGTACGTATTCTTAATACATTCCTTGTTACTGATTATTTGAGTTGTGTGACACGTTTTTTTCGCTCGTTTCTCAGGAGATAAACGGTAGCAAAATCATCGAATAATTATTTAATTTATTCAAATCATCATCAAGCTTGTACATGATACAATAAAAATAGTTTTATACGAAATAACAAAAGAGAGAAAAAAAAACATAATGTCAACTGAGAGCCGCATTAACTTCACCTTTGGTAATGTAAAAAAATTGTAGTGTTTAGACCAAACTAACTCTGAAAGAATAGAGAACACACCAGTAAATAAATTTGATACAAAATCAACTTACTCTCAATATTGGTTTGATATAAACTTCGTCTTCTTATAATTAAAGAATTACGTAAGATTCATTATTCGCAATACGTGATTATAAATGTACTTCTCAACAGCCGCACTATGAGAATTCGTTTTTATAAAAAGCATCAATTTTTTTCTCAGCATCAAGGCCAATTCGATGGCGATACTTTGAAAGACGATGCAATATTTTAAAATTTCAGTTCCGTAGCCTACACAGCACAAGAAAAAAAATGTGTTCATTCAATAATACAATGAATAATCAATCACTAAATGCGTAACTGAAAGTACTGTATGTACAAAATGTGTTCGAAATGTACGACTAGTGGGGTGAAAAGAGAAAAATTTATATAAATATGTATACATAAAGAAGGAAAAACTGAAGCGTTTTGGAACTTTATAGAAAATGATCGAAAAATGCAATATTTTAAGTACGTAGTTATTGAATTAATTTTAAAATCATAATGTATTACGTAATACATTAATAAAACGTGACGTGTACAGAGTTATTTTCTGTGATATTTAAAACAATGTGAATATAACCAAGACCTACTTGTTTTGCCTATTTATTTGAAATGGAATAGATGCAGCCATCGAACAGTGCAATGGCAGCTGAGAACTTCTAATTAATTGGATCGTAACGACGTATAATTTCGTATAAAATTTTACAACTTTTCTTTACTTGTAACGCTTACAGCTACAGTTTTGCGTCATTCTTTCGAAATTTAGGCTCAAGTATAGAGACAAAAAAAAAAAAAAAATGAACGAAAGACTAGATTTCATAACACTTTCTAACTCTAAATTGAAAAAAAAAAAAAAAAAAAAAAAAAAAGATAAAATGAAATAACTTTTCCAAGAACGATTCAAAGCTGATTTACAATCTTACCAATAATACAAGATGCGAAACTTAGAATTAATGAAGAGAACTATGAAGTAAAAATCATTTGTAATTAAAAACACATTGGTAAATTTTGCGTGAGTACATTTCGGCAAGGAAGAACCAACACAAAATTATTTAAAAGAAAAACAAAAAGAAGGAAAGTATAAAATCAGCCACATAATTTTACAATACAATTAAAATGTAAACGAAAAAATAACAGAAAGGAATATCCTCTTTACCGCTTTTTAGCAATTGAGCGCGAGGACTATGCGCAATCGATGTACAACCCCTCCCTCCCCCTAATACGTATGACTAGTTTTTAAGGTACAAGAATTACTTCGAGATTCCCGTTTCAAACAATATCAGCGTGATCCAAATCCGCCTTATTATACTTTTTTAGAATAGTCGGTTCCTCTATGCAGAACGTTCCATCTCGACGGAACGGAATATCCGGTTTCCGTGGTATTTCCACCACCACTTCATCCGATAAACTATTTTTACTGGACGGATCAGACGGACACTTTGTATCCGGGCTACTGTCTTTTGAGCGAGTTATCGCCGACGAACCATTTCTTTCTCTGGTCACACTATCACGTCTTAAGTGGCCGTTTTGATTACTCGTTCCGCTTCGTGAACCGTTCGTCAATGATGTTCTCATCTTGGCGCTGGCGCTCTGCGTAGTCTTCGTATAAGAACGACTCGAACTTCTCGAAGATGGCTTCGTGGTCTCTTCCATATTTCGCGATCTGCTACTTCCACTGTAACTTTTGCGCATCGTCGCAGATTGCGTGGCGCGAGAATTCGCAACGCTACCTTGCACCGATGTTCTAGCGTTTCGAGTACTAGTCGTATTTTCATTATCAACACCGTTTATTTTACGTCCTTTATTTCGGACACCGCTGTCCGAACCCGAAGTCGTATCCTTATCAGATTCGTTCCTTTTTTGTGACGATGTTCGTACACTTACCGGTATTTTGGATAGCGATACCGCTCGTGCAGTTTGTCTAATCGCAGGCGATACGTGTACAGACGAAACTAAACTCTTCGATGATCGTTTGCTAGTTGTTGAGGTCTTCTCCACTTCTGAAGCTTCCGATGGCGTGGTCTCTGATGCGGTTTTGTCATTTTTTTCGTTTTTACGGTCCATGTACCTCGACTTGACCTGTGAACAGAAGAAAAACGTGTAAAAATAAATGATAAGTTGTCAAAGGTCGATAATAACTACTAGAACACTAATGGATAGAGGAAACGCTCACGTTTGCATATTTATTCCGGAACGGACTTCTACTGCTGTTACTCGTTGAATTACAATACGCTTTATTTTCCTTATTTTGTACACCATTCTGTCTAAACGAGGAACTTCTCGGGGGTATAGCAGCTTGTCGTTGATGCCCTTTCGGTCTCAACTCTCGAGGTTCGCTAGTTCGTACATTATTTTGCCGGTGCTGACGACTTATGGCGGACTTGACTTGCGCTAAATCCACAGAACGCGATCCACTTGAAGCCACTAGAGATTGCTGTAGGACATCGTACGTTAAATCCACTCATATCGTAACGTCTTCAAGTTCTTCACACGTTGCACTTACCCTAGATTTCAACGTCTCGGGCCTGCGTTTTGCTTCACTCGGTATGAAAGTCAGTCCGGCCGACGTCTGAATATGACTACGCAGTTCGGGATCCATCTGAAACCAGGCGTTACATTGACTCGCCTGCAGCGCGATTTTCACCAGAACTGTTTCGACTTGACTCTTTATCCTACTCAGTAACTCGATCAATTCCTAAAATGATGAACACTTTAATTAGTCGCGGGGTTGCAGAAGGATCAATATTGTTTACGTCCACGACGATTATTTGGCTTCGGAACAGAATATAATAATTTAAAGAATAAGCTCGTAAAAATTCTGCGAGAACACGACGCAGTGTGTTGACCTTGGCACGTTGACATTTGTCCAAAATTTTAAAAATTTTCACGTTACCTCGTTTTCGTGCGTCGCCGTCGCTAATTTATACTGTTCGCTGATGTAAGCGTAACTTTGGCACAAATGTTCGGTACGCATCTTCGTGCACACGTGTTGCGCTTTTTCGTCCATAATAACTATGCCCCAGGTACGATTACATGCAATCGACGTGAATCTAAGCAGGAAATCAGTTTTCATCATGCTGCAGTAAAAGGCATAGTTAACGCGAATATCGGAGTGAATGATCTTTCTCATAACTTACGAGTCACTTTTCAGAAATTCGACGAAATGGTTGGCGAGATATTTTATGCAGCAGTCGTGCAACTTTTTGGTGACGACGAGGCAAGGTTCGGCCCAACGAGTTTGTGGAATGACTGAGAATAGTTTATCGCAGTTCATTATCGTCTCGAAAACATTGTTGACAGTCTGTGCATGTGAAAAGATACGTACGTCATTAGAGCCTCATACACACAACTATAGGATGACATACTAAATGTAAGATACGTGAATGGACGAATAAAGAACGAAAACGAGCAGATACTGGTACCATGCAGCGTCATGTTTCAGACAAGAGGTTATTGTACGGTATACTTGGAAAAGATGAATACTTGGAAAGGAAAGTATAAATCGATGGGATTAAAAACAAACGTATTAAAGCTGGATGGTATTTCTAAAATAAATTCAGGAGCAAATAATGTCTTCAATAGTTCTATTTTAATCACGAAGTTTTGGTCTTTATGAGGTCTCCGGCTGGAGTGTCCAGTATCATTTTCTGATTTGAGCGAGAATGAAATTTCATTACTCTCTCATATCTTACTCCGTCCAAATAACATGAATGTAAAAAATGAAACGAAAACAGTAACTAGAGCGTAAATCCGCCCTATTTCAATTCAATACAAATCTACGAACCATATTAATAACGTGCTGATTGTAACATTTATCTATGAATTCCCATGGTAGCGATGAAAACGCCTTTGTACACCACAATCGCACATAGTGTTTAGTGATCCAACGTAAACTCTTACGCTGCAGATCGTCCAATCCGTAATTAAAAGCGATAGGCAAACATTCGATGACACCAACTGAACAAACGTTGCACGGCTGTAACGTTAAATTGGAGTTCGGTTAAATTGTAATGCAGCGAGGTACCTCGCCCGGAAGCGTAAACACTCGTGATTTCTTACTTTATGAAAGAAATGACAGTATTTGGTTTTGAGCGTAGATGAGACTATTTCTTTCAGCCCTTCCAAACAAAGATAATCTGCTAGTGTAGCTAACTCAACGATACTAATATTGTCTGGAATATCACTCTCTCCGCAATAAATGTACCGGAGAGCGAAATGGACAACGTTGTACGAGAATCTGTAATACAGAAGAACGTGTCAGTAAGATGGTGAACATCCAGTCGTAACAACTCCGTCAGAAAAAAGATCAGGTAATTGACAAACCCGTGTATGGATAAAACGTTTCCAGCACTTTCAACCCAACCACCACTAAGTAAAGCCGCAAAATACTGACACCGCGAGGTTAAAATACATTTATGCGCTTTTATTCGTCTACCAGCTACTTCCACCACAACATCCGTACTAATTTCATCCAGAAACATTCGTAATAAGTCTTGGCCTAGAGTATGATTATCGGCTTTATTTGTTGAACTCGATAATTCCTGATTACTTTCTGTTTGTGAACAGAAGGAAAAAAAAACGTTAGTAAACGTTATTCAGCCGATTATTATCCCAATATGCAAGATTTTTAATCAGGAAGACAATACGTACCACAAGTCGAGACGACAGAACTACTGTGAACACTGCTTATACTTGAAACGGTGGTATCATCCACATCTGAATTAGTTTTACTTAGAACGCTAGCACTCAAATCGGGAAAGATTCTACTGAGTGAAAGACTGTTGACCGAATTATTCAATAATTTCGTTTCCAACCAATTCGACTCGGTGCCCGTAACACTTTTCGTCATTCTTATCGAAGGCCACGGCTCCGTACTCGTCAACGATTTCGGTTCCTTGTCCAAATCCGATAATCTCACAAATGTTTTTTCTTTCACCTTCTCCTTGGAACACTTAGGACCCTCAGAACTCTCCAAGCGTATTTCATTCACATCGGCATTAGATTTCGCTTTACTTCCAGTATTCTCTCCTTCAGAAAAAGAAATACTATTCGAAACTTCTGATTCTCCATTAACTGTCAGTTCATTGGTCGAATCAGCATTGCCAATGGGTGGCAAATCTTCACTAGTTTCGGGGTGGACGCTAACAACATTTTCAAGACTAGGATTGTGCTCTGTAACGCTAAGACTACGTTTATGCCTCGTTACAGTATTTTGACTGAGCTCATTGGTCTTGTCCACGTTCCACGATCTTCGCAAGTCAGTCGATTTAGGCGCTTGGCTTTTATTTCGCCGTATTACATTACTATCGACCTTGATAGGATCTAGCATTCGACTGGGCACATTCGGAGCAGTCTTCTCCGGTCCAGCGTCGTTTAATGATGTGACTGAGTTGCGTAATTCGCGAGACTTTTCTATTTTCGATATATACTGTTTCTTACGTCTTTCGAACTTATTTTGAACCTCGATGGACGAATCAGAATCAGTGGAGTTTCCAAAATCGATAAACATGGAAAAAAGTTGTTTGGGCGGTAACGGAGATTTCTCTTTAATCTCTGGCTTAGCTACAGGTTTCGAATTGTCTTTCAAGTCTATGAAAAATCCGCAGCTTTTAGAATTGGTAACTGACTCTTTTAATGGCTCGAACTTTCTACTTTTTACTTTTGACTCGATTGTTTTCGTTGAAAGTAATTTCTTGAAGAGATCATCGGTATCATTACCGTCAACAGTGTCCACTGCGAGCGATCTTTGCTTCAACAAATCAAACATCAAAGATGTTACAAAAGCGCAAGTCTTTTCAACGCCCTGCTTCTTTTCGTATTGTTTCGACAAAAATTTATGCAAAGCAATTTCGGCTTTAGATGGCGATTCTAACGATAATATTTCTTCTAGGTTACGTTTGAGGAACTGAAATTTTATATCGTTTAAAAGCATTTCGTCGAAAGCTTTTAAACTTTCTAACTCGTCATCCGAATAGGTGTGATTGGATCTGGCGCACTCGTACTTCACTCTTAGATGACTTTTGAAGCAAGAAAACAATTTTTCAATATTCTTACTTTCCGTCGAGGAACTAATTTCCGGAAAATTTGATCCATCATCTTCCAAAGTACGTTGCAATCGTATTTTATCGGTATTAGTGGTTGTATCAGGTGAAACAGGAACCACCTGTAACGTCGGTGTGTAATCATCACATTTGTTTCCGGGCAGCTGTTTACTGCCCAAATTCATCACAAGAGATTTAGAATTAGCGGGCGAACACAGATCATTTTTCTCCAGCTCACACGAAGAGGAAACAACGTCTCGATTTGTAGGTATTCTACTTTCGTCATTATCTCCCGTGAACTTACACGTTCCAATCAGCTTCGACAAATCGTCGTTCTCATCGACAATTGGTAGCCTTTGGAGTACATCAATATTGGATTCATCATTCAAAGAATCGCATGTTGCGTCGACTCGGGTCATGGATTTGAGAGAGACTTCACGAGATTCCACATCCTCTTCATCTAATAGATCCGAAGCGTCTATGAAGCATTTAACAATCTTACCCTGCTCTTTCTTCGCATTTGAATTTGATCTTAAATCTTGTCTCGGACAAGACGTCTCAACAGTATTGTATCGTTGACATAGGATTTCATCTTCACTCAAAGAAACAAGCGGTTGTTCACTCGTGTCGGCTTCAGTTACAGTGGACGTGGTTGCTTGTTCTGAACAACCACTCATATTCGATAGTTCTTCATTAATATCGCTGCAATCGCTAAGCACTAAAGATCTATCAACTAACGAATAATACACCGAATTATCGTTGTTGCTGCGAAAATAAAGACGACTCACATGGGTGGCATTTAAAGCGTTTACTTTCGACAAATCTTGAAGTAAGCGTTGTTTTGAATCTAGACTGTCGAGATCGGAAATGCTAGTACTAGCTGAAGAATTATGAATGAAAATCGAATCAATACATTGCAGTATTTCCTCTTCGTATTTACTGATTTCACTTTCGTTATAAATTTCCCTGAAGATACAAAATGGAGATGAATACGATGTACAAATCAGATACTGAAGATTTCATTAAACTTACTGAATGAAGATTTTCAATTTTGACAGGGGCACGTAATTAATAAGATCTGGACGATTGCAATATGTGTTGTAGAATGCAGGTACCCGAGTTTGCAAAATACATCGATGCGATTTGATTACACTGTCTTCAACGTTAATATAAATATCGGCAAATATAGATTCCGAATAGAGTCTGCAATCGATTAAAAAAAAAAGGGTTCAACCAGTTTCAAAACAAGATTGATATTATAATAAATAAAGATTATCTTACTTGTAAATATCTTTATGTAGTTGATTTCTTAATTTATGCTTCAAATTATTTGACTCCACATTAGTTTTATGTTCCAGAAAAGAGGCAATTGTTGCCATTAGTCATGATAAATAACAACCTACAATGTAAATACAAACATTCAATTTCCTTTTTCGGTAACGCCTTCAACATCTACTAAACCAACGTCTACGCTTCGTTTCAGTTTCAGCGACACACAAGAGTGTACAGGATCATTATAATAAGTTAGGGTTAGTTTTAAATTACGTAATTGAAATCTCAGTCTTCAAACAAGCAGTGGTTCTCACTAACGTAGAAACAATAATAATACTACAAAGTCTACTCAACGAGATTACAAAAAACAGCGATACGGTAAAGGGAAAATATTTAAATAAGATTCAAATTTTATCATGCAGTAAGTCACAAACCTTGCATTATTTTTTCTTAATTGAAAAGCCAATTAAAACCGATTAGTAATTAGCATCAGTCGAGAGTGAACCAAACTCACGAGATGGGAGAGACGATCAACAGCCTTCGATACGGAAGACGAGTTGCAATACGCGAAATAAACAGCAACGTACCGAAATAAAATTCGAGACAAATAAACTTCGAATTATATTCAATTTAAGTATCAGCAATTAATGAAGACATGAAGTATAAACGGGGAACTGTGACAACTGTATATCTACATCTTCGTCCTTATCTGATTTTTGACGAGTTGGTGCTTGGTTGTGTACTTGTGTCGGATATGGTGGTATTGTTTTTGGTTTTCACAATAATCAGGTAGCAGGTAACACTGATTATTTTGAAAGCGACTCAGGACAAGAAAATAGAAGTATTGCTTCTAATTTTCAATTTCTTGTTCTTTTAGTCCTAAATTTATTCTTGTAATTTTTAGAAAATCTTCTAAAGCATTCGAAAATTAAAGTGAAACTCGATGATAATTTATTTTCTATTACACAATGCAGTAGTGCTTCCTAGCGTATGAAAAAGGTAACGAAAACAACTCTTGTGACTTTTTTCTTATCAGTTTTTATCAGTCGTTTTGTTGTGTTATTCGTTCTATGAGTAGTCGAACGAGTGACCCAATATGATATTGATTCAATTTTCGTAAATTCTTCGAAGTAGTCATTTCTAATCTGTTTAGTTATCTTCCATAGACCGAAAAACTCTCACCATGGCACTCAGAGTTATGCGTAGATGTGTTCAAAACTTGAACAACACCTTGTTTCATCAAGGTTAGTTACGAGTAAGACTTTTCGTTCTCTCTTATCTGAATTAACCGAAACTATTCTTGCAGGCATTCAGAAAACTATAATTCCAGCCACTAGACTCGTTCGCTTCGAAAGCACAACTACTGCCGCTTCTCCGAGTTCTCCTGACTCAAGTTTACATCGTAAGGCATCCAATTCTTAATTCAATTTCCGTTTACTCTGTGTGTTGCCTTCTGATGATGCTTTGTTTTATAGCGACCATTCGAAGAGAAGTTGACCCCGCAGTGCGAGCTCGTCTAATAGATTTCGGCCGATACGTGGCCGAATGCTTACCAAAATATGTTCAAAAAGTACAAATAACCGCCGGTGACGAATTGGAAGTACTGATCGCAAATGTTGGTGTGGTCCCGGTGCTCACTTTTCTGAAAAAACATCATAATGCTCAATTTTTGAACATAATCGATATTACCGCCATTGACGTGCCTTCGAGAAAATATCGATTTGAAGTAAGAATGCCTAGAACGTCTTCGTTATGGTTTTGGTAGTGCATTCTTATTCATTTGAAGAACATTGTTCGTTGTAGGTAATTTACATGTTACTATCTGTACGTTTCAATTCGAGAATCCGTGTGAAAACGTATACGGATGAGTTGACGCCCTTAGACTCGGCATGCGAAGTGTTTGACGGAGCAAATTGGATGGAAAGAGAAATTTATGATATGTTTGGTGTATTATTCACTAATCACCCAGATTTAAGAAGAATTTTAACAGACTATGGTTTCCAAGGCCATCCATTTAGAAAAGATTTTCCATTGAGTGGCTATGTTGAGGTTGGTATGAAGAAAGCTCATTATTATGATTCTAAATATGTATAATATGTGTGGAGTGTTATCGAGAAGCAAAAAACTGGTAAATTTTTTACTTTATTTTGGTTCCTCTATGCTTGCAGTGCCGCTGGGATGAGGAGCATCAGCGAATCGTATATGAGCCTGTTGAACTGACTCAAGAGTTCCGTAAATTTGAGTTGAATGCACCTTGGGAACAGTTCCCGAATTTCAGAAATGAATTACCCTATGCAGAAGAAATTAATTTAATCGAAGAGAAGAAAACTGAGAAATGAATATTATGAATAAAATCTCTGTTATGTAAATTTGTAAAATTGTTATAATAAAATGTTAGATTTTCGTCGACGTAATCTATCTAATAACGAAGTTCTTGAGCCGTTACTCTAAGGTATGGGGGCTTTCGTTTTCCTTCCCTTTCTAAAAGTTTGAAATATCGATTCTAAAAGAACGAAAGTATTCGCTGAATTTCGATTCTTCTCCTTTTTTCAAACTGTCCTATTCTATTGCCTCTCCTTGTGGATGATTTTCTTTTCCTCGATTAAATTTAAAAATCAAGGCCGTGGCCCATACCGTCCCGTTGACAAAATAAATGTAGGTTCCTTCAGACGAGTAGCTCGCAACACCATCATAACAGAGCAGATTTCTGGTAATAGAAAAGGAGGGAAAAACCACATATAGTCGATGAAAATTAATGGTTTTTTAGAAGCAATCCGGGAAATTTTTAACGAATTTGCAGTTGGTACAACTCGCTTGAATTAATCTCTAGAAACCCATATTAGGGTGTAACCAGAAAATTCTTTATGATGGGGTCCTTAAGATGATGGTGAGAAAGGGAAAGAGAAGAATCGAAGTATTGGTCGCGATTTGTGATACTTTTAACGCGAGTCCTGGAAATGAATGCAACTCCCGTCTCACACTCACGATTTCTATTTTTCTCACTGAATAACGTGAATGATTCGCGATGAAAATCACAACAAAATAAATAACTTTATTTTGAACATAAGAAAAATTATCAATAAACTTGAAAATAACACAAAATACTCTTTGACAACAAAATGGAAGTAATTGGTACAACTACGAAAAATTTTTTACTTCAGCACTGCATACAGAAATTCAACATTGAAAATGAAAATTTGCCTCGATCCAAAAAGAGAGTCATCGAACGTAATCACTTTCTACAAGAATATTTTATAATTTTCTAATACATGTGAGACTATCGTGAGAAGAGCCTCAGAAATTTGGTATAACAAATACTGTAGAATATAAGGTGAATACATGAAATAATGACGATAAGAGAAATGCAAGACGGCGAAATGAAAATAACATTCTGAAATAATTGAAATAAATATGGCTAACCTAAAATAACGGAAAATATACACTAACCTTATCTGATCGTCAGACGTCATAAATGCATTAAGTTCATATTGTTGTACAAGTTCACATATAATTATGATAATAAACCTTGCGAAAAACGAAAAAATAAAATTGTGCGTGACATAGATACATTAACAATAAATATGACTATAAATTATTTTCAACGAAACAGTTCAACCTGTAGCTAGGTAACAATAAAATGGAATGAAAATGAAATACTTTTTCAAAAATGCAATTCAATTGCAATCGAATGAAAACTTAAATACTGATAATAATACTGTAGGAACAAATCGGGCAAGAGCCAACTGACTTAAGTTATTTGCGTATTATAATACAATTTTTTTTATTTCATCGAGCTGTATGAGAAGTATTGTAGCGTGTTGCGAGGCTAAAATATTCGAAGATGACGTCCACGTCGAATTAGAAGACAACACGACGTAATCCCACAACTACGTCTCCCGAGTTCGGACATATCCAATGGTTGACGATAAAGGTCCAACTTTTCCGCGAATACCTAAATAAGACAATAACACGAAACACAATTAAGAACCAAATTTTGAAAGCACGGGTATAACAAACAAGAAATTCATTGTCTGTTTTGTTTATCTGTGACCGCGAAAAAGTTTTCAACTTTTATCACGTACCTACAAATTGACTTGGGTAAAAATTTGTTATGAAGGATGACGCATAATGCTATAATCGCAAATAACGAAACCAGTTCATAGATTACATTTCTTATACTATTTCTATGTCAATGAAACTACGGTTCGAATTTCAGAACAACAAAATTATTGTGGAATGAGAGACTATAAATCGTTAATAAGTTTATCATTTTTATTTATTTATTTTTTTCATTGTGACTTTTTATATGTATACTGTATAGCTTTCAACGTATTAGATATAATTAAGATTACAGGTCAGGAATTTTAAACTATAGAGTTAACCACATGTAACAATAGTGGTTTTCAAGGAGAACAGGACTGAAAAAGTGCTTCAGAGCAGGAACAGAGTAAAATATCCGTTATCGTAAAAACTTCTACCATACACCAACGAACTTTATTTCCTCCAAATAAGGAAGAGGAAGACGGAAAACAATAAAATACCAGGTTGTCAAAATTTCAAAACAAATTAATAAGGATTATTTTCCAATTAATAATTCTACTTCGCAGTTACCAATTATTTTTCGAACCACGTGTATTTCTGAGGGATCTCGTATTATCGAATTCACTTTTTAAAGGTGTCATCAATGTTGACGAGATTTATTACGGGCCACTTTTTACCCGGAATGAAATAAAATCCACGTTCAAAAACGCACTCAGATAAAAATCTACTATGTCACATACATTACCGAAATAGAATACTGAATTTATTATGAAAAATACAATCCTCCACGCGCTTGAAGTTTTATTATCCGTCTTCTAGGTCGCTAGTAAAGGAAAAGTAGGGAATGTCAACAGGAGAAGTGGAGACACTGTTTCTAATCAAGTAGGTGATTCATGGTGCACGCGATATTTATCATCCTCAACAAGTGTCTTTGCGGGAATTTTCCATTTTTCACCGTTTTTTCCCCTGTTTTTCCAAAGTCAATCAATGTTTTGCACCTTTTGTTGAAGTCATTGATCAATTTTGCAACATTTTGTATTTTTTTTCCTATTGCTTTTTTCATTATAAGATATCAATTTCAAAAAATAAAAGATGAAATGAAAACCTTTTTAAATTTCATATAAAAATGTATTATTTTTGTAGAGTACACTCAAAATAAATCGTCTCGGAGTTCAACAGTAAAGCTACCGACGTTCCTCAGATTCTCACTTTTTCCGTTCGTCAAAATTTACACTTTTGTTCGTTTATTTTATACTTTCTATATCTTAGTATTAATAAGGTTCTTTTCACGCTCGACGAAAAATTGTAATGAGTAGGCCTACCTACAAAATTTTACGAAACCACTTTATTGAGAGCTTAAGGCAGGAGTAGCAAATTTCCAACTTTACATTCTTAATTCGTTAGGCGTTCTACTGTATAAAGAACTATAAATTTTGACGTGAAGGTTTTGAAGCGTATTCTGCACCCTTCCACTTCCTCTCCTCTTGTGCATTGAATTTCTTCGCAAATAGAACACCAACTACTTCATTATAACTATCCCCATATAATGACTCAAACAAAAAAATTATCCATCTATTTGCTTTAGCAACGCATCAGGCATCGCGAACATGTAGGTAAAATACAAATCTCACTTTGAAAGAAGCTGGGATCTCTTTTTCCGTTCTATGGAACAATGCACCATTAACGTACAAGACGTTGGCTGCATGATCTTCAGGTACTGTGAGCGTTTGGTAACTAAAAGTCGCTTCTCTCTTAATTCTCTAGACATCAGAACAATTAAAGATACACGATGAATGACATATTTGTATCGAAAGCCTTAATGAATAGATTCAAAGAGGCTTACATTTAGAACATCTTGTGGTGATTTACCAGCGCCTACACAAAGTATGTCCGGTCCGGCCATAGACATTAAAGATTTTAAATGACAATTGTCCGGCACCTAATGAGAAAAAGAATGTTAATGATTCCAAGGACAAAGTCATCGAGGATCGTACAAGAAATCGGATTCGAGCGTATACCTTAATAGGAGTGCACGGAAATTCAGGAAACGCTGCGGCCACCGCTCGCGCCCCAGCTTCATTGGAAGATTTTCCGACTCCGACAAAAAATTCTTTTCCTGCAACCAGAATACGAAACAATTTAATATTTACTTTCATTGTCGTGTGATTTAATTAAAACGAATACGCTATCGTTAGAATCTGGTAATAGGCAGCAGTTTCAATTAACGAAAAATTACTCGTGTAGGCGTTGTCCACAAACAAACCGCGACATGCGAGGTACCTACTAACAATATTTTACAATCTTCAGCGTCATTTCTTTTTATAGACGATGTTTCAATACCCAACCGTTAAATCTGTTCCGAGTTATATTAGTGTATTGCGTTACTCGCCCAAGCGAGTGTTCTTGCCGTTCCGATGCCTTGGATGGTCACACACCGCTTGTCAGTTAGATGTTTTTGTGTCCAGTATAACTTCGGTCAATTTTTCACGCTCAATAAAATGATGGAAAATGTTTCGCGAACAATATCACCATCGTTTGTGTCGCAGAAGGCGATGACACGAAGTTAATTAAACGAATAGTTTGTTCGACACACCGTGTCAACGGTCATTTTCTCGTCTTTATTCTAGGTAATTAATCACCTGTAAATAAAACGTCTCCTCCGTCCAGCATCGCGGCTTTATCTGCTATGTCTATAATTGGAAGATCGAGTTCTTTTCTCAACACTGCTCGCATTATTTCAGCCTGGAAAGAATCAAAATTGAGAAAATTTGGTTTTACCGAAGGAGATATGAAAGTTTTGTAAGCTATATAGTACCTCTTTCAAGCGAGCGTGATTTCCAGGTCGAGTGATTAAAGCTATGCTGTTGCAGATGACAGCTGTATCTTCAACAAATGCACTTAATGGTAGAGCCTCATCAGGAGGAAGTTCGACGACGTCTATACCTGTATCTCGAAGAGCTCTGACGAAACATTCGTGCTGAAATTTAGCTCTAGGATAGTCACTCTCAATATCATTTCCATATGTTCTGGGCACGCGAGATACCACAGCGTGAGTGTATTTCAACGGAGTCATCCCACAAATGAACACAAATGAGCATCTGACAAAAATTGAAAGATTGCAGAACACCGCGAATGCTTCGGGAGAATACGAAACAATTTAAAGGAAACTTTTTTACGAGTTACGAGTCGCCGGCGACGAGGAACCAACATAAATTGCACAACAGCGACGACTGAGACCTGACTAACAATGTTTAGGAAAAAATAATGATAAACTGTTCGGACGACTTTTTTGAAATTCGTCACTGCGGATGTCGTTCACTTGTTCGAATCGAAATTTCCATACAGTCATCTCACATTCCTCTTTCTTCATTCAATACGTACTGAACGATTCAATTCACTCGCAGTTCACGCAGAACTAGGCCGTTTCTTGCTTGCAAGTAATTGGGGGTCAAACGTCAAATGGCCGATGAATAATGATTAGGTAAAATAATAATTTCGCAGAGGCGAACAACAGCTGAGCTCATTTAACCAAAATCTGTATCTGAAGATAGGTCGATACACATTTTTTTTTTCAACCCTCGCGAGATGAAATGCTAGTTTAGCTAGTAGGTACCTATTCAGTTCAATCTTTTCGCTTTAATAATTAAAAGATCTTTTAATATTAATGAAGATGAAACTCCGTAAATCCTGGTTAAGCGGAACGAATTCAAAACAATTCGGCGTTTTAATTACTCATTTGTTCAACATGAAAGACCTGTGGCATAATGAAACGATTCATGCTTACGAGGGAAGCGAAGAGAACGTACCTATGAAAACCGTGAATGAATCGATGTTTTACAGCTGTAAATAGGTACCTACACTATGTACAGGAGTACACCTTTGAAATGGTAACGCAACAGAAATAATGTATTATTCTTCAGTTTTTCCCTCTATTTTTGTAAATGCATGAGACGTACAGTGGACAATAAAAAGGATAGCAGCTGTACGATCCCAGAAAACGACGAGCATAGGATAGGGAGAGAAAGAGAATTATTCTACTCTCGCCATGACGGCTACTACCTATCTCGCATCTCATTCATATACATATTTTTTGTCACGGAAACCCATATGTCCAAAAATAAACCCGCAACTTAGACGCAAAAGAAACCAACGTCATTACTTGCCTATATTTGGTATTTTCAATTCCGATAATTTTTATGTTGACATTAAATTCTTTTGTTTTATGACGTTTGGCGTACCTATTACTTTGCTTTCACGGGTGGTATTCTTTTTTTCCTTTAAATATTTCTTCGAGTCATCATCAGGTAAAATATTACTTCCACGAAGATTTGAATTACTTGGGCCTATAAATAATTTGAACTTTTCCTTTTATTTTTTGAACAAAACTTTGTCCACGATCAACTTTTTCAATATTCGAACATTTTCATTCTCTCACTCATGCCGATTTTTTTTTTTTTTTTTTTTTTCATCAATTCAATCACGAATGTAATACGGAATTCAAATATGTAACTTATATCGATTGAAATAAGAGAGAAAATTTACCGTGCCAACTGTGTACCGCTCTCCCTAGAGTAAACACGCTGCCATAACACAGAAATATAAAATATAGTAGAAATTTTCCTGTCCATACCGTTGCGAACTTGACTCTGATAACATATAAGAATAAAAAATCGTTGAAAGCAGAAGATTTTTTCTTCTTTTAGCAGAAATTAAATTTCAAAAGAACTTGCGTCATCCGCGCTTAAGCAGGAAAATTAGACGATGGCAGCGGGGAACCCGCTAGGTCGGCGGCTCCGTGGAAAAAAGCTCTCTCAAGTACTCAAAGAAAGAAGAATTTCACTGGACTATCTCAAGTCTTATCTTTATTTTCTATATAATTAGAAATGGTTTAGACTTTAGATTAGTAGACGTATCAAGGTCTGAACAGGAACGCTTGGATCACACGTTGCGCATGATTATAAGTTGTGTTTAGAAAAGAAATAAAACTATTAAACAAAAGATGATAAGAAGTACAAAACATAATATTTATACAATTGAACAGAACAAAAGAGGATTAAGTGCATCGCCCTTATGTTGATGATATGATCAAAGTCAGACGCGGACGTTTTTTGAGGGTGCCTACCTAGAAAATTTGGCTATACTTATACAGTCAAAGCCGACCATGCAACGTCCTAATCCAACTTAAGTTGACGACATCGTGGATGACGTCATCAAATCTGGAAAATTTCTATAAAAAATTATTACGTCACAAAAGTCACTCGCGGATCTGGTACAAAGTGGAATTAACGCATCTTCAAAAGTTCAAAACAACGATTAGGAGAATAGAAGACTCATGACACTGTCCTTTATTTATGTAAGCTGAAGGTAATCTCGTTGTTTTGTAAATACGTCTATTAAAATCCGTATTTTTAAATCGCACAAAACCGAGTGTCACGTTACCCATCTTTGGGCCTAAGCCTCCCAATTTTTTTCCATACCTTTCTATCATATACACGTCGCGCATCGTTTACATAATGTACCCACTGCATTGACCAAATTATCGTTCCAGTCGGACTTTTCTGTAAGGTATCCAGTCCAGAATTTGTCTGGTCCAGCAAAACTCTTTTTCTTCTTATTAGGTGCCCTGCATAATCAAATTAATTTTTTCCCTTACTTTCTCCATTCCCACTCGCTTGTTGAGTTGCCTGTTGGTCATCTTATCTGCCCATTTCATACTCAATGTACTTCAGATCATCTTATTCTGGGCTGGTTGGATCTTGTTAACAAGTTCCTTGCTTAATGCCCATGACTTGGTATCATGTTAAAGAGGATATAACATAGCTGTTCGGGATTCTTAATTTCGAATTGTAGCTTAACTTGCTCCGCAGTAACGCTTTATAAGTACGGCGACCAGTTTTTTTTTTGTAAGAAAAAAGTATATTTTGCCAAAATCTATAATTGATAACGAAAGAAACATTACCGACCAATACTTTTTTTTGAAAAAGAAGTACAGTTTTTTAGATGAAAAAATAAGGACGAATCACAAGAAATTAGAAATATTTTTCGGAGCCGTAAATTTTTTTAAGAAGATCGTCTCTCAAGAGCAGAAATGCATGCATGCATCTCTGCACACGTAGAATTGAAGTAGAAGTATCCTTGGGAGTACAGGTTTCGCGGTAGTACATTCAGCTAAAAATCATGACTGTACTTCCAAAAGAAGTACGTCTGGTCACCGTACTTATAAGACCAGTATTAGCCCCAGGCTTTTCGTACTCGATTGTTTATTTCAACGCCGAAGTCTCTTTTTCACGCTAATAGTCTGACCCCGATATGCGCATGTTGCTACAATTTTATTAATCTTTTCTCGTAGGATAATTATAGTATATCATTAATTTATTCCTAAAAAGAAGAATTTAGTTTCCTATTAATGAGGAACGAGGCCAAGTGAAGTTGGATGAGGGTCGAAAACTTGCAGATCAACGTTGGGTAAAAATAATGCTCTGTGCTAATAAAAATTAGTCATCAAATTGAAGTTTTATGCTACGAGATGATGAGCGAAGTCATTTTTCTCTTGAATACGGATATCATGTTAATTGGACCATGCACATCAACTATCATTGTCGCAAGATCTGATGAATTAGCTGTACCTAGTATTTGAACATACCTTTTTTTTTTTCGTTTTTCCCTTAATATCGGTCACCTCTGAATACCGGATAAATTTTAGGTGACTGTGAGTGTTCGCCGACGAGAGGATTTACTACAGATTCGACGCTCGTTTTTATTTATTACCTAGTTGTCTTCTTATAAGAACGAAATTTAAGCTAAGGATATTCCAGGAATCTGCTTCAAGCTAACCAGGTATTTTCAAAAAAAAAAAAAAAAAAAACATATTCAAGGGGTACAATATTGCTTCTCAAAAATGCAAACACATGAACATATTTTGTTAATGTCGGACAAAACGTGCTCGAAGAATTTATTCTCATCAACCACTACTCATGTTTCGTGCTTCATACGTGTATCATATTAATAGAAATTTTAAAAAGTAGGCGTTGAGGTAATAAATATTGGTACGAATCGAAAAAAATAATTTTGAAATTTTCGAAAGCTCTAGCTCTTATTTTATAAAAATATCATACAAGCTATCCTCGGTATTGAACTTTTTTTTTAGTTTATTTTAGGGACAATTTTTTCCTAATCCAATAATTTTAGGACTGTATTTTTTTTTCTCTCTTTCTTTCATGAAAATTAGTGAAGTTTACAATCTGTTCAAAACACGATTCATCGTGTGATAAAATTCGTATCACTCAACGAGGTTTTTAACTTACAGAAACAATTTTCAAAAAATTGGTCATCACATGAAATGATATTTTGAAGCGAATGACGTTGAATATTTAGTTCAAAAACTTTATTTGAGAGCTTTCTTTGAAATTTTTTTTTGATCGGATTAAAATGTACTTTCGTTATTTAAAGAACAAAATTTTGCTAAGAAGTCGTAAGAGATAAGTGGCTGATACAGTTTTCCCTTCTTGAAAGAAGAATCGAGGTAAAAAGTAGAATTGATCGCTTATTTCTAACAACTTCACTTTTATGATATTATTCATTTAAGAGAACTACGATTTCGTTCTTCTATATCTGTAGAGATAACGACGTTAATTGCCGTTTGTATAGGCTTAATGAAATACTCCCCGTAAATTAATAGAATATTTTTTTTCTATTTTGAAAATAATACTGTATTTTTAAGTGATTTGCGAATTTAAAATTACATTAATTACGTATACATTAGCATATTTCTACTAATTCTTTTCTTTCTTGTCGTTATTTGAAATCTTCGAGTTTTTCAAGAGCTTTATCGACCTGACGTTCGAGCTTTTCTAGTTCCTCTCGTTTCTTCAGTAAATCTGTCTACAAACAGAAATAATATAATGAATTATTTTGAATTATCGTTCGAAAAATAGAATAAATTATGTCAGTTTACAGTTTTTTTTTAAATTTTTATTTCATTTAAGCACCATAAACTACACAAATGGGTTATTTGCTTGGCATTAGAAACTCGTTGGTACCTATAACTTGAATTAAGATGTATGCAAAGTCTATGGAGTAAGTATCTCCATCAAAATACTTGGAGGGAAATTAAATTCCATTCTTTTAAAAAGGACAAAATACCAGTAGATGACGAATGGTTTTCGAGCGATTACGACCAATCCGTCATTTACAGAATTGGATACTTGAAAAAAAATTCTAAAAATTGAGTTAAATATTCTTTTACGATTGAAAAAATCGAGATAACTTTTCAAATTGCGTTGTTTATACCGTAGGTACCAATAAATCTATTTTACATCATTATTTATGTACAAATAGTGGAGTGTACAGATAAGATTTTGCAAATATCGACTTCGTCTATAATTTTTCAAAAAAGATTATTCCGAAAAATAGTACGAGAACTTCTTGTATTCAATCTTTCGTATGATTGCAGTTGATAGCTCGTTAATGAAAAAGAGGTTAAAAAAATAAAAATAAATAAATCCTTAAGTATATAATCCTGACTAAAGGCACTAAAATTATTATTAGACCTGAATAACAAGAGAAATAAAACCCAACAAGACGAATTAATTTATGGGGCTAAGTGAATGGCAAAATTTTCGTTGGAAATCATGTTCTAATTTAATTATTATTAATTTATTTTCATTTTTTGTTCAATATTTTCGTATATTAAGAGATTCAAATCTGGATGATAAGTTGTTCACATTTTTTTTTTGTTCTCATAATAGGCTAATACTAAAAGCTTCAATTCTTGCACATTAATCCGTTAGAAAAAAAAAACTATGTAGAAGCAGATGGACAATTTCTTATTCTGTATTTTTCCTCCCCATCGCCGATTTTAAAATTTGAGAAATATCTGCTGTTTGAAAGATTAGTTCTTCATAGATTTGATTAGCTAATTGAACACAGGACGCAAAACAATGGTAGGTATGAAAAGTTTGATAGGACGGCCATCGAGAAAAAAGAAAAAAAAAATACCCGTGTATAAATTTTTCGCATGAATGCTTGAGGGATTTGTCAATTATTGATGAACATGAACCAACAGCGAAAAAGTACCTCAAGTTTGGTTCTCCGATCTATATTAGATAATTTGTCCTCTTCATCTCTAGATTTTTCCTTTGGCAGGTCGTCATCATCCCCATAAATGATCTCGATATCCTCTTGAGTGCGTTCTTCTCCATCGTAAACATAATTGGGTTTATCTTCTTCTTCGTTCAGCTCGTCATCCGGATTATAATGAGTGATTTCTACATGAAGTGGCTCACTGTGACCAACCATATCTTCAAAATTGTCAATTTCATTGAGTGTCAATTCGAATACGTATTGTTGATCACTTGAAATAATCTACAACAGGTTTTTAGGCAATGAAAATTTGTTAAAAGTGAGCGGGCAGGAAGAGCCATTAAAAAAAAATTGTTCAAGTACCTACTTTATAAGAGCAAAATGGAGGCTACGTCTTCGTACTAAGTATGAAAATAGAAACAATGCCTACAATACTTTTTCCATTTAAAATTCTAGGTAAGTTATTCACCTTTTTTAATTGGCTTCCATGTAATTTTAAGCATCTGTTTCAAAATTCGTGACGGTTGGTTATTCAATCTCAAAGTTAACAGACTTATACAGACATTTTTTGTTTTGAGTTTCAGAGGTTAACATCTTGCTTTAAGTAAAATACGTCAACAACAGCGCTTATAATTTACGTGAAGTTAAACCCCTTGTGTCCTGTGCATTGAATTTTGTTTACTTAACTCATGTACACAGTATATGGCACAAATAGCTAGAGGAATCGTAGGAGGATGCATTTCAGAGTTTTTTTCCACGATTTTGTGCTCATTCTGGTTGGTCGTGCATGAGTTAAAGTATGTTATTATGCTGGTAGCTGTTTTCTTTACTTTTATACCGATTGGAATAGCGGCAGTTAGCAAAGTTCGCTTTCATAAAACCAACGTACAAGATTCTTTTATAAAAAATGCGCGGATATTTCTTTCGTACATGTATTTACCACAGTCGACATGCTTTCAAACAAGCTCGTACACACCTAAATGTACAGCTTTACAAAACTTACGTCTTTGTGCGACTTAAGCCTCTCCAATACATCTCTGTGTCTCATTTTGTGTCTGTGAGGAACATCAGTGGGATGACGGAAAAAATAATGGTCGTCGTGCGTCCGCATCTGCATAAAGAAAGGGAAAGAAATAAAATTAAAGCTTTGATCACAAACGTACTTATATGTTCTTGGACCTGATTCGAGCGTACTTTTTTCATGTACTCAAATCCTAATTCCTTCGCAATACTTCTAGCTTTTCTGGAGCCACCTTCAATATTGACTATCCACTGATTCATGAAATGTCTTCCCTCTAATGGATCGGTAACAAGACAAGCGGAGTCGTGATAGTGACTACACGCGGCGACCATCCTCCATGTCGTGAAAACTGTAGTGAACAGGAAAAGCACAACGATCGTCATTGCTGCGAGGACAAACAAAATAATTAAAATCAGATATTTTTATTACCTCTACTATTATTATCTAGTGAAGGTGTATGAGTTTTTTTTTTTTTTTTTCTCTCTTTTTGATACCTAATCATCGAGTTAGTTGTAAAATTATTTCCTCTGAACAGTATATTTCATCCTTCTCCCATCGTTCCGCTCCTTTTATCCGATACGAAATCATTTTGCTGCGGGTTTCGCTCCCTGGAGCGAAAAAAATTTTCATTCGGTTTTTGCTTCTTCTAAAATTCTGGTAATATTTTTATTGATAGCTAGAAAATATGAATGAAATCCCCCCCCCCCTCAAACCCACATACGCCGTTATTTTTTCATTAGTTTTTTTGATTTATCGATCATACTGTATCAAAATATGAAAAAGAATTAAAGCATGAATTAAAGGTTAGAATTTAGGCGTGATACTCTGAAACTGAATTTTATTGTAAATGAATTAATGATTAAGATTACACGTCAGGGCTGAGATCCGGAACCCAGGTCAAAAACGGGATCCGAATCGATCCTTTATTTTTAGGGTCTCAGGTCCGGATCCGAAATTAAGTCCCGGTATTTTTTTTTAGCGGGGAACTCGCTATCCATTTTGTTTGGAGATTACATCCTCAGAAAACGTCCGCGTCCGCAGGTTAGGTTAGGTTACGGGACTTGGAAGAATTTCAAGTCTCGAGCTTTATATGATAGGAGGGGGACTTAGAAGAATTTCAAGTCTCGAGCTATATATAATTGGGGAGAGGGAGTACTTGGAAGAATTTTGACTTTCGAACTACCGTCGATTCCGAATTTCTTTTTTCTGTGAGATCCGAATCCGAAAAGATACCGAATTTATTTTTTCTGAAAGATCCCGAATTCTTTTCATTTGGGTTCTCACCCCCGTTACACACGGATCGTTTTGTTTGGCCATAGTAATAAGATGATGAAAGAAACATTAATTCATTGGTGGAAATAGATCCGGGATTTCAGGGAGGGCTCTAGCCCCATGAAATAAATTCGTTCGTACACAAAGTTTGATTTTTACCCCCCTACTTCCCCGCTTACCACCAGATAACAATATTTTGAAAATTATGCCCTTTAAAAATTTTGGGGGGTTAATTCTGATGTTTTTTTTTTGGGGGGGGGGAGGCTACGCCCCCTATTTCTACCAATGATTAATTCAGAAATCAAATAGCAAAGGAACCGTCAAAACTAAGAACGTAACAAATGTGTTAAGTGACAACAAAATATCGGACTCCACATTATTTTTGTCATCATTTCAATCTCATTCTATCACTATTCACGAATCAGGATCTGCAGAGTTGATATTCATGAAGATTGTGCAGAGGCACTAGCTTGCAAAATGATGCAGGGTGAGTTGAATGTAGTAGCCAACAGCTATTCTAGAGGCGTGGTTGAAAGAGTCCTTGGAAAAATAGAAGCAAAGAATGGAACCCATGAAAGCACAGTGAAAAAGTACTCCGGAAGTCATAGGATTGTATACACAAACAAGATCATGAAGGTATTCAGCGTAGAGAAATATACTCACAAAGAGTAACGAACACAATTACAAGAACCGCAATAATACAAACAAACCGAGCGCTTTCGGCTAAACAGCCATTCTCACGGTATAGAAAGCGCTTTCTATACCGTGAGAATGGCTGTTTAGCCGAAAGCGCTCGGTTTGTTTGTATTATTGCGGTTCTTGTAATTGTGTTCGTTACTCTTTGTGAGTATATTTCTCTATGATGGATGACCGTAAAATTAAAAAACGCATTGATTCTAAGGTATTCAGCGGTTAGGATCTGAATATGAGCATTCAAATATCAACTCCAAGAAGAGAATAAGCAACGATCACTCGACCAGAGTAGGAAAAAGACAAGAGAAGCTTGAGTGGATAGTACAAGCTCAGTCGTCTACATCGGTTAGACTGAAAAAAAGTTCAATATCAGGAAAAAGGAGCACGAAACATCAGTGGAGCAAGAAAAGGGGAAGTCATTGTCTGGCGAAATTTGCAACAAAGAACATCAGCACAATGGTGAAGGTATATATATATATATATATATATATTTACATGCAGAAAACTGGACAAAGACAAAAGGTCTGAGAACAGACGGAGATTGGAAAGGCGAAGAGGAAGAAAGCCCAGCCTTTTGGACAATGCAAGTTTGACAACGAAAGATTATTCGGCTATTGAATGAGGGAAAGAGAACAAAACCGACTAATAAGAAGACAGCTAACCTGGTAACCAATAGGAAGACACAGTATATAGGTTGAAGAGGGTACCAATCACGACGCGCGGCCTTGTTGTACTCAATAAGATCATAGTGTCTAGTATTCAAAACCTTGTTCTCCAGTCACAATATACTACGATGGATTAACACTCGAAAGTACTATGGCTAACTGACAAAATAGATTCGTACACTTGAGACCCTTTTCATAATCATAAATTTTGAAATAAGCAAATTTTTTTCAAGTCCCATTCCTCGAATCTGCTAAACTTTTTCATTTTTTGCTCCTCATAATATAAGTCGCTTTGGATAATACATGTGGCGAAAATTAATACAGCCTAGGTAGTTTTTTTTTTTTTTTTTTTTTTTTTTTATTATTTATTTAAATTTTGGGTTTTACCATGGTTTTTCCCCACCCCTCTCATGACGAGTTCGAAATACACTGTATAACTATACACTTAGCTCTACCTATTGAAAGAGGGTATGACTTCTGTTTTTATTTCATTTTACTTATTTTATTATCTTATTTATTTATTTATTTTATTTTATTTTATTTTTATTATTTTTATTTTATTTTATTTTATTTATTTATTTATTTATTTATTTATTTATTTATTTATTTATTTATTTATTTATTTATTTTATTTATTTTATTTATTTTATTTATTTATTTATTTATTTATTTTATCTTTTTATGTTTTTTTTTATTTTATTTTATTTTTTTTTTCCTTCCTTCTCCTCTCAGTCTATTTGATTTCTTTTTTGGTTTTTAATATCTTTCTTATATATCCATCCAATTTTTTGTGGCATTCCCCGTTCTGCAGGCACTTCCCAATTCCTCTGTAGTTATTTTAGCATCCCCCCTGATACGATCAAAATTTTTGCATTTTATAAAGGTGTGATCCGGATCATCATCAGAATTTAAGCATTCCCTGCATTGACTATCATTTATAATATTGAAATTTTTGAGGTAAGTTGCAAAATTCCCATGTCCCGTCAAATACTGTGTTAAAAAATAATTTGATTTCAATTTCTTGTTTTCAAGTCTTATCCCTATGTCTGGAATCAATTTAGCCGTTCTCCTACCTGTCTTTTCTTTTTCATATTGTTCCTGCCAATTTTTAATTGTATCTAATCTTATTGTTTTTATGCTTTCTACCATTTCTTTTTTCGTTATTTTATTTTCTTTGAATTTAATTTTCAATGTTTTTATTTTGTTAGTTTGGCTTAATTGCATATCAATTGGGGTTATTCCAGCTATAACGTGTGAGGCTGTATGAGATACTGTTCTGTATGCTGAAATTATTCCTATTAATACTGTCCTTTGGAGTGATTTTAGTTTCTTAATCTCAGTATTCCTAAGCTTCTCAAAATAAGCAAGGGAGCCATATTCTATTATTGAGCGAAAAAGTGCATTGTACAATATTTCTCTTTTATATGTGTCCATACCAAAAGTGTTACCATATAAAGCCCGAATTTTATTATAATATTTTCTTAATTTGTTTGTAATGTATCCTACGTGTTTATTATAGTTTAGGTTTTGGTCGATGATTATTCCTAGATATTTCATTTCTGTATGGAATATTATTTTCTCCTGCCCTTAACTTTATTTTTCCTTCCATTCTTTTTTGAAATTCGTATTTTTTATGTCTCCGAGATAAGAAAAGCATCTGTGTTTTATTCGGATTGAGTGTTAGGCCTAAGTATTCCAGTTTAAGTTTTATCATTTCTATCTTATCATTTATTAATTGAGAGTCAGTCATTTTATTTATTCCCACTATTATCAGCAGGTCATCGGCATAGCTCAAGAGTTTGAATTTTTTAGTTTCCTTTACTGCTTCACGTACTAGAGTCATTGCAATATTAAACAATGTTGGCGATAAGGCTGAGCCTTGTGGTACTCCAGAGGATAAAGTATGTTCTAACTTTAGGTCATTATCTTTGTCAAAGAAACATATTTTTCTGTTTTCAAAGTAGTTCTGAATAATTTGTATTAATTGACTATTAATCTTCTTTTTCTCCATTGTTTCTAGTAATCTTGACCATTTGACTCAGTTGAAAGCCCCTGTAATATCAAAACTAACTAAAATTACATGTTTAAATATTTTTCTAAATTGGTCCAGCGTTTTAGTTAATTCAATCAAGGCTGTTTCTGTGGATAGCCCTTCTCTAAATCCATATTGTTGTTCATGAAAAATGCTAAGTTTTTCAATTTCTTGATTAAGATAATATTTTATTATTTTCTCATAAACTTTTCCAAGGGTGGGCAGTAAGGTTAATGGTCTATATGAGTTTATTTCAGCAGGATTCTTATTAGGTTTATTCAAGAGTTTTATTTTACCTAGTTTCCACGTTTCTGGGAAATAGTTCATGCTTAAAAGTTTCTGAAAAATTGTTTTGAAGATTTCTGGGGACTGTTTGTTAATTATTTTGAGCATTTTATTGGAGATATCATCATGGCCATTAGCCTTCCTATTGTTTAGTTTTTTTATTATGTTTTTTATTAGGAGCTCGTCAATTTCTATGTTATTTCCTTGTTCATTCTCATATTCTTTGAGGGGATCATTTATGTTTGGGAAAATATTTAGAAAAATTTCTTTGTACTTTTCTTTTTCTTCAGTGATAATTTTATTACCAAGCTTGATGGGAGGGAATTCAAATTTCTTATATTTCTCCATTATAATTTTGTACGGTTTCCCCCAAACTGAGCTCTCGGTTATAAGATTCAGCCTAGGTAGTTAGGTACAGCGGTTCTCGAGTTATAAGAGGACAGACAGACATTTTTCTGCTTCATATTACTAGATTTAAATATTGTTTACGTACTTAAGCCTGGAGTCCTTCTCTACTTGACTGAAAAATCAATGGCGGTAACATTATGAATGGGTGTTTACAATCTCACCGACCCAAGTTTGTTATTTTTGTTACACTTCGATGACGAAGACTGCGATTGCTTCGAGAAAGAAAGTCCAAACGAGAGAAAATGAGATTCTATTTCAGTGCGCGTTAGAGAAAAGTTGTAATTTTCAAAAATCTCAGGTAAAATTGGTTGTCAAACCTCCCTGTCTGTCGTTTTTGTGATACAAGATTAACTGATAATCATTTTCGTCAACGACAGTCGACGGAAGCTCGGCGAATAAAACGCCCTCAGACAGAAAATTTACTATTCAATTAATTTGACGAAAATTTACTATATAAATCACGTCGTTCTCAGCATAACGAATAAAAATTGAAATTTAACGCGATTTTACGGAGCAAGGAAAAAATAAATTCGATTGTACGCAACTGTAGCGTAAAAGCTCGTACTTTAACGTCGTTACAAAATATTATCAAGTAACGTGAGCATAAAATGTACGAACGGTATAATTTTTTCATTTTCCCGTCTACAGCTTTCGCTACCAAATCGGTGCTTACATCTTCATTCAAACGGTATAAATTCTTATCTTTCAATCTGGTAACTATATTTTTTCTCACCTCGACGATTTTCGAATCCAAAGGATGGTAAACTGTACGTAAATTATAGGTAGGCACCATTAAAGCAGCGAAATCCACGCTATACTACATTTCTCTATGCATACAAACTTGCGATGCAAGTGCGGGAAATTAAATGACGTAAGCCCGCGAAAAAGAATGGGATGGCGCGTAGATAGGCTCGACTTTGCAAGTTCAAGGTCAACTGAAGGAAAAGTAAATACGTTTATCCATACAGCACTTTGAACAGTGAGCTACGAGCTAGAATCATTTCAGAAAGCCTCGTGGGCCTTGTTTTCGAAGTATTAACCGACTGAAATATCGATGAAAAGCTGTAGACCTATACCCCTGTTTTCTCTGTGTTTAAGAGTATATTCACGTATAAACGAGACGCTGGATTATTAGCACGTGAGCGTCGATTCACAAAAAATACGAGTAAATATGACGTAGAACAAAGGGTAAGGATCGCTTTCATATGTACGCATATATAGTAGGTAGGCCTCTATGTAGCGAAATAAAATAAAAAATATTTCTTTGCTCCTGAGGACCTATATTTAGACGTACATATGACAGCGATCCTTAAATTTGATAGATGGCGACTCAATTTGAAAAATGGCCAATTTTTTGTGACTTAGTGTAACTTGGAAAAGAATTGTGTAACCTATTGAAAAAAAAAAAATATTATGAAAATGTATAAAATATTTTTTTCTAGACACAAGATTATAAAACGAGTTTTTTTGCGACTAGCGATCTCAATCTCTAAGTTTTAGAAAAATATTCTCCTAAAACACAGGATTGAAATGAAAATTTATTACGATTTGTAAACTCGTCTCAGTGAATTTTTGGTCGATTTTTCTTATGTAGAAATAATGTAAAAAAATTTATCGTGAAAAGCGAGTGAGGGGAAATGCGGACTTATCCTCTACTCTGTGGTATAATATCAGTATTAAATAATTGAAAGCGGACCACCAAGATGAAGAATTATAATTCGATAACAGGGATGTGTTTTTGTGATGGGGTAGGGGGCAAAGAGGGGATGATTACATGCTCTATGCGTGTTTGTAAGAGGCGGCCGTAATGAATATTCCTTGTTTATGGTGGCCAATACGTTAAATCTGCGCCTCAAAGTATATTATATCCTCTTCCCTTTTAGACATAGGATTTTTCGAGTATAGATACTAGGATTCACAGAAATTATATTTATGGAAGGGATGTACTAGGTGGTCGTTGACACTACCTTGACATGTCATCAAATGACAATTGTTGACACGTCATTGACATGTTGTTGACACCCTGTTGACACACCTTGACAGAACGTTGACACATCATTAAACTTTGACATATTGTTGATATGTTGTTGACATGTCATTGATATATTGTTTATTTTTGTTTTGTTTTGTTTCACTCTGTTTTGTTCTATTTTGTTTTGTTCTGCATTTGTTTGTTTCTTTGTTTCCACTCATTGCTATTGTTGCCATTGCTGTACCTTTTGTTGTTGTTGTTGTTGTTGTTGTTGTTGTTGTTGTTGTTGTTGTTGTTGTCAACCTCAGCTCCAAGCCCCGAACCCTAAAATCCTAACCCTCCTCAATCTTATACTCAATGATAACCTTAAAGGCTTTAATGCTTGAGTGAACCACCTACTACTAACAACACTAAAGGCTTTTGAGTTCAATTGACCCCCCTCACTACTGACAACGCCAAATTACCATTATTTTGGTCGCGTAAGAGGGTAATTTTCTATCAAGCTGCGCTCGAGCCATTTTCTATAATATTTTTACATCATTGGGCAGCTGTAAACAGTTATTTTAGATAAGAATATGATCGCCAATGGTGGTGTTTTAATTAATAAAAAATATTTTCATTCTTCCTCCTTATTTTCCAACCCCTCAACAAAGATGCCCGGATTTATAAGGGATAAGGACTTCATTACGTATGGACTAGATGGTTTTTCCCTCGGGATGGAACTCACACAATATATGGATGGACAAGAGATACTCATTTAAAATAATAAATAAGTCTGCTCTTTGCCCATGAATTGAAATTTGACTACGTTCTATTTCTGATATTATGACTATAAACACATATACGGCTTCAAAGTTGAGATGTTTCTAAATCCTAAAAGTCCAAAGGGACAATGTACAACAGATATTTTCTTATGGATAGAAAGGAAACTATGAAATAATTGTCAGCCGTCGCCCAAAGATAAAGGTCATACTTTATGTCTCTTTTAAGTTCTTGTTTCCTAGTCCAACTGCCCTGGAAGGCAGATAAGAAGAAGAAGGCCCAAACATTGGCAGAAGAAGATGGCAAAATAGGAAAAAGCGACTGAACTAGCCTGAATGGCGGGGCACATGCTCTTGTTGTACCAAATACCGGCACAGCTGCGCAATACGGTTTCAGGATATTTTGTCCAGAGTTACATTGTCAAAAATATTGCTTTTTTAGTTCAATACATTATTATAACTGTCCACGGAAGTTTTTGTCCAACAGAGATTTTGTCCAATTCTCAATGTCAATGAAATCTGAAAATGAAAGTCATAATCCAACTGGGCGATAACCAGGCAGGTACTTATGTGTAATGAGTAAAATTTGTATTCGTTCATTTTGCACCCGTTTGAAATTGAAATTTATTCGTGTGACTTCTCTACTCCCATCAAAAATTATCAGGACAAAATATCGTATGAACAAAAATCACCATAGGATAAAAAGTTTCCCGGACTCAGTCTCCTTTAGATAAAAATTCTCTGGACCAAATGTCAGGGTTCTGCGGGATACTGTTCCCAGTGCCGGTAATTTGTGACCCAAGAGTGCCTTTGATAGACAACCACAGTGAAGCAAATGTGCGACAAAATACCGTGAAAAACATTTGTGGAACATGAACCAAATTTATGGGTGTATTGAAGCGATAATATGCCGCGCCACTCAACTGCGGTACATCCAGGTTGAAGAGAATAGCAGTTGTGACGGTCGGATTCTTAGGTAGTGATGCAATCTTTTTTGCTCTTCAAAGACATTGTGAAGCCTTTTCTTTCTACGATGGGGGGTGTGACGACAGTATGACGTCTTGTGAGTCTATCAAAAAAACTCTCTTATGCCAGAGATGTGACGGATATGTTCCGAAGATGATTTTGTGAAATTTCTCCTCATATGAATGATTCTCCCAATATTGTCTGCAACTAGAGTGATTTCTTTATGACTGGAACATCAGCGTCACAGTTGAGGAACACTATGCACCAGCACACTCTTCCACTGATGATGCAACTTCTTTGTGAAGCTTCACAGTAGCAACACACGCACCTCCACTCCTGGCCATCATTTAAAGTGAACGTGGTCTATTGGATTGTCACAGGCGTTTCACATGTTCCCCAAAAGTGAACCAAGTAAGAAGTACTAGTGCTACTGTGCCGCAACTGTAGCCGGTACGTCTAAAAGTCTTGCTTAACGGGGCTCCTTACACTGGGTTAATATACCAGGTGGAACTCACAGGTTGCGTTCACAACTTGATTGACTTTGTATTGAAATCTAAGTTTTACGCTATTTTCTGGATTCGTGTCCCAGTAAACCAGGCTACCCCCTTCAGGCTAGTCTGCTAAATTAGATGATATATTGCCAAGAAGACAATTATTTATCAGACTAGACAGAAAGGGGTGGTGCTCAGGATATCCTTCCTCCGGACTAGTCTGATCAATCGTCTTCTTTTTTTGCCAACATATCACCTAATATAAAGAGCTAGCCTGAAGAAGGTGCCCAGATTATGTACGGGAAACCAGAGGGCATATATGGACAACCATGCAAAGTTGAGTTGTCGTTTCTAAAAAATTAACACACGGAGAATCTCTTTGTTATAATAGTACTGAAACGTCACTACCAGTCGCGAGTATGTTGAAATTCAATTTTCAATCATTCTACTTACCTATTCTCTCGAATCACGCATGAAAAATTGAATCAAAATATCAGGCTGAAAGTGTTCAAACGCGCACTTGAACACGAGAAACACCGTAAACACTGTTCAATTTGGAAATGTGATGGAAAGACTCTGTTGCGATCGACGAATGATTGTTTTTCACCTTAAGCATCACAGCCTTGCTCGTAAATTTTTAAATGTGTGTTTCATTGTCTCGCAGACAGTAGGTACGGTAATTTTCAGTTTTTCTCTCGAATTCTGATGCTATTATTACAGCAGCTGCCTGTGTTCCAATGATTCAATACGTTCATCTAATCAGTATCCAGATGTAAAGTTATTCATTTGAAATGCGACATTCTACAATTAGAGACGAAATCCTGAAATTACGACAACAGGCTAATCCAAATACGTTTAGTAAAATATTCATGCGTACGTGTTGTCTCAGGTATGAAATGGTGGGATTCGACGACTGATTAAAATAAATTTTAATAAATTAGACCGTACCCCCTCAGAGAAAATTCTGGTATACATTACCTACGTCGTGATAGATAGCCCAGTATTGGACGGCGTTGAGTTGCATTGGTACAGAAGTAGGTGAGGAATTAAAAAATTACGTATTTTATATTTTGTGAATTATCTAATTATGCAAGAACGTGTTTCATCACAGCCGGCCTACTTCATATGAAACCGGAATGTAGAAAATGGCAACAGCGCGCAATGGAGTCTTTATCATAAACGTATTTGGTGCGGTTTTGGTGTTCAGTGGTGCGATGGTATACTAGAACATTTGGCCCCCATCTGATTTTTAATTCTCAATTAATTATAGGTAACTCCAATTTTTTGTCACAAGCATCGACGTATATCGGCCTCTTTGAATTTTGGAGAACAACGTTGTGATACTAGGTACAATCCAGGTTCATATAAAGTAGGCCGTGGTTACTGGTGATAGTTAGTTGTAAATTATCTTATACAAGAACGTCATGTACTTAATATAATCAGATTCTTTTTGACTTTATAGACGGTTAGTTTTTGACTCCAGTGCTTGGAGCCGGCTCCAATAAGCAGAGAGCCGGCTAAAAGAGCCAAGGGTCAAAGCCAAAGCTACAATTTTGGCTCCAAATACATAAGAGCGGAGCCGCTTTTCTGTCTTTTTGAGAGGCCAGCTTTTTTCGGATAGAGGGTGGCAGTCGGCCATTTTTTGGCTCCAAGCATGTAGCCGGTAAATAGAGCCAGAAGTCAGACCTCAAGTTTGGTTCCCAGTTCTGGAGAAAAGGGCGTGAAGCAGCCTCTCGACGTCTTCCTATTACTGCTAAATTAATTAAACGCCAACTATTTATCACGTATCAGGTCACCTGTTACTCGTGGATGTCTTAAAGTCCACATGGAGGAGACCAATTACACCAACACAAAAATAATGCTCAACATCAAAGCCACCGCACTGCTTTGTCCTTTTGTATACATGTGTGATAGTGGGAGTGAGAAAAGCACAATAGCCTCACAAAGGATTTTGGAGAAAGAGGCTACCCTCAACAGAATTGAGAAGCAATCTGGTATTATCTATTTGGACTTGACAATGGAGTGGCTGACATCTAGCGGACGTTATTTCTAAGTAGTGCTATTGGTTGATCCTATCAACTGTAGGATATATGGTGAATTCTATATATTGGTTGTTCTTACCAACTGTAGGATGCATCCAAGGGGGCAACGCTAGCGCGGCACTGCTCCGTCAAGTCCTCAAGTCCGAATAGTCAAGAAGTGGTGTTTTATTCTCACATCATGGTTTTTCTGTAGTATCACTCTTAATTTTTACATGCTCTTCTTTTCACAAAAAAAAAAAAAAAAAAAAAAAAAAAGAAAAAAAAGAAACGGACTAGGTAGTAAAATGTGTCGGCGTGAGCATAGTGTAGTCAGCTTATTTTTGAATAATTGCCCTCCCAAGCTAGGTCTACCTACTGGCTCCATTTCACATAGAGAAGCAATACAACTGATGATGGGGTACCACGCAAGAGTACTCTTGTAAGCCAACTAATAAAACAGAATAGTACCCTTGAAATTCTTCTACGCACATCTCCTCATACTGAAAATGAGTTTCAAGATATAATGAACATCCGTTTTTATAGAATCGGGTTCAAGTTGATGAGATGGTAATCTAACAATTGTTTCTCCTAAAATTGAATATTGTAATTTGAATACAAAATAATTGAAAACTATAATCAAAGTATAAAATAGATCACAATAATTTCAGTCAATAATGAAACTATTTAAGCATTATTTTGATTTTGATTGCGTGGGCAATCTTAGAAATAACTATCATAAAAACCCGAATTGATTTTTCAATAGGTACGTAGTATTTTTTTAAAAAGAAGAAACTAAAATATGATAAAAGAGGACCGTTTTATGTGGAACTCACAAATATATGAAAGAGTAATTCTATGGTTCGTGGTAAATGGTAACTATCCTGTCCATTTGATTTCTAGTGTTTCTTATTCCAACTAAGGAAAAATTGTACAAAGATTCTTGATTCATTGTATTTCCGCCAAAGCTGAATCAAACGCCATGTATCTTTACCGTGTTCAGGTGTGGTAAAGTAATTCATATCGCAACTATTTTTAACCTCAAACCATTTATTAGCTTCGGCTAGCTTGCGAATCATAAGACCTCGATGTCTACGTCCACGTAGATGAACGTCATCGCCCTTAAGTGGCACTGCTACACTGCAAAGAGAACAAATTCTCGACGTCGTCAATAAGAAGAATCTAGTAACCTCCGAAAAATCGGTCGCGTTGTCGGGTGAAGTCTCAAATTCGGAAAAGTACCATGTTGATAATGGCTCAGGAGAGTAAACTGTATAAAGCGGTCGTCCAACAGCATCTTTAGTGAGGTCATTTATTACATTGGAAGCGTTACTCGAAATAGATGAAGTTCCAATCTGAGATATTGAGATTTTTTGTTGCACTATTCTGGAACCCGTGGCTCCACATGGAGGACTTGACGTCGTATCTTCAATGTAGTCGGAGCTCTCGTCTTGAATACTTCGATCTTTCAATATCTCCTTCACGGCGACTCGACAAGGGTTCAGGAGAGCAAAATTGGTAACGAGTTCAATATGTTCTTCACTTTGTCGGTGCATTTCATACGAGAACCCGGGATCGTTATTTAATAAAACGATTTCTGAATCGCAATATTCACACATATAAGCGAGCTTCGAATCACCATTGTGATAGGAATCGATCGTATTCTCAAGTAGTTCCAAGAAATTATATTCGTCACGCAATTGCGGGTAATTTTTGATGAGTAGCCATACCTTATACGAAGTATTGACGGTTTCCTTCAAAAAATTCAATTCCATTTGATTCAATAAGCATTTTGATGACCCCGAGTTCGTCTCCAGTTTTCTTCGGATATCCTCGACATAGTTTATTGAGTCCATCTCCTAATTTCGGTTAATATTCTCGGAAATGTACATACAAATACAGGAACTTTTTAGAGATTCTAATTTCGGAAATAATGTTAAAAACACTAGATCAATAATAATGAACGCGAATACGCGACCGCGACTGAATTCTCTCCCTGCTAATCAGTAATCACACTCGCCGACCGCCGTGATGCGTGGTGTTAGTTGAACCTGGTGGTATCAGATTCTGCAAAAAGATAACAAAACACGAGTGATTCAGAACCATTTCTCCTGGAGATGACGTTCTCTGTACGGCAACAGCTGGCGACTGCAGCACCGCCTACTGTACAAAGTAGAATATTGACGTATATTCCGATTAACGATTAGTGAAAAAAGGGTGTCTCCTCATATTTCTGAAAGACACATTCTGCCTGATCGTTGATTCGGATATACATCGATTCAACTTTTTACGGTTACTTGCGGTAGCAAGTCACAACTCGCATCACGAAGCCAAGTCACAAATCAACCCGAAAATCAGCTGGACGAAGAGGCGACCACGAGACTCAGTGCCGATCGACCGAGAAATTCTGAGTCTGATAACTCGGTCTCTGTAGCTGTAGTAAAATCATAGTAAAATTAATCATGAACAAAAAATATTTAAAAATTGTTGATCAAAGGGAAGATCCATTTCCTACGCGTGTCGAATTGGATCCCGGTGATAAATTGACCTTACAAAATCTGAGACTCGTATTTCCTGATGCTAGTCTCTTACAATATTTTGGCTAAGGACGATGATTGCTACACAGTTATTTACCCAGAAGATGGTATATTCCATATACCTGGAAATGCCTTGAATTGCGAAGTACATTGTGTTCCTCCAAGAAGAAAAGTTAGTTTGATTTCATTTTCCGAGTTTACGTTATCTAAATCTTATTCTTACAGATTATTTTCGCTGTTTTGAATTCTCTGAAATTCATGTCCAGATAAAATGAAATTTCGATATTCTGTAACACAAATCTTATTTCCAAATAAGTAAATAGCTGCTTAATCTTGATGAAGGTTCACAACCATTCATTTAATTAAATTGGGCCAGGAATAATTCTGAGATTGAAACTTTCTCATTTCACTGTCTTTCAAATGGTACCTAGTTTTCATAGTTTAAAACTCATAATCACAATTGATTTTGCTCCAGTTCTATTAAAAAAAAGATTTGTCATGGGAATGGCTCCTGCGATAGAAAATAAGGGTATTTTGCGATTATATCGAATTAATTATTTTTTCAGGATATTCAGAGTTACTTACCAGATCGGATATCCTACAAATAGAGGTACGTGTTAAATACCTTTATCTATTTTCTATTCGTAACGATCGAAAAAAACCTGCCTGTCAACACTACGGATGGATCTTGAGCAGGGGACGCAATGTGAACTCAAATTATTCGAATTTCAGATTTTCAGAATTGAGTACATTTTTGAGAAAAACTCATCTAATTATGACGCGTCGAGAAGTAATCCGCCTTTTTTAGTAACATTATTTAGTAATATAGATTCAGTAAGCTACAAATCACAATTGAAAATATTATTTCATTCGAAATTTTTTAAAACTTTCAACGTGATCCCTCGTCGTAAAGATAATGAAAACACGTACACCTATGATGAGAATATAGTTGTGCACTTTTTTCCTCTTCGAACTTCTAAAATATTTTGTTTCATCTTTTTGAATTTAGCAAGAAATGAAAGATTTGAGGATATCATTGAATTTTGTCTGCCTTCGCGAGGCAGCAACTGAAGTGAAGAAGAAAAGTAATTCAGAATCAGAAGTGGTGCGAAAATCACGGAACAATCGATCGCATGGAATTCCGGCGGAGGATCCTTTCGTCATATTTGTCAATGGAATCATACAAACCGGCAATATTATAGCTCACGAGAGGAAAGATAAGCGTGATAAATTAGATATTTCGATGGTCAAGAGAAAAATGATTCAAATTCCAGATGATTTGGAGGCATTATATCCCATTCATGAAACTGCTAAAAGGAAATACGGTGATTTAATTCCGACTCCAGGTTCGTTCCGAAAATTCGAAGAACAATTTCTGAATAAAGTTGGCGGTTAATATTTTCTTTAATTTAGCGCGTATAAGAAAAATTCGTATCTTAATTCTGAGGTAAGCATCTCCAATTGTTTCCGTATTATTCACTTTCCGTTGTGTATTCTATTACAAAATGCCTTGAGGGCTGTATGTGATATTTTGAACAATTTTAATCGATTATATTTTGAAGTTGTTGGTTGCGTTGAATAATATAAGTATCATCATCCTGTTGGGATATGTACTGATGTTTGGTATTGACTGAAATGATTTTTTTTATCAATATCTGAGGTACGGACCTCTCATTTTAATTTAATTGTACGATTTATCATTCCATTAACCATTATTTTTTTTAATCTTTTAGTAATAAATGAATGCTGAATATTTTTCTAATATCAATTTTTACCTTGTGGATATCGAAGTACTTTGTATGTAACGTGTTCCCGAAAGCTAAAAGCATTCTTCTTATCATTGTGAGATTTATTTTACCTACGTACGTCTTTTTCGAATTTTGTTAAGTTTTATTCATGTAAGTTTGTATCATTCTTGTCTTCCATTGGTAACCATTCTTTGCGGCCATGAAGGAGCAATTTTATTTTAAAATTACAAAAGTTTTCTCTGATACTGGTGTTTTTATAGAAAGTCGACGAGAGTCTCCTCATTACCGTGAATACTCATCTCAATATCAAAAAAATTCATCAACGAGGAATTGAAAGACCAAAAAATACTTATTCTGTCAGTGAATTGGTATTTGGAAATCCTATATTTTAAATGAGAATACTTCCAGTCGTATCCATTAAACTGTCTTTAACTAAATACATTACAAAACTTAGTTCGAGATCTTCGAGTTCATGGCTATCTTCGCTCCTCTGATTAGGTTGGATATCTTCTGATAGGAATCATCGAGATTGTATTAAAATGGTGAGGCTTTTGAGGTTAATCCAACGATTAGACATTTGAATTACCCCTTTCGCAGCGGGGTTAAACCATGAGAAATTTATTGAGAGAACGATTTCATGATGGACGATATTTCAATTTACGGTTTTAATTATTCTCTCTTGAGTTTAAATAACCTTAGATCTTCAAAGATATCGAGAATTTCGAACCACTTTCATCTTATTTGCCAAAGACTATCAACAAGTCATTCTATCCGAAGAGAATGAAGTTTCAGAAATCGTTTCCCAATGAAAACATGAAAAGAACGGAAATTTACTCTTCAGAATGAGAAGCTGTCTCAAAATTAGTTGAATCAGAAATAATAATAAGAGAACGAGTGTATTTGAAGTTATGTAATTCAGAGAAACATCGAGTACAAACATATAAAGTAAAGATCAATGAGAATATAGTCGGCACGACATCTAAAGCAAAAATTGAAACAACAAAATAAATCTGATACGTGAAATACAGATAGAAGGAGAGAGGAAAGGAGATACGAAGGAGATAGAACGTGTAAGAAAAATACATTGTTATATAAATATATTATAATAAATAGTCAACATTTTACATTACTTTGTACAGTACATAATAAAGACGGTAAATATTTTACAAAAAGGTACATAAAAATTATAATTTTCAAATGCTTCTAGTATCTAAAATCTAACAAAACAATATTACAGTTTTGAGCATTTTTGCACTGAGAAAATGAAAAAAAAAAAAAAAGAAGGAAATAATAATACCATTAAGTGAAAGTGAAACGGAATTTTCAATTCACAATATTCAAAATCAATAATAAATTATTGTATTTTTCTTTTTCTTTGTTTCACGCAGAAAAAACTGGATAATATTTATAAGAGGACTCCATTTTAAAAAATGAGAAATAATAAATAAATGCACACATTTTAGACGCAGCCTTTCTTTCTAAAATATTCGTACACGCAATTAACATAAAACACAAATAGCATTACAACTACCCTTCACTTCAGTCGTGACAACACTGGTCAGTTATAGTTAGTTTATTAACTATTTTTATGCAATAAACAGAATCCCTAGTCAATTATTATTCTTTAAATTATGCTGATGAATGAATAAGACAACGACCGCGCTCCATATTGCATAATTATTCGTCCGTCTCTTATCGATTTTGCAATGTGAGCGGTATTGCTCCTATGGCAGAAGCTTTCATAGCGAAATCAGTATACAATAAACTGTACACCTACAGGATCAATGTAATTCACTCAACCAACGCAATAATAAGTGGGTAAATAAGTATGCAATATTGAGTATGGTCATTGCCCTACAACACCAGCATGTTCTGACGAGGTTCACGAAAGAAGAAGAACGCTCTTCATTTATATTTAAGCCTTTACTTTCGACTCTTTAGACGTACAGCGTTTTTCACTAGAGTAATACTTAATAAATTAATGTAAATTAATATGAAAACTATTAAGTTCTCGCACGGTAACTTTATCTTTCATTTTTTCCCCACTTTTTCTTTGTTTGTGAATAACTACATAATAAAAATTCAAAATTCATTTTCGATGGTACGATCTCTTGAAAGAACCAGAATTGATAATATTTCTATTATCTTCGAATACTTAAAAATATAAGATGAGAAAGAAACAAAAAAGCATGGGGAACAACGGCGAAGTTCGTACAATATTTTACAGAAAATTCAATTTTCTATACCAGTGAACAGAAATTTTCAGATACAACGATACTGAAGAAACAAGGAAGTTTGTATCTGCGAACTCGTCCACCTACGTAACTCATTTCCGGAAGAAGACTAACTGTATTTCAATAAATGGATGAAATCAGATATTTCGAAGTATTCAAATCGATCACAAAAGAAATAGCTTAACATACGAATGATTCTGTTCATATTTTATAATCAAGAGAAAATTATGAAAAAGAAAAGAAGGAAAAGATATTTAGTTTCAATAGAAAAGGTATTTCTACAAAGGAGGAAAAACCCATACGTACATTTTCGTACAGTAGGTATGATGAAAATAAGAGACCAAAATGAATTGATGCGTTAGACTAGTGATAGTCTACAAACGAAATACAATTAGGTTATTATAATGATGATAACAATAATATTATAATAAAATTTTCGAATCAAAAAAACGAAAATTATTCATCTCTCCAATATCTGAGTTGACAATTTTAACCATCGTGTAAGTCTTCTTTTATTTTTGAAAGAGAAAAAAATGAGAGGAAAAAAAGAGAAAAAAATAGCACCACGTTCATCGTTTTCCAACAGTAGGCTTTTTACTTCGCGCATTATTTATTTGTTTTAAATTACATTTTAATATCGATACGCTACTGTTCGCTACAGCTTCAAAAATTTAAATACCTCTCCGCGGAATAAAATCGCTTCAACAACCTATTTCGCCCACATCTTTCCTTTTTCTCGCGAACACGTCCATCTTCGTTGGTTACGGAAATTTCAACGACAAAAGATGCGCGCTATCGTACAAGAATAATTAAATTTCGAATGAATTTCCGACACTAAATTAATCTTCAAACTCAGGAGACCGAGTATTGTCGAGCATATACACCGTAAAATGATTTTTTTTCTTTAGTTAAACCACGAAGATTTACACATCTATGTTGCACAGTCATACATGCATAGAAACTCACCATAAATGAAATTCTAAAAAGAAAGAGAGAAAAAAAAAAAAAAAAAAAAACAACTGGTGATGAGAATTGGCACATCGAACAGATATTTGAAAAAATGATGATTAATGATATTTAATAATGATCGGTATCGAAATGTGAACGTTCAAAATAACGAAGGACATTATTAATTTATCTCATATTGATTAATTTAGATTACAATATGAGAACGTAGAGGGAAAACAAAAAGACAGTTTTGTATGCTTTATGAAATGAATATCCATATCGAAGCTATAAATGAAAGAAGGAAAGTACGAATGTTAACGTAAATTTGAAATCGACCGTAATTTTTGCAAGTATTATGCCATAGAAGAGAGATAGAGAAAGGAGAGAGAGGAATAAACATCAACTATGAAGTACTGATAATAATAAAAACATTTTCTCTCGCATTTTAAATACACAAATAAGCAAGGAGATTTTTTTTCTTCTTTATAGATCGGAAAAGATTTTTTTTTTTTTTTTTTTTTTCTGAAATGATGACAACATCGAATGAGAAAACATTTCTCGTTTTTCTTCCTGTTTCAACCTTTGAAAAATTTAGTAGCGCGTTGTAAACCTTTCGTTTTATTTTCTTTATCCTCTTCCATCACCAACAGTATAGAGACAATTCACCACCATGTTCACCATTGCTATGATGGCGCCACGTAGTAACAGCGTTTTCCTTCATCTGCAAATACAAACAAAGAGGCAAAACGGTATGTTTTAATAATGAGGAAAATAGCTAGCACTTATTCATACGAAAAATATCGTACACTGAAGTATAGAAGCGAAAATTATTCAAAATGAAGAATCTGGTCTAACGAAAAATTTGTCTTCTTGTAATTATTCTTTAGAGGTTTATTTTCTATTCTTCACTAACGCGTATTCACTTATTTTCACGAAATAATTGACTTATACATAGTTCCATTAGTACTTATTCAATGGTAGCACATCAAGGTGTTTGAAAAAATGACTTTCTTCTAGATTTTAAGTTCATTCAAAAGAGACATTCCTCACTTTGCTCACGTACTACGAATTGATATGGTCTTCTATTTTTCGAGAGGAGCCTAAATTTTTTCCATTTTGAATGATGACCAATAGACGAAATATCTGTGAAGTCCACGTCCGTCTCGATGACCAGATTACAAAAAGAAAAAGAAAATTATCATTCGTCTGCGGGAGGTCTATTAAAAATTGCCTAATGTATGTTTTACCGACTTTTTACTTGTAAAAAGTGAGGTATTACACCCGACGCAAAGTATTCAGGGGGAGGGGGCAATGAATTTTCTCGACGTTTTGGAGGTCCTAGATCACTTCTACCCTAATAAGAAAATTTCAGGTTTCCTTATATATATATATATATATATAAGATTTTTTTGTCCACGCAACTCCTCAAAAACTACTGGTTGGATTCTCATGAAATTTGGCCAAGTTGTAGTGGATTATCTGAAGTTGGGAATGTGAATTTTTTTCTTAGATTTCTCGAGTAGTTGAGTAACTCTCAATTTTCCTCGAATTTCTTAGTGTTGTTTCTCAAAAAATATCAATCTTATTATCTTCATATCACTACATTACGTCATAGTTTATTCAATCTTATTGCTCTGTAATTTTTGTATCGGTTGGACTAGTGGTTCTTGAGTAAATCTCAAAATATACGTGGTCCACGTATAGAGCCGTAAGAGCTAAATCTCGCTTATTCAATTTATTTGAGTTCGTTTGCCACGTGATTAAAGCATCATACACCTATTGGCTGCAAAAACTTCTCATTACCAGTCATATATGATTGAAAAAATTCGACGTTTATTGGATACGTTAAACAAACGTTGCACGTAAGCGATGGATTGAATATTGGCCGTGTATTTTATAATTACTGCGTTATGCAGGTATACATATCATTTTTTTTTTTTTTTTTTTTTTTTCTTCTACATTATCGCAATAGGCTCGTAGCCTGAACACTGGGGAGTAATGTTGAAATTCAGGTAAAGACAAAGTGGAAGTTTCATTGCCCATTTCAATTTTCCTCATCTATGTTTTGATTTTTGTCATTATCGACTTTATAATATCTTACTGTACCTATTTTTGGAAATGGACAGTCAGGTTAATACTTTAAGATTCTTCTAAATCACCTAAGTTTTATATTTTAATTTTAATAGAACCCATTAAAAAGATTAGAAATGAATTGAACAATAGAAGAGAAAGTGGAATACCTTAAATCATTAATATCACAATCAGCTTATAAGTGAGAAACAATGAAGTTTAGGTATGGGAGCATGTGTAAATGATTTTATAGCAAATTATTGAAAAGTCGGTGATGCTTACGCTTCTGCGTGAGCTTTTTTTTTTTTTTTCTCTCTTTTTCAAAATTCCCGAATAATTAAAAATTACAATTTTTCAAGTTTTTTGGTCTTCGATGATATATAAAATTTTGAAGTTCTATAGCGGTGGTAGAAAAAATTTCGACTGTTCGAGGCTCGAGTTACTCCTAATACAAGTTTGAAATCAAGTTCTTGAAAACTTCATAGACTCGAACAATTTTTGACTTCAATGTTTCAAGGTGAAGAATCTGATCATGACACATGTAAAATCGATTATATTCGATATATCAATACGGCTGATATGTTGAATTGATATCAATATATCGACCTACCTTCGTTTAACATGAATTGACTTGGGGTAGGTAACTAGGTATGGCGTTGACCTAAATTTGCCGGTGACGTCATAAGGACTGGAAATTTTCTGAAAAACCCCGACTTTACCGGCATCTCCCTATTGGAAATATGTATACGAGTTAGCGCGATTCGAACATATAAGAAGACGTTAGCAATCATCTCTTCTTATTCGGCTCCGCCAGAAAATTTTCTTCAGTAAATTATCACTCTGGGGTTTGATTTTTAATTTCATACTTATAAGCTTTTAACTACACTCGGGTAATGAGCTTGATGGTGAATTGATTTCAGATGCGTTGGATATAATTTGCTGCCATTAGATAAGAGACGACGTTTCGGATGGACGGGAGGTCATCGGCGTGAGTTGTCTCGATGGATGGTGGAATCTGGTGGGTGTAGCGGAGAGAAGCTGAAGATGGGTATGCAAAAATGTGGATGACTGAGAAGGAGGAGTCCAGGCTACAATGTTCGCATGAGAGCGAGAGGAGCTAGAAAATAAGATGAGCGTATGTGAGTCGCTAGTGATCAATTCGGCGACGTGTAAGGTAGATTTCGTGACAGCGGGATTCTCGGTGTGGTGAAGCCCACGCAAATGGTAATAGTTCTAATTGGGCTAATCTAGTCGATGAGATTTGATTTTGCCAGAGTGTGAGTCATTCGTCCGTAATTCTGAGGTGGATGGTGTGGGTGAGATCATTTTCTGAGGCAGTTTTAAAGCTAAATTAACGTTTTTATTACCTTGGATCCCCGTATGGCTAGGGACCCAGATGAAAGTTATGTCATAATGAATTCATATAGGATTATGAGGACAGCATGGATACGTGAGATAAGTGAGCGTGCGGAGTGTACATTGCAAATTGCCACGGAGGTGGATGAGGAGTCAGTGGCGATCAGAAAAGCGCGGTTGGTGGGAAAAGTAGGGTTAACATTGAGAGATGGTTCGGCTGTTAAAATTGATACGGAGTTGCGGCGTCATTGAGAAAAGATTTTGTTGCCAACTGAAAACGCGATACCGACTTGGTTTTCGATTTTTGATCCATCTGTGAAACAAAGGGTTGGAAAAAAGTCAACTATTTCTAGAAAGAGGTTGCGGTTAATTGCGTGGTTGGTAGATTTTTTGGGTAATTTGATTAATTCGAAAAATTATGTTGCGGGACATATCGTTTACCTACAATACGTCAAAAACCGCACAATTTTAAATTTAAATTTGAATTACAATCGCGAGAACTTCCAGCTGAACGACCATCTCCCTCCGCCCACCATCCATGGAGTATTTCAGAACCTTATACTTACTCCTCTTATTGACGAGTTCATGGCACTCCTTGACTCGTGTCTCTCCCCTAACTTCTGCTAGTTTCAACACCTCATTTATGTGTTTCTTAAGAACATCGGTGTTCCGATAGGTTCCCCTCTTTGCTCCTTGGTGTCGGAAGTCTTCTTCAAAAAGTTTGAGACTGAGGTTTTCCAGTTTGGATTTCACCTTCTCCTTCAAGTGTTTACTGGCATCGTCATGTAGACGATGTCCTTTGTCTTTGGAGAGGTTCAATTTCTGAGCTTCAAGCTTTCCTGACTTTCCTCAACGGAATGTACCCCACTTTCAAGTTCACCTTGGAGGTGGGGTGGGGTCTTCTAATAACTTCCTCAAACTCATTTCCATTGGAGGTGGCGCTCTCAGTTTTGGTTTCATCGTTCTACCCCACCTCCCATAAATAGGCCATCTTCAATAGCTTCACCAACCGTCTCCTTTAGGAATACCTTGATAAAGTCACTTCTGCCTCCTTCCACCAAAAGAGACCAGCCTTTGCTGAGCGTCTTTTGGATAATGGGTCACAGTTTTGAGTTGGACCACGCCGTTATATTCCGATAGTTCTATCCGTTTGGCTCCGGAGTATGTCATTCAAGAGTCGATTTTTACCCGACAATGATCTCATTGAAAAAGTTTATAAGCTTCCTACTAACGATTTGTGATTCATCTTCATTTTCTTGCCACCACCGCATTTGATTGTGAACGAATTTCTCTTTTCTTCTTCTCCTCGTTCCTCATCTCAGTTCACTTTGAACTCCTGAACATGGCTGTTCAGTTGAAAGTTCTCGAAATTGTAATTTAAATTTAAAATTGTGCAGTTTGTAACGTTTTGTAACTATTAGTAAGGTATGTTGTTGAAAATATTGCTGTAAGTAGGACGATTTGGGGTGGAATTCTGTGAACCGGGGTTTGAGGACAGAGGTGAGGGGACCGGCAGTCGAGTGAAGTCGACGAAAATGTAGAGGTGCAGGCGCGGATCCAGACGATCACTTTGGGAGGGGAAACAATCCAAAAAAAGTTTAAAGGACCTTTTTTTTTTTTTTTACACTTTCTTCGATACTACAGATTTTTTGTTGTTTTTTTGGGGGATTTTTTTTTTTTTTTTTGGGGGGGGGGGATTTCCCTCATCCCCCCCCCCCGTGGATCCGCGCCTGGAGGTGCATAACCTGATACGGCAATACTCGACTTAGCGCGGGGCTAGTGTGTAAAGCGCCTGTACAAACAGAATTTTGAACAGTGTCTACAAATCAGAGATGTGATGAGGGTGCGAGTCCATACATAGGGGATCAATAGGTATAGTTTTACGATTGCAACCGGAAGAATGGGATAGGTATTTTAAAACGTTCGAAACTTTAAGGCTTTTGGCTTTAATTTCTTCAAGATCCGGTAGCCATGAAAATTTAAAATGAGAGCGGAGGCCAAGAACTTTTACTGTGTCATTAACTGCGATAAGGGAAGTGGGAAAGTTTTAGCTCGTTCTTTGTCGAAAATCACGATACAGAACTTGGAGGAGGATGTTCGATCCCGCAGTATGATAATCAGTTAAGGATGGACAAAATGGAATTTTGTAGGTTCTGAGTACGCGGGTTCAATGTAATTCTGCAACTTCTCCAGAAGTTGTGATCAAGGCTTGATATCTCTATATTATAAGACACGAAACGTATATTTTGGCGCCGGTAAACTCCACTCCTACCGAATACTTTTCCCCGAAATTTTCCTGATACACGTTTATTGTTCCAGAGAAGAAGAATAATTAAAAAAATGTTGGAAAAATGTAGTTTTAAAGCTGAAATTAAGCTTTTAAGTTAGGTCTATATTGGTTGCTACTTCTACGCGTGTATTCTTGATACAAAAATAAATTTTTCCTTTTATCGTGTTAATGGACGAAATATGTACGAAGTATTGACAAATAACCATATATATGTATTCCCTCCCTTTTTGCCATGGAATAATATTTTTTTATTTACATCTCGAAGGAATAATGATGAGATGACACCACTTTTTTTTTATATTATAAAGCTGAAAAATGGAATCGCATGTAACGGGTAATCTTTACCCCCACCCATTGAAATTCGATGAAAATTTAACATTATACGGGAATTATGTCGAGGATTGTTTTTTCCTATCCAAAATTGAATAAAGTTCACCGAAAAAGTTGAAATAAAGCTTGAAAATTAATCGTATATTGGCTACTGCTTTTGTACGTGTATTCCTGGTACCAAAAAAAATTTCCGTTTTTTCATACTAGGCACCCAATAATAATTTTGAAAATCGGGTTGGTGAATTGTCATGGAAAAGTACTATCAGACGTAGCGCGATTTTCGGTAATCGATGTTCTCAGCTCCTACCGCCTCGACTCATCTCAAACTCCGCGAAAATAGCTTTATATGTCGAGTGGGAAGGTTTAAGACTTTTTTTCACCCCGAAAAACCCCATAGGGGATGAATGGTAGACACATATTGTTCGTGTAATCGTAAAGTAGTGTGTGTAATCGCTAAGGTTGTAGATGTTTCAGAGTTTAGTGGCCAGTTGATTTTTCAATGGTAGCTTTGATGTGCTCGTAAAATTAAAATATATTTAATTAATTAAAGAAGGCGTTTGAAAATTACCCGCGTATGTGTTCACGAGAGAGTTCGTGATAGACGTAGCGCGATTTTTCGGTAATCGATGTTCTCAGCTCCTTCCCACTCGAGTTTTACAAAAGTCATGGCGGGAGTCAAATATCAGGGATCGGTAATAGTTTCTAAGGTCAGTAGCAGCGGTACCTAAGTACAGGGACAGAAATTTTTTGGATAGAAAGGAATTTTTGCGAAAACAATTGCGTCATATTTCAAGACGTTGATGTGACCCGGAATTCCAAGAGACAGACGTAGAAGTGAGTGATAGTTATTGCAGGAATAAATGAATGGAATGATTTGAGAATTAGTTGAACGTGAGTTCAATATAGCCAGGAGAGATGTAAAAGAGTCAGTTAGCAGTAGAAATTTCAGCTGGGGGTGAGGAGATAGAGATCTGTATACTATAGAGTTTTGTTTGGTATAGTGAAAATGGAGGCAGAATTTTTCAATCAACGACTGATTATGACTCTTTGGATCGAGTTTGTGTATTCTATTTTAGATCCAGATTTAGGGGGGCTGGTGGGTTGTGAAATTGGTATAGAGATAATGTTGCTAATAAGTTATTGGTGTATTACAGTGTTGTTAGTTTAGAGATTATCAGCTAGATCGATTTGGATATCTGGGAAAGGGGTTAACTATGGAGAAGTGGATGATATGGCAGGGGGTAGATGGTTCAATTTGAGGTGTTTGAATAGTTCCCCGGCATCCACATAAAAGATACAGATGTAGAAGTGGATGATGGTGATTGCAGGAGTAAATGAAAGCGCTGATTTAGGGAATTAGTGGAATAAGAGACCTGTATATCCCGGAAAAATGAAAGTGAGTTACTTAACACTAGAAATTTGAGCTGGGATGAGGAGAGATGGAGATGAGAAAGACAAGGGTGTATGGAGTTTAGTTTGGAGGAAATGGAGACAACATTTTTCAATCAACGACTGATTTTGACTCCTTGGATCGAGTACGCGTATCCTAATTTAGGTCCAGATTTAAAAAAGTTTGGTGGTTCGGAAAAAATTGGTTCTGAGATAATGTTCCAAATGAGTTGTCGGTATATAGTTTCGACCGAGTCGGATACTTGGGAGAGGGTTTAGCTACAGAGAAGTGGATGATATGATAGGGGGTAGTTGGTTCAACTTGAGGTGATTGAATAATTCAGTCTTAAGAAGGAGAATGAGAGAATTATGTCGGCAGAGTTCGGATGCATATAATGGAAGCTGAGTGAATTGAGCTGTGGATACAAGAAAATTGACAATGAGAGTTCGGAAGCGGCATCTGAGGGGAGGAGGAGTTTCTAGCTTCAACGCAGAGGCTGAGAGTTGGGCTAGATCGTTGTTAATTAGGGCTTGATTCACTTCAGAAGCGAATACATTGACTGACAGAAAAGAGTTGTAGGTTTATTGTTGACTTTGGTCGCAAAAACAATGGCGTCATGTTCCGGGAAGTTGACGTGACTCGGAATCCACAGGAAGGATACAGATGTAGAAATTGATAATGGTGATTGCAGGAGTAAATGAATGCGAGTATTTGGGGAATTAGTTGTATAAGAGTCCTGTATAACCAGAAGAGATGAAAAAGAGTCAGTTAATAATGGATTTTTGAGCTGGGGTGAGAAAATGGAGATAAAGGCTCGAGTATATGGCGTTTTGTTTGGTAGTGAAAATGAAGGCAGAATTTTTCAATCAACGACTAATTATGACTCCTTGGATCGAGTACGCGTACCCTGTTTTGGGTCCAAATTTAGATCCGTTGGTAAAGTAGGGCTGATGCGTCGGAAAATTGGTTTAGGGACAATGTTTCTAATGAGTTGTCGGTATATAGTGTAGTGAGTTTGGAGATGATCAGCTAGATCGAGCCAGATATTTACGGGAGAGTTTAGGTATGGAGAAATGGAGGGTTGGTAGGGAGTAGATGGCTCAACTTAGGGTGATTGAATAATTCAGGTTCAGAGGAGAGAATCATGTCGGCAGAGTGCGGGAGCGTAGATTGGAAGGTGAGTGAATTAAACTGCGGATACAAGAAGATTGGCAGTGAGAGTTAGGAAGCGGCATTTAGGGGTTGGGGGGGGGGCAGCTTTAACGAAGATTCCGAGAGTAGGGCTAGATACTTCAAAAGGGAATACATTGACAGACAGAAAAGAGTAGTATGGTTTATAATGAAAGAAGAACAGATGATTTTGTAGAGTTTTTGCCTAGCATACTGGATAGTGGATCGAAGACAAGACAGTCGGATGGGTAAGAAAGTGTTAAGTGGGTGGTTACTGCCTAATATCAGGTGGGAATATGATCAGTAACGGGATGTGACCTTCTGTAGATTATCTCTTTTTTGGTGAATGGGGTGTCACAGGGACAAGTCGGGTGTTGACGATTATTAATTAATCAATTAATTAATTTAAAGACTTGAAGTGCCGTTTAACAGCGGGAATCCAATAATAGGACAATGAGTTCACAGTTAACAATTGGTTGATAAATATAGTTCTGTATTACATTGCGGACAGTAGGGTCACAAGTCAAGTGAGAGTAAATGTGTGCAGGTGTGGAAATGTTTGATTTTTATAGATCCAGCGAATTGAGAAAATTTTTCAGGGTGTGGTATCAATCAGAGAACATACCGGATAAGCATTGAGGATGAAAGAAAATATTAAAAAGATGGAGAGGGCCTCTCAAGGAGGAGCAGGGATCAGAGAATAGATAGGGTAACAGTTCAGAATGAGTAGTTGGACAGGTGAAGAGGGATCGTCGAACTTTAAGAAATGACAGGCTTCAGTCAGGAACGTATAAGTGTTCCGTCCGAAGGACGGGAATTTCTGCTTGTATTCTATAAAAGCGTCCGTAAATAGCTATATAACAATACTCTATTTTCTAAAGCGGTTCGGAAAGTGTACAGCTCACGCATTGATTCATCTCAAAATACCGAAAAAAAAAAAAAAAACGATAAATGTAAAGCGTTACACGTGTTTCTATAAGTTTTCCATTGTTGACGTGAACGGTGATGCGAATACATGTAGGTAGTTTGTAGATGTCTTAATGATAAAGTAAAGAAAAAGGAAATGGAAGAAGTGTTTGCGTAAATTATGACAGGTCTATTTTTCACTTGGTGTGCGTGAATGATAAACGTACCTCGAAGGTACGGGTTGATATCAGAATGCTGTACACATACTATATATAGGTACTCGGATTTGAGAAATAAGGCGAATTATAATCACAATTCACTTTCTAAAATAGTATTTCTATACCTGCAGTTGGCGTATGTACACGTATCTACGTGACTTTGATACACGAACTTACGGAAAAGAAACTGCTACATTACACCCATTTATATTATAGTTTCAAGTTGAAGTATCCCGTAGCCTAAATGGTCCGTTGTTCTTACGCCCGCAGGTGCGCACTCATTAGATCAGATAATCAAATATTTATGAATATATACGTGCCCGTAAATACTGTCACAAAGATTCGAGTAATCAGTTCGATTCTACTTCCCTCGGATGTATCATGGGTTCGAATTCTTTGTAACAACTGATGAATGAAGCTTATATCATAACTCCTCTATATACACTTGTCATACCTGCCTTTATCTATTTAATATTGTTGTCACCAGAATACACTTCATGATGCATCGGTTCTCGACTTGCAGAGTTCACGATGTTTTAAAACAGAGAAAGATGAAATTGACCGATCGTTTGGAAACTTTGCATTTGAAGAAAATTCGCAAAAAAGGATGAAACTCTTCGCCAGATTCGGATACGTTGTAAACCTTGCTCTTCCTCGTTCATATTTCCTTTTTTTCTTTTTCCCCTAAATAAAAATGTGACTAGAGTCGGGTAAAAATGTTGAAAAAAAAAAAACAATACTTCTTCTTACAGTTAGTATACGTGAGAAGGTTTTATCAGACATTGAACAATGGGAAAAAAGCTGAAAATGAAGGCCTTGCTTTCAAATGAAAATGAATGTGGCATAGTCCTCCAACTCTCGTCGTATTTTCTTCTTGTTTTTTTCCTATCCATTTTTCCAAACAGAGGAAAGATACGGCGCGGCGGTAATTCAGTACTTTTTTGATACTCTATGTTCAACCGAACGGCACCGGTACCATTCTAGAGCTTTTAAAAGAACGCGTACAGTGCAGCGAAGAAAATGCTCTTGTGAATACGATAAAATTCTCTTAAATAGGCTATGCAAAAATATACTAAGGTCCTAACGTTGAATTTCACGAAGGAAAAATACGATCATTTCATCATTTTGAGTGTTTCAGAAGTCCCAATCGAACAATGCCGAAAAATCGATGGGTGAGTCCAAATTTGAAATAAGTGAGTATCGTTTCGCCTTCCCAATTCTTTTGTCATAACTTCTGTGGTAGCACTCATCAATGAGACTCACTTGGTGTCTCATAATCGACTTCGTAAATTCCATGGCTACAATGCTTATTGCAGCTGTCACCCTAGTGGTAATCCGAGAGGTGGAGCTCTTGTGCTTGTGAAAAAACATCTTAAACAACATGACTATGGTACGTACTGCACCTTAAATTTTCAAGTATCAGCGGTAACAGTAGAAATTCGAGGGACACGCATCAACATAGGTAGTGTGTACTGCCCTCCTTCTATAACAACTAAATATGATGACTTTAGTGCACTATTTACAACCCTTGGCGACAGATGGCTGCTTGGAGGTGACTTCAACGCAAAGCATCCAGAATGGGGATCAAGACTAACCTCACCTAGAGGAAGAGAACTGTATAAAACGATCAAAGAATTCAAATGTAGCGTGGCTCCACCTGATCAACCTACCCACTGGCCTGAAGATATAAATAAAAGGCCTGACGTTATTGACTTTTTTATTGCGCGCAATTTCTCAAGCAATTATTCCAAAGTCACATGTGTTGACGATCTTTCTTCTAATCACATACCTATCATACTTTCTGTTCAATACTCTATTTCAATGGTGAAGATACAACCTAGGCTGTCAAATAAAAGTACTGACTGGGACAAGTACAGGAAGCTTGTCGACAAAGACGTTAACCTTACCAAGAAGATTGAACTTCCGTGTCTGCTGGACGATGCTGTGGAAGAGTTTATCCATAGCATGATAAATGCAGTTTCAACCTGTACTACTTATAAAGACAAAATTCCAGTCTCAAGAGCCTAACCTGAACAAATCAGGCTACTGGTGCAAGAGAGGAGACATGCCCGTAGAGTATGGCAACGAACGAGATTACCGGCTGTCAAGGCTAAAGTCAATAGGCTAGCCAAAAAAGTCAAAGAAGCCATCAAACTTTTCAATGATAACTCATTTCAGCACTACCTAGGCTCACTCTCACCTACGGAAGCAACAAACTACTCGCTCTGGAAAGCGGCCCAAAGAGTACGACGTCCAATAGCGGTCAATACACCCCTGGTCATGTCATCTGGTGTAAGAGTCAGTGATGATCAGAATAAAGCAAATCTGTTTGCCCAGTTCCTACAGGATACATTCAAACCCAACAACATTGACTCAGATGTTGTACTAACGGTTGCGCAATTAGACTCCGTGGATCAAATCAAGCATGCCTCACCTCGCGAAGTAGCTCAGCAATTAGACCGCCTGGTTCCAAAAAAATCACCAGGACCAGACAAAATCACATCTGATATGTTGCGAGAACTGCCATCAAGAGGAATTATATACCTTACCACGCTGTTCAATATCTCACTTCGACTCTTGTATGTTCCGAAATCCTTCAAGAGAGCAGAATCATCAGCTAGTGACGTAATTACTCGAAATAAACAGGTAAAAATAGAAAATCGAGGAAAATAAGTATAATTGAGTTCTTGGCATCATTTTGAACTTTTCAAGTTGGACAGACTCTTCGCAACTTCTTCGTTTTTCGGGTATAATTCAGTTTTCGACTACTATATACTGATACAGGTTGCATTTACTGATAACAGAGCTCGTCAGACACTGAAGATAGGAAAGCGAGTAGAAAAAACGTTATTTACACAAATATCACTGTGTTGGTAAATATTTTTGCTAAAAGAGCAACACATCTGCTTGATACACATAAACTTGCAATCTGTCTGAAGCGTCCAGTGCCTGATATCGAAATTTATGGGTGAATCTTATCAGTAAATGCTTTGTATACGTAGGGATTTTGAGCTGAAGTCGTTCTAGAGCGAATAAGCTAAACGTTTCAAAAGTATGAATGATCTCAATTTTATCTACAATTTGACTTAACTTTTTACAACTTTTCTAGGCCGAGTTATGGATCATAATTTGTACAGGTTTCTCAAAGAAAGAGTTCAAGAATTCCCTCACTTCAAAACTCTTTAGGGTCATTCATGTATTTTTTTTTTTTTTTTTTTTTTGAAATCAGCGCTAAATTTGAAATCTTTGAGAACCTTGACTTGGCCCAAATCAGCCCATGACTTGGCCGAAAAGAGTCATAGAAAGTTTGGTCCCAGATAAAACTGAGATAAAAACTTTTGTAGGTACATTTAACGTTTCGCGTTTTCGCGCTGTCCAAAATCCCTGTTAACTGTTGATATCACTTTAGCGCCCTATAAATAATCGAAGATGTCAGCGAAATGGGCTGGCTCTGAATTTATTTCTTTTGGGAGGTATCTCCAATTATAACAGATTTTACTTTTGACGTCAGAGGAAAATCAGCGCTGCGGATAGAATAGTGAACTATAAGGACGAACACAATTTTCTCATAAGATTTATACATGTTTAAAAAACGATTTGTTTCGTTAATAATAATTCGCGAGACCTTCAAAATTAATCCTAGATAGATAGACAAACGCTTTTCTTTCATTGCAGCAAGAAAAGAAGTTCACTCTTTGTTATTTTTCTGCCCACTTTTGGATTTTTAGTAGCATTGTCTGAAAGGTAAACTTGATTTGTTTGTCTACATAGTTACAATTCTAATCACGTGCGCTACTATCGATCTTCAGAAGTGAAATTCCTCCATCGCAAAACATGTAATTAATGTAAACCGAACATTGGCACCACAAAAATAAAACGGGCCTACCATGTTCTGAGAAGGCCCGCGGGGGAGAAGGTATTATTGTATGCCATGGGAAACGTCAATTGTTGCACCTTTATAAAGAAATTGTTGGTAGAGGTACGATAAATACGCTCTGTCAATGTGCAGCGTTGTTATTATGTGCCATAACTAGCGCTTGTAACGTCATATAATTGAACTAGAGCTCTAGAAATCTGTTCTACAAAAGTTTGTCAAAATCGCCTCACGTTTCCGGTCGTGGGTATATGCATCAGTATAGACCTCTAAAAACACAAGATCGCTAACTTCGATAGTTCGTTGGTTCTGCCACACGTACAAAAATCGCTGCAGCCAACCTTCAGCACTTTAACACAGGCTCTTATGGAGAGTTGACACTAAAACTCATTTTCCTCCACAAATATTCAGTTTTTCAAAAAAATGAAGAGATGTGAATTTATTCTGCATAAAATTTCCTTTCATATGCGCCAAACTTCGAGCGAATCCGTGAAATTTTTTTCTCCCATAAGAATACATTGAGTGCGACTTTGCGACATCTGGTGGGATAAACTATAGAAACGATTTCAGGGTACGAAAATTTAACACAGCGTAGATGGCGAGTTAGCGATCTTGTGTTTCTAGGGGTCTGTATGCATCAGAATAGGGACGCGGTGTGTGTAGCACGTCACGTTACAGAATATGGTGATCAGTGTGCTGCAGCCAGCCAAAAGTCGAAAGCCAAATTCAGCCGAATTTCTACTGATAAGACAGAAGCCGAAAGTCAGTTTTAAGCCCACCATTGGATGCTGAAAGTTGAATTCAGCCAAATTTTTTTGGATAGCTTTTGGCTTTGGTGTTTACACGGCGCTCGGCGCGTCACTTCTAAAAATGCTGCTTCTTGCTTCCTGAAAAGTCTCGTCAAAATGGCCTTAATAGATCGTCATTTCCTGGCATGTGGCAGTAACATCTTAACATTATTAGGCTTTCACACTTTTGGTTTGTTTACAATTTTTCATATCTCGGCATGGATAAAACTGAAGGATTGAAGCCACAAAGCAGGCTCTCAAAATATTTTTCGTGCTGTTATTATTCTTATTTTACTTTATTTCAAATTATTCAAGTATACCCATTATTTTCCGAGAAAATGATTCGCTGTGTTATGAATTTCAGTCGAATATCACTCAAAAATATTTTTCGAGCGCTTGCTTTGTGGCTTCAATTCTTCAATTTTATCCATGTCGAGATATGAAAAAATGTTAACAAACCAAAAGTGTGAAAGCCTAATAGATTATTTTATCAATTTCAACTTCAATTTCTTCTTGACTTCTTGTACCTCTAACAGAGATCCTTTTCTCATGACCGTGTCCAATTTTTTCATCGAATGAAAAGCTGAAAAAACTCGGGGCCAGGGGGAGGCTCCGCCCCCTGCCCCCCAATTGATTTACTTTCAGTCAAACTGAATAGATAAGGCGTGGAACACGTTCTTTGTTTCAAAATTTTCTGGCATACGCAAATATAAATAAAGATCATATTTCATGTTTTTCTCAGTACATAAGACTATTTTGCGGTTGAATTTCTTATTCATATTCTACCTACCCCACCTTCTTAGAGAAAGAAACTATGATTGTTGAGTATAAGTACCCTGGTAAAACTGAGTCCAAAAAAATTTCTGGCATAGCCAAATAAATGACGATCATGTTTCATGTCTTTTATATTTTATCAGTGATCTTGAAATATTTTAGTCTAGGCTTCTAATACTAGGTCAAGTGTTCGTGAGATATTAGGTACTCGTTTACCCCGTTACCTACCTTGGCGTCGTATAAGTCTTGTATGAGAAATATGAGGGTATCGCCTTTATGAGAAATATTTTGAGGTGTCGGCTTTCGTGAGGCTCACTCGCTCCGCTCGTTCGCCCTCTTTCGTGGTTCCTATCTCGGTTTAGCATAAGTCTGATATAAAATATTTTGAGCTTCCGCCTTTCGACCCCTTCCTTGCTGTAGATTTCGAAATTTTTCCAAGTCCCAAGGTCATTTGCACGGACGCACACACCTCGGACGCACGCAAATTATGAAATCAGGGTAGGGATCAGGATTTCGAAATCATCCCAAGGTCATTTGCACGGACGCACGCAAATTTTGAATTCACCATGCGGGGTGTACTCGAAAATTTCTGAATCACCCACGGGGTAGAGATGTGCACGGCACGTTCGCACTGATTATTTTCAGTTGAACGAGTTACAAAATTTCTCATTTATTCCCCTTACCCCACCTCTTTGAAGGAAGGTGAAGGAGAAACTCAAAGAAAGTGAGATTATCTTTAGAATTGAAAAGGTCTGTGCGCCTCGCCAGGGACCTACCTTTTTAGCTACCTGAAATCTGTTGCTACCTAACATGGGATGCTATGGAAAATCTGTCGTTTTTATCTGTCGCTCGATTATGCTCGATTTTTCAGAAATACCTCCTCGAAATATAAGACGTGTTCCACGTCAAAAAACCGAAGCTGAAGCTATATTTTTCAAGGTCAGAAGTATAAGCCGAAAGCCGAAGCTGAATCTTTCAGCTGCAGCACACTGATGGTGATGCACAAGATCTGGTTATTAGGTCTCACAGTGCAACAACTCCAGTTACAGATGACGGTTTAGATTTCACTTTGGAAACATGCCTTGGTGTCATGTGTTCCTTCTCCTCAGAATCCTAGATGCGGCTGAGCTGTCTGCACTCTCAGTCACCCCTTCACCACTCTCATAACGTCACGTTTGGCAAACTCTCCTCTTGTGCAAATAATGTTTGACGAACGTGCAGAATCTGATTTTGGAAAAAGACAACATTGTCTTTCTGCCCTGCCAAAATCATGCTCTGCAAATTCGTTCAACTCTACTGGTACGTCAGTCTCATTGTTTATAAGCACTTTGTTAGCAGACGCATAAACCTATTGTTAAAATGTCGTCGCTTTTAGATAGTTTGCGACATAAAAACTAGATAGCGTTAATGTCAGCGGTTCTTCCAAAATAATTTGCATTCTCTTTTAAAAGATCTGTTCATGGTCATGACTTGAAGGTTGCCGTCAAATTTGTGTGAGTATTTTGAAGGTACAGAAAGAAGCAAAATATTATTTTGTGTATTGAGCATTTGGGAGCATCGAGGGTTGGTGTCGCAGATTTATGGTACGATTTGGGTTCTTCCTCAGATACCGTGGGTTCGCGATAGCCCTTCTGTCATGCTCACTATACACATGGTGCGCTAGTGTGCCTACATGGAACTGCAGAGCCTTAATAAAACGAGTAGCAACCCGTATAACCATCGTGCAATGATAGATGTACCCATTTTCTTGCTTGTGAATTGTGAAACGGAATGGCACTTGTCCCGCAATTTTTTTTTTTTAATAATGAATGACAGAATCTCATATCTATGAGAACTCCTCAAAAAGTTCGAGATTTTCATTTTCGGTTTTTGGTAAACACCTTGATAGATATCGAGCTCAATTGTATCATAATCATAAATAAGTTTACAGTCTTCTTATACTACCCTGGACTTGAAATAACGTAGCATTACCGACGAACCGAGACTTCAAAAACCGGATCCCGAAGCCTGTTATTGCACAGTAGACTGCGAATTTTGAACCAGAAACAGACAGAAATTCATTATCGATTTCGAACCCTGCTTTCGAGCAGCTAAAAGATCGAAATTGTAGTTCTCCTGTTTGCAGTTACGACACGCCAGTATCGCACGAAGGAGTAAATTCTATTATTATTCCAGAGAAACGAGAACAACAGATCTCGGGAGGGACGAGTGTACACGAACGAATGAACAATAGCGGGAAGTCGATGACGTACATTGTTCCCACTTCATATTCTCTCCTTCTATTCGATACAGTACGAGCTCATCGATTCAGAAGATAAGGACTGCTATGACAGAAAAAATGAAATGATCTCAAAGATCAACCGAAGAAATTAGTTGATATGAAAATGTTGGTACGCTGGCAAACAAACCATTCTCCCTATTCATTTCCTCAAGGAAAAAATGGTACGAATTTATTTTTCATTCTCATGAAGCGAAAATGACACTACTGGAAAATGATTTCTTTTTGCAAAGTATATCAATAAAACCACAGAATCGTCACTGACGCCAGAAATGGTAAAACGCACGATTTTAGCTTTATATCACAGCATCATTTCAACCGAATACAAAAAAGTTTTAGGATTGACTCGTCGGAACAGTATAATTAGGCTGCATACATGCAGACAAGGAGCTCTTGCAAAAATAGAAAACAGAAAAAAGAAGAGAACGCGACATATTTGTGTCAACAAAAGATGGGTAAACAGAAAAGAAATAAACTCTTATGAATGATAAAAGTGATTTTCATACTTCGAACAGTACTAATTTATTATTAACTGAAGTGGATACGAAGACATTTTCTCAAAAAAAGTTGTAATATTAGAGCACGACGACCGAGCCCGTCAAAGATACAAGTAAAATCAATAATTCCTACGGAAAAATACGCTCACTTCTTTTGTTTCCTTTCTGTTTCTCTTCCTTTTTCGCTCTCTCCTTTTCACTTATACTCTTTTTTTCTCTCTCTCTTTTTCTTTTTCCTTTTATACTTGGCGTACACTGCGTCCTATTCATGAATAATTATGAAAGTTGTAGAAGAAGAACTTTCGATCACGGAAACAACAGCTATACAATTTCAGCGGCTCGTAAAATTATTTCCATTTGCATTTTTTTCCCCTAATTTTATAGAAGAAAAAACTACAACTCTCTCACCTTTTGAACTAATCTATATCTTTTCTACATTCTATATTTATACAATTTACGTCGCAACTCTCATTCTCTTCTGCTGGTTCTTTTTGCAACAAAAACGAGCTCGAAATTCAGTTCTCAATCTACAAAGCTCAACATGGCCACGTTAACAGGAACGAGGAAAAAATGCATACGTACATCTGTAGTGGCAGGGTTATTAAAAAATTGCTGACTTTGGCAAAAATTTTCAACAACCGCGAGTGAATATCTGGACGTCTGTTCTGTATAGTGTCTCGGTTCTAATGAGTATGTATCGAGATTTCAACTAGTTTCATGATACTCAAGTTCGGAGACCAATAATATCGAGACAGTCCTTATCAGAGAAATGATCGACTCTATTATATCTGAATCCTGGTGAGTACTCCTCGAGTGGTATTGCGCTTTGTAATCATGAAAGACGAACACATTATACAGAGACAGAATAACTAACGAGATGGATTTTCAGACGTTCCTCTACAATTAGGATTATGACCTCATTTCGAAATGTGGAAGTCCTCAAGTATAAGTGACCGTTTCTCACGAAATCATACGTAATAAAACAGGTACGTATATTTCACTCGAGTGAGTGAAATTTTTTCAGAATTTTTCCAACCTTAACTAAGACGTTTGTAACAATTAAGAAAAGCCTTATCGTGACAATATCGATAACGTTTCCTATGTACAAGAAAATTTGAATGGTTGAAACATCGAGATCGTAAGTGATTACAATGTTGAAAATCACCATCTCGCAACAACGAGATACGTTTTACGCAAACACGTTGCTACAACGGCGATAAATAAAGCGATAAGAAAAATTATCGTTTCTTGCGTGACTATAAATGTTTTCATTTTTTCCAAAGATAAAGAATAATAGGTACTTGTCAGAAGTAAGGTGTACGCATAGATGAAGTCCAAGTCTTTCCTCGAATTCGTGAGTATCTATACGCGGTCAGTTATAAGGTATTTCATAACAAGAAGACAGACGGCACATGTCCTTTCAAGGGTTAATTCTTACGAAATTTTAGAGAATACGACAAGACCCGTACATGTTTCATCAGCTTTGGCTCGTCAAAATTTATCGTTGATATGCGAATGCACTTACGCAGAATGAGGAAAAGATGACAATTCAAAGAATTCATCATGCATACTATCATTCGAAATGATACCAAATTTCAAACTAAACACTTCTTTCTAATTGAATAGTATCATAATGACGTGAACAGATGATTGCATAGGTCAATATCTCAACAAAAATGTAACCATAACCTCAACCTGGCCTCAGTGAGGGAATTCGACGACACAAAATGAAAACGACCACGAAGAACTAAGCCTCTCTGGAGACAATAACAACGACTGCGATAATAGATCCAGAAATTTACGGAGTGTGATCCCATGACAGCTAGTTAATGGTAGCAAGTCACTATTGAACAATCCCTACAACTAAGACAATACACCAGTGTTCCTCAAAGTTTTCGAGACGCGATCTACATTTCAGAATCAGACATGTTTCGCGATTGACTGATATACAGAGAAAGTCTAGTGTAGGGGGCAGGATGAGCTACTTAGCCCAACATACAGTATATTGTGAAGCCACCAGTACATTGTTTCTCAGGTTTAGTATTGCCTAGCACGAGCACAATGAATTCGAACGACACAGGTCCCTAAGTAGCAGAGGCCGAAATTTTACAAGTACCTAAAGTAGGTCAAGGTCATCGATGACGTCATCAACCATGAGTAGTCGCAGTCAAGGAATCGTCAGGGTATCCCCATTGCTGTTTATAATTCTAACTAGCTGAAAGCCTGGCGGACGCACTCGCTGTTTCTGGTCGCTTAAAAGGCCTAGTATGATGGAAGTAGCAAAGGTCAAGATTTTTTTACAAGTCCCTATGACGTTGTCAGCTTGTGACGTCATTTTCGTTTCGTGATTTCGTGATGCAAACTCCAGAATGATACACAGTCTCAAGACATGTCTATATTAAACAAAAATGCATACATTTTGGAAAAAAGGAAATTCACGCGACGAGTTTTATTCATGGAAAATCATGTATCAATCAAATGATGTATTATTTTTTAAATTATTTTCTTACTTATTCTCTCAATTATCTTATTTTTAAAGTTGAGCAATTCATCTAAAAATCACTAAAGAATAACTAAAAAAGTAGAAATTATTGCGCTGAGGCTTGCATTCCCCCTCTACTACAATTCCGCTCATTATTGAGTACAGCCAAAAGCTAGCGTCTACTGGCCTATTTTCTCATCTCCCTACCTTCCTCTTCTGTCACCTCCCCCAAAAATTCCTTTCTCCTCCCATTAAAATCACGTCTGGAACCACCATCTCAATTTTCAGCCCCTTCTCCCCATCTTTATGTCCGCCCCTCCATGTACATCCTCACCACCTCCCATTCCCCTCGACCTAGCCAACATAACGAAATCGCCCAACATAATCTACATAAGACATATCAAAGACATGAATTATTTTGCTAATGACTTCCCTTCCCACAACCTAGGCTTCCCGATGAATTCAAACCGGGCTCCAAAACTGGCTACGCCTCCTCCCTCAATGGTGAAGTCTCACTCTTTCGTATGAAAAATTCGACCTCCATATATTCTGCACCATCTATTTCTACCCTACTCACCTCATTATTATCCCTCAACCCTGTAAATTCCTCCTTCTCTCCTTCTTAGCGTATTATCATCCTCTTGCATACCTCAACACCTTGTCTGTCTTCCATTACTTTCCTCTTGATCCCTGGTCATATCGGTCTACCGGAAAACTACGCAGAGGATCATACTGCCAAGCGAGCTCGATCACTGGTCGTTTCTCCTCCTCGACCTACGATTTAAAATCTGTCTACCGTTCCTAAATAATTTTTCATGGCGCAGCCTTCAGTCTTTTCAACCATGCAACAAACTTCGTTCAGTTCCACTCCTTCCTACTCCTTAGACTCTCTGCTATTGCCGAACTGAAAATTAATCCGTCTCACATTTTTTCATTCACCCTTCTCTCGGAAATATCAGACATACATTTTCTGTTTCCTCCCAAGCCCCTCCTGCTCTTTCCAACAACTCAGAAACCACCATTACCACTTTAAACTTTCACTACAAATCTATTTAACTCTAATACTTCTTCTCGAGCTTTGTGACCCGTTGAGTAGTAGTTAAACAGCTCGTAAAAAAAAGAAAAAAAAAGGTATTATTGGAACTCATAATGAGTGAGTGAGGTGTAAGTAGAGCACTAATATTGAAAAAGGGTTTTTCAAACTAAGAGTGACACATGTGAAGATTTGGTTCAATAACGAATGCTTGAGACGAGGCATTATTCCCAAGTATGCGACTATCAGGCTACCAGGAAACAGCGCAGCAGTGAAACGCACCAAGATGCAAGCCGAAAGATTGAGAGTGAAGAACGAAATTGGTGAACTCTACAAGAAAGTCACCAGGCTGAATGGTCTACTGTATGATCAATATTTCCATCTGTCCAGGTTACTCCACCCGCAAGAAGTCAAAGAAATGATATTCGAAAAAGAGGAAAGGGGAAGAAAGGAGAAGACTATGTGGAAAAACGAGTGGAAGCCCAAACAAAACAGATCAAGAAGAAGCTTGCCGAACTGACCCGGAAGAAAGAAGAAAGAAAGGAAGAGACAGCGAGAGTTGAGCACAACTTTGCTCCCAGAACCGAGAACCTATCAAGCGTCAACTTCACAGAAGAAGAAAGAAGATTGCTGGACAAAGGCATCAAGTACGTGCAGCCAGAGAGGCTGAACCAGTGTAGGCTTGAAAGCATGACCATTAGCTGCGAGCAAGTAATCCAAACCATGGAACACGACGTGAGACCAGAAGCCCGGACTAAAATTGGGAAAGTGCTGTTGGACATCAAAGAGGATATGTGCCGAACCTATGACAGAACGCAAGTAATGCAGAGGAAGGTCACAAATCTACAAAAGAAGATCCGACAGAACAACCTGATTTTGACAAAGGCGGACAAGGGTAGCACGTAGTGGTAATGGAGAAGGAGGACTACACCCAAAAAGTGGAGTCGTACATCGCAGTTAATGGATACCAAGAGCTGGCAAAGGACTCAACGCGGAAATACCAAGATGACCTGAAAGCTGTGTTGAAACGGAACAATATACCCAGCAATGGAAGGACGCTTGAGATGAACCCGGTTGCACAAAAACTCAAGGGGCTTGTAAAACTCCACAAAGCGAACCGTCCGACGAGACCCCTGGTCAACAGCATTCAATCACCATGCTACAAGATAGCAAAGATCGTAGCCACATTCCTGAAAGAAAACTACCAGTTTGCACCCAGACAAAGTATCAGAAACAACGGAGAGCTGATTGAGCAACTGGACAAGTTGGAAATCAGGAGTAACGGCATGTTGATATCTTTTGATGTGACTAATATGTTTGGTACCATAACGAAGGAGGAACTTCTCACTCTGCTCAAAAGCAACAGATACCACGGGAACCCCGATGGGTCGAGGTACGCCAACATAGTGGAGGAGATCTTGAGCCAGAATTACTGCCGCTTCAATAACACGTTCTACAGTCAGGAAAGGGGACTTGCGATGGGATCACCGCTGTCACCAATACTGGCGGAGATATTCATGAATGATATGGAAAACAAGATATTGAAGGGCAACAAGTTCAGAAACTCGATCAAACACTGGGCCAGATATGTAGATGGTATCCTAATTGTGTGGTCAGGCACTGATAGACAGGTGGACCTATTCCTTTCAGAAATGAACGCGATGAATGAGAGCATCAAATTCACAGTAGAAAAAGGCAATGAGACCATCAACTATTTGGACCTTACACTCACAATGGAGAACAATAGAATAGAATACAAAATCTACAGGAAGCCGACGCATACTGACACCATCATTCCAAATGACTCCTACCACCACCCCTGGCACAAGTTAGTGGCAATCCAGAACTACTGCTATTGGGCAATTTCTATCCTCAAGAACAACGAAGAGAAGAGGAAAGAGATCGAGATAGTAAAGCAGATCGCAGAAGCCAATGGCTACCGCAGAAGTGTGGTGGAGGGAGTCTTTGGGAAAATGGAAACAAAGAAAGGAACCCGTGATAGCATAGTGAGAAAGTACTCCGGATCGATACCGTATATAGGAAAGTACACAAACAAGGTGATAAAGGCGTTCAATGGCTACGATGTGAATGTGGTTATCCAGAATAAGCAACCCATGGTGAAGAGAATCAGCAATGACCAGACGGAACAAAAGGGCAAGGAAAGCTTGAGCGGAGTGTACAAGCTCAGTTGTGAACAGTGCGAGGGGATCTATATCGGTGAGACTGGGAGAAAGTTTGAGATCAGGAGAAAGGAGCACAAAACGTCGAGGGAGAAAGAAGATGGCAAGTCACTGTTTGGGAAACACTGTAACGAGGAAAACCACAATGGAGAGGGAATATTTGAAGTCATACACGTAGAGAATCGCACAAAGAGAAGAAACTCTGGGAACAAATGGAGATTGCAAAAGCCAAGAGGAAGAAAGCCTGCTTCTTGAACAATGTAATTACATTTGACAGCGAAAAATTATTCGACCTGGTGATTGGACGAGAGAAGAAGAACGGAACCAACCAATGAGACGGCAGGAATCCAGGTAGCCAATAGAAACGCAGCATTTAGAACAATAGATTGAACCAATCACAAAGCAGTGTGTTTTAGCCAATAAGAACACAATGTCATATTATTGTAAGAATAAGTTTCTAAGAAGTGAACCAATCACAACACAGCATTGTTATAGCCAATAAGACCACAGAGTTATTCTATAAAAACTCATGGTGAAGGCCTTGTTCTCCAGTTGCGACACAACTGATGATGGGATAACACCCGAAAGTACTCTTGAATAAGCAACTAATAAAGTAGATTTGTACAATTGAAAAACCCTTTTTCAAAAAAAAGGTAGACATTCTAGATATTACGCTGATAATCATGTTGGAAGCACATTAGGAGACTGATCGAGCCTTCAATTCCATATCTTGGACGACAAAACGTAAAAATGTCCAAAATGTTAGAAAACAATTAAGAGAAAATATTCTCGCCAACTACTCAGCGACAAAGAAAATTTAGTCATCCGTAAGAGAAAGAAAAATCTCGAAGAAGAGAGAAGATGAATTTCAATGACATAGAAATAACGAGAAAAAGAGTTTATTACGAATAAACGTCCTGGAAAAGTGACGACAAAACGCAGGGTAAAAAAGTGAAGATACTGAAACATCTTTAATTGATTGCTGTACCACCTCCCCTGCAAGCATGCTCAGTAGTAACAAAGCGATATGAGTTGGACGTAACTTTTTTCCCCCCTATTTCTTTTTTTTTTTTCTCTCATTACGCCGGTATGCACGCGATAGCATCATTTTTCATATGGATACCTTCCCGTTGTGAAGAATGGCGTAGGCGAAACAGATCAATCCTTTTCTTAAAAACATAAGTCGTTGCAGAATAATTTCCAGGAGTAACGTTTCAAATTTTTACGATCAGGAAAATTGTGATGCCATCTCGTTCGTCTTATCGATCTCTTTTCCTTTCTTCATCGCTTCACTTGGTTCAGAATATTTAAGTAAATCAAATTTATTTTACAGCTTTCAAATGAATACTTCTCGATTCAGATATTTGCTGTAGAAAGCGTAATTTAGGCCCGCAAATTTTTAAAAATAATTTTTTCAACACTTATCCTTTTCCAAAATCAAATCAGATGTACATAATTCTACAGAAAATTGTACTTTTCTGTATTTTTCGAACGTATTCAATTATTCATAATTCTGAAATCGTAAAATATCTCGACGGTGTGAAAGAGTTTCAGCTTTCTAAGTCAATTGTAATATATTATATATATTTTTTTTCAAGTGATTTAAATATTCTAGAAAACATTCTTCAACGCACAGTGCGACTTTGGCGTAACAAAAATAGGATATAATTTGACATGGTTTTACTCAACAACATTGTCGACTGAAAATTAAAATTAGAAAATTAAAAATTCAAATTCGTTCATTTGCAAATATCGTATTTGATAGAGATTTTTCAGTGTCACTTGCTTTCCACCTCAATCAACGGTGGTAAAAATATGAGACTAGTGAAATATTTTATTTAAAATTCAACAACTAACATCGATTGTTTTTACGGAGTAGAAATATGTGTGAGGCAGAAAAGAACAACTAGAAAATATTCAGTTTCTGTTCTAACAAATGTACGAATTTTCATGATATAATTCCCTTTCCATTGTATCAAAATATTGTCATTTGGCTTTACAGTTTCTTTGCGATTATTCCAAGAAGAATATCTTGGAAAAATCGAACAGATTCATTAAAGACTTGAAATTTACACATATACAGTATTATTTGGGGAGGAAGCAAACGGCGCGGCGAAAGAGAACATTTTTGCATTAAAGTCAGTTCTAAGGCCTTGATTTGAAAATTTGAGTATATTTGAACTATAATAAAATGGTGTAAGAGGACTGACTATTCGAAAGTAAATTATGTTGTCGATAATGAGAGAGAACTTTGAATTCAAAGTTGAAGTGTTTCTTAGAAGTACGTGATCGTGTTGGGGGTGCGCGTACGGTGGTTTTCCAAAGCTTACAAACAAGAATCATTCTCCCTGGCGTACCTTGAATTCGTTCAGAGGATCCTGTATTCCTAGTCTCCATTAAACTAGGCCTAACATAAACCTAACATACAATATACTTTGGCCTTTTCATTCTTCGACTTTATTATTCTCTTTCAACTGCGTTTATTATTATTTTACGACTTTTAATTGCTTCGCTTGTAAAAGTATTATTTTCGAAACGCGAGTTCTAATAAAACTTTTACACGTCTATGTGTCTCCCTCGTTCTCAATCATTATGACGTGTACTTTCAAAGGAAAAATTCTCTTCATACTAGGATAGCCTCCGCTATACTCACATTATTTTTAATCCCATCTCATGACCAGCTCATGTAATCTTCCGAAAAGACAAATCCATGACTTAATGTTCTTCTCGAAAGGAAGAATCACTAACAATTGTTTTCAAAACGAATCAACTCCAATACAATATAGACACACTGCTTTGCCATCCGAATGATGAAAATAAGTTCTTAAATGGAGCCTACGGCGTCAGCACGGCGCATCAGAGAGAGCGTAACATGAAGAAAAGTACTCAATATTTAGCCCGAATTCCTTTATAGAATAACATTGACGAGAATCCCGAAGAACTTGACCTGAAGGAATGTATGACGCCAGCACATCGCATTAGAGAGAGCGTCAGAAGATATTCAAAAACTGTTGGCCCAAGAACGGAGAAGGGAGATAGCTGACCCTGAAGAGGAAGAGGAGCGGTTGGCGTCATCAAAAAAGGACACCACCAGAACACAAACTTCATCATATTGTCATCTCATCGGTATATAATGCCATCAAATTGTAGCCCCAACAAAAGGGATACGGGAAAAACGAAACGCATGAGGGATCTAGAGAACCTATTTCACAAGACGAATTTGGCTGAAATGAAAATTAAATTCCCTAGAAGTAGAAATTTTCCCCGAGTTCTCTCCTGTCATACATGGCTCGCTATTTGAAATTTATATAGCTTGAAGATTGAAATTTTTCCGAGGATACAAAGAAAGCGGGGAAAAAGGTAGATTGTGACGTCATAGGCCCGGACTCTGGAGCTATATATAATAGGAGGGGACATGGAAAAACTTATTCAGTTCAAGGTTGACCTATGACGTCATCAAATTGTGACGTCACAGACTCCGCCCTCCAAGCTATATATGATAGGAGGGAGACTTTCGAGCTCCGAGTTGCCCCCCGATAAAACAGGTTCCCTGCTAAAATGTGGATTGAGGAGTACAAAAGAAAGATGGCTGATCTATTTAGAAGCCTTGAATACCATAAATTCCGACTGAGAAGCAGAGAGGGGAGGGAATGGCGACAGAGGAAGGAGAAAATATAGATCGATAACAGAGGAGGTAGCTAAGATCTACTCCAGAGGATAAAATAAAGAAAGGGCACTAAATGACTTGTAAAAATTTCGGCACAATATCAGAGGAAGGATATAGATGTATCAAATCAATATTCTTTGTTCTTTTTTTCAAGAAGTAATTTACTGATTTTTCGATTTTCTAATGACCGCGATTGAGATTAAATACGACTTCAAACGATAAGTTAGGCGCCCTCTGAGGCTCACCGAACTGGCGATGTGAAAACGTATAGACTATTTTTTAGGAACGCATCAATGTGCGAAAAATTACGTCATCATTTTGAGTTTACTTTCGGAACTTGAAACGTATTCACACGACGTAGCGTTTCAATTAGATGAAACCTGAACAGACGAATTTTACGAAAAATGAAGAAAAGAAGAATGACAGTAACATTTTCGGCGTGAAGAATTTGAGAATGTTATTGACAGAAGTTTAGACGTTCGAAGGTTGGAAAAAAAGTATTTCGTTCGTACCTGTCTTCATTTCAGATGAAGACGCATTCGCTGGCTGTCATCTAACTTCGGGTATCATAATCCTAGAACGGTGGCACGTACAGTGTTTCGACCTATTATGAATTGTCATGATTACCTAATGATAAAGTAAATTACTCTTCTTTTTATTTCTTGGAGGAAAATAATCAATAACAAGTCAGTCTACACTTAATTATAAGGGTAAGGAGCTGTACAAGCCTTACGACAAAAATTTCAAATTATACTTCGGTCCCTTCAGAGAATGCAACCCATTATCAGTATTCAATCAGAAATTCGAAATAAAAGTCACACATACCTGTTGCATTTTCTCAAAATCTAAACACGGACGTTGAATATTATGTGCGTGGTGCGCTCTTTGAGTGGGCGTTAATCTATGACGTTTATATCTTGGTGATAGTACGTTCTGAGATCGCTGTTGATCCACCGTCGTCGAATCGCAATTCAGCATTTTCAACGGTGGCGATAGAGATCTAAGAGTCGGTGGTTTATGAGCGTTTAGCGGAGGCGACCGGCTAAAGTTGACTGGAGTCGACGGTGCGATAGGCGCAAAAGCGCTACTCGGCGGCGTTTCGTCGTCCGAGCTGCCGCCGGAACTGCAATTACTAATGCATTTACGCGAGGCCGCGGTCGCGGACGTGTCCTCGCCCACGCACATGTTCTCGTCCGAAGAAGACGCGTGACGTCGGGTAGAGATCCTTACTCGTGGACGATGACACGGCGTGGACGGTTCGCCCGGCGATTCGGAGTCCATCGCTTCGGACCATTTACGTTTTTCCGGTAGCGCGCTACTCACACTACGACATCTATTTTTATACGGAGATCGATTGGTGCGTTTCGCCTTATCACAGGAAGCTAGGCTACCATTAATCACTTCTAATTCTTCTTCTGAACTATGGTGATCGTAGGTGAGATCACAATCGCTAGGCAATGCTGAATCTAAAAAGTAAGGTGAAGAGGTCGGCGTGACCAGACAGCTGCGACCGCTTGCGACGTCAACTTGAGTAGTCATACTCCCACTGGAACGATCACATTCGTCTCTTTCCATAACTGTAACACATTAAATTGGAAAATGTCATGAAATAATAATACTCGAGGAAATAACTCGCGATGATGATGGTATATACGCGACAAACACGTTACGATATTGTTCGCTCTCGGAATGTATTTAATCGAGCGACAGAATACATACAGTGAAGTGAATTGAGAACTAACGAACGCATTTCGACGGATATTTGACAGAATCTAATTATTAAAATACGATTGAAATGTCGTCCAGATATCTCACGTATTGCCGGTACATGTGACAGCCCATTCGCGTTTGCATCCAACTTTCCTCCTCGATCTCATTAAATTTCCTTGAACTGAATAATATATAGGTATATTTGATGACTTTTTGGCGAAAATTTCCTACGATCTCTATCGCACTATATGATAGAGAGGTAGACAATTCGGTTATCTTAATGTAAAATGATTTCTACCTTCAGGTGAGGCTTAATTTCGATGCGTTCTCCAAATCAACATTACGTATCCGTCTGTACTGAATTAATATGATCACTTTTTACAATCTCAACAAACGTGTCGATTAATTATTTGTACCCTCGTGACCAATACGTAAGAAGTGGTAATTCGAACGACGTGGGCAAAGTGAGATAGGAAATGGTACAATGAAATTTAATCAGTTGCATACAATTATTTTAGAAAATAATGCACATAGGCGTCCTTGGAGGATGACGAGAGAGCAAGCGGCAAACAAATCTCACATCAAGTATACCGATATAATTGCACGAAACAGGTAAAGCCAAAATGCCGATATTAGAAATTGATCACAAATATAGGCCAGCAGCATGTCTAACTCTTGAATATGATTGAAAAGTATCGCAAGAAAACACGACTTTTTGTTGACGCGCAGAACAAACGGATCATTATTGAATGTCCTGTATCAGCTTTTAGAGCAGGAATACTTTGGCTTCGTCCAAAAATAACATTCCTAGTATTATTTGGATCCCTTTATGCGAAAATGAATAGAATAACATTTTTCCTTTTTTTTGAGTTATGTCAATAGAAAGTAAAAAATAGGTAAGAAACTTCTAGAAGCTAACGTGTCTCCAGCTTCCAGGGACATGTAAAACTTCTAGAAATTAACATGATTCCTCCAGAGATACGTGTAGCATTTTATATGTTTGCTTTCTATATTTGAAGTCATATATACACCCAGAACATCGATATAGTCGATCGCATTTAATAATTTTGACCCATTATATCAACTTTTAATGACGTTATGATAACGTCCCACTCCATCTCCACCAGTATTCCTTAGCTTAGTATAAACCCATCATTTTATGTTAGGCTGACTAGTTGACGAGTTCATTCTTAACTCTGCACAATAGCGCCGCTTGCTCGTCCCTATTCTTGGTCTAGTATATGCATAGTGTACTCTGTGTAAAATTGATTGGCTCATTCGCTTCACTCGTTCACCTAAAAAGCCTGGTGTAAGACTAGTATAGGTCTATGACATTATTCTATGCCCCACCTTCTCTAGCTCTAGCTCTAGTTTCCTACATATTAGGAGTATGCTGGGCTGAGCCAGCTGAGCTCAGTTTAGCCTAGATTGAAGGATAACCTCCAAATTAGCAAAGGTCGACATTTCAACGGGAAACCTGTTCTATGGGGTTTTTTCGAAAAATCTGACGTGCACCATGCGCCGTCCAACCAAAAATTTGAAAAAATTTTGTCTATCAGGCTTGCGGAACTTGGAACATTATTGCTTCACCTGCCGAACTTTTTCGCGACAAAAGAAACGTGAAAACTCACAGGTTCTTTAGCGGAATCAATGCGGTTTCTCAATTTATGACCAGATATACCAGACGAAGTCATACTCAAGCGAGTAATTCAATCGGAGTAATTTACAAAATTTAGCCACAGAATTTTAACGATGCCGGAGCGCTTTCGATTAAACAATCATTGTCAACGGGGACTGGAAAGCGACTGAACCAACTCCGGCTGTAAACTAGAAACATGCGAGGAAATCAGGATTGAACCAGCGAGTCATCACGACGTGAATCATACTCGTAAACTAGTTCAATCAACCCCTCATCAGGTATGTACCTGTTGAGCACATTAAGGTCGTCGTTATTTAAATGACGGATCATTTCGATTTGTTCTAACGCTTTTCGCTTCGAATACGCGTTTTCTCTATAGAGGAGGACCTCGGACCCCTCTCTAATGCTATGGCCGCTAGTGATTAGATGGTCCGCAAACGCCGATTCATCTATATTCTTCTTTTCCCACGCCTTCCTATGTTCAGCGATTCTAATTTTCAACTGACGGCCTGTCTCGCCAATATAAATTCCGTTACAATCCTTACACTCAACTTTATACACACCACTCCTCTCGGCCAGTTGGATGGGATCTTTTAGCCTAACCAATAAACTTGTTATGGTATTGGGGTTGTAATACACAGGCCGAAATCCGAAGGGGCGTAGGACACGACTCAATTGAGATGAAAACTGCCCCAAGAACGGAAGCCTTATCCAACGCTCTCTACTGTTTAGGGCCGTATTGCGGGGGAGGGAGGTGGTGGAATCGAGGCACTTTCGAGTAACTTTCCTTTGGATCATAAGGTCAATGTCTAAGTTCACTTCATTCACTCTGGCCAAGTGCTTTATAGTTAATACCTCTTTTTGGAAGGTTGACTGATTGAGCGGAATACTAGGCAGTCGATGGATTAAGCTGTTAAATCCAGCATATTTATGGGCTACAGGGCAAAAAGAGTAATATCGGTCGCAGTATCTTTCCTGTATATGGCGAATTCATGGATACCGTCTCTATTACAGATCGTCAAATCCAAGTAATTAATAGATGCGCCACCGATTTCTAAAGTAAATTTTATAGAAGGATATTGATTATTTAGATACTGGAGAAACTCCAAAAGCAGCTCTCGGGGACCAGTCCACGTACACAACACATCGTCGACATACCTGTGCCAATAGTAAATCTGATCTAAATACGCACTGCCAGAGGAGAACAAATCGAGCTCAAACTTAGACATAAAGACCTCCGAAATGAGAGAACCCAAAGGAGAACCGATGGGTATTCCAACCTCTTCAGGAAACTCAAAAAACTTGTTATCGAATTTGCAATAATTGGGAGACCAACAAATATTGAGGAGATTGAAAAATTCACCCAATTCTTCTAGGCGAACATTTGTTTGAATCAAAAGGTCTCCCATATGTTGCATGGCGGTTGCTCTGGGGATATTGGGGAACAGGCCGACCACATCAAATGACTACAAGGTCGATCCCAGCGGAAGAATATTATCCTTAAGCCTATCAGCCAAGGAGACCGAATTTTTCACCGAGTAAGGTGACTCATGGTCAACTCTCGATTTAAACCAACGATCCAAAAATTTCGCCAGAGCGTACGTGGGGGAGGACACAAAGGATACGACCGGACGCATCGGGTTATCTTTTTTATGGACTTTTGGTAGCCCGTACAAGAGGGGAGGCACAGGGTTGGGCTCCAGGAGCAATCTTTTTAGCGAGGGAGTTTTAATAATAAATTCACACTCGTTTATCACCCGTCTAACTTCTTTTACGTGTTTAGGAAAATTGAAACTGTCGTTTTCCTTAGCACCACACTGGCCGAGAACGTCATAGACCTTGGAGACGTAGGAGGACTTCTCCATCACGACAATGGCATTACTTTTGTCAGCCTTCGTGATGATTAAGCCCTCCTCCCTGACCCTCCTCTTTAATCCCTTAATCACCTCAATTGCGTAATTGTTTATGCGAGGGAGGGGTGTATTGCGGACAAAAGCAGATATTTTTTTGGAATCAGCGTTGAATCTCACTTTTAAATCGGATTAAATATGGAAGTTTGAACAATTTTTAATTTTTGAGAATTTTGGCAAATCGATCAATTTTTGGCACATTTTGGTCCATAACTCGGAAGTTGAGTAGCCCGCAGATTGAAGATAAAATTGAAATACAAAATTCGTAGATTTAATGTGTGCATCTAACCTTTCGCGTTTTTGAGCTTGAGTGAATTTAGTTCGACTCCCATTTAACTGGTAACATCTTTTTACCCCACCCGGGATATAATAGGAGGAGACTTGAAAAAAAAACTGATCTATGACAACAGAGGCCCCACCACCCAAGCTATACATGATAGGATTGCTGTCATTAGACAGTGTCCGAGGTGTCACGTGACCCACTACTCCGAATTCTTGAGGGAGACTCAGAAAAGAAAACTGATCCATGACGTCATCAGATTGTGACGTCACAAGACTGACCAATGACGTCATCGAACTGTTTGTGTTCTTAGAACTGAGATCGCAAAACTTTTCCTTTGTTTTCGCTTGAAAGGGTCCGTTTAACTCGTACTTCATTTTTTTAGCAAGAAGGAACGGATGCTCAAGCTTTTCGGGGTTAAAATTTCACAGGGTTTTTAGACTCATGATAGATAAGAACGTCGAAATAATTTCTCAAAAACGAACGAAGGGGGCAGAAGATTCCTTTTTACTTGTTACTTCTGCGATGTCGTTCGCGTTGAAATAAATGATGTTCGAGCCCACTATCAATTTTCTGTCAGAAATGGGATCCCGTAATATTGATACAAGTTTTGACAAGGGCGAATATCGGCACTTGAGCGCTTGTTAAAATCACCTAAAATATTTTCAATTGATTAATCCGATGAAAAATTTTCCAATTTTAGTTCCACAAATATCTGTCTCGCGATGTTGAAGCAATTTTTTTCAATCGAAAATAATGTGCCCGCCACTTGCCAGGCCTCGTGAGATACCACTTTTAGCTCGAGAACAACGAATCGTTCAACAATTCAAATATTAGAGCTATATCGAGTAAGTATTTGTACCATAGAACAAAAGTTACAACGAGAATAAGAAGAATGTCTCTAATTAGTGCGCTAATTTACTCGTGTGTAGCACAGACTAAGATATTATTTAACATCGTGTGCAAGCATTACTCTAAAAAAAAAAAATCGATTGTATTTACTATTCCCGAAACTAAAACAAGTTATTTTTTGGTAATCGCGATTTTGCGACCATACAATCATGTCTATTTCCCCTCTTTTCGTTTTCCCACTCGCTATAATTACAATAATGCGATATAGGAACAATAATAGTTACCTGAATTTTGGTCGTCGGATTCTGTTCCTGAATCGTGATCAATTTCTTTAACCTGCAACGAAAAAATTCGATATACATTAGAATTGATTACGTGTTCATAACTAGACTATAATCTACAATATTTCACGTGGTGAAAAATATACGGTTGTGAACTCATGCAAATTTGACGACGTCTGGAAAATTTATAAAAACTTCACTACCATGTTTGAATTTTGAAATTCTATTTCGTGTAGGGATTTACACGGTATTTTTTGAATCGAGCGATACGGCAGACACGAATACGTTTTAGTTCAAATAAATAGATAGGAAGCAAAAGTTTACCGATCGTCACGAATCTGTACTATTTAGTCGATACGATAGCAGTCAATTACATTTCTGACAGGTTTCTTTTCATTTTCTACTCTGAATTTTTCTTCAATTCATTTGCTCGTAATGATTTTATTTTTATGACGATGCAGAGGTCGCGTCCTACTATACTTGTAGCGAACTGCCAAAATTAACTTTTATTCATGAAATTCCCACCCAATTGACCATAATTTACCCAAACCAGTAAAACGACTTCGTCATTAAAGTACAATGACTCATTATCGACATGTTACTCGCCATATCATCAACATCAAGACACAATAAGGCATTCATTAGTCGCGAGTAAAATTTACACATCTCGATACTCATTACTCAGTTTTTGTAATCGCAGCTTCTACAATTGACGAGGAAGTGCAAATTTCTAGATCATCTTTTCAAACGACAGACTCTCCGATTCTTTTTCCGTCACCTTGGATCACCTGTTTTCGGTCAAGGACACTGACTTCTGAATTGTATTTTTTCTCTTTCGTCGTGTAGACAAATTTGAAGAGAATATCTAAAGGGCCGATTAGAAACAAGTTTGATTGCTTATTGCTTTTTACGAAGTGGGTAGCGTGGCGGTGAAATTAATACCTCAATTCATTTCTCTTAGAACAATATACGAGAGAAACTACATAACGCAGCACCTAGCGGAGTTGAAAGGGAAAAGAATGAAACGTTATATGAGTATCATGAAGTTGAATCTGACAAATTTAACGTGCCATCAATTTAAAAAGGATATGACAACATGATTCATTAACCAGAAAACGAGAGATGTAGAAGAAATAAAAAAGGAGGAACTATCACTATAACATCTGAACATGGACAGTTTTCAACACTCTTCATAGGACCTCAGTCAAGAGAGCGTGAGGAAAGTTCCAGGTCTCCTGAAGAGCCGTGACCGCACAGGAACAATTTTTAACATTCATTTTTCGTCCCACCTGTAAAATTATACCGATTTAACGAGACGCTATCCTCTCACACTTGAGTTACCAGTCAAATTTTTGACGTAGATTCTTCATCAAAAACGATCGGATATACAATAAAGAAAAAACACCCAAGATATGGACGAAAAAAAAAGTCTTCGAATGGGTTCATTTTTCCGCGGACATAATTAACTCAACCTCGTTTTAAGACGTTAGTATGTTTTGTATAAATCTGCAAAGGTTACACAACTGATACGTAAAGACAATTTCTCTTCCGAGAGTTTTCCTGCAAACAGCGTGACTATTATTATTCGTCGTCGGGTCTCAATAAACGTTATGGCACTGCATAGGCTTTGTATTTAAATTTTCAGTTCATCAAGCCAGAAAAAAAAAGGAATAAATGGCAACACGGAATCAAGAAATGCTGCATTGCTCCATTTTCAGAATATTAGTTCGGACGAAAACGAGCGCAAAATCCTGCATGAAAAATTGCGTTAAATAAAACGTAGGCCACAGTAAAATAGAAGTCGATATTTCATCTGAAAAGATATTTTAAGCTCCGGAATTAATGAATCTAGGTCACGTTTGAGGGCGAGAACGCTATGATTGAACAGAATATATACAGCGGTTAATGAGCGTACGCGAATCTTACCAAGCGTGGTGGTGTAAGGGTGTAATATGTATATGTATGAACATGTACTGCGAATTACATCAAATTAATACAAATTAACATGCTAGAAAGCATAAGTGGGTAGCTTTTGTGATGAAAAATGCTTTTCCTTTTTCTCTCTAATTTTAAATACGATTAGGCGAGCAATTTCTTCAAGAGCGTTTACACGTGAAGCGAAATACGTCATGGCTTTGAAATAAGAAAAATAAAAATTAAGACTTTTGATAATTTACTAGTGAAATACTTCCTTATTGATAGTAATGTTGTTGTATTCGTCACACAGCTTCAAAATTATTTGTTCCTTCCTTCGCCACATCGTACCGACCTATGGCTTCAACTTCTATTCTTTGCAAACTGTTCCAAGAAATAATAAACAAAAGACTATACTGGTTCATCGAATCAACCCACTAATGATCTCTCCGTCCCCACATCTTACCGACCAATGGCTCCAACTTCTGTTCTTTGCAAACGGTTCCAGCGATACAGCTTTCACAAAGGCCGTAAAACTTTTCGAGTCATATCCAAATTGAATCTTCAAATTGGAGAGGGCCTCTCAAACTTTACTCCCCCTTCACCGGCCAGCAGGAAGTGTTTCCCCGTGTCTGGGGTCACTAAGTCTCCAAATTATATGACATCTATTATCTAACCAAAACTCCTCCAACCCATCCGAAACGGCGTTCGTTAGAAAAACGTATGGGGTGGTCCTCTCTCCCGAATCCCCTTAAATGAGTTTCTTGATTAATAGCCGTGGAGCCGAAAGGTATCCCTTTTTTGTTATATAAAGTCATGTGGTCGAGTAACGCGTTTGTCCCATTTTATACAAATATATGATATGACGCTATAAAATAACGAAACAAACAGCGTCCCCTCAGCAAAAACTTCTTTTCGGATGACTGCTGTATCACCCTACTCACCTCCAACGAGCAGCAAGCCTATTCCAATTGGTCAGCTGACCTTCGATTTTCAGCCAAAAAAATAATCATGGTAATTATCGGAACTCATAATGAGTGAGTGAGAAGTAAGTAGAGCACTAGTATTGAAACAGGGTTTTTCAATTGTACAAATCTACTTTATTAGTAGCTTATTCAAGAGTACTTTCGGGTGTTATCCCATTATCAATTGTGTCGGGTGTTATCCCATTATCAATTGTGTCGCAACTGGAGAGCAAGGCCTTAACCATGAGTTTTTATAGTATAACACTGTGATCTTATTGGCTATAACAATGCTGTGTTGTGATTGGTTCACTTCTTAGAAACTTATTCTTACAATAATATGACATTGTGTTCTTATTGGCTAAAACATACTGCTTCGTGATTGGTTCAATCTATTGTTCTAAATGCTGCGTTTCTATTGGCTACCTGGATTCCTGCCGTCTCATTGGTTGGTTCCGTTCTTCTTCTCTCGTCCAATCACCAGGTCGAATAATTTTTCGCTGTCAAATGTAATTACATTGTTCAAGAAGCAGGCTTTCTTCCTCTTGGCTTTTGCAATCTCCATTTGTTCCCAGAGTTTCTTCTCTTTGTGCGATTCTCTACGTGTATGACTTCAAATATTCCCTCTCCATTGTGGTTTTCCTCGTTACAGTGTTTCCCAAACAGTGACTTGCCATCTTCTTTCTCCCTCGACGTTTTGTGCTCCTTTCTCCTGATCTCAAACTTTCTCCCAGTCTCACCGATATAGATCCCCTCGCACTGTTCACAACTGAGCTTGTACACTCCGCTCAAGCTTTCCTTGCCCTTTTGTTCCGTCTGGTCATTGCTGATTCTCTTCACCATGGGTTGCTTATTCTGGATAACCACATTCACATCGTAGCCATTGAACGCCTTTATCACCTTGTTTGTGTACTTTCCTATATACGGTATCGATCCGGAGTACTTTCTCACTATGCTATCACGGGTTCCTTTCTTTGTTTCCATTTTCCCAAAGACTCCCTCCACCACACTTCTGCGGTAGCCATTGGCTTCTGCGATCTGCTTTACTATCTCGATCTCTTTCCTCTTCTCTTCGTTGTTCTTGAGGATAGAAATTGCCCATAGCAGTAGTTCTGGATTGCCGCTAACTTGTGCCAGGGGTGGTGGTAGGAGTCATTTGGGATGATGGTCTCAGTATGCGTCGGCTTCCTGTAGATTTTGTATTCTATCCTATTGTTCTCCATTGTGAGTGTAAGGTCCAAATAGTTGATGGTCTCATTGCCTTTTTCCACTGTGAATTTGATGCTCTCATTCATCGCGATCATTTCTGAAAGGAATAGATCCACCTGTCTATCAGTGCCTGACCACACAATTAGGATATCATCTACATATCTGGCCCAGTGTTTGATCGAGTTTCTGAACTTGTTGCCCTTCAATATCTTGTTTTCCATATCATTCATTAATATCTCCGCCAGTATTGGTGATAGCGGTGATCCCATCGCAAGTCCCCTTTCCTGACTCTAGAACCTGTTATTGAAGCGGCAGTAATTCTGGCTCAAGATCTCCTCCACTATGTTGGCGTACTTCGACCCATCGGGTTGGGGTAGAGAAAATATATGAAACGTGTCACAAGGTACTCACGGTCTATACGCCGTCTCTTCCTTCTCTACGACTACAGAACTTCACAATCATCACAAAATCCTTTACCAAGTTCCTTGGTTTCAACTTGGACTCCAAAATCTCCTGGATCCCCATATCATAATTTTGAGAGCAAACAGCCTAAAGTCTTCCTATCGGATGTTACAGCGAATCTCTCCTTCCAAACTCTATAATAGCATGGCCCGTATCCAAATTGATTACGATTCACAAATTTACACCCTGCACTTCAACAAAACAACCTTAATATTGCTGGACTCCATTTAATTTTTCGAGCTTCGGCTGGCCTTTGATTCTCAAAAATTAAAAATTGCTCAAGCTTTCAAATTTTACTTGATTTCAGGCTGATTCTGAAAATAATACATTATAATTATGAAGCTTGAAAATGGGGAAATTTTCAATTTCTTATTTCGAAAATCTTGGCAAATTGGTCAATTTGTGGCACTTTCTGGTCCATAACTCGGCTCAGAAAAGTCGTAGGAAGTTTGAAGTTTACCTCTAACGTTTCGCGTTTTTGCACTACAACAAATTTAGCCCAAACGCCATTCAACTGTCAACATCTTTTTACACCACCCAGTACTCGCTTGCCTTTTCCTCCTTACCTACTTCTCTCTTCTTCGCAAATTCCTAATGCTATCTGATTCTTTCTCATCCTCACTGTCTATGCATGACCTTCATTCTATCAATCTTATCGTCGAACGAATCTTCTTTCCCATATACTCGTCAAGTTCTTCCTATCCTCTATCTCTGCTTTCAATGTATACCGGGATACAACGTCCTTGAGGAACTTGATGCAGTGAACCTTGCCGCAAAGCAGTCGCTGTATTCACCTTCCATAAATTATTCCTCCCCTTCCCCTCGTATGATTTCAAATCCTGTCACTGCTCGGCATGATTTTTGGTCTTCTTTAGCCTCTAATGAGCCAACTATTAAAACATCTCTAATTTCTTGGACCACTTCGAACCGCCCTTCCCGACGAGACGTCATCTCGACCCGTCGTCTCACCCACTCTTTCCTCTCTTTACGCCTCTCATCCCCTTCATGCCTATAAGGCAGTGTTGACGATTGTATCCGTTCAACACTTCTTCTGTAGCCCAGACCGCGAGAACAGTTGTCTTCGCTACTCTGCCTTTCCTTACGTAACAAACTCCTTCAAACAATCATGAAAAAATCATAAGCACAATGAATTGCCTTCGATCCACCTACAAACATCTACTAAAACACCATCTTATTCGTATTCATCCCCAATGTCCCCCTTTTGCCCTCTCCAAGCCCATAACCGGAAGTATAGTGGCAAGGATAAAAATGAAGACTATTCCTTATTCGAATTCTGCTATGAAGAGAAAATCTCTGGTATAATTACGACGAATTGATTTTCTCATTATACTTATCTCACGTTCATAAAACGTAAATCACAAACCGCTCACTGGCAAAATAAATACAGCTAATTTCCCTTTAGAACGATTCGAATATGACCTCACAAAAATTTTTCTTATGAATTTAATCAATATTCCAAAAATCGTTTATATGGTGTGTATAAATTCACAAAAGTATGGCTCGACGAAAGTTCATCGCTCTGAAAAACCATCACTGAAGGAGCTCTCAAATTAAAAAGAAAAAAATGTAACCGAGCTCTCGTAGGTAAAATTTACACCTTTTCTTTCGCTTCCAGTATTTTTAGTGACAGTCAAAGTTAGAGGTGTTATTATTCGACGAGTGGACAGAAAAGGAAATGAGTTATTTGAATAAAATCTTGATAGAAGATGACATGAAATTAATATAAAATTCATAAAAAAAAATATTACACATTTTTCTGACAATGTAACGATGTCGGCTGTTTCGCTTCGACTTCCGCACGCTAAAAACCACTCACAAAATTCGTGTAAACTTCGTATCACAGACGTTGTTTTACTGCAAAACTTGGATCTTTTGATGTAATTCGAAGACTCGTCAAGATTACCATGACACGTACGCGCTCATACCGAATAAAGACACCTTTGATCACACTTTGGAAAGCAGAAAAGTTTGTACTCTGGCAAACTCTGGGGAATTTGATTGGTTGTGTGAAGCTATATTCGACATTTGAATTCGATGTGTGATTCTTGTAATCACGTTTCGGTACATCATACACAGATTATTATTATTCTGTTGGACATTGGAAACTTGGTTTTTCTGAACATATTATTAGGAACACGCTGGCGCTGTCCTTCGATACGAGTTTCATCCCTACTCAAACCATTCAATTTCAGTCTTTCCTTCTTCTCGATGAACACAATTATGGACCATCTTTCTTCTCTTTCCCAATAGAAAGTATGGAGTCGACCTGCTCCGATGCGCTCATTGCATATGCATGCGCTTGAAGACCCAGCCCGGAAATTAAACGTCGCCTGGATCGTGTTTTCCCTGGGCGTCGGTCACCTATACTGCCTACCCTCGAGCGCTAGCGCTGAAAACGTTCGTTTCTCATATGAGGACAGTAGCATTTATAAAAGTAATGCACAATTTCTCCCCTCTATAGTGAACGAGATAATTTCCTCTTCCAGTCTTGGTAATGATCTTTACAGTAAATTGAACGTATAACTTGAATAATGACGAAAGATGAGAAATGACGGTCGACATTTTTACAGGTTTTCTTCGCATGTTTCTTCCACGATTCCATGAGTCAATGAAAGTCGGACTCGTGCGCCCAAAAACCTTCACGCCCGGTCATAAAAATTTCAAAATTTCCAGCCAGGATACATACCGCATATAGAGCTAGAGGAAGTGCGAACTCCAATCAACAGACATGTCTACGAGTACAAGCGTCAACTAATTAAGCGTCCGTTTTTGGCGTCCTAGGCTGTCAGCACTGCAACCGAGTTTGCACAACTGGCTCTCAGAAATGAACCTATGCGTCTAGTAATGAATCGTTTTATCAATTTTTACTCCCATTGTGCTGATCTATAACGAACAAAGTAGATACCTCGACAACACACGCGTTCGAGGATTCATCCAAGAGGTTCATTCTAATACACCTTTCAACTTTTCGGCAGTCGAATTGCCGCGAGCGGATTGTAAACGCACAAAGGCGCACGAACTCGCGTATTACACCATGATACGATTTTTGTATACGTACACAGCATTTCTATATTATCGATTCATAGACCATGCACAATAACCTAATTTGAAATACTCCACTCGCATTCGGTCTTCAAACTTTCAAGCAAGATCCACTCTCTGTATATATGCTCTGGTATGAGAATAGCGCGCGCAGGGTCGTGCACATTATTTGGATGAGAATAATAGACAATCCAAGTCTAGACATCACATACTCGACGTGTATTCGACCGCGCGACGATACACGGACAATGAAAGAAGAAATTTACAGGTGATAGTGTGTTAGTTAATAACCTCGCAGGTAACGTGTGATTCGGAGTTGGTACCTTCAATAAGAATGTACATACGATCATACAATATAAGCTCATCAATCGCTTTGTACGCTCCGAAAATTGCACACAAGCACCATGGATTCTCGAATGGAACGACTCTCGAAGAGTTTCGGCGTTTCAAAAAAAAAAAAAAACTGGTTAGAAACTTCGTGCATACACATTATAATAAATATAAGTTGAGTAGGTGGAATTCCGACACGAGTTATCCAAAAGTACACACGCAGGTAGGTATGCGTATCGTAATGTAACATCGCTCCTCCTCGTTTAATGAAAGAATTAAAAACAGTCGTATTTTTCTGGTCTCCATAGGTAGGTATCCCGGTGAATCAACAATTATAAGATGTTACTACAAAAAAAAAAAAAAAAAAGTCTAGTCCAACGAATCTAACAGAGACGCATCCCAGACGACCTGAAGAAAACACAGCTGATCGAACCGACCTTTCTTACAATTTAATATTAGGCGAACGTATTTTCTACTATATCTTGGTTTTCTGTAATGTCGCGTTGGAGTAAATAATTGATAATCGTTATAGTAAAAAAATTGAGTCATTTAAACTTGCGATAATAATTTTCCTATCTATCTTTCCCATCTATATGAAAGAAATTTTATGACGTGGTAGTAGTACTATCCAGTAGAAATTATAATTGCTAGAAATAAACCTGTTCTGCCAATAAGTATATAGTTAGGAGAAGGTCATTTACAACGTATACAAATATTTTAGTAGTATTACGGGCATCTTTCTTGTATCGGTACCGAAGACTCGCACACAATCAACTGAAATAGATTCATTGAATTGCAGGATGCGCAAGTTATAGCTGGTGAGGTAACTACAATCAACTCTCGCTTCTCCTCTCACTTCATTCCATCGTCTGGCAATGACAAGTATTTTAAATACGAACAATTATGTCTTTTTAAGTCTCTCTGTTTCGAATGATCAATCTACTATCAACGCTGTCTCGTCGACTTTTAGGATGCTATCAGATCCAAATTTGCGAATTTTAGGGCGAACTACCTTTGTACATCATTTTTTTTTTTTTTTTTTTGACGTGGAACACGTCTTGTATATCGAGTTGTATATCGAGGAGGTATTTCTAAAAAATCGAGCATAATCGAGCGACAGATAAAAACGACAGATTTTCCATAGCATCCCATGTTGGGTAGCAACAGATTTTAGGTAGCTAAAAAGGTAGGCTCCCTGGCGAGGCGCATAGACCTTTTCAATTCTAAAGATAATCTCACTTTCTTTGAGTTTCTCCTTCACCTTCCTTCAAAGAGGTGGGGTAAGGGGAATGAATGAGAAATTTTGTAACTCGTTCAACAGAAAATAATCAGTGCGAGTGTGCGCGTGCGTCCGTGCACATCTCTATCCCGTGGGTGATTCAGAAATTTGCGAGTGCACCCCGCATGGTGAATTCAAAATTTGCGTGCGTCCGTGCAAATGACCTTGGGACTTGTAAACATTTCGAAATCTACAGCAAGGAAGGGGTCGAAAGGCGGAAGCCCAAAATATTTTATATCAGACTTATGCTAAACCGAGATAGGGACCGAGAAAGAGGGCGAACGAGCGGAGCGAGTGAGCCCCACGAAAGTCGATACCTCAAAATATTTCTCATAAAGACGATACCTCACATTTCTCATAGAAGACTTGAATTTTCTCATACCATTGAATATAATAGGTGATACCTCAAAATATTTCTCATACAAGACTTATACGACGCCAAGGTAGGTAACGGGTAAACGAGTAATATCTCACGAACACTTGACCTAGTAGAAGCCTAGACTAAAATATTTCAAGATCACTGATAAAATATAAAAGAAATGAAACATGATCTTCATTTATTTGGCTATGCCAGAAATTTTTTTGGACTCAGTTTTACCAGGGTACTTATACTCAACAATTATAGTTTCAAGATCTAAATCCATAACCGCAATTAGAGAAGTAAAATTATAATTAGGGCAAGTAAAAATATTTTTCACATTTTTTTTTCGCTACTAGCTATGACATAAATAGTTCGAAAATCATCCGTTTTAGCATACCCTGGGTACCCCATTGAAATTTGACAGCACATACTTTTACATATTTTGTGAAAAAAAAATATTTTCACATATTTTCCATGTTTTCCCTAAAAGCTAATTTTGACTTGATTTCTCGCAACTTATTGTGAAATTTTGGACATTTTTAGAGATAATAGGCAAAGTTTTTTGTTCAACAACCTGCACATGCACGTGTTCATCAACTGCAATCAAAGTCTTTTTCAATATTTCTTTTATTAAATGATTTTTAGAATTTTTCGTACTGAAAATGACGTTTTCTTAGAAAAATTTATTAGCACATATTTCCACATATTTTGAGATTTAAAAAAAATATTTCAGACGGATAAAAAAATATTTTTACTTGCTCTAATTATAATATGAAAGTCGAGGAATAGATAATCTCACTTTCTTTAAGCTTCTCCTTCCTCTAAGAAGGTGGGGTAGGTGGAATAAATAAGAAATTCAACCACAAAATAGTCTTATATACTGAGAAAGATATGAAATATGATCTTTATTTATATTTTTTCATTTCTGAAAGCACCGCCTAGAGATAGAAATAAAGGACTTGAACGATTCTTCATGAAATATCAATATTTTTCAGGATTTTCAGCACCTATTTCAAAAATTCACGACTTATCAGGACTTGAAGGACTTTCCAGCACATATAAACACCCTGCATGGCACATCAATATTTCTGAATGCTAGTCGTTCTCCTTTCTTCAGATTTGAGGAAATGACTATTGCCGAACCGTAAACAATGGCCCACGCTTTGGTCCACATCTTTCAATTGTACTCCGTCGCTACCAATCCATATAAGTCCTCTCTTGCTTTCCATAAGAGGGAATCTGTTGTACGATCCTATAGATTTTCTTCTCAAGAAGTGGTTTTCGAAATAGTGAGTGGAAACCCATTCGTTTACTTCTAAAACTTCGGAAAATTTTGACCTGATTTCAGGGAGCAGACTTAAAAGAATTTTTACCGCGTCCGGCTAGAAGATGCCGTTTTATTATTACTTTCCTACTTCTTGGTCCAGACAAATTTTAAGGTTCGAAAAAGGGGCGGTACAAAAATTTCGACCGTTGAGCTATGAGATTTTACTTATTCAAGACGAGACGTACGCTTTTGTAACATCATCAACTCGTTATGGCCTCGAAACTAATTTCGATGACGTCATCAATCCGTGACATCACCCACTCATCCTCTAATTTTAGCGACGTCATCACCTCTGTTAGGGACATATGCACTTTTGTGATGTCATCGAGCCGTAACGCCTCAACAAGCCCAATTTTGAGACGTCGTGATACCTAACATCCAAGACACATCCCTATTGTTTCAAACAATCGATAGGCGGTAATTTTCACACCCACACACACTACTGCTCGAGACTTTAATATAAAAATGATACTTCTGAGATATACCAACGGGTATTCTAACATATTTGTACTGGTATACCATTGTTCACCAACGGGCGATATTGCCAGAAAGGAAGTTACATCATTTTACAAAAACTCTTCTACCCAAGTCTCATCATCAAATAATTCCTTACGGTATCAGTGAATGTTACTGTTTAAAAATGACCTGTGACACGAGGTTTATAAATCACTTAAACGATTGAGATAGAAAGTAATTTCAAAAGTAAACTTGGAAATGAAAGAAAGAGGAAATACACTGAAAAAAAGTCACATGTCCTAGGAAATAACCGGATTTCACAACGTGTGCTTCAAACTGGATCGTTGCGAATCACGACTAGACAAAGGTTTATCTAGTAGCAGAAGAGCGAAAGACCACATGCGGGTCGTTATAAAAGCCCGTACTACAGACAGGACTAAAAATATCCACACGACCAGGAAAAGATACACTCGTAAATCGACTACATGAAGGTTCATCCTGCGAGAGACGGATTTAACACCACACGGGTCCACGGGTCGTTGAAAAAACGTATATCACAGACAGCATGTCAACAAAATCAGAAAGAAACCTTCGAAATCGGCGGAACGGACGGACAGCGGTATAAACAAAAACAAAAGTAAGATTACATGGGACAAAAAATATTTTTTGAAGAAATTTCTCGACCGATGATTGAATCGAAGTTTTATTTTGGGTCGGGCGTACGCGAGATTTGCAGAATATTGAACGGATAAACAAGTTGGAGACCGATCATTATTATAATTCTTTTTAAAAAAGCTGTGCAGAACTCATAACCTCTAAGACTTTCCGTCAAAATGTTGACGAAAGAGAATTCTTCATTACGTATGATCCACACGTTTGCATAGGAAGGCACGATTTTATGAGTCAAGCAAAAGTATTTATAGACTGGTAAAAATCCTCTAAGAGATGAGAGCGAGAATAACGTCGAAGGACTGATGAACGATCGAGAAATTTACCTGACATCAGTGCCCTTGAAAATTGTCAGCACAAAGGTCTCCACTGACAAGGAATAAATTCAATTTCATGAATACGTATGAGTATAGGAGTTGAGAAATTTGGAAATCATCCGAACACTTTTCTTCTATACGAAACTCCTTCGAGCAAATTATTGATTTTTTTCAGTACGCAAGTATTTCAACAAGGTTTCAAAAGTATTTTTAATGCTGGAACTCGAAACGTTTCCACAAAAAATCTTAGTCACGAGCTCGGCTGATCAATATGCTTTTTAAGGGAGAGCAAAAAAATATGGTTTTTCATAAAAACGCCTATAAGTTTGAGAACTATTTCGCCGGAAAGTTTATTCAAGCGGTATTTACTCGTCAATAACATGATAATTATAGAAATCTTCGAATATGATTTTGTTTTTCTTGCTTTTTAAGGGAGAGCAAAAAAATATGGTTTTTCATAAAAACGCCTATAAGTTTGAGAACTATTTCGCCGGAAAGTTTATTCAAGCGGTATTTACTCGTCAACAACATGATAATTATAGAAATCTTCGAATATGATTTTGTTTTTCTTTCTTTCTTTGAGGGGGGGGGGGGTCGACATGTTTACGAGGGATATCAAAATTGGGGATATTTTTTGCCCAGACAAGAACGAGAATTAATTCACACAACTCTGAATCAAAAATCCGCAAGCGTTTCAACCTCCTTACTTCTAATGCAAATTATAGATTTGGAAGTTCGACGCGACAGCGAGTGAAACTGTGAATTTATCATGTTATGAATAATCAGAAAGTCAAAAGAACAGTTTTCTTATACGTGAAATGATAGGATTGTGTAACTAATAAAACTTTTAATACGCTGCTTGGCTGATCGTATTAGCTAAAAGCTTGGCTTCGACTATCGGCTAACCTGGCCGATGGCTAAAGTGCAAAAACATCAATATGGGTATGCTTGTTTCTTCTCTGTGCAAGTGCATCCAAATGAAACAAAAATGTAGAGTAAATTGAGGAGTTTGTAAAATAAATAACACTAAGCAGCAGGCAACAACCATCAGTCATCGAGCAATTGATTTTGTAGCAATCTAGAGGAATAGTCTTTTTTTACCATGACAAGAAAACTATTGTTCCATATAATTTTTTCGTTTCTTGAACACTCATTCCATGAAGCTGGTTCTTTGGTTCGGTTGAAACTATAAAACGTAACTGCATAAGGAGTAAGGAGAAATTGAGAGAAAAAAATTAAGTCATTAGTAGGGCCAATTTCATGGGCTGAAAGCTTAGCTAAGTGCTAACTTGATTTCATTGGCGAGCAAACGACTAGCTAATTATGACTACAAATCCTTTGGCAAACGGCTAATGGCCAAAAGGTTCAGCTCGGCTAAGGAACCCTGGCCTTTCATGATATTTTTCCGTGCAGTGTCGATCACGGGAAAGGGAAGTTCTTTCGACAAATAATACATTGAAGAGAGAGAAAATTATTGCATTAGCTTTAAAACGAACATATCACAGGACCACGTACAGTTCATGGATGTAAATTAATGAAGTAATCTTGCAACGAGATTACTTAAAAAATACTCGCCAATACTACCATTATCAACACGTATCAAACGATTAATAATATTATACGCGCACAGACAGCTTGAAATAATGTATTATGAGAGTGTGTGTGTGTTCACGTATCTAATAATGCGACAAAACATTACAAAAAAAAAAAAAAATCGTGAAACAAGTACATATTCACAACCTTTGTTCCAAACTAAAAACGATTCTGATATCGACAAACAATTTAACAGCCTTTTCTAATACAGCTTCGCTTTACTTCAGTAAACAACGAGATCGGTTTTTAATTGTCACTGCAAATATGTTACGAACACATTTTTACCATTTGGAGGTATTTACATACCGCGATAGCGAAATCAATGGGTACTTTTTTTATGAACTAAAAAAAAAAAAAAAAAGTAATATTATGGCTGTAATGACACTCGTGCTATTCTTGTCTTCGCTGAACATATGTGCATGCACGCATAATGCACGATCTCATCTCTTCTCTGAAAAAAAAAGAACGCTAAATTGATCGAGAAGAGAGATTCACGGAGGGTTGAGAACGGAAGGACAAAATGTTTTCGAACAACGCACAGAAAATGACTATTCCTAGATATGAAGAAATTCAGATTGCGACACATGAACGCAGATGTGAATGAGTGTTTCCTCCATTCTAGACATCTTGTGTTTTCTCGTTTGACTCGAGCTGCACCATTTCTAAACATGAGGTATCGTTGGTTTTTAGCCTACTCGACCTTCAAAATCCCGATAGAATACTTCATTTCTATCTACGATGACGGAAGAACCAACGACCAATGATCATTTTAATTTTCATGATATTGGGATGCAAAAAGTAGGCTAGTCATCGGTCAATAGGTCGTCTCATTGAAAACGTACTCACAAAGAAGTATTCGGGGCCATAGATAAAAGAAGGCAGTCGTGTACCTGCATAGTGACCCTTCTTTCTGGCCACAAGTACTCAGCGAAATTCTATTTTCAACGACAAGAATTCAGACAGTAATTATTTCTCAACTTTTGCTATTAAAGGCTAAAGACAAAGAACGACGATCGTACTCGATCCGATATCATCTGAGTCACATCTCACAATGGTCAGAGACACTTCAAAGTCTTCTACTTGAAACAAATAATTTCCATCAAAGCTTACAGCGAAAAATTGAGCTCATCGCAAAGAATTACACTTCACAAGCTTTTTAGAGGGTCAATAAGCAAGAAATTTTTCTGAGATCAGTTACTTCTGTTCAATTCATACATCACACATCATTTTACAAATCCCAAGTTCAAGACGTTCACGAGTCTCTTCCTCAGTGCCACTAAGCACAAAAATTTCCGAGTCTTTTTCTTTTTGTGAAACTCTCCCACACTTCGCCTTTGCTGCGCACTTCTGCACACAAAATATTTTTTAGGCGACAACTTCTCCCTCAAAGACAATAAAAGTGGAACGAACTTAAGACTGTCAAAAATCTAAGAACGGCTTCCTCTCAGAAGGTACAGCACTAAATTTGAAGAAAGTCGAATATCTCACACAATGAAGTCGGAGGAACCCTCATTCGGAGAAAGAGCGGGGAACTTCATGAATGATATGCTTTCAATATTTCAAATATTATTTAAAATATTCTTTCCTCAAATCTTCACACTCTACCAAACGTATAATGAAAACAATCTTACGGGTAAACATAATCGTTCATATTTTCACCAGACGTGCATATGTTCGCAAAATTCGAGCAAGGTTATCATCCCATCATTCAATTTATACGTTGATTTCGGAAATTTCGTGATGATTGCAACTCGATTGCAGCTCCTGGATTGAATTACAAAAAATTTCTCAAACACTATCGATAAACTACATCGTACAGCTCTTGATAAGGTCTCAACTGTTGGAAGTTAATGATGCATGCAAAGTTGATAAGAGAAGTGCTACCAGAAGGGTTGATCTAGAAAAAGATTGTGAACATAAATTGCTGCTTCATACTCAAACGAGGTGCATAACCGTGATAAGACTTTATTCTAAGTAATGAAAATTCATCCAATCAAAAAGTGAACACAATTCAATATAATTAGAGTTCTCAGCTCAATACTCATCATGATACAAGGAATCTGGAGGAGAGGGGTAAGGGGAGACGACTGTTCGACGGCTGGCGAATATAAAAAGATTTGCCAACATTAAGAGACTTGACTACACAGAAGACCTCAATTGCATAGACTACATTTCTTGAATTATGGTCAGGACCTGAATTGAGATCAAACACTTTCTGTTTACAATGTGTCTAGATTTGAAGAGTGAATAGTACAGAGGACACAAAGGGTTTCAATCATAAGAACGATATTTTTTGGTCTTGGTTGAGCGAACGGAAAAGCCTGATCATACAGACGATGTTTATGTGGCAAGGGCTCGATGCTTTAAAAGATATCAAAACCGCAATGTGAACTCCATTAGTCTAAGCCAGGTAAAGTTGAGAGTTTGGAGAACACAAGCTCAATCATACACAAGAAGAATCCTGAGAAGACGATCAAGACGAAGTCGAGCTGATCAAAATTGTGTTGAAAGCTGTAGTGGGCTAAGTACTTTCTTCTCTGACTACTGATCTAGGATTCGACGGGGCGAAGAGGTTTGAAGACTCACAGAAGCTTGGTTAGGTACTCGTAAGCTGAGCTTAACAACACGGGTGAGAATGTGGAGCCAATTCTTTAATCTCGGAGGCGTAGATTTGGTGGAGTAAAAAGTCTATGTACAAATGAGCCACGACGTTTATAAGCCATATTTTCTGTAAAGAGAATTCATCGACCTTGACGGTAAGACAATTCGATTGATGGCAGTGACTTTATATTGTCACTGACCAAGAGCGAGTCGTTTTTGCACGAAATTAATCGGGTGTAGATTAAGCTAAGAGAAGAAATTCATTCTAAACCAGATTTCGAGAATCCAAATATTCTGAGTGCTGGGTTCAGTCTCTCGCGAGTAAACTAAATTACATTTTTGCGATTCATCGAGCCAGTTTTTGGACGGTATGCGTGTTTGTGTCTTCATTTTCTCTCCCAAGAAATGATAAATTACTCTACTTCCTCACGATATGTACAGGTATACAATCTACAAAAATTTCCGTTTTATCGGAACGAGTTTACAATCTGATCGAACGGAGGCACGAGATTTTAGAATAGAATTCTGGTCGTACGATCCGTTGAGTGGTGAAAACCCGTGCTTCGGACGAATACAATAGAAATAATAATTTACATACTTATTCGAATCATACGCTCCGAGAGTCGAGAACATAGGCCACTATTATCGCCACCGCACCATAATACGAGTATAGACGTTACACGAAATCATCACCTACGTTAGAATCGACGAAAAGTAGATCACAGCAGTAATTACTCGACAACCATTAGCGAATTACCATCAGAAGATGATAGACCACGTTCGGTGGTATAATATATTCTATTTTTAGTCGCGAGTGACGGGATTTCATAACAATTTTCTCCTAGCGTACATGCAAGATTCACGTAGAGTTGTGAACTACTTACAAAAATAATCATTCGTATTCGTTTAAATACGAGAGCGGAAGTTCATGAAGTTCAACTTACTTTGTCAACTGCTCGATCGTCATCCAAAGTATGCTGTTTCAATCTCTCTGTTAAATACTTTATCATTATTTAGTCGTGTCCGCAAACCGAGCTTGATGTACAAGCTCTGTCGGTATAATTTTGCGATGACACGTTAACTGCGAATATATAAGCACTGCACCTAGCACAAAGTAAACGACACTAAAAATATAATGAAAACGAAAAAAAAAATTCAACGGACGAAAACTACGCGAACGAATGATTATTGATAAAGAAAATTTTCGAACGAACTCTCGATCAAAATAAACGAAATTAATACTGAACAGTAGGACTTACTATTAAAAACAGCACGTAGACGAAATAATATCTACACTTTTACCCGGAATCGCGAGGTAAATCCGTTCAAATTAATTACTTTAGCTGCACCAACTCGGACATTTAACGGTTACTACGAAGTGCGAATCTACGAACGATAACGGCGAATGATTCCCAAATTCCTGTACAACTTTACAACTAAATACGATAGTCAGCTGAAACAAACGTACGCGGACGAGCCCATTCCGGCTAAGTCGAGGGGTCGGCTCTTCGTCGATTTATTGTGCCGACGCGGATCGCGCGGAAGCGACGTATGTTACCGACCCTTTACAACTCATTCATCGAAATAGCTACACTAGAGTAAAATTCGCTAGCTCCTGATTGGCTGTTCCTGTTCGATACGTATACAAAAATCGGTGGTGAGGGTAAATTCCAGGGTTTCGAGGAAGAGCTTCGCCAGTGAATGAATGATGTCAGCTGAGTACGACGAGTTTCGTCGTAATGTTTTGAATTTTCAAAATGAACGTATGTCATTCAAAAATTAAGTATTAAAATTAGTTTAATTGTCGGACGAACACTTTTCGTCCGCGTTTTTTTCTCTCTCGTTTTTCGGTCGACGAGAAAATTGTATGGTAGGAACGATAATATAGGCTCGTCTTTCATCGAATAAATAATGAAACATTGAACGTACGTCAATTTTGTTGTCATTCATTAAAATCGAAAACGTATTGTAGGTTACAAAAATTTTACCTACTGTTCGTAGAGTTCGAAAATTTATTACAATATTTTTCGAATCTCAGCAGGTCTGTAGATTGGCTGACCGACTCCATCATTTACGTAACGCGACGATTTTCGTACGTCAGTGCGAATGTTACGAACTGCTACCTAATTCATCCATTGTAGTAGTGGATCAAAGAATGGAAGTAAAATAGGTAGTGTGTGTGTACGCTTTGAATCGTTCGCAGACATCCGACGTCGAGAAAGATCGAGCGTTAGCGTAGTACAGGTGAATCAATATTATGTCTACAACAGTTAGGTGAAAGACATAATTCGTAGAATCAAAATCGAGAAAGAAAAAAATAGTTGAAGGTCGAAGTACATCATATACGAGAAACGACTATTTTGATTAGGATGAAACCTGAAGAACTCGACTGTAATTTAGTCCGTTCTACGAGAAAAGAGTTTTAAAATAGAACGTGGTAGGAACTTCACTTGAATTATTGACGCAGTGGTGAAATGTTACCCTCGTACTTTCAGTTGCTAGGTATACGTTTCTTGAGATGCATTTTATGCGAGTAAATTTTTCTGATATCACTCTAGTGGTTTCAACCGCATTTAACCGCCCTTTTAACGTTCGCTCCTCATTTGTCTCATTCCGAGAAACAAAGGAAAACCGTACCGGTATGATAATATTCTACTTTCAACACCTACACTGAAAGTGGTCGGTACGTAGCGACTGACCTTGGGTGAAACGAAGAACGTATATAGGGGCAGTAATTCCTGTAATATTTACTTCGGAAACGAACCTTTGAATTAATAATCAACGAAAACAGGTGCTCGATTTTCCTTAAATAGGTACGCATGAGCTCCGTATTTGAATCGAATTTTTCGAAGACACGTAATGATATTTTTTAAAACTATGCGCTACCGAAAGGCCAAAATCGTAAAATGAACGCAGCGTGATATTTACTCTATATAGGTGGGGCGGTTTACTCATTGTCTCCATCAGGTTTTTTGAAGATGGTACATTTTCTCAAAAGGATTCAGATTCTTCATTTTTATATACTCTTTTCCCCTGACAGGCCTCCATGATTGATAAGAAATAATCGCTGTGATATGTCATTTTCCCTAGATGATGTGTATATTATACATAAAACTAATACCGAAATAATGAGTCTCGATTAGGTAATAAGATTAAGACTTTTGAAATAAACTTTGATATTCTGAATGAATAGTTTTTAGCAGTCACGTCGCAGCCGCAATACAGGCTAATATTAGTAATTATTGTTCCATATGCCGATTTGGAATTTAGTGCCTTTCATGAGTATCGAGGCCAAATATTCAAGTCCTCGGTATTTTTTGGATTCGCCTCTTCATTTGTCCTCCATTATTACCGTTTTTTGTTTTAATTGAAGAATATTCAAGTCAAGGAAAATCAATTTCAATGTGGAAAAATTCTAGAAAACAATTAAGATTCTTGCCATCGATATAACTACTAGATACCGGATTTTTCGGCAAGAAGACGTGTGACTTTTGGCTCTGAAATTTAAAAATTCAGCAATATTCGGCCATTAAAAAAAAATAATAATAAATAAATAAATAAATAAATAAATTAAAAAAGAGAAAATACGATTTTTACAATACGCTCACTTGTCTTCGAAGAAAATTTTTCAATCTCCGAACAAAATTACTTACCCGATTTTTGATCAAACTATTATTAATTTTGATTTTTCAATCAAAACCGTTCCATTTTAGGACAAATTTCAGTGATATTTTCCAATTAAAATTATTTCTAGTTATACCCAAATATAGACAAATTTTAGACAAAAACTAGGTATTTTTTAAGCCAAATCCACCCAATAAATCATAGTAAAAAAAAAAAAAAAAAAGGTTAAGACGCACACAATAATATTATTAATATCGTGTGCGTCTGAAACATTTTTTAAAAATTATTCATAATGATGTCAGCGTGCAACGTTGAGCAAATTCTAAAACTAACAAATCCACCCAATTCAAGGCGAAATTTATTAACTTCAACGAATATTTTCGTAATTCAGTATTATTATTATTATGAGCCCATTATTACAATATAAGTGCTTAAAACTAAAGTACTTTGAATAGTAAATTAAAAAATTAACAAGTAATTTAGGCCCGCGAGCGGGCAAAGGCCTCCCTCAGCATACACCATTCACGTCTGTCGTAGGCAATCCTGTGATACATTTTATTGTATCCTAGGAATTTCATCCCAGCGTAAATTTTGCTTACCTTTCTTCCTACCCGACCTCGAAAACCAGCTTTTAATGTTATAAGTCCATCTGTTTGTTTTTTGTCGAGAGATGTGTCCTGCCCAGTCCCATTTAAGTCTTTTAATTTCATATAAGAAGTCGATTCCGTTGATCATATTTTTTCTAATTGTGCTTAGACTTACTTTATCTCTTATTTTTATTCCTTTTATCGATCTTTCCATAGAGTTTTGAGCTACCTGTATTTTCCTTTCGTCTTTTTTAGTTGTTGTCCAAGTTTGACAACCGTTGCTCAGGGTGGGGAGGACACAGCTATTAAGGATCTTGATTTTATTTTTGATCGTGAAATTACCCTTCAATATCTGCTTCAGTGAGCAGAATTTTCTCCAAGCTAATGTAATCCTTCTTTCAACCTCCATGGCAGTTCTATTTCTTAAAGTTATGTTTTGCCCTAGGTAAATTATTTCTTCTATTGTTTCTATTTTTTCTCCATCTATCTGTATCTCAATATTTCCGTTGTCTTTGCAGATCATCTTTGTTTTCTTTATATTCATGCTTAATCCACTTTTTTTTTTCCTTTCTCATTCAGCTCTTCTATCATTTCTTTAATTTACCTGAGGAGTCGGACAAGAGGACTATATCGTCTGCGTATCGAAGGTTATTTAGATATTCCCCGTTCACATGTATCCCTTTTTTTCCCATGGGAGCTCTCTGAAGGTCTCTTCTAAGACGCAGTTAAAAAGCAGAGACGATAAAGGGTCCCCCTGTTTTACTCCCCTCTTTATTTTTAAAGTCTTTCCTATTTTATCAGTTTTTACTCTTGCTTCTAGATACTTGTATATTTCTGTTATTATTTTTATGTATTTTATCTCTACTCCTTGATTTACTAACGCTGAAACGATACTGGGGTGCTTAACTGAGTCGAATGCTTTCGTGTAATCTATGAATATCATGTACAAATTTTTGTTGAATTCTAAACTTTTTTCTATAACTTGATTTATAACAAAAAGGTGATCTATAGTTGAAAAATTTCTTCTGAAACCTGCTTGTTCTTTCGGTTGTTCTGTCTGTAGAGTATTGCTGATTCTGTTCACTATTATTTTTGCAAAGATTTTGGCTAAACAAGACCCTGAGCTTATTGGCCTGTAATTTCTTATGTCACTCTTTTCTCCTTTTTTGTATAAGATAATTATTTCTGTCAGGTTCCAGTCAATTGGAATCTTATTATTTTTGAGGACTAAATTGTATAATTCGGTAAGGTATTTTAATAATTCTTTTCCACCATACTTGATGTATTCATTTTTTATACTATCCGGACCTACTGCTTTGCCATTCTTTAGTTTTCTCATGACTCTTTCAACCTCCTCATTTAATATTATTAGAATTTAAGAAAAGAAAAGGTAAAATGTGAACCTGGATACCTCCCAATCTTGAACATAAAAACCAGATAGACTACATGCCAACCCCTTCTAGAACAGAAATAATCAAAAATTTCGATGTTATAAACAGTTTCACTTTCCAAACAGACCACCGATTACTGAAATGCACCCTCAACATCGAAAAATGGCGCTTTTTCAAAAAGAATAAAGTTAACTTGGGCAATATAGGAGAGGAAGATAGAATAAGTTATACCACAAATTTAGAAAAAATATTAAAAGATGAAAGAGCAGAGAAGACGGTAGAAAACATGACTAAAATATTGGGAGCCGCGTGCCAAAAAGCAATGGACATAATAACAAAAGAAAAAAACAAAGAAAAAGAAGATAACGGCCAGAGATTACCACAAGAAATCATAGACCTCATAAATAAAAGAAACAAAATGAGAAACAGAGTACAGACTTCTAAGGCTAACAAAATAGAGCTAAATTTAATATGCAAGTTAGTGAAACAAAAACTTGGAAAATTTAATGAAGATAAAAAGAACAATTTTATAGCGGAAGTACTAGAAGATACAGCTAGTACAAAAAAAATAAGAATCAATTTATCAATAGGGAAACCCTGGACCACCTACTTGAAAAACAAAAATGGAGACAAAGTATAGGTATGATAGAGATGAAATAAACAAAATAGCAACCGAATTCTACGAGAATTTATACGACGATCCACATATAATACCAGAAATAAAAGGGGGAGGATATTCCAATTCAGTATAAAATTTCTTAATTTTACTGGCGAACTGAGATTTTCGGTAATTTCGGCATTTCTCAACTAAATGAAATTTTTCTCCTGTGTCCCATTCATCATGATTCGATCTTAATTTTTATTCCCGTCGATTCCGCCCTTCTCTACACATGACAGTGTAAGAATTCAGAATATTACTAATGAGTACAAACTTCCATAATTTCTCTCTGATGAGAAAGAGAAACCGATTTAATCCTTCGTGCGTATCCATTAAGTTAATGTCTTCAAGTTTCAAATTCATAGCAAAATACAACAAGAAAGCTAAAGACAGTGATTAATTTGAATTAGTTTATAACGATGACTGGCACGCATTAAAAATATGGCAGTGCCTCCGAATTCTTTCGTCAAATCTTCTGATTTTTTTCACCTCTATGTCGCTATCAGGTTTTCTAGCTCTACCTGTCAGCGTCGCCTTTGTGGTATTGGAGTATTCAGGAAGCCCACGTACATTACTATTCTCGCAATTCTGCAGCCATTCATTAATATAGAACATCATTCAGTGTTCACCCCTTTTCTTCTTCGACTCTCAAGCAAGAGATGGATAACATTAAAGTATTAAGCTTGATGCAGAGAATAATGAAGTTAGCCAAACAAGACGTCCGCTGACGTCCTCAACGACGACCGAAAAAAATAGAGGACATTCAAAAAGTAAATTTAGGCCATAAAATTCTTCGTTTCCTCAAATTTCTGTGTTCCCCTCTCATTTATTTATTCAATTCTTTTGACGTAACATTACCTAAACCATTTTCATTATACATTTATAGGCTTATAGGTCATAGTCGTTTTCCAATTTTTATCAGCATTTTTGGAATGCTATGATAGCATACGGTACGACAACATTTCTTCAATCTGCACAAATCCATAACCTAAACAAAATCATATTTTTCTATCTCCCCTCGCTTCGTCAGCTTCTAGAGCAGTATTGTTCACGAGATGGATAAAATAAATGTACAAGTCTGCAAAAACGAGGGGAAAAAAAGAAATCAATATTACATCTTTTTTAGACAATGATATTAACAAAAACCCCCCTCATCATCGACGGCCGATTAAGTTTACTCAGAAGGCACTCTTTCTTGAAATCTACATTATAAACTCATGTTGAACAAGAGTAAAGTAGTGTTGACTTACTCAATTTCGGAGCCTAGAAAGTTGACTCTTCGATTTTCAATTTTTTTTTACTACCTTTATGAAGAAACGGAAATTTAGGATGAAAAATATTCATCCTCAACTAAAATGCCCCCCTCCAAAAAAAAAAAAAATCTTCCAAGAATGAAGCTACCCTTATTTTACGGCAGCTCCATGAACAAATAGTAATTTCTGAGATGAAAGTAATTTCGAGAACATACGTTTTCGTTTCAATAAAATCTTATTTTTTGATAGTCGATAAGACGCAGTACAGCAAGTTACGTTGGCAGAAAATAGAATACAGAACCTTGTATTAAAAGGATTAAGAATCCGTTCAATTCTCTAACGTCTCTTCACTGGTTTTGATTTGTGAACCGTTTTCAATCCCAAATTTCAAACATTCTATCTATATCACTAAACCAACATTCTCCGTTGAGGAAAAGAAAAATAAGACAAAATCAAACGCGTAAGTAACAAGACAGAAGTGTACAGGTAGAGAAGAAAAAATTAATCCAAAGAGTGGGATTTAAATTGATGTACCCTATCAATTTTCAGGCAAAAAGATCTGATAGAATTCGTGTTACAAATTAATGAGCCAAAAGTCACATTCTCATCGTTCGTGAAAATGCATTCCTAAACCGTGTATTTAGTGGGTGTTTTTCCCTTCTAAGTGAAGCGGACATATAATTTAGACGAATATTCAAACGAAAAGAGAAAAATATTACAATGAGTTGATGAACAGTACGTCACTAAACAAGCAACGACAACGGGATACATATACTAACAAGAAAAGTCTGTAAGGTTGCTAATTCGAACATTTTTTTTCAAAACTTTTACAGCTGATGGTTCAGTCAAAAAAAGAAAATGCTCAGCTATGTCACGAATTTCAAATTGTTCTCATAAGATCCAGCGGTCTTTTGAACCAGGAACATACCTGATTCACGAATTCCGATAGAAATGGTACTATCATTGAAATGAATATGATGTGGTGAAACTCTCTACCCAGTATAAATCAAAACGAGATTATCGTTAGAATAAATGTAAGATAGTGATATTTTGTCACACGCAGTTTTCTCCGCGAATATTGGAAATCCTTGGATGAAGATTTTATGGATCGCAAGTAATAATGACTCTCGATACTTGAAAGTATTGGTTCGAACTACATAGCGTATGTTACGAAGACACATTCGTCAACATTCTGAGTGGAAACCATGCAACACCCAACAGTAGAACACACTAGTCCATATCATGCTCCTCGAGTCGCTTCAATTGCAAGAAAGTATTTTTCATGAACTTTAAGAACGTGTTCCAAAATAATGTAAAAAGAATACCAAGGTAAATTTAAAAAAAATTTATTGTAGACGATTCCATCATTCATCTTGGACAACAGTGGTTTTTTCGGATACATACAAGCCATCCAAGAATTTACGAATATCTTTATCCCGTACAGTGGTCGATTGTTGGATCATAGCCGCTGAAAAATTAAAAACAGCAGAATTACCACCCAGAAAAACTTTCCTCATAATATTCGAAATTTCTACTCAAGAATAACGCTTCATAAGAATTAACGCATCATAAAAGCATCAGTTAATCGATCCGTAACATATTCTGATTTGAATCATCAGCATAAAGAACTTGTACTAGACTACAAAGCGAGCTGAACACTGGACTACGAAGAAAAAAAAGTTGAATGGAAGTTCATTTCGAGTTTCAACGACCACCCAAAGTTTACAAATACGATATCCTACTCTCTACAATAAGAATACCATTTGTGGTCAACTTACAGGAAAGGTGGAAACTAAACTACATGATGTTTGGCCTCATAAAATGAATCATCATCAAGGGTTCAGGAAATCAATCCGTAACATATTTTATCATAATCATTGGCAAACTTTGAGTAAACCTTCATTTATTAGGAGAAAGATGAGGTATCAGGTGTAAGACAAGACTAGGACCACGAAACTAAAACCACTTTGCAGTTGATCACACTAGCATTTCGAACGGTAATACTACAATTCGATAAATCGAAAACGTACTCGCCATCATACAGAATATTATCATCAAGTATGGTAACAGAAAATCAATCCGTAACTTATTCTGAGAAAAATCATCGGCGACTCTTTCGAATAGTGTCGAGTTTATAATTTTATTCCTATGCTTGAAACCAACCTGAACCAGAAACTAATTCAATATCGTTTCCTTCGACGATGAGTTCGTCCTTGTTTTTAGAGTTCGCAACAGTGACTCCGGGAGACATTCTCACAGTTCGAACGTATTTTTCTCCTAAGAAATTACGAATTTCGATAACGCTGTTATTCTCGGTAGTCACGCAGTTGATGGGGAAATGAGCGTATACAGCTCGCATTTTGTACATGAAACCCTGCAACAATCATCAATTTCAATAATATATGTTTTACCGATCATTTCACAGCACAAAAATTCTGAGTACTCACTTTCGTAACACCTTTAATCATGTTTGAAACATGAGTGCATACTGTCCTAACAGCGGCTAATTCTTTTTTCGTACCGAACCATTTCTCAACTTTCAAAACTTTCGGCGATTCGAGGTATATGTCGAGGGCAAGATGTCTAAACGATCGTTCTAATTTGCCTCGAGCACCGATCACAGTCACGATTCGCTTTTTGACGCTAATTTCCACATTATCCGGGATTTTTACGGTTTGATTCGCTACGATGGTCCTCATGTCTGTAATCAAAGAAAAAACTATTGAAAGTTTATCCGATACAACTACTCAAATAATACGTAATTCAAACATCGAGTAATATCTTCACTTGAATCTGACAGCAATGGATATAGGTAAGAAAGTTGTGAACTCGATTCGGAAACAAGAGATACGATAAGCTAGGAGTTAGAGTTTACCGATAGCTAAGCTAGTAGGATGGTTGCGACTGAAGATAAAGTACAATAGGTAGAATTATAAACAACTATTTAGATTTAACATGAAATCTTACCAGAAATTAATTTAAAAATAGACGCCTTAAATCCTACGGTCTACGATCGAATTGCATTCGAAACAGAGAATAACACGTTGTTCTTTTCCACTAATTCTGACAAATCGAAGATTTTTGGGGTTTCGGTTCCATAAAAATTTAGAAGTGGACTGTCTGGTAAATTACGATTTAGTGTCTTTCTTTTCCGTCGAAGAGTGGAGCGCTGCTCATGTGCGCGCTGTAGCGTTACGTCAGCATAACGAACGGGCCAGCAATGCATGCAGTATCTGAGAATTCTTTTAAGAATTAAAAGAAGTAACGAGATCATAACTCTATCTGCGACATTTCATCGGATAAAAACGTGTATGTACAACGTAAGTATTTATTTTCCCTAATTGGATATTATATTAACGAAAGAAGCACGAAAGAAGTTTCCATAAATCTCTTTATTTTGTAGAAAAAATACTATGTTTTCAAGAAGCAAATAACTTATTTTCTGTGCTTCATTTAGCGTCAATTTATTTTCGACTCACGTCCTTAAAAGAATGCGTCGAACAAGAAAAATTACTGTCTTCAAACAATGTATTCAACAATAGAGCCATTTCTATTTTTGTACTGTATCTGTAACTCTGTTATCGATAATTAAAAATAAAAATTCATGTTACCAGGGATGAATGTTCCTATGCTTAGGAAGAACCAGAAAACAAATCGATAAATTAGTAACTGATCCCTATAATTTGTCCCATTTTACATCAACTATGTTTTTTTTAATTGTGCATTTCACGTTTTTCATTTTAAAAGAATCTTGAGTCATTTGCAGGAATTTGATTTTTATTCTTTTTGAAAGAAAGATCAGATCTGTTCAATTTCTTCCATTATTGTTTGTTTGGGTATTTAAAAATTGTTTTCTTCACCTTTAAATTTGTGATTACAGTGTCAGTTCTTGACTTCTAGAGATAAAAACAGGAGAGAGAAAAAAACGGACCTAGGTACTGTGAATGTGGTGGAATAAATGTGAGTAGATACTTAGTCTCGCTATTCATTTCATATATTTTTTTCATTAACTTATGAATCATTTTTTCATCCATAGTAATGATTCAATATTTTATTTTAGGGTGATACCGTATAATTTATTCAACGCGACGTACACGTGACTGTCAAAATTGCTTTTGACTTGAATATTTCAGTTCGAATGTGAGAAAGATTTTAATATCTGATAGAAATTATGTTGGTACTTTTTATTTTGTGAAAGTCTTACTGTAAAAAGAATTCAAGAAATTGAAGAAATTTCCTCCTCAAAATATGAATTTACATTTTCTTTTGAGTACCTTGTACCAGTATCGCGTTAATCGAAATATTGGTTGTATGTGGCTGGGAGAAATCTCATAAATCTTTAGCAAACTCATACAATAGACCTGCCATAATTTTCTTAAATCATCGTATTAACGGTATAGCCTAATTAAGAAATAGAAAAAATTGAATATTAGAAAGAGCAAGCTTTGATTTTTTTCCTATTATTTATTTATTTATTTATTTATTTATTTATTTTTCTTCTAATATAGGCCCATCTAAATCTTGGGTAGGTACCTATCTTTTCTTATTCATTTTTGGCCGTCGCCAATTTCTCGAATTTCAAATTAGGTATTGAATTAAAAATTATTAAACCGGTTCGTCAATTCTTCATTTTTGGTAAATTACCCATTCAGTTCGAAACATTCTACACTCACTCTTTTCCTCAATGAATCATTATGCTTTAGTATTTAGAATCCTTTTGATTTAACTTTTATTTTGTCCTATAATGAATTCATTCGTAACCTTATGATTTAAGTTATATACTGAACTTAGTACAATACTGACCACCTTGACTACAATAATTGGAACTTCGAGTATTTATTTATGTATCCTTCAACTGATATCTTGTCTTTGGAGAGTTAAAACGTCCATTATGTTCAAGTCACGCTAGTTCAAGTACAGGTAGGTATTGAGTGTAATTTAAGCAGTAAGTAAAAGAACTTATACCTAAACAGATTTAGGTACACTTATACAGGAAGCTGTCACATCAATTCTTTTTAGTTTTTCTTTTTTTTCGGAATTAATTAGGTTTTTTCAAAGAGAATTTAGTTTAATTTCTCTAGATTGAGTCCCACGTAATGCCCTCCAGGATCATCTAAAAATTATAGTTAGGTTATACGATGGATTTTTGAATGTCGCAGGTATAAAAAATAATTAGTATGTAACGATGTTTTTATTATTTCTTCTTAACTGCTAGGAATTTCAATAATAAAGACATGATAATATTTTCATTATTAGCTCGATGTATGTTGTGAAAGGTTATTCATGAACTTAATAAAGAACTGAGGCGTCCGTTCAAATGTAATTTGTGTGGAAAACGATTTTAAGTTCCGAGTAAACTGAAACGGTATACAATAATAAAGAACAGAGAAGTCCGTTCAGGTATGACTTAGACAATAGAATAATAATTGAAAAGGTATTTTATGTTCAAGCATATCCTTCATCAATATCTGAAATGTAATATTTATGGAATTGGATTAACCGTACATGCCGGATGCCGGCCTGATCTGATCAACCAAGGGAGGTATGCTACCGATCCCATCAGCTCATCTATTGTTCAAATGTATTATTTGTGAAAAGAGACGTTGCATTTCAGGGACTTCGGTGCGCATGGTTTCCCCTCGACACGTCGGGAAAGCGAATTAAGAAGTGATAATCCTCCCCCCTCAAACGCTTGAATTATATTTATCGTGAACTAATTTCCCTGTGTTTTTTTTTTTAAAGACTTCACTGGACGACAAGTGTGATAGAATAGAAGTAGGATAAAAGTCTCTTAATCAACATCACTCGGAACTTCACCAAGAGCGCGAAAGTTTTAAATTAGGTATAAACAGAAGCTACTCTGGCGGTGTATTCAATAGAAGAGAGGGGACAGGGAGTTTAGAGGGAAAATAAATCCAGTTCAGGCAATCTTTGCTAATAAGTTCCAGTTTGGGACCCTGCCTAGCCAAACAGGAGGATTTTTCTAGAAAGACGAAACCACGAAAGATATTTTTCGGAAAATGTTCAATGATAATTGAATGATTAACTTATTTGTATTGGTGGAAGACGATTTATTGATTTTTCTTGAGATTTTTTACCCATGATTAAACGATACTTCCCTATTGCGTTCGTTGACCTTAAGGGCAATCTTATTTCATGATTATGACGTATATCTGTTGACGTTCATTAAAGTGAGTGCTTATGACCGTGTCAGCCTTTCCGCAGAAATTTATTATAATTATGTTTCCACCACCTTCTGTTGAAATTAAGGATGAGATGATTATTTTAGCATCGTTAGATTACGACTATTTCTTTCTTAATAAAACCAGTCTCTATAAAAGGAATTCAAAAGTGCAGTGTAGAGTAAATCAGTTGTTTGTATAGATATTTGACTTTAAAAAGACTGGTCCTTGTTTCATTTACATTTATATCGTGGCGTTATTTTGAATGCTTCCCTTTAATTAAAATATTTTTAAAAGCCAAAGCGGAAATCTTTCTCCAAACGTACCACCTATTTCAGCTGAGGAGACAGTAGTTGAAAGCATGATTATTATTCCGCGGCCTGTTTTGTAAATTAACTGAGTAAAACTTTGTTGCGCTTCCGTCGGAAGCGAGTTGATAATAGGCAAAATATGAATTACTTCTTCGCCTTGACTAGAAATGTAAGAAACCAAATTCAAACTTTTAAAACGAACTTTGAAATAGATTGAAATTAGAATATTGCCATAAATAATAACATCGAATTGTTGGTTCACCTAACAAAACTTAATAGCAAAATTTGGTTTTTTGCAAAAAATGTAACGAAAGCTACAGCGTGAAGAATGTATATAAAACATTCCATACCCGTATCTGAAGGGGGAAAAATAGTATAATGTAGTCAACTTATCTACTTTTCCTCTTACTCCTAGATAGTGACTCTTTTCTCGCTATTAGAAAATAATTTGCAAACCGTTGACGTCGTTATAACTTCTTCTTCGCTCTCTCTTTTTTTTCTATCATCTTGAAATATTTCTATATTATCGACGCGAGGAAGATGATTTTCCACTGCAAATTGAACTTTTTGAACCGCAATCGTTTCGTACCTTTTTAGCTTAAATTTTCATCGTGAACAGATACGATAGAAGCAGCTTTCAACATTCATATTTCTCCTTAGTAGTCGAAGTTATTCAAATAAGATATACATATACAACTTAGATACTTATACGTTATGAATTGTAAATTTATCCTTATTTCTACAACATTGACAAGTCGAAAATAAATATTCAAATTGGTTGTAACTATGGGGGTTATTTTACTTTTGCACTGCAGTTGTATTATGTTTTATATTATTATAAGGAACTTATGGAATAATTCGTGATGATTTTAATTCAAATCACTTTGTATGATCCACCGATCATAAATTTTTAAATTTTTAAAATTGTAATGTTGCAATCCCAATTGAAAAATCGACACTAGAATCCACAATCCACAAATGTGGATTCTAGTGTCGATTTTTCAATTTTTACATACTTTAACATATTATCCACGTTTAAATTTAAACTTGTGATTGAAAATAATATTCCCATCTCTTGAAATACATCATATCAACTATAAACTACCTACTATCAATAACGTACCTATATACACGAAAAATTATGAATAAATCAATAATAAATTTAAGAATAAAGTCACCAAGAGTCTCGCAGCATACTTATAATGAAGAACAAAAAATTGTCCTTAATCAATTGATTGAATTCGATTTCTGATGCAATTACGGCACATAACTATAATTTAAATGAATTTTACTAATAGACCGCACAAAAATAGTATATTACTATACAAGAGGGTAAAGTGACCTTTTGACATCGAGTGCGGTAGTTTGCGAAACGAGTCAAAGACGAGTTGAGCAATCGCACGAGTATGTCAGTGGTCACTTACCCTCTTGTATTGTAAGATATTTTTCTAAATAATATGATGTTAAAGGAAGATTGAGAGAATACGGCAATGATAATTCTCCATAAAGAGCTGCTGCGCTCGTCGCACTATCTTTACATCATGCTGGAAATCAGACGCTGTTAAAATGCGACTTTACCCACTCTTTTGCGTGGGTAAAAGAGCTCTTTAACATCATGTATTTAGAAAAGAACTTTAAATAAACGTTAGATATATTTCAGCTAAGAAGCCATCTTCAGTGACAAAACAAAAAAAAAAAAACGTTTCGTCACTAAAGATGGCTTTTCTTAGCTGAAATATATCTAACGTTTATTTAAAGTTCTTATTTGTGCGGTCTATTAGTAAAATTCATTTCAATTATTATCCTTAATCATTCAAACTCAAAGTTTACACTATCAAATATGATTAATTAGGATGGCGGGGGGGGGGAGGGGATGAGCTTATTGACAAAGTTGTAATGAGTCATCACCAAGTCATCACCGTATAAATCATTGTTGTAAGCTCATCAAGAAAAAAACAAGAATAAACCTGTTAAATAAAAGGTTCTTCATCACAATACACGTACCTTAACGTAGATACTGATAACAAAAAGGATAGGAAAATTCACTTCTTGTAACGTGAGCTGCTACTCGTAATAGTGAGAAATTTTTCAAAAAAATAGAAATTTCTCAAGAACTAATAATCCGATCCTCAAACAAATTGCAGGTGCATATCTTCAGATATAACGCTACAATACGGCCAAGTTACAAAAAAATCCATCGGGTAGTTTTGGAGGACTTCCGCAGAGAAAAATATCTTAAAAATAAATAAATAAATAAATAAATAATGAACATTATATAAGGAAAGCTGAACGGGCGGGAGTAACACCTCACTTTTCTAATAAGAAAAGTCGGTAAAAATCAAAAATGTTCTTATCTTATAGCTTAGTAAGGACTTGGAGCTTAGCTATGTTTTCAGCGCCCTCTACAGATGCTCTGAATGGCAAATCCTTGATGAATGACCCACTAACCACAACAGCGTGACCAATCAAGCCCAAAAAATTTAATATTGCGTTAAATGGGTGCAGCCTTCTCCAATTTGAGAAGAAATACATAGCGTAAATGGAATTTAGCCCCGATTAGCCCGATTAGTCCCAATTCTGATAGAATTTGGCTCCCAACAGTCCCAACTAAGTTTAACAATTGGTCACACTGAACCAGGAACAAAATTTGTAAATTCTCAAGTTAGTCTCAATGTAATTCGTGCATCCGTGCTCTTTCCTATGTGACAGGGTGAGGCGACAGTCGAAATCCAACGATAGTTTCACCATCGATGGTTTTGACGAAAACTATCGATACTATCGATAGTACTATCGATATATCGCCCCACCCTGCTATGTGATAGATTAATATTATGTGAAATGCGCCAAATCGCCAATACCCAGTTCCAAACCAAGTAGTATAGGATTTCCCTGCCGTGGAAATACTGTGATTGACAATTGAAATGAAGAAGTGATGAAAATTTGGAACTTAGAAGTCATCAGAAGTACAGATGCAGAAGGATTCATAACAATGGTACCAAAGCCTAAGCGATACCTACGTAATGTACGCTCTCATTGCGGAGAATACTCAATGATCATCGTACATCAGTCATTATTACCGGGTGTTACGAGGTAATGAAGATTGAAGATGGTAGGACAACTAGTGACTACGATCGTCTAGTAAACTCAAATTTACGATTGTGGTATGTAAAGCCTATGGATCTGTGGTAATCGTGGTGGTGATAATCTTTCATTCAATTTCAATGTAGGTAGCAATTATTTACTGCAATTCAAAATTGGTATGGCTGTATGAGTATATGGGATAAAGTCTACGTTCTTCACTTCAAGTGGATTAAACTTTTCGATTAAGCTTGTATGCTCGAACATCATCAAGAGTCAAAAGATAAGTATAGTCTACAATCACCTCAATCGCTGTATCAACTCGCAGTACATTCTCTTCCACGTATCAAATTTAGTTCATTCGATTGAAGTAGGCCTAGAATTTGGGTAAAATTTGAAAATGTCAACCATTATCAGTTGGGTACAGACACGCCCAACTTGAGTTTTAGTTTGTACTCATAAGTGTTCAGTAACACGTCGCGTGCCACTGTTTTCTAGCTGTACAGAAAACGGAAAAAGGAATATATTGTAATTAAACCCGCATTATAGAGTATTATCAAGCTATTGAGACATACAGAAGACAGCAGTTCTAGTAACTTTCAATCCTGATCACAAAATGTGTACCGTCAAGGTTTGCATTGGAGGAAGGATATGATCGATGTCGGCTTATCATTATTTTGTTCGAGCCAAGTTTGAGGCAGATAGATCGAGGCCTTGATTAGGTAACAACTTTATTAGTACAAGTATACCTACATATAGATATACTCATCTGATGAAGACAAATTGCTTGGCACGTACTCATTATAATGAATGATTTGCTCACGTAGAAAAATACTTATTTATTCTACCAATAGTATACTAAAAGAAATTAAAGCAAATATTTTGAGTGAATTTTCCAACCATTGAAAATGTCTTTGGAGACGGTTTAAATAGGTCTTCGAAACTGCGCTGCTTCATGAAATCCTATACGTGGTATAATCTATGATACCTATGAGATCATTTTGTTCTGTATTGTACTTTTTACCCTCTATTTCATGCTTATTCAAACGAGAAGTTTCAGAGGAGATCTTGAATCACATTTCTCATTCAGTTTTTGTTTCCGAATTTGTAAAGAAAGATTATGACATGACACTTTTGAGATTAACGGTGATTCGATATGTGAAACTGAAATTGTTATTGTGTTATTCTCGTTTTGACATATTATACATTTTGGAACGCACTTGTAGGAATTTTTAGATCCTGAATAGATACCAACTTCTGATTATGTCCTCATTCATTTTTCGTGTTCAAATGAACTTTTTTTCTTTAATGGACCCATGAATAAAAGAAACTCTTGTAGTTGAGGATGAATTCGTGGTATATTATTTTTATTTTTTCTCGGGTAAATACAAATATTTTGCATCGCCACGGAATCTGTGGGACAGACACAGAGAAATAATTTTAGAATTTTTTTCATTCATTTTAATTCCTTGACAAAAGTATGTACAATGAGAAATAGGTCTAAGTGCGAGAAATTTAAATACGTTTGTCCGAAGATAAACTCGTACAATGGATGATAATTGAAATGGAAAAAAAAATTGGAACGTACAGTGTTTTTTATTTTTAATTTCATTTTTTAAATTTTAATGTCAGGCCTTCCGTACATATAAATTGGCCGTAAAGTCTTGAAATCATCATTTACCGTTTGAAGTGGCCTCTACTATTATTGGCGAACCTGTATAATTTCGCACGTGAGTTTCGTTTCGATGATAACACCGAGAATTTCCTTCTCTTGTCCAGGACGCGCGTGATTCACAGTAGCAGTCGGAAATGCGCACGCAGCCTTTACTATAAAGGATGAAATTTGTCACAGCCAATGTTACATGGGATTACCTGAGGCGCATCGTATGAAGTTCCCTCAACAGTGTAACTACCAGTTGCGTGGCTTTGCGGGATTTCGTAATATTTTCGAAAAGTTCGGTATGGTAATTTATTTTTTCTTGATATCTCGTAAAGGTGTTTTTTTTTTTTTTCAATAATTAACTTTTATTAATATTATGATGTAAGTGGCTCTAGCCTTCATTTTTTCGTTTTTATTTCGGAAGTTTTCGAAAAAAAAATGTGAGTGTTGGAAAGAAAAAGGAAAAAGTGAACGTGTTTACGTACCTACGAATATTAGTGAAGTTCTTGAAATTCGAAAAGTGTCTCTATTTCGAAAATTATGAAAATACCGCGGAAACGCTCTCTGTTATCCGAGAGGTAAGCGTACAATTTTGTATTTTCTAAAAGAATATTGACCATTTCGATGTGATAATCATAATCATAAAATACTTCCGCTTTCCTTCGAGCTTATCATTTCATTATGTCGACTCAAGTTAGAGCTCATTATCTCTCGCTGTCTCGCTATGCAGAATCTAGAATTACATAATATTTCTTTTCTCTGATGTATGGCAACTACCTACGCGTCATATTTCAATTCACCCCACTCTAGTTCCGATGAATTTTTATCACTTCTTTCCTCGCCACAAAATTTTGTCTTATTGAAATTCTCGTAACCCGTCAGGAACATACGCACGTTCCGTAAAAGCTGCGATGTCATAAATTATCCATCCGAATTTTCATTTTGATCCGATGAATAAACGAGATATATTTTGACTTACGTTTCTTATTCTGGAAAAATATAAAGTCTTTTTCGTGTAATGTAACAAGATCGCACTCACGATAGACGAATCGTTTTGGATGGAGAAAAAGATAAGTGGGAACATTTTCATTCGGAGAAAAATGTAGGCCCCTTAATATTTAGCTTATATATGAAAAGGTGTATATAGATACTTATTATGTGGATACCTATTTTTTTGCACGAGCACCCTCCAACGTGAAAACGTTTTATATCTTTTCTAGCCATTCTCAGAGTGAAAATGTAGGTCAGGAATTTTGGCCGTTTACGTACCCACGAATAGAAGAAAATTGTGGTACGCGTATACGTGGAGAGAGGTAAATGCTGGTGTCGTGGAATGTGAAACTAAACAGTTGCGTTTTTTAAATTTATTTCCGCGGACGATTTTTTCGCTTCGCGCTTCGGCGGACACTTTACGTGCTTGAAAATTCTTCAAAAATACTAAACGAGCGCATGAAAATATGACCTTAACGCTTCTCGGGATATCGTGAGGAAAACAACTCGAATTTGAAATCTTTGTTTATCAATCATTCGTATTCAGTAAGAGCAATCGAGTTTAATGAATCAACGTAATAGAATCTAACTTCAGTGAGCGTAGGCCCAACAACGATGTACACGACTAATGTGGAAATAAATCGCGAGTATTCCCACATGAACGAAACTAACCCTGGAGATTAACTCTGTCAAACCTGTGTGTAGGCTCAACTTAGTTTAGAAGCTATCGGTATAATGTCGCGTAATTCGCTAAGATAACAATTGACTTTGTACATTAGCAGTGTTATACGACGGTAAAGCTCTATCAGCTTTTAGGTCACGTCCTACTACCTTCAGGAATTAAAAAATTAAGCCGTTTGAAAAGGTTCGATTTCAACAGAGTGAAAAACATGCAAATTCGAGTTTTTACGCTCAGATCTAATAAGAAGCCTCGGGTATGTGGTATATTTTCAAGTACCTAACGTTCCCGGAGCCGTGTAGGAGTGTACGCAATAGAATCTCTTATTGAATTCTTCCACATTGAAACTTTAAGTATGGAATATCTCGCACAAAAATTGCGGGTAGAATTTGGAAATCGAGTTGAGAGCTTCCGGCGATTTTATTTCAAATCCTGAAATATGATCCTAGGGTTGTCAGCTCGGCGGTTTATAATTATTGATAATACATCTTATAAATAATTAAACTTTTAGATCATTGAAAAATGGTAGTAGTGAGTTGAAGGAAGTTTTTTTTAAATTATTATTATTGTTATTATTTTTATTTTTTCTGTATGTTGGTGTAGTAAAGAGTGCGACGTGAATAATCGAGAGAGAAAGATATTGAATCCGAATTGTTTCCCAGAGTTTGCGCGAGGGCGGACGGAGCATTCAAGGTGAAGCGGAGAGGAACGAGCATAGGACAGGAAAAGACGTGTTCAACTGTTAAAGTTTCTTTCTGACAGTAAGAACAAGATGAGGAAGCCAGAAGATCAGGATTGATGAGGTAGGAGTGAGTGATTTTTGTGTGGCCGATTCTTAGTCGAGTAAGGATTACTTCTTCTCTTCTATCATTTCTAATACATGTGGACCAATGTGAGGAACTTTGTTTGATATCGTACTGAGGAGCTTATTGGGAGTTTGAGAGATTTGTCAATTTTTCTAGGATGAGAGAACGGTAATAGTTTTTGTAATCTGAGACAGATATGGGTGAGCTGTCAGTTATTTAGGGTAAGGATGTTGTTTGTTTGGCGGCTAGGTCGACTGAGTCGTGGTCAGGTAGACTTATGTGACTGGGGATCCATATAAAGGTGATGCAGATGTTGATAGATTTCAGTGAGTGTGATATAAGGCGGATTCGTTGAATGAGAGGATGGTTGCTAGAAGTATCTTGGAGAGAATGGAGTGAAAAAAGAAAGTCGGTAAGGAAGAGGAATTTGTTGTTAGGTGGAAGTTGTGTGATGTGAGAGAGGCAAGAGAAGATAGCCATTAATTCTGCTGTAAAGATGGAGGCAATGTTGCACTTACGGAGTGTGCATAGGCGGTTCTATTCAATTTTTTGGATCCGTCGGTTAGGCAGAATTTGTACCTAGGTAATATGCATATTCCTGTACTAGTTCTTTAATGTTAGAGATGGTAATAGTGTGGTCTGATAATTGAGTTAGCTAGGTCAAGACGAGGGTTTGGAACGGATAGAGTCCAAGGGGGAGAGTGAATATATGGATGGAAGGGGGTTATTGAGGGAGATCTTGAATTAGGTTAGGATGTGTTTATTTGAAGTGGAAACTGAGTCGGCATTTTTACCAAAAATTGTTTTGTATATTGATAGATCTGGGAATAGGGAAGTGAAGGAAGTCACCGAAATGAAAGGGGTTCGGCCGCTTCCGCACATATGCTCATTTTAGGGCTTGTGCGGAAAGCACCTAATGCTAATCTGAGCGAGGAAGTTTGAATCGTGTTAAGTATAGAAAGAACTGATTTACTGGCTAAATTGTAAATTGGTGATCCGTAATCTAGTTTGGGACGAATTATGCTCTTGTGAATTTGTAATAATAATTTTCTAGAACATCTTTTAGAGAGATGTGAGAGAAATTTCAAAATGGATAGGGTATGGATGCATTTTGCTTTTAGGGTTTTGATGTGGAAGGTACAAGAAAGTTTTTGATCAAAATGAAGCCCGAGAAGTTTAGCTGAATTGAGAGATAGAGTTTCAAAATTTTGTAGGAGAAATGGTTGTAGAGGAGGGGTAGGGAGACTTTTGGGTAAGAGGGGGGGGAGACAAGTTTTGTTATATCATTGATGGCTAAGAGGAAGAGTACGACGCTGAGTACCTCTCTCTGGGGACTCCGTTCTGAACAGGGAGAGGGGAGGAACATGAATTTTGAATCCTTACCATCAATGATCTATCATTAAGGCAGTTATTTTGGAGTATTTTCGGAAGGTTGACGCAGAGGCTGATATCTTCAAGTTTTTTTACGATCAGGTGTCTCCATACCCGAGGATAGGCTTCCTGAAGGTAAAAAAAAATAGAATGAAGACATGATTTATTAAGAGATGATGTGTGTTGAGATCAAGAAGAGGTTGAAAGGTGTTACGTCCTTTTCTGAAGCCGTATTGAGAGAGAGAGAGAGAGAGAGAGAGAGAGAGAGAGAGAGAGAGAGAGAGAGAGAGAGAACCTAACCTACCGAAGAAGTCTTTTGTTAATTCATCTTTTTCTCCTTTTTCTTGTAGCATTCGTGCGTGGAATGTATTTCTCAAAGTAGGGAAAAGTTGTTTGAAAAATTTGTATGCCCATTTATAATCAACGCCGAGCACAAATTGTAGAAGAGTGTAGTACAAATTTCAAATTGAAGATATATTAAGAAATAGGTGTGTGGGACTACTAATTTTTAGTCTTCAAGGTGATTTAAAATCAAGTGGACTCCACGTATTGATAGGGAAAAATTTTTTATGAGTACTCTATACCCTCCTGCCTAGTAACTTTGACCTATATTAAGAGTTCAGAGAAAATTTGACTGGTCTGCTATCAAAGGACCTCGGGGATTGGACGCCCGCCTCTTTCTAAGCTTTGTGCTAGGATTCACAAACAGCGAACGAAGCAAGTTGCAAGCCTTCTTCTGATTACTTTTTCTTTAGCTCTTGAAACCTCCCAAATTGTTGAACGTCTGATGCTAGAGAAGAGAGCAGTCGGTGTAGATTCTTTGAAAGGATGTCGCAGCTTCTTTGGCGGCAAGATCGACAGCGTCATGTTCCGGAAAGCCGCGATATTGCCTGAAATGATTATAGAAACGACTGTTGGCTTCATTAAACAATTTGAACGAAGGGATTATACGAGTATGAGTCTAGGATGGTTTGGAGTTCTTAGTTCAAATTGGAAGCTGCCGATGCAATATTCGGGACTTGATCGAGATAGTCAACAACTATGTTTTTGATAAATTGATGGAATCAATATTAAGTCCGTAGATTTTGGAATGTTAGTGAGATCAAGACGAATGTGAAATAATTTTTATAGCTAGGGAGGAGTAGGCGTGATTATTGTATGTAAGAAGCTGAACTTGAAGGATTTTGCGAGATAGGTACTGTTCAAGGATGGATTGTAAGAGTATATTGGAGAGAACTTGGAAAGAGTGTCATAATGGAGTCGACTCCACGCTGGCCTTAGAAAATAATAACGTGAGGGCACTCTCTTCTTAGAATTGACCAATACGTAAAAATTCTAGAAATCTCTGTGCGCCCTTCGTAATAGTACAACTAGGTATCTATTAAATATCTTTCAAAATCACTCGCTGAAACTCGACTTCATTTCCTCCCCTTCGAAAATATTCGTATACAATTTTTGTAGAAATTTCCGCGTTGTGTCGCACGATAAAGTTCAATCAAACCCGACTGAGAAAATAAATGGGTGGTGGACCGCAACGAAAGTGAAAGTCATAAAAATTTATTCATAATGAGCCTACGGCATATTTGTTATGTAGAATCATGAAGGGATTTTCCAATTCTCCCGACACGTTGAAATTATAATGGTTAGTGCTACTACTGTCTGTTTAATAAGTTGAGAACGCATAATTAGGTGAGAAAAGTAGGGCTACGCAAAGGAAAGGTCTCTTAATATCAGTATCATCTGCGTTTGGATGAAAATTTCATCGGTGAATGGTTCGAATATTAGCAATTTAAAGCTGTAAAAGCATTCTTGGTTCGCGTTAAATACTTTCCGCATAAGTTGTTCGTTTGGCCTTACGAATCGCGGTTGAGCGTTCGAACGCGCGATGAAGGGGAAAAAAAAAGAGGTTTTAATGAAGAACCGTAAGTCGAGTATTTTTCTGGTTTCTTGAGCTCAACAAATATTGATAGCTATTAATTCCGCTTGGAAACATCATTATTGGCAATATTTTTCTATCTATATTTCGTAGATTTAACTGTTCGATGATTTCATTTGCGCAGATACAATATGAAAATTTTTTTGCTTACCTATTTCGAGTAGTGTGCAGGAATCGTTACGTAAACGGTAGCTGAAAAGAGAATATAGAGCAGAGGTTTCAAATATTCATAAAAATTAATGTATACAGTATAGGCTAAACTGTTCGATACAACTTTTTTACGTGGCACATGTTCTACGAATTGTTCATTGCAGCTTATAACATAGTATGACAGTGCACGTATTTAAGCAGCCATATAGAGCTTACATCTTACCGTAGGCTTCACCTATTTACATCTATGCGTTCTGTTTTAAATGCGAGCCCGCTAAATACGAGTGCGAGATATTTGAATTAGAGCTGTTGCAAACATTCCACTAGTTCACCATCTGGAGATTTTTTTTTTTCGGTTCATATTTCGAATTAACTTTATTAATTCAGAGGCAACCTTTTATAGCAATCCAGGCCAATTTCAAAAACTTCCCGGTAGTTTGAATTGGCGGATTGCGTTTAATTACATAAAATAATTTTAGGGTGAATTTAAATTTGACAAAAAAGTTCGGGTAGAGTACGAGCTAACCGGGTAGAGTGGTGCTTGTAACTGCCAAAATGACAAAAATGACGTTCACAATGGTATCACATTTTTCTGAAAGTAAGTAGCGCTCTTTTCCTTGAAAATTGAGTAGCGAGTTTAATATAATGCGAAGTAGGTTGCGATCTTCCAATTACGGTTCACGCAAAATCGGGCCTAATGTTCTTTTCTTTTGCGGCTTTTATATATTCGTGCTACCCCTCACTCTGCTCGTCACTGTTTGCATGATGTGATATGCATGTTGCACGGAATTACGAGAGGTGCGGAATTCAAATGGAGTGTGATGTACGATACATTTTAGAAAACAGAAACTCGAATTGATGCGAGCAGAATGAATAAACTTGATAAACAAGATATATCACTACTAATTCTCGCACTGATGTAGTTGCCAAACGAAATTAAAATTTTGGGTTCGAATGCCAAGCCCTTTCTAAGAATTCGATGCTGGAAGAAACCATTTGGAGGGTTCTAATAAAATTGTCAAATCAATGAAATAGTGTAGATCTGTAAGATTGCAAATTCAACGATGTTGATTCTATACTTCTGATCACCATTACTTGTGCGACGAAATTTTTCACTGTTACTGAGTTCGAAACTTGTACTTTTTTCATCTTTTTTCTTGTACCCATATTATCAGAATTTCTTCATCTCTTTTCATGGTGATACTCGAGGTTTTTTCCAGTTGCACGATGCGATGTAGGTCACGCCAATCCCATATTCCGTATAGGTTAATCTCATATTGATTTTTTCAAATCCCAGGTCTCATTTCTTGTTCATAACCTGCGTGTTAGAACTCCCCCCCCCCTCCCCCATCAAACAAATAGGCCCTGCGACTACATCTAGGGTTAGAGGCTCTAAATGTGTAGATGGGGACTATAAGGATGAATATGAATTGGTGGATCGGAAGTGGTTCATTGTGCCAATAATTTTGTCATGATCAATTGTTTGAAGGCGTTCGTGACGCAGGGAGAGACAGAATGGAGAAGGAGGCTGTTTTCGAGAGCTGGACAAGAGAGGAAGACGGATGGATCATCAGCGTTGCAGTATAGGCATGAAGGGGGTGAGAGGTGTAGAAAGAGAAGAGAGTGGATGAGACGAGTATGGCCTATTCTAAATCGTGTTCGGATGATTCTTTCGTGTCGGGACGCACGATTGGAGGTAGACCAACGAATTGGAGCTTTTTCGATAGAATGGAGTTTATCGGAGAATCAGAAATCTAGCCAGGAGGAAAAAACGAGAATTTGAGATCATAATATGAGGAGGAGGGACAAAGTCAATTAAGGTTATTGTAGTCATTGCATTGCGGCAAGATCCACTGCTTCATGTTCCTAACATCGACATGTCCTAAAAGATGCAAGATAAGGAAGAACTTATCGAGTACATAAGAATAAGGATCCGCTAGACGATAGGACTGGTAGAATGAAGCTCTTGAATAGTGAATAAGGACGAGATAGAATCAGATAGTATAAGGAATATGCTCGAAGGAGAGAAGTGTTTGAGAAGGGAGAGGCAAGTGAATATATCGGTAAGTTCGGCGGCGAATAAGGAAGCGAAGTATTCTGTGAGGAAAGATGAGATATTAACCTGGATGGAGATTGCATATCCGTTTCTGGGTCCCGATTTGGACCCTTCCGTGAGGCAGAGAGGGTGAGAGGGACATTCTGAAAAAATGATTTTGTAAAGTTAGCAGCTTTGAGAATTTTCGTATGATCGAGATGGATGACCGGGATACCGATTAACCAAGGAAGAGTGGATGGGGAAACAGGAAGTTGAGGCCTAAGTTTGAGATGAGTGCCTAGATGGGATTGAAGCGACAGAAAGGGTGAATTATATGGACTGAGAGCAATTTGATCAGATGGGAAGTCTGGGTATTGAGCTATTGAAGCCAGAAAATCAGCAGTGAGTGAAGGGAGAGGAGGCATACTTACCTCAGTGCATAGGGCTGAGTGAAGGGCTTAGTTCGCCAAGGGCCTTTGAAGCCCGGAAATTGAATAGAGTTCAGCAATTTCAAGGTTGTTTTATTAAGATTGGACAAGTTTAGAACGGATTAACTGTAGTAGAGTTCCCGTATGAAAGTGTCATAGGTACAAGCACTTTACTATTCAGATTTTGATATGGGGTGGGGTTTTAGGAGGTAGTCGTAAGTGAGACCAAGGAACTTGGAAGTGAATTGGATGGGTGAAATTCTGTAAACGCGGATCAAGAAGAAGTGTAGGGCGTGAATTTTTTTTTTTGAAATTTTACCATAATTATCTTCTTGTCTGAAAATGAAAATCCACAGTCAGACGACTATTTGAAGATTTTGTCGAGGGTATTTAATGGGTGTAGTTTTGCTGCTTGTTGAAGGTTAGTAGCGGAATACTCAATTCATTCGCAAGCGGCGTTTGGTAAGGAGAACGCTGACACTTGCACTGTTTGTTAGGTCGTTTATAGCCCTTTCTGAGCATTTATAAACAAAAATCATTCCTATCAATGATACAAAGTTTATACTTTGACATTTTCCTGCGTTGAAACTTTTGAATTTCGTAGACTTTGAAGCTCAACATCCTTCAGGCTCTTCCTACCTCACTGAGTTTAAATTTTCCAATCTTATCAAATTTATGTTTTCCTTCTACCCTGGCTCCATTGTCAGAATTTTGTGACATCAGTTCTTACCGTAAACATTATGATGGCTCAAAAATATAAATTTTTCTAAGACCAAATCCTTTATTAGGGTAGGTCAGTTTTCGCCGAATATCGCACGGCGCATAGCAAATGTTTCGAAATAACCCACCATAAAACAGGTTCCCTGTTGAAAGGCAATGAGACCATCAACTAGGAGTATTTGCACTAGAAACTCACACTGGAGCTAAAGCGACAGGATAGAATACAAAATCTAGAGGAATCCAACGCACACCGACATTGAGATAGTAAAGCAGATGGCAGCCACGACCGGCTACTTTAAAGGCGTGGTTGAGGGAGTCCCCGGGAAAATGGGTGCAAAAAAGGGAACCAAAGATAACACAGTCGAAAAGTACTCCTGATCGATACCTTGAAAGTACACACACACTAGGAGACAAGTGCGTTCAGCGGTTACGATGTAAATGTGGGTATCCAACGGTGAAAAGCAACGACCGGACAGAGGAAAAGGACAAGGGAAACTTGAGCAGAGTGTAAAAGCTCAATTGCAAACAGTGCGAAGGTATCTGCATTGTTGAGACTGAGAGAAAGTTCAACATCAGGAAAACGGAGCACAAAATATCAAGGGAAACAGAAGATGGGAAGTGACTGCAATGAAGAACAGCACAACGGTACTTGGGATCATTTTTAATTTTCAATACTTTACCTACACTTCATCAACTCAATATGAATTCCAATGATACTTAATAATAGTCACCTCAACTATTTCACACATTTAGAATTTTAAAATAGCCAGAATTATGACATACTGTTGTTTCAATTGGCCAGGTCAAAAATATTAAAGAATTTAACAATCACGACAACAAACAATTCCCGCAGAAGAAGGGGCTATGTTATCTTCTTCTACCTCAATTATTTCACATGAACAACACTGGAGTTTCGCAAAAGCATTTCCTGCTCCAAGAACTGGTGAAGGACAGGAAATACGATATTTATTTTTTGCGCATGAGGATCAGGTGATTTATTTAATTTTCTTAAACTGTACTTTCCTGTTTCTCCTCGTTAATGTTGAAGAATGAACTCCCCCCAAAAATATTATATGAACGTTTGTAGAAGGGGCAGAGGAGAACCGAAAACTCTTCATAAAAGCAAGGCCTTTCTTACTTAAAACGCCGATCAGTGTACCCTTCGTACAGCTTCCAAATATCAAATTCTTAGTTGTGTAAGTCATTTTTCCATCAATATATAATACATTTTTCTCCTTCTTTTTAAACACCTGTAGCGGTAAAAATTATAAATAAAACTTTTCAATTTCAAGCCGTACTTTGCTGGCTCTGATAACGAGATTATACCATCGTGAAATACTTGAAATGAAATGATGTTACGTGCGCTCAAACTTAAAATAGGTACCCATTTTTCACGCTTAGAACGAAAATATAATTTTGCGAGCGAATAAAGCAACAAAAAAAAAAAAAACGAATAGGCATAAAATTATAGAGAGGTGGCGTGATAGACCGAAATCCGTAAAACGTTTTGTTACGTGTATTCGAGAAAAATTTAGAGATGCAACACGTCAACTGACGCTTACACTACTACGAACGGTTTTTATGCTAATTTTTGGAAATACCCTTTTCTGAAACGAGAAACTGCGATAGCGCGATAGAAATTGAGGTTAACGTAAATGCTTTAGTTAAATGAAAGTTGCGTAACGCCAAATCAATTTTCAAAAGTTCGTCTGCCTATTGTATTAAAGTACACACGGAAGTATTAATGCAATGAAAGCTTATTAACAACCATTAAAACAATGAGGAAATTCAAATAAATGCGATAGCGAGGTGGTTTTTTTTTTTTAAACGTTGGGCGTTTCTTTGTTCGTCGTTTCAGTATGAGAATGCCCGAGCAAAATCGAAACCTTGGGTGAAAATGAGTGAGCTAAAAGTGGCAGACTGAAGCGAAAAATCGAAGATCGAGATCAGCACATACAAGTTGGGATCAAACCTTTATATCACTTCAAGGTTCATAATGACTTGCAGGTCAGCTAACACAAATTGGGATTAAACGAGTTTATCTATTCAAGGTCTTTCAAAATAATATTGCTTTCAGCCGTGGCACACGATGACATTTTCCACTGTCACTCACCCGTCATAACTTCAAAAAATGGCCTCAAACGAGTATCAGACAGACTTGTCCATAATGTGAACAAGTAGGGCGTGCAGTACAGTGTTACCACAGGTAAAAAGATGTGAGGAAAGCAACCCATCTTTCACATTGAGCTATTTTGTAACCAACTGCAACTGTTATTTTCTCATGGGTAGGCGATGATAATTTGAACAAACGTTACTATGCTGATACAGCCGTGGCTCAGAAAGTCATCATGTCTTCCACAGCATAATATCCTTTAAAATAAATTCATGGGCTCGTTGGAGTAACTAGGAACTAAACTTTCATAGTCGAAACATTACGATCCAGGGTAGAGGGTCGAGGTTTTATCCTACACAATTATGGTTCCGAGAGAAGGAGGAGAAAATCTAGAAACATTTCAACCTTCGAACAACGGACAAAAGAGCCTAGTGTACCACACGAGTTTATTGATGCATAACCTTGAAGCTCTCAAGTACGCGATCATCGCGAAAGTTGAAATTTCCCGAAGTCTGAAGGCCATAATGCCCGCACATCCCTTGATAATTATTGGTCAATTGGCTTCTTCTGCTCGTGAAAGTAGATCGAACTAGTCGGAAGGGGGGCTCAAGTTTCAAACACGGAGATGCAAATCAGAAAATAGGGTAGTGGTTCAATCGACACGAATTCAATCAAACTGTAAGCTCAACTTAAAGATATGGAACAAATATAAAAACTGTGTCTGCTAGGCCAATGGTAGTAATCATACCTCACGTCCACCATTTCGGATTGTTTACTACTGATAAGGTTATCTTAGTAAGCTTTTCTATGCTTTCAATAGATTGGTTCACAATTTATGCAATACAAAATTGTATTCATGCTCTCATCAGCTACTTGATAATACTAAGAAATTTTTCAAAAAATTGGAAATTTCTCGAGAACTGTTTATCCGATTCTAAAAAAAATTGTAGGTGCACATATTCAAATATAATAATACTACAATATGACCAAGTTACAAAAATTCGAATTTTCACCTTTCAGTCGATTCTGCCTTCTTATGGAAGCTAAGAGCTATTTACAACAAACATTGTTTAAACTTGATTGAATTTGTAACTTGGTCATATTGTAGTTATTAAATTTTCTGGCATAGCCAAATAAATGAAAATCATGTTCCATGTCTTTTATATTTTATCAGTCATCATGAAATATTTCAGTCTAGGCTTCTACTAGGTCAAGTGTTCGTGAGATATTATTCGTTTACCCCTTTACCTATCTTGGCGTCGTATAAGTCTTGTATGAGAAATATTTTGAGGTAATTGTGGGTGTTCTATATTTTGAGATATCAACTTTCGGTGGGGCGAACGAGCGATCTCGCTGTTGTATTGGAATGGTATGAGAAAATTCAAGTCTTTTTTGAGAAATATGAGGTAGGGCGAACTCGCTCCGCTCGTTCGCCCCCTGTCTCGCTGTTGTATTGGAATGGTATGAGACAATTCAAGTCTAGGGGACTTGGGAAAATTTCGACTATCCAGCCCTATATGATAGGAAGAGGGACTTAAAAAACTTCACCTATCTTGGCGTCGTATAAGTCATCTATGAGAAATATGAGGTAGCGCGAACTCGCTCCGCTCGTTCGCTCCCTGTCTCGCTGTTGTATTGGAATGGTATGTGACAATTCAAGTGTAGGGGACTTGGAAAAATTTCGACTATCCAGCCTTTATTTATTTAATTGTTTAATTATTCAATTATTTAAATATTTAATTATTTAATATTATTTATTTATTTATTTATTTATTTATTTATTTATTATTAATTCTTGTACTAGATCAAGTGTTCGTGAGATATTATTCGTTTACCCCTTTACCTATCTTGGCGTCGTATAAGTCTTGTATGAGAAATATTTTGAGGTAATTGTGGGTGTTCTATATTTTGAGGTATCAACTTTTGGTGGGGCGAACGAGCGATCTCGCTGTTGTATTGGAATGGTTTGAGAAAATTCAAGTCTTCTTTGAGAAATATGAGGTAGCGCGAACTCGCTCCGCTCGTTCGCCCCCTGTCTCGCTATTGTATTGGAATGGTATGAGACAATTCAAGTCTAGGGGACTTGGAAGAATTTCGACTATCCAGCCATATATGATACGAAGAGGGACTTAGGAAATTTTCTAATTATCAATTATATTAATTATTTAATTATTTATTTATTTAATTATTTAATTATTTATTTATTTAATTATTTATTTATATAATTATTTAATTATTTATTTATTTAATTATTTAATTATTTATTTATTTATTTATTTATTTATTTATTTATTTATTTATTTAATTATTTAATTATTTATTTATTTATTTATTTATTTATTTATTTAATTATTTAATAATTAATTAATTAATTAATTAATTAATTAATTATTTATTATTATTACGCGGGTGTACTCGCGAATTTCTGCATCACCCACGGGGTAGAGATTTTCTAATTATTAATTATATTAATTATTTAATTATTTAATTATTTATTTATTTAATTATTTAATTATTTAATTATTTAATTATTTATTTATTTATTTATTTATTTATTTATTTATTTAATTATTTATTTATTTAATTATTTATTTATTTAATTTTTTAATTATTTAATTATTTAATTAAATAATTAAATAATTATTTAATTATTTAATCATTTAATTATTTATTTATTTATTTATTTATTTATTATTGATTATTATTATTACGCGGGGTGTACTCGCGAATTTCTGATTCACCCACTGGGTAGAGATTTCTCTTGACGGGGGGGAGGGGGGGGTGTACTCGCGAGTTTCAAAATCGGGGTCTGGCGAGAGAAAAGACATGGAACATGTCAAAAATAAATACGAGTGAACCAGACTCGAGTGCTATATAGAATTGACACGGTCCGAAACGTTACGGCTCGACATAATGACAGAATACTCAAAGAGTAGAGTAAACGAAAAACCAATTACAAAGACCGCAGATATAAAGGAGAAGATCATCGGGCAAAGTTAGAACGCCACTGACCCAGATACGACTCATAAAACAGAATACCAACGAGATCAGGATTGAACGAGCGAGCCCTCGCGAGGTGACTCAAACTCGTAGACCAATTCAATTAAACCTTCGTCGGGAAAATACCTGAGTACGGTAATATCCAACGCAACGCGCTTGAAGTAAGAATTCTCCTTGTGAAGAAGGGTAGCCGAACCTTCCTTGAAACTATGACCACTGGAGATAAGGTGGTCCGCAAAGGCCGAATCACCCAAATTACCTTTCTTCCAGGCCTTAAGGTGCTCCTCTACTCGAATTCCAAGCTGGCGACCCGTCTCGCCTATGTATACGCCGTTACAATCCTTGCACTCCAATTTGTACACCCCGCTCCTCTCCCCCCGCGGGATGGGGTCCTTTAGCCTAACAAACAAACCCTTCACAGTAGTGAGGTTATAAAAAGCAGGCCTGAAGCCAAAGGGGCGGAGGACACGAGTCAGCTTGGATGAAAACTCGCCCAAAAACGGGAGCCTGATCCAACGTAATCTCTTATTATTATTATTACCACTCAGATCGCGGGGGAGGGAAGTGGTAGAATCAAGGCCCTTCCTCGTAAGTTTTTTACGGACTATACGGTCAATGTCCAAGTTGACCTCATTCACAGCGGCCAAGTGCTTAATGGTCGCCAGCTCCTTCTGGAAAGCTGGTTGACTTAGCGGAATGTTAGTCAGTCGATGAATATAACTATTGAAGGCAGCGATCTTATGAGAAAATGGACAGAAGGACGATCCGTGGACAATTGTATCGGTCGAAGTATCCTTCCTGAATATCGCAAATTCATGGTCCCCATCTTTATCAGAGATAGTGAGATCCAGAAAGTTTATAGAAGAACCTCCAATTTCTGTAGTAAATTTTATTAACCCCTGGTCCCTGACCTTCCTCCTCAGATTATCTATCATCTCACATGCGTAATTGTTTATACGAGGGAGGTTACAAGGAAGGGCCTTGATTCTACCACTTCCCTCCCCCGCGATCTGAGTGGTAATAATAATAATAAGAGATTACGTTGGATCAGGCTCCCGTTTTTGGGCGAGTTTTCATCCAAGCTGACTCGTGTCCTCCGCCCCTTCGGCTTCAGGCCTGCTTTTTATAACCTCACTACTGTGAAGGGTTTGTTTGTTAGGCTAAAGGACCCCATCCCGCGGGGGGGAGAGGAGCGGGGTGTACAAATTGGAGTGCAAGGATTGTAACGGCGTATACATAGGCGAGACGGGTCGCCAGCTTGGAATTCGAGTAGAGGAGCACCTTAAGGCCTGGAAGAAAGGTAATTTGGGTGATTCGGCCTTTGCGGACCACCTTATCTCCAGTGGTCATAGTTTCAAGGAAGGTTCGGCTACCCTTCTCCACAAGGAGAATTCTTACTTCAAGCGCGTTGCGTCGGAAAATATCGAAATAGTGCGTCATCTGAACAGTGACGATATTACCGTACTCAACAGGTATTATCCCGACGAAGGTTTAGTTGAATTGGTCTACGAGTTTGAGTCACCTCGCGAGGGCTCGCTCGTTCAATCCTGATCTCGTTGGTATTCTGTTTTATGAGTCGTATCTGGGTCAGTGGCGTTCTAACTTTGCCCGATGATGGTTTGTTAACCGAAAGATCTCGCATCTTCTCCTTTATAGCTGCGGTCTTTGTAATTGGTTTTTCGTTTACTCTACTCTTTGAGTATTCTGTCATCGAGTGCTATATATTTTTACCGACTTTTCTAACTAGAAAAGTGAGGTATTACACCCGTAGCAAGGTCAACAGGGGGAGTGGGCAATGAACTTTCTCGACGTTTTAGGGGTCTTAGATCACAACTAGCATAAAAAAAAATTTCAGGTTTCCTTATATATATAAGATTTTTTTGTCCGCGGAACTCCTCCGAAACTACCCGATGGATTTTTTTGTAACTCGGCCATATTGTGGTAGTATATCTGAAGATGTGCACCTGCAATTTTTTTGAAAATCGGATGAGTAGTTCTCGAGAAATTTTCAATTTGTTGAGAAATTTTGGAGTATTTCGAGTACCTTTTTGTCCGCGGAACTCCTCCGAAACTACCCGATGGATTTTTTTGTAACTCGGCCATATTGTAGTATTATATTTGAAGATGTGCACCTGCATTTTTTTTGAGGATCGGATGAGTAGTTCTCGAGAAATTTTTACTTTTGTTGAAAAATTTTTCACTATTACGAGTAGCTTCTTACGAATAGCTGCGAGTAGCTGCTTACGTTAGGAGAAGCGGATTTTCCTATACGTTTACCACTTTCGTTATCAGTACGTGTATTGTGAAGAACCTTTCATCATTCGACAGGTTCATTCTTTGTTCATTCTTTACCAAAGGTTCATTGGATTTTATTTCCGATGAAACCTTTTCGTTCAAATTTAGTACACTTGTATCTCGCTTCCCACAGCCCCTAGAGCGTTGAATTTTGTTTTGTCAAATTTTATTTGTTTTGTTAAATTTATTTTTGAACGGATAGTGGCAATGGCGAGTTGTTCATTTTTCTAGCTATTTTTCATTATTATTAGTCATACTCAATAGTTTTTTTTTTTTTTTTTTTTTTATTATTATTTTACGAGCATTATAAACTGCACGAGGGTTATTTGCTCGGCGTTACAATCTTATTTTAGAACATTACTTGAATTAGGTTAAATTAGGTACGTATTGGTGGAATTGAGTGGCGATCGAACGGAATTTGTTGGTGAATTATATGAAGTTGTAGAATTGAGTGGTGCGTAAATAAGTTAGGGTTGAGTCGATGGTTTCGGAGTTGTTGTTTAGTGCTGCATTGATATTGGAAGATATATTTAGGGAGGTTCGAGTGGGTTGCAGGACGGGGCATGAGAAAATAAAATGATCAACTGATAAATTTTCTTGGAGACAGTGAGGGCATGATGGAGGAGCGAGATTAGTGAGAAGATAAGTATGAGTAAGACGAGTGTGGCCTATTCGCAGCCGAGCTAAAATGACCTCCTCTTGCCTTGAATTTCGTTGGGATGAGGACCAAAATGTGGGTTCACGTTTTATTTTTCTTAATTTGTTATTCGACTGATTTTAGTGAAAACCTTGAGTTTGAATGATTAAGTACAATTTTTTAATCTTCATCAAGTGTGCTGATGCGAGACTATACCTGGGTGATTTCACTCTTAATTAATAATTGATTTATTTGTCATTTTTTCATGTATGGGTACATAATTAATAGTGGTTCATAGTTGATTTGAGGTGTCAAAAGAGATGGAAAGATTATTTTCAATTTGGACTGGCTTGTTTGAGTGAGATTTGAGATTAGACTAACGAGTAAACCGGGCTTGGGTGCTATATATTTTTACCGAATTTTCTAGCTAGAAAAGTGAGGTATTTTGTTAATACGTTTGGAATGGTTGAAGCGCGAGGGAAGGAATGAGGGGTTGACTATTGGGTGATTGGTTGCTTCTTTCGTTTCGACATCGATTTTTTTAGTTTTTCGGGATCTCGTTGTAGCTGGATTCCCAGATGAAGAATTTTGGGGTGGAGTGTGCATAGAAAATGGTGATATGATAGCGTGAAGGCAATTTATGAGTGCACGAGAGGAATAGCAGCTCGAGATAGCTTTAAGAGATGCCAGAAATCGGAAGTGATAAAGAATTGAACCACTCATCCTAATATATAGTATAGTAGACTAATAATATGCTAAGAATAAGGTATGGGAAAAAATGATTGTAGAGCTCTTTTTTATTAGAAACAACTGTTATAGCCTCGTAGCAGTTTGGACAGGGGGAGGGGGAGTGGTTTTTCTGGAGACGTTTTGTAGGTTTTAGATGACTCTTAGCCTAAATTATAACAAAATTCAGGTTTCCTTATTGGATTATAGGTATCTTTACTCTGTTATCTGTTGATGTGATATCGTAGTGATAGAATTTATAAACTGAGTTTTATTGTTTATTCTACAAATGTTTGACATGATTGACAGGTCATTGGTATTTAATTTAAAGAGAGGGAGTGACTCTCTCAATGTTTCTTGCATTGTGGGAAGAAAAGTCGTGTACTACTCACGCGACTGCGTGAGTGTTTTTTTCACATATTCTCTCCTCTGTTTAATACTCTCGGAGTCCAGCAACTTGTTCAGATAGAAATATCAGTCATACAGTGAATCATTCAGCTTGGTGATCTTTTTGAGTGTGTTTATTTCCGAGAGTATAACTAAAAAAGCAGAATTGCACATTTGAGATCTTTTAGTAATATTATCAATTTTGTTTTAAGTTCTTTTTGAGCTTGTCAGTTCTCTTGTCAATTAGTACCAACGTTTGACGACGTACATTAGATGAGATGAGGACGTGAAGAGAGAGTGTGAATTTCGGTATAAGTTTCGAGTGCTGCATTTATTTCTCTGAAACCCTTTATCGTTTTGTCTAGGAGTGAATGTTCAATTATTTTTTCTGCCAATACTCGTTTCATTAATTCGTTCGAGTTTAAAGTCGACAGATAGAAAATCATTTCACGTGTGATGGGCCTTGGCTTTGACCATAGTCGCGTCGCAGTGCTGTTGTAAAATTCCCCCTTAATAAGAATTCTTTCACGAGATGTAAATAGATTATCGTAAGGAGAAACCGTACTCGTTATCTGATGTCTGGTTTTGCGTAGCAAAAAATAAAAATGGTTAAAAACAAATCCAAATTTCTTTTTACTCGAATCCTGTTTCAAAATCTGTCAGTGATCCGAAGTTGTGAGTAGAGAACTTTCGAAATACTGTTCAAATAGCTATGGTACGTGGCCACAAATCTAATTTAAATAATCCTGTGTATAGTTTTCTTGGCCGTGTCTTCACTTTTAGTAGTTTGGTAAACTGTTTTTCAGTTTCGTAAACCTATCGAACAGGAGTGTCGATGTTCCCTATAGCGGTCAAGTTGTAACGTGTACAGTCTCGTATAGTGTAGTATTTCTTCGCCGATAAGCCTTCATACTCGTAATCTCGTCTGAATAATTCAGCAGACAACCGCAGGTATATAAGAATTATTGTAACACGATTTCATTTACATTTCAGGCTCGTGATCCTTGGATTGTTGATGTGAAAACTCCAGTATTATGTGGCCGAATCAAACGTACTTAACTTTATATGTTGTGTCACTGGCGTGGTTCATAATGGGTGAGTAAAATTTCGTTTATTGAGTTCGTATCGACAAGAATATGCCTACATTATGGGCGAACATTTCGAGTTCTAATTTTCGCGAAAGATGCGAAGATTGGCTCGGTTTATAAAACATTCACGTTTATGATCCTTTACGTACCTGGAAATAATTTAAAAGAAAAGGTAATAAAGTCGCGGAGAGAAATTACCGAGCAGCCTTGCGTAAAAGGTAATTTAAAACTTTTAGCTTGTAAAAACGAATCATCAATAATAATTTTATTCTTTGGAGGCCGGGTTTAACGCAAAAATCAAATTCCCACACCATTATCTCGCAGCCTGTCTTCGCTATAATATAATATTCAGAGACAGCCGCAAAAAGAGGAATCGATGAATATTACAGCGAGTTTGAAATCCTAATTTTACTCGGATTCGTTTTGAGTATACCTAGCGTCATATTTTTAGGACATTTCGAACGTGAGAATGATTTTTATGTGTATTGGGCTATAGATGGGTTTATCGCTCAGTTTTTTTTTTTGTATTTCAGCCTAAGATAGTATTTTGTACAGAAGCAACAAAGGCTGTTTGCAGAAACCCCTGAAAAATTGTAACGATATAGCTAACAGGGTGTCCACTTGTCTGGAAAATCTGGAAGTCAGGAAATTTTGTGAGACCTGGAAAAGTCAGGGAATCTTGGGAATTTTACCAAAGTCAGGGAATATTTTGAGAAAGTTCGAGCTAAGAAGTTTTTCCTCATTTTTTTTTTTTATGCTTTTTAGTGGAGATTATGGTCTGGAAAAACCTGAAAAAGTCATGGAAAAGTCAGGCAATTCCATTTCAGAGAAAAAGTGGATACCCTGCAGTTATCTATAAGTAAGATTTCATCGAGATGCATTTTTCCTCTCGCAGACATCGCAAATGTGCTAAGGGCATCCTTCTTTTATTCTAAGTTTTAAAATCGAAGCTTAACGTGTTCTAAAAATTCAAAATGGGATTGTGAGGATGGAGTATTATTCGGTGTCTCGATAACGTTACATGGTGCCATTGCACCGTATTTTTTTTACGTACACAACATTCCCTCTGCGATAAAGTTATTTACAAGATTTGAGAAACTCTATGTTCGAAAATATTATGCGCTTCATTGCTTTGGAAGAGCAAAATTTTCTATTTGCGAAAACCTGATTCAAAAAGTGTAGGCGACATGTAAATCGATACAATCGCCGAGACCGAGACTTATACGATGGCGTGCTTCTCCGAAACGTAAGCCTGGCTTTTTAGCTTATAAGTTATGAATAAAGAAGGAAACTTACTATCCGAATTTAGCAGCAAATGACATCTTTTATCCTTGAAATTGTGATGGTACGGCATAAAATAGTTATGATAATGAAAAAGTAATGATGTCTCGCGTTATAGTTTTCAGTGTAAGAAACTCGAAGGATTTTTTCGGTTATATAAGTAGTTTTCTAGTCAGACAAGTTGATAATGGTAACATGTACGATGAGCTTAATATTCAACAAGTTTCCGTGAGCGTACCCAACAGTACAATTTACCGGTATGTAGGCGGACAGAGAAGTATATAGGAGATCGTGTAAGTTAGAGCTACAGTCTCTCCCTCGGCACAAAGTTCTTTCATCAGACAAAATTTTTGTTCTGACGTCCCTCTATTAGCAGTCATCAATCTACGTACTTTTTCGATTGAATACGACCATAAGAGCAATTTTGAAATTAAGTTGCAGTCGACGATGATGAACTATGGTTTATTTTCGGGATTTTCATCTTTAAGTACAAGCTGTTATTCGGTGAAATTTTTCGAGTTACATTTATTGTATAATTTTTTTTTTTTAAGAGAAGTTGGTGTAGGTCTCTATAATTTGCCAGTCAATTAATTAAATAATTATTTGAATACCTTGCAGTTACGTGCATTGCTTGTCTTTACAGATTTTGTACCTTAAAACTAAATCTATTTTCTCGCTCCGAATCTATTTCCAGATTTCTGGATGTCCTTATCGCCATGCTCTTACAAAATTTCAGCTTTCGCGATACTCCTTTTTCTGAGCCAACGAACCCAGTGTATCAAACGAGCATATCGATCGAATTAGCTTTCTTAGAAGCCTGATTATGCGTCTGAGGCTTTTCAAGTACTCCATGGAGTACTTCAGATGGACTCAAGAGGGCGTAGTATAAGCCTACCTTTCCGAGGTTATGGTATGAGGATTGCCAGTATAATCAGTCTGAACACGGTCTTCGTTCATCAGTATTTACCGGTACTCCGTGAAGGTTTTTTGCGGAACGTCCTCCAGTTTCTGCAATTTGTTCCGCGGTCTTGTGTACTTTGGATGCAGGTTTGTCCAAGTCACATTGTCTCTTACTTTCTTCTTAAGTTGGGGGCGACATAAAAATAGTATTTTGCATTTCCCACCAACTTTCCCCAAAAATTTTACAGGCCAAAACAGCGTTATCCCTTTGACGTTCTCCGCGAACCAGTCAGTATATTTGGTTGACGACCAATGCTGTCTCAGCTAACTCTTTTCGACTCATAATCTGAATGAAGATCAAAAATTTCGAAAAAATGCACTGAGAAAAAAAATAGAACCTCTGTCTTTTTGGCAATGCTCGGACTTTCCTCCCCATGGCCAGTTCGGTAATGATGGTTTCTGTCTCGCCCTGTTCTTTCTGAAGCTCTTGCAGAGCTGAGTTCATATCTGGATGATGCTTCTCTATGACGACTTGGAAACGATTATGCCATCCTTCACTAACGTTATTCGTGTGGTGGATTTTGTTCATCGCTACCTCGTACTCATTCCACTTCACGGGCGGATACCGCGGGGCAACAGCGGCACGTCTTCCTCCGGCGGGGGTTCCGGTGATATATGTTTTCCGAAAGTACCTAAGAACAGGCTTGAAGTCCTCTTCTGGCCACGCGTGCTGTGGCTGGCAGGTCAGGCGTCGGGAGAAAAGCGAGTGCTGATAACATGTGGGTCTTCATTTTTACAGTGCGGTCGTCGGGATTAGTGTGGGCCATCTGCAATCCTTCGTCTTGAATACGTCTGTACAATGATTGGGACAGATGGAAAAACAGCAGCTAATGGTGACAGTGGGGTAGATCTCGGCACATGCAGTCAGTATTGATCACTCATGAATCGGTCCGGATTGCATTGCGTCAGATGGTATTCGTCAACGGCTTGTTGGACAACCTGGAGAACTGTCGTGTACTGTGGCGTTGTCTTCCTTGTGAGGAGTGCGTATACCAGAGGTACTGCTGGCCCTTCACCCTCCGCAACGTTTCTTTGTCGCAACCCGAATATTGTGAACAGCTGGGTGAAGAGTGAGGGAGACGTTTCAAACGTGAATTGGATGTTCTCTTCGTGTGTACAGTACGAGCCATATTATAGCGAGTGAGGAGGTACAAGCACGTAACGATAAACAATAATTGAAACCACTAAGAGGTGACAAGCAGCGTATAATAAATAAAAATAAATCCAAAATGAAGAAGTGAAAAAGAAAAACACGAAATTTAGAATCAAGGTCCAGAATGAAAATTTAGAGATAACACACGAATTAAAATTATAAGGAATTGAAACTAAAGTCACAAGGAATGAAATTCAACATTTTTTTTGGAAAAGTCAGTTAAATAAGTTTAAAAAACATTTTTTGAGAAGCTAGTTTCAATTATTAATAGAATTCGACCGGTTTCGATCATGCTTAGATGATCATCATCAGGACTAGAATGAGAAGGAAAAGAAAGAAAGACATGGTTAAAGTTGGAGAAATGAAAAAGTAGGTAGTACACAAGAACGAGAATAAACAGGAAGAGTCAGCAAGATTAAACTGGTGATGGATGACGAAAGTTGTAGAAAAATTGAATGAAAGGGTTTACGTAAGTATTTGTAGCTTCTAGATCGTTCAGCACGTTATGGCCAGCGGTTACGGCAGCAATGGTTTCTGCTTCTTCCAGTCTATTCATATGAGGACCTTTAGTGCATGAATGGAGAAGTGAGGAGGAGAGATTCTCATAATTATGTCCTGTTTGAAGGCAGTGGGCAGTAAAGGCAGATTGGTTTCTTTCCCCTTTGGTATGCGCCTGTTTGTGCTCTCGTAGGCGTAGGCAGAATTTTCTACCCGTTTAGCCGACGTAATCTGAGGTACAATCGTCACATTTTAATTTGTAGATGCCCGACTTCTGAGTGGATGGAACAGGGTCTTTAAGGCGAATGAGATTGGCAGTAGTGGAGAGTGGATAGAAGCCGACTCGGTATCTGTATTTCTTCAATATAGCCGACAGTTTCATGGGTGGGCCCTAAGGTAAGGTAGCCGCATCCATCTTTCTTTAGAGCGAATTAAGGGAGGTTGAGGAGGTTCCAGGTTTTCGGACAGCAAGTAGCGGAGGCGTTTCCTGCGGATGAGGAGGTCCGTGTTTACCCGCAAGTTGTTTACTTGGGCAATTTGCCCAATAGCAGCAGACTCAAGCTCCTGAGCTTCAGGTGTTAGAGGAAGGTGCACCAGTCGATGGATATTGTTTATCGTTACGTGCTTGTACCTCCTCCCTCGCTACGTTTCAAAGTACGTCCCATCCATGAACCACGTTTTACTGGTACATAACAATTCAATATTTCGCCGTGTAGAGAATACTAACACACGATCGCGCTGTTCGGCATCTTCTACTTATTCTTCCTCCTCTTCATCTTCGTCTCTTGAGTCGTACATGAGGAACCTCTCGAGTAAGAACGTACGTTAGAACTTCTCGGGCTGGTCTCTCAGCTCTCTTAACGTACGAGGGTTAGCTGGTAAGTGCTTCCGTTTTTCCCGTCGCATTACCTTTACAAGAGCTTCTCGCTCCGGCATTTGGCTGAGGACAGCTTGTCTGACAAGTTGTAGCTCTGTTCGCAGGATCTGCGACGGAGGCTGCCCTGCCAGAACGCGCGGTTGCCCCTGACGCGAGAGCGAACATAAAATGAATCCGTCGACTAATAGTTAACCGTCACTAATCTCAGTACAGCCAGAGTTGTTCCTTGTTGATGTTCTTTTTCGGTGCGTGAAGAACTTGTTGAATTACGCCTCTCGGTATGAATCCAAGGATTAAGTTGAACGCTTTAGGCGTCCGAAAATATTGTGACAACACGCAATCTTTTTGGCACAATGGGTTTCGGCAAAGTAAGTATCGGAAAATAGATTTGTCGAAATAACAGTTGTCGGCACACCGATTTCCGGAAAAATGAACATCGTCGCTATTTTGGGTTGTCGGAAAAGTAGTTTGTCGGCGGAATGGATGTCGGTGAAACGGTTTCGGAAAAATATCCGGGAACCAATTTAAATTTTGAATCGAAATAATTAGCCTACAAAAAAATTTAATTTTTGAAACGAAATAATTACAAAAAATTCACATTTTGACTCAAAAAATTAGGGCCTACACGGTGCATTGAAGTGCTTCCTTCAATTGCCTCACCATTTCTGCGACCACTCGTTTTTCTAATGGTAGATTATATCGCGGGCCCGTCCTTTAGTTTGTATAAAAGGTGTGCTATTATATCTACGTATCCATCCAGGTCACCTTTATATTCTGCTTGTAAATATTTCAAGGCAGTTTTAGAGAGAATTAAAGCCGAATCAGGCGACCGGTTGATGACCGTTGCCATCGGGTACAATAGGTTGCTTTCGGTGATCCAAGACTCGTACAATTCGTCGATGGCCTGCATTTGATCGTCGTCATAAGCCTCACGAACATTCCTCACTTCTGCACAGGCAGGCTTCGCGTATATAATTTTTTGTCCTCGATGATGTTTCCTCGTATGTTCACTCAAACTTCCCGCCGATGAAGTTTCGAAACCGCATCGAAATTCACACAGTTCTGCGTCGAAATATGGACCACGAAATTTAAAATCCCGCGTTCCCCGGTGGTCTACTATCCTGTGGATGTCGTACTTTGAATCCCCCACTTTGAAATCACACTGATTTGGACACCTCATTATTTTTGGTGCTAGAATTTTGATTCCCGGATATATTTCCGAAGCCGTTTTACCGACACCTGTTTACTTTTCCGGAAACCCAAAATAACGACATTAATTTTTACCACATTCGATTTGCCGAAAATTTTTCATTCCAACAAGTCTTTTTTCCGACACCTACTTTCCCGAGATCCATTTCATCGCAACCACTATTCCGACACCAATTTTGCCGACTACAAAAAAATAAGTATAATGTTCGTACATTCATTTAGATTTCAATGTTGTGAGACAACGTTATTTGTGATGAAACAAAGTTTATCATAAGCCAGTACTCCGTCCAACTAGCTCAGAGAGCCAAAGTCTCGTCTTAGGACAAACTGGAGAAAGGGGAAGATAAATTTTATCAGACGAACGGACCGAATAAAAGAAAAAAAAAAAACGACGATATAGGTATAAACTCCTCTCCTCGAGAATACAGTTTCCCAGACATCTCCCGACCATTACAGAGAAATCGATCACGACCTGTTTATCGACCCAATTATGTATAGCCTACAACTTAATCCATAAAATTAGGTTGACGTACTGGATGAGAAATAAAAGGGTGATGATTGAAAATAATCCCAGCAGTTACACGGACATGGTACATGTTTTTAACGTAGATTGATACAAAGCACAAACCATATTTAGGCGATAGCGTATAGGAACGAGAGAACTATTGAGCCGCCAAACTGAACTGATAACTGACCTAAGGGAAGACCGTGTCGAGCAGATAACATAGGATAAGACGTCTATGCAGTCCCCTTTGCACTCTTTCGACAAAACCTACTTTTATTCGAAACACTTACTACAATTACTCGACAGAGATCGTCTCATCACATGTTATAGCTCGAGTGTTGAAATTTTCTTATAAGGTCAAATGCGTCCAAGTTCCTTTCCTATCACGTGCTATGGCTCGAAAGTCAAAATTTTTCTTAGTTTCTTTCCTACCATAGCTCGAAAGTTGATATTTTTTCAATTCCCCATACTATAGCTTGAAACTCAAAATTTTTCCTATTCCCTCTTCTATCGTCGAAATTTTCCCGACTCCCTATTGTATGACTGGAAAGTTGAAATTCACCCAAGTTCTCCAGAAAGTCGAATTTTTTCAAGTCCAAATTCTATATTAGGGTGGATCAGTTTTCGCCCCGCACGACGTACGGAAAATTCTTCAAAAAGTCCCCCATAGAACAGGTTCCCTGTAAAAAGAGGATGATTTGGAGTTTAGACTCCGAGACATGAAACATTATCTTATTTTTGTACATACGCGTATATCAAGTGAAATCTATCATTTTTTTAAACGGATTTTTTCTTTCAAGTCTTGCAGTTTTTTGTTTTTTTCGCTCTTGTACCTCTTGTCACCCTGCTTATATTTAGCAGGGATGTTGTAAATTTTAACAGAAACAAAATGACGACAGCACTGAGAGGTGACGGCAAGCCTAATAAATTCACCTTGAAGTTTGAAGGGAAAGAGGTTTATTACGAACAAGCTTTCTCCTGTATTTGTTTCTTAGATGAGTTAAGCTTCTCTTGTGCTTTTCCTAACCTCTCAATTGATTCGAACTCTTTTTTTTTTTTTCAATAGTCACTTTGTCAATTGTTTCTCAATAGTATAATTGATGTTATAATAATCTTCTTCGTGCACTCCTTAGCCACTTTACGTCCGTGTAAAACTAGCTTTGAAGACATCGCCCTACAGTGTCGTCTCTTGATTGCCGGTGAATATCGTAGTTTCAGTTTTACCACCATCTTTTTATTGTTGACTTTTTTTTGTGCACATTGTCTCGTCTTTTACATAATTATCGATTTATACTTCATGTGTCGTTGAATACGAACGCTTATTTAATAACGTAGATGTACAGTACACGCAATATCAGTTTCGTGAACATTGTATTGTTACGTGTTCACTTATTAAAATCATTCTTGAAGGAAGAAAAAAAGAAAAAAAAAAAACGAACGAAGCTAGAACTAACATATTGTCGTTGCAAGTTGAACTCTTTTATGATATAGGAACGATGTTCTTTTCTGGTTAATTTGTTAGAATATTTTTATGAATCTTATCTTCAAAGACCTCGTTATGTTCTTTTTTTCGATATATATTAAGGAGTATACCTTTAGAAGTGGTTATTCGAAAAAAAAATTGTATGACATTCATTTTCAGAGGGTACTTTACTAAAATATCTTTCGTTGAGTCTCTCATCTGTATTTTTTCTGTACTTTGGCTAATGATCTGAGTATAAATCATCCTATTCGCTTGAAATTCGGAAAATCTTTTCGAAACATCGGTAAATATAATTGCAGGATACATACAGCATGAGTATGGAAGTCGAAGACAGGTGAGCGATAGAAAGTAGATTTATAACAAAGATTAGAACATGGTTGTCATTCTGAAAGAGAATATAAAGTATTATCAAAGTAGTCACCGAGTGCTTTTGGTAGGTATACCATGGAAAAATTGAAAAGCTTGAGATGAAAGTCAAATGAATCTGTAATGAGGTGGGATTGTGTGTTATTAGGTGAATTCCTATAGGATTGGACTAACTTGCCAAACAACTTGAAAATGTAGGTAATCGATGGAAATCGTTTATAAAATATAACTTACAGCTCTATATACTACACTGATATATCGGAACACTGAAATACAAAAATACGTTTTCCGCTACCAACAATAGCCATGCAGTATAAGACGTCTATATTTAGTGTCGTCTAAAGACAATGAGTAACCGCGACTCTTTATTTGAGAAAAAGCTTCATCTTTTGCAGCGGAAATCGAGTCCTCTCAAGGTATGTTTAAATAGAACATACGAAGGAAACTGAATATGACAACAACTAGAGGAACTCCACCTCAGGATTGACGAGATATGAACTTTTTCATTAAAAGTTTAGCCGCAAACTTTATTTAGAAATTATTTCTTGAATTTTCGGAACGAACCTGGAGTCGGAATTAGATCACCTTTTTTCTTTTTAGCAGTTTCTTGATTGGGATATAATATTTCTCCAAATCATCTGGAACTTGAATCATTTTTCTCTTGACCATCGGAATATCTAAATATCACGATTATTTTTCTTGTTATGAGCTATCATATTGCGGGTTTGTTTGATTTCATCGACAGATGTGTCGAAAGTCTTCACTGCCGGAAGATCTTAGCCTTCTGAATTCCTCTGCTTTTTCACTTCATATGCTGGCTCACGAAGCCAGACAAAATTCAATGATGTTCTCTGTATCTTCTATCCTAAATTCAATAAAATGACACAAAATAAAAACGAAGAAAACCAGGCTTTACCCGCACAAATTTTTATTTTTAAGACGACGTTTCGGCCAACTGGTGGTCTTTTTCAAGTAACTACAAAATGTAAATACCATTTTGTAGTTACTTGAAAAAGACCACCAGTTGGTCGAAACGTCGTCTTAAAAATAAAAATTTGTGCGGGTAAAGCCTGGTTTTCTTCGTTTGAATTATTCCTTGCACGTATAAAAATTCCTTTTAGTTTTGACACAAAATATTTTAGAATTTCGAAGCTCGAAGAGGAAAACAGCACACAACCGAATTCTCATCGCACATGTGTGTATGTGTTGGGATTTTAAATAATTATACCTTATTAGTTTTTGCGTAATAAAGAAATTGAAAAATTTTGTTGAGCACCCCCTGGGAAAATTGTAAGTTGCCGCCAACCAGTTCGATTCGTGTGGGAACTGGATCTCCCCTTTGATCAATAATTTTTAAATATTTTATTCTCTGGACCACTCTGTAGCGGTTGTATGGTAGGCATTGTACTATTCTATATGGCCCTTTCCAAAGTTGTTTCGATTCCCGACTAGTCCCTGTGGCTGGCTCTACATTAGGTATAAAAGCTAAGTCACCTTGTTCAAATTTTTTACGTCATCGTTTATTCTGGTTTTTCTGTTCAATGTCTGCATTATTTTTCCTTATGTTTTTGTCAGCTTGGTCTCGAATTTGTTTGATATGATTTTCATGTTTGTTGGTGCCATTTTCTTCTATTTTTTCAGAGTTTTCAATTTCATGTACCACGTGTGTTTCATTGTATGGTCTCGGTTCGAAATGAGTATACGATAAATGACCTTCATTGTTGAAACCGAGTCGCGTATACCTACAAGTTATGTGGAAGTGCATTTCCCCGTCAAGGACAAATGACGCGCGCTAAGAATTTTGTGTGTTGGGAATCAGTGGAAAAATTCATTAAAATAAAGTGCGTTAAAAAGCGTCCAAAATTGACTAAAATTGAAGAAATATAACGAAATAGTCTCACAATGCGGTGGAAAAACATATGCGCAAAAGTTACAAAAATAGCACATAGAATGAAGAAATAGACCAAAATATTCAATTTTTGTTTCTAGAAGTTTGATTAAACAATGGATTAAAATCGCATTGGCACAGAGTGGCACAGAACGTACATAAGTACTCTACTGTTCCATCAAGAATTTCTAGCGTCCTTTATAAATATTGGCAGGTATTTTATCAGGTCCTAATGCTCTCTTTGGTTTCATTCGTTTGAAGGATTCTTCACCAGATGCTGACTAATGACACACCCGACCCCTTCTGAAATATTCTTACTGGCTTGGAGCATCAGAATATTTGATGTCTTTGAATCGTGATTATGGATCAAGTGTTTGGTCGGTAACATTACCAGCGATTTCTTTCCTCAAATACGCTCTATAAGTCTTCTTCGTGCATTACCATTAAACCTAAGATACTAGGAGTAGCTAAGCGATTCAACTTTCCATGATCCGAGACATTTTTTTAGCGGGGAACCCGCTATCCCTTTTGTTGGGAGTACTTTTAGGGAATTTTTGTCCGCGAGCGAGGTTGATGACGTCACGGGGAGGGGAGGGGGACTTGGGAAAATTCCTACATCCGAGCTATATGTGATAGGAGGGGCACTTGGAAAAATTTCGACCTTCGAGCTATGTAGAAAAATGTCGACCCTCTAGCCATATGATAGAAAGGGGACTTGGAAAAACTTCAGACTCTAGGGGACTCGGGACAGCGGGTTTCCCGTTGCCATTGCAGTCCCTCAATGGCATCTAATTTTTCTTAGTCTGGAGCAGACACACAAATCGTAGGAAAAGATCCACGTATTTTTGATCTTGAAGAACTAAGCCAATTGGGACGGATTGACAATGATTGTAAATTTAATTTGATACAACAATTGACTAAAAGCTTCAAGCTGAAGTTGAAATCAATGGCGATTGACTTGACATCCCTGCCTACATTGGGCTTGGACCGAAGATCAACGCTAGCAAAATCCAACAGCACCTATTTGCTGTGGATGGACAAATAATAGAGAAGGGGGATCACTTCTGCCACTCAGGGAGCACCGTCATAAAGAAACTAGATAAGAGATTTCCACAACTTGGAATTTGTGTCTTTCATAATCGTGATATCTGGACTGCCACAAGAATAATGGTCCTTAAATCTTTATTACAATCTACATTACTGTATGCTAGTGAATCCTGAACGCTGAACCGGACGCGCATTAAAGAATTGAAAATCTTCAGCGACGTCAACCACGCAGGATGTACAGAATCAGGTCGGACAGAGTTGGCTTTCTACCCGTTGAAACGATCATAGACAGGAAGGAATGGGCTGGACACATTTGGCGCATGGAAGACACCCCAAGTGCGCTTCAAGATGATACCAGATTATCCGCGAACAGAAGAAGCGTTATAATGACCGACAGCGCGTGATACTTGAAGAACAGAAACTCGAGGATAATCGGGACAAGCTTGCGGAGGATAGAGCCGATGGAAGAACATAATACAAGGCCACAGAGGAACAGAGCTTCGCGGAAAAAGAAACTGCAAACCCAGTAGAATATGATCCATGCGGCAGATGGCATGATCTCGCATCTCAAAACTCATAACAAGCGGAAAATGGAATAGCATTATTTGATCGCGACTGGCTGAAGGAGAAGATCTTCAAGTCATCTTGTGGTTCTGTCTACCCCCGCCCAAGTAGCTACACAAGTCAAAGTTGATGAGTTGGATACAGAAGTAAAGGGGAGCAGAGGCAAAGCAAACTGCCAAGGAAATTTGTGCTGATTACAATGGAAAGCTTGAAAGGTGCTTTCAACAGGGTGGAGCATTGACAGATTATCCAGCTGCAATTCAAAACAACGTCGGTACTGTATTTCATTGCGTGTCCTCGGTCGTCGAGGGTCCGTTGAGTGGTCGGCAAGATCTCCGAATCTCAATTCCTCGACTTTTTCATGTGGACATTTACGAGAGGTCAATGCACAAATGCACAAAAACTTTACTGTCAGCATCAGGACTGCATCGATTTTGAGGAACAGACTTTTAAAAATACAAAACAAAGCCTCTAGCCGGGTAAGGGGGGGAAAATTGCCTTGGTCGGAAAATGTTTCAAATGTCCGTCAAAATGTTGGCCCCAATGAGAAAACTCGAAATCCAAAAAATTGGACCCATCCGCTCACCCACATGGGCTACAGAGTGATTTTAAGGCCTAAAATCCAAATTGCTATATGTATCTCAGCCAATAATGATTGCACAGCGATGAAGCTTGGGGACATTTTAGTACATATATATGAACGTTCATCCATGGTATTTTTTTTCAAAAAAACCATTCATATTTTCCCTAGTTTCTAGCTATAACAAATCTTCAAACTCGAATAAAAAAAAAATCGGCCGGGAGGCACCTGGGGAAAATCATTCATTTGAAGCGTCATACCCTCTACTACAACATACATGAGTACCATAGTCCTCGGTGAGGTGCAATATTCCCAAAAAAAATCAATATTTAATGAATTTCTGTGATTTTTCTATGAATAGCGGGGTGAACTATGACTGCTACCGCAATAGACTGCGAGAAATCAATGGTCAATGTTCGAGGTGAAAAATACGCACTCCTCCGTGAGATGAAATGGGAATGTTGATAGACCAAAAATATATTTCTAGTATTTCGTTTATCGATTTGGTCAATTCTTATGTAAACACGTCCACCGATTAGGTGGAGTACGTTAGATTGAGAAAAATAGTTGAAAAATTCTCCAGTCGCTGGAACAGTCTGAAAATAGTAGAGAAGTGAGAAAATCCACTTTTTCACCCCGAAGGACCGTGAGTGTTGGTATTTCATTTATCAAATAGGTCAGTTCTCACGTAAACATGTTCGCCGAGTTTGAAAAAAATGGTCCAAAAATTCTCCAGTCGCTGGAACATTCTGGAAATGATGAAAATTAGAAAAAATCCACCTTTTCATCCTGGAGGACCGTGAGTTTTGGTATTTCATTCATCAATTCGTTCAATTCCTCAGTAAATATGAGCGCCAAGTTTGAAAACAATAGTCAAAAAATTCTCCAGCCGCTGTAATGGCCTGGAAAGGACAAATAATTGCGAATATCCAATTTTTTACCCTGGAGGACCGTGAGTTTTGGTATTGCGTTCATCAATTAGGTCAATTCTTATGTAAACACATCCGCCGAATCCGAAAAAAATATTCAACAAATTCTCCAGCCGCTGGAACCTTCTGGAAAGGACAAATAATCGAGAACATCTAATTTTTTACCCTGGAGGACCGCGATTTTTGGTATTTTGTTCGTCAATTAGGTAAATTCTTAAGTAAACGTGTACGCCAAGTTTGAAAAAATGGTCAAAAAATTCTTCAGCCGCTGTAATGGTCTGGAAATGACAATAAATCGGAGAAATCCACTTTTTCACCTGGTATTTCATTCCACAATTCGTTCAATTCTTATGTAAACATGTCCGCTGAGTTTGAAAAAAATAGTCAAAAAATTCTCCAGTTTCTGGGATGCCCTGGAAATAGTAAAAACTCCAGGTAATCCACTTTTCCAACATGGAAAACCGTGATTTTTCATATTCTGTTTATCAACAAGGTCAATTCTTATGCAAATACATCCGCCGAGTTAGTCAATAAATTCTCCAGTTGCCAGAACCGTCTAGAAATACCAAGTTCAGAAAATCCACTTTTTCAACATGGAGAGCCCTGATTTTTGGTATGTTCTTCATCAATTAGGTCAATCTTATGTTAATAAGTCTTACAAGTTGGAAAAAAATAGTCAATAAATTCTGCAGTCGCTAGGACGCTCTGGAAATAGTAAAAAACCGATACACACCCACCCCTAAGATTCATTTCCTTTACTTTAAAGTGTTGAATGTTTATTTTTGTTCCCCTGAAGTCGTAGAGGTAAAAACTGTGTTACTAGGAGCCGTGCACTTCCATGAAGTTTAGGCTCAAAAATAGACGATTCAAAAATCGATTCTATCAATTCAAAAATCGATTCTATCCATTTAAATATCAAGGACCTGCCACCCACTGATGACGCGACATGACTGGGTTGAAATAAAAATTATGTATTCACTTGTTCAACGCTGTTGACTCATATGGTATTCCAGTCAGAAATATTTAATCTTATGGGATGCATGAATTTTAATCATGATTAAATCATATTTTTGTGCCATACAAAGATAGCAATGCTTCAAGCAACCGATAAGAATTCCAATCTTAATGCTAGAGAGGAATGAAATGTTATAAACCAATACCTCTAGAAACGGGTAGTCGCGAGCGAATATTCACTCTCTGAATAAAGCTTTTCGGATGGCTTTAGTGACCCGGTCGTTTTCAGACATGAAGTTGAAAATAATTCTAGGTACTGAATAGAGGAAGTCGAAACCAAAGGAATACCGTGCCACACATTCGCGAGAAGAGTGTACAAAGTTCAACGAAAGTTATAAACATACATTCAAAACTTCTTTGAAACTTTTCTATCACAAGCTATAGAATACAAACTTCTCTCCTTTGACTCGAATAGTTCTTTTGAAACTGGATTCGCGTCGCCACTCATTTCTGTGGGACACATTCTCAACCATCTTCTTTTGTCTAATTCTATAGTTGTACATTCTATTTATGAGTATTATTGTTTATAAATTTAATATAAAATAAAAATTGTGACCCCCGAGTGATGAAGAACACTACTCGCCAATTTCAAATACAGGTGCATCTCTTCAACTACCAAGCATATTTTATTCGCGCGTTGCCATGTATCTAGAACGCGAAATGACTGTTTACTTGATATACGTTTCTATGAAATTTTAATTATGGTAACGCCAACACCTGTTCGCTACATTACTATACATAGGGACAAAACTTTTCTCCCCAAATACTTTTAATTACCTCTTTTATTTTTGGTTTGTACCATTTTTGAATTTCATAAATCATGTATCTATCACGAGTAACGGGTCAGCACACCGTTCCAGAAAGACGTGTAATGGCCCCTGCTTTTTGAAAAGGTTTCGGAGATTAACGCTTAGAGGAATTATTTCGCTGAAACTGAAATGCTCTGTATTTTACGCGCACGTAAATAATGTACACGAATATTCAAAGGTAGCCGGTAGCTAATACACGTACAGCAATTAAGAAGGCTTATTGCAGTTCACATTTGCCTAAATTATGATAACTACATAGCGGTAATTCCTCGATTGCACGTTAAGCTAAGCAAAGGGTGAAACAAGGTTGCACGAACGTCGAATGAATTTTAAAAAAGTTTTAGAGTTTTTCAAAGCTCCTTTTTATAGTAGATTGATGTTAATCTACGGAAGGAAATTCTAAAGACATCGACGTCGAATATAGCGTCCGCGTTAATAAAGTAAACGCCATCAACACTAATTCTTCGTATCTACAAATTTTAAAAAGGAAAATAACAGACATTGATAAGATAAAATCTTATTTTCAAAAGATATAAATCAGTACTTGACAACTTTAGAAAATTTACACAGAATACGTCGCACTATTAGATGGACAAGACTAACATCGTAAAATATTTCTCCCCACACAATGTCAATCTCTCGAAATGAAAATGGAAGTTTCCTAGACGGCGCTTTATCAGACACGAGTATCGCGTTTTAAATTTATTTCTTTATTTTGCGAGTCATTTTCCTCGAATAATATCCTGGTCCCTGGTGCGATGAAATGCGAACAAAATTTGACTGAATAATTGAACACTGATACAATCAGCTACGGTTAAATGGAATAATCTTGTTGTTTGTTTCAATTTTTTTCACACTTTAAAGGAACGAAAGAAACGCTTCCCCTGGACTTGATAATATACACTCGGCCATGATCAAAAATCTCCACCCAAACTCACTCTCTTATCTCCTCTCCTTATTTAACACCACTTTCGAACAAAATATTTACCCCCTTTTTGGAAAACAGTCATCATCCTCCCCATACTAAAACCCAACCTTGACCCACTCCTCCCAATCTCATACCGCCTTATAGCCTTCTCCAGTGTTCTTGGCAAACTATTCCAGGAAATACTGAACAAAAGACTCCTGTGGTATATAGAATCAAACAACATCCTCCCCCCTTCCAATACAGTTTCAGAAAAGGACGGAACACAATCCAACCTCTTTTTGACCTCCAATCCCAAATCAACGATGCATCCACCAACAAATCTTCTCTATAATCCATCTTCTTCGACCTCCAGGAAGTGTTTCCTCGGGTCTGGAGACATCTTATCGCTACCAAACTCTATGAAATCGGTCTCAGAGGCCAACTTCCAAATATACTTAAAACCTTTAACCCTTTCAGTAAGAATCAATAACACAACCTCCCCCCTCTTTCGGTCCAAAACGGAGTCCCTCAAAGCGAAGTTTTCAACGTTCTTCTTTTCTTAATAGCTATTAACGATATTTTCCCGAAACATTTTGCCCGAATACAATCCCGAATGTAAAATTAGCGCCTTCAGGCTGGCTGAGCCAGGCAGAGTTGTGAGTCTCGCGGGGCTACAACTTAGGGAGGAAAATAGGACGCCAGGGAGAACTGGGCTTAGCTGTGGTAACCAACCCACTTTGGGGTCCGGTGTCTCCATGGTTGGCAGACTCCTACAGGTGCGGCGACACCGGTCGGGGAATGCCTGGAGTTTGTCTCACAAATCCAAAACGGGGGTCTGATCAACCTCTTGTTGCGGTGGTAGAGAGGCTGCTCTGTCCGAAGGAGCACTGCAAGGGAGATGAGCCCTGCGGGGCAAGATTCCGGGAACTCGTAGCCGCGGCATTGTGCGTACAGCAGTGTTGGCGGGGATCCGGTATTGCAGTTGTTCCAGATAGGAAGGTTAAGCGGTCAGACAGGTATCTAACTAGTTCGGGCAGTGGTCCCGAGGGTCGGCGGTACCCGGTTTGGAGTTGGGAGTCTGGCGCTTGATGACAGTCTGTTCTCTGATGAAGTGTGTGCTCAGTGGTTAGGTAGGTTATAGTAGGAGTATATTTCAGGTATGCTCAAACGAGATTTTAAAACAGTTCACAGGTAATTCAGAATATGGTCCAGCTGGTCATCCTACAGAAAATTAGCATCGGTTGAATGACAAGGTATATATCATTTTTGATGAATCATCGAGTCAAGAGGACACCCAGTGTGACTGGGATGGCATTTTTGTACTGTTGGGCGTACTCTGGTGCCTTGATGAAAAATTTTAGGTTACACTTAATTCTGGATTCATATTATAGACTCGGAAATCATTGTATTTGCGTATGGTGTGATACTCTTTCAAAATAATTAGTAATAGCTCGAAAAATAGATGCTTTATTCGTTATTGAATGATTCTAGTTTACTTTGAAGATTGCACAATACGTCTACGAAATCTTTATTCATTCGTATACTGTATCGCGAAGATACTTTTTTTTCTCTCTCTTTCTCCAGCGAAATTGATTCACTTTCTTAGCATTGTCTAGAGTCGTAACAAAAAAGAAAGTTGTACGTGACTGCGTTCGGTGTTGAAGAAGTTCAAACTTGCTTTTAGGTAGAAAATTGGAAATGTTCCGAATAAAATTACAAAAGAAATGATACTCAGTCGTAACCTTTTTCTGAGAATTTGCCTGGTACAAGGCCTATATTGATCAAGTAAGTCTCGCGGATAATGGAAGATTAAATTTAGTTTTGTAAGCTTACGAAGAATATCAAGACAGTTCGAAATAAATTTCTAGCAAAAATTCTAATTAGAAGTTCTGTAATAATTGTTAATATCATGAAGATGAGAATGCCTTAGTACTCGTTTTATGGATCGCAACGAGATAATTTTGGAGATAATGTGGAAGAATATAAGAGGAAGATGTGAATTTGTTTCTACCCACGCCTTTTTGGTAATTTAGTCAAAATTCATTTTCTGGATTCAATGAAGTAAATAGACTATCCAAGCGTTTGGTGATTTTATTAATATTTCTGTGTGAGATAAAGTTTTTAGCATTTCAAAATTTAAGGGATTTGTAAGTTCACAAATGCTCCAAATTATTTTCACCTTATTTTATAAAAGAGTGTTTTCGCGTTATAAAATAGATTATACGCGCGGTAAACATTAAATTGTTACGAAATCTTATCAACAATTCAAATGAGGACGAAGAATGTGTGTATGGTTTGACGTTTTTGTTTTTCATTTTACAACTTCAAACATGAAACGGGGGTTGAATTTAGTGCAATTCAAAACCGTAATTACATCCTTGGTCCGTAGACGCGAAACTTTAAAGCGGAGAATATGTCGACATGCGTACAAATTTTTTGCGCGGTGACATTTAATTAGACGTAACGATAACAACTTTGAGCACTTGTTTAAGTAGTTTTATTTCAGAAAAGCTGTACACTTCACTTCATAGGATTCATCTCCAGGGAGCCGATAAAAGTTTTCGTGCCACTGGCGCGTTAACGTCCTACCTTATACCTTTGCTTAAATTTTTATAGGAAACGAAATTACGAGGTAGATTTTTTTTCTCGAAATATTATTCTGTAGGTAGTCTATCTGCTTTATTTAACGCGTCCCAAAAACGTTAAACGTGACATCATTCGGTTGGTATAAATGTTTATCTCTAAAAAATCAAATTAACAATAACATTTCGGCGCGGTATCTTTCGTACGTTTTCGTGAGATGAGGAAAGCGTTTAACTATTTGGCGATTTTCTCCAGGAAGAAATGGTCAAAAAATGTTCCGGAGCAATTACTGCCGAAAAACCCGTCGCAAAAAAAAATTTGAAAATTTTTCTTTCGATCATTAAATTCTCCCGTTCCTGTTGGAAAGAAGTACACATAAGTCGCAAAAGTTTTTGTGTGCGTTTACCTTTAAAAAAAAAAAAATCAGGATTCCATTTACGTTTCTGGCTTTAGGGCAGTGTTCGAAAAAGCCTATTTGTAGAAAAAATGGCAATAACGAAATAAGAAACTGAACTACACACATATAACGAGTAGAATATTACGGAAAAATTGGCCGAAGAAATTTTTTTTTCAAATAAGGTTTGCTAGAATTTGTGGCCAAAGGTACTCAAAAGAACCTCAAGATGTTTTTACTACTTCCTTTTTACAATACCTATATGAAGTAAATTGGTTTCTCGTTTTTAGAAATTTAGAAGTCATTAGTTTTTTACTATAAATCCTTCTTTTTTTTTTGTATCAACAAATAATCCCAATTCCTTTCCTCTTTTAGATTATGTGTAGATAGAATGTAGGCAGAAATTTTCCCGATTCTCCTCCATCATTTAGAGTGCCTCAAAATTTATTCCTGTGATATTCTTAGAATCTCATGATATCTTTCAGCGTAAATACATACGTTTGATAAACAAAGTGCTCCCACCACTTTCGTTCAACTGTATTTCATTCTCCCAAAGGATTTTCTGAATTTTTCTGAAAATTAGATAGGACATGTAGGTAACTCACGAAATAATAAGGTCGAAAAGTTGGAGCAAAAATGAAAAATGAAAATTAAATGGAATATAATTTTAAAGTGAATAAAAACCTCGATACGGACGCCTTTTGTAGCTTCACGGCGCTACATCATCAGCGTTCTAGTGTCTCCTATTTAATTTGTAATTTGGAAAACACAATTTTGAATTTTCTAAATATTGTCGAAGTTTTTATCTGTTCGCTTTTTTTCTACAACGTCTTCTCCACTCTTTATCGCGATAACCACATAAATGATACGCGTCAATATTATTTACCATTTGCCCAAAAGTTTACTGAATTTATTGAACCTTTAAATTTAATTGTAATATAATTTAAAATTTAATTTTGAATCTTTATAATTAATTTTTTAAAAATTAATAATTTTACTAAATAAATTATAATCAATTTAAATTTATTTTTATTAATTAAATATTGATTTATTATTTTTAAAAATCTTTAATTAATAAAATAATCTTTTTTTATTATTTTTAATAACCATAAATTAAAATTGTGTATCTATTTAATAAACAGATTCCTCTCTTTTTATATCCTCGCTTCTGCCGCAACTTCTCCGTTCTCTTCATCATTCAATGAAGATTTTTACATATTTCATGTCTTTTTCGAATCCCCTCGCATCTATGGAACCTTGTCCGTCTGCTTATCCCTGCCCGACCTTGCTTTAGGTTAGTCTCTAAGCTAAGGATAAGTTAGCCTGAGATTGGGTGCTCAGAGGAGAAAGGCAAATTAGTGCGAATGAGGTGTCTTCAGATATAAGATATCAATGATGTCATCCAGTATGACACATGGAACATGATCTTTATTTTTGCGTTGCAGAGTTTTTTCTTGACATGTTTCATACCTTTGCTGAGGATTTTTCCAAAATTTACGCCTTGTACAGATGGAACGCTTTGGCTATATGCTTGTCGTTTTCCAGCCTCGGATTCGAGGATCCGCTGAGAGTGAAGAGAAATGAACCAAAATGAAGTTCTTTTGAAGTTGACAGATTAGATTATTTCAGCTTTTACAATTTATGGAAATATCACAGAGTGAAATTTATCCTTCCATTTGCTCTGCAACATTCTTTATAATTTAAACTTGTACAAAATGATCCCGTCAGGTACTGTGGTTAGCCTTACACACAATAATACTCGGGCTTGACCTATTTTAAGGACTTGAGAAACGTTTGAGTCCAAGAGTCAATGTAATATTATTATGATGTAGTACCTCTTAAAATATATAAGCTAAGTTAAGATTCAAATCAAGGCAGCGAGACTGAAATATGATCTGTATTTTCTGCTGGAAGAAAGTCCTATAAAAATTCATTGTCGCATTGTCGAGATGGATTCAAACTGTGACTATGCTTTTCATTGCTTCGCTTCCCCCTCTGGATTTCCTTTCTATTTCTGTTTTTATACTGTCGTGTTCTGTTGATGGAACTCCATGACAAGATGAAGGCAAAATGACGAGTTTCCTACAATAAAACAATATTGGATTTTGGTAAAATACAAGCCTCTTCATTCGCGTGTACATCCGTAAATCTAATTTTGATGCTACCAGTTGTTATACTCGTACTACTCGAAGTTCTCGATCCGTACAATTAGTTATCTAAAATTACTATTACTTTGCGGGAAGAGTTTGTCTCAAGGTGATGAGAGGATTGTCATTATAGGCCTTTGCCCCAACAGAGGTGAGTCAAGAATGAGTATGAGTGTCAAGCTGTCGTCCAGAACATAGAAGCGTCATCTACAGGAAATGTTGTAAGCCAAATTTCGCAAATACTCGACAATATAGGTTTCCTCATCATACAGATCAACACGTGTCCACAGTCTTTGTACTTTCACCGTGATTTTGTTGGTGGTCCGTCCACCAACTGCTGCTAGTGTCGCGCTTCCACCAGAACTTTTTTTTTTTTTTTTGTAAGTCTTTGAAGAGCCGTGTTGACGGTGTCCACAGTTGACTCGAACGCATGATGCCACCCTTTGACCGCTTTATTCGTCCTCGGCATCCCAAAGAAGTCCAGGAAAGGTTATAGTCCAAGTGAGAAAATAAGGTCCTCTTCTTCAATCATTGACTCGAACGCATAGACGACCTAGGCGTAAGGCCTTAGAAAAACCACTCTAATATTGTGGTGTCCTTTGGGTAAGGTTAGCTAGCTTACATTAAAAACAAATTTTTTGCCTCAGCCAAATTTTTGTTCGGCAAATTTGGTCAGGCAAATTTTCCTGTTACGACCACGTTGAGTTAACGGTGTGCCTAAAGTCTGAATCATGATAATGTAACGAATGATACAATATTTTCTGACGGTTTTTGGCTGAAAAGCTGATGTCTCAAATTCATCGACTGTCTTTTGGCTTTCCTAAAAATAGTCTCGAAAAGAGCTTGAACTTGAGCCACCACTGGCTTCAGCTGCACATCGCTGTGTGAAAGTCATTTTATGACCTCGGACCACCCACTAGATAGACCGTCGAGCATTGACGTATTATCAAATGGGAAAATTTAGGTGATGAATATTTTTCAACGTTTACGGTTATGCATTTTGCCCAATATTTCTCGTCCATGGTTTCTTTAATACTATATTGCGTGAGCGTGGTAGAGATCGACGTGAATCAACCTCTCCACTTGAACACATCGATACGAGTGTGCTCAGGTAGATGGAACTTTAGCTCATTGCGTTCAGATCCAGAGAACTCGGAGTCCCTAGAGGAAGGTCGCGGTCACAGAGCGTCTCCTCTTTCAAATCACAAAAACATGTAAAAAAGTTCCTTTCGAGAATCGCCGCGAAGCAATTTTTCTATCACCCAGAGCGGCTCAACCCCAAGAATAACTCCATGTGTATTACTTGCGCTTTTTGTTGCTCGGACACTTACTGTTTGTCCGAGGGTGGAAACTTATTGACGAGGATTAGAAACATACTGATGACCCAGAACACACTTCAAACCACGATTCATCCCGAAACCTGCATGCTTTTGCATGTAAATGATGAAAAGATCAAGACCCTTCCAGCCTCCGCGAGTGTCTTGAAAGAAAAAAACTCGCAGCATACTTCGTTAGGTGCTCGGGATAGGTAATCAAGGCAAACAGGGAACCTGTTTTATAGGGGGTTTTCGGTTTATACTTTTTCTAAATTAAGATTAAACTTTGTTTCTCGCCACGTTGAGAGTTCAAGTTCGAAAGTCCATATTTTTCCAAGTTTCCCCATCAGATACAGCTCAATACTCGAATTTTTTTCCAAGTCCTTCTCCCATCATATGGTGGCTCAGTGGCGTGGAGGTAGGATCTCAGTTTTGTAATCCAAAGGTCCGAGGTTCGATACCAGCTGCAGGCAAAAGTTAGCCGTAACAAGTTTATTCACGAAAGCTCACTCCGAATATCGTGTTATGGGCTAACGTCACTGACTCTCAGTCGTATAAAATCCAGGGGTGAGATTTATTGGCGGTATCAGAATGCTCGAACGGGCCTATGTGTGAGACGGAATGGCTGTGGGCATACCTTGCGCAGGAAAATAATGGGAAAAACACACACGCAGTCGCGTGAGTAGTACGCAACTTTTCTTCTCATAATGGAAAAATTTTTGAGAGAGTCACTTCCTCTCTTTAAATTAAATACCAATGACCTGTCAATCATACCAAATATTTGTAGAATGAACAATAAAACTCAGTTTATAAATTCTATCACTATGACGTCATATCAACTGATAACAGAGTAAAAATACCTATAATCCAATCAGGAAACCTGAATTTTGTTTTAATTTAGGCTAGGAGTCATTTAAAACCTACGAAACGTCTCCAGAAAAACCACTCCCCCTCCCCCTGCCCAAACTGCTACGAGGCTATAAAAGTTGTTTCTGCGATCTTTGCAAATTGATATTTCGATTACTCCCAATATGAATAACCGTCACCTACAGAATCGTATCTCAATTGGAAACGCGCTGAGGAATTACTATCAATAAATCGTCGAAAAAATTGTTGGTACCCATCTTCAGATTGAGACTATAACTTATTCAAGTCTCGAAAAAATCCATCCAGTAGTTTTGGAGGAGATCCGCGGACAAAAATTTATTTAAGAGTAAATAGAGGCCTATATAAAGAAACCTTTTTTTTTTTTTTAGGGAAAGACAAACTCGCTTACATCCAGAATATTGATCTCAATTACGAATAACTCATATTTTTGAGAGGAGGTGGTATTTGAGAAAAGGTAGAAGGAGCCTAGATCATGCGTCCTTTCAAATGCTTTATGTTAAGTGGAAATACTGACTTCATTATTGATGAAGGAATGGGGGGGGGGATAAAAAATTCTTTCTCCATCCAACTATGCAAATCAATTATGTATCTTGGAAAATGTTCTGTTCAAAGACCGATAAAACATTCTAACGGCTGATTTGTTATCTTCCTAGTAATTCGGTATGAACATCAATAACGAGGAAAAAATTAATTTCGCTTTATCATCTCGGCTCAGGGACGAATGATGTAAAATACCCGAGTTGAACGAAACAAGACAAATTACAACTCGTATGTACGAAGATTACTATAAAATTAATTAAAATACGCGTAACAGTGACGGTTGTTACTGAAATGATGGTGGTAATATTATTTCATAAACGAGAAACTCTCAGCTTCCGTTTATAGTATGTACGAGTAGTATACCTTCTATAAAGTTTTGGGAATTTTATTTCGAATGTACGTACACAAACTCTCTTGAACCCATCTTTGAACTCATGCGCGATTATTACTTCGCCGGAATAAGAGTTAGCGATGAAGTACACAACATAAAAGTTTATTTTTACGATGAAAGTTGTAATAATCTTCTTCTTCCTTGTCAATTCCGATTGCTTATTACACTTAATACCAATATAAGTCACTCAATCCCGAAGCTACAATTCGTATCATATAGCTTTAGAACGTATATCACACACTACGAGTATTTTTCACGATAATCGGATTAGCTTACGAACTTTTGGTTTGAAGTCGGTAATTCTAGACAGAAAAATTTCAAAATTGGAGAGCGGCGATAGCTCACGTGGAAGAATGTGTATTATGGAGCACTCGATGGACGAGTTCTTAAAACCGCTACGCTCCGCATTGACTTTTATGATAAAAACTTGTCTTGCCTATGACATGACGCGTAGCGAATAAAAACTTTGACTTTCAACTTTTTTTTCCGCTATCCAGAAAATCACTGGTAAAAGTCTCACACTTGCAACGTAAATTATCGCGCAGTATTTCCAGAAAGAGACCTCAAAATCCGACAGATAAAAGCTCGCGAAATATTTACTCTTTAGTTGTTTTATATCACTCGAACTTTCCAAACTTCCGAAACTAAAGCTACCAAAGAAAAGGAAGTAGAGAAAACGAGCAAATAAGGAGGGCAGCTAAGTTTAAATTTCAGCGTTCTTCAACTTCCGAAATTTATTGTCTGCATCACAATAGATATACCTACGCGTTTACACCGATCTTGATTCGTTCGTTACAATCATTCGTGGGTTGGAAAGATTTTAAACAATACCTATTACCGAAACTTGAAAAATCGAAAACGATTGTATTTTTCATTCAGTATTGAGAGACGAGCTGAACTAGGCTGAGTTTCGTACCTTCTACTGGCGGAAGAATAATTCAAATTTCAGCGAATTTAATAACTCACGTACATTTTCAAACTTTAAACCTCAGGATCCTAGTTTCTGAACAAGGTTAGTCAGAGGCTCCGCATAGAGTGAAACTTTTTGAAATCTATTAAAAAGTAAAAAGAAAAAACACGGACCATTCCTACATCACCAACAAACAAAATCATCATTCTTGGTTAGATTTAATGTGAGAAAATATTTAGCAGCTCTCTCCCATCGATTTAGGAAGTGAGTTCCACAGGTCTTTTGAGGAGGAGTATAATACTTCCAAAAGTGGATTTAAAATTTCAAAGAACAAATTCGATTTTTGTTTCCTGCTATCAGCAGTAAAGACTGTATATAGGCCTCACTTTTAAAGAAAAATCACAAACAAAATCTTGCGTTCTAGCGGTGAGAATCGAGTAGTGTGACGGAACGCGATCCTGTTCTAGATTATACTGAAAATTTTCCAAAATTAACACAATAGCTATCCCGACAAAATACACGAATGGAAACCTACTGAATAGAGATTCTTCGGACCATTAGAAATTTGCGAATACCATTTATCGACTGAGTTTTACGATCTCGGTTTTCGTGCACACTTCTCTTCCCTGTCCTAAATTGTTCGCCGTGTGGGACTGTAAAACTCTATAGTAGAATGTTAACAATTACGGAGAAACCACTAAACTGCTATATAAGTACATGGCTTATAAGGTGTTCACATAAAGTCATCGATACTTCGTTATCTAAAGCGAAAGTTTTTGTTTACCGAGTAAGGGTAAAATTAGAATAGAAGGAAAAACTAATATAATTCCCATTAAAACACTCTTACTTTTATCGGTTCGACGTTTCGTACAAAGTTCTCAAAATCGAGTAGGTTACATGACATATACCCGAATCCGTTTCCCCGAATGACGAAATCTCGAATGAAGAAATTCCCGAATATTTATTTCACCGAACTACGTGTTCCCGAACGTCAAAATCCTGAATTTCAATAATCCCGAATTCACCCGAATCCCGAACAAACAACGAATGACAACTTACGAGAAAAATTGTTTATTCTCAGATTATTACGTCCAGCGGATATTATGAGCAATGTTACGGAGGTATCCGATGATGTCATCAGCATTTTTGTAGGTTAGGTAATTAGCAGCAATGCCCATTATTCTATCTTGTAATTCAATCCATTTTTTCCTGGGCATGACTTTCACACGCTTGCCCAGTGCCAGTTCCGCCACACACGTTTCTACGAAAGATTGTTCCTTTTGAAACTCCGTGATTGCAGCAAATAGGTCGGGGTGATGTTTCGCGACAATTATGCGAAAACGGTTGTGCCACCCTTCACTATTGTTATTCGTTCTTGAAGTCTTGTTTACTGCGGCTGCATATTGGTTCCACAGCATCGGTTCGTACCGTGGACGTACAGCACGACGTCTACCTCGTCGAGGTTTACCCATCACATATGTCTCCCCAAAGTAATCAATGATCGGTAACAAGTCGTGGGGACACTCATTTCGCAGTAGATCGTATGCAGTTTGGACATCGGGGACGGGTACGTACGCTAAAGCTAAGATCATATGAGAAAATTGTTTGAATGTACGATCAAGAGGATTGTTGTTTTGTACTGCAAGCCCTTTCTCTTGGATTCTTCTGTAGAGCGATTGTCCAAGATGAAAACTGCATGCGGTTACTGAAACTCCGGGAAACACTTTTCTGCTGGCATTTATGATGCCGATCTCGAAGTCCGTGATGAGTGTCGTTGGTATGCACGCGTTGATCCGGAACCGTTGTACCGCACTCTTCACCGCTTGCAACACTTCGGTGTACAGCATTTCCTGCTTTCCGGGCAGTAGCGCGAATACCATTGGTAGGGCCACACCTTCGCCGATTGGAATATTTCTTTGCACCAACCCTAATACGGTAAATATCTGCACAAAAATGGTTGGCGCTGTGCGAAACGTTCCATCTAAATACCATGTCGGGCTGTTGCAAAGAAGTTCCACGTTCCTTCGTGTCGCAAAAACTAGAACGCGATTGCTACGATCATCTTCAAATTCGACTTCAAAGTCGTCTTCCTCATCTACTTCTTCTTCAGGTCCAGAGTCGTGTAACAAAAACCTTTCACCAGCTAATGTGTCCTCGTATTGCCTGGGTAGCTCAGTAAGGTCACGAAGCTTCTTGGGGTTGGCTGGCATTTCAGCCCTCCGGGTCCGACAAATTGTCCTCACCAACGCTGCCTGCTCCGGTAACTCACTCAGTACCGCTGGCCCGACACTCGTGATTGCATCACGCAGTATGACAGACGGCGCCCGTTCAGGGTGAGCGAGGGCCTCAGCCTTAACGTTCTGCGTTAATTCCTCTGCTTCCTGTTCTTCGCGATTAGGCGCGTGGGTATGAGGTGAATCGCTTGGCCCTTTGAAGACTTGTACAACTCCAGTTGCGGTCGGCTCTGTTGTAACAGCACGGGCTTTACAGTGGCCCACTCTTACATTCTTGCAATCCCAGTATACTCTTGACTTGTGGACTTTTGAACGGACGTATACGAAACCTGCTAAATACAGTTTACCGGCTACTATTTTCCCTTCCATTGTTACCGCTGCAACTTTTTGGACGTAAGTGAGACATACAACGCCGTGCACTTACCTCCTTTTTTTGCTCAGCATCAAGACACCAAACGTTTCGACAGGCCGTATTTCACGGACTACTGACTCAATACATCACGGAATATTAACTCAATAACAACTTCAGATATTCGGGAATTTTTCCATTCGGGCACTTTGTCATTCGGGGAAACATGTCTTCGGGAAAAACGTTTTCGGGGATTTTGATATTCGGGGTGTTGTCGTTCGGGAAAATTCATTCGGGAAAACGTCGGGTAACCTCTACGCAGGTTTGAAAATTTTGACCATTTTTTTTATGACTAACTACATCACAGTGTGTACGAATTTTCGATCCAAATTGTGCTAATTTTATACCAGCCCCGGCGCTAGACTTTTTGACGCGGGAGGCAAACTCAGTTTTTGGCGCCCCTTTTTTCAAGAAATTACGCTCGTTTTTTTCAACATATTATACTTTTACTTGTATCGGTATCAAAATTAATGAGCACATGCATATAACTTAATAAATAGGCGTAATTACCAAGTGAGTACAACTTTACGTGCCTTAAGTTTAGCAAATTCGTAGATTACATCTTTCATAACTACACTTTTCGCTATTTCGTTTTCAATCGCTATGAGAGCAAGCCCTGAAAGACGCTATTGCCCAATTGTAGAACGAAGATACGTTTTAATGCGTTTCAATTTTGAAAAGCTTCGCTCTCCGCTAGCAACGGTAACGGGTAGGGTGAGAAGTATTCTTAACACAATGGCAGTATTGGGAGTGAAGAATTCGTTTTTTGCAATAAATTTTAATACTTCCGCCGGTGAAGTGCGCGGTTCGATGAGATTCCTCAGAGCCAACAACTCGTCGCATAATTGAAGGCCATCAATGTCGCATTCGTCGCCATCACCTAAGGCCATAATTATGTAAGTCCTTGCAGTGTTTCTCTATCTCATCTTTTGAAAAGGTTGTTAACGAGCCAATATCATAGAGAAACCAAAAAATATCTTGATGCTCTTGAAGTTGACCAAATCTTTCTTCAACGGACACGGTAGCAGCGTCTACAATGGTGAAAAAACATTCAATCTTGAATTTCTGCTTCGGATCAACGATTGGTTCATCGGAAGCTTCGTACAAGAACATTTTTTTTTTCGTTAGACGACGTGCTGTTACTGCAAGAGGAATTTTTTTTTCAATATCCAGTAATTCCGCTAACGACTCGGCTTCACCAATAATTTCCTCAAACTTTTCATCAGAACGACAATTTTTCAAAAAGGTCAACGTACTTTTAAGCATGTCGACAGCCTCAGAGACATTCATGTTGATGTTTTGCAGCACTTTGCTTACTAAATTGGTTTGATTTAGAAGCAAGTGCCACAAAACAGTACAACAACAAAATGAAAATGTCGAGATCCTCACATCTAATATTGGCTTTAAAGGTCTCATCTTCGCTAATTTCTACCAGAGCGTCGTATATTTCTTCGGGGTTGTAACGGAATGGATGAACAGCATCGATACGACTACACCACCAGGCTACTCACTCGTTTCACGAAATATTTTCCTGCTAAATGCTTCATTAGAAATGTCGGTATTCAGTTAATCTTTGATTACTCATCCGTTGACCTTCGTATTTTTATCCTTTCTTCAACTTGCACGCGGTACTTCTTGCGACCGGAAGATGATACCTATGTATTGAAACGCGGTTAAAATTAAATATTTTTGCGATTGTATTCGTGATTCCTTCTGTCATATTTTTTTTGTAGTGAAATTATGCAGGAAAAACTTCATTCTGTTTTTATTGTTGATCGTTGAATTGGCGCCCCCTTGACCTTGGCGCCCTAGGCAGCTGCCTCCTTTGCTTCCCCCTAACGCCGGGGCTGTTTATACCTCATTCTATTTGTGACCCTCCCTCCGAACATGAATATTCAATACTCAACGAAAAACCGAGCACATACGTTTACAGAAAAATGAAAAATGTACCCTATGGGAATTTTTCTAGCTATTATTTACGTCATTCTCTGAATTATACCACAGTTCTTCGGAAAAGAATGAATGCTGACGAAAATTACAACCATCGCTTGATTTCTGTGTACTTGAGAGTGTACCAACGAGCGGGAGGATAAAATGTAACAGAGTTAGCAATAGCTACGCGCGTAAATTTTGCGTAGCCGTCAGCCTCAACAAAAGAAATGCCTTCAACTCGACTCCATGGGAGAGTATATTGGAAGCCCTCACAGACGCAGAAGTGCCTGCATACCTGCTCAGGTTGATCATCAGCTACCTCAGCTGTCGAGAAATCTAAGCAGGGACGTCTGCTGGAACAGTAAAGCACCAAGTCACTTGTGAAGATGCGCAAGGTTAGGTTCTTGAGCGACTATTGTGGTGCGTCGCATTCAACAGGATTCTGCGTCGAGCTTAACTGCTATGCCTATGACTGGTGATATGCCCAGCCAAAAAAACTAGCGGTGGAACTCCCTCCCTAAGCATTACGGCCAGGTGAAGCTCCATAAAGAGGATCACCGTATGCGACCTGTCGTCGCCTTTTACACTGATCCAAGCTACAAGCTCACCATGGAGGAAAGGTTTATAAAGAATCATGCATTATATAATCTAATTGATAAAGTATACCATTTATCTGTTACTAATGTTGAAGAATTGAAAGAGCTTGAAAAATATGATATCAGTATTCCTTGTCAAGAAGAACTAGTATGTGTAAAACGATATCTCGAGGAAAATGCTATTGTTGTAGAAAATTATCTAAGTGAATTGTACAAACAAAAAACTGCATTTAGAGAGACTTATGAAATGTACGCGGCGTGTGCTGTATTTGCGTGCAGCTCGGCAATTTGTGAAGTAACGTTTAGCTATTTAAATCGAATACTAACATTTTACCGTCAAACAATGTTATTTGGCCGCGAGGCAAACCTAACTTTATTGCTGTTTGAAAAAAAAAAACTGAGAACATTGATGTCAATACCTTTTTGCGTATGTTCAATGAAAAATCAAGACGATTACAATTGTTCTAGTCTAAGTATTACCTAATTATTCTAGAGGTATTTTGTACTTACCTATTAATATTTTAAATAAAATTATAACTACATATTATACATGTAAGATCTAAAATCTTGACAAATCTGGCAATGCTGTGTTTCCACAGAATCGAATCAAAAAGTCGAGTTCCCGAAGGAAAGGCAGGTCAGCTGACTGCACTCGGAAGGATAAACAGGAATAGCGTTATATAGTCAGAGCTCCGAACTTTGTCCGTGAGTAGGAGAGTGACGCGACTGACAGTGAAGAACGTTCACGTTCTTACATCTCCACCGCTAAGAGGAAAAGGATAAGGAGTAGACTTTTTTGATACGGCTTACTGCATGGTGTAGGCTTACTGCGCACGCAGGAGTGGACTTGGTCCGTGTAGCTACGGGGAGTGGAGTGTATCCGTGTACCCAGCTAATGCGGCTTACTGCATGATGTAGTCTTACAGCGTTCATCTAGAGGAGACCGAGAGACTCAGTTATTTTGATTCGATTTGTAAGATGTAAAATCTTGACAAATCTGGCGATGCTGTGTTTCCACAGAATCGAATCAAAAAGTCGAGTTCCCGAAGGAAAGGCAGGTCAGCTGACTGCACTCGGAAGGATAAACAGGACGAGAGAGGAATAGCGTTATATGGTCGGAGCTCGGAACTTTGTCCGTGAGTAGGAGAGTGACGCGACTGTCAGTGAAGAACGTTCACGTTCTTACATACTGTGTCTACTACGTCTACCTATTGTTTTAAAAAACTCACTCCCCCCCTCTCCTAATTGCGAGCGAAGCGAACGAAAAATTTTACCCTACAAAGTAAATATAAATATGGCACTGGCAAATGGGAAATAAGAAAAATTTTTTAGGCTTTTGAGCCCTTGCCAGGATACTCGGAGCCCTGGCTGAGTTTGGCGGCTGGCTACGGGCCTGAGTACTTCATAATCGAGTTCGACTGCGTATTGAATTCGATTATCAAAATCATTGAAATAGTCGATCTGCATCATTCACTCAATAACTGCTCCATTCTTTTTGAACACTGCTATAATTATACTTCAACTCTTTCTTGCGAACCGTACATATTAATAAACTTATTATAGTCCTGGTACGAGCTGATCACCCTTAGGCAGTCACAAAGTTTGAGAAAAAATCATTCGTTCGTCGTTCACGATTAAAATCCTTCAAATCCTAATTTAGAGAAGCTTCGTACAAAGCTTAACATGAGGTATTGAAAGACCGGATTCAATGTTCGGCCTTTCGTCTGTAAATTAGGTAAAGTTGTATTCAGGATAGAGTGTTATCGCACGAGTTGACGGTTACATAGTATAGTATGAATTAAAAAGGAAGAGAAGTACATGTTTATACACAAAATTTCGAAAAAATGAAGCCTTTTGGGGACGTACAAATTCCAGTTACTACATCGACAAAATTTTTCGTATCTGAAGAAGCAGGCACAGCGAGCGAGTTATACGCGCATTCAAAAAATGATAATCGATTTAAAGGACACCTTTTATCGTATCGTGATAATTTTCTTTCTATTCTATAGATGTATTTATACCGCCATTAAGCGACCTTCCTTTTGTTAACTTCGGCTGTTGTACCGCTTACGTTACGCTTACGTTCGTTACGAACAAAAAGGTAAAGGTCGTAATCAAACAGTGATTTCTCGTATCTGGGTGAAAACGTTGTTTATGAAAGGGTATTAAAGGATAGAAGCGTAATATTACATTTTACGTATGGATTTGTTAGGATTCCATCGAGCTTCATACAGATGATGTTTTTGTTTAGTTTAATTAAAGCTTTACGACCCACTGGTCCGGATATGCAGCCCCATGTAATTTATCGGAAAATTGTACCAGACAGAATACACGCAAGAAAGTCATAAATATGATGACTTATTTTTTGGTACTCTGAACGCACCCCCAAAAAAATGAATAAATTTTTAGTTCTATTTAGTTTGCACATAATTTTGCGGAAACGGGAACGAAAAGCGAACGAGAAGGTTTGCAAAAACAAAAACGAAATAGTGAAACAATCAACTATTAACGGTTAAATCTGTGGAGATGAAGAACTTGATGACCAGGTCGGAGTTATACCAACGTAAACCGTCTGTTTGTCTCCGTTGCGCAAGAGCGGCCACTCTTCCACAAATTTGAAGTCGGCCACAGAAAGAGTTGATAGAATCTAAATCAGAATTAAAATGAAAAATATGGCGCTGCTCTGTCTTAAGTATGTTTTAAGAAACTTCCATTACTCTCACAAGAGGTAGTCGTTCTGAGTTGGTCTTAGATGGAGATAGAGATATCCTCTAAGGGTAAAGTCAATACGGACAGTCTTGGATGTGTTAGTTTGGATTTTCCACCTGGTGGTCCATTCCTCAACTTTGTTGACGGCTCTCTGCAAATTGGTGACTGCAGTAGAGTAGTCTTCATGCATAGCAAGTGTAGCGGTGTCGTCTGCAAATGTGGCTAGTGTGGAGTCATCTTCTGCAGTGTATAGTAGATACAGCAGGGGACCAAGAACACTGCCCTGTGGTACACCCGCTGCTATTGGCTTGTCAGAAGAGTCAGCTTCTCCATAATGAACATAGAATCTTCTGTCGCTAAGGTAAGATGATAAAATTTGCACATGACAAGTTGGAAAGTGTTTGCTGATTTTGTGGAGAAGTCCGGGGATCCAAACTCGGTCAAAGGCTTGACTAACATCCAGAAATACGGATGGGCAGAACTTTTTTTCTTCTAATGCCTTTCTAATTGCTGCTCCAACATGATGAACCTGTTCAAAGGTAGAGTGCCTGTTTCTGAATCCAAACTGGTGGTCTGGGATTAGGTTCTTGTTTATGACTATTCCCAGTAAACGTCTCATGTGAAGCTTCTCAAACAGTTTAGAAAGAACTGAAAGCAGGGCTGGCGGTTTACCCTCTTTAGGAATCATGATTATTCTCGTTAACTTCCACTGTTTTGGTACATATTGCAGTCTCAGAACTGCATTTTATAAGTAGGTCAACATTACCAGGCCTTTGCGTGGCAGCTCTTGTAGAATATGTGCCGAAATTTGATTCTTTTTAATCATAGTTTTAATTTCTCTTGGAGAAAATAAGTCAACTACCTGCTACTGTACTAGGCAGAGGTCAGGAGAGATATCGGTGACAATATCATTGGGTTGGAATCTTTGCTCAAGGTGCTCGGCATAGACTTCAGCTTTCTCTTTATCCGTTCTCGCCCAAGTATTGTTTGGATGTTTCAATGATGAAATGTAGTCTGATGGTTTATTTAACGAACGAGCTACCTTCCAGAGTGAGTAATCAGTGGCTTCTGTGGCTCCCAGAGTGGTTACAAAGTGGTTGAAGGAATCATTGTTGTGCTCACAGATACGTGTTTCGACCAGTTTACAGAGATTATTAAATGCCTGCTTGTGCAGAGGGTTGCGCGATAGATGCCAGCGGTGCCGCGCTTGCCTGCGTTTCTTGACCAGTTCCAGGATTTCCTTAGGATAGCACACATGATAGTGTTGTCCTTGTGAATTCGTGGGTGTGGCCAATTTGGCTTCACGTTGGAGCAGTTTGGTGAAGGAATCAACTGCTGCCTCTAGTTGGTGTGGCGATTTCAGCCGTATGCGGAGGTTAACATTATTATTCACACCGTCACGAAAAGCATCCCAGTCTGTATGTTTGTTAGTAAGTTTAACCAAGTCAAATTGAGTCTCATTTCACAAAAATTATCTTTATTTCCAGTTTTATTATAGTTTTTCAATGTTCAGTTCAAGTATATGTCAGGTCCTGTTCTCAAGAATGCGAAAAACAAAGGTTTTTTGGTGCATCAAGACCTCAGAATCCAAGTATTCATTTCCGGTTTTCCATGAGAATAATCAGAATCACTATCTCAGATATATTTTGTTTCGGCTGTCTCAGTACCGACTTGACAACGGGCTGTCATCGTTGGATTCGCTGAAGACGATTTGAAAAAATATTACGGATTGTTGAGCCCTTTTATCCTTACCAAATTTCAATACTTCCTGATCATTTCATTATTCCAAGTCCTTCCAGCGTATTATACGATTATAAGGATTATGCGGTATACGATAAACTTCGTTGTTATTTTAAATATCAAAGCGCTAGAGCTCGGCTCACCACTTCCCGAAACAAGATTTTCGGATGGGAAAAAAATTTGAACCTTCGCTTCAGACAAATTTTAATCCTCCACGATGTCAATCTATACTCTACGTGATCTCAATATTTCCATAAATAATGACAGATGATTCAAGTTAGCTCGTAGACTCTCTTAGGTAGGTTTGCGATGAAAATTTGCGCCAGATGATTAATTACCGTGCCGGTCGAAACGGATTCATTACACCTAAGGGAATTTCTCGAGTTGTGGTTTTCTTTATTATTAGCGAGCGCGCGCGACGATGATGAACGCGAGGATGGCGCGCAGCGCGGCGAACCGAAATCCAAGGCGTAACCATTGTTCCCTTTAATTAAAAGTATCGCGTACAAGACCTTTAACCAAACGCGGTATTAATTCGATTATTATTTAGAATCCGTCGAAGCTGTATACCGTATGGAACACTCATTTTTTCTCAGTGATATACCGGAACGTTTATCCGCGGAAGTCATTATTGAAAAACGCTTCCGATACTTTTTTTCCTCGCTTTACCAATTGCGTTTCGAAATTAATAAAACAAAAAACCGTAATAATAATCTCAATATTCACAATTAGAAGATCTCCGTCGTTCGTGGGAGTAGGTTGAGCTATTAAAATTGTAGTCGCGTGAAAACTCGCTAACACTAACAAACCGAACTGAAAACGCCTTCTGGTTTTAATGCAAAACGTATCATCGTCGAAAGTACTCTTCTACAATCCTAAATCTCTCCGTTTACATCGTTTTGATTTTCAGAAGTAAGGCACACGTGTTATTAAGTGCCGAAAAAAGTTTCCACGTATTTTTGTGTGTACGTGTGAAAATGAAATGCTCTTCGTGGAAAATTTCGAGCGTAAGTCATGCAAAAATACGTTTAATATTTATCGGTTGGACTGGATTAACTTGAGTCGTGCTTCGTGCTGAGCGCAGTTCTATGTTGTTTACGAACTATAAATGATGATATTTCTTCTCACGATGAAAGCCTCGGAGAGAAAATGTGCGTGAGAATACTTATTCGTTTTTCATGACGTCGCAAAGGTAGCAAAATTTTGCTCTTTATTATTCCAATAAAAAAATGGTCAACACAGATGATTTAGTTTCAATAATTTTTTTGTTACACGACCGCGACCTCATAGTGGTCAGAATACTAAATAGTTGTTTAAAAACAGTATAAATAAAGGTATACCTACATCACTTTTGGTATCACTACATTCTGCTAATGACACTGCTGAAGAAGAAAAATTCTAATGTAAATTTTGCTGGTTTCTGCGCTGAATTTTTTTTTTTTTTAACACAACTTAATTGAGGAAAACATCGAAATGAAAGTACTCAATTATTGCTAATATCTTTAATAGCAGACGTCCTTAATAATTGAACCTGTAACATTTAATGATGATGACAGAAAATGCAAAATACAGAGAACACCGATGACTGATCAAATCTTAGTCTCTGTCCTTCGTAGACAAACGAGTGGATGAATGTAGGAACCGGTTTCCTCTTGAAAATATATACTTTTCCGGCTGCATTTGGTTTGCGGCCCCGAGGATACTTTTTGCGGCCCAACTGAAATTAAACAAATACCCAGTCTGCGGTCCAAATGAAATTGAATAAGTGCCCAGTTTGCGGCCCAACTGAAATGGAAGAATTGTGGCCCAATTGAGATGAAAGTTAGGCCATGGAAAATGTTGAGTGATTGGCCTCTGCAAAAGTTTCATCTGCCACCAGTGTGCCAGTGGTGACGTACTTCCCATGATTCCCATTCGTGCTTCAACAAGACCAAATGAAATGTGAATCACAAGTAATATTGTACTTTATTTTCGCATAGTTTCTCAATTGGTCTCGTGAATGAGTGTTTGTGCTCTTATTTCATAATTTTTTTTTGAAGTATGTCAAACATGTATTGTAAGAGGGGGGCTAAATTGCGAATTATGGACAATCACAAGTTTCGCTTCCATAAGGAACAGTCAAATAATATCGAATGATGTATGTGTACCCAAAAAGCTTGTCGTGCACATATGAAGATTTTTTATGGTCATACAGTTGACGAAGATCTGGAACACAATCACCCGGCAGACACAGATGGTAAACATATTTTTTTTTTTGCCGCAACTTGAACACTATTTCAATTTTTTTCGGCCGCAACTTGGACAGTGGGTGGGACGCAAACTGTACAGTTTGGGCCGAAAACTGCCAACACCCACTTAGGCTGGAGAAATGTGTAAGGCTCTCATTTTTACTAATCTTCATTCAAAGTAGATTAATTCCTATGTAATATTACCCGGAGAACCCCTAAAAAATGTGCAAAAAATCCTCCAGGCGTTGGGACGCTCTGGAAATCGTAAAAAATCCACGTTTTGAATGCGGAGAACCGTAATTTTTAGGATTTTGTTTTTCGATCGATCAATTCTTATGTAAACACATAAGCCGAGTTCGGAAAAAATTGTCAAAAAATTCTCCAGTCTCTGGGAAGTTCTGGAACAAATAAAATAAGGAACTCATTCAAATTTGAATTGGAAAAGTTGAATAATTGTAACAGGATTCGGTTAAATTGTCTAAATTAGTGAGAATTTGTATTATGAGAGTCGGCAAATATGTCTGCCGTCCGGATGCCATCAACCAACGACTTGGAGGGAATTGAGAAAATCTTCACTTTCAAAGTTTCTAGAGATAAAAGAGAGAGGAGAGAGGGAGGGGAGGGGAGAGAAAAAGAAAGAAACAGAGAAGAGATGAATGGTCTATAGAGGAAGGTGACGAAAATATTTCGAGGAAGGAGTATTTGATCAACTAAAAAAATTTGCAAATCCATGAAACACTTTATCATCAAATAAGAGTCGTACTTTCGTTCTCTCTTTTATACTTTTTTTCGAAGAAGTTCTGGTGGAAGAAGTGTCTGCAAACAGAGATTGTTGGTCTTTTGGTGGCTCGGATTCATTAATTGTTTCATTCATTTCGCTTTCTAAAGAAGATGCTGCATTTCCCGATGACTCCAGTTCGTTTGTTTCATGTGTTTCGTTCTCGGAGGCAGAAATCGCATTTCTTTCCCAGGGTTTTAAGTCGCAATAGTTTTCAATAATTCAACAATATGAGGTATATTTTCTTGGTAAGAATTTTTCAGCTCGCAAAAAAAAGAAAAGTGCGCGCAATATCAACAGTAACAATAAAAAATACGGATAAACGCAATGTACGACACGCAACAAAAATTTATTGCACGCAATAATTTAAAAAATGTTGAATTAGTCAATGTTGCTCTATTGATAATATAGCTTTCAACCTTATCAGTAGAGTTAGGATTTTTCGGTGCTAATAAATCGAAATTCGGTTTTTTCAAATGTTATTTTCGGTATTTTTCGGTATTATCATAAATTCATAAAATTTTGAACGTAAAAACAATCATTTCAAAAAAAAATTGATGAAAAAGATTCTAAAACTCGAAATAGGTACTTATATGTACAAGTAACACAATTAAATAATACCGCTTATTAAATAGTACTATAAGATGTTTTTCAACATTACTCTGAAGGAATCGTTGCCTTCTATCGCTCAATAAGTATTTATAATCTGAGAATGAACGCTCGACGTCCGAGGATACTATAGGCGCATAGGAATAAGCAGCGATTTTAGCGGGATCATTCATGCCTAATTTACACTGAAGGTTGTCGCCGTGAACCACCGCGTTGTTCAGATCCATCAAAGTAAGTAGTCCCTCATTCTTGGCGATCACATCATCTGTTTTCCGTTTGAAAATACTTCCGCGAGAACCAGGAATTGCATTTATCTTCCTTGAGACATCTTCAACAATTTGTATTTGAGCATTTAACGATAGTCCCCTAGTCTCTAACTTTTCAATCGCGGCTGGTAAGAACGATAAATATGAAGCGATAAACGCAAGGTCTGAGGCCAATGTATCTGAAGTTTGTATCAGCTTTTTAAGAGTGGACGTGTGCTTGCTATCATCAGGTAACTCCTGGATGAGTTCAGAAAAATCAGTAAAATGTTCCGCAAAAAAAAGCGCCGCTTTGATCCATTCACCCCACCTCGTGACAACCACATCAGGCGGTAGAGCACACTGCATTTTCTCTTTGTATAGATGCACACGAGAAGGACACTTCAAAAAAATTTTCCGGGAAGCACTGATGAGAACGTTAACGGCTGGGAAATTCTCTCTCACTTTCTCACAAATCCTATGAATTCCGTGGGCCACACAGGTTACATGCACGAGTCCTGTGTAGATCTGTTTCAAATTTTTTCCCAATAGTACCATATACGGTGCAGCATCCGTGACGAGTAGTAGAATATTACTAGAAAAGCACTGTCCCTGATAGAAATGTATGAGGGAATCATTTACAAAGGCACCAACAGTAGCGGCATTCGTTTTTTCTAAAGACCCAGAGGCAATCAGAAATGGATCACTCGCTCCCTCACATGTCAAGTATCCGATGAGTAGGTTGGCTATAAAATTTCCGCGAACGTCGGTAGTTTCGTCAACAATCAAATAGATAGGCTTCTCACCAATTCGGTCCCGCACATCCTCAATTACCGAGTTGTACAATTTTGGAACGTAGTTTTTACGCAGTGTGCTCTCATCAGGTACATGCATGTGCGTATACTTCTTCAAAAATGCCTTCAATGTAGGATTGTTTAGCTTTGATAACGGAATATTCGCGGACAAGAAGGCTTCACAGAGGTCATCGTTAAATGTGGATTCAGGGGATGATGGATTCGAATATGGTAATGTACCCTGCTTCAAATTAGAATTTTTTGTTCGGTGAAGAGCTGCAATATGTGACGCCGAGAGAGTATGTGAAGCCACGTGGCTCTTTTGGCTACACGTAATTGTTTTACTCCCGCAAACTATGCAGCTGACTGTCTTTCCGTCAGTGAAAAAAACTGGATAATCTTTGTTGTACGGCTCGATCCATTTTCGCAATGAAGCACTTGCACTACTTTTAATTTTTGGCATAATGAACGAAGAACACTGAACACGTATACATACGCCTACGAATATCAAAGGGAACAACTACTTTGATGGATGAAAATCAATTTTTTTCTCTTCATACATTTCACCTGCACGTACTTGAACATACCTTCATACTCACGCAGTGCAATAAACTACGTATTAGTCACCTTCTTACATGCGTTATCGCGTTATCGGCATTCTGAAATAATGTACTTCGAGTATTTCAAGTTGAACACGTGTCATACTGTCTCATTTCACGCGTTGCCATTAGCTTTTCAGGAATTTTCGGACGTTTAAGCCAATTTTCGGTTTTATTCGGTGGAAAAGTGCATTTTCGGTGTTTATTCTGTTTTCGGTATTTTTCGGTGAAATAAAATTTTTTTCCTGGCATCCCTACACCCTAAATCGTGCTCATCTTTCATTATTTTTGATTTGTGCTCAAAGGAAATCATTTGAGAAAAACCGGCTGATCCTAAGTCTACTTATCAGCATACCCAAACTGTGCTTACAAACATTTTTCTTTAGGAATATGGGACATGAACAAGTGGAACCTTTAAGCTTCTCCTTTGGATTCAGTCACACAGTCCAAATGTTGTGTTCTGTAAAATTATCAAATGTTTTCCATTTGCTCTCCATTTTTTGATGCTTGGCCAGCAGTGTTGATGTCAGTTTTTTTTTACAAGTAGGAGATGCAATGAAATACTGAGTAAATCCTGGTGTAGTATGCGGCTGTTGGAGCACCTGTACGTTTGCTGAAGCCCAGTGATAGGCCGAAGTCCATTGAATGGGTGATATCATTCTGTTGTTTCAGCGAAGCTTTTGTAGTTCATAGATTCGGGATCTCGGCACACCAACCAAAACCGTATCAGATTCTCAGCACCACTCACAAATTGACCCAGCTTGAAAATCATCGTATTTGAACCCGTATATTTGCTAAACTACAAATTTTTAGGGGAACTCAGCTGGTCATATGTCAGAATTCAGCAATCGCAGACACATTTTATTAAAAAGAATTCCTGATTTATGTTGCTTTGTGTTTTTCCCACTATTTTAAATTGCATGCCCTTTTATTGCGTTCATATTTCTTCTCGATTGCGTTATTAAACTACATTCTTGCGTTCTCCTACTTTGTGTGCCACGCAAATTTCTGAATCACCCACAGGATAGAGATTTGCACGCGCGCGGTCTCTCTTTACAGGGGGAGGGGAGGGGGGAGGGGTTGACTCGCGAATTTCAAAATCGAGGTACTGTGAGACAAAAGACATGAAACATGTCAAAATATGCCAGTCAATGGTTGTAATCTTCGTTTTAGGCAATGTATGTAACCTGTGTTTACATTATTCAGCATGCGACGCCATTTTTTGGATCGATCGCACTTCGCAAGTCAGTCCCATTAGCTAGCGCAGCGTTTCGTTTATCTTGGGTTAAGTTGACCCATGTCCCATGCCCCCGTGCGTAGTCCTCGATTCTTTGTCTTATTATAAGAGATGTCTCTAATGCCTGGTACTTTCCAGTTACAGTACGACCTCGTTAGAACGCTCTCCAAGGGCCCGAGGAAAAACCGCGTTATAAGCGGGGCCGCGTTGTACACGGGACATCCGAAATTTTGGAAAAAACGTTCACAAAAATTATTCATTGAATGAGTGTACTGGAATAGTGCATTATACCTACATGTCAGGGTACAGAATATAAGTATCTACATACAGTAAACTATTATGTAAGATCAGTAATTTTAGTAATGTTTGTTACAAATTGTTTGAGGGCGATAGCAAAACATTTTCTACAGAATTTAATTTCAAAAATACATCTTGAGGCACATCAACAAGCAAAGAGAAATATTTTCTTAACGAAAGTGATGAGTCAAACAATGGCGATTTTGTTGGAGGGAGCTCAGTAATATCCTCCTCATCGTCATCAGTACCGCTATCATTTTTCCGACAGTTTCCCTTGTATTGTACCCAATTTCTTTTCGTTTGGAAACAATTGTACAAAGTGTAGAATCAGGTATAGCGAGAGATTTAGCCAGTTCATACTGTTCGAGTGTAGTGTTCTCATGGTGCTTCCAGTAAATTTCAATTTTTTCGGCTACTGATAAAGCTTTACGTTTGAAACTCATTTTCGAAGCACAATTTCACTTGTGAACAGTACCAGTATGAAGTGAGAAGTAAAGAAGGAAGAAGATGACCTTTTTAGTCACGATTTTCCATGTCATAATCTGTAAGTGCGCCTGTTTTTACACGTTTTCCTGATACATCGTGAATATAAATCCGCGATATAAGCGGAATATTGTCGCGTTCTAAACGATCATTCTAACATGGAAATGAGTGTCTAATTCAAGGGACCGGCCAGAATCTGCGATGTAGACGGGTCCGCGTTGTGAGCGAGCGCGTTCAAACGAGGTCGTACTGTATTTCTTCGCTGTTGCGTTGAAACTCGCAGATACTCATCAATATGCTCAATGATAAAAGCTCGGCATGATTGTTGAAGCGTTGCTTTTTGAAAGTACCTATATGTATTTGCTTTCGTTTTTGTTGCGGCTTAAACTTAGCACATCAATTTGAGTAGATCTTTTGAGTAGCGGTTACAGAAACCGGTCTTGAGACGTTTTGTGTCCTTATCTATAGAAAATTCTCAGCAAAATTAAACATTATAGGTTCTCGTTTCTTCATCTGGGAAGGGTTGTAAGCTTTTATTCTTTTCTAATTTTCAGATCTTCTGATACCAGCTTGATTTCTACAAAATGTACCATGCTTAAGACCAGGTCTCAATATTATTGGAACTCATAATGAGTGAGTGAGGTGTAAGTAGAGCACTAATATCGAAAAAGGAGTTGTCCAATTGTACAAATGTACTTTATTAGTTGCTTATCGTCGGTGGCCTGATATGTACCTCCTATGTGCAAAAAAACAAATTTTACAGAAGAAAAAACATGGTAAACATGAGCCTGAGTATCTCGAAAAGTATTTTTAGGGTGTCTAGGAGACTCTCTCAAATATTATTGACGACAATTTAATAAATTTAGTTGTAAAGAGCGCGAAAATGTGACTTTAATGCGCATAGGAGGAATTTATGGAGCTGATATTGTACATAGGAGTTTTTGACAATTATATAAAAATTAGACCTGGTATCTCAAAAATTATTTTTTCAGGTGTGTAGAAGACTTCTATGCATATTTATTTATTTATTTATTTAATATTAAAGTGCTGCCCAGCACAGCCAGATTGGCCAATTATGGGGCAGCACTAAATACATTTTAAATTAGTAATGACGATAATAATAATAAATGATATTAATAATAATGATAATAATAACAATAATAACAATAATAATAATAATAATAATAATAATAATAATAATAATAATAATAATAATAATAATAATAATAATAATAATAATAATAATAATAATAATAATAATAATAATAATAATAATAATAATAATAATAATAATAATAATAATAATAATAATAATAATAATAATAATAATAATAATAATAATAATAATAATAATAATAATAATAATAATAATAATAATAATAATAATAATAATAATAATAATAATAATAATAATAATAATAATAATAATAATAATAATAATAATAATAATAATAATAATAATAATAATAATAATAATAATAATAATAATAATAATAATAATAATAATAATAATAATAATAATAATAATAATAATAATAATAATAATAATAATAATAATAATAATAATAATAATAATAATAATAATAATAATAATAATAATAATAATAATAATAATAATAATAATAATAATAATAATAATAATAATAATAATAATAATAATAATAATAATAATAATAATAATAATAATAATAATAATAATAATAATAATAATAATAATAATAATAATAATAATAATAATAATAATAATAATAATAATAATAATAATAATAATAATAATAATAATAATAATAATAATAATAATAATAATAATAATAATAATAATAATAATAATAATAATAATAATAATAATAATAATAATAATAATAATAATAATAATAATAATAATAATAATAATAATAATAAATTATGAATTATGAGGCCTCATTTCCCGTTCCATCCGGGCTACACCCACTTAGAAATGATTTTCTGTAACCCCCTCCCCCCTCCCCCTTCTACATTTTGCATATCTAATTTGTTAATTTGTTAATTGTTGATTTGTTAATTTGTTAATTGGGACTACGTACAACCCCGGTAGAATTCACACAATGCCTCCTGTATTTTCCCTCCAAAAACATTTCTAGTATCGAAGAATATATCTATAGTATTGTCTATCTTTTGGAGCTTATTGAATAGGAACTGCGCGTGATGTAATGGCGCTAGTTCGTAACGCTTGGTTCGGCATAACGGAACATTGAACAGACTGGCTCGTATTCGTCCAATTCTAGACGGAACAAAAAGGCAGACTCTTTCTAGCAGGGGAGGTGCGTCAATTTTAGCGTTGACAACATCTCTCAAAAACAATAAGACCGTTAAATCTCTCCGTATTCGTAGAGTTGTCAGTTCGTATCCTGCCAAAAGTTCGCAGTACGTTATTCCTGACTCGTAGTAACCGAAATTTTTGAAATACAGAAACCTCAGGAAACGTTTCTGAGTTCGCTCCAAGGTTTTTGAATTTCCTGTCCCCAACGGTGCCCACACCAGGCTGGCAAAATCCAAAATCGACCTAACCAGCGCCAAGTACAATGTTCTAATTGTACCTGCGTCCCCAAAGAGCTTTGAGTGTCTCATTATTATCCCCATATTCTTATTCGCTTTGGAGGACGTAGATCGAATTTGTTCCGCAAAGGTTAGATCACTTTCAAGGGCAACACCCAGATCCTTAACTCTTTCATAATTACGTAATTTTATATTTTTAATGTTATATTCTGTTGCAGCAGGATGCTTTTTCTTTTTCGAAACAAACGTCATTTTCCCACATTTACCAATGTTAAGGGGTAGCTTATTTAAATCACTCCACTGGACTATCCGATTCAAGTCTTGCTGCAGCAGATATTCATCTCTTGTATCTCTGATCTCCCTATACAGTTTCAAATCATCTGCGTAGAGCAAGCAAGAGGAATCTTTGATTACACCATGGATATCAGATATATACAGTAGAAACAGATACGGACCCAGATTAGACCCCTGTGGTACTCCAGATGGGCACGCAAAGAGGCAGGACAACCTTCCCTTGAATATAACATACTGTTTTCTACCCTCTAAATATGATCTAAATAGGTCCAAAAGAGTTTCCGAGTATCCTACAGCATCTAACTTTTCCAACAATATTTCGTGATTTACTTTGTCGAATGCCTTTTGGAAATCTGTGTAAACTACATCAACCTGTGATTCAGTACCTCTATCTAATACTTCTCCTATATACTGCGTTAATTCTATCAGGTTTGTATAAATCGACCTGCTCTTAACAAAACCATGCTGCTGTACTGGTATATTATGCTTTGTCTTTTGATATAACTGTAGAAAAATTGTCGACTCGAAAATTTTTGCAGGCACAGGGGAAAGCGCTATTGGTCTATAATTCGACACCTCCTGAGAGGCATCACCCTTGGGGACAGGAGTTATCTTCGAGATAACCCAGGAGTGTGGGTATTTCTTGGTTTCAAGGATGGTATTGTAAATGTGTGTTAGGGGAGGCGCGAGAAGCTGTTTGCATGCTTTGTAAATGTACGGCGGAATTCCGTCAGGTCCTACTCCCCTTTTCGGTTTGAGTCTTTTCATCGATGCCTCAACTTCAGACCTTGTTAAACTTTTAATCGAAATAAGGTCATTGGTTCCCGGAAAGCAATCTTTCCTGCATCCAACGTTGGAGCGCAGCTCTTTCTGAGAATATACAGAAGAGAAATACTCGCCAAAGGCGGCGGCTATGTCCCCATAATTCGTATAATATTTTCCTGTATAACTCATTACAGTGGGAGTATTCGTATCTTTCCTTTTCGTGTTGATATAGTTCCAGAACTTCTGAGGCTCTATATGAATTCCTGCTTCAATATTTTTAACATATTCGGAGTATGCCTTCTTAATCAACTTCTTACTCTCCGTTCTCAACATACGGTACCTCTCACTAACTTCGAAGTTGCTACCTATCTTTTTTAGTCTTCGTCTACATCTCTCTTTTGCTCTAATTGCTTTTATAATATCTTTTGTGAACCAAATAGGATACTTGTGTTTAGAAGAGCTGGTTTTTCTTTCTGGTACAGTGCTCGATACCACTTCGTATATCTTATGTTGAAAATAGTTAGCAGCATCGTCACTGTCATTCATTTCGTATAAAGTTTTCCAACTAATCTTCTTAAGACCACGATACAATGCGTCGAAGTCAGCTTTTACGTAATTAAGTGATCTACTGTAAGGCAGTTCATCCGGGGTGTCCATTATCTGTGAGCCAGATAACCTCTTTGTACAACATGCCTCACTTCCGATAGCGATTTCAAGAGGGGGATGATACTTGTCTGCACGTACAGTGAAGGATTCCGCTCGTGTTACTGTCAGGCTAGATGTAATATTAGTCAGCACTAAATCCAGAGTTTTATTTTGATGATTCACTATGTTATTGTAGGATCGAAGACCTGCTATTTGTACGAGTTCGATAAGTTCTGACGAGCACTTATCTGTAACAACTACGTTGGTTATCTTATCTTGCTCTTCATTCATACTCTCACCGTACCGGTACCGATACCACTAACGACAATCGAAGGAAGTGGTTCCAACTGGGGCGACAAAATAACAAGAAAAGTATCTTGAATGCACATAGGAGGAAGTGGTAGGACACATATAGGAGATTTTTCGAGACCAGGTTTTTAAATTATGCACATAGGAGGTTTTACGAAGCGTTCCAAGCGGCGTATTTTCAACCTAAGCACACAGGAGACCTTAACATAAGATGCGCATTGCAAAGACGAATCCAATGATACCAAAAAGTGGTTTTTGAAAAATTTGTCACGTAGGAGGTATTTATCAGGCCACCGACGTTATACAAAAGTACTTTCGGGTGTTATCCCATCATCAGTTGTGTCGCAACTGGAGAACAAGGCCTTAACTATGAGTTTTTATAGTATAACACTGTGATCTTATTGGCTATAACAATGCTGTGTTGTGATTGGTTCACTTCTTAGAAACTTATTATGACATTGTGTTCTTATTGGCTAAAACATACTGCTCAGAGACTGGTTCAATCTATTGTCCTAAATGTTGCGTTTCTATTGACTACCTGGATTCCTGCCGTCTCATTGGTTGGTTCTGTTCTTCTTCTCTCGTCCAATCACTAGGCCGAATAATTTTTCGCTGTCAAATATGATTACATTGTTCAAGAGGCAGGCTTTCTCCTTCTTGGCTTTTGCAATCTCCATTTGTTCCCAGAGTTTTCTTCTCTTTGTGCAATTCTCTTCGTTACAGCGTTTCCCAAACAGTGACTTGCCATCTTCTTCTCCCTCGACGTTTTGTGCTCCTTTTTCCTGATCTCAAACTTTCTCCCAGTCTCACCGATGTAGATACCCTCGCACTGTTCACAACTGAACTCATCGAGTATAGTTACGTAATTATAGGGTAAAATATATGAAACGAATGAATTCATTAGACGTATTCATTTCTTGAATAAAATTCTAAAAAATTTATGTCTATGATGTAACGTTAACAAAAGAAATACGGGGACAGACGAGGAAGATAAAGAGCCTGTAATAAAGTTCTTATCAGTAAAATATAGGATCTCTGCACTTCTTGATTATCCATGTGTGAGAGTTGTGATATTTTTTGCTATTTTCAAGGTTTTTTGAGTCAGATGATTCCAGAATTTTGACATGTTCCATGTCTTTTCTCTCGCCAGACCCCGATTTTGAAACTCGCGAGTACACCCCCCTCCCCCCCCCCCCCCGTCAAGAGAAATCTCTACCCCGTGGGTGATTCAGAAATTCGCGAGTACACCCGCGTAATAATAATAAATAATTAATTAATTAATTGATAAAAAATTAAATAATTAAATAATTAAATAATTATTTAATTATATAATTAAATAAATAAATAATTAAATAAATAAATAAATAAATATTTAAATAATTAATATAATTAAATAATTAAATAATTAAATAAATAAATAAATAATTAATATAATTAATAATTAGAAAATCTCTACCCCTTGGATGATTCAGAAATTCGTGAGTACACCCCGCGTAATAATAATATAATTAATTAATCAATTAATAATTAAATAATTAAATAAATAAATAATTAAATAATTAAATAATCAAATAAATAAATAAATAATTGAATAATTAAATAATTAATATAATTGATAATTAGAAAATTTTCCAAGTCCCTCTTCCTGTCATATATGGCTGGATAGTCGAAATTTTTCCAAGTCCCCTAGACTTGAATTGTCTCATACCATTCCAATACAACAGCGAGACAGGGGGCGAACGAGCGGAGCGAGTTCGCGCTACCTCATATTTCTCATTGAAGACTTGAATTTTCTCATACCATTCCAATACAACAGCGAGATCGCTCGTTCGCCCCACGAAAGTTCATACCTCAAAATATAGAACACCCACAATTACCTCAAAATATTTCTCATACAAGACTTATACGACGCCAAGATAGGTAAAGGGGTAAACGAATAATATCTCACGAACACTTGACCTAGTACAAGAATTAATAATAAATGAATAAATAAATAAATAAATAATATTAAATAATTAAATAATTAAATATTTAAATAATTGAATAATTAAACAATTAAATAAATAAAGGCTGGATAGTCGAAATTTTTCCATGTCCCCTAGACTTGAATTGTCACATACCATTCCAACACAACAGCGAGACAGGGGGCGAACGAGCGGAGCGAGTTCGCGCTACCTCATATTTCTCATAGAAGACTTATACGACGCCAAGATAGGTAAAGTTTTTTAAGTCCCTCTTCCTATCATATATTGTTGGATAGTCGAAATTTTTCCAAGTCCCCTAGACTTGAATTGTCTCATACCATTCCAATACAACAGCGAGACAGGGGGCGAACGAGCGGAGCGAGTTCGCGCTACCTCATATTTCTCAAAAAAGACTTGAATTTTCTCATACCATTCCAATACAACAGCGAGATCGCTCGTTCGCCCCACCGAAAGTTGATACCTCAAAATATAGAACACCCACAATTACCTCAAAATATTTCTCATACAAGACTTACACGACGCCAAGATAGGTAAAGGGGTAAACGAATAATATCTCACGAACACTTAACCTAGTAGAAGCCTAGACTGAAATATTTCATGATGACTGATAAAATATAAAAGACATGGAACATGATTTTCATTTATTTGGCTATGCCAGAAAATTTAATAATACTACAATATGACCAAGTTACAAATTTTTCTGTTCATTTTTTTTTTTTTTTTATGATAGGTAACCAGCACCAATGAATTTACGGGCATGACAATGAGGTTTAAGGTGAACGGTAATGTTTAACGCGATTTCGTGAAAACTCTTTGCAAAGGCGTAATTTCTCACGGATGGGAGCTTTTGCAGAACTACGTGTGTTTCTATCATCCACGCGTAATTGTCATTTAACGACTCCGTGTCTGATGGTGGAGTACACTAGTAGATGCACCGGAAACGAGAAATAAAGACCGCTCGAGCGAGTACGTCGGAAGGATACGCAGACGAAAATGGGACGTAATGATTTGTGAGGGTCTATTAACTGAAAATGACACAGAAATTTACTCACTAGCCGGAGAGTTATACCTGATTCAGCGTACAAGAGGCAGTATAACGATTACGGATAAGCGAAAATGAGAATACAGTATATCCGTATTGTATACTTCGTCCTGTAGGTTAGAAATAATTTGTTTTGTGGTTCATATCGTTCAAAAGGTTTGAACTCTTCACATTTCACAAGTTTGCTTTACGTTCGATGGTGTCGGAAAAAATAAATTGATAAGTTTGCGTAACCGAGTCGAGCGTTAAAGCGTTGAAATTAGTTGTCGCGTCCCGACTGAGCAAGATTTTTCGCATCGTCTCATTCGATAGAGTTTCTCGTAAACGTGATTGGGTGGACATTCTAAACGTATCTAAATATTGGCACCCATATGCAAGGCGTTAAAGGAAGAAATAACAAAGGAGGCACATATGTAACCTCGCATTTTCCTATTTACCTACCGCCTACGGTAACAGTACTTCGAGCTTCGTAATAATGAAGCTTTTCCAAGCAAATTGCGTCTAAACTTTCATTCTTCCTCCTTTTCGTGCGGATGCCTAAAGATACGGGACAAGTAGTTCGCGCTGCATCAGTTTTTCGACTGCGAAGGACTATTCGCATTCTTCCTTCGTACTATTCATAAATATTACCGTGTGACGGTAATTTAATAATTTCGTCGGGCTGCCATACAGCTGATGCGAAAAACGATAGCTTACAATAATACTCAACGTTATATATATTATAATACGCTACCGTATGGGCTCTATAATTTTCAATTAAATAGAAAGGTGAAATTTACTCAGTTGGTGGGCATGCGAAGAGTGTAAATTAAAATATACTCTACATATTATACTACATGCATTCGCCGCCAGCGTATTCCGTAATACCCGGTATGGATCGAAAGCACTTCCTAATAAATCATTCGTAAAATGACGTGACAACGTCTTCTTCAACGTTGTACAAACTGTTCAGTCCGGGCAATTTTGAACCGCAAAATTTACATAATTATACCGTGACACTCATCAATTCGAATACATAATACTCGGTATAGACCTGTACAAATTGTCCCATTGTCTATACTGCATGCGTAATCTGTAAACTTGCTGATTGCTGTCCTCGAAACGATGTGACTTAAAAATTAATATCACCAGTCGGGCAGCTAGAGAAATGATTTCGAAATATACACAAGAGTCGGGTATCTATCGACTGCACTCATCAAAAATGAGAATATGAGATCGAAACCGTGTATTAATTGTTACCGGCAGAATTGAAGCACTCTCAATTTACTCTTGAAGTTTTAAGAATTCATTCAAACTGGGAAATCATAGATTATCAATGTAAATTGATCGACATTTTTTTCATCCGCGCGGAGGTTGACAGATTGTATGTAATCGGGTGACGGAATAACTGAGAGATTGTACTTCGACTGGGATTTCAATTGCGGGAAATTTACGAAAAAAATGTCGTTTTATGCAAAAAAAAACTCACGGGTTCTTTAACGGTGTTAAATGAGGAATGACAGGGAACCTGTTTTATGGGGCACGTTGGATCTGAAAAATGTAGATTGTGACGTCACAAGGCTGATCTATGACGTCATCAAATTTTGTCGTCATAGACCCGGACTTTAGAGCTATATATTATAATAGGAAGGAACTTGAAAAAAAGTTATCTATGATGACATCAGATTGTGACGTCACCGGTCCCTCCACCCAAGCTATATATGGTAGGAGGGGGACTTGGAAAAATTTCGACTCTCGAGCTATGTATGATAAGAAGCGGACTTGAAAAAATTTCCACTCCATATAATTATATGATGATAGGAGGGGGACTAAGAAAGTTTTCGAGCTCCAAACTTTGCCAAACGGTGGACGTTTTTTCCAAAAAAAAAAAAAAAAAAAACGATAGAACAGGTTCCCTGTTGAAATAATATATTTATTTATATTGGAGTGCCCTCCGACAGCAGATAGGCCAATGACAGGCTTCGTAACAATGGTAGTCATCTCTTCTGCCGTCGTTTCTGGATCTTCTTCTTGGTCTTGGTTTCGTGTGGCAGTTCGATAGCTTGTTTTTAGATGATTGATGTTTAGATTTTTCGACTCCCCCTTTATTCTCAGCTCTTATGGAGCAGCGATATGAACTTCCTCGTGGATTGAGGCGTTGGTATGCCAGTGTATTCTTCATTCAATACTGTTTAGCCTTCTGTGTGTCATGCTAGTCGCACTAAGGTAAAGGTCAAGATCAATTATCGGAACTCATAATGAATGAGTGAGGTGTAAGTAGAGCACTAGTATTGAAAAGGGGGTTTTTCAATTGTACAAATCTACTTTATTAGTTGCTTATTCAAGAGTACTTTCGGGTGTTATCCCATCATCAGTTGTGTCGCAACTGGAGAAATAGGCCTTAACCATGAGTTTTTATAGTATAACACTGTGATCTTATTGGCTATAATAATGCTGTGTTGTGATTGGTTCACTACTTAGAAACTTATTCTTACAATAGTATGACATTGTGTTCTTATTGGCTAAAACATACTGCTTTGTGATTGGTTCAATCTATTGTCCTAAATGTTGCGTTTCTATTGGCTACCTGGATTCCTGCCGTCTCATTGGTTGGTTCTGTTCTTCTTCTCTCGTCCAATCACCAGGCCGAATAATTTTTCGCTGTCAAATATGATTACATTGTTCAAGAGGCAGGCTTCTCCCTCTTGGCTTTTGCAATCTCCATTTGTTCCCAGAGTTTTCTTCTCTTTGTGCGATTCTCTACATGTATGACTTCAAATATTAATATTCCCTCTCCATCGTGGTTCTCTTCGTTACAGTGTTTCCGAAACAGTCTCCCTCGACTTTTTATGCTCCTTTTTCCTGATCTCAAACTTTCTCCCAGTCTCACCGATGTAGATGCCCTCGCACTGTTCACAACTGAGCTTGTACACCCCGCTTAAGCTTTCCTTGTCCTTTTGTTCCGTCTGGTCATTGCTGATTCTCTTCACCATGGGTTGGTTATTCTGGATACCTACATTCACATCGTAGCCGTTGAACGCCTTTATCACCTTGTTTGTGTACTTTCCTATATATGGTATCGATCAGGAGTACTTTCTCACTATGCTATCATGGGTTCCTTTCTTTGTTTCCATTTTCCCAAAGACTCCCTCCACCACACATCTGCGGTAGCCATTGGCTTCTGCGATCTGCTTTACTATCTCGATCTCTTTCCTCTTCTCTTTGTTGTTCTTCAGGACAGAAATTGCCCGGTAGCAGTAGTTCTGGATTGCCGCTAACTTGTGCCTTGGGTGGTGGTAGGAGTCATTTGGGATGATGGTGTCAGTATGCGTCGGCTTCCTGTAGATTTTGTATTCTATCCTATTGTTCTCCATTGTGAGTGTAAGGTCCAAATAGTTGATGGTCTCATTGCCTTTTTCCACTGTGAATTTGATGCTCTCATTCATCGCGTTCATTTCTGAAAGGAATAGGTCCACCTGTCTATCAGTGCCTGACCACACAATTAGGATATCATCTACATATCTGGCCCAGTGTTTGATCGAGTTTCTGAACTTGCTACCCTTCAATATCTTGTTTTCCATATCATTCATGAATATCTCCGCCAGTATTGGTGACAGCGGTGATCCCATCGCAAGTCCCCTTTCCTGACTGTAGAACCTGTTATTGAAGCGGCAGTAATTCTGGCTCAAGATCTCCTCCACTATGTTGGCGTACTTCGACCCATCGGGGTTCCCGTGGTATCTCTTGCTTTTGAGCAGGGTGAAAAGTTCCTCCTTCGGTATGGTACCAAACATGTTAGTCACATCAAAGGATATCAGCTTGTCGTTACTCCTGATTTCCAACTTGTCCAGTTGCCCAATCAGCTCTCCGTTGTTTCTGATACTTCGTCTGGGTGCATACTGGTAGTTTTCTTTCAGGAATGTGGCTACGATCTTTGCTATCTTGTAGCATGGTGATTGAATGCTGTTGACCAGGGGTCTCATCGGACGGTTCGCTTTGTGGAGTTTTACAAGCCCCTTGAGTTTTGGTGCAACCGGGTTCATCTCAAGCGTCCTTCCATTGCTGGATACCTTGTTCCGTTTCAACACAGCTTTCAGGTCATCTTGGTATTTCCGCGTTGGGTCCCTTGCCAGCTCTTGGTATTCATTAACTGCGATGTACGTCTCCACTTTTTGGGTGTAGTCCTCCTTCTCCATTACCACTACCGTGCTGCCCTTGTCCGCCTTTGTCAAAATCAGGTTGTTCTGTCGGATCTTCTTTTGTAGATTTGTGACCTTCCTCTGCATTACTTGCGTTCTGTCATAGGTTCGGCACATATCCTCTGTGATGTCCAACAGCACTTTCCCAATTTTGGTCTGGGCTTCTGGTCTCACGTCGTGTTCCATGGTTTGGATTACTTGTTCGCAGCTAATGGCCATGCTTTCAAGCCTACACTGGTTCAGCCTCTCTGGCTGCACGTACTTGATGCCTTTGTCCAGCAGTCTTCTTTCTTCTTCTGTGAAGTTGACGCTTGATAGGTTCTCCGTTCTGGGGGCAAATTTGTGCTCAACTCTCGCTGTCTCTTCCTTTCTTTCTTCTTTCTTCCGGGTCAGTTCGGCAAGCTTCTTCTTGATCTGTTTTGTTTGGGCTTCCACTCGTTTTTCCACATAGTCTTCTCCTTTCTTCCCCGTTCCTCCTTTTTCGAACATCATTTCTTTGACTTCTTGCGGGTGGAGTAACCTGGACAGATGGAAATATTGATCATACAGTAGATCAATGATGATGCTGTAGCCTTCGTCCCCTGTCAGCGACTCACTCCTCTAGAGCAGAGCTTCAGTGGTCTGTCGAGACAGAGAGCGTTTTCCTTAAGACTCGGCCACCCACCACTATATAGTTTTTCAGTGTAAACGATTGCAATAGTGGAGAATTCATTTTGCGTGCGCTTTCAGTTCGAAAATGACATTAGTAATTTTTGAGCACAAAGCAGCGTGCGCTAAAAATGTGTGAAAAAATAACTAAAGATGCACGCTTTAAAGTTCTCATCAAGCGCCGTGCATAATGTTGTAACGTATGTATTTGTATTTCTGAAGTTCTTGATTATTGTCAGTAATTTATAGTTACGCTCAACATCGTTGTGAGTGAAATCTTTCGTCGCTTCGATAGCTGTATTAGGCGGCACAATAACTTGGCCTTCAGGACACTCTTCTTCAATCGTATTTGCCATATATTGGACAGATAATGGGATAACTACGTTGTTGATTCGTTCATTTGCAACAGCCTGAAAAAATATGATTTTTTCATTTTTTCACCAGCAATAACTTTGGCAAGGAAGTACAGGTCCTGATAAGATAACATGAGCCCCTTTTGTGTTGATATGTGTAACGAGATAATTTTTCCTTGAGTGATAATGACGACTCTTTTCTTCTATGACGAAATTTAAGGTGTACGTATTGATGAATGAAAAATTTAGTCTCAATAACCAGCTGTTTCTAACACTCCAATGCTCTTATCTTTTTAAGAGTTTCATGTTTTACTTCGTCATACAAAGACTAAAATTCCTTTAGATGGTATTTCATTCATCAAAATTTGAACAACTTTGTCCTTCTCTTTATAATTTGGAATTTAGAGCAAAATTTGTTTCAGATATGAAGAGCTCTGCAAGTCATACAGCGTATGGTGTTGTGAGCGCAGTACAAAATTCTCGAACATTGGTCTCTGCATCCTTTCAATATCACTCTTATCAGGGTACCTGAATTTCGAGAGAAATTTTTCATTTGTGGAACAAATAATTACTCTTCATCAAAAGCTGCTGTTTAGTAAAAATGTACAAAATTTGATTGTCCGGAATTTCTGAAATTGCAAAAAAAAACGTTGTCGCAACGTCGTTTATGGCAAAAAATCTTCTTCCAACCTTATAACTATATTTTCAGCACCCTCTTTAGATGCTCCTAATGGCAAATAGCATTGGTTCCTGGTTCCCTTATCAGTCATCCGTTGAATTGACTGAGTGGTGACAAAGGCTATGGAAAAGCGAGAGGTTCAAACAGGATTGATGCGCTGACCGGGGAAAATTTATCTTTGTACGCATCAGAAACGCCATCGATCAGCTGATCATCTTTTAAATCACTCCTTTGCTATTATGTTTATGGTATGTATCTGCAAAATTAGGACACCATATTATGAGAAGGACATAATGCAGCGCCGTCTTGCACAAGATTAGATCTACAACTGATAGCTTCATTTGCATGTTTTTCCTGTATTTTTATGACGTTATTTCACCTCATAAACGCAGAACTTGAATGAAAGTGTAGCCATCAGCTGGAAACTCATAAGCAGAGACCGGATTTCTCGGCAAAATGCCGAAAAAGTAAAAAATAAATGCCGAAATCGTCGTTCTTGCCGAATTTTAGAAGGAAAATGTATAATTTTTAGCATTAAATGACTCAAAAAATGCAAAAAATGGTACTTTTTTCGTTATTGCCGAATAATGCCGAAAACTGAATTTTTAGTGCCGAAAATCTCCATCAAAAATGCCGAAAAATCCGGTCTCTGCTCATAAGAAAGCAGTCCATTAAATTCGCCATATAGATGATAAGGCAATTAAGGGACTGCAAGGTCACCTCACTGCGTGATAATGTTATCAGCATCTTGATAATTCATCATCTAAATAACTTCTTAAATGAAAATTTCTCTGAAAATCCATGTTTGAACTCTATTCTCTGTTGAAAATTTTTTTCCTCACCGTCCTGATATCATTAAATGCGCAGAGCTTGTCACTCAGTGAGCGTCTGTGATATTATAGTCTTTAATAAAGTGAGTGATTGGTATTGTGTGTACGCTTGTTTCAGTCGACTTCATCTTGGAAACCCTACCAGAAATCACTAGTTTTACAACCGTATATTGTATTATACTGTATAATTATTCCTCCCTACCTTTCGGACGAGCTTTCATTCAGTTTATTTCGGAAGATCTTAAACTCCGAGTGGTAGCTAATTGTAAACACTCATATCGGTCTTTCTAACAGGAACATACCACTCCCCACACTCGACCTCTCCTCTAATAATTGGATACTATTGGAAAACACTAAGGACCACTGAGCCAGTAGTTTCTTGTACACACACCAAGCGTTTGAAGTTGAAAACTGTTTCCATTCACCCCAAATTACGGTAAGAAAATTTCAAAATGTAATGGCAAAAAAAAGGGAAGAAGAACGAGAAATTTTTAGTCCCGCACCCTCATGTCCCGAGAGTGGTCCCTCCGCTCGTGGGATTGGCGGCTCTCGTAGGTCTTGTACATGTACGGGCATCGTTTGATGCACCAGTTGTGCACTCGATCGGGTTGGGGGTCACTTTACCGAAGCCGTATTGTCGAAGTCCACTTTTCCGCCTGGACAAAAAGCCGAATAATTATTTTCCGAAAGAATAATTATGTTCAAAACAATTCTAAATTTACTTGCCATCTCAAAAATTGCAAATAACGCTCATCAAACCGTGAAAATTCTACGAACAGTCCCTGTCCACGAAATCGCGCCTCTCTGTTTCTCGTTCGTTCTCAAAGTTGTATTTAGAGCAGTCCCTTATACAAATCACCGGCGAACTCACACTGATCACAGACACTTATCATTTTCTCGACGTTTTTATCACTCTCTCTTCACAGGTAATATTATGTTACGGACCACGAAATTCAGAGCAGAGAGCAGATGATTTGAAAAAAAAAAAAAAACAGATAACATTTGATTTTATTTAAAAGAAACGAATAAACGATGACGTTGAAGTGTTGCATACTGGTGCGCTTACGCTATTTTTTTGATACTGTCTCAAGCAATGTTATATAATGATTCTCTTTTTTTTTTTTTTTTTTTCTGTAAAACTAAGATTAAATTTCTAGTATCATTAGCCCATGGAAGTTCTATATATTTAACCATAGTAAAATATTTTTCTAGGGAATGTAGGTATTAATTTTTGCGCAAGCTTAATGAATATGCCGAATTCGACTAATCAATGAGATCCGAAAGGAAATAAAACCAAAACTTCAATCAAACTGCTACGAAGCAGTACGAAAAAAAAAAAAAATCAATAAAATACAAAAATTATAACCGTATGGATTAACACGAAATCTAACTGAGGGATATTCTACTTCATAAAATGGTGAACCCAATTCGTATCACATTGTATTAAAAATAAATAAGATAGCAGAATATCAAAAAGTAAAAAGGTACAGTCATAGTGTTTAATAATGAAATAAAACGAATATTCACATTATGACGAAATATACTTAATGGTGTAATTAAAACATTCATAGATTATTATGGTCACAAAAATCCCTGGTTCCATCTCGAGTAATACCTGGATCCAGACTGACGTGAGTTCCATTGAGAAACGTTCGTTAGAAATGGTGTAATGTTCGACAAAATTATAGGTTTCAGTTGGTTTTCACCGTATCGGAATCTGGTATTAGTCTTAGATGTTTCAACGTTGCCGTGATATTATCTACGAAGTCGGGATGCATTGTATTTTACCGAGAATTTTGGAGACCACATTTTATGTAATAACAACATTATGACCGAGAGTCAGGAGATACCCCATGATCTCATCATTGGCTGCGTATTCATTGTACTTTGCCGCGATGCCTTGAATGCGAGATTGTAATTCTAACCACTTCCTCGTAGGTGCTACTTTTACGTACTTTCCAAGACTCAACTTTGCTATACACGATTCGATAAATCCTTGCTCCTTTTGAAATTCGTTGAGGGCTGCATAAAGGTCCGGATGGTGTTTGCTGACCACCACTCTAAAACGATTATACCAGCCCTCAGATGCGTTATTTATTTTATGATGTTGATTTAGGGCAGCTTCGTGGAGGTTCCATAGCGCAATACTGTACCGTGGACGGACCGCGGGTCGGCGTCCCCGTGCCGGTCGCCCTCGGATTAGGTATGATCGAAGTAATCAAACACGGGGAGTAAAGCAGGTGGACATTCGCGGCGTAGTATCCTGGCTGTTTGAACAACATCATCCGGCGGTACAAAAGCTGTAGCAAGGATGGCGTGAACATAATTTCGTATACTTCGATCGTCTGGATTACTGTACGCTACCTGAAGACCTTCACGTTGCACTCTGCGGTATAAACTCTGACCCAAGTGGAAAAAACAACCACTGACGGGTTACACTTCGTGACAGGGGTTTAAAATCCCAAGCTCAAAGTCACTCGTGATTCGTAGTGGGACACGAGCCTGCACTCGGAAGTCCTCGACGGCGTCTTTCACAGCCCGAAGGACTGTCTCATACGCCGCGCCGCTTGCGTCTTGTTCGGTAACAGTGCGTAGACTAGCGGAACGGGGACGCCTTCACCTCGTTCAATGTTTCGCCTTCGCAGTCCTAAAATGGTAAAAACCTGTACGAATATCCCGGGCGAGGTTTTAAAAGTGCCGTCCAGGAACCATGTATTACTTGCGCACAGTAACTCGATATTCCGCCGTGTCGCAAAAACTAGAACTCGACTCCCTTCGTTTCCATTCTCCTCGTCATTGTCTTCGTCAGTGATATCCGACTCGTCACCGTGCACAACAGAATCGAACAGAAGAAAAGTTTCACCTAGCAGTGTTTGTCGATATCGCTGTGGAATATCACCAAGATCTCGCAGTCTCTGCGGATTGGGCGGGAGATCCTTCCTACGTGCGCGCCGCATGCTCTTCGATAATGCCTCTTGTTCAGGCAGTTGAGCAAGTACGCCAGGTGGTAGTCCCGCTAGCTCTGTACGAAGGATTTGAGACGGTGGTAACGACGGGTTTTCAGTAGCCAAACGTTTTACTCGGGCTGTAACTTCTTCAGCAGCGTTTTCCTCAACGTTTGGAGGATGCGTATGAGCCGAATCGCATGGCCCCTTGTGAATTACTAGGTCTTCGGCGCGTGCTGGCTCGTTCGTGATCGTTCTTGCCTTGCATTCACCCTTCTTAGTCATTCGACAGTCCCAATAAATTCTTCCACGAGCTTTCTTTTACTTCACGTAGATGAAGCCACTCAATTGCAGTTTTCCATAACTATTTTACCTGCCATGATTGTTCGAAGACTAAGTGTTTCACACTTTTCCGACAGCGTTTGAGCTTCCACTTTATAATTTTCCTTAGAAATTAAATTCGGCAACATTTTCGGCAAATTTATTTTCGGAAAGTTGGGTCCCACGATTTGGCATTCGGCGAATGCGTAGTCGTTTTCATGTCCATTCGGCTTTTTGTCCAGGCGGAAAAGTGGACTTCGACAATACAGTTTCGGCAAAGTGATCGGGAACCGCCTAGGCAATAACGATATATTATGTGCTCTATCCTCAGCTTCAAACTGCCACATTAAGTTCTGCCTCTTGTTCAACTTTGGGTTTGCCTCTAATCCTTTGAACGTGCAGAGGCTGTAACTTTTGGATCTTATCTTGCTGGTTTAATTGCAGACGACTTTGCGTAGCTTCTTCGTCCTCAGCTAAGATATCAAAGATTTTCTCACTCATCATCTTTCGTGTCTTCGAGTTCTTGACCTTTCTCACTTGGTAGATTAGGTGCCATCGTGTCCGCCTCCGCTTCTTCCCAGTGCTTTTTTAGCGGAGAACCCTCTATCCCTTTTGTTGAGGGTACTTCCAGGAATTTTTCGTCCGCGAGCGCGAGCGAGGTTGGGGGATTTAGAAAAATACCTACCTCCGAGCTATATATGATAGGAAGGGGACTTGGAAAAATTCCGACCTCCGAGCTATATATGATAGGAGGGGGACGTGGAAAAATTTCGACCCTCTAGCCATATACGATAGGAAGGGGACTTGGAAAGACGACGGCTTCCTTGAAATTGCAACGCGTTCAAGTTGTCACGTCATGATTTTAGGACTTGGAAAACTTCAGGCTCTAGGGGACTCGGGACAGCGGGTTCCCCGCTGCTATTGCAGTCTTGCAATGTTTCCTCACTTTACTCCCTAAGGATTTTGGGTAAGGAGTCATAATTGCAGAACAAGTTGGTGTCTGCCTTTATCACTGTCCCATCTTCTAGGATGGCTTAGAAATCTCTAATTTTTTGCGGCTGGCTTTGTCTAGAATTGCTGTGACCTCATTGGCTCAATCGGACGTAAGCTCTGTCGAGTGATCTTCTATGTCTCATTGTCTTGAACAGTTGTCTAAGAGTGATTGCTCATGAAGAAGCATGTTCACATTGGCTTCCAGACTCGTGCGCTGTAAAAATACGCAGGGAGCAGGACTGTAGTGTCAACACTCTTATCGTCTCAAACGGTTGTCTGTGAGTGATTGCTCATAAGGAGGCATGTTCACCGATTAGAGCAAACGTATATTGACTTCCAGACTCTCTTTGACGATAAGTTCGGCAGGGGTGAGTGTACGCAGGGAGTCCTACTGTAGCCCCCGTCGATAGGTTCTTATATTTTGGTTGGCACATCATCGGATTCGGGAACGAGGCAATTTGAAACATTAAATAGAGTTGTCAATTCGGACTAATAATAAGCTCTCAAACTTCAAATATTTAATGAAATCTATTAATATTTCATTATTTTAGTCTCGGTTATGACAGTGCTCTCATCACGGATGTAAAAATACACAATGCAAACCAAAAGTTATGACTGTGCGTGATTAGTCAGACCCATCAGTCTCGAGTTTTGATCAAGTTTTATACGGTGCGAATAGAAAATTCTGTCCCGCAACGATGATACGTCTAGGGAAAATGGCGTGGCGTCTACCTTAGATATCAATACTGCGCGATAAAACAAGAAAACACGGAAAAAGTTAATTAATCTGTCAAGTAAGCCTTCAACGATAATTATTTTTGACCTGTTGGTTTTCGTTTGCAGTTAGCAGTTTACGTGCTACAGGCGTATGTACGACTATCATGCAACGAATGTTGAGGGCTACGAGTTTTATTAATGTAAGTATTTGTATGTATGCACCTCTTTTGAAAACTGCAGTCGCGATAAGCTATTTTTTCCACAATGTTTTTTTAATGCGCAGAAAAAAATAAGATTTTTTCCCCCTGATTTACCCGCATGATAGTGTTTACACAGAATTCGTTTGAAATACGAAAATAAATAAATACCAGTGTACACCTTTAAAAAACTCGTCCTTCTGTGAAAATAATATCGCGACGTACGTGGTGCTCGAAAATCTAACCAGATTACTGGAATATAGGGGTGTATACAGTTTCAAAACTTAGGTTGGTAAATTTTGATTTTTTTCTCACGTCGACGATATTTTATGAATGGGTGAACATTTAATGGAATTACATCAACGTTTCGGCCCTTTAGATTACGTAGTTTACAGCGCAAATTTTGAAGTAATCGTGGGCCACACCACCCTTCATTATAGCGGATTCGTTATCTGTTTTTGATGCTGCGTACATTATTATAAATTCATGTAAATTGCTATCACATACGCCCGTTTGACCTAATATTTTGCGTAAAGCGGTTGCTTTTTCAAGTTATTTTTCTCTTATGAAAATCTCTAACGCAACCTTCTGTTTGATCTCACCACCGTTCAGTTTGATATACGAACACTTCATGTCAGTGTCTTTGTTTCTCCGCCTGCACATTGACAAAACTTGAAATATCTATGACAGTCGATACGGGAAATGTGAATACTTTATTTTTCTTAGCATTTCTATCTTACGTATTTATGAGCTATTTTATAATCTTACCTACGACGTACATAATTTATCTTGCTTGTCTCTTGTCATCGAAATTACGCATAACTTATTTATAAGCTCCCGGTGTCTTGCATACAGAGCGTGAGTCATCTGCTCCTTTCAGTTCTTATAAATCGCGCGACCGTTTATAATATAAATAAAAATTCGCGCGTCTTTCGTATCCACCCCTCATTTTTAAATTTTCAAAATAAAATTGATAGATCAATAATTTCGTTGTGCAGCGTGTACTTTTATTACTTTGATAAATAATATCGTATAAGACGGCGAAGAGAATATCCGCCATTTATGGCCCTTTACAATGGTGGAGCGACTTTCTCGATAACATTTTTGTATACACTCGTAATGTTGCAGACTAACGAAAAAAAACTGTTTACGGGATTTTAACCGGCTGCAACGAAAAGTTAACGACCCGATTTGAGAGATTCTTTATAGTGCGTTTCTATTTTCCTAACGTTTTTTTCACGCTACGAAAAACTTAGGTATCCACCTACGTATTTTCGGTTCGTCTGGCAAGAGCCTTTTTGCTATACGCGAATATTTACATGATAAAAGAAGGAATTTCAAAGCCGAAAGGTCGTACATGTTGTAGTATTTGTTGTAGGTACGTACTCTGTTTCCTATTCGATTTGTTGGTCATCGAATTTACGTTATTTATACATGTATATGTGTCACTTTTTGAGAGCGATTTTTCGTGAGCTCAATGAGATGATGGGGGAGGTATTTTTAAGTGAGAATTCTTAATAGAGTCGATACAATTTTCCAAATTATGGTCGGGCATACCGAAAGAAGGAACTCGAAACGAGGGAACACACTGAGTTTTTTTACAAGAACCACAGAAATTACAAACAGACCGCGAGCGCTTTCGGGGTAAGGAACCATTATCTAGCGAGACGAGACAGCGACTAACCCAAAGACGACTGAAAACAAGAATATCCGAGAAAATCAGAACTGAACTAGCGAGTCATCACGATGTGAATCAGTTGAATATTATCACCAGATTGAATTTGTACTTCATCTGTGTGAGTTAGATCTGTTTGTTCAATCTGTCAACGATAAATGTCGTACCTTTGAGGCTTAGTTAAAAGAAAAAAAAAAAAAAAAAAAAAAAAGGGAAAATTCGTTCCCTTCAGTTTGGACTACCCCCTCTCAATAATTATGATATTTTGGCGAATGTTGTTGCTTGTGGACCTGGGGTTGATATTCAAGAAAACTTGCACTGACTTAATCTGCAGTGGTTCCCTCCTTGTATAAATAATGTTGCGAGTGAGGTGATCCAAGAGCTGAAGAGGAGGGTCAGGGAGAAACACTTAATCATCACAAAGTGAAGGTAATGCGATGTTGCGATGGAGAAGTTCTCTTCCGTCTCCAAGGTCCATGACGTTCTTAGCCAGTGTGGTGCAAAATGGCTCTTCACTTTCCCAACCTTATAAAGGAAGTGAGACGTGCGAATTTATTATTGAAACTTCCTTGTTAATAAGAATGCTCCCTGAGCCTATCCCCGTAACTTCCCTCTTTTACGGCTGCTGAAGGTCCAGAAAAAAAAATTCCATTAAAGAGTTTTTTATACGTGCAAGGAAGACATAGTTTTGAGTCGTGTTTGGTACTTGATAAAGACCGCTAGTTTCGGTCGAAATGTTGTATGTTTAAATAAAATGTGAATTAGTGCGGGAAACGCCTCCATTTCTTTTCAAAAAATATTCCTATACGTCCCGTTGTTTCCTTTGTGTCTTCTCTCGCTCAATCCTTAGGTAAAATCTTGGACTGTTGGTTGCACCCAGAGTTTATTTTGAGTCACCCTATTCTGTAAAAAATTTGGCTTCTTTTGATAGGCTTCAAGATGATATTCTTCCTACGGACCGACGGAGGACGCCCTTCCATAATTTGCTCGCACCTATCCTTTCGTTCTCGAGTTTTCAAGAATTGACGTCAATGGTTCAATCATCAAATTTTCACTAGTATCGTGCCACCAAGGATTAACAGAAGGACACAATACAATTGGGCGACAGGTCGGTCTCAAATCATTCAAATCAAGCATCGGTCTATCATTCTGGCCATATTCGCTGGTCTCAATCAAACCCTTACGAGGGGATACCGAAAAGGAATCGAAGGCGTCGTTTTGCAGGAAATAATTAAGCGCAATACTGGTACCGGCTTCGCTTGAAACTTTTTTGATATGCTACGGCTTAACACCTTCTTGAGATAGTCGAAAAATTTGTTCGGTATACTGACATTCACCTGAAGCCGCTTACCTGAAAGACATTTGCCTGACAAATTAATTCCTGACAGTAAAAAACCTGACAGACGATTAACCCGAAATAAATTTGCCTGACAACGAAGTACCTGACGTACATTTGCCTGAAACCAATCGCCTGACAAAAAAATTCAACGTTCTACATTATTTTATTAATTTTCTTCAAAATATCCGAACGTTATAGCTCAGAGTTCTGAGATAAGAAATGATGTCATTGTTCCCCTTGTATGTGTTATAATGCGTGGCGATGCCCTGAATCCTGTCTTGCAGCTCCAACCATTTTTTCCTGGGTACAACCTTCACCCGCTTCCCGAGTGAAAGCTCCGCTATTGACGATTCCGTGGCAGCCTGTTCTCTCTGCAACTCACGTATAAAAGTGTATATGTCGGGGTGGCTTTTTCCGACTAACTGGTTGAATCTATTGTGCCACCCCTCAGAGCAATTATTAGTTTTGTGCGATGGAACTGCGACTCCCTCACCGTTCTCAACATTGCGTCTCCTGAGACCAAGGATCGTGAAAACTTGCGTGAAGATGTTTGGTGACACGTCAAAGGTGCCGTCACAGAACCATAAACTGTTTTCGCACAGGATTTCGATGTTTCGACGTGTGGCGTAAACGATGACTCGTTCCCTATTCTCTTCCTCGGCCTCGTCGTCATTTTTTTCTTCATCCTCGTCGGTCTCATGTTCACTTTGTACTCCCTCAGGATGTGAGTCATAAAGGAGGAATCGCTCCTTACCCAACGTGCGCTGTAATTCTTCCGGTATAGCACCCAAGTCTGTAACCCGAAGCGGGTTTGCAGGTACGTTTTTGCGTCGGATACTCTGGACCGTTCTTCGTAATGCCTCTTGTTCGGGTAGCTGGCTCAGGACTTCGCCACTGAGCCCTGTTATTTCCGAACGAACTACCGCCGCCGTCGAAAGCTCTGGACGTTCATCTGCCTTCCTTTTTAGACTTTCTATGACCTCTTCAGCCGCGCATTCATCCACATCTGGTGGATGTTGATGTGGGGTACTTTTGATTAACGTTATTCTTGAGCGATCCAGCGGATTGTCGGTGATTGCCCTAGCGTGACAGGAACCGCTACGTACCCTTCTGCAATCCCAGTACGTGCGGCCCTTCCGCGTTCTGCATTTAACATACAAATGACTGTCAACATGAAGTTTGTTTCCAATTTCCATTATGTTTGACATTTTCACGATAACACTGCAATACATTATGTACTTTGAAGCCCGCACGGACATTACTTCCTTGCCACGATTTCCATGTTTTTTTTTTTCGTTCTACCAACTACTTCTGATTCCTCATTCATCGTTTTAGTTTACTTACCTTGAAATCACAATCCTGGAGAACGGCTAAATGCTCTTTCCGATACGTCATAATTTTGAGGTGAATCTACTGTCAGGCGAAAACTTTCAGGGACATGTTTCGTCAGGGAAAAAGTTTCAGGCAAACGTCCGTCAGGTTCTTTGTTTTCAGGCAAATTTATTTCAGGTTAATCGTCTGTCAGGTTTCTCTCTGTCAGGATTTCATTTGTCAGGCAAATGTCTTTCAGGTAAGCGCCTTCAGGTAAATGTCACGTAATCATTTGTTCAACTTTTCATCTCCAAAAATTGGATTTAACAAGGTAAGGATTCGGTGAACTCAGGACTCAAAACGGCATTGACAAACAAAATACGACTATCATTGGTACATATTTTCGTTTGTATTGGTCACAGTATCTACTCTCTGGGCGATTCTTGCCTTCTTTGACGATACGTGTCGTCTTGTATTATTTTCCTGTTGCTGTTATCCATTTTTAAGAACAGTGAGGTTTTTCAAAAAAAGGGAGAGAGAATGAATGTGAAAAGATTTTTCCTAGCAATATTGTAAAAAAAAACAAAAAAAAACACATCTGTTGACCCAATCAGTACAGAAGAAACAATGTACTATACAGAGTAAAATCATCGTCTGGGCGAATTTATTGGCAGTGCCAGGTGAGGGTAATACCGATTAAAAAAGTTCCAATAACCAGATAATTATTATAGATTAATTCCTCATTATGTTCGTAGAGTTTTGCGCCATTTTATGGACTCATCAGTTTCTTCCTTGTTATTTTATATCGGCCGCAAATGAATCTGAATGCGTACTTCACAAATTTCGGCTAGTGTGGAAGTTTTTATAAGAATCGATTTTCACCCCCCCCCCCCACCCCCTGTATAATCAAGTAGAGATTTCTGACGGGAAATTTGTTTTATATGCGCCTCCTGTCGGGTATGCCTTATAAATCAAAATTATTCTGGGTCCTCCTCTAATTATTAAATATGGCTTGAGGGTCAACATTTTTCAAACTGCAGTGATCTAATTTAAATTAGGTTAATAAAATCACAAACTTTGGACGCAGCAGGACCAAGTCAAAATTTTCCTCAGAGGCTGAAGTTTTTTTAACTCGAAAAAATGAAAATGTGGCAACTTGAACGCCCCGCAATTTCAAGGAAACTGTCATTCTTCCAAGTCCTCCTCCTGCCATAATTATATACCGGTAGCTCAACAGTGGAAGTTTTTCCAAGTCCCTTTTCTATCATATATAGCTCAAAAGCTTAAACTTTTCTTAACCCTATCATATATAGCTCGAGCATGGAGATTCCTCTAAGTCCCCGTCCTAACATATATAGTTCGAGAGTCCAAATTTGTCTAAGTCCACCTTCTATCATACATAGCTCGAAAGAGGACTTCCTGATCAAAAGAGATATTTTCTAAACTCCTATAATATATAGCTGGAGAATCGAAATTTTTCCAAGTCCCGCCTCCTACCAATCATATATAGCTCCTATCATGTATAGCTGGAGAGTCAAAATTTTCCCAAGTCCCCCTCCTCTCTTATACAGCTGGAGACTCAACATTTTTCCAAGTCCCCCTCCTAACATATAAAGCTCGAGAGTGGAAATTCCTCCAAATCCACGCCTATTATATAAACCAGCGGTTCCCAAAGTATGGGTCGCGACCCTTTTGTGGGTCGCGAGAAAATTCAAAGTGGGTCGCCAAAACTTCTGAGAACATGTAAAGTGGGTCGCGAAAAATTCTAAAATTTTTGTATGTAAATAAAATTTGAAAATTTGGGAAATAAAATCAAGTTTTGTCAAGAGAACAAAATAAATCTTCTACTTCGCACAAATATATCCGAATTATACTTCTAAGTTTTGGAAACAGAATATTGAGGCTGAGAAGTATGATTGCTCTGAAACATTGAAAACATTTCTTAGTGACAATGATGTTATTGTGCGTGGAGAGATTCAAACAGAAATAGTGGACCATCTGCAGGCGTTGCACCATAATTTTGAGACTTATTTCGAAGATTCCACAGAGATACGTGCAAGTAGGATGTGGGTAGCTCACCCTTTCCAAGAAAACCAGATGAGTGGAATATCAACTGAAGGGGACGAGCAATTAATCGATTTATCTGAGGATTCAACAGATGGGGTCAATTTTAAAAGAATGGATTTGATGAATTTCAGGTTGTCCCTCTCCAACAAGTACCCGATCTTGGCTACAGAGGCTCTGCTTTATTATTATCATTTTCCTCATCATATTTATGTGAGGTAGGCTTTTGAGCCATGGTCGGTCTGAAAACCAAATACCGAAATCTTTTACAGTTGAATGAATCTCTACGTTTAAAAATTTCCAACTTTAATTATGGCTGCAGTAATTGATAAGTACCTATAGGAAACAGTTTCACTGCTCTCATACCCCTCTTTATCAATAAAATGAAGTTAGAGTTATGATTCTACGTTAATTTGCGTCTGCTAATATTACGAAAATAAAATAGATATCCTTTCACTGCATTTTTTCCTGGAGAAGGAAAAATGGGTCGCGAGAAAGAGGCCAACTCAAAAATTGGGTCGTTGTCTAAAAAAGTTTGGGAACCGCTGATATAAACTATAAAGCATAGAGGCTAAAATTTTACCAAGTTCTGCCCCCCCCCCCCACCAATCATATAAGGCTTAGAGGTTGAAATATTTCCAAGTCCCGAAAATAATGACGTCAAAATTTGAATGTGCTCGCGCTCGTACTCGTTTTCTGTACCTAAATACTCCCTCGACAAAAGAGATATAGATCAGTGTGGAAAAAAAGTATAATAGAGTAACTATCTAAAGATTTGAAATGAGAAAAGTCGAAAAAATATGAGCCAACTAAACTAATACTACGTGGAAAAAGAAGAATGACTACAAAAGATTTTGATAGCACTCACTTGAGGATAAATGTTCATGAGTTGGATTACATAGCAATAAAAACCGATAGCAAGTAAAACGCCCCTGAGTAAAATGTAATACAGAAAGCAGAATTGATCTTTTTGCTTCTTTTCTGAGATTTATAGAGAGCTAGAAATTTACGCTCTTGAACTATCGGCTTTCGAAGTAGCATAGAGATGCTGAGCGACGCGACGGACGAGTTTTCGAGGCGATTCAATTAGGCAATTTATTTTACTTCTGACTCATTTAGACGTACGTAATGACGCGCAAGATCGGTCTCCTTGTTTCGTTTTAATTTTTTCGATAAGATTTCAATTCCACGACTGTCAGAAGAACATGAGTATTCAGCCATGGGAATAATTTTTATTTCAGTGAATGAAAAAAACTGAAACGATTTTTCCGTACAAGTAAGGCAAACTTTTATGCTCATTTTCTAAAGTTTCAAATGAAAAGTCAAACTCGGAGGCTTTATTGTAACGTAAGCTTGTTTTGTTTTTTCTTTTTCGTTATGTATACGTAACTGAAAAGAGATAGTCTACTATAAGTTCTGAAGAATTTTTCACCATTGTCAGTTTTCTTTTCCCCCGTTTTTGCTCAGTAAATTGTGCGGATATTTACGAATTCCTTCCGCTTTTTGACCGTTGTCCTACTCACAGAAGTCGAAAAGTATAAATTTGTTCCCCGTCGAGATTTGCTGCGTAAACAATATTGCGGGCTCTGACGTACGCTACCGTGGCGCAAAATTCTTGCAAGTTTTGCCAAGTTCTATATTTGCATAATGTTACCAGTTCGTGAAGTCGGTAGATGACGCTGTGAAAACGTGCGTAAGCGTATTCTGATGAAAAATTCATAAATAACGCAGTAATGCATTCGGTGACGATGTTTGTTCTCGTGCAATCACAACAGTTTTGAAGTATAATATCGTGTCATCACAACACGGATTTTTTTCTTCTTACAAACTAGAATTAAAGAAGTTTGTACCTGGTCGAATTCGCTGTTCGATAACATTTTTTTTATTTCTCGAAAAAATCTGCTCAAACTCAGCGGAAAATATTTTATGATGATTGTCAATATGTACGTGGCGAGCTTATAGCACTTCACCTTTGTGTTGTGAAATATTGATGACGTTACCTGGTTCACGTAAGGGAAATAGCTCGCATTCTGATTCAACGTTTGATGATTTGTATTGCGTGAACGGAAGTTGACGGCTTGCAGTACTTCTGCGATGTACAATGGAGCTTAGGTGTTTCAAGTCGGATTACAAAATAAGTTTACGCGGCAAAGCGCTGTTCACATAAATTGCGCCGCGATCTTTCTGGTGTAATGAACATTAACAGCTTTTTGCGCACAAATTTCCGGAATGAATTGTTGAGTGAATCGGCTTTGACGATTAATTAAATGAATGATGAAATTTGCCTTATTTATAACTTGGAGTTCACGTCGTTGAAGTTCTTTGATTTACGTAAGAGAGCTTCACACTTGTATTCTCGATTGTTCCTCATTCTGCAGGCAATCAAAAGTTTCCTTCAGTTGCCTCGTAACCGTCTATGTACCTCAAAAATCTACATGAAGTCCCAAGGTCATAATCGTACAGACGTACAGATACCTTTTGAAATTAAGGAGTGGCCTGAAAAAATATATAAAATATGTTACGATTTTTACGCCCTGTTGCGAATGAAGCAACAGACAGAATTTTCGAATATAAAGGAGTAGCCAAAATACAAAAACCACATGAGCGCTTTTGGTTGAGCAACCATCTTTAAAGCATTATATGTATTCCTTCGATGTTGTAAGGCTGTTTCCGCACGTCCCCAAGACCGTCGCTATCCAACATACGGGCGATTTGTTCGTTAAATCTAGTATCCCATATGAGGAATGAAGGAATTTTTGTCCTTTTGAAGGTATGTTGATCTCCTAATTTTTGTAAGTTTGATGGGAAATTTTTCGAGTTCCCGAGAAAGTGGGATCCCTATTGGTTCTCCCTTGAGCTCGCTTATTTCAGAGGTATTTATTTCTGAATCTGAAATTGTTCGTTTTCCTCGGGCTAGGTGTTTTTCAGTCACATCTATTATTGGCACAGGTACGAAGACGACGTTTTGTGCGCGTGGATCGGTCCTGCAGCACTCCTGAGTGAGTTTCTTGCATATTTAAATAGCCAATACCCTTCCATACAGTTCACTCTGGAAGTTAGTATAGTAGGAAACGTTGGATTAGACTTCCTTTCTTAGGCAAGTTTTCCTTGCAGTTGGGCCGTATCCTCCACCCTTTTAGTTTCCGACCAGCCCTTCACTCCCAATGCTGTAAGCCTATCTGTTAAATCAAAAGACCCCATACCTGATACCTATGGCCGAGGAGAATGGTGTATGGAGCATAGCCTACAATGATTGCCCTGGAGTCTATACAGGGATGACTAGCCGTCAGCTTCAAATTATAGTGGCTGAGTATAAGAAAGCCTAGGAGAAGGGTAACTTGGATCAGTCAGCCCTCCAGAGATTCGAAGAGGGGTCTGAGGCCCTCCTCCATAGGGAGAATTTGTATTTTAAACGTATGGCCCTCGAAAGCATCGAAATTTTTCGACACCGGAATAATAAAAACATCGTTTTAAACAGGTATATTCCTGACGAGGGTATTATTAGAATAGTTGAATTTTTAAATAACAAAATTATTAATATTGTTATAAAAATAATTATTATTGTGCTTAAAGAAATAATTATTAAATTAGAAAAATTTATTATATTATTTATATTTTATAATATAAATTTTATGTAAGTAAAATTAGAATTACTAATTTAATTTATTATTTATTTTATTTGAATTTGAATTTTAATATGTACATATTGCCCGTTAATTCAAAAATATTGAATAAGTCGAAACATAGTTATTGAATTGGAAAATTTAATGTTCATTTAAATTTATAATTTTATTTATAGTTGAATATTATTTTAGATATAATTTATTTTAATAATTTAACAATTTTAAAAATTTTTAGAAATAATTTTATAGAAATTTTTAATTTATTGATTTTGTTAATATTTTTATGAATTCGAATATTATTCGTTTCCATAATAAAAAGAATTAATTTTTTATTATCCCAATAAAACTTGATGAAATTAAAATAATTAATAGATAAAATTTTTAAGGTCTTTTTGTCTTAAATAAATATTAAATTATTTTCAATTTTAAAATAATTTTTATAAGTTATTGAATTGGAAAATTAAATGTTATTATAATTTAAATTTGGAATTTAAATGAAATAAATAATAAATTGAATTATTTATTGTAAGGTTATTAATATTAATTAGAATGGTTTTTTTTAATATTCAAAATATTGAATTAAAATGAAATAAATTCTTGAAATAATGGTTCATAAAATAAATTTATCATTTAATATATTTATTTTAATGAAAATTATTGAAGTAATTCTTGAAGATAGTAAAATAATTAAAATTCATTAGTACATAATAACAATAAATAAAAATTTATTATCAACATTTATAATTTTATCAATATAATAATTCATTTAAATTTTAATAATAATTATAAATGAATCAATTGATAAAAAAATTATTAAAAAATAATTAAATAAAAATGATATAATTAAAATTATCATTTATAAATTTTAATATTTAAATATCATTAAAAATTTTATTTATAAAATTATAAATAATAATTTAATAAAGAAAATTGATTTAATTAAATTAATAATACTTATCAATTAATTAATTAATTAAATTAAAATATTGATTGAATTAATCTACCGTATGAGAATGATTCACATTTCGATGACTCGCTGGTTCAATCATGATCTTCGTTTGATTTCCTCCATTTTCGTTGATGAAGGGTTCAGTCGCTTTCTTTCGTTCACACTTTGAAGATGGTTGTTTAACGGAAAGCGCTCGGCACCTGTATTTCATAAAGTTTTTGTATTTTTCTACTCTTTTTTGAGTCAAATTGCCAAAAATACTGTTTTTTCTTTTGCTTTTTTCAAAATTTTTGGTCATTTTCATCATTTTTACTTGACTGTTAATGAAAATACTTGACTTTACTCGATTTACTTGACTTATACTTGACCAGTAGACACACTGTAACAGAGTTGCTGATATTTATTTGTATTTCAATATCCTGCGATCTTGATTTTAAGTCGATAATTTCCTTAGAAAATTGTGTGTTCGCCTCCTTGATTAAATAGAAATACACCAATATTTCTGATTATAGGTAGTTCTGAATACGTTGCTGTTGGGTTGATATTTTGCCAAATTCATTTTTACCAACAACCTGTCTCGTACATCAATTAAGAAAAAAGCGATCGCCTTGTCCATTCAAAAACTTTTAGTAATACACATGAAATTTCGTATTCTGTGAGTGAAAGGGGGGTGAGCAAGGATAATATCACGTGAACCCACTTTCAATTATTGTGTCTCGTATGGTTTCTACTAAATGCCCTAAGAGAAACCGTTACAAATCGCTGTCCATTTTATGAATTTCTAAACTGATAGAACTTCTTAAAATATTTAGTGCAAACAAACCAACAAATTGAGTCTGCATTTCTCTGAACCCGAGGAAAAATTTCCCAATGCAACAGTCTACAAACACTACCGGTGAACTCGATTGTCTCTTATAGGTAGAAATCTTCGTAGAATAAGTCTTAAGGATCCTTTTCAAACCTGCTGATCGATATTTTTGCAGTGAAGAAGGATAAATCTTTATTATTGGTGTGATACTTAGGTTGGAAAATATACACAAATATAAGTTTAATACGTGACAACGTGTAGACGGATTCGACAATCGCGTGCCTATGAAAATCTAAAATCCAGAAAAATAGCCTCTCAACTTGAACTTCTCGCGCTTAAATTTTTACGAGGGAAAATTCCTCAGAGAGAAACATAATATGTAGGGTTATGATGGAGTACTTGGTAGAAATTCTTCACATGCTTTCCCATGTGCATAAACTAACACGTTCATTAATCATTATAAACGACCGGCCTAAAGCGGTAGCATATGATTATCTTGCTTTCCACGTTCTTTTTTTCACGATTGTTCTTCAAACAAGCATCGATTAAAGCCGACCACATTGGAATTCGAAGTTGAAAAGTACACATACCCGCAACATTCAAGCATTTGTTAATATTTTATATACGATTGTTCTAAAGGTAAAGGGTTCTGAAGAAAATATATGCTGATTGTAGGCCACAATTTTTTTTTTTTGCACCATATATAACCCGCCTGAAGTGTTCGCTTCTTGTGGTATGAGGTTCGTTTTCCATCGAGAAATTATGGAATTTTTACACTATCTTCGTAACTAGTGATTTATTAATGATGGGACTTGACATTTTCGCTTCCCTCGAACTTACATACTTATAAGTATGGGTGTCAGAAGCGTCTATTATGTATTTTGCTTATACAATATGTCAACTCTTCCATCGATTAATGAATACTTTTTGAGAAAGGATTTGTGGTTCGTTTCTGCGGTGTGCGATGGTGCGTGTCAGTGTCTCCACTATGGAATGTTTTTAATTTTTTCACGTTCTTCTTTTTCCGCAGTCGAAAACTTTGAAATCTAAATAGTTTTACTCTTCAGGACGAAGCTACTGTTTCCTCTTTGATGTTACTTTCTCTTCACAAATCGTAAGTGACACATCATGACACACTTAAGGCAGAAATTTATCCTATTGGCATTTCATCTATGACACTCACTTCGGGTGAATTAAGTGAGTACCTTACTTGGTGAGCTCGAGTTCGTGGAAAATTTCCAGTCAAGCACACCTCTTCAATTTTTATCGACTTTTAGAAAAGCCTCGAGGCGCTCCTCATACTCATTTTCTGTCTGGAACATTTGTTCTGGAAAAATCTAAAAATCCCCTTACGAAGATTTCGAATTATCGTGTTTTTCCAATTTTACCAATTAGGAAATGTGAGTATTTCCCTCGTAGAGATTTTCAAAATTACGCTTGGGAATTTTCCTTCTCAAAACAGGGTTTTCTATAATTATGACAATCATAGCAATACAACTCTTTTAAAACGAAGACGATTAGTTGTTTCTTAGGTCCTTCATAAGTACCCAGATTCGAAACTCTACACTAGGAAAATTGATGTGTTCTGCAGCATAGCGCGAGACGTTCTTTTTTTCTCTCCAAAAAAAATGTTTGTGTTTTAATAAAATACACCACAATAAACGAGTACGTCGATCAAGTGGTAATCGCGCGCAACGTAATAAACCATGATAAATGATGAAATATCTCCTGGTAGGGTTTTCAAATTGTACCTTAATAAGGCTATCGGAATTCTTTACTGATCTATCAACGTCACCTCGCAAAGACTTCATTTCATGTTACCTGTGTCTTTGAATCAGTTGTAGCGCCTGAGGGAAGAATGGAAAAAGAAAACAAGTAGCTAAGACGAATAGTAGAGACGATATTTTTTTTGTGCGTGTAAATTTTCGAGGGGCGTATTCAATTTACTCTGTTTTTCATCTCGGGTGGAAAATACAATGATTTTTATATTCGAGCGCGCATCATTTGAATGAAAAACATTCCGCTTGCTTTAACTTTCTTTTTTTTTCCTGGATTGAATGAATTTCTCATATTCACGTTCCATTTCAATTGCTCGAAAATGTGGTGGTGACTTTTTTCATTCTAGCTGTCTATTGTAGGTCCTTACTTTCACAGAGGATGCAAACCCGTTAGAAATGAAACATTCGGCACCGCGTGAAGTGCCCCGGATTTCTTCTTAAGGGCACATGAGGTTGTAATTACAACTTTTTATCGGTGACTACCTAATTCTACTTGGGTCTGGTGAATATCGACCACAAAATTAAAAATTATATCGGGCAGTTTAGTTTCTTACGAGAATTTTTGTTTCAGGGAAAAACGCAGAACACTCTTCGACTCTGCGCAAAACCAAAAACTGGTCCAGCATAAAGACTGGTAACAACGCGGATTCACACTTAACTTCTGTAGGGACGTAATGAACTAGGATGGCTATAAAAAAGAATAATAAGAACCAAACAGTTTTTTGTTTCTTTCAATTTTTCATGGAGGAAACAAAAACAAAAAACATGATCATGCTTTAGTCTGTTCAAGTTAAGAAAGAGCTAAAAGTAGTACGCTGAGAAAGGATAGCAGAAGGTAATTTTCTCATCACCATTTTTTTTCTATGGTTAGAACAAGGTGGTGCGGCCTGTGATGTCACAATTTGATGACGTCAAAGGTCATCCTTGTGACGTCACAAGAGATCAGTTTTTTTTTCCAAGTCCCTCTCTTATCATGTATAGTTTGGAGGGGCGGATCAGTTCTTTCAAATTCCCCTTCCATTATATGCAGCTTCATGACGTCACAATTTGATGACGTCGTAGGTCATCCTTGTGATGTCACAAGAGATCTGTTTTGTTTTCCAAGTCCCTCTCCTATCATGTATAGTTTGGACGGCGGAGCCTGTGACGTCACGGATCAGTTCTTTTCAAATTCCCCTTCCATAAAGAGTGAGATCACTTTTGTTTTCCAAGTTCCTCTCCTATCATGTACAGTTAGAAGGGCGGAGCCTGTGACGTCACAGATCAGTTCTCAAATTCCTCTTCCATTACATACAGCCTTATGACGTCACAATTTGATGACGTCGTAGGTCATCCTTGTGATGTCACAAGAGATCTGTTTTGTTTTCCAAGTTCCTCTCCTATCATGTATAGTTAGGAGGGCGGAGCCTGTGACGTCACAGATTAGTTTTTTCAAATTCCCCTTCCATTATATATACAGCTTCATGACGTCATAGGTCAAGTCCCTCTCCTATCATGTATAGTTTGAACCAAATGAAGAATTAATTTGTAAGTTCCTTGACGGCGTCGGAATAAATTCACGGATTCTTTAATGGAGTCAGAGAACCTGTTTCATGAGGTACGTGGGATCTGAAAAATGTAGATTATGACGTCACAAGGCTGACCTATGACGTCATCAAATTGTGATGTCATGAAGCTGTATATAATGGAAGGCGAATTTGAAAAAACTGATCTGTGACGTCGAAAGGCTCCGCCCTCCAAACTATACATGATAGGAGAGGGACTTGGAAAAAAAAACTCGCAGCCCACACAGTTAGCTGCTCGGAATTGCCTTCATTAACTCTGTTAATTGAGGCAAACAGGGAACCTGTTTTATGGGAGTAATCATGTGAGTGTCATTTTTTGCTTTTTGTCGTCTCAAGTAGAGTGAACTTTGTTCCTCACCACCTTGAGATCGCTTCTCATTAGGTCAAGTTCTAGGCGCGTTTTGTCTTTAGTGGTTTCCCCTGTAGGCCTAATCCACTTCAAAATTTCTATATTAGGAAAAAGTGACCTTGACCCGCATGAAACAGGTTTCCTGCTATTTATTTTTACAGCCTGTGTGGTACCCCGGTAGGCCTATCCTGTTATCAGTTCGGAGATCTGATGACGTCACGATTTGATGACGTTATAATCTGATGACGTCACACGATCTAATGACGTTACGATCTGGTGACGTCACGATGGAGATCTGTGACGTCACGGATCATCGTGCCATTACTATCTGATGACGTCACAGAGCTAGTAAAACCACAAATACAGACCTCCTAGACCTATAGTATGAAGGAAGCCTAAGACCTAGTACAGAGCTAGGACAAACTGCTAGTATAAGCTATTGATAAAGATCTTGTAAGCTTATGGTATGAAGGATGCCTAGACTAGTATAAAGGAGGCTTGGACCTAGTATACGCCTAGTATAATACGTAGTATAAACCTAGTATAATATACTGCATGAAGCAGAGAGGATAAGTCCCCCTCCTATCACTGCATCAAAATTTTTCTAAGTCCCTTTTTCTTGCCGGACGGCGCCCGGCGCCCGTCATTTTCCTTCAGTTTACCCCCCGATAAAACAGGTTCCCTGTTAAAACTGATCTCTTGTGACGTCACAAGGATGACCTATGACGTCACAATATAATGGAAGGGGAACTTGAAAAAAACTGATCTGTGACATCACAGGCTCCGCCCTCCGAACTATACATGATAGGAGAGGGACTTGGAAAACAAAACTGATCTCTTGTGACGTCACAAGAATGACCTATGACGTCATCAAATTGTGCCGTCATGAAGCTGTATATAATGGAAGGGAAATTTGAAAAAAACTGATCTGTGACGTCACAGGCTCCGCCCTCCACATAAATTCGATCAAGTTGTTTTCCACATTTTTCTACAGTTATGTACTGTCACTTAAAATTCTGGACGATCAATGTGTAGGTGATTTACTTTCCTAAAAGTCAGTAAAAGCTTTGGCAGAGATATCACCTAGTACCTCTTTCAAACGCATTATATCCTCGGTGAGAGGTACTTATAGTGGTCTTTCTCCCGCTTTTTGAAGTAAATCTTTCTTTGCCAAGCTCACGGTTTTAAATTGTCCCAAATCTGCCAAACGCTCTTCAAAAACATCTTTATCTATTTTGTTCTTCTGTCGTAGTACAATTGTTTTTGTCAAGTCAGCAATCTGCCGTTAAGTATATGTCCCTTGGTACAGGACATTTGACCCTGCTTTAAGAGTGCGCGACTCAGGGTAAGGTTTTTACGGCTTCTACGAAATCGTTAAATGCCTGCGGTTTTATTCATGACAATAAATCTGTATACTCCACAGGACTTATTACTCTCATGGCTTTCACAATACGCATGCAGAGGCGCATTTTTGTATTTAGTTGATACCCGCTTCTACGTGGATGGATCTTCTTGAAGAGATCCTCAACTCATTTGATCACCATCAAGTCCTGAACCAATTCCTGAACCTCCTTGTCGGCTCTCAATGTTTTGAGGACGTGAGCTTATTTAAAATTCTGATATTTTTTATGGCAGGAGACTTAAATTAAGGAGTCAGTCTGAGCGTATTTACCTCCTCCAGCTTAGGCACCATTATTTGCAAAGCAAGATTCGTCGTAATAAGTTGATATGTAAGGTCTCTTGATGTAACCTTTGCAGTGTCTGCAAAGAGTGTGACTTTCTGTGGTCACCTCCGCTATTTTTCCATCCTGTCATTTTCTTCTTTTTGAGATTTGCAAATTATAATTTGTCGCATCACGTAACCCAGACTTCATGTTGCCCGCATTATGAATTAGAGCTAATGCTTGGTTTCGACCTTTCCCTTGTGATTGTTCAAAAGCGTATTTCACTTCGTCGAGACACTATCTCAGTGAGGCAATAGGTACAGTATGTTTTTTGTATCTTTTTTCCGATAAGGAAGGGAGATTCATAAATAGACTTTCTCTAGAAAAATAATGAAAATATTCAAACAGAGATGAAGACTTGCTTAAAAAGAACAAAAGTAATTCCAGATCATCAAAATTTTGATGATCACAAATTACAAATACGATGAATTTTTTGCTATAATCACGTGATTTCAATGTTCGATATCTCATCAATATAATATAGATGCTGATGCATTTCGTCTACAACTATTCTTTTTATCATCTAAACGTTATTTTAGATCTCGAGATGATGCAAAGACTGGTGCTGGACATCTGTTCGCAGGACAATTATCCGCATTTCCAAAAATTTTGTTCGCATCACAAAAAGGTCCACGAAAAATTGTTTGCAAGAAAAGCGAGCTTGTTAACGTTATACCCAGGAGACACTATGAGGAGGTCAGCTTACAACGTCTGCCATCCACGAAGCAGTGTTTGTTTGTCCAGAAATATGTCAGAACACAATTTCGTCAAAAATGTGTCTCAAATAAATTTCAATTCTAATTCATGTTATGGGTCAAGCCTCGTAAGTACGTCAACAAGAGCTTTGAAAATTCGTAACTCTTGTCATCGCTATCACCATCAACCTCATCCTCATCATTTTCGAAGAACTTGCTAGCTAAATTTTGAATGCGAGCTGTCATGTCAAGATAGACCTTCTTCCGCTTCGCCAGCGGCTGGCCAGCAATGACAAATTCGGCGTTGGGTCAGCTATACTTTGCTCTCGGAGCATTGCCTGAATAAGTTTGAAAATATTGGGGCGAACGGTATCAAGAGTTGCCTCGAACCCATTATGCCATCCAGCATGGATCTTGGTCGCAGTTCCATGAATTCAACATGAATTTGGGAGGCTGTTTGATCCTACGGCAAGGGCGGCCAAACCAAGTATCCTCGATGTAATCTACGACCTCCTGTGCACCAAGAGGATGTAAACGCCTATTTTTTAGTGTAAGTAGCCTATTGTCGATGTGTAGGTGACGATGGTTGTATTGTGAAGTACGTCTGGTTATCCAGAGGGCAGTCAGCCAGTGTGGGCTGTACGTAGGTCTTCAGTGATGGATATCTCACATATGATGAGGCGTACTTGGTAGACATTGAAGATATTTTATATCCAGAAGGCAATCAGCCAGTGTGGGCTGTGTGTAGGCCTTTAGTGGTGAATATCTCATATGTACGATGAGCTGTATTTAAGTGGCATTGGGGATGTCTCAGCAGTGCGGATCTGGGATGTAACGAACCCTGGGGGACGTAGGGGCCTGAGTTGTTGCGTCCTCAGGCTGGCTTGAGCCAGGCAGAGTTGTAAGTCTTGCGGGACCACAACTTAAGGAGATGAGCCCTGCGGGGCAAGATTCCGGGAACTTGTAGCCGCGGCATTGTGGAAAAGCAGTGTTGGCGGGGATCCGTTATTGTAGTTGTTCCAGATAGGATTATTAAGCGGTCAGATTAGTATCTAACTAGTTCGGGCAGTGGTCCCGAGGGTCGGTGGTACTTGGTTTAGAGTTGGAGTCTGACGCTTGAGGACAGTCCCTGCCCTTGTGGTGTGTGTGTACCTGGTAGTTAGGTAGGTTAATTAGGAGTATATTTCAGGTATGCTCAAACGAGATTTTAAAACAGTTCACAGGTAATTCAGAATATGGTCCAGCTGGTCATCCAACAGAAAATTAGCATCAGTTGAATTCTGGTGACAAGGTATAAATCATTGATGGAAAATGATTGGTTTGATGAATCATCGAGTCTAGAGGACACCTGGTGTATTTTGGGTTGCATTCTTGTACTGTTAGGCGCACTCTGGCACCTTGATGAAGAATTTTAGATTACAATCCACTCACTCGCGAACAATTGTAAGGCAATGCAAACAATTTTTCGTATCTTGTGCGAACAATTGTCGTACGAATAATTGTTTCTCACGAACAACTATCCATGCGAATGATTGTCCTGCGAAAAATAATCCATGCAAACAAATGTCTGAAAACAATTGCCCTGCGAACAATTGTCGTAGAACCGCAAAGATTTCCTTACAGTCGTTCAAACCTCCATGGTAATGATTTTCATCTCTATGGCACTCTAAACTTTTGTCAAACTTGCGTTAATATAAAATGTCGCAGTTTCAGTTACAAAATCTAGAATTTTTTGCGACTCAGCATTTCAAATACTATGCTTGATTGGTAAGAAAGTTTGCGAAAAACGCGTCTTGCTGTAAATTATACGTTTACTTGCGAAGGTACCGTGTTATATAAAGAGCACTTCCCTCATGGTTTTATAGTGAAAAATATTTTTCAGCGAATGAGACTTGACTGTATACTATAATCATGAGCATTATACTGCATGGATATAAAGCTCACGTTCGAATATCGTTAATTATGAAATTCGAATTAGAACACTCCAGGGTGTATGGAATATTATCAGTAATTTTCTCGAAGATATACCGAGAAATAGTAATTCGTTTCTCGAGGTATAGAATACTTTTCTGAAAGAACTCAGTATAATATGGTGCTTGAAAAGATTTTCAATTCAAGAATTGAAATATATTATCGTACGAAGAAAATTCGCCCGAAAACATCATTAATGTATCTGCTTGTACCTTTGATTGAGTGAAAGATGAAAATATACTTGTAATTTTTAGGCTTAAATTATGTTTTCAATTCTATTGGTAAACTATATTTATTCATTTATTTATTTATTTAGCGACGCGTCGACGTCTATGGTCATTGGCGTCAGTCGTTGTGATCCATATTCAGCAATATTTGACCGGCTTAGACGGAAGACGCCTCGATTTTCTTCTGTCATACACTTGTGCCAAATTCAAAAATGAGATACAGGGTCGATAAGAGGGAAGATAGTAATCTTTTTTCCGGACGTATCATTTTTAGGGTGCTCGGATTAACGGAGGGTACTCGTCCACTTTCCCGTTGATCGTGACCACAAACACATCAAACCAGTATCATTTCGAATTGAAAGAGTGGTCATCTAAATGACTTTTAACTCAACTTCCGAACCATCAAATTCCATACTACCTTCGCGGATGTGTGAGTAAAATTATGCTACCAATTGATCTTGGGTAAATTGGGGTAAGATTTCAAAAGAATTTTCGGCTTGGATCATAAGTTGAAATAGCAAATCTGAACGCAGACGGATCAACAACATTTGTCCGAATTTCGGCTGCTCAAGAGAAGAAAAAGCCAGAGCAAACGAAGTTTAGCAGAGCCATAAGCTTTCTGTACGTAGAAAAAGAAAAACTTGTAAAGAACTGTATTTGAAAAAGTAAGAAACATTAAGAATTGATTCTATCAGGTCATGAAACTCACAGTGCTAGTGTAAAAATATGTGCACGTTGAGAGATTGAATAATGTTTCGAAGTCCGTATACTTTTTCACGAGTCAGTACATTTATCGGGCTTCTTCAGTAGGCAGTATCGACTATTATGTAAGAAAGGTGAACGACGACGGATAAAAGGAGCCGTACGAGGCTATTTTGATAGTTCGGATTTTCTTTCCCTTACAAATTCATTTAGGTAACTCGTTTACTCAGCAGAACAAGGCGCAACTCGAGACGCGTACACTAGTCTATTTTACTCTGTTTCAAAAATGGTGAACTCTCCCACCTTCCTGGACGAGTTTTTGATGACAATTGATCAAAACTTTTCCAACCTTGTAGACGCTGTAGATATTCGGCTCCTAATTTAATGTGACTCCTTATAGATTCATTCGCTGCTGTGAGCCTAGGGTCTTCTAGTGTCGCTATAAACGACACTAGAATTAAAACATCTTTAGGCTAAGCCCTGGAAAAACACATGCTTATAAGATCGGGACTACTCCTGAAAAAACCGTTTCTAAAACCGTCACGGTTTTTCAAAAGTTTTTTGGCTTGGACTACTACTTGAAAAGTCACAAATTTTAACTGGGAACCTGTTCTATGGGGGTTCTAAAAATTTTTCCGTAGCGATGTTCGGTGAAAACTGACCTACCCTAATGTATAAGATTTCAACTTGGGAAAATTTCGAACTACAAGCATCGACTTTCAAGCCACAATATGTATGATGGGAGGGTAAGTTTTAATTTTCAATACCAAAACCAGTTAGACTCATAGAACAGGTTCCCTTCGATTCTCGTTCAACTTCGCTATAAGGAAGCAGTCGTTGTCGGTACGCTTGATGACTTGATCTGTGATCTTGACTTACTTTAGGGACAGAAAAATTTTTACCTTCCCTACTTTAGTGTACTAGGTCTCTACTAGGCTATAATATCGACTTTAGCAACTTTCATTATACTTCAGGCTTAACCTACAGTATACTAGGCTATACTAGGGTTATTTTGGGCTATAATTCCGACCTTTGGTACATCACCAGTGACCTTGACCTAGTTTAGAAACAGAAAAATTTAATGTTGACCTTCCCTACTTTAGGAAACCAGGCTATAATATCGACTTTGGCTACTTTTAACAGGATCGGTTTTTTTTTTTTTTTGGAAAAAATATCCGCCGTCGTAACCTCAAGGTTATTCAAAGGTCAACCTATCATGTATAGCATAATAGCTCGAAGGTCGAAATTTTTTCCAAGTCCCCTCCTGTAAGCCCCTTGAGTTTTGGTGCAACCGGGTTCATCTCAAGCGTCCTTCCATTGCCTAGTACATTGTACCGTTTCAACATAGCTTCCCTTTGCCGAAGCCGTATTGTCGAAGTCCACTTTTCCGCCTAGACAAAAAGCCGAATAATTATTTTCCGAAAGAATTTTTTCCGAAGGCCAATTGGCCGAATGCTTAATAAATTGACCGTATATTTATGAAGTCGGGATGCATTGTATTTTACCGAGAATTTTGGAGACCACATTTTATGTAATAACAACATTACGACCGAGAGTCAGGAGATACTCCATGATCTCACCATTGGCTGCGTATTCATCGTACTTTGCCGCGATGCCTTGAATGCGAGATTGTAATTCTGACCACTTCCTCGTAGGTGCTACTTTTACGTACTTTCCAAGACTCAACTCCGCTATACACGATTCGATAAATCCTTGCTCCTTTGGAAATTCGTTGAGGGCTGCATAAAGGTCCGGATGGTGTTTGCCGACCACCACTCTAAAACGATTATGCCAGCCCTCAGATGCGTTATTTGTTTTATGATGTTGATTTAGGGCAGCTTCGTGGTGGTTCCATAGCGCAATACTGTACCGTGGACGGACCGCGGGTCGGCGTCCCCGTGCCGGTCGCCCTCGGATGTAGGTATGATCGAAGTAATCAAACACGGGGAGTAAAGCAGGTGGACATTCGCGGCGTAGCAACCTGGCTGTTTGAACAACATCATCCGGCGGTACAAAAGCTGTAGCAAGGATGGCGTGAACATAATTTCGTATACTTCGATCGTCTGGATTACTGTACGCTACCTGAAGACCTTCACGTTGCACTCTGCGGTATAAACTCTGACCCAAGTGGAAAAAACAACCACTGACGGGTATGTTGGGGTACACTTCGTGACAGGCGTTTATAATCCCAAGCTCAAAGGCACTCATGATTCGTAGTGGGATACAAGCCTGCACTCGGGAGTCCTCGACGGCGTCTTTCACAGCCCGAAGGACTGTCTCATCCGCCGCTTGCGTCTTGTTCGGTAACAGTGCGTAGACTAGCGGAACGGGGACGCCTTCACCTCGTTCAATGTTTCGCCTTCGCAGTCCTAAAATGGTAAAAACCTGTACGAATATCCCGGGCGAGGTTTTAAAAGTGCCGTCCAGGAACCATGTATTACTTGCGCACAGTAACTCGATATTCCGCCGTGTCGCAAAAACTAGAATTCGACTCCCTTCGTTTCCATTCTCCTCGTCATTGTCTTCGTCAGTGATATCCGATACGTCATCCATTACTACTACCGTGTTGCCTTTGTCCGCCTTTATCAAAATCAGGTTGTTCTATCGGATCTTCTTTTGTAGATTTGTGACCTTGCTCTGCATTACTTGCGTTCTGTCATAGGTTCGGCACATATTCTCTTTGGTATCCAACAGTATTTTCCCAATTTTGGTCCAGGCTTCTGGTTTCACGTCGTATTCCATGGTTCGGATTACTTGTTTGCAGCTAATGGCCATACTTTCGAGCTTACACTGGTTCAGCCTCTCTGGCTGCAAGTACGCTTGAGATGAACCTGGTTGCACCAAAACTCAAGGGGCTTCAACTCCACAAAGCGAACCATCCGATGACCTCTGATCAACAGCATTCAATCACTATGTTACAAGATAGCGAAGATCGTAGCCACATTCTTGAAAGAAAACTCCCAGTATGCACCCAGACGAAGTATCAGAAACAACGGAGAGCTGATTGAGCAACTGGACAAGTTGGAAATCAAGAGTAACGACAAGCTGATATCCTTTGATGTGGCAAACTTGTTTGGTACCATACCGAAGGAGGAACTTCTCACTCTGCTCAAAAACAACAGATACCATGGGAACCCCGATGGGCCAAAGTATGCCAACATAGTGGAAGAGATATTGAGCTAGAACTACTGCCGCGATAATAACAGGTTCTACAGTCAGGAAAGGGGACTTGCGATGGGATCACCACTGTCATTAATGATGGCGGAGATATTCATGAATGATATGGAAAACAAGATATTGAAGAGCAGCAAGTTCAGAAACTCGATCAAACACTGGGCCAGATATGTAGATGATATCCTAATTGTGTGGTCAGGTACTGATAGACAGGTGGATCTATTCTTGTCAGAAATGAACGCGATGAATGAGAGCATCAGATTCACATTGGAAAAAGGCAATGGGACCATCGATTATTTGGACCTTACACTCACAATGGAGAACAATAGGATACAATACAAAATCTACAGGAAGCCGACGCATACTGAGACCATCATCCCAAATGACTCCTACCACCACCCCAGGCACAAGTTAGCGGCAATTCAGAATTACTGCTATCGGGCAATTTCTGTCCTGAAGAACAACGAAGAGAAGAGGAAAGAGATCGAGATAGTAAAGCAGATCGCAGAAGCCAATTGCTACCGTAGGGGCGTGGTGGATGGAGTCTTCGGGAAAATGGTAACAAAGAAAGGAACCCATGATGGCATAGTGAGAAAGTACTCCGGATCGATGCCATACATAGGAAAGTACACAAACAAGGTGATCAAGGCGTTCAATGGCTACGATGTAAATGTGGGTATCCAGAATAACCAACCCATAGTGAAGAGAATCAGCAATGACCTGACGGAACAAAAGGACAAAGAAAGCATGAGCGGAGTGTACAAGCTCAGTTGTGAACAGTGTGAGGGCATCTACATCGATGAGACTGAGAGAAAGTTTGAGATCAGGAAAAAGGAGCACAAAAAGTCGAGGGAGACTGTTTCGCAAACACTGTAACGAAGAAAACCACGATGGAGAGGGAATATTATTCTGAAGTCATACATGTAGAGAATCGCACAAAGAGAAGAAAACTCTGGGAACAAATGGAGATTGTAAAAGCCAAGAGAGAAAAAGCCTGCCTCTTGAACAATGTAATCACATTTGACAGCGAAAAATTATTCGGCCTGGTGATTGGACGAGAGAAGAAGAACAGAACCAACCAATGAGACGGCAGGAATCCAGGTAGCCAATAGAAACGCAGCATTTAGGACAATAGATTGAACCAATCACTAAGCAGTATGTTTTAGCCAATAAGAACACAATGGCATATTATTGTAAGAATAAGTTTCTCAGAAGTGAACCAATCACAACACAGCATTGTTATAGCCAATAAGATCACGGTGTTGTACTATAAAAACTCATGCTTAAGGCCTTGTTCTCCAGTTGCGACACAACTGATGATGGGATAACACCCGAAAGTACTCCTGTAAAAGCAACTAATAAAGTAGCTTGTACATTTGGAAATCTTTTTTTCAATATTAGTGCTCTACTTAAGCCTCACTCACTCATTACTCATTATGAGTTCCGATAATAATTTTTCTTGTTTATCGTGATGATCGTTCTCAATTATTATTTTTAACAGGGAACCTGTTTTATTGGAGGGTAATTCGATGAAAAACGCCGGGCACCGGGAGGAAAAACGTTGGACTTAGAAAAATTTTCACCTCTGAGCTATAGATGATAGGAGTGGACTTCTCTCTGATTCGAGCAGTATATTATAGTGGGCTTATACGATGTATTATGGTAGGCTTATATGAGGTCCAAGCCTACTTTATAGTAGCTTTATATTCGATATATGTTTCAAATGTACCTTAGACTTAGGAGGTGGCTTATACTTTGTATTGTAGTAGGGTTATACTGGGTTCAAGCTTAGGCCTATACCCCGTGGGTGATTGTAAATCTGTGACTTTATATATACACCCCCCACCCCCATTGTTATCCTACACTAGGCCTAGTATAATAAAACTAGTATAAAGTAGGCTTCGACCTCCGAATTTGCATCTGCGAGTTATTTCAGCCTATACTAGGCTTAATATAGACCTGTAGTAGGCTAAAGCCTCTTTACTAGATCCTATTACATAGTTTAAGTCCTAGTATTATGGAGCTAGTATAAAGTAGGCTTGGACACCCGCATTAGCATAGCTAGTATAAAGTAGGCTTCGACCTCCGAATTAGCATAGCTTGAGGCAGGCCTATACCTTGTGGGTGAGTGAGAAACCTGCGAATTTCCCCCTCCCCCTGATTTCAGCCTATACTAGGCTTAATATAGACCTGTAGTAGACTAAAGCCTCTTCAGCCTATACTAGGCTTAATATAGACCTGTAGTAGGCTAAAGCCTCTTTACTAGATCCTACTACATAGCTTAAGTCCTAGTATTATAGCATAAAGTAAGGTAAAGTAAGCTTGAACCTAGTATAACCCTACTCTAAAGAAGTTCAAGCTCGACTAGTAAATACCACAACAGGTTCCCTGTTTGCCTCAATTAACAAAGTTAATGAAGGCAATTCCGAGCAGCTAATCATGACTGCTGCGAGTTTTTCTTTTAATTTGTAGTAAAAAAATTTTACTGTACAAGAACAGCTATACTTCATAATTGAGTAACTAACCGTTTTTAAAATATTTACCGTCCATACTCGTATTGGTGTATATCGATTCCACTTCCTTCGTTCATCGAGAAGTACTCGTTTACAAGGTCACATTTTATTCAGTTTGTCAAGTCAAAGCTCATTTAAAGGTTCCAAGTTGACATTGTCGTGCGTCGTCGATGTATATAGTTAGATGGTCTTGAAGTGAATAAATAATGACCTCGACGGTCCTTTCTATAGTCTTCAGCTTTGCAAATAATGAATCCAAATATAGTAATTAGATTTACGAAAATCAACGGTGAGCTTTTGGTACAAAATTCGAAACAAAGTTGCCAAATTTACTCGAGCTCTCAGCGACATTGATCATTTCGGAAAAAGTGAAAATTCAGTACCGTAATTAAATTAGTAAAGAAGACATTATCACGACGAATGCTACACTCAGTTCTTAGAAGGATTGTAACGATATTTTCAGATTAATTTTATTTTTTAAGAAGGCGTCATTATTCTATCTTGCGTGACAAGAGAAAAAAAGGTCTACGATTCTAGTAATGAATCGAGCTGAAAAAAATACGAGAACTACATGTACGAGTATGATAGCCTATTTCACGTCGGGGAATACATGCTGATTGGGGAAAAAATTTAACGAGCCAGGGAAGTATTGAACGATGCAGTACGTATACACAACTGGAAGATGGTAACATCGACGACCGTATACAGCATAAGGTGAAGCTGAAGGATTGTTTGCTAGGTGTACCCCTTATTATAACAAATATGTCAATAACAAATGTACTGTAGGTTGTGGATATTGTGTACAGAACCGTACAACTAAGATTCTGATTGTATTTACTGTAAGTTTGAGCACGGCTGTCGCAATTTGTAACAATACAATTCCTTATAGTACGGATATTAATACCGAGCATTACGAGGGTAGTTTTGGCCTACGGTGCGTCAGTTTATAATTAAAATACGTATTTTTTTTTCTTGTTCTTTTTAAAATACAATTTTTATAATATTTCGATGCATTCGAGGAAAGTGCTTAGGAAAATGAACAGGGAAAAGAACACTCAGCAGTGATTTAAAAACTTCGTATTTTACGAAAGTTCGTATTTTAGCCTGTGTATTCTAGTCCCTGTAGTGTACAACCTTTCAGAAACACCGGATGACAAATTCAAAACTTGTAATAAGTACACTTGAATTTAAAAAGTTTTGATTGTTGTTATAAATGTACTCGTTATTTTTTGCACGAGTAATTCATACATTCATACAACAAGAAGTAGGTATTATGTAATATTTATTAAATATGTAGCCATGAGTTTTTTTTTTTTTTTTCAAATAACATAATGAAATACTGGTGTAAAATTTATCAGCGGTTAAATTACTGTTCTGAAACGCAAAATAATTAATTATTAGAAGGAATAATTGAATAATACTTTTTCAAATTCATTACAGAAATTTTGAATAAATGAGGTGTAAACGGTAGAAAGTCTCCTTTAGTTACAATTCGATATAATGTATCGATTATATCGACATATCAACTTTCTGTACGTAGTAATGTCCCCCTTTCCAGCAGTATTGCCTAGCCTAATATAAATCTAGTATAGGACCGCATAATTATACTATGTATCTGTTAGACTAACTACGAGTAGCTGATTCCGCTTCCTGTGCAGTATAATATATGTTGCTGTTAGAATATAGAATCCATATTTTTACAAACTGCGCAAGGCTATTTGTTGAGAATAGACAGAATGTAAAATGATGAATTGATGAAATTTGTCAATGCCTACGTACAGTATTTATGTACTGCGAAAATAGGTCTAGGCCTCTTTTATACTCGGCTTATTCTACCTAGGCTTATCTAGGCTTTTAACAGGGAACCTGGTTCTCGGGGGGGCTTCAAAAAACCGTTCGGCCGGCAATTTCCTTCTGCAAGTAGATCTTTCACTGTGGCTCGGCAGTTTGCAAAGTTGGCTGTTCGCAACGTCCCCAATAAAATACTCTCTGAAGATGATTTATTAATTAAGGAGCACCTTCCATTGCAAATTTTGTATGTAAGATTTCGTTGACAGATTATATCTTGTCCTAATAGAACATCTACATGGGTACAATGTTTTCCAATTAAGAATAGCGTGTTGTAGTGTTTGTCTCCAATCTGGACAGAAACGTTAACATATTCTTCAATTGGCCCCGTGATGTTCTCAATAAGATTCAGCTCCAATGGTAGTTCTAGTAGTTGAATGGTTACATCAGGTGGCCAGCTATTGTGTTATTAATGAGCAGTCTTTTCCGGGATCAACAAACGCTCTAATGGATCGACCATGGAGCAGGATAGTTTCATATCCGCCCAGAGACCGCATTTGTTCGGTACTTCTGCTTTGGGTCAAAACGCGTTCCAGGGATGGATCCAGTTGATTTTGATGTTGTTGTTGCCATGTTCCCTTGCGGTTCTTTGGCCGGTCGCATTCTGTTGTTGGTGTCAACTGACGGCATGGTCCGTCTTGCTTCAGTGATGATTGATGTGTTGGAGCGACATGCGCCCACTAAGTAGTTAGGCCTGTTACACTTCCAACACACAATATTTTTACCCGTATGTTTTGGTATCCTCGCCGGCCACAGTAGTGGCAGGTGTCACCGCGAGGTTGGTCGTTTCGATTTTGACCCTGTTTTTGAAAACCAAGTATCTTTGTCTGCACAATGTGACTTCTTTCCATTTTGTGTAGGTACTGCGCTAATTCAACAACTGTATGGGGCTTTTGTGTCTTTGGTAAATTTTAGGTGTTGTCTTCCAGGCTGCCACATATCATTCCCACAATTCGGCTGTCCCTGAAGTTGATGGACGACTGTTGTGCAGCTGCAAGTTTGTGGTAGGTATACTGAAAATAGTGTGTTGTTGGTTCACGCTTGAACCCCTATGTTTGTACCAGCTCATTGTGAAGATCAGTTTTCCTCTTAAAGGTGATACCAAGCAATGCGGACCATTTTTCCCAGGTATGTTCTAGGTCCTGTTGTATCTTGTACCATTCCTTGGCTACTCCGGATAGTAGAGTACTATAGAGGGGGGTATGGCAGTACGCCATTTTAGCAGAAAAAAGAAGTGTCGAACGTACAAATGCGTATCGCACAGCATTGCAAGAAAACAAATGTGATCAATGTTGCCCGGCCCTACCAAATATTCCGCGACACTGCGTAAACGCGTTTGTGCTTGAGGGCCTTCTTTTTGCTTAAAATGGCGTATTGCCATACCCCCCTCTATAGTACCCTAGATAGTTGGCTCAGTGCAAAATGGCTGATGGTCCGATCACTTCAGGCATAAATTTTTGCTAATAAGTTCACACAATGTAACCAGTCTTCAACCTTGTTTTTGACGGGGTCAAATAATGGTATTTGCTCCCTTACGCTGGATAGTAATGATTCCATTGGCGTTGCAACCAGTTCAGTTGGCTTGTTTGTGCTAGTGGGTCGCTCGAGTGAAATGCAGTTGAGAACTCCAGAGTTGGTCACTGTTGTGGCGGAAGTCTTGAAGGTATTGGAAGTAACTATTATTGCAGTTGGTGCGGTGGTCGGCTGTTGCTGATTGGTGATCTCTTCAATAAGATGTGCCAGAGGCTGGTCTTTGTTGTTATTGCTGCTTGACCGCTTTCCTCTTCCGCGGGTTCTTGGGTGCGGCCCTGTCCATATTCTATTGGTTTCTTGTCGCGGCATTGTTCAAATCCCACTTCTGATGTGAAGAAAGGTATTTAGACTGTTTTATTGCAAAGTAAATTAACTGACTCCGGAGGTTAACTTATTAATTATTACTAGGCAAACATTTTAACTTTGATGTCATTTCACTGTACCTGAAGGCGTCGGACAGGTTCCTGGTAGATTCTTGTTATCGTCGTGATGTTTGCATGTACTTTGACACATCTTTTCTTCAAAGCTAAGAGAGAGTCTCAGGCCGGGAGATATGATCAAAAGCTCCTGATATATCTAACAAAATCATCGCAGTCAGCTGTCATATTTTTCTGCTTTTGTTCACCTCCTCCAAGACACTGCGGAGGCAATCCTCTGTGCCACGTCCTGGGTGGAAGCCAAATTGACGTTCTGATAGACTTATTGATTCCCTGATGCGGGAGGCAATAATATTCTCAAGGGTTTCACCAGTAGTGCTGCACCTGTGGTCGTTGGATCTTCCTTCAGTTTTGGAGACAAATAACCCCTTTGGGAGGGCATTAAAAGTAAGGCACTCCTCAAAAAGCCTACGCAAGAGTTACCCGGCTAAATTCAGCTTTCGGCTGGTAAATGAAAGTATACGGCTTTGAAAAAGCTGAAGCCCACTACTCGAAAAATACAGCTGAATAAGGCTTTTGGCTAGCCGCGAATTCCAATTATAGTTGCTCGATCCAACTACCAGTTATGACAAAATAATTTAGAACAGGTTCCCTGTTAAACGAGTGAGTTTCTCCACTCCATGGAAAATCATTGAATGATGTGAGTGTGTCGATATATAATATATAGATTGTATACTAGACTGCTTCCGTTCGTTTGTACCCCTTCTTAGTCTAGTATAAGTCTCGTTAACTGTACTCGTATGTTAAGCCAACTAGCTTTCCGGGACTCTTTCCCTCCGCTCCTTCCTCCTCCATTTTTACCTAGCTTTTAGAGACTCACTTGCGGAAGAGAAAGCCAGTTTCAAACTTGCGAATTCGCGATAGCCGATCAACCAGCTTAAACCTTTTTGTGACGTCATCACCATCCGTAATCATTCGATTGTGACGTCGTCAGCTTTTATTCGCCTGGGAGAGGCGAACGAGCTCAGAGGGGAGGGAGAACCCGTTAGCTAGTTGGCCTCTGAGATAAGCAAGCATATAAAATGCCCGCTATGCGTCTTTAGAGGAGACATTATTGGCTTCTGCTTCAATATTTTTTTTCCCCTCTCGTGAGAAACAACTTCAATCTGAAGTATCAATTACAAAAAAAGGTGAGTTTAATCGAGGAAAAAATAATATTGTTCATTTCTTCTTTTATTGTACGGTATCAAAGGCAAGTTGATTAAAACGTCAATTAACTCATTACTGAAGATACTAATGAGAGCAGCAGTCTCTTTCAATTATAATTCGGATGGATAAATTCACCTCAAGACATCAAACTTTTATTTGAGAATGGAAGAGAAAGATGAAAAATATTTAGAGGGTAATCCATAATATAAGTATCTTCCAGTTACTCGATGATGTCCATTTTTGCCTGTACAATGTACAGTTTTTCTCTCCAAGCTGAAACTCAAATTTCATTCTCAAAACATAGTACGAAATTTGAATGGAACGCTAGGCTAATTTGTATGTGTAGATCTACAGGTGCCTACATCGATCAATTAGAAGTACTACACATAATTGCGTTTATCAAAAGGGTGAAGGCAAATGTGTCAAGACTTTCCTGACTTTGAATTACCTACTGCATTTCATCTACGGCAATTCTTTGGAAACCGATATCTCACGATGTCACCGCATTAGTGGTGCCATTCTGCTAATGAAATTTTTCACAGCGAAGTTAACATTTTTGATTTCGCATAATAGTAACTGCTCCTTTTATTTTTTAGCGAGAAAAATTAATTAGGCGTTTCATTGACATTCAGATCGCGTTAGTCTCGCTCATGCCATTAATTTTTTCTCAATATCGACTTTGCTACCTCTGGCGTGAATATTGAAAAACTACCGTCGGACGTTTTGTTTTATTTTCTTGCCTCTTTTTTTTTTTTTTTTTTCCCCTTTATTAAGTCCATTTCAGCAGTTACCCGCTTACGTAGGTATATGGTGGCAGGGGTAGAAAAAAGAAAGAGCGAGAGAGGAAGAAGAAAAGGAAAACGGCACAATAAACATAATGTAAGGCAATTTATTCTTGACTCCTAACGACGTTGGAAAACAAGAAGTAGACTCGAATGCGACGCGACTTGTATATTCATTGAAAAAATAAAAGACAACAAAGTAAGTCGCACATAGCTCTTCGAACGAAGTTCTGTAAAGTCTACATGTTGATCGCAGGAAGACGTTGAATTCAACTATGGGACCCAAGTTTGCATTTAGAACTAATGGAATTACTTACCGTTGATTACCTATAGGATCCTCTCTTACTCGATGTCGTCACGTAATATTTCTGTAAAAATTATCTTTGTTTTAACATATTTTCTATAAAGGATACTTTTATGAGACTGGGACTGCTCACTGAAAAATCGTCACAGTCTTTCGTCGCGCTTGATAACGTCATCGGTGACTTTGACCTACTCCAATGAATTGAAAAAATTTCGACATTCGCTACTTTATTAGCCTGGGCTGAAATCATAGCCCAATGAACTAAAGCCAAGTCCGCGGTGATATCATCAATTAAAAAGGCACTTGAACTAATTAAGGGGCTTGGAAGAATTTTACCCCCCCCCCCCGAAGCATAGTATTAGGCCATCAGTGGCCTTGACCTAAAGAAGCCGAAACCTACGGAGGAGCTGGGATGTATATCGTATGTTAGTCCTAGTATAATGAAGGCTAAGTATACAGTTTCCAAGGTTGTGGAAGCCGACAATTTTCCAATTCCCTGAAGTTGCTCGAGGTCACTGAAGACTTCATCACATATGATACAAGAGTAGTCCTAGTCTCAGAACCATTTGATAATTATGCTAAAAAAAATTATATTTTCCAAAGTCTTCCTCGAAAGATTTGGCTGAACTCCTGCTCTCGAACTTCTGACGTCATTAAGACACACCCTGTCTTAGTGATCAAGGTTCAAGTTAGAAGGGGGGGGGGGCGTTGGTAAATGAAGAACTCTTGCAAAAAATTTGACTACCTCGTCGGAATCCGAAGCCGAGACCTTTCGCTTGCCGGATGACTGCTCTAACCGCTGAGCTACGAGGGCGATCAAATCTTCCGCGAATTTTTCCAAGTACCAACGACGAGAACTTGTACTTCTATATCCGTATAATGGCGATAAACACTCACCGAGTGCATTTTTAGAGGGAGCAAGCACAGCTTGCATCAGACCTCAAACTAAACAACCTGACACAGGATCTCAACGATTTCGTTAAGGTTCAAGTTTTTCGACAGCTTTTTAAGGTATGAAAACTTTTTTTTTATAATACATGAAGCGAAAGTGCTGCGTATAGTGTTCGTTTTTTGTAGCGAAACATGCCGTTATCAGAACCGTGGCGAAAATGTTTTACCCGTGGCGAAAATCAAGTCAGTGGTGCCATTCGAAAAATTCGTAAACATTCTTTTGAACGATAACCAATTTAAATTGTAGGCCTAAGTGTTTCTTTCACTACATGTATTATAAAAAGTACTGTTTGTAATTCGTGTCAAAAACAAACGATATTGGAACTCACTTATCCACACTCGCTTTGCTCGTGTGGCTACACTGCGCTCGTTCCAATATCGTTCATTTTCGCCACTTATTACAAAATGTACTATTTTATGCATATACGAGTAATTCTGTCTTATCTCCTCGCTTTTGTTGAACCGACTGCATTTTTAGCTTATTTTCGACACATTCAGTAGCTTTGGTACGTGGTACCATGTATCTGACATAATAAGTAGTAGGGTCCCAATTGTACAGAAAAACCCGTCCGCTCGATGTGGCTGTAAAAAGCAATTTTATGATTTATTAATATTTTACCTACTCAGACGATCAAATATAGCCTGCATGCCTATTTTTCTCACTCCTTGTTTTCCGAGGTAACACCCCCCTAATCTAAAAAGCTCGTTTATCTCGAGAAATATTGACTTTTTGAAAAAAGTTTTCAAACAAAAGTTGTTCCATTATGTCTCCTCTACAACTTTACCTCTTATGAAAATTTCATTTTGAACAATCCTCGCCTTTCAAATTTGAAAAAATATTGTGAAAGAAACAAAGAATCATTTTTAATGAGAACTTTTGAACATACGGTCAAATACATGATTACAGAAAATGTTTAGAATTCAGCTTCCTTTTGTATGATGAGTGCCAAGAAGACTTCACCGGTTCACCCCACCCCTCACTCATTTCCAAAGCTCAACCCCCGCCCCTCCTCTCAGTCAAAATCGAGGTTTTGAATAGTAATAAGTCTAACCTGCAGCCTATTATGTTACCCTTCTGAGCTGATGATGTACGTAAAAGCTGAACAGGAAATTGAAAATTAATTTCAATTGATCTCCTCTGAGCTGGAACTTGTAACTTCTTTAGGCAGGTACTTTTTCAAGGAATTTCTAAATTTAAGGTAAAAAGGTGAAGTGAACAATCATGATAAATTAAAATGAAGCATCTTGTTTTGAAAATTTATCATTAATCAAATGTTTGCGAGGCAAGAGGAGGGGCGGGGGGTGGATCTTTTGAAATGAGGGAGGGGTGAGGTGAAGTCGTCTCGTTTTGGTCCTCATTTGAAAGGAAACTGAATTCTAAAAATTTTTTGTCATCATATATTTGACTGTATGTTTGATAAAAATGTAAAAAATTGTAATTCTTTGTTTTTTCTACCATGTTTTTTCAAATTTGAAGCGCGAGGATTGTTCAAAATGAGATTTTTATAAGAGGTAAAGTTGTAGAGGAGACATAATGGAACAACTTTTGTTCGAAAACTTTTTTCAAAAAGTCAATAGTTCTCGAGATAAACGAGCTTTTTAGATTAGGGGGGTGGTACCTCGGAAAACAGGGAGTGAGAAAAATAGGCATACAGGCTATATTTGTTCGTCTGAGTATGTAAAATAATAAACAATCATAAAATTGCTTTTAACAGCCACATCGAGCGGATTTACAATCAGGACACTACTAAAGCGTGTTGTCAGTTGTGCACATCTTCTTCGAAGTAGGCTGATTTGTTCAACTGATTTGACTTTTTCCTAGTCCTTCAAGACAATTTTGAGGGACCTAAAAAAGTTCTGACCTTGAGAGGAAAGAGACAAGAAAGAGTTTCGACTTTGGAGCTGTGGGTTTCTATGAGAAGTGGGGAGAATTTGATAGAATTCCCATGAGCTATCACGAGAAGTAGTACTCAGACACATGTAGACACTGGAGCTGTATTATATTTTTGACGAGGGGAGTGGGTATTTGGGAATATTTTGACTTTCGAGCTCTAAAGATCAGGAGGGACACTTAAGAAAGTTCCGATCTTCAAGCTACATAATGTCAGGAACGAAAGTTGGAATAATTTCAACCATATGATGGATCGTAATCGATGATATCGAAAATCGAAAATTCTCCCAGTAAACACTTTTCCTACTCGTCTCAATGATGGAAATGGAAATTATTTCAAACACCGATCCATTCTCGGAAGCTATACGATTATTTATTCAGAGCCTTCCGTCGTTTCAACGCAAGCATAGGTTTTCAATTACGAAGAAGATTTTGTGAGTATTCTCGGTTCATAGGATGGACACTCATATCCAGTAAGAGAACAATTCGACTCAGCTTGACACTATTGTCGTCGATACTTGGCGGCTTATGATTCGTGATTCTACGTAGATAGCAACTTCCTACGAAATTTTGTCGCTGAAAAATTCTGCGCGTTAAAGCCGGGTGACGGTTAATGTGACATCCGAAAGGTGTACCATTTAGGCTTGTGAATAGTGCATAAGCAAAATGGTCGTATACGTAGTACGTGCGGAATGAAAAATCTATGCATACGGGCACACGTCCTCGCGATAAAAATGGCAAATTTGCGTGTTCAAATTACATTTTGCAACATTCATTGCGGTCTTACCTTGGGTCGTAAAAACTTTATACTATGTTTACGCAGATACTTAAACCCTCAAACTAAGCAATAGACATTACAAAATAAGGGTTAGCAAACGTCAAGTTTATTCGATTATCATCATCTACCTATATAATTACAGAGCCTCTTGAAAAAGAAATAACTTACTCACACTGCTCGGCGGTGGGGTGTGCCAGAGTGTGATTAAAATGCGGAGAAGAAGATTACAGCGAGCCGATCTCACGGAAAGAATAAACAAAGTATTAAAAATGTCTGTTTTCACGAGTTTTGCGCAGAATATTTAAATTTTTGAAAATCTAGAAAATGCGCAGAAAATTTTATTCGGTTAATTATCTCCGAGGTTATCTTTTATGGTTCGTTTGTAGACATCATAGCGACTTATAGCGCGTAATAAACTGGTGTCGTATCTCATTTTTTCGACAGTATTCAACTTTTTCAGAATCGTGCAGACGTAAAAATTCAAATTTTGAAGTAGAGAATTATGAAAAATTTGATGACCTGGAAGATTTCCAACAATTTTGGGTTTCCTAGTTGAGGAGGAGGAAGTGACTAGCCCCGAAACGTTAGCCGAAAATCTCAATTCTGAATTTCTATTCTTCGTACCCTATTTTTCTAGTTCTGCAGCTTCGCACAAAAAATTCAAACCAAGGCCATCCTATATGGCATATTTCTCAATTCTTGAATCACTTTGTAATTCTTGGAACTTCTTCTACACCTATCCACGTTGTCACCAAAAAATTATCTGCGGGTTGATGAATGTGAGAATAATATTTTACGTTGGCCGTTGCATAAATTTGGGACGAATCAAATTTATATTCACCGCGACGAGTCCTTATTTAGGAGAGAGTAACCCCCCATTTCTCAAATCCTATTATATTTCATAAAAATAACGAAAAATTTCTCTGTTCTTCCAGAATGACTTGGTTATGGATTACAAAACTTGTGATTCTAGAAATTCGAGATAGAGCCGCGATAAAAATGTTTTGAAAAGTCTACAAAGACATTTGGAAAAAATCGTCAAATTTTTACATCACGAAATACTAATAAAATGAAATCAACTTTTATTAACAACTTCTCATAAGGAGGGTCGTTCAAAAAGAATAATATAATGTAGAATTAATAAACAGAATGCATTGATTTACACGTTAACGACGTCCAATGCGGATCTCTCCTTGCCCGAACCAACCACTTCGAATTCCATGGCAGATCTCTCCTTGCCCGATCCAACCTCGGAGATGTCCATTGCAGAACGTTCTTTGCCCTGGCCAACGACTTCTATGTCCATCGCAGATCGTTCTTTTCCATCTCCAACGACGACGAAACCCATAGCGCTTCGCTCTTTACCGCAGCCAACGACGGAGATGTTCAAAGTTGCACGTTCTTTACCCATGATATAGAGTATAAAGGTTAGAAACCAGCGAGTATACAGTAGCTTTTCAAAACTGAGGCACAACTGCACAAAATAGCACAAGAAAGCGAGTAGTGAAGAGTAGCTTCCAATCTTGAGTTTTTATACCATCTTGAACAACGCCAACATGTGGCGTGATACTCGTAAGATCGTATGATGCTCTCGTGATTAGGTGAGCATCGCGTGATCAGATGTTGTGAGTTCGGATCATCCGACACGTTTTGATGGTTATCGAACCGTTAGAAGAAACGTTATGAGATTATTGCCCGAGTACGATGATAAGAGTATACGATTCATTCAATAATAAACAAGGTCATTAGAATTGTGAACTCGCGATTGCTTTCTTAGCTCGCGATTTTATGTGACCGAAAAAAAAAACCGAAGAACGAATGAAGTCAGCGCGTGTGGTGAAAACTTGAACATTACTTACATTATAGTGGCATAGGATGACTCCATCAAAATTTATAAATTTTATGGTCTATTGGACTACAATATTATTTTATCGTTTCTCGAAATTGTAAAATCATCTCGAAGGCCGAAAAAGAAGGAACTGAAAACAGATATTTGAGGAGAAAGTTTTGAGAGCTTCCAGGTAGTGAGGTCATGTTCTACAAAATAAGACTCTTGGTGACATTGATGAGAACGATTCGGATGGTTTCTCTTATGATCTAATTTGTACCTCCGATGCACCAAGGAAAAAAAATTGAAGGCCGCCTTTGCGGGCCCACAATCTCTGCTGTTTTCATTTGTCTACCTTCTTTCTGAGTACATTCCGGCTAATTTTTTTCTCTGCAATCAATTGCTCCTCTGTTCGTCAGTTGGAACTTTCAAAACGCAGCCCCTTTCCACGATACGATTTGAGACATTATTTTTTAGGTTCCTCAAGCTATTTTCACCCTCTCTTCCTCGATCTATACTTTTTTCAATCCTATGGATGTAGAGAACAAGACCAGAAGAGAGACTTTAAGAGAAGTTTACTCTTCTGTTTTGTTCTGAGGTACGGTAAAGATAATCCAGATTGCTAAGCAGTTATATGGATGACGTCACGCGCTGATGATATCGCACCCTACTTTAACTTGTAAGTTACCTTGGACGTTCAGCCCTAATTCTGATGATCATCCTTTAATACGAGCTCGTCTACAGCGTATAATTTTTTCAAGTATGTAAATTAGGTCAAAGTCATTGATAATATTCATATCCTCTTGTTCTTAGAGTGGATTTACGGGACATTCCCTCCCTTTCAAAAAATGGGAGAAGAAGGGGAAAACAGTGCATTCAGAGAAAAGCGAGACTGTTTGCTTGTTAAACATTTCCCCTCTCAAAATCATCTCCTAAATCCGCCCCCGTGTTTGTAATTTTCTTAAGACCCTCCTTTACAGGCATTCAAGCTAAAAATCCTCCCCTGATGACGTAAAAACCCCCCTCAAATTCCCATACGTGAGTACTTTCTCATCCTCTGCTTGCAGCTCGTAATTTCCTTAAGCTCGTTTTGAGTTCATTGTGATACATGCCGCCCTAATGAGCGTTTCGTATTTAGTTTTTCTTACTGATATTGAACCCATCTCCAGCTTGTATTTTTATGAGTCCCTAAATGAGGTCGAGGTATGACAGCATGCTTTAAAGTTGTCACATCCTCTTGTTTGTAATTTTCCTGACACCCACCTCTGCAGACTCCTCCAATGACGTCAAAACCTCCTTTGGATTACCATATCGTGGGTACTTTCTCATCCATTTATAGTTCGCAGTATGTAATTTTTTTGAGATCGTTTTGAGTTCACTAAGATACATCCTGCCCTAATGAGGTTTTCATGTAGCTGGAAGTTGATTTTTCTTCGTGATATTGAGCTCGTCAGCAGCGTATCTTAATTAGGTAGAGGTATGGCAGAATACTTGATGACGTCATATCCTCTTGTTGGTAATTTTTCTGAGTCCCTCTTTGAGAGACATTTAAGCAACGAAACCTCCCTCCGATTCTCATATCTGTGTATTATTCGTCCATGCAGATCGCAGTTTATAATTTTTAAAGGATCGTCTCAAGTTCATTGAAATACATACCGCCCTAACGAGAATTTCATACAGCTCGGTGACGATTTTTGTACCCTTTACAGGAGTCGAAGTTCATTTTCCCAACTCTCTTGAAGACTTCAAAATTCGAGTTCTTGATGTATTTGAGTTTCTCTTCTACAAAAGTTCGATGTTGCAGTTGGTTCCAGTCTCTCGACTGCCACTCCCGAATGTGTAGTCCCTATTTTCAAACGTAAAAATTAGTTTGGGCTAGAGAATCGCTTGTGTCGCTTTTGCAAAGCCACCCGTCTCCCATAGTGAGATGGATACGGATGCGTAAGCATTAATTTTTGTTTCCTCCAGTATCGAAATCGCCCTATTTGAGTATAACTTCAATGTTGGAAAAATCTCCTTGGCGAAACCCCCCTTTTTGGGAACCGCCAAGCTCAGTGCCCCAAGCATGCAGATTTCAGAATACCCTAGACACAATATAGAAGTGAGCCGCTGTTGGAATCTCTCTTCTTCTTCCTCTTCCTCTTTTCCCTGTATGTTGATGGTACACAGGTGTTGAGTAGACCATAACCTGGTTCTGCATTTACCAATTTCACTACTTGTCCATCTTCCTCTTCATGACTACGGCTGCTAATGCAGCCACTGGTTCCATACTCATTCTGAACCTAGAATTGTGGCTATCAGGTTACTTGGAGCAAGCATTTCATCGACCCCAATCTCTTGATGAGACCGACTAAGCTTGTCCCGCTCACTTATCCACACCTCACACTCGAATAAGGTGTGCTGTAGTCTATCATTCCACCCTTGATTGCAGTGCAAACACGTTGCCTGCTCAAGTTTCCTGGATATGGCCGCTCAGCAACACCTGCGTCGGGTGAAAGTTCAGTCGGCCATACTGTTCATCCACTGCTCAAGATCGCGTGTCAACACGCAAAATCTCCATTTACCAAGCTCGTTTTGAGCAAAGCTTGCTTTCCATTTCTCTAGCAAATAGCGCCTGACCTCCTGCTCGACCCGTAAAGCCTCTTGATCAGTCGTTGTTTTCTTCTTCGCTTTGAACACACCACTCTCTCATCAGCAAGACGTTTGATTGGTTGTGAAGGTGCTAATACGCGAACAGCCTCCGTCGAGACCATGCGGTAGGCACTAACACACCTTAACGCAACTCTTCGTTGGATCCTCTCCATCTCTTTCTTTCTGTAGGCTATCTTAATAAAGTCGGCCTATACTTCGGCACCATATAGGATCCTTCTTCTCGCTTCCCTCGACCTTACTAGGTTTGTTATCAAGCTGCTCAGGTAGGTTACTACCCTGCCTACCTTTTCCGCTGCCATCAGGAAATTGTACCTGATGTTGAGATTTGAATTGAGCCAGATACCCAGGTATTTCATCGCCTTCTTGATCTGGATTTCCACGCTTTGCAAGCGAAAGGTGGGTAGACTGAGCTAAAAAAACTGTCGCCACTCCTGGAGTCGGCCCATACCGGGGTACCATATGGGAGGATTGACAAGGCAGTGCTCATTTCAATTCTTCTTCTTGCTTCACTCGGTCCTTCCAGGTTTGTCAACGACCCAGTCCGTCTTTTCCACCGCCACCAGGAATGGTGCCTGATGTTCAGCTTTGAATCAAACTTCATCACCTTCTTGGTCGTGATTTCCAAATCAGCGGGTGAAAGGTGAGAGGACTGAACTTTCGATCGATTGTGAATAATATTGCTTCCGTCTTCCCTACTGCGAGTTTCAGTTTGACCGACTCGACCTAACGCGGTTATTGCCTCTAGGGTCTTGGCTAGAGACTAGAAAATCTTTTACTGCCCAGACGCTCGCGATTTCTGAGTTTTATTCCTCACGAAAGTATCAATGATGGATTTCCCCCGACAAAAAGAATGGGGTTGGCCACTTCTTCCGTTGCATATCTTCACGTACTTGTACAAGGTGTCCGGACTTTTGGGCGCCTCCATCTAGGCGCCGCGCCGGGTACATTCGGGCGCGAAGGGGTATTTTTCGAATTTTCAGCGCCATTTACTGGTGGACCAATGAAAATGCCAAGGACTGCAACTGTCATCGCTGGATATACCCGCGTAGTAGAGGTCGCAAAGAGGTGCGGGTGGTAGCCGGATGTTATGGAGCAAATCATAGACGGCTTTTTCCCATACAGGGCGTCTACCTAATTAAAAAATTGAAAGTATTGGTTTCTTATAGAACTCTTAAAAGGTGTTCCACAAATCCATAATTCCAGTGGTGTAGCACTACGAATGGTGTCAGAGGATCCGGGCTCCTTTGAACTTGAACATTTGCCTTAAAATACTGTCAAAATTACAAGGAAAAAACCTACTCGACTTAGGAATTCAAATTTCATTTTTTTTTTTTTTTTATTGGGTCAGAAATGAAATTAATGGGACTTTTATTGGGTTTATTGGACCATTTTAACAAGAAACCTGCTCTATCGTTTTCTTTTTTTTGAAAAAACCCGGCCGTCCGGTAGGACGGCAAAACTCGGAATTTGAAAAATCTACAAGTCCTTCTCCTATCATATATAGGCTGAGACGTTTGATGACGTCATAGGCCAGCCTTGTGACGTCACAACCTACAATTTTCAGATTCCGCATCCAATCGTCCCCGCGCCCAAAAGTCCGTTAACCCTTGTACAATAAACTTTTGACTACTCACTAGGTCCTAACGTCACCAGAAGATGTTATATTTTTAGCATTTTGCATGCTTTCAAGATTGGGACTAGCCTTGGAAAAACCGTCACGGTTTTTTGACGGTTTTCCGAAAGTTTTGGCGGGGACTACTCCTGCGAAAATCGTCACGGTTTTTATAACGCTTGATGACGTCATCAATGACCTTGACCCACCTTAGGGACTAAAAAGAATTTCGACCTTCCCTACTGTAGTATACGAGGCCTAAAAAAAACACTAGCTTATGCTGGACCAATATTATAGTACTCTTTTGTACAAGCGAGTGGCCCTGTAAGGTAGTTGACCTAACTTACTGAATACTGGGCTTAACTAAGCTAAGAAATACTGGTGAAGGACGACTTTACTATGACGTCATCTATAATCGATATACCAAATCAAAGTGCAGTAAGTAAGAATATAAACTGCCACACTACGTGTCTCTGGAGTCCCGTTCGTTTTTTTGTGACGCAAATTTCAGAATGCCCCTCTATTTACCGTAAGACATATCCATGTCAAAATAACACGAAGGGGTAAGAGGACTTCGATAAATTTCTAAAATGAAAAAATTTCTTTCGTTTGTCGAGGGCGAATATTTCTGAATCACGCAGTCAGATAAGAATTTTTGATCTAGATTGAAAAGGAAATGAGCCTTTCATAATCTTAAAGAATTTTGAATGACGTTCATCAGGTGCAGCTTTTAAAATTATCGAATTCCTGTCGAAAAAATTTACGCTACCGATAACGTAGTGCTTCGCTCTTCGATTGGATTGAAATATCAGAATTGGCGTTAATCGAGATCACTTTCTCAAAGATGAGAATTTTCGAGGCGAAGAATTTCAGGATCGACTGAAATGGAACGTGTAAGGGCTTTCGTCATAATCTTTAGACGTGAAAATGGCATTCAGAATGTCATTTTCATTAACGATATTTTCGCAGTCAGTCGTTAAGAATCAACTTTGTTATAAGAAATTTACGTGAATAGTTTTCTTCGTCACTATAATACAATCTAGTTTTTTCCGCTTTGTTGACTCGATTGAAATTAGCTCGAGTACATGAACTATACGATGTGTTAGTGTACGTGTCTGGCACACATGCCTGAGAATCTAACCCCGATTTCTTGGCTGTTCTTTTAATTATCTTTAATTCCTCGTACTCCACAGAGACACCTAGAGAACTTTGTATATATGTGAAAAAAGTTTATTCGTCCAGCGTATAGGTACTAATTAGTGGACCGGAAAGAGTACGCGTTTTACGGAAAAGCCACGAACAATTTTCTCGGTATACGATTTTCGCTAACTCACTCAAATTTTATTCTTCGGATTACTCTGTATACGTGCAGGTATTTTGCAGGACGTCGAATAGCGTAACACGCAACTGAATGTAGACACCTTATCAGGTGTACTGGGAAATAGGAATAACATTCCGCCCATAAGGTCTACTAATTTACACCATTTTTTCCAACTTTAAAGCATCTTGAAAACGAGCGCCTGGTGCGATTACTACGAGATGTTCGTTTTCTCTTCGTTATTTATATGTGTGCTCGAGTAACTGTCCCGGTGAGGCTGTCCAGAAAGGACCGTATATTTAACTGCGAATTCACGAGCGACATTTTGGTTTTTAAATTCGTACCATGAAGTAGCGAAGCGGATTAGGAAACATTTCTCACAGGATTTTTTTCTCTCGATACCGAAAAAATAAGGATTTGAAGGCAACCATGTTGATTAGGCTGTAAATAAGAATAAAGAGGAGAAGAAAAGGCGCCAGCGAATTTTAGCCTACGAAAATATCCTTAAAATAATATCCTTCGCTTGCCATCGGTACAAAAATCCTCTCTCCAATTTTCGAAAAACGAAAATAATATAAATTTTGACCTCGTTTGTCTAAAACGTATAGGAATGAATCTCGTCGAAATTTAAATTTACTTTTATTTGCAAAATCAAATCTGAAATTCCTTCGCGTTATTGCCTCGTGACGAAGAGTTTCGTTGATTTAGGTTTTTCTCTTATTCAATCTTAATGAGAAACTCCAAGGCTGCGATATTCGTACGCTGTCGTCGACATGTGGAGCGTAATTTTGTCCTTGAGAATAGATTGCCAACGAACGAATGTCTTCCAGGTGGTTCGCATTTCGTAAATCTAGTCGGCGAGAAACATCCTGTATGTTTGTAACTTATTAGTTTCTGTCTCAGAATTTTTCTTTTTGCTCGTTCTATTCTCTTGCCTTAATATGAATGTGTTCTACACGTACGTACTTGGTATGAAAAAACTAAAATTTGTTTCTCATCGTGTACATCCTGCATTTTAACGTTATCAAATTTTTCTTCTACGAATTCTGTGACATTGTTAGAAACTAGAATGGAGCGGAACGTAAAAGCTTTCATTATTCATTCGCTTTGAGGTGCTAAGGAAGTATTGTACTCGCGAATGAAACATTATTTTTAAGTCATATGAACAACTGAGAATATAAGCGCGGTACTGTACCCTGTACAGAAGAACAAAACAGAAAGGATAGGTAGATTTACTGGTATCATAGCTACATTCGCTAATGCGGGCCTAATGATTGTAATCAGAAAACGATGTAACTCGGTTACGTATAGCATACATACCGCATAAACTTAAGTCTACTGGAAAGATGAGTATGTATATAATATCAAATGTGATCATTATTCACTCAATTGTTAGACATATGTAGGTATTCGAAAGCAACTTTTTTTCCTCTTTTCTTTGTGAGGACACATACGGGAAGAGAAACGAGCTGCATAAATGACACGATAGGATGAAAGCTCAGATAAAATTTTTAATGAAGCTTCTTATGATGAGAATGAAAGATTACGCGCGTGAAAGAAAGAAGAAACTTGCTGCTTCTCATATTCGCTGTTTACGAGATCTTTTTTATTTGCTACGAAAAACCTTTTTCAATTTCGATAATCGATAAGGATCAATTATTAGGGAAAGTCGAAAATTCTTCAAGGACTACTACTGTTTCTGTATAGTAGGGTCCCAATTGTACAGAAAAACCCGTCCGCTCCATGTGGCTGTTAAAAACAATTTTATGATTGATTATTATTTTACATACTCAGACGAACAAATATAGCCTGCATGCCTATTTTTCTCACTCCTTGTTTTCCGAGGTAACACCCCCCTAATCTAAAAAGCTCGTTTATCTCGAGAAATATTGACTTTTTGAAAAAAGTTTTCAAACAAAAGTTGTTCCATTATGTCTCCTCTACAACTTTACCTCTTATGAAAATTTCATTTTGAACAATCCTCGCCTTTCAAATTTGAAAAAACATGGTAAAAGAAACGAAAAATCACGTTGTTTTACATTTTTAATGAGAAATTTTGAACATACGGTCAACTACATGATTACAAAAAATGTTTAGAATTCACTTTCCTTTTGAATGATGAGTGTCAAGAAGACTTCACCACACCCCTCCCTCATTTCAAAAGCTCAACCCCCGCCCCTCCTCTCAGTCAAAATCGAGGTTTTGAATAGTAATAAGTCTAACCTGCAGCCTATCATGTTACCCTTCTGAGTTGATGATGTACGTAAAAGCTGAACAGGAAATTGAAAATCAATTTCAATTGATCTCCTCTGAGCTAGAACTTGTAACTTCTTTAGGCAGGTACTTTTTCAAGGAATTTCTAAATTTAAGGTAAAAAGGTGAAGTGAATAAATTAAAATAAAGCATATTTTTTTGAAAATCTATCATTAATCAAATATTTGCGAAGCAAGATGAGGGGCGGGGGGTGGATCTTTTGAAATGAGGGAGGGGTGGGGTGAAGTCGTCTCGTCTTGGTACTCATTTGAAAGGAAACTGAATTCTAAACATTTCTTGTAATCATATATTTGACTGTATGTTTGATAAAAATCTAAAAAATTGTAATTCTTTGTTTTTTCTACAATTTTTTTTCAAATTTGAAGCGCGAGGATTGTTCAAAATGAAATTTTCATAAGAGGTAAAGTTGTAGAGGAGAAATAATGGAACAACTTTTGTTCGAAAACTTTTTTCAAAAAGTCAATAGTTCTCGAGATAAACGAGCTTTTTAGATTAGGGGGGTGGTACCTCGGAAAACAGGGAGTGAGAAAAATAGGCATACAGGCTATATTTGTTCGTCTGAGTATGTAAAATAATAAACAATCATAAAATTGCTTTTAACAGCCACATCGATCGGATTTACAATTAGGACCCTACTAGTAGTTAAGACAGTGCTTCTCAACCTTTCACAGGTTGCGGACTACTAAGGGATAATTCTTAATTTTTGCGGACCCCCAAATTTCTGAAAAATTTTTAACCGCAACAATTTTTTTTTACAAATCGTACAGTACACGAAAAAAAATCGATTTGTTCAATAAAAAGTTAAAATTAAACGATATAAATATGTGATAGGTATCTCAAAAAAAGTTGGTGCGAGATTTGCTGTTGGCCAGATGATCAGCTTTTTCCACTCCGGCTCCAACGCAGGAAGTGCCACACGCATATTCGCGTTGGCATTGAGGCAGTTGCGCTGTTTCGATTGATGGATGTCAACGCAGAAAATCCCAGTTCACAGAGATATGTCGTCGGGAACGGGAGGAAAATACAAAGTGCTATTCTTCCGAGACTTTTCGCGGATCCCCTGAAATGGTCTCACGGACCACCCCCGGTTGAGAAGCACTGAGTCAAGAAGTCTCTAAACCTGAAAGAGGCCCAACCCGTTCGGGACAATATTTCCTTCGCTGGACGAAATTTTTCCAGTCCCCCTCTTTTTCTGTATAGCTCACGAGTCGAACTTTTTTAAAATCTCGTTCCACCTCGCTGAAATATCTGGAAGGCAGAATTTTTTTTTCAAGTTCTTTCCCTGATCTCCAATGAAGTACGGAGTGGTTCTTGGGACTCCATCTACGTCGGCCAGATAGAAAAGTGACCGTTCCTTTCTATCATATTGATGTCTCGAAGTCGTAGCTTCGCTCATGTACTACAAGTGAAGGAAAACGAAATTTCTCGAAGTACCAGAAGGAAGGTAAGATTTCTATCTAACGACGACATACTCAACGATTAAAACGTACGGAGTAATTTGAATAGAGCCACAGAAATGAAAATACACCGGAGCGCTTTCGATTAAAAAACCATTGTCGACGGGGACGTGAAAGCAACTGAACCAACTCCGGCCGGCAACAAGAACTACCGAGGAGGACATGACTGAACTAGCGAGTCATCACAATGTGAATCATACTAGTAAACTAATTCAATCAAACCCTCATCAGGTATGTATCTGTTGAGCACATTTAGGTTATCGTTATTCAGATGGCGAATAATTTCGATGTGTTCTAGCGCGGTACGTTTGAAAGCCGAGGACTCTCTATGGAGGAGGGACTCAGATCCCTCTATGAAACCATAGCCAGTGGTAATAAGATCATCCGCAAATGCCGAATCACCCAATTTCTTCTTTTCCCACGCCTTCCTATGCTCATCTATTCTAATTTTGAGCTGACGTCCAGTCTCGCCTATATAGATTCCATTACAATCATTACACTCAATTTTGTGAACCCCGCTTCTTTCGACCAGTGGGATGGGGTCCTTTAACTTAACGAACAAGCTTTTTACAGTGGTAAGATTGTAAAACACTGGCCGAAATCCAAATGGGCGGAGGACACGACCTAATTGGGAAGAAAATTTCCCCAAAAACGGAAGCCTAATCCAACGTTTCCTATTATCTGACGCTGGATTACGGGGGAGGGAGGTAGTGGAATCAAGGTATTTCCGAGTCAATTTCCTATGGACCATCAAGTCAATATCCAAGCTGATCTCGTTCACTCTGGCCAAGTGCTTTATAGTCAAAAGCTCCTGTTGAAAAGCGAGCTGACCTGATGGAATACTCGTCAACTGGTGGATATAACTATTAAAACCGGCATATTTGTGAGCAACCGGGCAGAAAGATCTGCCGTGGACAGTAATATCGGTCGAGGTATCTTTTCTATATATGGCGAATTCGTGGGCACCTTCTCTATTAGAGATAGTAAGGTCCAAAAAATTTATAGATGAACCGCCTACTTCCAACGTGAATTTGATGGATGGGTATAAATTGTTAAGATACCTGAGAAACTCCAAAAGGAGATCCCGTTGACCGGTCCACAAACATAACACATCGTCGACGTACCTGTGCCAATAATATATATGACCCAAAAACCCCTGACCAGAGGAAAAGAGATCAAGCTCAAATTTAGACATGAAAACCTCCGAAATGAGGGAACCCAGAGGAGAGCCAATAGGGATACCTACCTCCTCAGGAAATTCGAAAAATTTGCCTTCAAATTTGCAAAAGTTGGGAGACCAACAAATATTGAGTAAATTAAAAAATTCTGCCAACTCTTCGTGACAGATATTAGATTGGATCAACAGGTCTCCCATATGTTGCATGGCAGTAGCTCTAGGGATACTCGGAAATAAGCCGACAACGTCAAAGGAGCATAGATTTGAATCAGGCGGAAGAATGTCATCCTTAAGCTTACTAGCCAAAGAGACCGAATTCTTCACAGAGTAGGATGACTCAAATTCCACTCTAGATTTGAACCAACGGTCCAAAAATTTCGCCAAGAAGTACGTGGGGGAAGACACAAAAGAAACGACCGGCCGCATCCGAGTGTCCCTCTTATGAACCTTAGGTAGCCCGTACAAGAGGGGCGGCACTGGATTGGGCTCAAGAAGCATTCTTTTAAGCTTAGGGGTCTTAATAATAAATTCACAAGTGTTTACCACACGTCTAACTTCTCTGACGTGATTTGGAAAATTGAAATCCGAATTTTCCTTGGCGCCACACTGGTCGAGAACGTCATAGACCTTGGAGACGTAAGAGGACTTATATATAACGACAATGGCATTCCCTTTATCAGCCTTAGTAATGGTTAAGCCCTCCCCGCTGACCTTCCTCTTGATTCTCTTAATCACCTCAAAAGCCAGATCATTTATACGAGGGAGGGGGGTATGGCGGACAAAGGCGGCACACGCTTTCTGAGTATTAACCCCAGGCCCAATTTTTATATCGAGGTCCGCAACAACATTGGCCAAAGTGTTAGCATTATTAAGAGGGGGTAACCCGAATTTCAACCCCTTCTCCAAGAGATACAACTCGTCACTCTCAATCGAAATTATTCGCCATCTGAATAACGATAACCTAAATGTGCTCAACAGGTACATACCTGATGAGGGTTTGATTGAATTAGTTTACTAGTATGATTCACATTGTGATGACTCGCTAGTTCAGTCATGTCCTCCTCGGTAGTTCTTGTTGCCGGCCGGAGTTGGTTCAGTTGCTTTCACGTCCCCGTTGACAATGGTTTTTTAATCGAAAGCGCTCCGGTGTATTTTCATTTCTGGGACTCTATTCAAATTACTCCGTACGTTTTAATCGTTGAGTATGTCGTCGTTAGATGTTTCTGGTCATATTTTAGAGAACCGAATTAATTCTAATTCGAAGGTAAGATTACTTAATAGCTCTTGATCCGCATGAGATCGTGACATCGTTAGAAAACGTACCTCAATTTGGTCAAGGTCACTTGCTCGGTACTGAAGATAAGAGCTCCTGATATCATCAGGGAACGTTTCTATATAACCAGAAGTTAGGTACTAAAAATTCCTCCAAATTCCTAAAGTAGGTCACGCTTCCTCACAAGGTCATAAAGTTCTTGGAAAATGCTTCCATTTCTTTTTCTTTGAAATAGGTCGTCACTCACCAGTCATAACTTCACTTATGTCTACACGAAAAATGCAGACTTTAAAAGCAGAAGGAAGGAGAAAGAAAGAAAAATATTTACAAATTTAGTGATCTAATTTACGTTAGGTTAGACGCTATAATGGGGGATATGATTGGACTCCATCGTATACAAGAGTAAAGTCCGCAGCTGATGGCTGCACCTGCTTCTAAATTCTGCTTTTTTAGCGTAAAATGCAAGTGTGTTGGAGGCATAACTTTCTTTGGAGGCCTTCGCCTAGAACAAATACAGAAAATGACCCTCCGATTCGGGTTGCCTCCAGTGGACACGTTTGGAGGCGCTTCCTGACCTTCAAAGTATGTCTCTGGAGGCACATCCAAGCGCTTTCAGCGCAATTACTGAATTTGGAGAAAATACCTCCAGAGGCAGTGTCGGAGATGCCTTTGGAGCCGCCTCCTCAGGCACTTGTAACGTTGATCAGTTGACCAGATGTAACATATAGGCCTATTAGTGTTGCCAGATGACAGATGATACTCAGAAGGTGTATTTAAAACTTTGGCTTTTATTCGAACCGAGCAGCGCTAGCATCAAAATGGCTGAATGAGGTTTCAAGGAATAGAATACTGTTGAAAAAAAATGCCTCCTTAAGGGTCTTTGGAAGCACCCCCAAGTCTCTAGGTGGAAGTAAGGTACCTCCGGAGGCAAAATGCTCCAGCCTCCAACATCTTGGTTTAAATCCTCACAATAGCACTCCGGAGGCACTTTCGAGGGAGCTCCAGATGCCTCCAAGCCTCCAGTGAGCCTTTAAAATTTCAGCTAGCCCCCGCCTCCTGTGAGGCGGAGGCAAGGTACCTCTAGAGGCAAAGTGCCTCCCACACCCTTGGTAAAATGATATCATCGATATTCAGTGACATCATTAAAGTTCACGAAAAAAAAGAAGCAATAATTCAACTATCAGATGCAAAACACTTGATCCTCTGCAAGATGTAGTGCCAATTACATTTAGGCCGGTCCTCGATCGTACAGAACGATGGGCCGCGCGAGTGACGGACGGAAGCTCTTCTGAGATCAATCGAAATCAATTTTGTGGGTTGACTGTAAGGAATTTCATGCTTTATAAAATTCGTCCCCTTAATTTTTTTGCTAAATGACTTTGTTCTCGACTAATTTTGAAATTACTCAATGAGCATTCAAATGGTCGGGTTTCAATTTGGTCGATTGTAGCGAGAGCTCGGGCCAAATGGTATCTTATTTTATTTTGAGTAATTTTATTCTGATGATGTCGTGACTAGTGAGTGACCTTGACCTATTTTAGGGAGAAAAGAATTTCAAATAACGTTTTCAAAGGACTTCGTGACGTCATGAGTAACCATGACCTACTTTAAAGACTTGGAAAAATTTTAAGTACCTAACTTCTGATTACATCAAAATGTCTTCTGACGACGTCAGAAACTGTTAAGGTTATAACCTAGCGAATGACATTGACCTACTTGAGGGACATTTTGTGATAATGTCACGAGCTAATGGCGTCATAATTTTGACCCGCTTCAGAGACTTCGGAAAATTTTGTCCTCCTTCCGTTGTACGAGTGATTCATGAGCAAGACTACGACTTCGAGACATATCTATGACCTGTTGTTGTTCTCAGAAAGGACAAAGTTTCCTTCTTTTTCAGGTGAGAGATATCGTGTGCATTTTCTCGATTGGAACTTTTCCGAATGGCTTCTCGCCTCCGGCACCACCATTTTCTGGAAGAATTGAAACAGATTCATGCTAGATACCTTATTTATTCATATCTTTACTGAAGGGTTTGGAAAAGACGTTCGGAAAATTCTCGAATTGCCCCAGATGGGTCCTCCAATAGTCAAGTCTGATAAATGAATGTAAGAGCCAGGATGGTATCCTGGTCGACTAAGACGCCCTTGGAATTTTTGAATTGTCAGAACCAAGGAGGCATTCTAGTGTAGGCGAATTAGACACAAATATGAGAAATAAAAACATTTCAGGCCATAAAAACTTTGATGGCTGAAAATGCTAGAGAATCATGTCTAGAACGACCCTCTAAAAATCCCGCTGAATCCCCCTGGAGCATTTTTTTTATGGGGGTTTGAACCCCCTAAAAAACTTTCCTTATTCGCCTACACTATTCGATTTCTTTCTTAGAATGTCGATTCCTAAAAATAATTGGTATTCTTCAAAATATCTTCCTGAAAATACAAATTAAAATGTAGGTATATTTTCTTATAAATATTTACCAAGCAAAGAATAGTAGGCTATTAACGTCACTGATACATATATTTCTTCGGTCAGAACTTATTTTTTGTTTTGCGATTGTACGGAGTTTCTTTCTCAAATAGATATCAAGAAACTTAAAAATTGTAAGAATACAATTATTCATCGCTTAGAGAGGCGTATACGAGAGAAAAGTTTGTACCTACATTGTTTGTTCTTACTTTGGAATTTTTGATCATGAAGAGAACTCCAGTTGGTTATATTCAAAAAGCATGTGAAATGAACACAGACAAAACCGTGTAAAGTATGCATTTAAATCTTGCTTTTCCGCGAAACTTTTTGCCATAGTGCGTTCATTTTGCATTCGTCAACACAATTCTCGACATTTTGCAGTCCTCGGTTTGTAATATACTAATTACTATCTCAGATTTCTCTGAAACAGAGAAAAATGAAGAGAGCATTTATCGTTTAAGAGGAGTAGACTTCTTTGTACTATGCGTGTTCAGAAACTTTTTTCAGTCTTTTCCCTGACAAGTACGAGTATTATTTTTTATACCTGTCGCGGTGTAGATAATGACACTTTTTCTTTCGAAGTTTCAATAGCTTTAAAGTGGTATTGTAAGCTAGAACTTAAAATCAATATCTCACTGTGAAACCTTTACATCTACCTACGATTATGGCTGCTCTACGGCAATAAGTATCATCTTTATTATAAAAGGGAGAAAATAATGAAAAGAAATATTCTACAAAGTTGGACGTTCTCTACGCTGCCTACGAAGGCGTAGGCAAATTGGTGTATAATTCGTCGTATATTTTTCACTGTTTCGAATTTGAATTTGTTCAATATTTACGGTCCATTTTGGGTGGAGAATAAAGAAATGAATAATTTACGAAGTTTCGTTGGGGTCCTAAAATTGGTACAATAATCGTTATCAGGAAGAGGACTTTTCGAAATATACTGCTACGAAGTTGAAAGCGAAAGGGTTCTTGTAAAAATATTCATTCTCGCAAAACAAAAGACGAATAGCTTAAATGAAACGTATAAAAAGACAAACGAAAATTTGAGTTTCCTTTTACAAATGTTTAACACGCTACGATAAACACGAGCGTGTAAAGGAGGGGAAAAAAAGGTAGTCGATTTATCCGGCAAGACGAATATGACAATTATTATGCCAGCGAGTGGATGATGAAAACTCACTCGGAAAAACGTGTCGCGTCGACAATGGAAAAGAGCAGAGGAAATACGTTGAACAAATAATTGCAAATTTAAGCTTCCTTTTCAACATTAAACAAGTGCAATGCATACGGCGCTGAGATGCAATATTGTATTGTACCGTAAATATTATACCTTTATGTAGTTTTCGAAACAACGACTGGACGTCACTTCAACGAGTGCTCGAACACATTGAATACTCAACAACATATATTATGCATACAAGCACAAAAAACAGCGACAAAATACGAATGAAAGTTTCGAAGTCAATTTCTACTTCACTTTTTTTTTGGTGTTCAAAGCGAAAAAAAAAAGTTCTCACTCAAAACTACAATGCCGATTTTGTATTTTTTTTTACAAATGGATTTGGAACGTTCCACCTCTTTCGTGTGTGCGAGTAAATCGCGAAGATTACGCATACCAGTTACGTACGACAATAGGTCTACGTGTTTGTGAATAGCGTAGTATGTCGTCTGAATTTTGATAAAGCCTATTCTTTTAATGGGACACAAAAGTATAGGCTACGTTTGAAACGATTCTCGTCACTTAGTAGTGTTGGAAAATTCAAATTTTCAACGTTTATCAAAGCAATAATATCCACGTAATATTCTGCTCCTTATCCTTCCTTAGTATTGCCTGACAACGACGCCCTCACTCGCCTCCACGTGGACTAATAATAACATTATAGGGGTACAATGAGTTAGAGAATTGTATCCGAATCACGAACTGAATTTTAATACTGTGTCTATGCCACCAACACACTGAGAAGATAAATTTCAAGAAATAAACATTGTCGTACGAAATGCTTTGTACGTAAATCAATAAGTTGTTAACGTTTCAGTACAGCCGATTGCCATGAGGGCTGGTTCACCACCGGAGCAGTTGCGTCCTTATGGTCGAGTATGCACCAGCCCAACATAGGCTAAGGTTTCCTGAAGATGACGCATCAGCCAGAAGACGATTCAAACAATCCTGTCTGTCTTGTCTATTACGAATTTGTCTACTTCAGATCATACACAGAGGAAATTTTATTCATGACCCGTCGGAAGTTCATTCCACCCACCTTCCGCCTGCAAGATGTGGAAAGTAAACCAACAAGCGGATGAAGTACCTAGGCACCTGATTTGACTCAACACAATTTCCCGATGGCAGTAGAAAAGACAGGCAGGGTAGTTGCATACCTAAAGGAACCTAGGACGACCGAGAGAAGCAAGAAGAAGGATCATGATAAGCACCACCTTGTCGATCTTCCTATATGGTGCCCCAGTATGGGCCGACTCAATAAAGATAGCATACAGAAGGAGAGGGATGGTAAATATCCAACGAAGAGCTGCGGTGAGGTGTGTCAGTGCCTACCACACTGTCTCGACGGAGGCTCTTTGCTTATTAGCACGTTCACCACCAATCGAGGTGCTTGCTGAGGAGAGATGCGGTGGTGTTCAAAGCAAAAAAGACGACAATGAACAATCAAGAGGCTTTACGGGTCAAGCAGGTGGCCAGGCGCTCCTTGCTAGCAAAATGAAAAGCAAAAAATGGCCCAGATCAAGCTGGATACGTGAACAACCCGTGTACGCGACCTTGATGAGTCGATGAACCGAGCCCAAGCTGGACTTCCATCTGATGCAGGTGTTAAACAGCCATGGCTGCTTCAACAAGTACCTTTACGAGGAGTTAAGGAAAGTTGTGCACTGCAACCAAGGCAGGAGGATGGACCACAGCACACCTTATTTGAGTGTGAGACGTGAGAGGGGCAAGCTTAGTCGGTCTCTTGATGAAGCGCTCACGCCAATCCACCATGTTAGGTTCCAAAGAAGCATGGAACTAGGTATCTGCATTTACGGCCACCTTCATGAAGAAGAAGATGGACCAGGAATGGAATAGGCAAATACAGAACCACGCTACGGCCTACTCGACACCTGTGTACCAACCACATCCAGTTGTGTCGGAAGAAGAGGCAGATCATCCCTGAAGAAAGGAGAAGACTCCGACAGTAATTTACTATATCTAAGGTGGTGTTGTTGTTGTGTGTTCTAATGTTATGCGTGCCTGGGGGCACTGCAGCTTGGCGGTTGCCGAGTAGAAGAGGGGCTTCGCCGAGGTGATTCTTCCAACATTGAAGTTATATCCGAATGGGTCGATTCCCGTGCTGGAGGAAATAAAATTAAATGCATACGCAACCCGCATCCACTCTATCATGGAGGACGGGCGACGTTGCACATGCGACACAAGCGAACAAGGGTAAGCATGTTTTTATGTCTACAGAAACATGAGCTTCAAACCATTTTAAGAAATCAAATCTTCATTGTTGAACCCGATTGTGTTTCTCTAAATAATGACCCGTTGGCCCCAAAAATACGATTACAATTGCGCTTCATTATGGACCATTTGGGGAAATTGCTTCTCTATGGTTGCGGGCACGTCAACGAGTCAATGATATTATTCTCTCTGATGGCGATGCATCGGCCAGAGAAAGACATGCCATCGCACCTCAATGTTTGAAGATACAAGGGCCTCCATGCCACCTAGGACAAAATTTCAATATGAGCTGAGGCAATAAATTATTTTCTCTTCAATGACGACACCTATGTGATGTAGAACTCGAACAATTGCGGCTCAGCTTTAGATTATACCATCTCCAAGATGATTGATTATTATAGTCAGCCGCTAATATGGTTTGAGGTACTAATGAACAATTCACGAAATCGCGTTTTTAGTTTGTGTTTACTTACAATGATTCCTATCAAAAATGTCTTTGAAGGATTGTGGCAGTATTTCCTTATGTTACACATTTAAACTGATTCAATGATACAATCACTAATGACCTGAATTTTTCTTTCTTATGTTGCAGGTAAGTTCATTTTTTTCTGTCGGGAAAATTGTCCAGAAATTAAGATTCAGAAATGGTAGTTTTTTGAAGTATCAAGATCTGGGTCAAATCTGTTGATGATTTAAATTCAAAACAGTGTTCAGGTTGATTCCTCTGATCGTTTAACTAAGAAAACTTTTCGAAAATGCTCAGACTTGAAGCACAGAATTGGTGAGTGTAATAATGGTAGAATTGTATAACGTTCAATTTCCGATTTATTTGCTATCAACAGTACCTATTATTAACAAAATTCGTACAGTTTAGCAATACCGGTATCGGAGACCCAGTGAGCTTGTTCAACGTGAATTTCCTTAATTTACTTTCTTTCCTGCAAACTCAAAAAAGGTCAGCGACTCTGTAGTCAGTTTGTGAATCCAAGGCTGAAAGCTGAAACACAGTAAATCTTAAGATATTCTAAAACTTTTTTCAATTGTTCACCCCCTTCCATTCCTCTTTTTATCAATTTTTCAATGCTTTCAATTTTCTTTCTCTCAGCATCACATATTTTACGCTCCCTAATGTTTCAAAGAAGCATCTTTGTTGTTGAGGCTATTGAGGGCCGCTTGTACTAAAAAACGTGACGCCCAGCTGTCATAGATTTCAAGCTAAGTTTAACTTGCAAAAATTAGGCTGTAAAACTTCGTTTAAATTGAACCGAAGTCTGTCCAAAAAAATAGTGCCTATAACGTAACCCGCAATACACGCTAACATATGGAAAGCGTGGATGTCCTGAGGTAAAGCAGGGTAATACTTCTCTTACAACTGGATACCGCAAAGTCTAAAAATCTTCTTGGCTCGCCTTGAAAACTATGATATTCTTATTTTGAATAGACTTAAGATTATCATCATCTATTCAATGAACAAATGACTGTATGGTGGCTCAATTTTCTGCTGGAAATTGGAATTGAAATTTCTTAATAAGAGTATAAACTTGGTTTAATTTTTGGTATAAGTTAATCTCTCACAGTTAAATAATATACTTATGTGACTTCCTTCCGCTAGAAGCGTTACAATCGGCAAAATCGAAAACTGAATCGGGCCAATTTTCCCATTTAGATAAATGTTTATCGAGTGATTTCAAAGTAGCTTGGGAACAAACCGATTTAGGAGAAAAACACATTTCCTACAAGTCATCTTCTGACATGAAAAATGTTTTACAGTGTGATTTAGATGAACACGTAGCGCACCCTCGTGGAAGTATCCAACAAATCTTCTACTTTTTCAACAATGCAAATATATTTTGTCTGGTATGTGTGTAGTCAATGACAGCGCTTATGGAGTTTCGCTAGTCCATACCATTGACTATTCGCATATAAAGCGATCTGTAGGGGCGCTGTTGTTGATTTCGAGAAGGTGATCATGGCGTTTTTCACCATGACACAGCAAATCAATAAAATTGACTGCACCTTCTAAAATATCATTTTTTGTGAAAAATTCATAGAACAAAAATTGTAGTCCTTTTGATTTCCTGTCGAATGAATATAAATTCAAATATATCGGGTGAATTTTTTAGGATAATCACCTTTTCGACAGCTTCCGCAAATGACCGTCACAGGAAACATAGAGAGCGCCTTCTTTGATTTTATTCGCGAATACCTGCACATGTACCGTGTCCATACTTTAGATGGTCAAAGAGTTTCGGAACTCACGTGAGTTATGTTTTCATTGTGTGAAGCTCATCTTTTCAATACAAGGGTAGCGCTACTCAGCAGGGGTACTTAACCAATCGCATTGGCTAAAAACTTGGGTTTTAGCTAACCCTCCAAATTGATTGGCTTCGGCTAGTCTCCTTGGCTAGCTAACAGCTAGATAATTTTGAAAGGATGCGAAGTTATTTGGAAGTCGGAAGTTATTTGATAAATGCGCTCAGGAAGTGGAAGCTGGAAGTTGGAAGTCAAAATGTGAGAAGTTGGAAGTTAAAAGTGGAAGTTGATAGCAAATCTCAATCTTTTTTTCCCCCTTTTGTATGGCACCACTGCATATTTCGTTGGAAGTGGAAGTTTTATCAATTGACTTTGCATCCTTGTAATTTTGGACCAAAATAGATTGGCTAATGGCTAAGAATTAAAAGCTAACGGCTGAAAGTAGGGGTGGGGCTTACTTCATTGTGGAGGGGTGAGGTGTGGGGAAAAGAAAATATTAGCCGTTAGCGATTCCGATTTGAATGGCTAATGGCTGAGCTAATGGCTAACATGATTTCATTAGCTAGCTAACGGCTAGCTAATTTTTGATGAAAATTGCTCTGCTAACGGCTAATGGCTTCGGCTTAGCTGAGTACCTTTGCTACTCAGTCACATCTTGTACTCAGTCCACAAAATACAAACAATCGGCTGCTGGCGCTCCTTGCGGGAAACCAGTTTACTTACATGACAACTAAATAAGATCATTTCATTTCTTTCAAAAAATGAAGAACGGCTCAGAATTTTGAGCAGAACATACATTTATTCTACAGCGTAGGTGAATCAGCGTGGCACAGTGGTCAAAAACAAGCTTGTAGCGCGTCATAATTCAAAAAATTTTAGGTCTCAAAAATTAATTTGAATATTCAGGATTATCTGACAAGACCAAAATGATAATTTGTTCAAATGTGCACGCTTGAAATACATTGGTTTATTAGTATGAAGATGAGCCTTGCGCGTTTCTATGAAGTTGCCTATTGTATATGGTATCAAAGAAGTACACTTCTTTTCTTCCGTCATTTTGTGGATTCCTTCAATCTCCACAGTATGTACAGTTCTTAAATCAGTAACATACTTGGAACCAGTGTTACCAGGTGTGGCATTTTAGTGCCACATTGGCACTTTTCTGACCTTGCGGCACCGTAATTTCTGAAAGTGGCACTATTTTTCCGGTCGAAATACGGCTCCGGAGCCGTATTTTGACTCCAAAACAGCTCCAGAACGGCTCTAAACGGCTCCGGAGCTGGTTCCAGGCATTGGTGGCACTATTTTGTAGGATATCGCACTTTTTTTCCCCCAAATGTGGTACTTTTTCAAAATTTGACCTGGCAACACTGCTTGGAACGTACACCGCTTAGTGTTACTAGCCAGACAACATGTTTGTGCTTCTAGATAAACGAGTATTTTGAAACTGAGCAGATTATTAATTTTCCTATAAGGCGATGTCGCGAACCGACGCAAATGCTCACTGAGGGTTTGTGTTATCAGTGTGCATTTAGGCAACATTACAATTTGAAGTTTTCTTTTTCAAATATCTTCTTAAAAGGAATTTCTTAAGAATGAAAGTTGTAGAGATTAAAATTTTCTTTAATTTGTGACCACTCTCAAATATCTACTTTGTTAAAATATTTCCTGATTCTCATCTATAAACAAATACATTGGACGGAGCCCTCAGTGAGCGTTCGCGACATCATCGCCTTATAATATTTTTTCTCGAATAAAAGCGCGTAAAAATGTTTAGGGATTTTTAGAGGTTTAATTCCTACATCATTTTATTGAGGAGTATTCACTGTAATATTTCTGTGAATATTTCTGTCTACAATGGTCTACCCGCGAAATTAGAGGTGTTTGAAGATAACACTTGCTGTTTGAATATGTGTGCAAAAACGAGCGATATTAGCACAATTTTATTTTCCTTTTCAATTATGATTTTCTTTTTTTCCCCTCTCAACCTTTGATTTGATTTCGTTTCCTTTAAACATGAAGTATAAAATGAATTTTACATCGTTCCAAATTAATTTTTAAGAGCTAAAATTTTTTTAATTATGACGCGCTACGAGCTCATTTTTGACCACTGTGCATGGTGAATAAAACTTATTGAACTCGCGGATCAAGTGCTGTTTCAGCTCGTTGCGTTTCCGACACTCGCGTTCCATTTGTGACGGGAATCCTTTCCAACTCATTTAAACGTTACTTCACCCACTCAATAAGTATTAGAAACGACCCATCCCATTTCACTAATTTTTTAATCGTTGTGTAGGTAGTGTAATCAGGAGATCTTACTAACTTTAATTTCAACCTTTCCTTCTGATGTTACATGTCTACGGGTTGAGACCAAATACGTATTTCCAGTTTCATTACTCAGAAAATTTTCACTTTTTAATGCCCGGGCCTACTCACGAGCGTGTAGGTGGTGTAGTAAATCAGTAAGTCGGATTAGAGAGCGCACACAGGAAACAGTTCCTTTTTTTTTTCATAACTTTATTAAGTTCCCTCCCTTCGCTCGAACATTTTCGTGTACATAAATTTTTCATCAAAGTATTGCCTGATTTCTGTTGGCAAAATTTCGATGAAATCGCGAGCTATCGCCTCCTGCTACGCTACGTAAATACCGAAGCACGTCCGAGAATCAACAGAATAATTTCAATAAATAATACGATATTCCCTCGAGCAAACGAACGATGCGCATCGGGTAAGGCAAATATAAGGAAACTGTTTTACTGTATTTTAATAAGGCACGTTCAACGTCAGCCCGAATCTCGCTCGTTTTCAACCATCTTTTTAGAGCGATTATACGCGTGTTAGTTTTGTCAATTTACGGCGAGCATATCTATACTCGTATATACGAGGCAATGGGGTGGTATAAATTTCGCCGATTGAACTAAAAGATATAATATTTAAGTAAGTCACTTGGCCGCTATAAGTTATATCTTCATTTTTCGTTCAGTCGTCGTGCACACTTTTTCAAAATTATACGCTTTTGCGAGAGAACGCTAGCAAATGCTGTGTACCTTTAGCGGTCTATTTGGAACATATTACATTATCAATACCAACGGATGAGACGTCGTCTCAATCGTGAGAATGGAATTAGGAAGAAAAATGTTGCCAATTACATACCGTCGTGTACCGATACATAAATTTTGAACAGCTGTCACAACTACTTGTGGATCAAAATGCATTATTATTAGCATTACATTAGCTACCTCTATGCTTACACATTTCATTTTGCGTTGCTGTCGTATACGCTCCGTTTCTCCGAGTATCAAGAAGCACCGAAGTTCGATGGATTTCTTTATCTTGCTTTCAAAAATTCATCCATTTTAAGCTCTAGATCCAGAACAGAATTTTGAATTAGAGTCGTAAGTTACAACTCTAAATTATACTCGCTCTCGTAATACTTCCTTTCGCAGAAAAAAATACGCTGAGTGTATTAATGGTAATTAGGATAGTACGTAGCTACGTGTCCTTTTTCAACTCGTTTGCGAGTTAGTCTCGTACTCTGTACACACAGTTTGAAAATAGTTGGTAAATTTTATGAAGAAAATTCTTTTTCCAGAATCCGAAAATACTCGTTGAGTGAACGGATGAGAGGTGTTCATAATGCCATTAGCTTGTCTACACTTTCAAACCTGAAACTTTTTCTAGCTCGTCGACGCGTTTTATCTCGTCCGATGTTTACTCCAAATTTGGGATGGTGATGGGGAAGATTTTTCCTCGCTGATGACGGAAGCAAACAAGTCATTTACGAAGCCAAAGTTAGTAGGTGCGCTTCCTTCCTTTTCATCGGCGAATCTGTCAATAAAAATACTGTTATTACGCTCTATATTTGATGAGAAAGTAATGCCCTTCTGAATAATATGTAAATAAAGGTAGGGAAGGTTTACACTCAAGTGAGGTAAACGTTCGTATTTCGAGTAAAAAATGTGCGAATTTCTGATTCGAGCTTAATTTTAATGAGGCACGATCCGCGGGACGCGTTTTTCTTTAAAAGTGGGGTTTTTCATATGATATTATCTACCTCGAGAGCTGATATCAGGTCGGACTATCTATCAACTCTAAATTGCAATTCGTTCGACGCATACGAAATTAGTAATTCTGCTTGTTTGAAATGGAAATTACTGTTGCGAAAGTAAGCAGCCACGAACATTATTACAAAGGAAGGTCAGAGATATTGAACTACCACCGAATCAAGTACGCGTATGAAGGCGAAGAGAAAAGTAAATTTTCGTGGCCCTTGTGTGAGGATCCACGTGTACCGTTGTACGTTAATAAAATTTCAGGGTCTAATTTATTTTAAATGGTCGGTCGTGATCTCGGCTCCTTTTTATTGAAAGGAAAAAAAAAGAAATGTATATTGGAATTGGCTTTTAAACTCTGTTCAACTTTTTTTTAATTTCTTGAAATAACAAACTTAATTCCCGACTATTATCTTGGTCGGTAAATGTTTCATTAAGCTTGGTATACGGAGTTCATTACAACACGTGTACAGCTCGAAAAAAACTGACTCGAGTAACTTTGTTGATTGAGGAGTCTTTTTTATGGCACTTGGAGGTCATACCAATGAAAAAGTTGTAGAGTCAATTTCTGTAGTGGGGGAAAATTTCCTCTGTCCCTTGTGGACTAGATTTTCTTGTTGGTCGTCCATACTGTTAAGTGGGAATTGAAGAAACTTTCGAAAATCTTTCCTTGGTCGATGGCTTCTACCAGATATATAGACGTATAGACCATGGGTGGCAAAGACAATTTTTCTCTTGGTGGGCGAAGAATTTTTTTAGCGGGCAACCCGCTATCTCTTTTGTTGAGGGTACTTCCAGGAAATTTTCGTCCGCGAGCGAGGTTGATGACGTCACGGAGAGGGAGCGGGACTTGGAAAAATGTCGACTCTCGAGCTGTATATGATAGGAAGGGGACTTAGAAAAATCCCTACCTCCGAGCTAGGAGAGGGACTTGGAAAAATTCCGACCTCCGAGCTATATATGATAGGAGGGGGACTTGGAAAAATTCCGACTCTCGAGTCATATATGATAGGAAGGGGACTTGGAAAAATGTCGACTCTCGAGCTATATGTGATAGGAGCGGGGCTTTAAAAAATTCCGACCTCCGAGTCATACATGATAGGAGGGGGACTCGGAAAGATTCCGACCTCCAAGCTATATATGATAGGAGGGGCACTTAGAAAGACGACGGCTTCCTTGAAATTGCAGCGCGTTCAAGTTGTCACGTCATGATTTTCAGGACTTTGAAAAACTTCAGGCTCTAGGGGACTTGGGACAGCGGGTTCCCCACTTCCATTGGAGTCTTGCGATGGCGTCTAATTTTTTTTGTTAATGTATAATTTTTTCACCTTATTGCTAAATTAAGATATTTTTATTTTTTGCATTCTTTTGTGAGGGAGAATTTCCCCTTACATTTAGTCCGGGGGGGGAGGAGCAAGTTGCCCCGCTGGCCCTCTACTTCGCCACCCATCGTATAGTTCAGGAAAAATATTAGACGTGAAAATGACAAATTAAATGAAACAATCGTCACCGAGAGAAGGCTGGCTTTCAACGAACGAGCTAAAACCATGACCTCCTCGTTCCCATTGCCAAAAAATGACTTTGGTATCTCCATAAATAATTTAGCTCAAATTACCTAATGTAGTAGTTTTCAGAAGAATTGCGGACTTTGAACACAAAAGTTTTGAGCTCCAAACCTTTATTGATGGAAAATTTAGAGATTTTCAGCTTTGAACCCTTTTGGCGGCAAGATATGAAATAAGAATTTGCTACTTATTGCTATCGCTTCTCGTTCGAATTTGGTTACCATACTCACTGACTCTGTCAGAGTGTCCTATTGTGTTCAGATTCTGGCTGCGATACTTATTGAGCTAATCAAAGAGTCCATTGTATTCAGATATTGGTTCTCATGCTCGATGAGCCAGTCATCGTGTTCACATTTTGGCTGTCTTACCTACCATACTCAATGAGTCAGTCTTCTATCCTGTTCATATTTTGTTCATATGCCTAATTAATGTTCTTTTAGCTGGTATTTGCTGCGTCACGCGCAATGAGAGACGCTTTATGACGTCACCAATGACTTAAATCTACTTTAGGAGGGTACCTGCAGTGGCAAACTGTGAATTTTTGACGAAAAACTGCTATTAATGATAGAAGCATGAAAGTTGGTATACTGAGCATTCATACCAAAAAAAAATTTTTAAGATGGGGAGTCTCTCAAAATTTGCCATAGGGGGTGCATGGAGAAAATTTTTGAGGTACCATCCCCCTCTGTGAAATAAGGGTGAGCAATGTTAGTGTTCTTGGGGTCGATTTCATGCATTTTTACTCTCCTGATTACAAATATGTTATTACTTTCCAGATCCGACCGCGAGAAGTGCCCCAAATTTCAAATCAAAAATCCCCCATTTATACCGACTTTTGTGAAAAATACGTAAAAAATGTAGTAGTCTTCGAACAATCATGGCAGGTAAAATAGTTAATGGAAAACTGCAATTGAGTGGCTTCATCTACGTGAAGTCGAAGAAAGCTCGTGGAAGAATTTATTGGGACTGCCGAATGACTAAGAAGGGTGAATGCAAGGCAAGAGCGATCACGAACGAGCCAGCACGCGCCGAAGACCTAGTAATTCACAAGGGGCCATGCGATTCGGCTCATACGCATCCGCCAAACGTTGAGGAAAGCGCTGCTGAAGAAGTTACAGCCCGAGTAAAACGTTAGGCTACTGAAAACCCGTCGTTACCACCGTCTCAAATCCTTCGTACAGAGCTAGCGGGACTATCACCTGGCGTACTTGCTCAACTGCCTGACAAGAGGCATTATCGAAGAGCATGCGGCGCGCACGTAGGAAGGATCTCCGCCCAATCCGCAGAGACTGCGAGATCTTGGTGATATTCCACAGCGATATCGACAAACACTGCTAGGTGAAACTTTTCTTCTGTTCGATTCTGTTGTGCACGATGACGAGTCGGATATCACTGACGAAGACAATGACGAGGAGAATGGAAACGAAGGGAGTCGAATTCTAGTTTTTGCGACACGGCGGAATATCGAGTTACTGTGCGCAAGTAATACATGGTTCCTGGACGGCACTTTTAAAACCTCGCCCGGGATATTCGTACAGGTTTTTACCATTTTAGGACTGCGAAGGCGAAACATTGAACGAGGTGAAGGCGTCCCCGTTCCGCTAGTCTACGCACTGTTACCGAACAAGACACAAGCGGCGTATGAGACAGTCCTTCGGGCTGTGAAAGACGCCGTCGAGGACTTCCGAGTGCAGGCTCGTGTCCCACTACGAATCATGAGTGACTTTGAGCTTGGGATTATAAACGCCTGTCACGAAGTGTACCCCAACATACCCGTCAGTGGTTGTTTTTTCCACTTGGGTCAGAGTTTATACCGCAGAGTGCAACGTGAAGGTCTTCAGGTAGCGTACAGTAATCCAGACGATCGAAGTATACGAAATTATGTTCACGCCATCCTTGCTACAGCTTTTGTACCGCTGGATGATGTTGTTGAAACGGCCAGGATGCTACGCCGCGAATGTCCACCTGCTTTACTCGCCGTGTTTGATTACTTCGATCATACCTACATCCGAGGGCGACCGGCACGGGGACGCCGACCCGCGGTCCGTCCACGGTACAGTATTGCGCTATGGAACCACCACGAAGCTGCCCTAAATCAACATCATAAAACAAATAACGCATCTGAGGGCTGGCATAATCGTTTTAGAGTGGTGGTCGGCAAACACCATCCGGACCTTTATGCAGCCCTCAACGAATTTCAAAAGGAGCAAGGATTTATCGAATTGTGTATAGCGGAGTTGAGTCTTGGAAAGTACGTAAAAGTAGCACCTACGAGGAAGTGGTTAGAATTACAATCTCGCATTCAAGGCATCGCGGCAAAGTACGATGAATACGCAGCCAATGATGAGATCATGGAGTATCTCCTGACTCTCGGTCATAATGTTGTTATTACATAAAATGTGGTCTCCAAAATTCTCGTTAAAATACAATGCATCCCGACTTCATAAATATACGGTCAATTTATTAAGCATTCGGCCAATTGGCCTTCGGAAAAAATTCTTTCGGAAAATAATTATTTGGCTTTTTGTCCAGGCGGAAAAGTGGACTTCGACAATACGGCTTCGGCAAAACAACGGCCCGTTAATTCCCCGTCGTAGTCTTTCATGTGTTGTGGATGTCTTAGCAGTGTGGATCTTGTTCATGTCTAAGCGGGGATGTGACGACCCCCGGGGACGTTAGGGGCCCGAGTTGCTGAGGGTAGCGCCCTCAGGCTGGCTTGTGAGCCAGGCAGAGTTGTGAGTCTTGCGGGGCTACGACTTAGGGAGGAAGATAAGACACCAGGGGTAACTGAGCTCGATAGTGGTGGGATCCGGTGTCTCAATGGTTGACGGAGTCCTTCAGGTGCGGCGATACCGGTTGGAGAATGCCTGGAGTTTGTCTCACAAATCCAAAAGGGGGGTCTGATCAACCTCTTGTTGCGATGGTAGAGAGGCTGCTCTGTCCGAGGGAGCACTGCGAGCGAGATGAGCCCTGCGAGGCAAGATTTCGGGAACTCGTAGCCGCGGCATTGTGGAAAAGCAGTGTTGGCGGGGATCCGTTATTGCAGTTGTTCCAGATAGGATTATTAAGCGGTCAGACAGGTATCTAACTAGTCGGTGGTACCCGGTTTTGAGTTGGAGTCTGACGCTTGAGGACAGTCTCTGCCCGTGTGTTGTGTGTGTGCTCAGTATGTTTCAGGTATGCTCAAACAAGATTTTAAAACAGTTCACAGGTAATTCAGAATATGGTCCAGCTGGTCATCCTACAGAAAATTAGCATCGGTTGAATTCTGACAAGGTATATATTATTATTGATGGAATATGATTGGTTTGATGAATCATCGAGTCGAGAGGACACCCAGTGTAACTTGGGTTGCATTCACGCTTTGTTAGGCGCTTTGATGAAAATTTTAGGTTACAATAATTATATTTCAGAATTTTAATATTTTACGTTTGTTCAAGATTGATAGCATCTACAGTCTGCACAGTTTCCAGAAAGTCGTGTAGGTACATCTACAAACAACTTTTCGTAGCTATCCACAATAATCTAGCGTCTGACTGCCATCAGGAGAAACTAATACCCACGTGTGATCGATTAGTAACAATTCATGTACTTGTTTATGAAGACAAATTGTGGAACACGATTGTTCGTCGCACCGGATAAGTTGATAAAGTAATATATTTTCTCAGTTTTCGTAATACCGCGGAGTACGAAATACGACGACGAAAAGTAATCGATCAATGTTTCCGTGTTTTTACAAAACAAGTACCGTAAGACTTCGCGTAAGCTCATCATTCTGAACGTGGTATCGTGTCGTCATCGGTGTCCCCGCGTCATACTTTTGGTACAAACTGGATAAAATATTCACATTACCTATTACTTTTCCAAAAAAGAGGTTGGTTTATTTTCCTTACCCGCGCATTTCATATTCATAACATTATTCTTCTTGTACCGCTGCTGTATCGAACAGTACATCGTGTTTTCTTTTCAAACCGGGCAAAAGAGTTTGATTTTATTATGAGTTTCTCCATTCGATATTCGATACCTTTAATTCAATATACACCGTATACGACGGAGGATGATACTTTTCTACACAATCAATCTGAAAAATCTAGTCTACAGGCGAATCTGAAGCTCAGCACAGTTTTATAGTCGAGAGTTTTTCCCTCTTCTTTTTTCATCATTCGAGACGAGAAAGATTTTTCTTCCTACGTTTTCAGAATGCGGAAATTCGAATGCAAGTTTCTATTCTCGTAACAGTATTCGAGACGGCGGCCGAAAGTTTTCTGATTCCGACAAAATGCCTGCACGATATATATAGGTTCGCACAAAAATGAATTATATCCTACCATCTACAATGTTATTTTGTAAAAATAAGTATTACGAGATGATTTTACAAAGTAGAAATTAAGAAAGAGAGAAAAAAAAGAGAGAATAGGAAACCAGAAGTGTCGAGAAAATCGATATGAAAGCTAGTGCATGTTGGGGGTTTTTGTTGTAAGACGGCCGACCAAGTCAACAAAAGTAGGCTGTATCAACAAGTACAGTTAACGAAGCGTATACACAGCTCAGGTGTGTATATATATACAATTTCCGACGACGCTATAATAACATTTTCGACCTGGCAACGAGACTAGATTTTTCTAATGTAAACCGAGATGCGAAGATCTCTACAAATATTCTCCGCGTCTCTAGTTGAGGTTAACTTCGGACGTCTGATGTTGATTTAGAGTAGGTGGTGTACCTACCTCGCCAGAGCACCATTAAAGTGAACCATTCGTTTTTCAATCACGAGAAAAGATAAAATGAAAACAATTTTCCATTGTTTCAGCTTATAAGATTATATTCGCCGACTTTATTATACGTATCTTGCCTGCAGTTGTTCCTAACGAGCAGTCTTCGGACGACGAAAGATAATACAGAGACAAAAGCCTCGACGCGACGCGACATTTCCTTTCAAACTTTTAAGCCCTTGTTGAATGCCCTTGTATGTCGTATTCGCTACATAATACCGCGCTGTTCGTATAATTTAATACATAAGTGTCTCTTTCGTCGTAATTCAAGCTTAAAATGTGATATACAGCGTGAAGAAGGCCAACGACTCGGAGGTGAAAGAAATTATCAACCCGTTAGTTCGAGCCGTGTAAATTCAGCCAAAGGAATATTGTGTAGACCATTCGTTTTCGCTAGACCTTTACTTGGGAAGATTTTTGGATACGTTTCTTGAACTTATTTATACCAAATGGCAAAGATGTGGATAGGTTAGTACGGAAAACTTTCAAATTTGCGAATGACAGAAACCTAGAATTTTAGGTCAATTTTCAACTGGAAACCTGTTTTATGGGAGATTATTCGGGAAAAAGATCATGCGCCATTGTTCCCAAAAACTATAGTTCCTAGGAGGCAGGGGTTATTTGGGAAAGTATCTTGAATGTACCGGATTACTCTGACCTAAATTTCAACGTTCAAGCGATATACGTATTTGAGGAAAGAGAGGGATTTGGAAAAATGCCGCACCAATTTTCCCGCTTTGAATTCAAGGCTGAGCCTTTCCCGGTTGACGGAATCTGACAGATGACAGAATTCTTACAAAATGAGACTCACTTTATTCTCTGTCATTTTTAAAAATGACAGAATTGTGACAGAATCATGTCAGGCAGACAACATCATGATGATAGTTCCAGCAGAATTTGAAAGTACTGCCATTTGTCTGTTGTCATTCTGAATAATTCTCAAAATATTTTGCTGTCATCATTGAGTCCGAATTTAAGCAGAATGATCACAGAATACAAACGTCAGTTAAAAACAAAAATGGAAAGAAAGAAAAAAAAATGTAACGTCGTTTTCACTTTAGTATTGTATGAGAAATCTGTTGAAATTGTGACACAATTTCTACAAGATGATGACAGATTTATAACATGAATGTTACTGGGTTACAACATAATTATAACAGAAACATAGAAAAATTATTTACCTAATTCAGAGGATTAGAGGAGGACGCCAACTTGTCAAACGTTGGCTGTAGGCAATTTTGGTGTAGATTGAATTCAAATAATATTTTATAAAAATAATATAGATTATAATTTTTATTGATGACCGAAACATAATGTCATAATGTCACATTTAAAAAGAAATTGAAATGATTTTTCAGAATAAAAACTTTGATTTAGTGATTATAATTTTTTTTTTTTAATAATATTAGTGAAAAATATTGTACAAACTCGTATAAAACAATTTACAATTTTCAATAAAATTGTAATCAGAGCCCGAATTTTTGACGCTAAGAATGAGGAGTCTCAGCAATTTAATGTTACATTTTTGGATTTATTTGGCATTTAAAAAAAATAAAATAAAAAAACGCACATTTTCTTAGTGCTTTTACAAATTCACAACTAGAATTACTCAATTTCCTACCATAATATTACGTGATTTTTTACCAAAATGAATGAATTTTGGGGATCAAACTCATCAATAACCCTATAACAATTTTTCTATCAAAATTTTTAATTTTTCAATTTTGGACTGAAAATAATTTTGAACAAAAACTATCCAATTTTTACCAAAAATTGCTAAAGTTCGTTCAAAATTTTATAATTTTGGACAATATATAACAAACTGGTCATTTGCCTTATTCTGTTTTAAACCCTATTTTTTGAAAATTTTTGGCAAAATAAAATTTGTTTTACAGGATTTGTCAAAGTTTCCGCGTAAATACGAAATATACTTCCTTCTGTATTGTTTGATGCAAGTTTGAATTGGCTTCGTACATGCCAGGCTATCAAACTCGAAAAAAACTTTGAGACCCGAAGAATTTGTAGGACTTTTTGGATAAAAAGACTGAACTTCTATCTGATTTATTTCAAGCTTCGTACCCTTAGCAAAAGGTTTTGACAATTTCCGAGAAACCTGGACTCCAATTATGATAATAATCATAGCTCTCAAACTAGATAATCAAACTGTTATGAATTTAGGGTTGTCAAACTTTCTAAAAATGAATACTGTTCAAATAAATTTTGAAGTATAATACAAACAATCACTTAAAAATGAGTTTATGGATGAAAAAATGTTCAGAAACATTTTCCAAGTTTCTCTCGGAGGCTCAAAATGCATGTATTTTAAACTAGCGTATGAGAGGATTTTTTTTTTTATTTTATTTTATTTTTACGAGCACTAGAGCTGCACGAAGGCTATTGGCTCGGCGTTACAAAAGTTATGAAAGTAATATTAGAAATAACACATAAGAAAGGGAGGTTTTAAGGAAGTTGGTAGAGTTAGGAAAAGTGAGGAAGGATAAGAGGATGGAATACAATGTCGAGTGTAACTGCTTCAGGTAATGGTGTGTAAAAGTTTACAATGTGTGTATGTAGAAGGTTGTAGAGGTATAGTCGATGTATGTGTTCAGATGTGAGCGTAAAAGTCAGTTTGTCTTAGGTAATGTAGGGTATTCGAAATGATGTCCTGGTTGTTTTTGAGTGCTTGGGTGAGTGAAGAGGGGGTATCCGAAGAAGAGCGAAGGGATAAAAGTCTGGGTCATGAAAAAAAGTGTTCCACTGTTAATTTGTCTTTTTGACAGTGGGGACATGAGGGAGGGGTTAGGATGTAGGGACTGATGAGGTTGGTGTGAGTAATTTTTGTGTGACCAATTCTGAGACGAGAGAGAATTACTTCTTCTCTTCTTGTGTTTTGAATGGAGGATACCCAAGGAACCGGGGTTTTTTTGATACTGAGAAGTTTATTATTTGTTTGATTTTCCCAAAGAGTGTTCCATGATTGTGTGATGAGAGAACGATAGTAATTTTTGTAATCTAGGGTTGGTAGGGGTGAATTATCAGTTATTTGACTGTGGGAGGTAGCTTGTTTAGCGGCTTGATCAACTGCGTCGTGGTCGGGGAAATTGGTGTGTCCAGGGATCCATATGAAGATAATTTGAGAGTTGATTGTGTCCAAAGTGTGTAGTGTGAGAAAAATGCGTTGGATTATAGGGTTAGAGCTGTATGCGTCTGTAAGGGAGGGGAGTGAAGAAAGTGAGTCAGTGAGAATAATGAATTTACCGTTTGGGGGTAGTTGAGAGAGGTGGGAAAGGCAGGAAGAAATGGCCATCAGTTCGGCTGTAAAAATAGAGGCTATATTTCGGATGCGATGAGAAGATATTTCCCCGTCGATGGAGTATGCGTAAGCTGCTTTAGTAGATGTTTTCGACCCATCGGTGAGGCAAAGTGAATGGTCAGGGTATTCTTGAAGTAATTTGTTGATATGTTGGGTAAAACCAGGTTTGTCAGATTTTGGGATTTCTGTGAGATCTAGGCGTATTTTAGGTTGAGGGAAGGTCCAAGGGGGGAAGGTTGTGTATATGGGTTCTAGGGGATGTGCTATGAACGGTTTGTTGATCAGGTGATTGAATTGAAGGCGAATATGTTTGGTGGAGGATTGGTTGTGATTGTATCAATCAATTTTGGATGAAAATGTGAAAACAATTTGGATTTTCAATATTCTTCTTTTTTTCTTTTTCTTTCTTTCTTTTTTTTTTTCCAGAGCTATTCAACTTTACACAGGGGGTCGTTAGCTTCTAGCTTGGGAAAAATAGGAGTTGAATGAATTTTTAATAGTACAAGGTCTGGAGGAAGTTAAGAGTGTGAGTAATGGATCCTGGTTTTTTGAAGAGAACGATGGAGACTTGAGAGGAGACATAGAATGGTTTTTTGAAGTTTAGAAGGTAAGGAAAAGTGGAAAAATGGGAGACCTATAACTCCTCAGATTGGCAGTATTGGCATGAGGCTGGAGTGGAAAGCCCAAGGAAAAGGAAAAAGTGGATTAGGGTGTACCTACCAAATTCTTAGTCGTTCTATGGCTATTTCTTCATGGCGCGCGGCATGAGGAACAAATTGAAGAGGACTAAAAAATCAGGAATTTTTTAACTAAACAAGTTCATTATGGGGTTGAGAGAACCGCAAGAAAGTTGACGATAAGCGACAATGATCGTCTTGAATTTGCTCTGAAACTTGAAAATTATAAAGAGTTGGAATCAGGTAGTTTAACCTCTGTTGAATGTGATCATAACGTTTTTGGAAGAGACTCCAAACGCTTTGGAGAAAAAGAGTCAACTTACGCATGAGATGACATTAAACTGAGTTTACCTTAAAGCTGAGATAAGAGAGAGGAATATGAAAAAAATTTTCAGGCTGTAAACCGGAAGCGAAAAAGGGAAATGATGAGCAGGTTCTAGGCTAACTCTATGATACATGACTCGATAG